>OX424559.1:1299032-2598064 GCA_949152475.1 Terebella lapidaria | reverse complement strand
TATGATTTGTTCATGAAATCATTCAGGGACAAGTACGTACCAGTCTTACAGCATTCAAATTGTGTTTACAATGTGTGTTCATGAAATCACTCGGGGAAAAGTACATACCAGTTTTACATCATTCAAATTGTGTTTACAATGTGTGTTCATGAAATCATTCAGGGACAAGTACGTACCAGTCTTACAGCATTCAAATTCTGTTTACAATATGCGTTCATGAAATCATTCAAGGACAAGTACGTACCAGTTTTACATCATTCAAATAGTGTTTACAATATGTGTTCATGAAATCATTCAGGGACAAGTACGTACCAGTTTTACATCATTCAAATTGTATTTACAATATGTGTTCATGAAATCATTCGGGGACAAGTACGTACCAGTCTTACAGCATTCAAATTGTGTTTACAATATGTGTTCATGAAATCATTCAGAGACAAGTACGTACCAGTTTTACATCATTCAAATTGTGTTTACAATATGTGTTCATGAAATCATTCAGGGACAAGTACGTACCAGTCTCACAGCATTCAAATTGTGTTTACAATATGTGTTCATGAAATCATTCAGCGACAAATACGTACCAGTCTTACAGCAATCAAATTGTGTTTACAATATGTGTTCATGAAATCATTCAGGGACAAATACGTACCAGTCTTACAGCATTCAAATTGTGTTTACAGTATGTGTTCATGAAATAATTCAGGGACAAGTACGTACCAGTCTTACAGCATTCAAATTGTATTTACAATATGTGTTCATGAAATCATTCAGAGACAAATACGTACCAGTCTTACAGCATTCAAATTGTGTTTACAATATGTGTTCATGATATCTTTCAGGGACAAGTACCTACCAGTCTTACAGCATTCAAATTGTGTTTACAAAATGTGTTCATGAAATCATTCAGGGACAAGTACGTACCAGTCTTACAGCATTCAAATTGTGTTTACAAAATGTGTTCATGAAATCATTCAGGGACAAGTACGTACCAGTCTTACAGCATTCAAATTGTGTTTACAATATGTGTTCATGAAATCATTCAGGGGCAAGTACGTACCAGTCTTACAGCATTCAAATTGTGTTTACAATATGTGTTCATAAAATAATTCAGGGACAAGTACGTACCAGTCTTACAACATTCAAATTGTGTTTACAATATGTGTTCATGAAATCATTCAGGGACAAGTACGTACCAGTCTTACAGCATCCAAATTGTGTTTACAATGTGTTCATGAAATAATTCAGGGACAAGTATGTACCAGTCTTACAGCATTCAAATTGTGTTTACAATGTGTTCATGAAATAATTCAGGGACAAGTACGTACCAGTCTTACAGCATTCAAATTGTGTTTACAATATGTGTTCATGAAGTCATTCGGGGACAAGTACGTACCGGTCTTACAGCATTCAAATTGTGTTTACAATATGTGTTCATGAAATCATTCAGGGACAAATACGTACCAGTCTTACAGCATTCTTATTGTGATTACATTATAATGTGGTCATGTAATCATTCAGGGGCAAGTACGCACCAGTCTTGCAGCATTCAGAATGTGTTAACATTATGATGCATCAGTGAAAATCATAAATAATACGTATTATATCCAGGACAATTATGATGCATCATTATGATACACAATATTATACAGAGGAACCTGTATAACTAACTCATCAGTAAACATAGTCCTTGTTATTATCCACTTCAAGTCCACTTCAATACAAACTGTGTGGATACGAGTTTGGTAACGTTCCAGCTAAGCTGCTTTACCGCATTTAATATAGTATTTAGTTGTGACTTATTATATATGGATTAGTATTTGGTATATACATTCCAGATAACTACAATCAATATGTTCATCATGAAGATCATACTCTTTACAATATTAACATTGAAACATGGGCGTGATACACAATTATCATAATGCACAAACATATCCGTGCTTATTTTGACTGGCAACAATGTTCAAGACTCCCTGCTCAACATAACTACGACAATGCTTGGACATACTAAACACACAATGTGCCATACTCCAGTTTACAAGCTCAGATTTACAGTCTATATACAAATTCTTTTTCATCCTAAACATAAACCACATCATCACATTATCACTGAAATACGGTCGTTTTTCACACGTATCATAATGTACAACAAAACATACACGTTCGCACTATGACTAGCCATACTATACAACTATCCATCTTATATCACGTACATCATGGAGGATTGTATGTGCCTCTTTATAAGTTAGTCTGCCTATTCCATGACATGCTGGAGATTCAGAGAATGTAAAATGTTTCCATGAACTGTGACAATTCCCTAAACAAAAGTCAGATTCATAGAGGTGTCAGTCGGTGGGTGGAAGTATTCAATAGACGTCATAAATACGGCGATGTCTGCACTCGGGTCTCGGCGACACAGCAACCCGGCCGTCAGTGGGGAGACTCCGGCAGCATCATGTGGTTGTCCAGGGGCCACATTACCCGATAGTCACAGGGTTGTCCAGGCACCACATAAACCTGGCCGTCAGTGCAGTGGGGGGGGGGGGGACACATCACGGGGTCGTCCAGGCGCCACTACACCCGGTCGTCAGTGGGGTACACTCGGGTCACATCAAGGGGTTGTCCAGGCCCACAATACTCAGCCGTCAGAAGGGAACAATCGGGCCACATCACGGGGTTGTCCAGGTACCACAAAAACCTGGCCGTCAGTGGGGGACACTCGGACCACTTCAAGGGGTTTTCCAGGCGCCATAGCACCCGACCGTCAGTGGGGGACACTCAGTTCACATAAAGGGGTTGTCCAGGCACCAAAACATCCGGCCGTCAGTCGGGAACACTCGGGTCACATCAAGGGATTGTCCAGGCCCACAACATCCGGCCGTCAGTCGAGAAGACTCAGGTCACATCAAGGGATTGTCCAGGTGCCACAACACCCGGCCGTCAGTGAGGGGACACTCGAGTCACGTCAAGGGGTTGTCCAGTTCCACAACACCCGGCCGTCAGTCGGGAAGACTCGGGTCACATGAAATGATTGTCCAGGCCCACAACACCTGGCCGTCAGTCGGGAAGACTCGGGTCACACCAAGGCGTTGTCCAGGCCCACAACACCCGGCCGTCAATCAGGAACAGTCGGGCCACATCCAGGGGTTTTCCAGGCTGTGTGGGGATACGAAGAGTACGTGTGGTGAATATGGTGCTAGCAGATGTAACTATAGTGAACAAACTCAGTAAACAAACTCAGTAAACAAACATTAAACATTCCCTCGAATACAGTCATGTTCCCCTGGTGTTTCTTATAGAATATACATGTATAAAAATATACATGGATCGTATACATGTATATGATCACATTTAATATTGAATGATTGAAAGTCCACCAGTACTACTGTTGTAAAATTTCAGCAGACAAGGAAACTGACAACTGTTAGCACCCACACATTGTTTAAAAAAGTATGCTACTTTCTTTTAAGTGGCATGAACTTTTCTGTTATAAAATAATAAGAGAATACTGGATATTGACAAGTTAATCCTATTGCTAGTCCATTTGGTTCCTGCTATCAAAAATAATAATTTGTAATACATGCACTACAAGTTTGTCAAGTCTTACATTGTCACCTTGATATATATTTGCTTATCTATTATAACAATGCTACGAACAACATGATGAAATACTTTAGTAACACTCACGGTTAAAGCAGTGCAGACACGTCGTACAGGACGATCCCGTTGTCTGTAGCCACACCTAGATATCTGTCGTCATGGAGACAGATATTGTAGACATACCCTAGTGTCTGTATCATTTTTGTTGTCTGTCCGAGGACGGAGTTCATCAAGTAAATGTCCCTCCACCTCGGATTTCCCCAGTCAGCATCCCCATCCGACAGAAACATCACCTGGCCGGAGCTGTCCACACAAAGGGCCTTTGGATTAACATCACTTGACGGGATGATGTCTTTGTTGTGGCGGCCCTGTCCATCCAGCTCCCGGACACAGCGGACATTTGACACAAGGATGGCGTCTGTCCGGGGGTTGACTGACAGATGCTGTCCGGGTCTGAGATGTGTGACGCTAGAGTCCCGGCGCCACAACACCCGGCCATCAGTGGGGGACACTCGCGTCACATTGATAGGATGTCCAAACTGTGTGGGGACATGAAGGGTAATTATTGTACCGTAGTTACTTAATGTGGAGGGATGCAGAGTGCAACACCTAACGATACACTCATTATACACACTGTCAAAAAAACTATCTTCATACGTTTTGTGTAAATAAGCATATGTTTTGGAAGCATGTGTAGAATATTTATGACAGTTATCGACCCGAACCCTCCCTTACACATTCTCTCACTCCAAATGTACGTCACAGATTCAGTAAAGTCCATACTCGCAGCTTACATCACCCGTACACGTGCACTGCATTCACCGCACCCTTCTCGATCACGTGCATAGAACATGACTACTCATCGTGGTCCATGCCTTCATCACAGCCAGGATTGACTACGCAAACTCCCTTCTCTACGGTATTTCTGATCACAATATCAAACGGCTACAGCGCATCCAGAACTGTGCGGCCCGTATGGTCACCAACACCTCTAAGTATTCATCTATCACCCCGGTTCTGAAAACACTGCATTGGCTTCCCGTTAAATACCGTATACATTACAAGATTCTCCTCACCGTCTTCAAGGCAATTAATGGATTGGCACCACACTATCTAAACGAACTAATCAACATCAATGTTCCAAACAGATCTCTCCGCTCAGGCAGTTCAACGACCCTCCGAGTACCCAAATCTCATCTTAAGAGCTACGGTGAATCGTCATTCTGTGTGACTGGACCAACGTTGTGGAATTCTCTTCCGCGCCATGTCAGAGACTCCAAGTCACTCCCATGTTTTAAAACCAACCTCAAAACTCACCTTTTTAATATAGCTTTCGGTTCTTAATTTCCATTGTTAGTGTCGTTGGTATTATTATTATTATTGTGTATTTTTCTTTTTTATCCATATGTATAAGTACCTAGTCATATATTATTATTATTATTATTATTATGATTATTATTATCTTATATGTATTACTTTTTAGTAATTTTCTATTGTTTTTATTGTACAGCACCTGAGAATGGTTCGCTAGTTTGGGTGCTTTATTAAGTCTCATTATTATTATTATCATTATTATGACTCCATACCACACAGCCAATCAGCATACTTCCAGACATCTACATCACGTGAACTCAAACATGACATCATATCTGACGAATCACACACAACTTCCGCCCCACGAAGCGGGACACCTCATGGAGAAACCCCGCACCCTCAGGGAGTTGATCTTGAGAAATCTTTGTGCATGGACATGTTACTAAGATCATCAAATAAGAGTTACCTATATTTGCGATAAACAGATTCTATTGTCAATGTGATTAGCGGACTTTAGAGCAGACTTATCAGGGAGTAGCGAAGCGAATGTGGGAAATCTAAATTGAATTTAGACTAGTTTGTGGATATTCAAGCAAAACACTAACGAACACTAAACACTATTATAGGGGTGATCGGACCCTGAGAGGCCGATTCGTCACACATGTTTGAATATCATTCTTTAAGATAAGAATGGACCATGGATCTTTTGCATGTAAACATGAGACATGAGATTTAAGCATTGATATACATGAATTGCCGTTCATGCATATACCAATAATACAGCATTAAGCTGTTAAGGGTCAAATTAAATACTAAAGTATACATGCAGTTATGTAGTAGTATACGGTGGCTTATTACCGCCAATTATATTCGTGCAGTTCTCACCCCGTCCATAACTATCACCTCACAATATTCACCGAGTTTATAATTTCTACCCCATCTATAATTATCACCTCACAATATTCACCTGGTTAATAATTTCCACCCCATCTATAATTATCACCTCACAATATTCACCGAGTTTATAATTTACACCCCATCTATAATTACCACCTCAGAATTATCACCGCGTTCATAATTTACACCCCGTCTATAATTATCACCTCACAATATTCACCGAGTTTAAAATATCCACCCCATCTATATTTATCACCTAACAATATTCACCAAGTTTATATTTTCCACCCCATCTATAATTATCACCTCACAATATTCACCGCGTTTATAATTCCCACCCCATCTATAATTATCACCTGACAATATTCACCGAGTTTATAATACCCACCCCATCTATAATTACCACCTCAGAATTATCACCGCGTTCATAATTTCCACCCCGTCTATAATTATCACCTCACAATATTCACCGAGTTCAAAATATCCACCCCATCTATAATTATCACCTCATAATTATCACCACGTTTAAAATTTCCACCCCGTTTATAATTATCACCTCACTTCATGAACATATGCAGCCCAAGAGCAACAAGATGCTTATGGAAACGCCTCTATAGCTACCGCATTAAAGCGCATATAAGGACAGGTCCTTATATGTGGATTTGTGCATTTTCACAATATATCGAAAATTCAAAACATGTTCACTTATAAGGAGACGGCCTTTTATCCAGACATAAAATTCCCCGTTTATTCATATATAAGGACACTATATGCACTACTATAAACTGAAGAATTGGGGCCTAATTAAATTATTGGCGCAATTAATTTTGTCCCTTTGAGTGACACACAATTCCCTGTAGGTCTAAAACACATACATTCAACATGAATACAATTTAATTTCAAGACCACAAGAATATTCGAGATTAATATGCTGAACATGGTATACGTAGTGGTACGTGCTACATGTGTTCTAGTTGCGTCATTTTTTACAACTTATTATCATCGACATGCAAAATGTCCTTATATGTGGGTCAGATGTTTTACAGGCAGTTTCTAAAGAAAGTTCTCATATAAGGACATGTTCTCATGTCTGGATACAAGGAAGTGTTCATATATGAGGACATGTCCTTATATGCGCGTCAATACGGTACACAGAATACCAAGAGTGTTCATACTAAGATGCACGAATTGAAATTCTGTACCTAGTAGTGATTGTGATCAATTATAATTATAAAGTCGGTGATAATTCTGAGGTGTTAATTATAGACGGGGTGGAAATTATGAATGGGGTGAAAATTGTGAGGTGATAATTATAAACGGGGTGGAAATTATGAACGCGATGATAATTCTGAGGTGATAATTATGAACGGGGTGTAAATTATAAACGGGGTGAAAATTGTGAGGTGATAATTATAAACGGGTGGAAATTATAAATGTGGTGATAATTCTGAGGTGATAGTTATGAACGGGGTGTAAATTATAAACGGGGTGAAAATTGTGAGGTGATAATTATAAACGGGTGGAAATTATAAACGCGGTGATAATTCTGAGGTGATAATTATGAACGGGGTGTAAATTATAAACGGGGTGAAAATTGTGAGGTGATAATTATAAACGGGGTGGAAATTATAAATGCGGTGATAATTCTGAGGTGATAATTATGAACTGGGTGTAAATTATAAACGGGGTGAAAATTTTGAGGTGATAATCATAAACGGGGTGGAAATTATAAACGCGGTGATAATTCTGAGGTGATAATCATGAACGGGGTGGAAATTATAAACGCGGTGAATATTATGAGGTGGTAATTTTAAATGGGGTGAGAAATACACCAACGGCGGTAATGAGCCACCGTAGTAGTAACATAAACATGTCAACTGGTCATGCCCACACATTATAGATTTTTTTGGTAACCCAGACGAAACAAAATCGTCATAACATTTTTGCTAAGCAACGATCAATTGTATGTATAGTGTGAACCTGGTAATAATGATCATTGAAACATGTACCTGGTATTAGTATTTCGACATTAATGTTGATAATGATATAAATAACAATAATATATTGTTGGTACTTATTTCAGGCCTATGCTAGAGTCAGCAGTAAACTGTAACAGTATGATGCTAATAATATATATGTGGCGATTTTGCCCTAAGCACGCGGCAGGTGATTGTAAACATACATGCCATTTATGTGGCCTTTTCGTTCTTGGCCTTGTTTTGGCACGCTCCGTTCGAGCGTGCGTTGCCACGGCAACGCATTGTAATTTACGCTCCAGTAAACTATAACAATGGTTTGATTATACCTCGCGTGCGTCCTACAGCTTGTGGTGTATTATATATACACTGGAAGCTACTCGATCGAGGAGATTGTCCGAGAGAGAGTGACTGGGACGCACACGAGACTCGCCATGAGCTTTGTGTTCCCTAGTTGCGAGTAGTGGGCTCTTAGAGCCCTGGGGACGATTTCCATGGGGAGGCCCGGGCTGGGAGAGACAAGTTGCTGACTCGGGGGCGCAAGCCCTGTGGATCGCCAGTTCTCTCCCTTCCCGGGACGTGTGACATAGGCTCTGGCCAGCATGTCGGACTGTACGGGGTTCCGTCCCCGAGGCAGACCGCGGCTCGCTAGGCCCCGCCAGTTAACACCGTGGTGATGAACCAGTTTCTGAACGGTGTCCGTAGGCCTGGGAGTGTCGGGTGGGCTGTTACCTGGTTACCGTTAATGATAGAGTGGTTACCGTGTCCGCAGCGACCTCCGGTGAGCGGCGCCGCTGCAAGGATCCGGAATAGCGGATGCGCGTCCGCAAGGACTCGCGGTGAGAGGACTATCCTCGAGGATCCCGAAGAGCGGACGATAGTCAATAACTTTACATATATTTGATTCATTCATTAATAAAATATGCATGTGAGCATATCTGCACACCTTGCTGATGAGCAGGATGACATCACTCCCTGCTGTCCAGCAAACAGACAACACCAGTGCGTCTACATCAAACCTCGCCACCCGCTGCAGCCTCCCGGGCCGTACCTCGTACAGCCCCCACCTGTGGGGACCCGTGTCCAAGTTGTCATAGCCAGTGAGGACGACACGGCGGCCGTCCTTGCTGCTGGCTGTACAGACAGAGTTCCTGACCCCCAGGCTGTCCACAGAGACGGGCAGCGGCTCGCCTTCCATCGACACGACTTTGACGCTGGAGTGGTTGGGTAACGTGTACATCACAGCCCACGTCCCGTCAATGTCAATGTAGCTGACGTCAGTGATCACCTCGCCCTCCTCCAGGTGCCACAGTTGCTTGATGCCCTGTCAATGGATAGAGTTCTCACATGAATATATGTACAACTTATATTAGATGTTAAACACTAGATGTGGAGCATGCATTACAAGTAAGAACACATATATTGCTCATAGAATTGGGTTATGTAATACGTAACACTGTTATGCAATTGATCCCAGCTACGAGATAACACCAAGCGTCATGGCAACAAATTAAAAAAATGTGTATATAAAAAATAAACACATGATACCTATTGTTTACCAGGTATTCACTGTTCATACAAAATAGTCATATTTCCCTGTCCAAAATAAATCTCATTGGTTACTTAACAACACTTATTTTAATTGTTGGTACATAACAATGATATTGAAATTGAAATAAGGTGGGGGATGTAACTGTTCCCTCCCTACCTACTCATATTTTATTCCATCGATGACATAAAACATTTGTGAGATTATTTATGGAATGCAATGTTAATTTAAATTATTGCCAGAACAGCAGTGTATTTCCATGTCACTTGGACGATGAGGGGAACAATTATGAATATTCGTTGTGATTTGAAATTATCCGCAGAAAACTAATTTATGTTCCAAAGTTTCTTGTAGGACAATGTGTGTCACGTTCGACGTCAGTTAATGACAATGTTTTGTGTACGTCGATTTCAGCTCACCCTGAATCCCAGGCCATCACGATGACGGCGACGACTGTGGAAAACCTGTGATCATCGGATTTTGATCTGCTAATTACCTAGCTGATATTTAAGTGTTGAGTTTGTGTCATCATGCACAACAGCATTTCATTTTTTTTTTCAAAATCGGCTAAAAATGGTTGCGAAAAAGTCACATAATTTGATATAACATCAGTTCTAACCAACATTAATCTTTCAACCTATTTTTGTGTCACATAATTGGATATAACATCAGTTCAAATCAACATTAATCTTTCAACCTATTTTTGTATTTATTTCTTTGGCCAGTTCCCGATCGTATGGTGTACCACCAATGGTCCTAGGGCCGAAACTCCTTATTATCGCCCGAGGTCGAAAATTTGGGCGTCACGATTTCACAACTCTTGAGTGTTCTGAGAATCAAGGCCATGATTATATTGCAGTTTTCAATCTTTTTTTAACCGTTTCCGTCCATGTGATGTACCTTTATAACGAAATCGATTCTGTGAAAATTTACAGCTCAATATCGAGCAACAATGTCAATGTCAGAGAAAAGATCAAAATCAAATAGTTAATTTTGTATTTTTCTATAGTCATGTCCCCATCATTTGCTATATGCCAGTGGGCATACGATGAGAATTCCCTATTATTCCCTGAAGAGTCGTCAGCTGAAATCACTGATTCGTAAAATTTCAAGTGGTAGTAATTTTTAAGCCACCAGCGATATTCCTCAGGATATTGAACATAAAGTATGCAGTATAAATCTGAGAGAGCTTGCAACGTTTGAGAGATCAGTATCGAGAATTTAGTTCGTGGTCGAGATTATTTGTCAAGATAGACTCCCAAGAGCTGTACTTTTATTAATGATTATTTTTGTATTTTTGTTATGGCCATTTCTGGACCATTTGATATATGAACAATGGTCGAACAACCAAAATCTCCGATTATCGCCCAGGTAGGGAATGTAAAGGTTATCAGCTTCAATTTTATTAACTGAATCTGAAGGGGTGAGGGTCTGCAATCTCTGATTGTCTCCTTTATTCTCGAATTACTACTCATTTATTAACATCCACTGTGGATGGTGAGGCTTTAATACATACTTTAAACAAATATGCCGGTATTTCCAGCGTTGACTGACAATTTTTATGCAGTGTTGGAAAAGATGTTTTATATGAGCTGACAGTTATGTTCCTGTGCATTTTCTTAGGCTCGTATATATAAAATGAAGATACCAGCCGCCAGAAATTTGATGAATAATGACTTTGAAGTGCAAAACATACGTTGATTTTGAACAGGATTATAGACAAGAAGGAAACTGGTATACGATATCGGTTATAATTGGAAACCTGACATGACAGAATGAATCAAGGAATGTGAATTTCGTCAATATTTGTTCTCACCTTAGGTTTGAATAATGATGTACAATATAAAAGCTGTTATAGACATGCTATTGTGTGCGAACTTACTATTTGTAAGTCTCCAAAGTTCAAGCTTCCAGTCAGTGAAGTAGTCAGGGGTTGTTCTACTGCAAACACAACTCTGGAAATCCCCCTCGAGGCTACGAAGGCTCGGTATCGTGGGTTGTTGATACTTCGCCCTGTCGATGACTTCGCCTGCAGAATAGATTCACTCGTAACGAGTATACAGACTCGTCGGTCCATTCCCATGAAATTGTCTAAGGTGTCTATGGTGTATCCTGTCACTGGGAATTGCATTGCACTGTTGACCCGAATGTCATTGCCTGCATTCTTCTTGAGTATTGATCGAAGTTTCTGTGCATCACACAATGCATTTGATGTATCAACCAATATTGCCACATCTCTGGGTTCGTATGCCATTGGTGTGTTGTCTACTACTTTCTGTGGATCAGACAGACGTGTGACAAAGTGCACGAAACTGTTTTCTTTCTTGTCATTCCAGATGTCTGGAAATCGTCGCACCTCCACATCATCTCCCTGTTCTTTGTTTGAAGAGGAAATTGTAGCGTGGTCTGGATAGTCTGGGTTATCAACGAAGTTGGCTTTGATGAAAGCAGTCACTTTTCTGGTGTTCCTGTGGACCTCTGTTAACGTCTTCTGGGTCCAGTGACGGTTGTTTTTCATGCAAAACTCTGTCAATATGTTTTGCATTGTTGGTTTCTTAGTCGTTCCCTGGAAGTTTTGATACTGACTATCACCAAACGCCACCAGTTTTGTATGTTCTGATGTGTGAATAGATTCCAAAAGACTCAGCCAACTCGAATCTCTGAAGGTTGTGCTGTGGACATCATCTATGATGAGGAGGTTAAACTGACTGAATCGCTTCTGTTTGATATGAAGCTGCAGCTCGGCGTCCGATGTAATGACGAACACTCTATCTGGTTGCAGCTTCTGGTGAATCAAGAATTCCTTGAATGCGTTAGTTGAGCAAATGTAGCCATAGTTTACATATTTCTGTATTAGATGGAGAGCCATGAAAGTCTTCCCTGATCCAGGTGGCCCCTCAATGTGATTGAATTTGTCAAACCCTAGGGACAAAATCACGTCCATCTGTTGAGCACTCATGAGGATGCTGTTCTCGTCCCCTAGGATGCTTCTGATGCGAGTACACTTCTCCAGTAAAGCCTTTGCCAGGAATACTTTCATCTCAGCCACCAGCCCATCCGTCATCATCAGCTTTGATATCATCAAGTGTTGGTCGTCACAACGTGATGGCACCTCACCATGTTCCAATTGAAAGATTTTACACTGTATTGAAATTGTGTTTACGAAACCTGAAATGTGGTTCTGGCCTTGCAGCATCGTATACTTGATAAGGCGAGCAGACAGGAAAAGATAAACCCACACGTCAGCATAATTGGTGATTTTCTCATCAACGATGGCCCACAGCTGAAGAAATCCTGACTCATCAGCAACTAGAACGTCAAAAAGTTGATCTTGTGGTCGTTGAATAGCTCTGTCATTTTCTACGTTCTTCAGCCACTGTGACGTACATAAGCCAAACCCTTTCTGTCCATGAACTGAGGTCTCAATATGTGTAAGAGCCTTGTCCATGACTACAGTGCTGATCGCCTGGCAACCCATTATGGTTTCTCTCGATGGTGTCCAGTGTATTGGTGTTTCCATGATGAATATACTGCTTTGAGCTGCCAGTTTGGCAACGTTTATGTACTTGTCCAGGCTGCTGTCATTGATGAGTCCTGCCCATCGGAAAACATGCTTTGACCAGGACATGTGATCTCGAGTTCTTAGTACATGATTTGTAGAAGCATTGGTTTTTGTAGGCAGAATCTGCATGTCATCTTTTTTGCTCTGATGACTTGGATTTGCTGGAGATTTCCATGGTTGCAAAAAGTTGAAAAGCCATTTCAACTTTGATTCTTTTTGTTCTGCATCAGATGGGACCTGGTGGGCGGTTTTTGTATCAATTTGTGCACTTCTGTCTTCCGGTTTTGCCCTTACTAATGATGTGGTAGGCAGCTCGGTTACACCAGTGGTTTCTGTTTGAACTGATGACGATGTCAGTGACGTCCGTTCCCCAATGCCTTGTGTAATTCTGTTGCAGCAATTGTGTGAGTGGAGAGCCGCTTGCCAGTTGTTGGGACTGTACTTGTGTACTGTGCCATCAGCAGCAACCTGATAAGACACTGGCTTCTCTCTCCATACACCACCAACGAAATGATCGAAACTTATGACAATTACCATCCGTACTTTGTTCTTGATCCTGGTAGGTAATTCCACCACAGGAACGAATGTTATTGACCAGTCTCGGTCCAGTTCTGGATATCGACTTCCATCTCCCCAAAATCTAGGATTGCCGATGCTATCCTCCTTCAAATACTGCTCCAAGAACTCTGTCAGTTCTAGATTTTGACTTTCACTGATCAATTGACCCTTCACAACATTGCTGTTGGAGGTAGTGTCCTCTTCTACACCGATTACCAAGGATCCCCCCATTCTCATATTTGGAAACGCAAAGAGAGTTTTGCTTGTTCTTTCATCACTAAGCCTGGATTTCAGTACACTGATCGTGCTGCACTTCCAGCACTTGTATTCTAAATTTGGACCCTCGTTTGCTCGTATTGTTTGCCCATACTTGACTTCCTTCATTCCATCAAATGGATTTGATACTGTAGCTTTTGTTCTGGTGGAGATGACCTTGCGGATTGTGTCAATGTCATTGACAGCTGTTGTCCCTGCCACACCCCTGACGAACATGCCACTTGTCATCGTAATGAACTTGTCAGATTTGGATGCATACAAAGTTAGTGGGTGGTTGTAGTCTACGAGATGTATGCACTCCAGAAGTACATCTCTAGGAATAAACTTCATCAGAGCATCTTCCAAGTTGCGTTTCCATTTGTCTAAGATGTTATCATTCGGTTGTGTTCCATCATGACTTCGTATTTGCAGGATACCACCAGATGTATTAAGAAGGGCCGTCAGGATCTCCTTCAAATGGGTTACTCCAGGGTCTTCTGTAAGTTTTTGTGTGAAGTCCACGTCTATTTTGAAGCAGTATTCAGGACAACTCAGGTCCCTGTCTGGCACCACGTACTTCGTAAGATGAGGCACCTGGGCGGATGTTGCTGGTCCTGCAGTGAGTTGACTAGGTGAAGATGTTGGTGACGCCATTTGGTCAGATTATTCTGTGAGAGCAAATGTGAGTTGTAAGATATAGACTTTATATGGAATGGTCAATTAAAACGTCATACAATTTTGAAGTTGCAGGCGAAAGGCCAATACCAGAAACATTTGTATGTCTGATGACTATTGTGACATACAAATTCTACACATTCTACACGTATACACATTCTATACGTGTTCCCTTCGGGAATTGGATATAACTTGCTTTCCAAAGATTCAATGGAAATTGCACATCCACAAACAACATTGCATCCATAAGTACTACAAGGTGAATCTATGTGCATGTTGCATGATTAAATGTAGTCTTTATCCAGCATAAACATACTAATATTAACAGAGTTAGGTTGGGGACAGTGTAAGGACCAGGAAATTGAGATGGTAAATATGATGGGCATTATAATGCTCATGTACTGCCAATAATATAATTTTCTTCTACAGATTATTCGCCGTGGTGCACCATTGGGCTATAGCCCAAAAGGCAACATGTCCCAATCAGGACACGGCCCACTGATGGGTCATACTATGATTAATATGAGTCTTTATTTATCACTGACATTGTCTGATTATTATGGGTAAAGACACACTATTGTACTCAAACTGATCTGACAGCTATTTTGACAGCTAGATATTCTCAATGTTGTAAGCTGCATTTCTTTGTAATAATCCAATTGGGGCAGTTCATGCAATATTTTGACATTGTTAACCATATATCATGTATATACGCTGATACACTGCATTATTTGGAAACCATACCTGTTCATGAGTCAGGATTAATGCATGGCAATTGTTTATTCCATCTTTGTACCACATATTTCACACTAATATAGCACCAATATGTGCTGAGTGATAGTGGCTGCCATATTGTTTATTTTGTAAGTGTCCATACCATTCAGAAGGTAGACATGTGATGCGTGGCCAGATATAAACAAAGGAAGTGGGTGGGGCAGAGATCAGTCCTGGGCAGACTCAGTGTGACCAACATCAATACCTCTTTAACTTTGCTGTATAGCACCACAGAGGGTGAGCCATACAGTAAGGGACAGAACCCTAATAGTAGTGAATCCTGTATCACCAGTAGTGCTATTGGCAGCTGGTGTGTGGCGCACAGTTTAGTTACCTTAGGCCTGGCAATTGGTGCAGGCTTTGGCGCAGAGTTTGGCACACATATTTTGGCGCGAGACAGTTGGCACAAACTGACAGAGGGATGGGGAGGGATCCAGGGTCCTCAGTATTTCCTTATTGTTATCCAACTGAATCAATCCTAAGCCTGTATTGACTCGTCATGAGAGTTGAGATCATTCAATAAACATATCAAGGCATATTTGAGAGTTGCTGAGTCTGTGTCATAACCATTCTCGGAGCTGGTACGAAGCGAGGCACGTTACACATTAAATACAAATGGCTTACAATACATTTTGCTCAAACGAATACACAATTGATCAGAAACACAATATTCTCACCTTCCATACTCTATGGTATAGTGGGTGATTTCGGACATGTTTTATCTCAATAATTTGATTACCAAAAAATATTGTTTTTATCTCTTATCTCTTTTTTATCTCTTATTTTGAGAGAGCTATCTCGTTATTTCGTGATATTGAGATTTTATATCAAAATGACATAATTATCTCGAAATAACGAGATACTTCTCCAAATGACAGTATAATTACCTCGAAATAATGACTTAATTAACTCGAAATAACAAGATAATTATCTCGACGTAACAAGATATAAAACAATATTTTTTGGTTACCGAAAGTTTTCTCGAAATAATGAGATAAAAAAAAACGTTTGGGGGTGTCCTAAATCAGCCACCGTACCAAGGCGATAGTAACTAAACCTATAGCTGTTACGACACTTCATCTACATGATGTTTGCTCATATATTTTAATGTTCGTTGCATGATAATTTTCCATAATATATTAAGCAATACTACTATATAATGTAGAAATATATCTCGAATACCCAGTTACTAATCGATTTTTGATCTTGACATTTTGGATACACAACTTTGGTTTGAATAAATAAGTTTCGGCTCTAATGGTCTCCGTGACAACAAGTATGTAATCGTTTTGTAAATCCAATGATATTTTTTCCCTCACCCACATTTTAAGACATAGTTGTATGTTGTTTGATATCACTGTCACTCATGTTTAAGAGGTTTGCGTGGTTGAGCAGTCATCTGTGAGAAAACCTCTCTTCGGGGTCGTATTGGAGTTTCGTTTCTTCAGTACACGGTTCTATTGTCCTTTGTAATCGACTATTTTTCAGAATCCATTACCAGTAGTAGATTATTTGCGTTCAGTAGATTATTGGATTATTTCATTTACAATAATGTACTCTAATAATCTACTCCTGTGTTGAAATAGCGAACTACAACAAACCGATAAACGCTACATATGTATTCCGATAACAAATTACAGTAAAAGATGCATCACAAATTGCAACATCAAATAGCGATTAGGGATTTCTCATTCTTGATGTACAGATGATCATTGCAACCATGAATTTGTGATATTTCCAAGGTCGTATCTATGAGTCGCTAAACCTATAGCTGTTACAAAACTTCATTGGGATCATGTTTATTCATATATTGTAATGTTCGTGGCATGATAATTTTCTCTATTATATTAAACAAAACTACTATATAATGAGTTAAACACTGATTGTAAACATGACTATTCACGTCTCCCATTTCTTATTTCAATTATTTACGAGTTGACAATGACATCGGTTTTTATCACTAGACTCAACATAGTCAATATGGAACACTCGGCTTGCTGAGACCGAGTGTCTCAGGTGTCAAAAAATAACGAGAAGTGACATTTAAACAGTGAATCTTACCTTTCCAACTGGTTGGTATATCCATTAGCCAATGTAACGGTGTTTGCTCTATTCAGGTCTCTCGAGAGAACCGCAGTACTGGCTGTTTTGCCCAGATGCCCAAGATGAGAGATAGGCAGTCTGGCACAGTGCATGTATGCATTCATGCGAATAAAAAAAAAAACCTGCATACATCCACTACTGCGCCATAGTGAACAGGACAGAGCTAGAGAAGTGCGCGTCACTGAACTGTGAAGGGCGTGACTCTACGTCAGAGGACACCGCGTACGTGCAGACAATGCCGGTGTCTCTCACTAATGTCATTCATATGGAAAAAAAACATTGCATAGACTAATATATACAAGTAACCTACAGTGGAGAGAATTATTTTTGTGGGCAGCGGACATAAGTGTTTTTTTTTTAGGTTACCGAACCCATGGTCCGATAACCTATTGCCATGGCGTTGCGTCCGTCCGTCCGTCGTCGTCGTCCGTCCACATTTTAATCTTTAAAGTTTACCGTTCAATCTTTCTGAAAATTTGGGAAAAGATATCTTTAAATAAATCGAGGGGATATTCTTAATTTTTTTCAAAATGGCGGTCATTCTCGTCGAAAAACGGTTAATTTTGGACTTTGGCGACGATTATCTCAAAAACTGTCAGATAAGATTTCATATTTTTTGTTTCAAAAGATTCCCCTTATGTACCTCTGTGATGTGTATAAGCTTGCTTGCCCTTGAATCGCCGGCCTGCGTATGGCGGCCATTTTGAATTTTAGACGGGTGGACGAAAATAAAAAATGTCGGCCCAAATCGCGTTACTATCCATTTTGGGCCATTTCTAGGCAAAAAAATATTTTTCAGCCTTTGAAAAAAAATTTGGACTTAGAACATTTTTTTCCTTCATATTGGGAGCTGCCAGAACCGTACTCATAGAACGCTTGAAGATAGAGCTTAGAAATTGACACTTTGAAATGGGAAGTCATATGTGGCTATTTGTGTGTTGATTTTGAATTTGACCTTTGATGACCTTGAAAGGTCAAAACAGCCATTTTGGGGGCAAAAAATGCCCATATTTGCCTCTACAGATGAAATGCTTGTAGACAGAGCTTAAGTTTGCTTTATGAACATATAGGAAGTCATATATGGAACAACTGATGATGACATTGAGCTTGACCTCGGATGACCTTGAGTGCTAAATGTCCTACGTGAAATGTGTAAAACAGCCACTGAGCCTCAAACACTTGCACATACAGGTTAGGATTGTGTGTAAGCTTACAAGAATTCATGTATATATGGAACATCTTTTGGTGACCTTGAATTTGACCTAAAATGACCTTGAAGGCCTAATTTAAAAATCTTGCCTGACCTGACATGTGGAAATTGGCCTCTACAGACAAAATACTTGTTGGTAGAGGTTTTACTAGTATGGTTGTATTATGAACATATATAAAGTCATATGCAGCATACCTCATTTTGACATTGCAGTTCACAAAGATGACCTTGATTGGTAAATTTCAAGGTCATATGTCACCTGCCATGCTTAAAACCAAAATTGTCCGGTAACCTCTTAGCCATTGGGCTAATTTTTTTATATTTTAGTGAGAGGGCCAGCCTCAATCGGGCTTATGAGACACTTTGTTCTCTTGTACATGTTTACCTCGATTCCTATCCTATATGCCAGGCGCCCGGCAGGGAGGCAATCGGTAAACATTATTTAACTGGCTGGCGGCTCATCAACCGGCAATATCAGAGCAAGCCCCTGGGGCGGCTCGAACCTTCGACCTCACGCACCAGTGGCGGATGCCTTACCCCTAGACCACTGGTTCGGTATGTTGGAATGGGAAACTTACACCTATATTGGTGTAAAAGCCATATTATCATCATATTTTATCACTTTTTTGTCGGAAACTATAAAAATTGTCAATCTTTCGTAATTGTTCTGCCAACATCAGAAATTTAGCTGAATATTTTTGTTGCGCTACTGTATGCGTATGTATTACAGTAAACCATCCAAAAATTATCGCAAAGCTCTCACAGTATTTGCGTTTATTCACAAGAATATATTATTCTCCGTGATGATTTTGTTGAGATGTATATCAGGAGCCGCACACATTCTGTGCTAAAAAATACCTCTAAACTATAAATCTCTTTTTTTCATATACTTATGTGACCCCAACCACTGCCTCGCATTCACCGGCCTGATGTGACGTGAAATCTACACTGATGCTACATAGCAAACGCGACATTGTGATAAATCCGACATGTGTCGGTTTTTCCGCGTGGAAAAACCGACATATATGTTGGTTTTTCTACAGCAAGAAAAAATCCCCTGTGGAAACAGCGACATGTGTGGCAAAAGCAACATATTGCTGCGGGACTGTTATGGAGAAATAGACATATCGACCATACACGTGAAATAAGAAACACATTACTGCGACGCTGCAGCAAAACCAACATGGTGAGACATCGCATACAGAAAAAAACGATCAGAGCTGATGACTGACGATACGGTGGCTAATAAATTTATTACGAGTAGTCTAGAATATATATCGTTTTCACCATTATGACCCACTTGCGCAGACATATAATCTAGAAACGTGACATTTAGCGGACTTGTGGATATACGGAAAGCCAGTGGGGACATGGGAATTAGGAAATCCGCGCTATTAAACCATGGTTTACTACGGAATACATATAGATCATATATACGATGGTAACTTGGGGGAATATTGGTACTGGAAATTTCAGATTATTAAATCAAGGTTTACTCCTGCGGAATTCCCAATTCCCGTGTCCCCACTCGCTCGCCGTTATAATATGTGTTATGTTGATTTATAGTGAGAACTTCAATATATTTAAAAGTTTAATCATAATAATTAAAAAAATATATATTTTGTTGATTTCAAATGTATGATATAGGCCTACTAGCTAGTAACAATAATTCATTCTACCTTCAAGTACACATTTTTTAAAACATATATGCCAGATGTTATATTTTGTATACTGATGCATGGAGTTTTTATTTGTGACTTGTAGATGTAGAAGCAAAAATAGGAATTGAAATTTGAAAAAAAATTAATCCCCATTCATATACTCACTATCATTCTGTTCTAACATGAATTTCACCATTTCACAATCGAACATTAGTTTGGTATTTGTAGTATAATCTCTATTATTATTTGAGATTCCATTTGTAATATTAAATACAGAACAATTCCACTTTCTCAACAAAATATTTCTGACCAGTCAAATTGGTTCGCGAAAAGACACTAGCCATGGAATAAGCGAATGGGCGATAAAGGGTGGTGCATGTCGGGTTTTCCACGGCCGTGGCAAAGTCGATCACTGCTGTTCGGTTTTTCGCCATGTCGGTTTTGCTATGCTACATGGACTAGGTTTATAATTGTAGAATATTTAGCGACTGTACCGGCCCGTCCCTCCCGCGCACCACATTACCCTGACAACACATACTCTCTTCATGACTTAACATTCAGTACATGACCACTATACGATCCACACATAATCAATACACGGACAAAACACGTATAACCACGCGGCCCCGATCAATACGGCTCACGCGACCCAGCAAAAACGCCAAAAAATGAGCCCTGCCAAAAAATGAAACCCGCGTTTGATCTTCAATTGGGTCTCAGTTTTTGGCAGTCACCTTGCCAAATATTGATCCCCCTGCCAATAAACGAGCCCCATTGGAGCATAATTGCAATTGAAGAACAGTCTGTACGTGACTATATAATATTAAGAAAATATATGATTGATTAGAAACGATAGTGTTTATTGAATGCCATCTGGGCACATACATCATACATACAAACACACAAACAGACACACAGAAAACGGTGCAATGCACATTTAGATGCACAATTATGTATACTACAACGCCTTTTCGCCCATTTGACAGTTACTCCGCCCACTTGACAAACAAGAAAATGCAGCTAACTGCGGGGGACGACATTAGAGCTCGAGCACATCATCAGCACCACGACAGTATATTATGATGAAAAACATAGGCCTACTTCATTCATATTCCTAATAAGTAAAAATTTATTTTGAACTCAATGTAACAGATAGATCTACGCCTACTAAAATGGTATTTCATTTAAAAAATAAAAATAAAAAAAATATTGAAAACCATGAGAAATATCTGGAAATGATATATGCAGATTATTGTCATGACCTTGAATTTGACCTTTGACCTCATTTTCAAGGTCACAGGACAAAATGGCTAATATCTCACTTATTATCGATTTTACAGCTTAGGAATCAATTGTGGACATATAGGAAATGATATATGCTGAATATTCTCGTGACCTTGAATTTGACCTCTGACCTCATTTCCAAGGTCCAAGGACAAACTGGCTCATATCTTGCTCCTCTATTGACTGTATGGCTTGGGAATCAATTGTGGACATGATATACATGATATAGAAAATGATATACACTGAATATTTTGATGACCTTGAATTTGACCTTTGCCCCTTCATTTTCAAGGCTTGAGCATAAAATTGCTAATATCTCTCTGATTATTGAACTTACAGCTTAGCAATCAACTGTGGACATGATATATGCTTAATGTTATATATGCTGAATATTCTCTTGACGTTGAATTCAACCAGTGACCTGGCTAACACCTAAAATATTAAACATTGTCCGGTAACCTATCTTTGGCCCTTGGCCTAATTTTTATCTAACCTGGCGTTATGTTCTGGGGTCTAACCTGACTAAACACTTACCTGGTCAGCTTGATAATAAATACTCTTGTGTGGTCGCTATCTGCTGTTGCGACATAAAGCCTGGTGGCTGTGGAACACAATGATCCATGGCGAAAAATAAGCAGCAACAAAATTCACGAAAAACGTGATATGGCGATACGACTTTAATGAAGATTTTTGGTACTATTGCCTGATTAACAGTCAATGGAGATTATGAAAAATGACGCTAACGAAGTCTTATTTATACCACAGTTTTAGAATCGCGATGACATGTGTATTGGCAACATAGTGGAACGGTAGCAGATTAAGAGAGACAACACAAACATCAGGATGAAATTGGTACCGGTAGCCAACATAGTGGAACGGTAGCAGTTATCAATATGTATTTTGAGCGGTAATCGTCGCGTGTAATCTACTTGCGATTCCCTTACCATGTCTCGTGCGAGATTCAAATATATTTGGGGACTTAAATACAATTGATATATGTGGTCATTCGCAATGTGGACATTTGATAAACACTGTAACGAAAAGAAAACACTGACCAGGGTTAATTGTAATTAGGTTTCCCCCTCTCAATTGGGGGCTCAGAATTTAGCAAGCGCCTTGCCAAATAATGATACCGGTCTCACTATTTGGCAGGCTGTTTGCGAAATTTTGAGTCCCCGACACAGTTTTTAGGGGGCTCATTATTTGGCGCTACACCGGCACTGACACATACAGGCCTATACTTCAACACATGGAAAATTACATGCACTGCTCTCAGTTCACGTGATCAGATGTGACAGAACACACACCAGGAAAAACCCACATTCTCGATGAGATCAGCACATAACACAGCCAATCACGACCCCGTATACTCTAGGCGGGAAAATCCACTGACATGTCCCTCGGCCCAGCGCAGTTGAAGAAGTGTGATCCCAGTGAACAGACGTATGATATATATTGAGAAAATGGCTTTGATCGTATAAAGAAGAAATACATATAAACTGTGATAGTGATATACAACGGACTATAATTTAGGATACATATATACGATGGGGATATTTGTTTCAATGGACTTCGGTGTGATTGTCGACCTGATTATATTTGCGGCATTGGACATTTTCGCCCTAATAATAAACAGTCTAATTGAACTGCCGGCTTATCATTGCACAACGACCTAGATTTAAGAGTGACGGCCTGATACAGGCCTGTGAACGGTATCCTTCACAAAATGATATGTGAGTTTGGCGAAAAGTAAGGGGATGACTTCTCGCGTTAGATTTTATGTTTTCTACACCAAGGTGTATTGTCATTAAGATTAAAGTGGAATAATCGGTTTCTGAAATTCGTTGTCAATTATTGGCTGGCATATATTATATGACACAGCACCGTTACACTCCCCAAAATACGTCCGCATCAGCCTGCAGTGGAGTTTGAACATACCGTAAAAACGCACGATGTGAACGAAGACATGAAATCCCCTTTATTGTCGTTATTTGCAACACAAAAGAATTACGTAGATATTTCGGGTTCCATCATTATAATATACCATACGAGTTTCAAGTGATTGTCCGGGCCCCGGGCCCGGATATACTGAAAACGCACTAATTTCAGCTGGTTCCGTTTTGCGAGGTCTCCCGCAGTGACGGGCAGGGAGTGAGTCCACGGTGGACATACGTTGCGCGCTATTGTGCGGGCTTCGCCCGTTTACTATGCTGTGAACTGTAGTTCACAATGTCTCATGTCAGGGATGTTTGTGTGGCACGTACAGGGGGGGGGGGTTCGCAAATATTGTCACTCTGTTTGCCCAGGCAGTGATTTTTTGCACACGCTGATATAACGCTGATGTAATAGAATCATATTAGAGTCGCACTTAGAATAGGATATAGGCATATGCGCATAAAAAAACCTGGAGTGAAGACTCGAGCAATGGAGAATAATAGGCGAGATATTGAATTAGTTCATAAATAAAAAAAACAGCAAAACATTTCCTCCGGACATATTCTTAACACTTTCCATTCCTACTATTCTGTAGCTTGTAGGGCTGTGTATTGTTCTAGATTTTCAGCTATTCTTGGTAATTTTGCATCACTGCATGGGAACTGTTCGTGCGAAACTATTTTAAGAAAATTCGATTTTTAATGTCAAATTTGAAAAAGTTCGTGTGCGCATTGGAATTTTTGCAATTTACAGCAACTCTAGGGATAGCTGTTTATCACTTGCAACCAGAAAACCAAAAGTCGATCTTCACCAATGTACACAGAATACAGAAAACACTCGTTTGAACTTACCAGTAATGATAGCATGTGTGTCTAATGTCTATGTTGTGTACAAATGGGCTATTTGCACCATTTTCAGGCCGTACGCCGCTGCCCGAGTGAGACAGACACAGCTTGAGAGTTCTTCAGTGGCGCGCGTGCACATTGGCAGTGCAAATCTAGACAGTACAAATTGGGCTCACCTAAAGAACTAACGACATGACCATATACAAATGTATGATCTAGATAAGTTTGGCCTAGATATGGCTTATGATGTATTTTTCTTGTTGTGTTTTTTCTACATTAGAGCGTTCGGGTCGAAGCCCACAACGCTCTACATGTCTATGTGCTGGCCTTTTGTTTTATGGAGTTTCATGCCAACCTATCGACGCCCATTTTGTCTTGTAAAACGTTTAAACACTTACTTTAAATGTGGATTTTTTCGTCCTTGACATGAAATCTCTCGAATTCATGGCAAATTTTGAATATTCCAGATATATATATATATATATATTATTGTATAAATCGACGTGTTACATTCGTGAAAATTACGTGAAATGCTCAAATTCTCTGAAAACGTCCAAAATAGCAGAGCCGATGGAAATTGATGATCCCAGAATGCAAAGCAAATTTTACCGCAATGACACACAAATTTTCTGTGCAGCAATTCGTGCATGCATACATGTAAGTGTTGCGAATCGGGGATTCTTCAGGGTCCGATCAACCCTATCACTGTGTATAGTGTCCGTAAGTGTTGTGCTTGAATATCACAAACCAGTCCGAATTCAATTTATCCAAGTTTATTGGGATGAACAGTTCGATGACTCGATCACGGCTACATACGCTACTTCCCAATATAGTCCGAATAATAGTCCGACAAAATCAACGATATATCACAGATATTTTATCCTGGCTTCTTCAATATTTCAATAACACGTCTTCGCTCTAAGACTTCTCAAGCTTGACTTCGAAAAGCGCGGGGATTTTTCCATGCGGTGTCTTGTTTTTCCCACGTCATGGAACAGGAGTATATGTGATTCGTTGAATATGGTGTAATGTCTGTGTGGGCGTGGCTAGGTGTCTGGAAATGTTGTGATTGGTGGTGTGTTTTGTGTGACGTCATTTATGGAGTTGTTTACATGCGGTGTGGTGGCTAGGATGGTGTGTGCCGGTTATCATGGTAAGTATGAAGTCATGTGATGCATCTTTGCCGTGTATGTCGAGTGGGAGAATGTGTAAGGGAGGGTTTCGGGCCGATAACTGTCATAAATATTCTACATTCTTTGGCGTTTTAGGGTAAACACATAACGTGGGGGGGGGGGGGGGTGGTAACGTTGCGTAAGTTACATTCAGCTGTCGTGATGCTGATGATGTGCTGAAGCTCTAATGTAGTCTCCCGCAGTTAGCTGCATTTCTTATCTATACTGTAGTTGTACCAAGATGTGCAAATAAATACAGTAAACCTTGGGCAAAATAGTTGTGTTTTTGTGAGCACTACATACACATTATTTTGCATAACACATGGAGGTGGGAGGGACAATTTGAGTGTTGTCAAATCAAACAGCATACGGTCTCTGAATTACACGGCCCTCTTCTCTTCGCCACATCGGGTAGTAATCATCAGGGCCTTTGAATTAATCGTTTTGCTTTGTTCATTTGTGAGCAAAACACTGACGCGACTTGTGATATATTTGCTGTTCAATTTCCATAATGATTTCAGTGTCATACTAGCACATGTATTCAACACATTTTAAATGTAGGTACTAATCACAAACAAACATTAGTTAATCAATTTGTCAGTATTAGGATGTCTTCTTAAGGTCAGACTGACTGTCTACTTGTACGTCACGGGCTCTTCACTACTACTGGTATGCATTTTGTATGTTGTGAATGACAACCAAGCAATTGTATGTTACAACAGTTTCCATTTGATCCACTTGTTTAGCTCCGATGAATTGATGGAAATGGTTTGAAGTTACAAATATGATCAATTTTGGAAAGTTTACCTGTACGGTAAACTTTGATAGGACATGATGAAAAAAAATACTACTTCGTTCCCACGAAGTACTAAGTCGTTTGCACGAAGTACTAAGTCGTTTGCACGAAGTAGTGAATCGTGTGTACGATGTAATGTTACATAGTTGACAACCCAAATTTATTTATTTATTTATATGTTCTTTAGTCAGGGTAGCCTGGTCAGTGTGAGAAGAAGAAAAAAACATTGGTCTCCTCCAGGGCCCTGGATTTGCAGATACAATGTAAGAATCAATCTGTTACCACCAATATAGCCAAATTTTGATGATTCCAATAACATTACATGATTCCATTTCATTATATGAACATGAATTTACAGACACTAGAAAATACATACATAAGCATACATACATGATACATTGATATACAAGACTAGGACAACAATATGGACATAAGACGTGACGGACACAGGTACAAACATACATAGGGAACGATACAAACATACATTCAAACATATATTATACATTGATACACAAGCCTATGACAACAATTTGGGCATACGAAGTGACGGATGTTTGAATATGGGTTAAACGATATTATAGGTTGAGCTGATTTTAGCGATACAACTGTTTGAACAATGCAACAGTCCCCGCCTCACGGACATGTGAGGGTATGATATTATATAACTTGGGACCTCGAAATGCGAATGCATTTTTGCCTGTTTCAGTTTTATCCCTAGGCAATAATAGTTTGTCATCATCTGCGAACCTAGTGTTGCGATTGTGCAACACTAAGATGATGATCTACATCATCTTAGTCGTTCACACGAAAAAATAAGTCATTCACATATCCATACATAGTATTTGAACATTGTAATAAGCCTATGAACTGACTGATCCTGATGTTACCAATTAACCCTTTAATTACAATAGTCAATATTCAGGGTCCTCCCCATGTCCTAAATCTGGATATCCCTATTTACAATTATTAGTCAACTAATATAATAATGGATAGTCCATCGATACAGATAAAATTACCTCAAATAATAGCAGAAGATTGTATTCAGTAATATTTATTTGATCAATGGATTAATTTGATCAAAATAGTCCGTATTAATGCGCGTTTTGTAAACACGAGCACGTGATTTCTTGTTTTGCATGGATCGACCTGCCAGTCATGACTCAGCCATGGATTTTGCAGAGGCACTAAAGATTGCCACGGACACCGCTACTGGAGTTATTCTATCATAATCTCTTTAAAAATTGTATAGTTTTCGACAATATGTCCTGTCTGTAGCAAATAGACGTGGAATCAATACCCAGTATCAAGTATTCCGAGCAAACAAAACAGGGTCCGTTATCCAATCTCATAGTCCGGGGACAGAAAGTCATATCAGGCATACGAAGTGAGAGAAAACAAAAATGACAGGGAAACTCATGAACCCCCGTAAATGGCCATCAGGAGGTGAAATCAGGTGTTCCGGAAAGAGTGAGCATTTCCTGCCCCACTAGTGGCACCCGTCATGAATTCCCAAAAATTCCGAGCGAGCAAAACAGAGTCCGTTATCCAATCTCATAATCCGTGGACAGAAAGTCATATCAGGCATACGAAGTGAGCAAACAAAACAGGGTCCGTCATCCAATCTCACAGTCCGGGGACAGAAAGTAACATCAGGAACACGAAGCGAGAGAAAACAAAAACGACAAGGAAACTCATGAACCCCCCAAAATGGCCATCAGGAGGTGAAATCAGGTGTTCCGGAAAGAGTGAGCATTTCCTGCCCCACTAGTGGCACCCGTCATGAATTCCCCAAAATTAACATGAAAATAGATCTAGTTGCATGGCAGACATGGATTTGCTGTATTTATCAACCAGATCATGATGACGTCCATAGAATTTCTTAAACGCAGTGATAAGTCTTGGTAAAACATATCCTTGTCGTAGCAGTTTAGAGACTAGCTGGGCACTTCGATAGACAAAGTCCTCATATTTGCAACTAGCTCTGGAATAGCGTATAAGTTGAGAAACAAACACACCATATGCCGGTGACATAGGAATGTTGCTGCTTAGAAAAGGGAAATTGACTATGGAAAAATTGAAATCATCACGTTTGTCATATAATCTAGTTGACAGGTTAGAATCATTATCAATCTCCAACCTCAGGTCTAGATAGTTGGAAAAATTAGCGGATTCTGTAGTATCCTTAATTTCAAGTTCCTTAGGATATATGACATCCAAATAATCACCAAACTTGGGATTATTTAGCGACAATACATCATCTATGTATCGGAAAGTGAAATTAAAATTACATGTTAGTTTCTTAGAACCTCCTCTTTGTAAATGTTGGATAAAATCTGATTCATATGAGTATAAAAACAGGTCTGCCAATAATGGTGCACAGTTTGTACCCATGGGAATACCAATAGTTTGTTGAAATATTCGACCACCAAATTCCACAAAAATATTATCAATCAGAAAATTAACCATATTTACCACATCTACTAGTATTTCAGTATATTTGTATGGGGCATCAGAGTCGCCTTTAACAAAATAAGCGGTATATATAACTACAATATAGTGGTACCGACGTTGTCCCTTTTTAGAGAAAAATGAATTATTGATTAGTTTTTTAAGCTGAGATTTCAGTTCAGAATGAGGTATAGTTGTGTACAAAGTGGAGAAATCAAATGTTTTGATAGACGTTACTTTTGAAAGTGTGTGAGAATGTAGATATTCCAATAAAGATTTGGAATTTTTTAATATCCACATTTGGTTTATACCACTTCTAGAATAGATGGTTTCAGAGTACTTTTGGAGACCCTGTTTAATTTTAGACAATATAGTAGTTAATATTTTAGAAAGGGCTTTGGTAGAACATGATGCTGAACCTGAAATATATCTTTGTTTGTGTGGATTTTTGTGCAACTTTGGGATCCAATATAAGTTCGGTAGATTAGAATCTTTACATGAGGTAGTAATACCAAACGAATGCAATACAGACAAATGATTTGATAAGATATCTTGTTTGGGCACGGTAATGGCTTGGTATGTACTATTGGAATTAGTATTGTTGGCAATACCCAGTTCGTCGAACAGGCACTGTATATAGTATGCTTTACAAACAAAAACAACATTATTAGAAGCTTTATCTGCAGGGACAATGACGAACCTTTCTTGAAGTTTCAACAAACTATTAGTAACCACGGGATCATTGAAGACAGAGCTGTATTTAGTACTAACTGACTTTGACAAAACATTAATGCGTTTGTTTACCAATGACCTAATCTGTTTGACCCATTCTGACAGAGAATCAGTTTCTGCCTTTTCTCGCTTTGTCCATTTTCTGGCATGCTCCTCAACTGCATCCATGATTAACTTAAAATTGTATCTCCATGAAAACGACGTGGGCTCTCTATATTTGGGACCTTTGGACAAAATGTCTTTCAATGATTTATTCTCCACTATATTGAGGTCGCCTGAAATAACATGCCCAACTGGATCGTGTATGAACGGAGAGTTAATGCAAGTGCAGGAGGGTGGGTTATGTGAGAGATCATCAATATCCAAATCATTCAATGTTTGTTTGTAGTTGAAAATCTTGGAAGCAACAGATTTGGTATATGAGTAGGATACAGATGGAGCAGCCGTGTCAGTGAAGTATGATGGTACCTGGGACTGAACAGACTTATGATGTAATATATTACCGATGTTAATTGCCACGGACAATATCACAAACATATATATCGGACAAACATAATATCGGACAATATCACAAACACTCAAACTTATTTCGATTCATAGAGGCATCCATGTTGGAACTATTTTCGGTATCCCAGAATGCAAAGGACGAATTGTGTGAAAGACGGGTGCTGGAGCGTCGCCTTTCGTGAAAATGTCGTAAGTACAGTCGTTCAGGCAGTTACGAGAAACATTTTGGAAAAGTGCATATATCTTTATAATGATCGTCGAATGTTATGATATTTTTGCTGCGATGGATAGCAAATATTGTACCGATTTAACAACTTAAAATCGTGCGAATATATTTCCATTGTATTTTTAGCTGTAGGCCATAATCTAATGAATGAAATTTGGGTAGTTTAGATAGAATTCCGGCAGTATCGAGAAATGTTATGTTGTGAACAGTTTGAGCGACAAGGGACCATCGCATTGGTATACACAGATATTATGACAACTATCGGAATGCTTCATGTAATATTGAATCATTACTGTGGCGATTTTGCCCTAAGCACGCGGCAGGTGATTGTAAACATACATGCCATTTATGTGGCCTTTTCGTACTTGGCCTTGTTTTGACACGCTCCGTTCGAGCGTGCGTTGCCACGGCAACGCATTGTAATTTACGCTCCAGTAAACTATAACAATGGTTTGATTATACCTCGCGTGCGTCCTACAGCTTGTGGTGTATTATACTGGAAGCTACTCGATCGAGGAGATTGTCCGAGAGAGAGTGAACAGGACGCACGCAAGGCTCGCCATGAGCTTTGCGTTCCCTGGTCGAGAGTAGTGGGCTCTTAGAGCCCTGGGGACGATTTCCATGGGGAGGCCCGGGCTGGGAGAGACAAGTTGCTGACTCGGGGGCGTAAGCCCTGTGGATCGCCAGTTCTCTCCCTTCCCGGGACGTGTGACAGAGGCTCTGGCCAGCATGTCGGACTCTACGGGGTTCCGTCCCCGAGGCAGACCGCGGCTCGCCAGGCCCCGCCAGTTAACACCGTGGTGATGAACCAGTTTCTGAACGGTGTCCGTAGGCCTGGGAGTGTCGGGTGGGCTGTTACCTGGTTACCGTTAATGAAGTAGTTACCGTGTCCGCAGTGACCTCCGGTGAGCGGCGCCGCCGCAAGGATCCGGAATAGCGGATGCGCATCCGCAAGGACTCGTGGTGAGAGGACTATCCTCGAGGATCCCGAAGAGCGGACGGTAGTCAATAACTTTACATTACTTTATGTAATTTGTAAAGATTTATGCAAAAAATATCACACCGATTAACAACATCAAGGGCAAAAGGCGAGAAACTCGAAAACGTAAATGCCGTGGATGTACGTGATACCCACGGCCGCGGACCGTGTTTCGGAAAGGTTATCGACCCGCCGTAATTCAATGTTGCTGACAGGCCAAGCAAGGGTCGCACGTGTTAACATAGGCCTATAAACAGTACATGAAATAACTGTTTATTCAAAAATTAACAGCCGTCACCGTCTCAGTAAACATGTGAATAGACGTACGAAATCGACGTGTCACAAGCATGAACTGGATACACAGTTAACGACAATACAATGCATAATTTATTCGATGTTAATTACATGTATTGATGAAAATTATTTAACAATCATTTTGACACGTTTTTCGTGTTCCTATAAAAACAAATATACATATTTTGGATATTAACCCAATAACTCGGGCTTATAAAGTCCAAAATATATACTGTACATGTAACACAGGAAACAATTTAAGCAATGTTACATGGATCATTGGGTGAGTGTCACTGAGTGACGTTGATACAACACTGTAGCCATATATATCTAATATGACTGTAGCTACCATTTTATTCTCCTATTGTTATGAGCGTACCAAAAACGAGATTTAAAACGTCAAATTGCGTGATTTTGATTTTCTGGATATTGAATCCATGTACATTTCTCGCCAATTTTCTGCCAAACATTTTTTTGATCTCTCTCTCTCTCTCTCTCTCTCTCTCTGTTTCCCCCTCCCCCTCTATCCCACCCCCACCTGCCCCGTCTCATTATTATACATTTAGGTGACATATTCGACTCTCGCGGGTAATATTTACCAAACTGATATATGTGTATTATCTATGGATGTTTCCATTTTGTACTCCGTAGCATCCTATTGGTAACCTTTTCAAATCATATGCAAGCTTTGTGATAGTATAAATGTAGAATGTTTCAATGAATTATCATTATCAATATTTCGCTATACATAAAATAAATACCACAAATTTATATTTTGACATATAACAGAATTATACGTGTCACTTGCGACATTCGTGAATGTTATTTTCATTTCATCATATATTTTTTTATATGGAGCTATGCTGACAAATCCACATCGAACTATAATATGCGTACGACGATACCACCCCAAAATGACGTTTCTCGTAACTGACTGAATTTCTGCAAAAGGTTTCTTACTCAGCATTAACTGATAAAATACTGTAGAGGTCTCAAACTCTCCTATTTTAATCCCGACACATACCCCATACGTATAAAACATAAATATATTTAAAAATTCAATTGCTTTAGGATGTTCTCAGCTGCCTTTCGCAGCATGAGCGATTTACGACAGTTTATGCGGTACAAATATAAGGCGACTGCTATATGCTCATCCTTGAATCTCATGTAAGGAAAATACGGTAATGGTGTTCTTTCTCCACCATAAAATCGCAAATGATATGGTTTCAACGTAATATCAGTACCTTTGGAAAACAACAGATATTCTTATTTTTAACCCCGTACCAAGCTTTACATTTCTCGATACTGCCTGAATCTCGTAACTGCCTGAATGACTGTATAATAAATTTGTTCGGATCATCATCTTGACCCGAGGAAGTCCGTTTGCACTATGCATACAGTATCTGCAATTTATAAATTATGACACACATCAGTACAAAACGTAATGAATACATTTTCATTTGCAATGTTTTTTTTTCATAAGTGAAACATAATGAAATTGATCAAATATCAATGTATTACAGTTAGCTGCAGGACTCTTGGTCCCTTGTTTTTGATTTCCTTTTTCACATTATGTTTATCATACTCAAAATCATATTCAATTGGCTATTTTGAATATCCAGCTACTATTTCGATTATTGATCTCGACATTTTGAATACACATCTCTAGTTTGAATGAGCAAATTAAGTTTCGACCCTGGTAGTCTTCGTGACGACAAGCATGTAAATCGTTTTGTAGCATGTAAATATTTTTTTTTTCACCCACAATAAGGCAAGTACTCTTTAATATCACTGTCACTCATGTTTAGGAGGTTTGCGTGGTTGAGCAGTCATCTGTGAGAAAACATCTCTCCGGGGTCGTATTGGAGTTTCGTTTGATATAAAGCAACACCATATGTACGCCTTGTGCATATTATCGCATGCATTTTCATATTCATGTTTACCATAAAACATCAGCACATTCGAGTGAACTAACTGCAGGGGTTGACTGCACTGGTTTCATTTGTCAGAGATGGTACATACGGTTTTTTTTCTAGTATAGTTGTGAGTATAGATGTACATGTCTAACGTACAGGGTGGTCACAAGAGGATGCACGAATTTTAGTTCACGTAATAACCCTTGTAAGATTTATATGCTACGAATATTGGTGACTCGGTAATTATTACTTATATCTTTGCGCTTTAAGCGAACAATACTTGCTGTATATAGAACTATTCCGTCAATATAATGAGCTGTGGTCCTGATCCTAATATTTAACATTTCTTTCTGACAAATTATATTCAAGATGGTACTAACTTTTCTAACTAATTTATTCGTTGTATAAACATCTATTTCACTCAGGCCACTTTTTTGACAAGTTTTGGACGCAAAATTCGAAACTGGATATTGGGCGAGAATCCCCCAAGCAAATAGAACTTGTGATTGCCAGTCTGGCGGCATACAGGATGAAAAGCATGTGATCTCGTAATGCCAGCATTTGACTGAACTACGACAGAAATACAATGATATACATTATACATCAAGTGAATTTTTCAGTGACTCAAAACATGCTGCCAACGTCATATATGATGCCATGACAAAATTGCACCCATAAACATATTCTTTACATATATATATATATATATTGCCATGTACCTCGAGATTGTATTTGTAAATTTTTCGGACCAAGGTCAATACACTAACTAACTAACTAACTAACTAACTAACTAACTAACTAACTAGCTAACTAACTAACCATATCACTATTTTACGCATTGGTTTTATACCACATTAACTGACTAAATAAGCACTAACAGTGCAGGGAACAATTTGAACCACTTTCAAATTATTAATGTGAAAAATGCATATTGATACATGTATATACAGTCTATACAACTATATTACATATGCATATATATCATCAACATGCATTTCAATGTTACAATGGACACACATGTGAATTTCACAATTATCAGAATGTAAAACTATACACGGACACGTTATAACTGGCCATATCAATCAACAGTTTCCCAGCTCCCTCAAAGTATGACTACGATAACACGAACAGTGTGGATTCCAGGTAAACAGTTTCAGCTTAGCTATATTAAATATACTATTTATTACACAATCGAGCTGATATCTACAGTCCACGAGATTAGATCAAACACTTTTATACAACTATTACTACATACAAAGAGACGAATTTTGCATTTGCTTCTTGTCGAGATGAACAGCTATATACATGTACGTATGCATTATGACAGAAATATTAGACACTTTCTGCCTTGCATCAAGAATCTCATTGGCCAGCGCGTCACGCTGGTCTTCTAAGTTTGCCTAAAATGAGACCCACGGAGGGTAGATATGAGTGGGCCCGGTCCTGCTATCATTTGTTAAATATAGTAATCTCAACAAAGGATCACAACACTTTCAAAAATAATATCTCTGATTGTTTCCATGAGGTTTTACATTTTAATCTTGTGAGTAAACGCAAATACTGTGAGAGCTTTGCGATATTTGTTGATTTACCGTAATACATACGCATACCGTAGCGCAACAAAAATATTGAGCTGAATTTCTGATGTTGACAGAACTTTTATAGTTTATGATATAAAAATGATAAAATGTGATGGAAAATAATTTTTACGCCAAAATAGACACATAAACTATCAATTTGATCAAAAACAATTAATGTCTGTGCCCTGATATACATCTATAGATATGTTCTTTTTTGTTTATGATATGGAGAATAGTGAGCAATTTAATCAATAAATTAAGGTTATTAATCACATAAACTTTCCCATCCCAGCATATTTCCGCTGGCCACAAAAATAATTCTCTCCACCGTAGGTTACTTGTGTACATGTATATACAACAAGTGTCAGTTCCTTGACATTCTAGAAATTTCACTGATGGTGGCATGATTCCGACCAAAGTGGTTTATGAACTGTAACAATTCCTTAGGCAAGAGTCAGATCCACAGAGGTGTTAGTCAGTGGATGGAGGTAGTCATTGGGGGAGTCGGGATGTGCTGTCATTGTGCCTAGCTTCCGTACAAATTGGACATCAGGGTCAAGGATCGTGTTTGTCTGGGGACTAAGAAACAGCAGACGGCGACCGTCCTGGAGATGTGTGACGCTCGGGTCCTGACACAGCGGGGATCAGACCCAAGTATGGCGTCTGTCTGGGGGCTGAAAGATGGCAGACGGCGGCCGTCCTGGAGATGTGTGATGCTCGGGTCCTGACACAGCGGGGATCAGACCCAAGGATGGCATCTGTCTGGGGGCTGAAAGATGGCAGACGGCGGCCGTCCTGGAGATGTGTGATGCTCGGGTCCTGACACAGCGGGGATCAGACCCAAGGATGGCATCTGTCTGGGGGCTGAGAGACGGCAGGCGGCGACCGTCCTGGAGATGTGTGACGCTCGGGTCCTGACACAGCGGGGATCAGACCCAAGGATGGCGTCTGTCTGGGGGCTGAGAGACGGCAGACGGCGACCGTCCTGGAGATGTGTGACGCTCGGGTCCTGACACAGCGGGAATCAGACCCAAGGATGGCGTCTGTCTGGGGGCTGAAAGATGGCAGACGGCAGCCGTCCTGGAGATGTGTGATGCTCGGGTCCTGACACAGCGGGGATCAGACCCAAGGATGGCATCTGTCTGGGGGCTGAGAGACGGCAGGCGGCGACCGTCCTGGAGATGTGTGACGCTCGGGTCCTGACACAGCGGGGATCAGACCCAAGGATGGCGTCTGTCTGGGGGCTGAGAGACGGCAGACGGCGACCGTCCTGGAGATGTGTGACGCTCGGGTCCTGACACAGCGGGAATCAGACCCAAGGATGGCGTCTGTCTGGGGGCTGAAAGACGGCAGACGGCGACTGTCCTGGAGATGTGTGATGCTCGGGTCCTGACACAGCGGGGATCAGACCCAAGGATGGCATCTGTCTGGGGGCTGAGAGATGGCAGACGGCGACCGTCCTGGAGATGTGTGATGCTCGGGTCCTAAGATAGCGGGGATCAGACCCAAGGATGGCGTCTGTCTGGAGAATCAGAGACGGCAGACGGCGACCGTCCTGGAGATGGGTGATGCTCGGGTCCTGACGCAGCGGGGATCAGACCCTAGGATGGCGTCTGTCTGGGGGCTGAGAGACGGCAGGCGGCGACCATCCTGAAGATGTGTGATGCTCGGGTCCTGACACAGCGGGAATCAGACCCAAGGATGGCGTCTGTCTGGGGTCTGAGGCGGCGACCGTCCTGGAGACGTGTGATGTTCGGGTCCTGACACAGCGGGGATCAGACCCAAGGATGGCCTCTGTCTGGGGGCTGAGAGACGGCAGGCGGCGACCGTCCTGGAGACGTGTCACGCTCGGGTCCTTACACAGCGGGGATCAGACCCGAGGATGGCGTCTGTCTGGGGGCTGAGAGATGGCAGGCGGCGACCGTCATGGAGATGTGTGATGCTTGGGTCCTGACACGGCGGGGATCGGACACAAGGATGGCGTCTGTCTAGAGGCTGAGAGACGACAGGCGGCGATCGTCCTGGAGATGTGTGATGCTCGGGTCTTGACACAGCGGGGATCGGACACAAGGATGGCGTCTGTCTAGGGGCTGATAGACGGCAGGTGGCGACTGTCATGGAGATGTGTGATGCTCGGGTCTTGACACAGCGGGGATCAGACCCAAGAATGGCGTCTGTCTGGGGGCTGAGAGACGGCGGACATCGACCGTCCTGGAGATGTGTGATGCTCGGGTCCTGACACAGCGGGGATCAGACCCAAGGATGGCGTCTGTCTGGGGGCTGAGAGACGGCGGACATCGACCGTCCTAGAGATGGGTGATGCTCGGGTCCTGACACAGCGGAGATCAGACCCAAAGATGGCGTCTGTCTGGGGATGTGTGATGCTCGGGTCCTGACACAGCGGGGATCAGAACCAAGGATGGCGTCTGTCTGGGGTCTGAGGCGGCAACCGTCCTGGAGACGTGTGATGTTCGGGTCCTGACACAGCGGGGATCAGACCCAAAGATGGCGTCTGTCTGAGGGCTGAGAGACGGCAGGCGGCGACCGTCCTGGAGACGCGTGATGCTCGGGTCCCGAAACAGCGGGGATCAGACCCGAGGATGGCATCTGTCTGGGGGCTGAGAGATGGCAGGTGGCGACCGTCATGGAGATGTGTGATGCTTGGGTCCTGACACGGCGGGGATCGGACACAAGGATGGCGTCTGTTTAGGGGCTGATAGACGGCAGGTGACGACCGTCCTGGAGATGTGTGATGCCCGGGGCCTGACACAGCAGGGATCAGAAACAAGAATGGCGTGTGTCTGGGGGCTGAGAGACGCCGGACATCGACCGTCCTGGAGATGTGTGAAGCTCGGGTCCTGACACAGCAGGGATCAGACCCAAGGATGGCGTCTGTCTGGCGGCTGAGAGACGGCAGACGGCGACCGTCCTGGAGGTGTGTGATGCTCGGGTCCTGACACAGCGGTGATCAGACCCAAGAATGGCGTCTGTCTGGGGCTGAGAGACGGCAGGCGGCGACCATCCTGGAGATGTGTGACACTCGGGTCCTGACACAGCAGGGATCAGACCCAAGTATGGCGTCTGTCTGGGGCTGAGAGACGGCAGGCGGCGACCGTCCTGGAGATGTTTGAAGCTCGGGTCCTGACACAGCGGGGATCAGACCCAAGGATGGCGTCTGTCTAGTTGCTGACAGACAGTGGAGGGCGACCGTCCTGGAGATGTGTGATGCTTGGGTAACTTAAGTAAGATAAAAAAAAATATATAAATGATAAACATATTCATGTTTTATGTTTGTCATCATAATGTTTTTTAATGTTTTTTTTATGTTTATTCACTTTTAATACCATTGTACCTACATGCGACACAAATTTGCTTTGTCTTTTTTGTCACTTGGTTATCTAATTGTTTATGCTTATTTATCAGCAGACAGTTTGCATGAAATCTACATGAAAATCCCGTTCATAGTAGCCACACCTAGATATCTGTCGTCATGGAGACGGACACTGTCGACATCCCCGGTCACATGTATGATTTTTGTTGCTTGTCCAAGGCCAGAGTTCATCAGGTAGATTTCGCTCCGCCCCAGTCGTTTTTGATCATCCCGGTCCGACAGAAATATCAACCGACCAGAGCTGTCCACACACAATGGCCCTGGATCAACATCACATGACGGGGCGACATCTTTGTTGTGATGTCCCAGTCCACACAGCTCCTTGACACACGAAATGTCAGACACAAGGATGGCGTCTGTCTTGGGGCTGACTGACAGACGGCCACCACGTGTGACACATGTGATGCTCGGGTACCTGCGCCACAACACCCGGCCGTCAGTGGAGGACACCAGGACCACATCCTTGGGTTGTCCTTCCTGTGTTGAGACATGGAGGGCACTTACATGTATTGTACTATAGTAAGTTTGTGGAGTGATATATTTATACTGTATGTAGAATATTTAGCGACTGTAACGACCCGTCCCTCCCGCACGTCACCATAACAACACACCCACGCATACTCGACACGACTCACTTGATCAATTCACGAATGGGTAAATGTATAACCACACACAACCACGCGGCCCCGATCCATATACGTCACGTGCACACCTCGGACACATGCACCTTTACTCTAGCACATGGAAAATTACAGACACATGCTCACATCACGTGTACATACATGTCAGAACACAGGAATCACGCTACTTTCCATGACATCAGCATACACTAGCCAATCACACGACCCCGTATGCACAAGACGGGAAATTCCATACAAATGTTCCCTGGCCCCGCGCACTTGTTCAGAAATTATTGGACTGAATAGACGTGATCGTATAGTGAAGATAGAAGTTTACACAAATAATTTTTGATATTATTAAGAAGCACTTGGACTAATATTGGAATATTTTCGACTGGGAAAATCATCCAACGTAGGTCTGAGTGTGTGTCGACTGCAATGAGAAGATCGGCATTGGATTTTATCATCCGAATAAACACTGTGGTGAGACTGGATGCACTAACGATCGTTAGTGCATCCCGCAATGGCGAACCCACTCGCGGTTCGTTCGAATTTTCTTAATTTTCCCGATAATTACGATTGTGATGGGTACACACATACATCTGCTGATTCTAATGCGCATGAAACAACCTTTCGTTGCAAATACATGGCGATTTATGTTGGTTTGAGAATGAAAAACTCGTCTGAAAAAAAGCCGAAAGATTCCCTAACGTTTGTTTTTGTAAAATCAAAGATTCCCTAACGAACATGTGGAGATTCCCTAACGATCTTTTCTTCATTAATTCAAATCTACGTTATTTAAATGTTAAACGTGAAACAAAGTACCAATTGACATGTATTGATGTGTACAGATGATCTTCTAGTACAGATTTCCTATTTTTAATGTGACATTCGCTAATTTATGTCGCATAAATCAACGAATTCACAATGGTGTATGATATGGAACTATTACAATATACACGTATTGGGCCTATATCGTTAGGGAATCTCACTTTAATTTGTCGTTGGTGAATCTTATCGCTAATTCCTTTCCTCAACATATCTAAACAAAAAAGCGTGATCTGCTTGAAATAACTACGCATGCCTTTGACCAAAACACTAAACTACCTTCAGAGTATCCATTTATCACAAATGGACCTGTCATTTAATAAGATACGGTTAAAAACCAAACTGACCGCGTTTACTGTCCGCCATTGGGGGATGCACTAACGATCGTTAGTGCATCCAGTATCACGACAGTGAATAAACAGCTGAATTAAACTGCCGGCTTGTGAATCACACGAAACGAGGTACAATTCGGCCCCGGCCTGATATCGGCCAGTGAATGTTATTTGTCACATGTATTTATACTGTATTTGTTTTTAGGTTACCGGACCTGTGGTCCGATAACCTATTGGCATGGCGTTGTGTCCGGCGTCCGTCCGGCCGGCGTCCGTCGTCCATCGTCTGTCCACATTTTTATCTTTAAATTTTATGGTCAAATCTTTCTGAAATTTTGCACAAAAATAGCTAATGATATTCTCAGGAAAGGTTTTTTTTTCGTTTTCTGATTTTCGCATTTTCCTCGAAATGGCGGCCATTTTCGTTGAAAAATGCCCAATTTTTTTACTTTGACGGCTATTTTCTGTTCAGACAATTTTGAGATTTTTGTTTCAAAAGATTCCCCTTATGAACCTCTGTGATGTGTATAAGTTTGGTTGCCCTTAAATCCTCAGTTTGCGTGTGGCGGCCATTTTGAATTTTGGATGAGTCGGCGAAAAAAATATTTTTCACCCCAAATCGCATCACTATTCATTTTGGGCCATTTCCAGGGGAAGTTTTTTTCTTACCCTTTGAATTTTTTTTTGAACTTTTGGCAATTTTTGGCAATTTTTTCCTTCATAATGGGAGCTGCAATAACTGTACTCATAGAACGCCTAAAGATAGAGCTCAGAGATTGGCACTTTCAGATGGGAAGTAATATATGGCGACTTATGTGGTGACCTTGAATTTGACCTTGGATGACCCTGAAAGGTCAAAACAGCCATTTTTGGGTCGGAAAATGCCCAAATTTGCACCTTGTCTGTCTTTTGTTTCAAAAGATTCATCTTATGGACCTCTGTGATGTGTATAAGTTTGGTTGCCCTTAAATCCTCAGTTTGCGTGTGGCGGCCATTTTGAATTTTGGATGAGTCGGCGAAAAAAAATTTTCACCCCAAATCGCATCACTATCCATTTTGGGCCATTTCCAGGGGAAGTTTTTTTCTTACCCTTTGAATTTTTTTTTGAACTTTTGGCAATTTTTTCCTTCATAATGGGAGCTGCAATAACTGTACTCATAGAACGCCTAAAGATAGAGCTCAGAGATTAGCACTTTCAGATGGGAAGTAATATATGGCGACTTATGTGGTGACCTTGAATTTGACCTTGGATGACCCTGAAAGGTCAAAACAGCCATTTTTGGGTCGGAAAATGCCCAAATTTGCACCTTGTCTGTCTTTTGTTTCAAAAGATTCATCTTATGGACCTCTGTGATGTGTATAAGTTTGGTTGCCCTTGAATCGCCGGTCTGCGTGTGGCGGCCGTTTTGAATTTTTGACGAGTCGGCGAAAAAAAAATTGTTCAACCCAAATCGCATCACTATCCATTTTGGGCCATTTCCAGGGGAAAAAATATTACACCCTCTGAAAAAATTTTTGGACTTTGAGAGGTGCCAGAACTGTACTCATAGAACGCCTGAAGATAGAGCTTAGAAATTGGCACTTTCAAATGGGGAGTCATATATGGCGACTTGTGTGGTGACCTTGAATTTGACCTTGCATGACCTTAAAAGGTCAAAACAGCCATTTATGTGTCGAAAAATGCCCAGATTTGCCTCTATAGATGAAATGCTTGCAGATAAAGCTTATTTTTGCATTATGAACATATAGGAAGACATATATGACACAACTAATGATGACCTTGAACTTGACCTCAGATGACCTTGAATGCGAAATGTCTGACTCGGAATGTGTACATTGGCCTGAGCGGCCTATACACTTGCACCCAGACGTATCTTTGTATTATGAACATATAGAGAATCAAATACCGCACCCGTACATGTAATGGTGACATCGAAGTTCACATGGATGACCTTGATTGGTAAATCTCATGGTCGTAATGTTCACACTGATAGCCTTGATTGATAAATCTCAAGGTCTGTTACATTCCATTATCCAAACCAAAATTGTCCGGTAACCTATCTTAGCCTTTGGGCTAATTTTTCTATTTATTGTATTTGTCTGCAATGCCAAACCTTGAATGAGTCATGCAACTACGGCTCACTTCAATTAATAACTTACTCAAATACATAATTGTGACCCAATCATTCAACATGTGTGTGACAAATATATACGACCGGTGAGGAAGGCGTGCTAATTGAAACAGTAATAAATTAAATGCCTAATTTAATGCTTACATGCCTATTAAATCGTGTGACCTTCATTAATTGAAATTTGGCAACGTTTCTAATGGTGAACATGCTAGTGTATTGCCTCGGGGGAACATTGCAGCCCAGCCTGTTTGTGAGAACACATTTTAACTCAAGTAAAAGTAGGATGTCGGTAGGATGTATTCATACCATGTTCTATTTCAATGGAACTAAATTCACATCAGTAGTGCTGGCAATACTGCGTGGTACTGACCACTAGTTCAAGGATATTATGGATCATGACAAACTTATTGCTTCTCCAGTGGGACATGTTGACTAATGTCATTAGAACTTTTTTTTTCAAAAAAAATTGAACAGTTGCCAGAATTTAACATTTTTTCGTTCATTTCAGATTCAAATAATCACAAAACTACAATGACTAAAAAAGGTTTTGTTTTCGGGGCCGCAACAATATTGGGATATGCTGTGTTCTGAACAATCTGGAACTTTGTAAGTGGAGCTCGTAAGTTAAATTATGTGATACTATCCTATAACAGATAAGAAAAAAATGTACACAAATGGTTTTAAGTTGCTTTAGGAACTTGATACAAAAAAATTGTATACATGGTAAAATACCAAATTAAAGTTAACTTGATATGGCATTCACAATTATCTTATTCACCTAGACATTATTGTAATCTTGAAACGATTTGCTATTTTCAGGCTTTGGATATTGGGGATCTATCATATATGTATGTGGATAATAAGTCTTACAAACAGTCTGCACCTACAACAACCTCGTCACAAGGCATGCAAACCATACGGCAAAATCAACTGAAAAGTTAAATTTCTGGAAATCCCCAAAACGAAATTAAATCTGCTATGACGTCATTGGGGCAACCCCCACAAATTTCCAACTTACTACGTGCCTCCAGCAGCAGCGCGAGTGGGGAACCCCATGAATGTTGACGCTTCACTGATGACGTCACTGGGGATACCCTTGCACGGCTCCTCCATCCTGAGTGAAGATACAGTCGGTGACTTTGTTTTTGTGACTGGAGCGTCACAGAATCACTACCGGGAATCTCTGAATGCTATCAGTAGTGTTCAACAACTAATGCCCGACTATAAAGTATATTATTACAATCTAGGATTATACGCTTCTCAGGTAAAAGAGGTAAATATAGATACTACGTCATAGTACATATGGGAATTTGATTGCACTTGATTTCCAAGTTGATTTGAACAAATTGAGCAATATTTAGCAATATTATATTTTTTATAATATTTAGGTTTTGGGGGAGTGAAACCTGAAAAATATACTACATATGCTCATAGTATACACCCAAGCTATATCTACAAACCTCTGAAAAAGATGGAGCATTGATAGACTATTAAGACAAATGCCCTTTCAGGGTTTTAATTCGTAGCAATGGATTTGCATTTCAAACCAAATGTCAACCAGCACCTGTCAAACATCTGACTTAAGACAATCATATAATTTTGTTATATATTTTGGTTCAAATAGCAAATATACACAAAATGCGGTGCAGAAGAGGTAGAGATTGTACGTAAAATAGACTGAAAAACATCCAAAAAGTTTCATCGACGATACCTCATCTAATACTGATTGTAAAAAGAACGTAATCGACTGAAAAAACGTAATCGACTGAAATCACCGATATGCCATATTTCAAGTAGTTATAATTCCCAAGCCACTGATATGTAAATGAAATATATGTCCCATGTATTTAGTCCCCCCCCCCTCCCCCCTGACATATATTCTAGGGGAAATAGTCTGCCTGGACATGGGTGCCGGGGAAATGTGTCCCTGGACATGTTATCTCAGGGAATTATGTCCGTCGGACATACATTACTGAGAATATAGTCCAATATGGAGCGTTTCTAGGGTCAATATTCATTGACATGCATTGTAGATTTTCCTGTTGTGAATGATTATTTCAATCGCAAAATTCTTTGTTCCACATTAATATTTCTAAACTTTCTGTGTCGAATTTACGTATTCTTACTGCATATTTCTAATTTCCATTTCTTACTGCTTATTTCCAAGTTCTCACTGGTACTTTCTCAAGTCTTGATTAATCATGCCACATTCTAACACCTTTGTTCATGCTAACTATTGAAAAACAAATCGCATCTGGCACAATGCATATGGAACTTAGTACATTTCACTTAGAATAAAGCACATTGCACGAAGAACAAAGCACAACGAATGAAGCATTTCATGTGCCAAAATTACTACTGCACTATTATGACGACAGACGGCGCTGCGGGTCGAGTGGCCACATTGGGAATGAGAAACTGAAGACTCCCGGATGAAGGAAAGACCTTGTTTTGATGGACCGCTTGTCCGGTGCTGTATTTTTAGCTTACCGGCCCATGGCCCGATAACTTGGTTGAATCGAAAGAAAACTTCTGGGGTTTAGGGGCTTGAAAAAGCTAAAGATAGTCCCTAAACTCACTTTTCATGAGCAGACGTGTATTTAGGGGATTAATTTGGGGATAAGGGGCTCACACGGGAGAGGAAATTTAATATGGTGAAATCCCTTTAACCAAATAATTTTTTTTGCCTTGATGAATTTTTTTGAAAATTTACTGAATCATTCCTTGGGCTAATACCCTGAAACTGTTTTTTTTTTTTTTCGTTTTTTTTTATTCAATCCTTTTTGCCGATTGGCAGCCATTTTTTATGAAAAGTGGCTGATTTTGGACTTTGATGGCCTTTTTCTCGAAAACTGTCTGATCAGTTTGAGATTTTCGTTTCAAGGCATCTCCCTCATGTACATCAATGGCAATTCTCATTGCCCTTGAATCGCAAGTCTGCGTGTGGCAGCCATTTTGACGTGTCGGCGAAAAAAAAAATTTTTTGGTCCCAAATCGAGCCACTATTCGTTCTGAGCCATTTTCAGCAATTTTTTTTTTTGGCCATTGAAAAAATTTTGGGACTTTTTGGGGAAAATTTTTGAGGAAATTTCACCCAATCATCTTTCATAATGGGAGCTTTGCGGGAGTAAATTCCTCGAACGGCTAATTGTTGACTTTAATGGCCTTTTTCCCGAAAACTGTCTGATCAGTTTGAGATTTTTGTTTCAAGGCATCTCCCTCATGTACATCAATGGCAAGTTTCATTGCCCTTGAATCGCCAGTCTGCGTGTGGCAGTCATTTTGATTTTTTGACGTGTCGGCGAAAAAAAATTTTTTTGTCCCAAATCGAGCCACTATTCGTTCTGAGCTATTTCCAGCAATTTTTTTTTGGCCATTGAAAGAATTTTGCGAATTTTGGGGGAAATTTTTTTAGGAAATGTCACCCAATCACCTTTCATAATCGGAGCTTTGCGGGAGTAAACTCCCAGAACTTTTCAAGATAGAGCCTAAGTATTGGCACATTCGAATGGGAAATCATATGTTACGGTTTGAGTGATGGATTACCTTGAATTTGACCTTGAATGACTTTGGAAAGTCGAAACGACCTTATTTTGTCAAAAGAAATGATGATTTTTGTCTTTGGCTGCCATTTTCTCAAAAACTATTGATTTTCCTCAAAATGCATGAGATTCTCCCTATGTACCTTTGTGATGTGTATAAGTTTTGTTGCCTTTGAATTGACGGTCTGTGAATATAGGCCTAGATGTCATTAACGGAAGGAACCTTTCAAGATGTAACTTGATTTCGTATTATATTCCATACAGGAAATGTGTCTTTGGCATGTTTTGACAATAGGTTTGAAGATCAGTGTAACAATTTATATTTGGGAGAATCAATACCTTGTGTAATTCTAATGATCTGCCGGTAAGCTGCAGCACCCTTGGTGCTACATTGTCTCTTTATGTGGCAAACAAGTAAATAAGATATATATGTTAAATCAAATACAACTACCGTAGCGTAGTTGGACTTGTGCCAAATTAACGGCATGGAGAAATTATGATCGGAGAGATCATCATATTTAGCCTTGAAGGAGATAGCCATCAGTTCCTGAGAATTTCTTTCACATCTCAATTATCACTGTCCGATCTCAAGTTATCACCATTTCTGTGCGTTAATTTCAGGCCTATGTCATGATAATATCTGCACCTAATTAGCAACAGTGTATTACATTACAATGAGTATTCATGACGTATTATCGAAAATTGATTTCAAGGAGCATAGAAATCTTAATAATAGGCTCATACTAATCATCTCTCACTATTCTTTTATTTACAGGGAAGATTGCGGGAATTCATTGGGGCCTGTGCTCAGCTACATGAGTGTGGCACCAACAAGAAAATACAGCTAACTGTGAGAGTCGACATTAGAGCTCGAGCACACCATCAGCACCCTAGACAGCGGAATGTATTCTACTCAACGTAACCCCCCCCCCCTCCAAATAAAAATGCTACCATAATGATATCCTCCCTTAAATGATTCCAATTCATTCCCGTATATTATGATGGAAGCATAGGCCTACTTCATTCATATTTTTCTAATAAGTAAACATTCATTTTGAACTCAATGAAACAGATACTCCTGCTAAAATGGTATTGAACCTTAATGAAATATCCTTGAAAATATTTTAAACTATGAGGAATATCTGCATCTGATATCATGATAGTTAACATATATGCCCACTGGGCTAATGAAAAGACCAGTTTAAAATATAAAGGATTTTCTGAAGGCTTCGCAAACCAAACACCTTGACATATAAAATACGTCAAATTATGGTAAATGTAGCCGTGGCATCGCAGACGAATCATTGTGTTCGCTTCATAAGACAGAGGAATGCCACACGGCACACGCAAGCATACATGGATGCTGCACAGGAGATTGTGTGCTCCAAAATACGCGTCATTGCGGTAAAATTTGCTTTGCATTCTGGGAACGTCAATTTCCATCGGTTCCGCCATTTTGACGTTTTCCAAACAATCTCAGCATTTTGCGTAATTTTCTCAAACCTAACACATCGATTTATGCATTTTACCTGTGTGGAATATTCAAAGTTTACCATCAATTCGAGAGATTTCATGTCAAGGACGAAGAAAATTCTCATTTGAAGTAGGTTTCTAAACGTTTACATGCCAAAACGGGCGTCGATAGGTTGGCATGAAACCTCCATGAAAAAGTCAGCACATAGACATGTAGAGGGTTGGGGGCTTCGCCCCCAACGCTCTAATGTCAAAAATTGACGTGTCCAATGAAGGAAGGTCTTAGTCTCTCGTACATCATGTGGCTACACGCGGCCAGCGCCTCCTGTCGTCATAATGTTGCAGTAGTGATTTTGTCCCCAACAATTACTACTGGATCATTATGACGACAGGCGGCGCTAACCGCCGAGTGCTTCATTCGTTGTTCTTTGTTCATCATGCGATATGCTATATTCTAAATGCAATAAGCTAAGTTCCATATGCATTGTGTCAGATGCGATTTTTTTTTTGATAGTTTGCATGGACAAAGGTGTTAGAATTTGACATGATGGATTAGGCATTGAGAAAGTACCAGTAAGGACTTGGAAGTAAGCAGCAAGGGATGGAAGTTAGAACTATGCAATATTAAACTATACCTGTGACGTCAGTCCTTTGTTTCAACTGTAGGTTCTTATCTACGAATCTACACTTTTTGAGATATTCTACCAAATGTGGATTATACGTAAATTGTAGATTTTGATCTACGAATCTACACTTTTTTGAGATACCAACCAAATGTGGATTATACATCTAGACACAAACTGTATATTCAATTGTAGATTCTGATCTACGAATCTACCCTTTCTGAGAGACCAATTGTGGATTATACATGTACAGACAGAAACCCAATTTTCACACAAGATTTTTCAGGCGAAAATTTATACAACAGAATCTACAGAATCTAAATTTGGCAAATCAATATTTAGAGTCACATGCACTCTGTCGTTCACATCACTGTCAGACATTACAATTGCAGTGTGTACTTTTTTCCCAGCGCAGAACGTAGATTCTTGACGTGCCGGTGTTTTGACGTATATAGCGTGCCGCCAGTCCCGGAATTGTAGGCTTACACTGACCGGCTTGCATTGTGCACCGGTCGTCCTTTTTCAAGCACAAAAATATCCTTTTCCTGTAGGGAGCGTATTTCCCGACCTTTTAGTACGAGGTGTAACTGAATGCTGATCACCAACTCATACAATGTTGCACCGGATGGGGTCGTCATTCCTTTCCTGGCCTCCAGGACAAAGCGTTTCAAAGAGGAGCAATGTTCATCCTCTGCCATTTCAAGTCGTATTGGAGATGTGTCCATGTCATGCTGTGGGATTGCGTTCGATTCGTTGAAGAGACCGATTGCCGCGTACACTTCTTCGTCGGAGCACACAAACTACAGAACATATAACAAATCCACTATTTACAAATGTATCGAAACCAGTCACTCCGCAAGGCAGAAAAACGAATTCAGTAATCACAAATGTATCGAGACGCATTTAAATTAATTAGTGCACAGTAAATTTAACATCATTTTACCTTTTGTGGCGTTCCTTTTTAACTTCCGACTGTCTAGTGGTTTCTCTCCGAATTCATTTTGTTGATCAGGAACTTCCTACTAAATTTTATAATTAGCGACGAGCTCATCGCCGGGTACATCGGAAAACACCGGCTTGTGACATCGGACTGGGGTCACCAGACAGCTCGGCATTTTCACCTTTTCGCAAGTCGCCACTATCTCGTTGCCATCACTTCAGACGCAGTTGCAACAAAAGAATTTTGAGTAGTTATGTGCAATAAATTTACCGCACAATGTTGGACAGTCACCGTGTCAACAGTGTCATCAAGCCTGAAGGAATGGTATGTCAAATGTATAAGTCGTCTTCCTCCATTTTTGAGCGACTGAGTGACCAAGTTATTTATCGAGAGTGTATATATAGCACAACCCGTCACGGAAAGTGATTTCAACACACTGAGTGGAAATCGGAATTGGAACTCGGAATGTGGCCTTGGAGGCCCGAGTAGCGCACCTTACTCTGTTAATACTATTCACCTACCGAATGTATACCATATTTAATCCGTCTGGCACATTTTTAATCTTCATTGAATTAAGAAGAAATAGTAAGCTGCGCGGCTCAAGTATCATACACTGCGCCTTAATACTACTCGTCCACTGAATGAATTCCATTTAATCCGTCTGTCACCTTTTTAATCCTTATTGAAAATAGAGGAAGGCGCAGTATATGATACTTGGGCCAGCTGCGCTACATGGGCCGTAATGGACAGCAGTAGATTCGTAGTTACGAATCTACCTCGATGTATATATGTGGGGAATAGTTTAAGTCAGAGAATGTACCTCGTAACAACAGATTCGTAGACACAAATCTATTGTTACTCGTACATTCTCCCTGACTGAATATGTAAATTCGAGACAGGAAGTTTAGAAACAGTAATGTGGAATACAGAATTTTGCGGTTGAAACAATCATTCACAACAAGAAAATCTACAATGCACGTCAATGAATATTGACTCTAAAAGCGCTCCATAGTCCAATTGTACAACATTTCCTTGGAATATTTGTCTGTAGGGCCTATTTTACGTAGGACGTTAATTTCTTTCACAACGGTATTCAAACGAATATTGAATATTCTCCATGGAGCTAAGTGACGCGACTACGAAGCACTTTAGTTCATAACTGTTACACAATTACATATATGTAAACCATTGATTCAAATGTTGACTTGTGTGTGGCAGATGTGCTAATGAATGCTGAACGTGCTAATTGAAGCAGTAATTTATATGCCTAAATGTGTGTGTAATGTATTCTAACATGCTTATTAAATCGTGTGAAGTTCATTAATTAAAAGTACGGCAACGTTTTGTAATTTTGAACACGCTTATGTATTGCCTCGGGGGAACATTGCAACCCAGCCTGTCTGGTAGCGCACACTTTAACCCAAGTAACGCGAGTGTCAGTAGGATTTATTCATATTATGTTCTAGTTCAATGGAACTAAACTCAAATCAGTAGTGCTGGCAATACTGAATGGTAGACCACTGGTTCAAGGATATCATGACAAACTTATTGCTTCTCCAGTTGGACACCTGAAACTTCCAAGGCTCTGAAGCTGAGTGTTCAGCTCCAAGCATTCATCGTCTTTGAACGGCAATGACTATATGTCCAACCTCAACAATTGTTCATCAGATTTCAGATCAGTGTTCATTTTTCATTTCAGTTTTAAATAATCACGAAACAACAATGAGGTTGTTGTTTTCGGAGCCACAGTGCTATTGGGATATGTTGTGTTCTGGACAATCTGGAACTTAGTAAGTGGAGCTTGTAAGTAAAACTTACAAGAGAAAATCTATATAACAGATAAGAAAAAAACATGTACACAAATGTTTTTTAGACCTATTGCTTTAGAAACTGTTTATTACTTCTGATATAAAGTTAACTTTAAGTTAATCAAAGTTGATATGGCATTCACAATAATCTCATTCACCTAGACAATATTGTAATCTTGAAACGATTTGCCATTTTTAGGCTTTGGATATTGGAGATCAATCATATATGTATGTGGATAATAAGTCTGACAAACAGTCTGTACCTCCAACATCTTCATCACAAGGCATGCAAACTATACGGCAAAATCAACTGGAACGTGAAATTTCTGGCAATCTCCAAAACGAAATTAAATCTGCTATGACGTCATTGGGGCAACCCCCACAAGTTTCCAAAATCTACGTGCCTCCAACAGCAGCGCGAGTCAAAACAGTAGGGAACCCCATGAATGTTGACGCTTCACTGATGACGTCACTGGGGATACCCTTGCACGGTTTCTCCATCCTGAGTGAAGATACAGTCGGTGACTTTGTTTTTGTGACTGCAGCATCACAGAATCACTACCGGGAATCTCTGGATGCTATCGGTAGTGTTCAACAACTAATGCTCGACTATAAAATATATTATTACGTTTATTACGCTTCTCAGGTAAAAGAGGTAAATATAGATACTACGTCAACATATGGGACTTTGATTGCACTTGATTTCCAAGTTGATTTTAACAAATTGAGCAATATTTACCCAGCAATTAACATCAATTTCTGATTATTTTCCACGTCCAAACTTTTTGTAATGTTGTGTACCGGAAGTTCGAGTTTACGAAATATCCAGATCATGGGGCAGAACTGATGAATTATTCTTTTAAGGGTCTTATCATTCACGTGAGTAAAAGAACAATATCACTATATTGAGTATTTTTCCTTTGCTTGCTACACTGAATTAAACAATGTACGTTTAGTTTTCACAAGGTTTATTATTCCAACAGGTGATTCGTTCGATGGTCTTATTCACACACGATCTGTATCCCAATAATGTCCGACTGTCTTCTATTAGTCCTTGTCACCACAATTATCACCCGTTCTTCAATACTCCTCTCGTTCTCTGTTCTTATTTGGCCTGATTACATCTCGTACAATATGACTGACTGCGGCCATCTTGCTCGAACCAGAAACGTTTTACAACTCCATAAATGGGAACTGTGGTGCGCTCGCATGCAAATATATACTGGGTGCAGAAAGTTTTGCAATGTTGTAGAAGTCTGTGACGTGTCGGTGCGTGCATGTTGGCGTGAATGCGGGTGGAGTTAGGTATTTGGGGAGTGAAACCTGAAAAATATACTACACATGCTCATAATATAAACCCAAGCTATATCTACAAACCTCTGAAATAGATGGAGCATTGATAGACTATAGACTATTAAGACAAATGTCCTTTCAGGGTTTTAATTCGTAGCAATGGATTTGCATTTCAAACCAACTGTCAACCAGCACCTGTCAAACATCTGACTTAAGACAATCATATAATTTTGTTATAATTTTGTTCAAGTCGTATAAATAAACAAAATTGTATTGTACGTAAAATAGACTGAGAACCGTCCAAATAGTTTGATTTACGATACCTCTTCTATTACTGATTGGAGTACATAGTTAAAAAAGAAATGTAAAAAAAACATAATCGACTGAAAAAACGTAATGGACTGAAATCACCGATATGCCATATATTTCAAGTGGTTGTAATTCCCAAGCCACTGATGGTATAAATGGAATATATGTCCCATATATTTCGTCCGCCCCCCCCCCCCCCCGGACATATATTCCAGGGGAAATAGTCTGCCTGGACATGAGTGCCGAGGAAATTTTTCCCTGGACATGTTATCCCAGGGAATTATGTCCGTCGGACATACATTACTGAGAGCGTTTTTAGGGTCATTATCCATTGACATGCATTGTATATTTTCTTGTTGTGAATAATTATTTCAATCGCAAAATTCTTTATTCCACATTACTATTTCTAACTTTTCTGTGTCGAATATTCATATTCTTACTGCATAGTTCTATTTTCCATTTCTTACTGCTTATTTCCAAGTTCACACTGGTACTTTCTCAAGTCTTGATTAATCATGCCACATTCAAACACTTTTGTTCATGCAAAATATTGAAAAAACAAATCGCATCTGGCATAATGCATATGGAACTTAGCACATTTCACTTAGAATAAAGCACATCGCACGAAGAACAAAGCACAACGAATGAAGCATTTCATGTGCCAAAATTACTACTGCACTATTATGACGACAGACGGCGCTGCGGGTCGAGTGGCCACATTGGGACTGAGAAACTGAAGACTCCCGGATGAAGGAAATACCTTGTTTTGATGGACCGCTTGTCCGGTACTGTATTTTTAGCTTACCGGACCATTGCCGGATAACTTGGTTGAATCGAAAGAAAACTTCTGGGGTTTAGGGGCTTGAAAAAGCTAAAGATAGTCCCTAAACTCACTTTTTTTGAGCAGACGTGTATTTAGGGGATTAATTTGGGGATAAGGGGCTCACACGGGAGAGGAAATTTAATATGGTGAAATCCCTTTAACCAAATAACTTTTTTTTGCCTTGATGAATTTTTCTGAAAATTTACTAAATCATTCCTTGAGCTAATACCCTGAGACTGTTTTTTTTTTTCGTTTTTTTTTTATTCAATCCTTTTTGCCGATTGGCAGCCATTTTTTATGAAAAGTGGCTAATTTTGGACTTTGATGGCATTTTTCTCGAAAACTGTCTGATCAGTTTTGAGATTTTCGTTTCAAGGCATCTCCCTCATGTACATCAATGGCAAGTTTCATTGCCCTTGAATCGCCAGTCTGCGTGTGGCAGCAAATTTTGACGTGTCGGCGAAAAAAAATTTTTTTTTTCCAAAATCGAGCCACTATTCGTTCTGAGCCATTTCCAGCAATTTTTTTTTTGGCCATTGAACAAATTTTGAGACTTTTTGGGGAAAATTTTTGAGGAAATTTCACCCAATCATCTTTCAGACTGGGAGCTTTGCGGGAGTAAACTCCTCGAATGGCTAATTTTTGACTTTGATGGCCTTTTTTCGAAAACTGTCTGATCAGTTTGAGATTTTTGTTTCAAGGCATCTCTCTCATGTACATCAATGGCAAGTTTCATTGCCCTTGAATCGCCAGTTTTTTTGAAGGAAATGAAGGAAATACCTTGTTTTGATGGACCGCTTGTCCGGTGCTGTATTTTTAGCTTACCGGCCCATGGCCCGATAACTTGGTTGAATCGAAAGAAAACTTCTGGGGTTTAGGGGCTTGAAAAAGCTAAAGATAGTCCCTAAACTCACTTTTTTTTAGCAGACGTGTATTTAGGGGATTAATTTGGGGATAAGGGGCTCACACGGGAGAGGAAATTTAATATGGTGAAATCCCTTTAACCAAATAACTTTTTTTTGCCTTGATGAATTTTTCTGAAAATTTACTAAATCATTCCTTGGGCTAATACCCTGAGACTGTTTTTTTTTTTCGTTTTTTTTTATTCAATCCTTTTTGCCGATTGGCAGCCATTTTTTATGAAAAGTGGCTAATTTTGGACTTTGATGGCATTTTTCTCGAAAACTGTCTGATCAGTTTTGAGATTTTCGTTTCAAGGCATCTCCCTCATGTACATCAATGGCAAGTTTCATTGCCCTTGAATCGCCAGTCTGCGTGTGGCAGCAAATTTTGACGTGTCGGCGAAAACAAAATTTTTTTTCCAAAATCGAGCCACTATTCGTTCTGAGCCATTTCCAGCAATTTTTTTTTTGGCCATTGAACAAATTTTGAGACTTTTTGGGGAAAATTTTTGAGGAAATTTCACCCAATCATCTTTCAGACTGGGAGCTTTGCGGGAGTAAACTCCTCGAATGGCTAATTTTTGACTTTGATGGCCTTTTTCTCGAAAACTGTCTGATCAGTTTGAGATTTTTGTTTCAAGGCATCTCCCTCATGTACATCAATGGCAAGTTTCATTGCCCTTGAATCGCCAGTTTGCGTGTGGCAGCCATTTTGATTTTTTGACGTGTCGGCGAAAAAAAAAATTTTTGTCCCAAATCGAGCCACTCTTCGTTCTGAGCTATTTCCAGCAATTTTTTTTTTGGCCATTGAAAAAAATTGGGGACATTTGGGGGAAAATTTTTGAGGAAATTTCACCCAATCATCTTTCATAATGGGAGCTTTGCGGGAGTAAACTCCTAGAACTTTTCAAGATAGAGTCTAAGTATTGGCACATTCAAATGGGAAATCATATATTACGGTTTGAATGATGGATTACCTTGAATTTGACCTTGAATGACTTTGGGCAGTCAAAACGACCTTATTTTGTCAGAGGAAATGATGATTTTTGTCTTAGGCTGCCATTTTCTCGAAAACTATTGATTTTCCTCAAAATGCATGAGATTCTCCCTATGCACCTTTGTGATGTGTATAAATTTTGTTGCCTTTGAGTTGACGGTCTGTGAATATAGGCCTATGTCATTAACGGAAGGAACCTTTCAAGATGTAACTTGATTTCGTATTATATTCCATACAGGAAATGTGTCTTTGGCATGTTTTGACAATAGGTAGTAGTAGTAGTAGTAGTTTATTTCCACAGAATGTATATAACAAAATAATTATTTTATATATGAAAACAAGACACATTGCTGTGGGGGACAGCACATAGCCAAGGCTGTCTTCCCGTGCTGACCCCATGAAATAGAAAATAGTACAGTTGTTACGGACATCAATGTAATGATACATTTAGCATACATTCATACAGTATGGCATGGTATGTGCTGCCGTCGATGGGATTTAATGCGCTGACACGCCAATACCCCCGCAACGCGAGAATGACACGAGCCACCTGAGCGCCAAGAGGAGAGCATGAAGCAAGTGGTAGCCGCCCAAGGCCACCACCTGCTTGATTTGCTAGGTTTGAAGATCAGTGTAACAATTTGTATTTGGGAAAATCAATACCTTGTGTAATTCTCATGATCTGCCGGTAAGCTGCAGCACCCTTGGTGCTACATTGTCCCTTTATGTGGCAAACAAGTAAATAAGATATATATGTAAAATCAAATACAACTACCGTAGCGTAGTTGGACTCGTGCCAAATTAACGGCATGAAGAAATTATGATCGGAGAGATCATCATATTTAGCCTTGAAGGAGATAGCCATCAGTTCCTGAGAATTTTTTTCACATCTCAATTATCACTGTCCGATCTCAAGTTATCACCATTTTTGTGTGCTAATTTCAGGCCTATGTCATGATAATATCTGCACCTAATTAGCAACAGTATTACATTACAATGAGTATTCATGACGTCACATCGAAAATTGATTTCAAAGAGCATAGAAATCTTAATAATAGGCTCATACTAATCATCTCTCACTATTCTTTTATTTACAGGGAAGATTGCGGGAATTCATTGGGGCCTGTGCTCAGCTGCATGAGTGTGGCACCTGTTGGTCGCGCCAAAAATTGACGTGTCCAATGAAGGGAGGTCTTAGTTTCTCATACATCATGTGGCTACGCGCGGCCAGCGCTTCCTTTCATTACTACTGTATCATTATGATGACAGGCGGCGCTAACCGCCGAGTGCTTCATTCGTTGTTCTTTGTTCATCATGCGATATGCTATATTCTAAATGCAATGTGCTAAGTTCCATATGCATTATGTCAGGTGCGATTTTTTTTATAGTTTGCATGGACAAAGGTGTTAGAATTCGACATGATGAACTAGGCATTGAGAAAGTACCATTAAGAACTTGAAAAGTAAGCAGCAAGGAGATGGAAGTTAGAACTATGCAATATTAAACTATACCTGTGACGTCAGTCCTTTGTTTCAACTGTAGATTCTTATCTACGAATCACTTTTTGAGATATTCTACCAAATGTGGATTATACGTAAATTGTAGATTTTGATCTACGAATCTACACTTTTTTGAGATACCAACCAAATGTGGATTATACATCTAGACACAAACTGTATATTCAATTGTAGAGTCTGATATACGAATCTGCCCTTTCTGAGAGACCAATTGTGGATTATACATGTACAGACAGAAACCCAATTTTCACACAAGATTTTTCAGGCGAAAATTTATACAACAGAATCTACTCGAAATTTGGCAAATCAATATTTAGAGTCACATGCACTCTGTCGTTCACATCACTGTCAGACATTACAATTGCAGTGTGTACTTTTTTCCAGCGCTGAAGATTCTTGACGTGCCGGTGTTTTGACGTATAGAGCGTGCCGCCAGTCCCGGAATTGTAGGCTTACACTGACCGGCTTGCATTGTGCACCGGTCGTCCTTTTTCAAGCACAAAAATATCCTTTTCCTGTAGGGAGCGTATTTCCCGACCTTTTAGTACGAGGTGTAACTGAATGCTGATCGCCAACTCATATAGTGTTGCACCGGATGGGGTCGCCATTCCTTTCCTGGCCTCCAGGACAAAGCGTTTCAAAGAGGAGCAATGTTCATCTTCTGCCATTTCAAGTCGTATTGGAGAGGTGTCCATGTCATGCTGTGGGATTGCGTTCGATTCGTTGAAGAGACCGATTGCCGCGTACACTTCTTCGTCGAAGCACACAAACTACAGAACATATAACAAATCCATTATTTACAAATGTATCGAAACCAGTCACTCCGCGAGGCAGAAAAACGAATTCAGTAATCACGAATGTATCGAGACGCATTTAACTTAATTAGTGCACAGTAAATTTAACATCATTTTACCTTCTGTGGCGTTCCTTTTTAACTTCCGACTGTCTAGTGGTTTCTCTCCGAATTCATTTTGTTGATCAGGAACTTGCTACTAAATTGTATAATTAGCGACGAGCTCATCGCCGGGTACATCGGGAAACACTGGCTTGTGATATCGGACTGGGGTCACCAGACTGCTCGGCATTTTCACCTGCTCGCAAGTCGCCACTATCTCGTTGACATCACTTCAGACGCAGTTGCAATAAAAGAATTTTGAGTAGTTATGTGCAATGAATTTAGCGCACAATGTTGGACAGTCACCGTGTCAACAGTGTCATCAAGCCTGAAGGAATGGTATGTCAAATGTATATGTCGTCTTCCTCCATTTTTGAGCGATTGAGTGACCAAGTTAGTTATCGAGAGTGTATATATAGCGCAACGGTTGAACCGTCACGGAAAGTGATTTCAACACACTGAGTGGAAATCAGAATTGGAACTCGGAATTTGGCCTTGGAGTAGCGCACCTTACTCTGTTAATACTATTCACCTACTGAATGTATACCATATTTAATCCGCTGGCACATTTTTAATCTTCATTGAATTTAGAAGAAATAGTAAGCTGCGCTACATGGGCCGTAATGGAGAGCAGTAGATTCGTAGTTACGAATCTACCTCGATGTATATATGTAGGGAATAGTACCTCGTAACTATAGATTCGTAGATACGAATGGACTCGGGGCTTCGCCCCTCGTCCATTCGTTTCTACGAATCTATTGTTACTCGTACATTCTCCCTGACAGAATATGTATATTCGACACAGAAAGTTTAGAAACAGTAATGTGGAATACAGAATTTTGCGGTTGAAACAATCATTCACAACAAGAAAATCTACAATGCATGTCAATGAATATTGACCCTAAAAACGCTCCATAGATCAATTGTACAACATCTCCTTGGAACATTTGTCTGTAGGACCTATTTTACGTAGGACGTTAATTTCTTTTACAACGGTATTCAAACGAATATTGAATATTCTCCATGGAGCTAAGTGACGCGATTACGAAGCACTTTAGTTCGTAACTGTTGCACCATTACATATATGTGAACCATTGATTCAACTGTTGACTTGTGTGTGGCAGTTGTGCTAATGAATGCTAAACGTGCTAATTGAAGCAGTAATTTATATGCCTAAATATGTGTGTAATGTATACTAACATGCTTATTAAATCGTGTGAACGTCATTAAATAAAAGTATGGTAACGTTTTCAATGGTGAACACGGTTATGTATTGCCTGAGGGGGACATTCCAGCCCAGCCTGTCTGTGAGCACACACTTTAACTTAAGTAACGCGGGTGTCGGTAGGATTCATTCATACTATGTTCTAGTTCAATGGAACTAAACTCAAATCAGTAGTGCTGGCAATACTGAATGGTAGACCACTAGTTCAAGGATATTATGGATCATGACAATCTTATTGCTTCTCCAGTGGGACACCTGAAACTTCAAAGACTCTGAAGCTGAGTGTTCAGCTCCAACCAACCATCGTCTTTGAATGTCAATGACTATATGTCCAACCGCAACAATTGTTCATCAGATTTCAGATCAGTGTTCATTTTTCATTTCAGATTTAAATAATCACGAAACGACAATGACTATTAAGGTTGTTGTTTTCGGATCCACAGTGATATTGGGATATGTTGTGTTCTGGACAATCTGGAACTTTGTAAGTAGAGCTTGTAAGTAAAACTTTGTGAGACAATCTATAAAAATATATAAGAAAAAGAACATGTACACAAATGCTTTCTAGACCTTTTGCTTTAGGAACTGTTTATTACTTCTGATACAAAGTTTAACTTAAGTTAATTAAAGTTGATATGGCATTCACAATAATCTTATTCACCTAAACAATATTGTAATCTTGAAACGATTTGCCATTTTTAGGCTTTGGATATTGGAGATCAATCATGTATGTATGTGGATAATGAGTCTGACAAGCAGTCTGTACCTCCAACATCTTCATCACAAGGTATGCAAACTATACTGCAAAATCAACCGGAACGTGAAATCTCTGGATGTCCCCAAAACGACATTAAATCTGGTATGAGGTCATTGGGGCAACCCCCACAAGTTTCCAACATCTACGAGCCTCCACCTGCAGCGCGGGTCAAAACAGTAGGGAACCCCATGAATGTTGACGCTTCACTGATGACGTCACTGGGGATACCCTTGCACGGCTTCTCCATCCTGAGTGAAGATACAGTCGGTGACTTTGTTTTTGTGACTGCAGCATCACAAAATCATTACCGGGAATCTCTGGATGCTATCGGTAGTGTTCAACAACTAATGCCCGACTATAAAATATATTATTACGATCTAGGATTATACGCTTCTCAGGTAAAAGAGGTAAATATAGATACTACGTCAACATATGGGACTTTGATTGCACTTGATTTCCAAGTTGATTTGAACAAATTGAGCAATATTTACTCAGCAATTAACATCAATTTCTGATGATTTTTCCAGGTCCAAACATTTTGTAATGTTATGTACCGGAAGTTCGAGTTTACGAAATATCCAGATCATGGGGCAGAACTGATGAATTATTCTTTCAAAGGTCTTATCATTCACGTGAGTAAAAGAACAATAACATTATATTGAGTATGTATCCTTTGCTTAGTACATGGGGATATACAATGTACTCCTACAGTTACATAGTGACATGATCAGAGCTTTATGTGGCTTCCTCCACTATCCTTCCAGGATGTCCTAAGGAAGCATCGAAGCTTAGTGTGGATGGATTCTTCTTTTCGCCTCAACGGGTCCATGTCAATAGTATACAGCGACTTGATTAAATCAGGTGGTTTTCTCCAGCTGCGAGGTGGGATGCGTTCAAACTTCGCAGTGACGAATCCCCGGATGTACGAGTATATACCCACGGATATATCTCGGCAGAAAGAGACCACGCATGCGCAAGCTAATTGCCTTTTCATACATAACACTGAGGGAGTATATTGGGGCATAATTTATTGGTGGATGATGTGTTCCCTTGACCTGAACTGTATTGCACCTGTGCATTCCAAGCTGATATGCAAGTTACCCAGAACACTTAAAAAACAAAAAACTGAATACCAGGGTTGTCACAGGTTTGATCAATCATTAGTTGGACTCCTAGCGTCAAACCTTCATGGATATAACTCCAGCCGCTACATCAGCCACAAGGAAGAGTTAGTTACTATAGCGAGGAGAGTAACGCATTTTTACAATGTACAGAAATGTAGCACAAGTAAGTAAGATTTTGTAGCTTGCCGTGCTTTTTTTGTTACTTTTGATATTATTAATATGCATAATGGTATATCATTTGACATGGAACTGTTTGCATATTCATGAAATGTTTGGCTACTTTTACTATCTTCATTTGGATGTAATGAATTCTCATATGACGTCAATAACGATGTACACCATGTTACATCCTACCCTCGGGGTCGCAGAAAATCTTTAAAGTGATCATGAGTTCTATGTTGCTCTGTGAAACCGAAGTGGACAATCACAGAGTTCAATCAATTCCAGCTAATTTAAGGAACACTTGATGATTCATAAATGCAGTTATGCACACATACATACTTCTATAGGCCTGAGCGCCTAATCACCAAATATATGCACCATCCACATGGTTTTTTTCCACCATCAATATGTTTCCATAGCTTCCTAAAACATATTTCAACACGACGTGCATTATCCCTATGGCTACTGTTCTTTTGCAAAAAAAAGGTTATGAACAGTGCAAGTTGTGACATGATACTGTCAAATGTTGCAAGGAACATGAAGAATACAGAGACCAAAACATAAAGAGTACAGGGAGGGTGGTGACCATGGCAACTGTGAAGGTGTTGTAAAAGTCTGTGCAATTTGCATATTACAGGTGCCTGAGGGCCTGTCTCAATGAGTAAAATAATGTACATTTTTCGCAGTGAGTAGAACATCTTGTCATTATCAGTATATTGTTGTCAAATATATCACAGCTTATTTTGTTAAAGATAATTCAGATGCCCCATATAAATAAACAAAGCGGACGTTGTGAATATTTCAACAAACTATTGGTATTCCGATGGGTACAAACTATGTACCGTTATTGGCAGACATGTTTTCATACTCATTCAATATCTACAAATAGGAGGATCTCAGAAGCAAACTAGTTGCTTTAGTTTAATGTTCGATTCATAGATAATGTATTGTCACTGAATAATCCGAATTTGGTGATCATTTGGATGCCATATATCGTAAGGAACTTCAAATTGAAGATACTGCAGACGCCTCTAATTTTTCTGACTATTAAGGTAGTCCGCTCCAAACAGTGAGAGGAGGGGGTCAAAGAGTTTTCCAAAATAAAAGACTGTATTAACAAAAATCTAGAGCTTCAAACTGACATATTTTATAGAGTAACTGATACAGCATCCTAAAACTGAAAAGAAAGTGGTGGGTCACCGTATCCGTTCTCTTTAAAGACAAGATACAAGATGTGAATATGGGCAAAAAAGTGTCTAAAAATACCATAAATTAAGTCATTTTAGTAAATGTTGGTGATATTTGATCGAATATGTCGAAGAAACCAGCACTGCATGGAAATATCCATCAAAATCTACTGTATTTGTGGTAATAGATTGATACCTACATTCATCCGGATATAATAGGTATCTGAGAAAATAAAAAAAAGTAAGACCGTGATGTGATAAATAAACTGACTCGGCAAAATAACTTCGAGAGTATTTTCCCCAATGGTTTCTCACAAGGTGTTGAAGAAGTCTCCTCGGAGGGGAGACAAGAATGCTGCAGAATATGTGAATACACGTGATAGAATATAATTTTTTTAATACATTTGTATTGCCATTATACTATGCACGTTCAGGTGTATTATCAATTAATTTCATTATTACATACTTATGCGAGCTTTCACATTGTTTAGATTATAAAACAATTGGAAGATATATGTCAAGTTTAATCGCATATAATATATTTCATAAATTCAGGCTTTTATTTACTCTAGATACCAGACAATGACAAATACTCATTGGTATTGATTCTAATTACTGATATTGATTATTGGTTTTGTATGGGTACACTGTATATTGTTTATATTTATGGTAAGACCAGTGAGATTGGTGATTATTGTCATTCGCTCACTGAAGTTTATTCGTGTGACACCAGAGTTTTGTTTATTCACACCCTGCCAAATGACATAGTGTTGCTCGACCTAGTTCTTTTGTTTAGCGATCAAATCGTGTTGTTGTCCACGCTGTAAGGCTAACTGTTTGGAAGCTGATGCCGACACATGGTGAGTGAAATAAATTTCTTGTTAAATACTGACCATATTACTTTAGAATGGGGATTGGATGCAATGTTTGAGATACCGATGTACACGCCCGTGCGGTCCAATTACAGATAGGTACATGCTTTGTTCAAAAAAGGCCCTCGCCCACAGATGTGGTCCACAAATATGTAGTGCCCAAACATTGATCACAATGTGTTCGATACTTATAGATGACGTACAGCAACATTATATGAACTGGTGGTTTCAAATACTTGAAACTTCATTCGTGAGCAATATAAACGCGCAATGTCTTCTCATTAGGAATCTAATAATTTAATTTTGTATCGTTTGTGGCGTGTCAACGCTCTGAAAAACTGGTCTACGCTGTGAGGCTGATATGCTAGCTTTTGATCTTCATTACATAGAAGTATGATAGTGATTTGAAAGATGTGCACGCTTTTGTTTTGCCTCAGGAAACATCGCAACCGACCTGTCTAGCAACATACTTTCTAGTTTCAAGACAGAAAAGGGAAGTTACCCAGTTCATCATTCTATCGGCCCAAGGGCCCAAGTATCATGTACTGCGCCTCCTTCTATATTCAATAAGAATTAAAAAGGTGACAGACGCATTAAATGGCATTCATTTAGTGGACGAGTAGTATTAAGGAGCAGTGTATGATACTTGGGCCGGCCCAAGTATTATATCCCGCGCCTTCCTCTATATTCAATAAGGATTAAAAAGGTATGAGACGGATTAAATGGTATGTTTTCAGTGGACGAGTAGTATTAAGGAGCAGGGTACGGTACTTGGGCCATTCTATCAATACCCTAAAACCACGTCCCTATAACTACTCCCACAATACATACACCACTGACTCACCTATACATTTACAGACTTATACAACGTTACACTGCACTTTATACAAGCAGTATACATATCCAAGCCAGCGCAAGCACTAATCCATGACTACATCTCATTAAAGAACATTTACAGCCAATCAAGACTCGCTTGATACACACGTGACGCACGTCCCGCCGTTTTGACAGTTTTATTTTAGAGAAACGCTAAAGAGAACACAGCCATCTTGAACAGTGTAAATGTTGAGTAAAAAGACATTCAATACCGCCATGCAAAAAAAGGTTAACGAAGCCGTTGTGAATTATTGAGCCGTTGGATATCAAAGTGAAAAGAATATTGCGGTATTCAATAAATCATTGAAATCGCGTCTGACTTGGGCTTTGTTCAACGCTACAAGAATTCTATATGAAGTACGGGCATCAATATTTAATCCTGACAAAACATACTGTACAGAATGATTCATTCATACCATGTACGTATTGGTTCAATCAGACTAATTTCACACCAGTAGTGCTGACAATAACGAATGGTAGGTCCTCAGTTGGTGGAAATTATGGGACACTTGAATCTACAAAGGTTCTGAGGCTGAGTGTTCAGCTAAAGTCATCCTTCATCTTTGACACCCGTCATGATATCTAATTTATTTCTTCAAACAAATGATGTTCAATAGGTTTTCAAGATTTTTTTTTGTTTCAGATTTAAAGAACAATAAAACTACAATGGAAAGGCCTACTACGGCTGTTGTTTTTGGAGCCAGCACGATATTGGGATATTTTTTGTTCTGGACTATCTGGAACTTTGTAAGAATATTATATAGCATATCAGATAGAATGTATACATATAATTTAGGTTTTTACTTATAATATAAAAATGCTGTATTATACCAAATTAAAATTATATATTGAAAACATATCATACATGTATGTCGATAACAAAGGGGACAAAGGATTTGTACCTCGAAAGTCTCCCTCACAAGGGAGCCAAACTTTCCTGCAATATCAGCTGAAACTTGAAATTCCTGAAAATCCCATGAACGATCCCCTGAAGTCCACCATGACGTCACTAGGGCAACTCCCACAAGTCCCCAACGTGTACGTGCCTCCACTGCGAGAGTCAGTACAGTGGGGGATCCCATGAACTTTGATGCTTCACTGATGATGTCACTGGGGATACCCTTGCACGGCTTCTCCAACCTGAGTGACGATACAGTCGGTGACTTTGTTTTTGTGACTGGAGCGTCACAGAATCATTACCGGGAATCTCCGGATGCTATCGGTAGTGTTCAACAACTAATGCCCGACTATAAATATATTATTAAGATCTAGGACTGGAAACTATTCAAGTAAAATAGGTAAGTATATATTACTTGAGTTTTTACAATTAAACCTTAGTATACGAGACTTTGGTTGCACTTGATTTCCAAGTTGATTCAAAGAAACTGAACAATATTTTTCAAGCAATTAACACCAATTTCTGATTATTTATTAGGTCCAAACTTTTTGTAATGTTGTATACCGGAAGTTCGAGTTTGGCATATATCCAGGCCACGTGGCAAAACTAAAGAGTTACGCTTTCAAAAGCCTTATCATTCACGTGAGTAAACAAACAATAACAATGACATTTATTATTGTGAATATGACATGTGATACGATAAGTCTGTACATCATGTCACATGTCACGTGACATTTATGTTGTTTCCCGTACTCTCCACTCAGGAAGTTCTAAAGAAGCACAAAAGCCTGGTTTGGATGGATACTTCTGTTCGCTTCAACGGATCCATGTCATGAGTATACAGCGACTTGATTAAATCAGGTGGCTTTCTCCAGCTACGAGGTGGGATGCGTTCAAACTTCGCAGTGACGAATCCCCGAATGTACGAGTATATACCCACGGATTTATCTCGACAGAAAGAAACCACGCAAGCGCAAGCTAATTGCCTTTTCATACACAACACTGAACAGGTTCATTGCGGGATAATATACTGGTGGGTAATGTGTATACTGGTGGGTTGACGTTCATTGTATTGCTCCTGTGCAATCTAATTTAATATGCAAGACACCAAAAAATGCTGATAAATTTAATTCTACATAATTGTATGATATGTTCGACACCATGATTCGTATCATGTAAGTATCAATCTATTACCACCAATAGTCAGATTTTGATAGTACCGAAAACAATCGTAAAATAGAACATTTTGGAATAAAAACAAAGCCCGACCAAATAGTTTATGTGAATTTCAAAACGAGAAAAATAGCCGCGGCTTCGTCCGTATATAAAATTGTTAGAATTTTATGAAAAAAATTGTGAATGTCATCCGGGCTAATATTGACCAGTAAGGACCCTCCGAAACCAAGCTTGTTTTTAATTAATATAAATATACTTCCGAATTTATAATAGAACGTATATGTTCAGAGGCCCATTCCTGGCAAAAAGATTCTCGGACTTTTTTTCAAAATGGTCGTCGTCGTTTTTCGTCGTCGAGAAAAAAAACTGTTAGGGGCTATACCTCAGTTTCTATTGTCGGTAGATACATGATTTTGGTGTCTAAACCTTTGTTTTGATGTTGTGGAATCCAATGGTGTCATTACTGAGTATTTGTGACAGTATCTGTGACATTCCATCCCCCCTATCGTCATTTCTAAGGCCCTTTATAGAAAACGTGCCTAGACTACCAGGGCTGTCACAGGTTTGATCAGTCATTAGTTGGAAATCTTGGCGTCAAACCTTCATGGGTATAATACGAGTCAGTACATCAGCAAGAAGGACGAATTAGTTACCATAGTGAGGAGAGTTACACACTTGTGCAGTACAAAAGAAAATGTAGCACAAAGAGGCCACTGTAGCTTACCTTGTAGCAGTTTCAACAATTATATTAACAGACATAATGTAGGTGTCAATCTATTACCAATCCAACTACATCTTGATGATGCTAACATGATTTTCATTCCAATACATTATCGAATGTCATTTATGTGGCACTAAAAGAAACTACTTAAGGTGATCGTGAAATAGTATTTTGTTTTAGAAACTTACTAGTCCTCTGACTATTGCTTTTCAGCCATGTAAAGCTCATAAATGGGGTATGTAGTGTGACATATTGCGCTGATGTCAGGTGGTATAAGGTCTGGACCAAAATCAAGTATTGTCGAAGTCTGTAAGATGGATGCTAGAGTGCAGAACACAGGTATTTGAGTCTGTCTGAACGAACATTATGTTATACAGTACATCCCTTCTATCAAGTCACGTCCTCGGGACTTGCCAGTTCGTATCTCTGGTCACTCCGAATGGGTGTAAGATTCTAACTGGCGTCGGTGTGCATTCTGCCTATTCGCGTGTTGTTGTGTCCACTAAAGCAATATTTCCCATTAAGGATATCATATGTGTCATGTTTACTAATATCCCAATATATATTACTATATTGGATACATTATATTGCCTTCATACAATGTGTAAACAGATGGTTGGTCGTATTCATGTTTTGTTTGTTTTGTATTTAAGAACTGCAATGTTTTAAATTTAAATCGTAAGACAAAGGATATAACAAAGTAAACAGTGCATTGTGAAATGCAGTGCTCGAATTTTACACAAACATGCACGAGTCTCACCATTGCATTAATTCACGGACAATCAGGGACCTGACATGAATTTGCCATTAAAGTCGACTAAAAAAAACTGTAAGGTAATAATTCCAGGGCCTGACATGACATGAATTTGTTGAATACGATATCTTGAACGCCCAATGGTGTTTCATTGTGACTAAGAAGAACTTGTTCTTTTCCGCCTTGTGCATGGTGTCGATGAGTATTTTGTGATAATGTCAGTATTCACCCCAGACTACTCACATTATCGATATTTCTGAAGTATTGTGTGAATTCGTCACGATATGTGAATATCGAAGCTAATGTAATTTTGGCTGTTTCAAATCTTACAATTGTGTCTCTTGTTTGAATCCTGCACAAATTATAAACACCCGCTGCAAGAATAACTCTGAATATCATGACCTTTGAGAATAATATCATATATGCGATATCAAATACAAGGTCTGCGGCGAAGGTATCGACACCAATATATAGTTATCTACAAGTACTGCATATCACTCCATATAATGTATGTTTGTTCATACATGATGATTCGTAAAAATTATGCACATATTATGCAACATGCCTGGTGTGAAGATTCGATAAAAAAATAGGCATCATGTGTCACCGAAGTATGGTATGTTATGGATAGCTGTGTGTATGGGTCTAGATGGTACGTACCACCGGCACTTTATGACTAGGTTTGTCATTTCGTTAAATCTTTGTAGGATTCGTTTGCAAATATAAATGAATGATAATTAATTAATTAATTAATTAATTTCTGCAGTGCCACTCTTGTGCACGTTTACTGGCTGATATTTATTTACGAAAACTCCAACTAATAACAGCAACGTTTATATCGAAACATACATTGAATATGCGAATATACCTACTGTCATTTTGTGCATTTTGGTGTGTATAAATTCGTGATCATAACGATAGCACCCAATGTGTTTTGCCAAACTCGCCGAAGAGACGGCTGAATTTATGCAGGTAAACGAGTTCGACACATATTATCGACGACATGATGGTCCTTCGATACATATCTAAATGGTGCAAGGTGTCACGTGTTTAGAAAACAAATATTGGATGCACCTCATATTCACTGATATTCACATTATAACTGATTCAAAGCGATTTGATCTCGGACCCCTGATCGTCCATTCTCATCATCGCTCGTACTTGTGTCCTGTTCATGCTATTTCAACGAACGTTTTCACGTCTCACCCCGACCAATTGATTATTAAACGCCGATATGATTATTAACATAATTTTTTTTTATGGAAACTCAATACCACAGTTCGTGGTATTCCAACCGAGCTCATTTAAAATAATATTGCCGAACTTTCATTAGAAAACGATGTGTAAAACATATTTACCTACTATATCTTGATATTCAAACCACATTATACTGTACCTCACAAAACTATATTCGTTAATATACGCTTGACTTTATTTGACCTTTTACCTATGCTTAGAAAATGTGCACAAAGTGTTCACAGTAAATGTATGAACTACCAGCTGGGTTCGGCTGTTCTTCATTGGTCATCTCTCGAAGCCCAATACACAGTACACATCACCATATACACTATGTGGACAGCGCACTCAGCTTGAGCAGAACAAAGTCAAGTACAGGGACACTGGAATATGCACCAGATATGGTTTCCATATATCTATACCACAAACCCTTACCTCTATATTCGAGCTTGGGGTCCATAGGTCATTTTCAAATTAGGTGGACATGACCATGAGTTCATGCAGTCGAGTTCATAATCACCAAAAGAAATCATCGATGATAGCTTGTCAATACATTCATAGAACAAACCTAAGTTCCCCCGTCAAGTGTTTTGTCTCTCGAATTTCAAGTGACATTGAATATCGTTTATTCAATTGTGGTCATCTTATGTCAGGTTCACTGCGATGCACCATATACAACACGTGTATTCTCGAAAGACAAACATAAGTGGTATTGCGAACGTTGCGCTGTTCCGAAGCAGCATAATATACCACCTAGTTGATTTAATGATAATTGATTACAGTTAAGTAATGCACATAACAATCACAAACATATTAGAGATTGTTTTGAATTGTTTTCTCTCAATCCATCCATTGTTGAATGGATTTATTTCTCTTCCCATAGGGACCTTGGCAAGTGTAGCAGCAAGGACCCCCCTTTGAGGTTTTTTTGGAAAAACCCATGGTTATATGACGTCACTTCCGGTTTCGGTTTAGGGTTCGTCATAACGTACCCATAAATGTTTGGAAATCATAATGTACCAATAAATGTTTGGAAAGTCATAACGCACCCATAAATGTCTGGAAAATCATAACGTATCCATAAATGTCTGGAAAATCATTATGTTCCCAGAAATGTTTGGAAAATCATAACGTACCCATAAATGTTTGGAAAATCATGTATTGATTTTTGCAATATTTTTAAACATTTTTTCAAATAAACTTTCCTTTTTATTCAAATTATAAGCATCATATTAAAATGAGTCTATACCATTTTCTCAGGTTTTTTATTTCACAGCACACATCTACTATATATACAATTTCTACACAATGGCCTATACATGGACTCCTTTTTCTGTATTTTTAAAAAAATTTATATTTTTTTGGTTCGCTAAACTACGCATGCGCAATATACAACTGAAGAGTGAACATGGATACCTGCTCTATATGTCTGAAGAAATTTTCATGAGCCCATGATGTTAGGCGACATATGCTTACCGTACACGATACAACTAAGCTGCAACAAGTGATGACACTACCACCGCTGCAACCATTGCCGCCGCCGCCGCTGCAACCATTGCCGCCGCCGCCGCAGCCATTGCCGCCGCCGCCGCCGCCGCCGCCGCCGCCGCAGCCATTGCCGCCGCCACAGCCATTGCCGCCGCCGCCGCCGCAGCCATTGCCGCCGCCGCAGCCATTGCCGCCGCCACAGCCATTGCCGCCGCCGCCGCAGCCATTGCTGCCGCTGCCGCAGCCATTGCCGCCGCCGCCGCCGCCGCAGCCATTGCCGCCGCCACAGGCGTTGCCGCCACAGCCTCAGCCTGTGGCTGAGGCTGAGGCTGAGGCTGTGGCTGAGGCTGAGGCTGAGGCTGAGGCTGAGGCTGTGGCTGAGGCTGAGGCTGAGGCTGTGGCGGCAACGCCTGTGGCGGCGGCAATGGCTGCGGCGGCGGCGGCGGCGGCGGCAATGGCTGCGGCGGCGGCAATGGCTGCGGCGGCGGCGGCAATGGCTGTGGCGGCGGCAATGGCTGCGGCGGCGGCGGCAATGGCTGCGGCGGCGGCAATGGTTGCAGCGGCGGCGGCGGCAATGGTTGCAGCGGTGGTAGTGTCATCACTTGCTGCAGCTTAGTTGTATCGTGTACGGTAAGCATATGTCGCCTAACATCATGGGCTCATGAAAATTTCTTCATACATATAGAGCAGGTATCCATGTTCACTCTTCAGTTGTATATTGCGCATGCGTAGTTTAGCGAACCAAAAAAAATATAAATTTTTTTAAAAATACAGAAAAAGGAGTCCATGTATAGACCATTGTGTAGAAATTGTATATATAGTAGATGTGTGCTGTGAAATAAAAAACCTGAGAAAATGGTATAGACTCATTTTAATATGATGCTTATAATTTGAATAAAAAGGAAAGTTTATTTGAAAAAATGTTTAAAAATATTGCAAAAATCAATACATGATTTTCCAAACATTTATGGGTACGTTATGATTTTCCAAACATTTCTGGGAACATAATGATTTTCCAGACATTTATGGATACGTTATGATTTTCCAGACATTTATGGGTGCGTTATGATTTTCCAAACATTTATGGGTACATTATGATTTCCAAACATTTATGGGTACGTTATGACGAACCCTTAACCGAAACCGGAAGTGACGTCATATAACCATGGGTTTTTCCAAAAAAACCTCAAAGGGGGGTCCTTGCTGCTAAGTGTATCATAATATAAGGACGGAATGTGCAAATCAAGTGAGGCCACGCCGTCAAATCTGTATATACTCTTAGTATTTCTGCTGAGCTAATGACGGCTCTATGTGTGGAAAAATAGTTTTCTTCTTAATGTAATAGGAACGTGTGTCATGAGTGAAAGATGGCAACCTATGACCATTCTCTTTATAGCCACCTTTATAGCTATGTCCTTGGTGAGCTCATATATACACCATTAAGGTGTTCTTCGATAATACTTGAGTGCCTGTGATTTGAAGAATGATCTGCTGAGAACATTGATTATTCCTCGTGTTAGTGTTCATTGTTTGTAGAATAATATCACTCTTGTAATTTTCTGAGTGCAAACGTGGTGAAAATACCCTTAATAAATAGGTTTTAATACTTCTAACATAACAATTTACATCATTCATCTGTCTCCGTGAGTTAGACTGATAAGTGATTATGTTGCTTGTTCTTCTATAAAGAACAATATTCCTGTATATCTGTATATTTGAGAATATACTCCAAAAAAGGAGATTTGGCAGATGAAGATGTTTTTAATACAGAATAATGATCCTACATATCTACATATTCAACAGCACACTCCAAAAAGGATATATGGTGGATGAACATATGTTTTATTACAGAGTCGTATACCAGTATATCCAGATATTTCAATAAAGCACTCCAAAAAGGAGCTTCAGTAGATGAAACCATGGTTTAACAAGACAACTCTCAATCTGTCCCCATCTCTCATGTTTAAATGTATGATCTTTTTTTCTAATTTACACATACCTGTAAGGCACGTGGTACGATTTTTTTATTAGGTAAGTATCAATATACTACCACCAATACATCCAAATTTTGATGATTCCAATAACAAATGTAAAATGCAACAGTTTGCAATAGACACAAAACCCGAAAATATTATTACACACACTGAACACAGGACTGGATTGAATACGTTCTTCTTTGTTGGGCATTATGTTTAGTTTTTCATTTACATTGCGGGCAAATGACCAGGGTTGACACTTCAATATGTCCACTGTGTGAACATGACAAAACCCTTGTAAATGAAACGAGATCAAGCTTCGTGACAAACATTGCATACTTTCAACTTAATTACGCAGGAACAAATTCCACCCCAGGTCTAGGAAACGGCATGCATACCACTTCACCACAGTTGTCAGCCATACTCGGGTCTCCCCTATCTTCTGGATGATTAAACATTTAGTGGAGGGAACAATTATTTTCCCCGTTACCATGGTCGATTAGTAGTGATTAATGTGACTGAGGGGTTCACGCAAGGACAATGTCCTATCATAAATACTGGTTTAGTTAACAATACTTACAACATGAGCTAGGCTGGGAGATCAGAAAACCCTCCACACAAATCACCAATCCCTTCATAATAATAATTGTTCAACATACGCATTTGCAAACATACCAATGTCGTGAGTGTTTTCTTTTATTAGGTCATTTACATTAGTTTATTTTCATGTGTAGTATGACATTAATTATGATTTGAGGAAGGATATGACAAGGGTATGTTTTACTAAGATTAATAGCTGCTTTCAAGAAATTGTATGGACATCATCACAATCTGGTTGATAAGTACACTAAATCTGTCACCTGTATGCAGCAAGACCTGTTTGCATGTTAATGTTTTGGAATTCATGGCGGTGCCACATGTGAGACAGGAAATGCTCACTCATTCCGGAACACCTGATTTCACCCCCTTCATATATGGGGGTTTCATGAAGTTCCATACAATTTTCTCGATTTTGCCTGACACCGGATTTTTAGATTGGATAATGGACTTGGTTTTGTTTGCTCGGATACTATATACTTGGATATTGTTTCCATGTTTATACTGCAGCGGGTCTAGATTATAGTTTTTTTGAAAACATGTATTTCCATCATTGGCGGTAATATTTGTATTGGCGGTAATAGGCTGAAACATAATTTTTACATTCGCTGGAAGACTTTTAGATTGGATAATGGACTCGGTTTTGTTTACTCAGATACTATTTACTTGGATATTGTTTCCATGTTTATACTGCAGCGGGTCTAGTTTATAGTTTTTTGAAAACATGTATCTTCATCATTGGCGGTAATAATTGTGTTGACGGTAATAGGCTGAAACATAAATTTTACATTCCCCGGAAATCATGAATCCACGAATCCCTCCAAATTGTTCCGAGTGAGCAAGAATTTATGAAACAAAGACACCTTCAATACCTATATAGATTACCTAACCTCAGAGGAACCTATGAAGAACTAGAGCATGGGGTTTCAAATCGTCAAAACCCACGCATTTCAAAGAACTTGTTTGCATATTATTATTCTTTAATCATGATGGGTGCCACAACTGGGGCAAGGAATGGTCACTCTTTCCATAGTACCTGATTTCACCTCCTTACGAGTATGTATATAGGGTTCCTAGAATTTGATGATACTGCCTGTAGGTACAATGAACTTGAGTCATCAGTGTGAGTTATCATTGATGTAACCGAACCAAAGTAATGTTTTCTACAATTGGGTCATTCCCACTAGTAGCATATATTAGTGAGTATTTTGACATGGATAGAAAGTCGGATATTGCTTATATCCTGCAAAAGCCGTTTTTGGTTTCAAACATTGTGCATTTTATATCCGCGATGACAGGCTATAAAATAAGCTTTTTTGCCTTCGCACTTTCTAGTGGTGAAGATACTGTTCAATTTGTACGGAAGCGCAGTGCAGCCACATGAGCAAAAATTAAGTCGTTTTAACGAGATAATAAGTCGATTTAAAAATTCTTCGCTTCTGTAAATTTCCAATGTTTTCCATCATGTGTTAATACTTTGTCGATGGTGTGCAGCTGTTCACTAATTACACCACACATATTACACACTCCCGGCATATGGCTCTATGATCATTCTCAGTGATACATGTTTGTTGGTCCTATCCCCCTTGGAAAACAGGGCCATTGTCTGGTAATCAACGCCTATATCTAACTGGTACTCATTTCCCAGTTAATTCCGTCCACCTGGATTATTCTCGCTATGAATACATGTTTTGATGGATATAAATAAATAGGGCACGTTTTTTAATCTTACGGGCTTCTACGTCACTGGGTAGACTTTGATATACTTGTTTGATACATCATTTTGAGTCTATTCTAGCATTCCAAAGTCATCATACTCATTTGCCACTGTCAATCCAATCCTGGCGAATGTTCTGCTGCAAGAACAGGTGTTTCGTCCAGGCGGCTTTTTTCATGCTGACAATTTATATGACCTGGATATTCATACATTTTCTGTGCTCAAGTCATCTCCAAAAATAACAGCAGATATCTGGGATAGCACCTGTCTGTAGAAGTATCGCAATTGGCAACGCAGTTTACTCCTGCATGAAGGCTGTGGAAACGGAATTGCAATTCAACAGTAGTTGAAAACACAATTATATTGGAGGTATTCATCAAAAGTTTCACATTGCTGCTGCATACACACAAGATATATATAGCTGGCATGCTGCAAGCAACAGCCATTAGCTAGTGCTCAATAGAGCCCAATTGATTTCTATGTTGTGAACTTTTGAGTGGTTTCATTATCGATATTCCTTTTGATGCCTTTGAAGGTTGATCAAGAGTACCTTATGTACCCCCATGAACATAAGTATGTGTTAGATTGTTATCGTATCATATAAGGTTATAAGGTAATAGATATTAAATAAGTCTCATTCAACAATGCTAGTTAACCATAATTAAGAGTGAAGGTAAATGTCCAATCTCCACTCAATGTTGATTCATTTAGAAGTTTGTGAATCATGTGGAAGGAAATGGATATTTAGCATCAAACAGGCAAAGCTTGATGAGATCATTTCAAATTAATGTTATATAAATCAGCATATATGGAACAGTAATGAGATGTCCGCAGCAATCGATCCAGTGATCATCCCCCATGAAGACATTCTCCTGCGATTGATTTGCTCAGACAGGTAATCCGACCTAAAACATCTCCCATTTGAAGAGCAATTTGTAAAGATATGCCAATTCATTATGTTATGTATTCAGTCTGAGTGGAACAGTTACCTACCGCATATGTTTTCTTAGAGATGCAATATTGTATATATGTAATGGATATGTGTTTATGTGTGAACCCTCGAAAAATATTGGAATATACTATACATGATTTCGCATAATACCTGTGTGCACTTTGTGTATACAACCACTGCAAAGTTTGTCTGTATTCATGCAAGGCACATTGGAAGTAACTGTGGTAATAAAATTTACAAACATTCTGAAATATGAGCATAACATTTCTTTCTGTTGTTCATTAACGAAATATATATCGTGTAGCGTGTTGAGAAGATTTACACTTAGCTTATTAGAAAAGATTTACTGGGTGAGAAATGGTACATGGAATTGTAATTATGTGAGCTGTCAAAGCTAAGCTTTTATTTATTTGGAAGGACTTGCCCTGAAGTAATCTTCGCGAGCATGCATACCGATGATAGCACAACATAGCATGCAAGTTCTGAGTCAGGTTGGTAAACCAATCACGTTAGTAGAATCAGAGCCTTTTGTGTAGAGATGGGCAAGTGTTGAATATTTGTCCATGCTCGTGCATATATTAACAACAGACAGATCTTCATGTTGACAACCTCACTAATTAACATTCAAAGGCCGAATACATGAATGCATTTGACAAAAATGTTTTAAGTAGTGAAATAATGTTGGTATCAAATTAAGAACCATCAAATCAAAACAGACGTGCCCCTGTGTAACATTCACACAATACAACCATCATATTACATAACATTTTATTTGAAATTATATTGCTTGATGGCCTTGATTAGATTGTTGATTGGGATGGCATATGCGGGTTGTGAAACACGTGTAGAGAGTGTGATGGTCCATGTTCAGTGCATAAATAACACACAGTATCAAGTCTTGCAAAGTATGTGTACTTATTTCATAATGTCATACATAATATCAAGTACGGTGGTGCATATAATGTAATATATAATTTCTGGTCTCAACGGTATGTTGCCCTTATCATCTCACATCCCGCAATAGCTTTCTTTGAATGGTAGTTTCAGATTACCCTAGAGAGAAACCAGCTTGAATGCATCAATATCCCATCTTATATATTGCTATTTGCTTGGTGGTTTATTGAATCTACTTAGGAATACCATACGAATTAACCATTTACCATGCATATATCTCCCAGATTCAGTAGTAATCGGAATGAAAAGAAGCAATTAATTCATGTTATTTTGGAGATTTGCATAAAAAAAACCATCGCACTTGCCAATTTCGTCACACAAATATATTTGAAGGGTATTGTGAAGTGTAATATATATACTAATATGCGAGTGATCTCATTGGTACAGATTTATCTATATGGCCTGATCAGTGAGATTGACAAGTGACACTGACATATTCTGCTGTATCCCGGTCACATTCCCCTGTCCATGGAGGCGGAATCAGGATTCACTTAGGTATATATGATGCTAACGACAGGCATGCACACAAGATCCTCTCCTTGCACAGGAAGGGTATATCAGAGATTTTTCTAAAAAAAGTTTCAAAACGTGTTTGTTTTTGTCTATTACGTCATGCTCCTTTAGAGATGCGTATTATGATTGCTTAGACAAGGAAATAGATCCGAACTAGTGTTTGTTTTTTCATTACTTGATGCGCCATTAGAGATGCATATTATGATTGCTTAGACAAGGAAATAGATCTCAACTAGTCGTAATTGTCAGAGTGATTGACGGTAATATTGTCCATTATTGTAAATGGTTTTTCTGCTTCATTTCGGTTGACAGCCACGAAAGTTGTCTTCTCAGCATCCAATACACTTTGCAAATGTCCAACATTATCTTCGAATCGTCAATACATTGTTCTCTAAACTAATCAATAATTCATTTTTCTCTAAAAAAAAGGACAACGTCGGTACCACTATATTGTAGTTAAATATAATACCGCTTATTTTGTTAAAGGCGACTCTGATGCCCAATACAAATATACTGAAATAGATGTGGTAAATATGGTTAATTTTCTGATTGATATTTCAACAAACTATTGGTATTCCCATGGGTACAAACTGTGCACCATTATTGGCAGACCTGTTTTTATACTCATATGAATCAGATTTTATCCAACATTTACAAAGAGGAGGTTCTAAGAATCTAACATGTAATTTTAATTTCACTTTCCGATACACAGATGATGTATTGTCGCTGAATAATTCCAAGTTTGGTGATTATTTGGATTTCATATATCCTAAGGAACTTGAAATTAAGGATACTACAGACTCTGTTAATTTTTCCAACTATCTAGACCTGAGGTTGGAGATTGACAATGAATCTAACCTGTCAACTAGATTATATGACAAACGTGATGATTTCAATTTTACCATAGTCAATTTCCCGTTTCTAAGCAGCAACATTCGTATGTCGCTAGCATATGGCGTGGTTGTCTCACAACTCATACGCTATTCCAGAGCTAGTTGCAAGTATGAGGACTCCCAGCTAGCCTCTAAACTGCTGCGACAGGGATTTGTTTTACCAAGACTAATAGCTGCTTTCAAGGAATTCATGACGGGTGCCACATGTGGGGCAGGAAATGCTCACTCTTTCCGGAACACCTGATTTCACCCCTTCATGGCCATATATGGGGGTTCATGAAATTCCATTTGAATTTTCTCGATTTTGCCTGACACTGGACTTTGAGATTGGATAATGGACTCGGTTTTGTTTGCTCGGATACTATATACTTGGGTATTGTTTCCATGTTTATAGCTGGGTTTAAGAAATTCTATGGACGTCATCATGATCTGGTTGATTGATACAGCAAATCCATGTCTACCATGCATCTAGATCTATTTTCTTGGTAATTTTGGGGAATTCATGACGGGTGCCACTAGTGGGGCAGGAAATGCTCACTCTTTCCGGAACACCTAATTTCACCTCCTAATGGCCATTTTTTAGGGTTCATGAGTTTCCCTGTCATTTTTGTTTTCTCTCACTTCGTATGCCTGATATGATTTTCTGTCCCCGGACTATGAGATTGGATAACGGAGCCTGTTTTGTTTGCTCGGAATACTTAATACTGGGTATTGATTCCACGTCTATCAGAATGTCGTTCATCATCAGTGCATGTAACCAACCCAGGAATCCATCTGACTGACATTCTGTTCTGAATGTTTCTAAAAACTCGGTCATATAAATGTTACAGGGTTCGGAAAAATCCACTTGCCCAAGAGGGGATTCGAACCCAGGACCCAACGAACAGAAGTCCAACACTCTACCAAATGAGTTAAAGGGATATCCCACTAGCCGAGCTAGTAGGAATGATAACTACCAATTTGAGAGAACCCCGAATGGGCCCTGGCACATACTCCCCCCTCTTCGGAAATCTCGTCCCCTAGATTTGGGCAAGCCCCACATTGGGCGCCAATGTTACGGGGCTCGGATACATCCACTCGCCCGAGAGGGGATTCGAACCCAGTACCCCACGAATAGACGTCCAGCACTCTACCAAGTGAGCTAGAGGGATATCCCACTAGCCGAGCTAGTAGGAATGATGACTACCAAAATTGGCTGAACACCGAGTGGATATGAATGGTCCTTTGCACAAAGGGACCATTTGTGCAGAATATACATAATTATATTTATTATATTTAGAAATAACAGAACTAAAGAAACGTCAATTTATGCATACGCTTATGTGTCATAGGAATATCGAGATTCTCAAAATTGATTACATTATTTTCAATCATCATCGATAACAAATGTCAGCAATAACTTCAATAATAATCAACAATCATAATCAACAATAATAAGCAATAATCAACTCAGTTACTTATGTATTTGTGATATATCTATTCCACGGGGTTTGTGTCGGATTTCTAAATTATTTTCATAGGTTGTTGTGCAGTTGTATACTAATTCCATCAGGTGTACAGTAGAAACAACTACATATACCACACCGTCTGCCCCTGATGACGCCAGTGTGTCTTTTGATTAAGCAATTGGTCGGGCTTTGTTTCTATTGCGAAATGTTGTATGTTTGTTATTGGAATCATCAAAATTTGGCTGTATTGGTGGTCATAGATCGATACTTACATTACTGATGTAGTAGGGCAATCGATATTTTCATTTTGGCCTTGGATGTGTAACCGAATCAATGTTTGTTTGCCTTTCTACGCCACGTTTGAAATATATTATTTTTAATAGATTATAATATTGTGTAAGTGTGAACTAGCCAAAATGCCATCTCATTTTTCATTTAGTTGTTTAGCTGAGAATGGCCATGCTTACCTAAACTGAACTTTTCCCATTCTGTATCCCCGATTGATCAGTTGTGAATATCAATACCCATAGTCCCCACCATAGATGTTCCTTCATAAACGACAACTGACTTGATCTATTATGAAACAGTTTAAATGAGTGTGCAATTCCTTAAGAACACTATCCTTGCCTGAACCCACACATCCTCACGAAATGACACTAATTGTCTTGGATGTTTTAAGAAGGGATTTAATTGTCAGACTTCCACTTAATGTGCGTTCAACCAGAAGATTGGAGATTAAGTCGAGTACGTGCGTCAGGACAGTGATTGAATGAATAGAGGTCATTTATAGGAGATCAATATGCAGATGAGTTTGTAATACACATTCTGGATGTTCCCAATTTCATTCATTACATTTATAAAGACATATCAATAGATTATATGGAGGGCACATTATATCGGAAGCTCACTCTCTATGAAACGTTATATTTCTTCTCCCCAAGTATGTGAATGGGAGATTTGGTAGCCACGGAATAACCAAAGGCTGATTTGGTAGCCACGGAAGATGATCGACTTTGCTTAGCACTAGAAATCTGATTTTATGGATACGATAATGGACAAGGTTTTTGCTCACTTGGGCTGCAACGTCAGATAACATGATCTGTTTTATTATTTATCAAATACAAGTGCAGAGAGCATGGTACCAAGAACCAAGTATAAAGTGTTGTGTGTGAACGAACCCGAGTCTTTCATCCAATCTCAAAAAACATTTTCAGGCAAATATGAGAAAATTGTATGGAATTTCATGAAAGCCCATGTTTGACAACAAGGAGGTGAAAATCAGGTGTTCAGGGAAGAAACAGCATTTCGTGCCCCACATGTTGCATCCATCTTGAATTCGAAAACAATAACATGCAAACAATTCTTGTTGCATACTAGTTACATACTTTTGATCCAGCTCATGGTATTATAAGTTTCTCTAAAAGACCATAACCCCTCCACTCCAACATCAATTTGACCAAGTGGTGTATTTGGGAAATCGTGTTTGCCAACAGTCGTTGACTGAAAACTACACCTGATGTTAGTATTTCCAAAAGAATAATAATGGATGTAAGTATCAATCTATTACCACCAATACAGTCAAATTTTGATGATGCCAATAATAAACGTGAAATACAACATTTTGCAACAGGAACAAAGCCCGACCAAATAGTTTATCCAAAGACACACTGGCGTCATCAGGAGCAGACAGTGTGTTGAATGTAGTTCCATCAGGATCAATCAGGTAGATGATAACTTCCTTGTTTACAGCAATAGAAACATATATTGGATGCAGAATGATATATCGACTTATGATTATTCACTTTATAACCATGCTGGCTTTGGCAAGCAGGGGTAAGCTCACACCACATTACGGTATCATTAGCTGGAAAGTTTGGTTGACATCGGAAGTGGTGCAGAGCAATCAGTGGGACACAGGCGCTAAAAATATGTATTTTGTGTTACAATTTTCCATATTCTATGTAGACCTTCTGTATTAGCCCTGACTCTGAGGCGCTTCGGTATGTGCATCTTGCCAGAGCCCATACACGTTTCATAATGGAACAAATTACGGAATAATATATGATTAGTGATGATCCAATGGACACCTGTTTGGGATATTTGCATAAGTATGATCCTCCACGCTGGACAAAACCATCAATCATGGATCAAGTTAATGGGATGATGATATATCCCATACTATTCAAAGCCTTGTCCTACCCAAATTGATTCAAACAACAGGGGCGGGTATAGGATTTTGGGAGGGGGGGGGGGGCAAACCTTTGACCAACATAGCGGCGAGCGAAGCGAGCCCATGTCGGCCGGGGGTCTGGGGCCCGCTGAAGGACCCCAGACGCTGAAGGTTTATGCATCCCCAATGGTGTATTCTAGGGCTCTCCTTGGTCCAATTTTATATTTCGATTGCAATAATTATTTTTTTAGTTGAACATCACGGAACTCCAAATCATTCAGATTAAATAAATGAATCAAATGTTCGTTAACATTACCTTCCGTTATATTGTTTCTATTTGTGATATCCGAATTCTCCCTCTCTAGTCACAATGCATGGGGCTTATATATCCTACAAGACGAAGGGCAATAAAACATGACATAATTCTGACATCATTCTGTTTGTGCATGCGTGAAACCTTTACATTCATGGAAAAAGACAAGCTATAGTTTGTGATGTCAAAACCTACTTGTGACAACACACAGCTCTCTGTTCTAATACCAGATTGTGCAATAATCCATGCACGCTGATTAACGTGTGACAACTATACCTTATCGTCCACACAAATCATGGAACACAATCAACATTTTTGCTGTAAAATATAAAACCTTCCCTCTGGTAATAATATTCATATCAATTAATTCAATTATTACCAATATCGTAACATATCAAAATGTGGGAACTCAACACTTGGATTTATATATATATATATATAAATTACTGTGACACACTGGGCCGCAAAACCAGTGAACGATGTGATTTTATTGGGATTTTACTAGGTATTTTGCCGTCCAGTATGACGTCATAAATAGAAAAGAAATACGTTATGACGTCATTTGCAAGGCATCTATTTATAATAATACTGTTCGTCACTATTGAGTTATTGACTTACAAAACATCAAAAAAATGTTAGTTTGATTTCTACGAATCATCCGGGCCATGTGGGGAAAAAGGTATACCAAATGATGCTGACAGAGCAAGAACCAACGCTGGGAATCATCACATATTCCCATTTTTGCAATCAAGCAAATTCATTTATGGGTCCAGCAGTAAACATATTCAGTTACATATGATGTCTGTGCTACAACAGAGACTCACCAAAACGAATTACAAAGGATATTGAACACCATACTGGCCACACGTCATGGGGGACAACTGTCTCAGTCTGTCAGCATCCACACTGAGCATATTCTCTCTCTCTCTCTTTCTCTCTATTGGTCCATTTCACCGCTCCGCTGCTTCCCCCAGCACAGAGCTGTGAGACGGTGAGAATTGCCCGGGCAGGTAGATCTAGGCAGCGTGCGGTAGAGTCTAGCTGGCGGTCCTCAGGCCGTGTGGTGTTGTCACTTGCCTCAGTGATGCTGGTTAGCAGTGAGCGAGGTAATGAGGTGTGGAGTAAATGTGCAACTTTAGAATTGCAGCAAATTTCACCAGTGATTTGGTGTATAAGGATTGTCCAGTACGAATCAACTGAAGGATATGATCTGAATAAATTTGGACCCTGAGGAAACCATTTAGCACGTGAGTATATAAATGTTCAACTTTGTTTGCAAAACGAGTCACCAATAGTAACGCGGAATCAATGACGACGGTTGACATGTGATAAAAGTCATGTAGCCTCAGTATAACTTGTTGACGATGTAAGGAATAAACCATCTGTTGTTCAGTAGAATAGATTACTCGATCGAATTAGACTGAGTAGACTTTATCAAATTAATATATAACTTCCCAACAACATATTGAAACAGTTAAGACTTCCAAAACAAATCCCTCGGGTCTATTTCACAAAGAATCTAAATCAACTTTAGCTGACTAAAATAGGATTTAGCCTAAGACCTACCATGCTGAATGTTGAACTCAGTCGGCTAGAGTAGATTTAGATTCTTTGTGTAATAGGCCCCAGGTGTATTACAAATAATAGGTATACAATTTAATAGGTATACAATTTATTTCTTCAGATTTCATTTTTTCGAACTCGTCAGAATAGTTTGTGTTACCCTATTTCACCATGAATTCATGTTTTTTCTGATGCCCATTTTTTTTTATTTGGTTCATCATCATTCATCAATTTTTCTCTGGGACTGTAATATTATTAAAACTCATTAGCAGTTTATTATGTCTTTATCGGATATTCTGCTGACTCATTTCTTTGACTATCTTCCCCTTTCTCCTATATTCACAGGTGACGAGCAATAATCAAGGAGCCACCATGAATGCCAGTAGGGAGTGTATCTGCTACGCGATACGGATAGTACAAGAACATATCCTGTACGGAGGAAATGGAAGTGTCCCGGCTTTACCAGCATCAAACCGTGAACAACTCGTATGTGTGAGCGAGAAGGAACCACGTCCCTATACAGACATATACCAGACAGTTACCACACGTATTGTGTTAACGATCTGTGGGTTTGGTCTTGTCGGCAACATCTTCGCGTTAATTCTGCTGTTAATTCGGCGGAACAAATTAAGGAGGCATCGCGTGCATCAGGGAAATGAATCGCAATCAGCAGGTTCGGATATTGCCTGCCTGATTGCATTGTTTTCATCGGATTGCTGTTTTTGTGCCACACTCTTCCCACAGTGGTACATGGATGTCAATACGACTCTATACTCGCGGCCTTCATTTCTCCTATACTATGAGTTATATGAAGGGGCAATCATTAACACCTTTGTTCTTTCTAGCACCTGGCTAACTGTGTCTATGACAGTAAACCGATATTTGCATTTATGCCATCCGCTTTGGGCTTTGAAATATGTTGGGAGGAAATTCGCAGCATGGGCTATATCCTTATCTTTGATATTTAGTGTCATTTTCAATGTTCCAAGGTTCTGGTTCGAACAAATTTCCGAAGTGCGCTGCATATTTCCGGAAAATATGACAATCTATTACATAGAGGATAGTAGTAAGACTTGGGAGGAAACATATCGCTGGACATATTTTGTTATTGGAATCATGATTCCATTGTGTACCTTGGTTTATACCAACGCACGAATTGTGTTCACTGTCTGCCACAGTTTTGGATTACGGAAGCAGCGGCAGAGAAGAGAACGCAACATTATAACTTTCACGATGATATCGATTGTTTTGTTTTACATCACTTTGGTGTCACCTGCAGAATTATTGAAATTCTTTGAACGCTCAATCGACAGTGAGACGCACCAAGATCCATATCTGTTAGTCAATGCTTTAGCCAATCTCATGCAGGCAGTCAATTTCTCTTGCAACTTTGTCCCGTACCTCATTCTTGACAAATCAATCAGAAGAATCCTTTTGGGCTGGTGCTTTCCAAAGAAATTCCCTCACAGATCTTCAGCAAGCTACTTCATAGCCTCGGACAGAACGAACACATTCACTTTCAGGGAAAAGTCACGCCAAGTACAAAACACAGAACACCTGTGACAAATACCACAAAACATATCACCAAATATCGATATTTAAATTTTCGACCCTGTAACTTGGACGTGTGTTTGGTGGAAAAGAACAGCATGTCACTGGCTCAATTCTCTTAACTCATGATTGAATCTAACATCTGTGCATTTAATAATGAATAAACATGCTGTGTATACAATAGATATTCCTGTAATCCAAGGATTCACAAATGGTCAAATATATCAAGATTCAATCAAATATGTCACGCATGTTATATGTATGTTTTATATTAAGCTTTATCAGGACACGACTGCTCTATTTTATGATGGAACATTCTGGACATAATGCACCCGCATGAAACAAAATAAACAATCTACCGTGAATCATTCTTTCGTTCATAAACATCAACAAATGACAAATGCTTCAACTGTTCATAACTTTTATTTCTCATACACATGTGAGGCATGTACACACATACACATAAATTACACATACATCTGGATTTGCTGTAATACCCACCATCAAGATTGTTTTGTAAATGGATATTCGAGCAACAAATTGGTAAATTTATTACCATATTGACGATACAATAAGAGATGGCAGAACCATGGGCACCTTCGTTTGGGCAACAACGGTCACCGTGGTTGGTTGACCTTCTTACGACTGAGCATGCATATTGTGTCCCCGCGCAGTTGCCAAATGAATGCTAAATTGTCACCGTGGTCGAATTTGTGCAGGGACATACCATGTGACACCCCCCCTACACTGTTACTCACCATATAGGATGGACACTTTTCAAATCCACTTTGCATAACATTGATATTAACTCATAAAAAATACACACCAATACTGCGTAGAACACGTTTGATATTTGTTTGAACATTGTCAGTAGTTTTACAATCACATATTTTGATATATCACAAATTAGCAATCCCAGCCGGCGACCTGCATTAAGTGCTATATCACATCCCGATAATAACCAAATTTTAGACTGAAATTGATGTTGAATGTATGTTTCATTGACATGATGGTTGTTCAATCTTCAATATAATTACTAGCATTATGTGTATTAAAACAATTATTAACAGTGTGAGACAGTGGTGTGTACAAGAAGGCGTACATCATATTGGAAAACAATATAAATTTCCCCGTGTGAGGAATTGCGTTCATGGCAATATATATCACGCATATAGGTGATATCCATGTTACAGCGTTATGATCACGCAGTATCTGCACTTACGCTCATGTGCAGTGTAAAAGTAATCAAATACTTTGTAATATAATCACTAGATTATCCATATGTCAAACGACCTTTGTAGTTTGATGAATATGGCACATGTACCTTTGTGTTTTGTAATGGATCAAGAAAAAAAATGAAGCACAATCAGCCAGAGAAAGCCGAACTGATTCTGAAAGAATTGGTAACATAAGTAACATTCCATAGAAAAGAAATGCAAAATATATTTTAATGTTTGCTTCAAAACCAGTTATCTTTATGAATTTTTATGATGCAATGAATCCTGTCAGCACAAAAAAGTACAATATCAAGTTTATTACTGTGAAAGGGAGACAATCCAGGCACGAACTCAATGCATTTCTCTTATGACAGTGATTCCATTATTTTTGCGAAATCATCTTCATGAATAATCATATATTATTGCACCATTACCATTCTATATTCAGACAATTTCCCTTTGAGTGTAATTCTGCTCCATGTTATGCAGCTTCTCGCTGAGAAAGGGACAACCCATCAAGACATATATTATATTTGGTCGGTAGATGTGCCGCATATAAGGTTACCACTGATGAAATCGCAAGTGCTGAAAACTTATTGTAAGATTGGTAATGGAACGACAAAAAAAACTGTTTTATAGCACAGTGACAAAAATAGCATCCAGTAAAGGAACAGAAATACGTCATTTCCGTTCCTAAATGTTTATAACCGATACAGGTTCACAGGTGACGATACTGGTTCTGATTTTTTTCATTTTTGAGTTAATATGTACATATTTTATCAATCCATTTTTACACCTTATAAAATAGAAGTTGCAGGATTGCTGCATTAAACGGAACACGTTTCAACTTAGTTGGAGTGTTATCTATGACACAGTAAGATGTCACAGATGGCGTTGAAGTTCTCACTTGGTCAAATCCCAAATTGTTCAAGTAGTCGTTCGGCAGTTGCATACTGATTTTGTCAATAGTTGGAGTGTCCTTTATGACACAAGTCACAGATGATGCTGAAGTTGTCCATTGCAACAAATGCTAAATTGTTCAATCAGTTGTTGTACAGTTACGAGCTGATTCTGTAAAGGTCAAGGTGTCAAACATTCTATATATATGTAAATTGTCAATAACCAGATACAGGATATTTTGGGAGAGACGTAAGGTATATAATGATTGGCTCTGCAAATAGAACTAGCAAATCAGCATTAGAGTGTCATTATCTTCAAGGTCTTAGGTTCCAATATTAGACAACTATTTTCAGGCTGTGTAAGACTCATATACACAAAAACTGCTATCCGTAATAAACTATTGCTTCGTGTAGCAAACATATCTTTAAAGGATAGTTACGTGGAGGAAGTATTTAATTTACTGCACATAAAAAACTACTGCATTTATAAACACACAACATTACATAGGAACAAACACATGTAAACATCATAACTCGGATCTACAACATTACATAGGAACAAACACATGTAAACATCATAACTCGGATCTGTAAAATCAGGGGTGGTAACAGGTGAAGCAGACAGCTGGCCTTCCACTGTTTTATATGTGTCATTCACCTAAGATATGATAATAGAATGACGAGGGAGAGTCTTTATCAGAAGGCCACTAAAATCAAATCTCTGTCGCATCCTCAATTCCTCATTGTGTTCAATGCACTGTCGTTGACGTCAAATTATCTCGGGTTTGCCAAAAATAAATAAAAACTGTAACTAATATTGGTGTCCATACAAATTCTGGTGTGCTGTGATATGATTAACAGCATCTGGAAGTTAGCTTGACAGTTAGGATCATTGTAACTACATCTCCTTCTGTATCAACCATTTATTGACAACCATTCAAGGTCTTATTCATTCAAGGTCTTATTCACCATTCATTTATTGACAACCATTCAAGGCCACCAGATCGATACCATAAACTCAGTAGCCTTTTGGCTTGTGAGTAGGTACTTATGTACTTGTCATATATATCTATTCCATGGGGTTTATTTCGGATTTCTAAATTATTTTCATAGGTTGTTGGGCAGTTGTATACTAATTCCATCAGGTGTACAGTAGAAACAACTACATTTACCACACTGTCTGCCCCTGATGACGCCAGTGTGTCTCTTGATAAAGTAATTGGTCGGGCTTTGTTTCTATTGCAAAATGTTGCATTTTATGTTTGTTCAAACTCACCAAAATTTGCCAGTAATAGATTGATACTCACATTCATTGACCTACTGATGGTAATATACTAGATGGTAATCTACTGGACCATGCAAATGTTAGCTTAATTCGGTCCCTGGTACTGAATTCTCAAAAGAACGTTATAGTGTTGATGGAGGACTCCAATTGGAACGTAATTAGGTCGCTAATGGAAATCACTGCAGGTGCCTGTGTCAGTGAATCCAGCAGATTGATGATGCAAATGGTGTTCGGTCTTTTTCAGGATAAAAAAGCCACTTTTTTTCAAAGAATAGTATTTTAGGTATCTATGGTTATAATTTGATGGCAGGGACACATCGATGCTTTTATATAGTGTTGCCATCAGTGCCAATGACAGTCGATTCTCAACAAAACAGACTAGAGATTAATACCAAAAAAGTGAGGGTGTGTCAATGGTTATCTGCTAAATTCCTATGACACAATCTTGTGTCTCCACCTCTCACTGCTTACAAGTAAATTACTCCAATTTTGTGATAAGGTTGTGATGATACATGGGAACTTTTACCCAACATGTGTCAATTGACCTGTGAATTTACATGTTGGGAAGATAGGACATGACTATAGTCCACCAGATCGAGATGACTCATCTTCAGGACAGTTTTAATTAATTAATTGACCCAAATATTGCACATATATATAATGCAGTATTCCACACTCTACATAAACGTGAACTTCGCCTATGATAACAAAAAAAGAAAAAAACACGATTTTCACCCTCTTTATTTTCTTTAAATTATATTGTATTCCTAATGACAGGACAAAGTTGTACAATTTCCTTCCTCTGCCATAACTCAGCATCATCTATTATGTGAGAAACAAACATTTGACTTCCAATGTATGGTAACCATGGTAATGCTTCAAACTGTAATGAAAATTGGCGTTATATACATCGGAGGAATGTTGCATTACAAGCTATTGTAATTCGACGTGAATTTGCTGGTTTCACATACTTCTGAAATTATTGTACAATTATATGTTATTTTCTCAACTGATATTGAAATATATTTATTTCGAGGTTATTATAGCAAACTAATTGACATGTTCCTGAAAATAATAAATATGAACATGGAAGGAGTTTCGACCACTGTGTGATATTGTGCTTGAATTATAATCAACTTCTTTTTTCAGGACGTCTCATTAACTCATATTTTATATAAATATAATACTTTCCATCACAGAAGTGCTGATTCACATCACACATTTGTTAAAGCAACTGCCTTCGAATGTATGGTCTAAAACAAGACAACAAAACATGTATGCATTGATTTTGACGATCACAGTCCGTCCGAGTTGTCTTTCAACACACATTTTATGCCATTCTGTACATAAACAAAAAAGTGTATCCATCAAACCCAAAAGTAAACAAATGCTCACATTGCCCGTAAAGCCCACATCGAGTACATTTTTCCAGTTTTTATCTGCATATATGGTGTAGTTATGAGAAAACAGCAAAATTTCACAACTGATTGGGTTGCAAACGTAACATTTGATGTGAGTACATTTCATTGAGGTAATTTCACATGTTTAATATGAAATATAGTTTTCAAGAAATTTTGTCTGTTTTCGAAGGCAGTCGCTTTAATAGTGTTACGTTGTAGGGATGAGGATTTAGAGTTCAGAGGTTTTAACTTAGCCCGATTAGACGTACAAAATGTGGTAAATACAATTGTTGAATTTCAATTGAAATTCAACAGAAAAAATTAATATACAAGTTTCAGCATTTCAAGATATAGGAATAGTGGACATATGGACTTTCTTCCCGAACATGAAGAAAAATATATGCAGTAATTTTGAAATTCAGTTTACCTCGGTGCAATAAACGACATACAACTAGTATATTATTTTGGTTTGATTATGTAAAACAATTGCTATTATTATCAATACCAATATCAATATCAAAAACAATATAAAATCACTTCCAGAAAATGGCCAGTAGTAGGACACTTTCCATATTCAGTGCGAACTTTGCAAACAATATATATTCATTTTGTCTTTGTCTTCTCCTCGCGTGGATAGGAACGGTACAATCGCTGTGGTTGTTTTTCAATCAGGAATCAACCATTCGGAAAAATTCAGATTATCGCTCTCCCCATCATCAATCTTTCTTTGCTTTGATGCAACCCTCTGAGCTCCGATCCATTATCGTTCTTTGGCAAATGTCAATGAAGCTGTCCTTGTATATCTTCAGGGCTGATCAATAAGAGTTTACACGAATCATGCTTTGACGTATATAACACACAATCACATGGAAATACCATGCATCAGAATCGATGTTTGAATTATATTACTAATTGTACTTTTGTTTCCAATATATAATTGAAGAACCATAACTGCAGCATATAAATATACCATAGACATAGAGAAGATCTCCATGTCAATGCAATATACAATATGCACCAGAAACTGATACCTGAAACCATAACAGAAACGATAGACGATACATCATCTAGTCACCAGCAGTTGTTTGGAATTGTCCATTAGTTTCCTTACTGATGTGGTTCAGGAAAAACTTGATAGCTCTTTAGCACGTTGCTACCTTTGTTTACATTTACTTAGCACGTTTTTGGTTGTTTATTTTCAATTTTATTGTCACTGCTTTCAGGTACACCGATATGTTGCTGATGTATGACAGCTTGCAGCTGTGTTATCACAGATATCATTTATTGTGACCCTCGAATATAATGCTGTAAAAATGACAGCATGAGACTTGATTTAAATTCAAACAGTTTTCTATATGAAACTGTATCCGTGTTTTGTCGTGCATCATGTCACAATTACAAAACAATAATGCTGTGACCGAGAGATTTTGATTGCTGGATTATTGGAAAGGCCTTGTCATAGATCCCTAACAATATGAACTGTTTAACCCTGAGCTGGAATCTACACCTGATCCATAAAGCATTATTTGCACAGCTTGTTTCCGTAGGCAGAACAAAGTGTCAAGCAAACAATGGTGACTTTGCTCAAACAATGGTTTGAATATCCAGTTTGAGATGGGAATGTTGTATATGCAAATCGCCGTCTTGGGTAACAGGACAACTGTCCAGTGCTTAACAAAGAGCTACATATTTATTTTTGCCTCTATTGAAAAATGTATCATATTGACGCATACGGAAGTGTTTATTCAAGGCAACCTTTGTAAAAAAAAAACAACATCGTACGAAAAAAATCATGGAGATGACTTCACAAGTGTGTCAACATTGTTTGTTGTGATTTGGTTGTAAATCTGGAATGATAACAAAATGGAATGCTGTATAAATAAGATATAAATATGATTTTGTAATGCTCATACTCGAGGGCTGTCTGTTTTGACGCTCGTCAGATATACAGGAGTATGTATCTCCATAGAATGTACAAAGCATGTAACTCATTCAGATACATAAGGTTGCTAGACTCCAGCCATGTCTCGTGAATCTTGTCTTATAAGTCCAATGATGTGAAATATTAAACTTCTTCTTATGTGACTTTTCCTGTACTGGAGTTATCTCTACTCAGTAGGTTCACTGCTAGTAGGAAGCTCACTAATATTCATTTTGCAGATAGCTGTGTGCACTGTAGCATGTACTCGGGTATACTGTGTTTGAGATTTCTCAACGCACATAAAAATATCCCACAACACAGTACTTTGAACTTCATAAACTCTGGCATATCCCGAAGGAAGTTCGCCAATATTAGCACACAATATATTAGAACCTGAATAGAATAAATTAATATACTCGATGCAGTGAACGCTGTTCTGAATCTCCAGTTGAATGGCTGCTGCACAAAAGCAACTGCCCCTCTAGAGTTTGTTACTTTTAACATTGATCCCATTGATGTGCTCCAGTAAACATGAGAAAAGGCGACCTCTGGTGTTCTGTAGGATCCATACATGCACGTATATTTCTAGGCATGACAACAGTTTGTTCCATCGATGAGAGCCAGTGCCTGGAATGAAAGACTTTCTAAATTAAAGGATAGTTCTTTACCCACAATCTCGTTGTATATGCAGGCTATAGTTGCGTTTGAGCCCATGGATATCGTTTTATGTTTCTTTATCCTCTCGCTGGGAAAGGACAAAACAATCAAGGCATATATGTAGTCCGCAGTTGTGTGATTATGAGAATGGAAAAGCAAAAACAAACATGTTACAAGTAAGATTAATAACAGAATGCATGATACAAAAGTATCCACTAATTACTGAATGAGTGAAGACAGACGTGTATCATGTTCGCTCATGAGCGTTTATGGTGAATTTTTTCTTGAGAATCTTTGTAGCTTGATTGAAATGGACTTCAAATCATACACTGTTCTCGCAGTGGTTTAATCAATGATGTGTGTTGGCTAAACGACAACTGCTAGGGGCTGAGTAGTTTTCTGTATGATTTAAAACAGAGAAACCCATCGATCAGAATGGGGTTAATAAATATTATTCTGGAGCTACCGCCCACGACCATGCTACATAACTCCCTATTTCTGGTGGTTCTCTCCATAACTTCTACAGCTGTATAATTTTAGAGGTATATCCATAGGATTGCATATATTTGATATTATTAATTTCATATCTAACACACTCAGTAGATTGTGGGTTAGTGTATTTTGGTCTTTTGAGGTATGTGCAGAGGTTGCATGCAACACTACACAGCACTAATGGATTGCTGTCATTATAGATTTTTTCTCTGCCCAAAATAGAATTAAACGTGACTTGTTACGTGGATTTCCACGTTCTGCCTCCAGCAATTATCAATTCTTATTATCGAGAATAAATTTTATTTTATACCCTTACATGCATTGTTCATGGAATTACACTGTTTTTTCCCTGCATTGTTGTTGTATTTGATTAGGAAAACTGCTCAGTAGCCAGCATGGCTACATGGTAATGTTTGATATATATGTTCACACGAACATCGTTTTTCGATATATTTCACAAAATGGTCAGATATAATTGTCACAAGAAAGTCATCAATTTTTCGTCATGTTAATTTTATTAACGCACATTACCGGGAATACACGTGCATACAATACAGGTCCATACTGGATTTACGAAGCAAACACAGAACAGCTCGAATTCATAGCTACAAAACACAGTATGGATAGAAAACTACAGGATGGCTGGAATGAATGAAGCTAATTCAGATGTAGTTGGCTTGTGTAACCTTAGTTCACACTATAATTATTTTATTCAATATCAGATTGTTATATTCGAAAAAAAAATTATATTGGGTCAATAACTGAAATTGATACCCAATTATTCAAAGATTATACTATTTTCATCCACATTTCTATAAACAGTACTTCGTTGAGCTAAAACAAATACACGTCTTGTTGTTTTCATTCCAAATGAATCAATAATTGGCTTGACAACTATCAACATATTTGTGCAGGTAATCAATGAACAAGCTTCGCGAAATTTAGTCCCGTGAAATTATTGACAGGAATTGCAACAAATCGCATAACCACTCGTTGAAGTACAGCAGACGTCACTATCACCGTTATTGGTGAGTGCATGCTCAAAAGCATACAGATTTTATATGATTTTGTATTCACGAAAGCTACCGTGAAGAGGTATCCACGAACCTACACTCTACCAGCGGTAATAGCCGGATACATGTCATGCACAGGTCTTGTTTACTTAGTGTCAGAGGTTATTCACAGCCAATTATCTCCCTTGTGCATTTGCAAGACCAAACAAGTGTTTGGTGAATGCAATTAACCTATATTCCTGAACTATTGAAATGAGAGGAATGATGCTTCAAATTGGATGAAACCTAAGAAATGCATTTGCCATGATCACAGATGCCAGAACTTTGATTGCTAGACTTTTCTACTCGAGATTATAATATGGCATTGCTGAGACAGGAACGTCTTCCCGTAATCTGAAACGGCCAACAGCGGTCTCTAATCGAGTACAGATATCAAGATGGAAAACGATTTGCAAACATTTCCAAACGATCGATCGATATGCAAATGAGACCTGGTGACTCAGCCAAGCAGACTGCAACACTGACGGAAAGTTGATGACATGGAGAATAAACCGGGTTTGTTGATCGTTTTCATTGAAGATCGAAAGAAACCACCATGTCAAGATGTCATGTTATAATCGGGATAAACTGTGTTTGGTTCGATGTCTGTGACTAACAAAAATCCCTCGGGATCTCCGTTGTGATCTGAGACACCCGAGGCTGTCTCAGAATCCAACAAACATCCCTCTGGATTTTTGTCACATCACAGACATCGAGACATCAAGGAGAATCATGTGTATTGCTTTAATTGTGAATATCCACAGTATATGCACTTGTTCAGTGGTACCTGGGAAGTTGGTCTGAAAAAGGGGAAATTGATCTAACATATCAAACGTCAACGTAACGTAGCCTTCAGTCATTCAGAGAAAAACAACAGTTGCTTCCACATATCACTTTGGCAAATACTTTAAAAATAGGAGTATGTGGAGTAATCGATATGGTTTCTGCACAAGGAGCCATGAGCATGGACACAATCCATATGACATTGTCTGTGTCCGACGCAGGATCTAGTAAATCAGTGAGGCCAATAACAGGTAACATGATTGTTTTCTTGCTGGTCGCTAGCGCTAGTACATTGGTCCAGTTGCGTCCTTATCTTTCAAGGACGTCTTTCAAGAATGAGAAATGATGCATGTACTGAGCTTCGCTACACATAAAATGAATTCGAGGGACACAGGGGACATATTCATATTTTGAATATAACAGGGGGTCATACTCAAATATATCCTGTTCTGATATTTCCAGGATGCAGTTCAGTCAATGTAATGAATTTATTTACATCATTTAAACGTAGGAAACGAAGCCATGGACAACGACATTATAATCGACCATCTATTCATAATATTTCCTTTGATGGTCTACTCGAAATATTGAAACAACCACTTGGACTGCACTATGTTCGCACTAAATTATTTGCCATACCTCATGTTAAACTTAAAGAACTAGAGGACCAATGTCCTACCCACTATATCAGAAATACCAATAGCTATGAATTTCGTCTGTATTCCATTATCATGGATATTGTTTATCATCGGCTTTATAAGCCAACACAGAATTCCGAATATATACCACCCAAACGGTCTTTTCTGAAGATAAAATTTGCCAATAAAGGTATTGATGCAATTAACATCGGTAATATATTACATCATAAGTCTGTTCAGTCCCAGGTACCATCATACTTCACTGACATGGCTGCTCCATCTGTATCCTACTCATATACCAAATCTGTTGCTTCCAAGATTTTCAACTACAAACAAACATTGAATGATTTGGATATTGATGATCTCTTACATAACCCACCCTCCTGCACTTGCATTAACTCTCCGTTCATACACGATCCAGTTGGGCATGTTATTTCAGGCGACCTCAATATAGTGGAGAATGAATCATTGAAAGACATTTTGTCCAAAGGTCCCAAATATAGAGAGCCCACGTCGTTTTCATGGAGATACAATTTTAAGTTAATCATGGATGCAGTTGAGGAGCATGCCAGAAAATAGACAAAGCGAGAAAAGGCAGAAACTGATTCTCTGTCAGAATGGGTCAAACAGATTAGGTCATTGGTAAACAAACGCATCAATGTTTTGTCAAAGTCAGTTAGTACTAAATATAGCTCTGTCTTCAATGATCCCGTGGTTACTAATAGTTTGTTGAAACTTCAAGAAAGGTTCGTCATTGTCCCTGCAGATAAAGCTTCTAATAATGTTGTTTTTGTTTGTAAAACATACTATATACAGTGCCTGTTTGACGAACTGGGTATTGCCAACAATACTAATCCCAATAGTACATACCAAGCCATTACCGTGCCCAAACAGGATATCTTATCAAATCATTTGTCTGTATTGCATTCGTTTGGTATTACTACCTCATGTAAAGATTCTAATCTACCGAACTTATATTGGATCCCAAAGTTGCACAAAAATCCACACAAACAAAGATATATTTCAGGTTCAGCATCATGTTCTACCAAAGCCCTTTCTAAAATATTAACTACTATATTGTCTAAAATTAAACAGGGTCTCCAAAAGTACTCTGAAACCATCTATTCTAGAAGTGGTATAAACCAAATGTGGATATTAAAAAATTCCAAATCTTTATTGGAATATCTACATGCGCACACACTTTCAAAAGTAACGTCTATCAAAACATTTGATTTCTCCACTTTGTACACAACTATACCTCATTCTGAACTGAAATCTCAGCTTAAAAAACTAATCAATAATTCATTTTTCTCTAAAAAGGGACAACGTCGGTACCACTATATTGTAGTTAAATATAATACCGCTTATTTTGTTAAAGGCGACTCTGATGCCCCATACAAATATACTGAAATAGATGTGGTAAATATGGTTAATTTTCTGATTGATAATATTTTTGTGGAATTTGGTGGTCGAATATTTCAACAAACTATTGGTATTCCCATGGGTACAAACTGTGCACCATTATTGGCAGACCTGTTTTTATACTCATATGAATCAGATTTTATCCAACATTTACAAAGAGGAGGTTCTAAGAAACTAACATGTAATTTTAATTTCACTTTCCGATACATAGATGATGTATTGTCGCTAAATAATCCCAAGTTTGGTGATTATTTGGATATCATATATCCTAAGGAACTTGAAATTAAGGATACTACAGAATCCGCTACTTTTTCCAACTATCTAGACCTGAGGTTGGAGATTGATAATGATTCTAACCTGTCAACTAGATTATATGACAAACGTGATGATTTCAATTTTTCCATAGTCAATTTCCCTTTTCTAAGCAGCAACATTCCTATGTCACCGGCATATGGTGTGTTTGTTTCTCAACTTATACGCTATTCCAGAGCTAGTTGCAAATATGAGGACTTTGTCTATCGAAGTGCCCAGCTAGTCTCTAAACTGCTACGACAAGGATATGTTTTACCAAGACTTATCGCTGCGTTTAAGAAATTCTATGGACGTCATCATGATCTGGTTGATAAATACAGCAAATCCATGTCTGCCATGCAACTAGATCTATTTTCATGTTAATTTTGGGGAATTCATGACGGGTGCCACTAGTGGGGCAGGAAATGCTCACTCTTTCCGGAACACCTGATTTCACCTCCTGATGGCCATTTACGAGGGTTCATGAGTTTCCCTGTCATTTTTGTTTTCTCTCACTTCGTATGCCTGATATGACTTTCTGTCCCCGGACTATGAGATTGGATAACGGACCCTGTTTTGTTTGCTCGGAATACTTGATACTGGGTATTGATTCCACGTCTATTCCAACTGCAATAAAATGCATAGAAATCACTTATTTGGGTCTCGAACTCATGTTCATCTCCAACTGAACCACATAGCATTTAAATGAATCGTGCAAGTGAGCTGGCTCACAACATATTCTCGCATGCATTCTTTCTGTCATGTGAGGTTCAAATAATAAGCGGGAAATGAGGAGAGAATCGAGCAAAAACGGATGAGAACAAACATATACATATAAAAGAATATTTATACTCGTAATACGCTAATGTTGAAAGAGTCAGTGCTTACTCTTCAAAGCGGTAAGAGCGGTTAGGTCAGTATCCACCACAACTAACATTAATTCAATCATTGAGGAAAAGGCAAATAAATGTGATGGAAAGTATGATCATCCCTATGCTGCACAACATTTGATGCAAGATAGCGGTACATACATGTTCACATAACCATGATAAATATAACAAAAGACATGTGTAGTATACAATAGACGTGGAATCAATACCCAGTATTAGGTATTCCGAGCAAACAAAACAGGGTCCGTTATCCAATCTCATAGTCCGGGGACAGAAAGTCATATCAGGCATACGAAGTGAGAGAAAACAAAATTAGGCCGAGGGCCAAAGATAGGTTACCGGACAATGTTTAATATTTTAGATGTTAGCCAGGTCACTGGTTAAGTTCAAGGTCGAGACAATATTCAGCATATATAATATTAAGCATATATCATGTCCACAGTTGATTGCTAAGCTGTAAATTCAATAATCAGCGAGATATTAGCAATTTTGTGCTGTGGCCTTGAAAATGAAGGGGCAAAGGTCAAATTCGAGGTCATCAAAATATTCAGTGTATATCATATATCTATATCATGTCCACCGTTGATTCCCAAGCCATACAGTCAATAGAGGAGCAAGATATGAGCCAGTTTGTCCTTGGACCTTGAGAATGAGGTCAGAGGTCAAATTCAAGTTCCGAGAATATTCAGCATATATCATTTCCTACATGTCCACAATTGATTCCCCAGCTGTAAAATCGATAATAAGTGAGATATTAGCCATTTTGTCCTGTGACCTTGAAAATGAGGTGAAAGGTCAAATTCAAGGTCATGACAATAATCTGCATATATCATTTCCTATATGTTCATAACTGATTCCTAAGCTGTGAAGTCGATAACAAGCGAGATATTAGCCATTTTGTCCTATGACCTTGAAAATGCCGTCAAAGATCAAATTCAAGGTCATCAGAATATTCAGCATATATCATTTCCTATATGTCCACAATTGATTCCTAAGCTGTAGAGTCGATAATAAATGAGATATTAGCCATTTTGTCCTGTGACCTTGAAAATGAGGTCAAAGGTCAAATTCAAGGTCATGACAATAATCTGCATATATCATTTCCTATATGTTCATAACTGATTCCTAAGCTGTAAAGTCGATAACAAGCGAGATATTAGCCATTTTGTCCTATGACCTTGAAAATAGGGTCAAAGGTCAAATTCAAGGTCATCAGAATATTCAGCATATATAATTTCCTATATGTCCACAATTGATTCCTAAGCTGTAGAGTCGATAATAAGCGAGATATCAGCCATTTTGTGCTCTGACCTTGAAATTGAGGTCAGAGGTCAAATTCAAGGTCACGAGAATATTCAGCATATATCATTTCCTATATGTCCACAATTGATTCCTAGTCTCTAATCTCAATATTAAGTGAGATATTAGGCATAGATAGATAGAGTTTATTTGAAATGTGCACTGTAGCAAATAATTTCTTATAACAATATAATACGATAGTACATGGCTGCTGCACATTCATGGAAGCCACGGGAGACAATTGTCTGTAACACGCGAGTGCCGTGACTTCCATACAGATAAATTATAGCATATAATACATAGTACACAGACAGGAACAATGAAATTAATGATGAATAACTTATATGTAAGTCACTAGTATAAATATACAGAGGACATGACAAATAAGGGATGATGAAGGACCAAGCTCTGGTAAGAATAGTAGCTACAGAGTGATAATTGGGTGTTTCATTGCAACTAGGTAAAGGTGTAAAGTGCTCCAGGGTTAATACACTGTAAAGAGGTGGTTGAGAAACCTCCCATCTTGACTAAGTTTAACTTCAAGCTACTGATGCGAGATCATGAAGCAGCTGAGATTCAGAGAGTGTACACAACATTTAAAATTCGAAAAAAACTACATAGTGGGCATATAAAACAGTGACACATTATACGGCTAAAATGTACTAGCAGTTAACACTGGTTAATATGAGCTCAGGAGATGGTTCGAGAGTTTTCTTTTGAGGATGGCTTTCGACAAGGACGTCCTGATACGTTCATCAAGTGTTAGCCAATAACGAGGGCAGGAATACAGAAAGCTCCTTTTCATAATGTCATAATTTACCCGCGGCGGCTGGGGGTCAGTACTGTGACGTGTATTGTGTCCATGAGTACTACCATGCACCTCAAAAATGTTTAGCAATGCATCAGGTAGTTCGTTCAATGAAAAACGTATGCAGAAAATACCCATATTCAATTTATAAATATCGCTTAGTTTCAACACACCTAAATGTTTAAAGAGAGGAGAGGAGGAATCATTATATTTTGCACCTGTAATTGCTCGTATCGCTCGTTTTTGTATGACAAAAACTTTATTCAAATAACACTGATAAGCATTTCCCCAGAGCAAGACACCGTATGTTAAGAATGGATAAATCAAGCTGTAGTACAGGATTTTTTTGTGCGCCTCAAAAAGGCATCGTTTTGACATATTGATAGCAAATAGACCAGAAGCAACTTTCTTTTTGACGTACTCAAGATGGGTTTCCCAGGTGAAATTTTGGTCCATATAAATTCCTAGAAATTTCATGACTTGTACCTTCTCTATGAGATCTCCGCCAACATATAAATGATGATGTTCCGCCGCAATATTGGTCTTCCTGGAAAACAGTATGTATTTAGTTTTGGAAGCATTCACCGATAGTTGGTTTGCTCTAAACCAATCGCCCAAGATATTGAGGTCAATGTTCATTTGATTGTACAAACTCGATTCATTTTTCCCTGTGAGAAAAACAGTCGTATCATCTGCGAACAAAATTACGTTACTATGATGTAATGATCGGGGTATATCATTTGCATATAAAATAAACAATAACGGACCTAGCACTGACCCCTGTGGAACGCCAAATTCCACGGAGCGAGGGATAGAACAGGTGTTCTTATAAAGGACATACTGCCGTCTATCATATAAGTAGCTCCTGAACCACTCCAAGGCAAGACCGCGAATACCATAGTATTGGAGCTTATCCAATAGAAGGTTATGGTTAATAGTGTCAAATGCCTTGGAGAGGTCCAGAAACACCGCAATGCACTTTTCACCTTTATCAAGGGCGGGCAATACATTGGCCGTGAAGTCCACAAGGGCGTCGATTGTAGATCGTTTCGGTCTGAAGCCATATTGCCCTTCATATAAGATTGAATTTCGCGTGACAAATGAATACAGGCGTTGGTGGACTGCTTTCTCGACGATTTTGGATATATTCGAAAGAAGTGAGATTGGTCTGTAATTTGTGAATTGATCTTTCGACTTGGACTTGTAAATAGGAATGACACGTGCCAATTTAATAGAGTCCGGTACTGACCCTTTTTCAAATGATAAATTGATCAATATGGATATAGGGTGGCTGCAGCATTCTCGGAGGTCCTTCAAAAGTGACATAGAAATTCCATCGTCACCACACGATTTTTTGGATTTAAATGAATTAATCAATTCACATACTTCGTCCGTGTTAGTAGGGAAAAGGAAGAATGAGTTTTGATTGGGGCTGTTTCCCATATAGTATTGGGACGATTTTGAGGAAGCAGGTATGGCTTCCGCATATTGTTTTCCGATATTCGAGAAATATTTACAGAACTCATTAGCTACTGTGTCACTGTTATTTACAGGCACACCGTCAACCATAAATGTATCAACGAGTGTACTCTTGTCTCTAGCACGTCCTATCACTGAATTTAAAACCCTCCATGTTTTACGAATGTCGTCTTTGTAATCAGTCAATAATTTTCTGTAATACAGAACCTTTGCCTGCCTCTTTGCAGAATTATAAATATTTCTATAGCGTATATATTTGATGTACTGTACACTATCCCTAGGCCTGCCAACTGCTTTACCATACAGTCTATCGCGTTTCCTACTGCATTTGACAAGTGTGGTGGTTATCCACGGCTCTCGCTGTATGTACCGGTGGGGTATGACCACACGTTTGACAGGTGCACAATGATCCAAAATTCGCTTAAATTCCCCAACGAATGTATCGTAGGACACATTAACGTCATTTCTATTCAAAATACTATTCCAGGGTATTGAATTCATTGCCTGGGCGATTTGGGTCTTCTGTGCGTAGCTCAAAGGCCGGTGCTCAAAAACCAAAGGCTCATTGCGAGTTGATTTGTGCTTTTCGCTCATGCAAGAAATTACAGGAAAATGATCTGAACATCCATTCAGCAAAATGCGGGAATCTATATTCACGTATGCGTCATTTTTCATATAAATATTGTCAATTAACGTAGCACTAGTGTGAACAATGCGTGTTGGTCTCTTGATGGTGGGTAGAACACCAGCCGATATGAACATGTTCAATAAATCAGAAATATAAGTAAAGGTATCCACTTTCATGAGGTCAAAATTCTGGTCAGTGCCAATAATGACGTCACAGTGCAGAGCACATAATTTTGACACCATTTCATCATAACGTTCTATAGACGTGAGCTTATCAGTGTTTGGTATTCTGTATATTTCTGCCACAATGAGTGAATCATGCTTGGAGGCGATTTCCACGGCAATACTTTCAAATTCTCCTTCAACATTCACACATAGGTCAAGCCTCAGCTTATAAGTAAAATCGTTAGTTATATATATGGCTACCCCACCCCGAGTTTTGGTTTTACGGCTAACATGTTCCAGACTGTACCCAGGGATCATATACATGTGACAATTTTTCTCATTGAGGAAAGTTTCACAGAGAAGTATAGCATGCACTACTATACCGTTTTCTCTCAACTGTGCCAATAAGTTACAAAGTTCAGTATACTTGTCCGGTAAACTATGGATGTTCCAATGAACAACACAATATTTGGCCTTTGTAAAAGTGTCAATCGAACGATTCAGATCATTGACGTGAATGTACGAACTATCGACGTTTATCAGCCGCATCCTGTCGTCGCGTAAATGGTCATACCTCCCACGGTGGGTATCACTAATCTCGTCATCAGAGCTAGAAGCAGAAGAGTCACCAAGAGGATTCATTTATAGCTAGTCTATGGCTACATAGCATATTATCCTGGAAAGTCATCAGCACTAACCACATTCTTGGAATCAAGTGAATAATTGGAAAATACCCTAAGTTGAAGGATGTAGAATGAAAGCGATGAAATACAGATATTTTCCCAGGCTGTGGTCCTTTAAAATGTAACAATAAAATCGAGGAGGATGACAAAAGGTGAAACATAATCGTCAATGAAGGAGGAGTGAGGATGACAAGTACATTTCAATAAAGATTTTGTACGAAATTCGTTGGTCCTTAACTGTTTGCAATCGATACACATTCTTGCAGTAATGTATACAAGTCGAACACACAACATACGTACTCAAACTAAGCGTGATGAAAGCTAAGAGAAGCTCATATAACTTAGAGTTCCAAAAGGCACACAGCCCTGATAAAACCAGCAACAATGAAACAGGGTACAACCTTGTTACAGCACGGACTAAGAATGCACACAACTCAGTAACAAACACGCATCGCAGCACATAGTGAGTAATGACACAACGTGTAACCATGGAAACGACACTCAGTAGCAGCACACAGTGAGACATAACAAAACATGTAACCGTGGAAACGACACTCAGTAGCAAATACACAGTGAGTTATGATACAACATGTAACCATGGAAACGACACTCAGTAGCAGCACACAGTGAGACATGACAAAACATGAAACCATGGAAACGACATTCAGTAGCAATTACACAGTGAGTTATGATACAACATGAAGCCATGGAAACGACACTCAGTAGCAGCACACAGTGAGACATAACAAAACATGTAACCGTGGAAACGAACACTCAGTAGCAATTACACAGTGAGTTATGATACAACGTGTAACCATGGAAACGACACTCAGTAGCAGCACACAGTGAGACATGACAAAGCATGAAACCATGGAAACGACATTCAGTAGCAATTACACAGTGAGTTATGATACAAAATGAAGCCATGGAAACGACACTCAGTAGCAGCACACAGTGAGTCATGATACAACAGGTGACAGTGAAAATGGCACTCAGTAGCTAAACATAGTGAGTCATGATACAACATATAACCATGGTAATGACATTAAGTAGCAATACACTGAGTCATGATACAACATGTAACCATGGTAATGACACTCAGTAGCAATACACAGTGAGTCATGATACAACAGGTGACAGTGAAAATGGCACTCAGTAGCTAAACCTAGTGAGTCATGATACAACATATAACCATGGTAATGACATTCAGTAGCAATACACTGAGTCATGATACAACATGTGGCAGTGAAAATGACACTCAGTAGCTGTACACAGTGAGTCATGATACATGTGGCAGTGAAAATGACACTCAGTAGCTGTACATATTGAGTCATGATACAACATATAACCATGGTAATGACATTAGGTAGCAATACACAGTGAGTCATGATACAACATGTGGCAGTGAAAATGACACTCAGTAGCTGTACACAGTGAGTCATGATACAACATGTGGCAGTGAAAATGACACTCAGTAGCTGCACACAGTGAGTCAAGATACAACATATAACCATGCTAATGACACTCAGTAGAAATACAGAGTGAGTCATGACAACATATAACCATGCTAATGACACTCATGATACAACATATAACCATGCTAATGACACTCAGTAGCAATACACAGTGAGTCAAGACAACATATAACCATGCTAATGACACTCAGTAGCAATACACAGTGAGTCATGACAACATATAACCATGCTAATGACACTCATGATACAACATGTAACCATGGTAATGACACTCAGTAGCAATACACAGTGAGTCAAGACAACATATAACCATGCTAATGACACTCATGATACAACATGTAACCATGGTAATGACACTCAGTAGCAATACACAGTGAGTCATGATACAACATATAACCATGCTATGACACTCAGTAGCAATACACAGTGAGTCATGACAACATATAACCATGCTAATGACACTCATGATAAAACATGTAACCATGGTAATGACACTCAGTAGCAATACACAGTGAGTCATGATACAACATATAACCATGCTATGACACTCAGTAGCAATACACAGTGAGTCATGACAACATATAACCATGCTAATGACACTCATGATACAACATGTAACCATGGTAATGACACTCAGTAGCAATACACAGTGAGTCATGACAACAGATAACCATGCTAATGACACTCATGATACAACATGTAACCATGCTAATGACACTCATGATACAACATATAACCCTGCTAATGACACTCATGATACAACATATAACCATGCTAATGACACTCAGTAGCAATACACAGTGAGTAATGATACAACATATAACCATGGTAATGACACTCAGTGGCAATACACAGTGAGTCAAGACAACATATAACCATGCTAATGACACTCAGTAGCAATACACAGTGAGTCATGACAACATATAACCATGCTAATGACACTCATGATACAACATGTAACCATGGTAATGACACTCAGTAGCAATACACAGTGAGTCATGATACAACATATAACCATGCTAATGTCACTCAGTAGCAATACACAGTGAGTCATGATACAACATATAACCATGCTAATGACACTCATGATACAACATGTAACCATGGTAATGACACTCAGTAGCAATACACAGTGGGTCATGATACGAGATGTAATCATGATAATGACAATCAGTAGCAATACACAGTGAGTCATGATACAACATATAACCATGCTAATGTCACTCAGTAGCAATACACAGTGAGTTATGATACAACATATAACCATGCTAATGACACTCATGATACAACATGTAACCATGGTAATGACACTCAGTAGCAATACACAGTGAGTCATGATACAACATATAACCATGCTAATGTCACTCAGTAGCAATACACAGTGAGTCATGATACAACATACAACCATGCTATGACACTCAGTAGCAATACACAGTGAGTCATGACAACATATAACCATGCTAATGACACTCATGATACAACATGTAACCATGGTAATGACACTCAGTAGCAATACACAGTGGGTCATGATACGAGATGTAATCATGATAATGACAATCAGTAGTAATACACTGTGAGTCATAGTACAACATGTAACCATGGTAATGACACTCAGTAGTAATACACAGTGAGTCATGATACAACATAAAACCATGGTAATGACGCTCAGCAGTAATACACTGTGAGTCATAGTACAACATGTAACCATGGTAATGACACTCAGCAGTAATACACTGTGAGTCATAGTACAACATGTAACCATGGTAATGACACTCAGCAGTAATACACTGTGAGTCATGATACAACATGTAACCATGGTAATGACACTCAGCAGTAATACACTGTGAGTCATACTACAACATGTAACCATGGTAATGACACTCAGTAGTAATACACTGTGAGTCATAGTACAACATGTAACCATGGTAATGACACTCAGCAGTAATACACTGTGAGTCATACTACAACATGTAACCATGGTAATGACACTCAGTAGTAATACACTGTGAGTCATACTACAACATGTAACCATGGTAATGACACTCAGTAGTAATACACTGTGAGTCATAGTACAACATGTAACCATGGTAATGACACTCAGCAGTAATACACTGTGAGTCATGATACAACATGAGTCACACCTGATATGCGTTCTCAGGGCCACCATGTTCCATAACGCCGTCAAAAAACAAGTTGTTTCTCCTGCCGTAGGACTCAAGGTGCAGTATCCGTTCATGCATCTCTGACTGTTTTGCTACGGATTCTCTGAGACCACGTGTTGTGTTACAAAGGGACTGTTCCATGGCAGTGATCTGCTTTTTTAGGGTAACGACGCCAGACTGGGCACACTCGGCAGTGGTTTGAGCATCATGTGCTGCTAAGGCAGCTTCATTGGCCTTATGTGACGATTCACTAGCTGACAACTTTGCAGCTTCTGCAATACTCCGAGCAGACTTAGCTTCTGTGAATGCTTTATTCACATCTTCACGTATAGAGTCAATGGATAACACCAGCTTGTCAAGCTTTTCATTGATGGTTACAAGAGTAACACTGCAGTCAGAAGTGGATGGCTGATTTTTTGACATGTTCCTGGTATTAGGCATCACAACGAACAAACCACTAGCATGAAAACAATGTAAAGGTACTTGAAAGCTTCACAGTCAGGCATAGCATGACAGGGCAAAAAGTAGGACGATAGCCAGCATTGTACCACGAATCATGCGTGACGAGTGGCCAGTTACAAAGGTACTGGGAAATTATCGATCGTGTAAAATCAGGGACTTGAACAAATCCATGGGCGATGATAGAAGAAATGGTTGTTTCTCCACCAATATTCATGTTAATGGGATGTTAAATATCACAAACAGTCATTATTCAGTACCTGTGCATCCTCATATCCCTCAATTGTGATGTTTTAGGCCATGATACTGGCACTTGGGCGTAAAATCAAGTAAACAATATATGTTAGCTGTGGCTGTTTGTTTACAGCGTCCGCCATTTTTTTTTTTCTTTTTAATGTGTCCCATTATAAAGCATAGGAGAATTTAACATGGGAAAGTCCCATTTGGGCCGAGTTTAGGCCAAAATGGTCCACTTCGAGCGATTCAAGCGCAACGAAATTTATAGACATCGTAGGAGTACATATCAGGAGTGTTATGTATCAAAAAGAAAAAAAGTTACTGAACCGATTTTGAGAAAATGGCCACCAAAATCCAAAATCAGCCATTTTTCGTCGAAAACGGCCGCCATTAAGCATTTCCCCAGAGCAAGACACCGTATGTTAAGAATGGATAAATCAAGCTGTAGTACAGGATTTTTTTGTGCGCCTCAAAAAGGCATCGTTTTGACATATTGATAGCAAATAGACCAGAAGCAACTTTCTTTTTGACGTACTCAAGATGGGTTTCCCAGGTGAAATTTTGGTCCATATAAATTCCTAGAAATTTCATGACTTGTACCTTCTCTATGAGATCTCCGCCAACATATAAATGATGATGTTCCGCCGCAATATTGGTCTTCCTGGAAAACAGTATGTATTTAGTTTTGGAAGCATTCACCGATAGTTGGTTTGCTCTAAACCAATCGCCCAAGATATTGAGGTCAATGTTCATTTGATTGTACAAACTCGATTCATTTTTCCCTGTGAGAAAAACAGTCGTATCATCTGCGAACAAAATTACGTTACTATGATGTAATGATCGGGGTATATCATTTGCATATAAAATAAACAATAACGGACCTAGCACTGACCCCTGTGGAACGCCAAATTCCACGGAGCGAGGGATAGAACAGGTGTTCTTATAAAGGACATACTGCCGTCTATCATATAAGTAGCTCCTGAACCACTCCAAGGCAAGACCGCGAATACCATAGTATTGGAGCTTATCCAATAGAAGGTTATGGTTAATAGTGTCAAATGCCTTGGAGAGGTCCAGAAACACCGCAATGCACTTTTCACCTTTATCAAGGGCGGGCAATACATTGGCCGTGAAGTCCACAAGGGCGTCGATTGTAGATCGTTTCGGTCTGAAGCCATATTGCCCTTCATATAAGATTGAATTTCGCGTGACAAATGAATACAGGCGTTGGTGGACTGCTTTTTCGACGATTTTGGATATATTCGAAAGAAGTGAGATTGGTCTGTAATTTGTGAATTGATCTTTCGACTTGGACTTGTAAATAGGAATGACACGTGCCAGTCCGGTACTGACCCTTTTTCAAATGATAAATTGATCAATATGGATATAGGGTGGCTGCAGCATTCTCGGAGGTCCTTCAAAAGTGACATAGAAATTCCATCGTCACCACACGATTTTTTGGATTTAAATGAATTAATCAATTCACATACTTCGTCCGTGTTAGTAGGGAAAAGGAAGAATGAGTTTTGATTGGGGCTGTTTCCCATATAGTATTGGGACGATTTTGAGGAAGCAGGTATGGCTTCCGCATATTGTTTTCCGATATTCGAGAAATATTTACAGAACTCATTAGCTACTGTGTCACTGTTATTTACAGGCACACCGTCAACCATAAATGTATCAACGAGTGTACTCTTGTCTCTAGCACGTCCTATCACTGAATTTAAAACCCTCCATGTTTTACGAATGTCGTCTTTGTAATCAGTCAATAATTTTCTGTAATACAGAACCTTTGCCTGCCTCTTTGCAGAATTATAAATATTTCTATAGCGTATATATTTGATGTACTGTACACTATCCCTAGGCCTGCCAACTGCTTTACCATACAGTCTATCGCGTTTCCTACTGCATTTGACAAGTGTGGTGGTTATCCACGGCTCTCGCTGTATGTACCGGTGGGGTATGACCACACGTTTGACAGGTGCACAATGATCCAAAATTCGCTTAAATTCCCCAACGAATGTATCGTAGGACACATTAACGTCATTTCTATTCAAAATACTATTCCAGGGTATTGAATTCATTGCCTGGGCAATTTGGGTCTTCTGTGCGTAGCTCAAAGGCCGGTGCTCAAAAACCAAAGGCTCATTGCGAGTTGATTTGTGCTTTTCGCTCATGCAAGAAATTACAGGAAAATGATCTGAACATCCATTCAGCAAAATGCGGGAATCTATATTCACGTATGCGTCATTTTTCATATAAATATTGTCAATTAACGTAGCACTAGTGTGAACAATGCGTGTTGGTCTCTTGATGGTGGGTAGAACACCAGCCGATATGAACATGTTCAATAAATCAGAAATATAAGTAAAGGTATCCACTTTCATGAGGTCAAAATTCTGGTCAGTGCCAATAATGACGTCACAGTGCAGAGCACATAATTTTGACACCATTTCATCATAACGTTCTATAGACGTGAGCTTATCAGTGTTTGGTATTCTGTATATTTCTGCCACAATGAGTGAATCATGCTTGGAGGCGATTTCCACGGCAATACTTTCAAATTCTCCTTCAACATTCACACATAGGTCAAGCCTCAGCTTATAAGTAAAATCGTTAGTTATATATATGGCTACCCCACCCCGAGTTTTGGTTTTACGGCTAACATGTTCCAGACTGTACCCAGGGATCATATACATGTGACAATTTTTCTCATTGAGGAAAGTTTCACAGAGAAGTATAGCATGCACTACTATACCGTTTTCTCTCAACTGTGCCAATAAGTTACAAAGTTCAGTATACTTGTCCGGTAAACTATGGATGTTCCAATGAACAACACAATATTTGGCCTTTGTAAAAGTGTCAATCGAACGATTCAGATCATTGACGTGAATGTACGAACTATCGACGTTTATCAGCCGCATCCTGTCGTCGCGTAAGTGGTCATACCTCCCACGGTGGGTATCACTAATCTCGTCATCAGAGCTAGAAGCAGAAGAGTCACCAAGAGGATTCATTTATAGCTAGTCTATGGCTACATAGCATATTATCCTGGAAAGTCATCAGCACTAACCACATTCTTGGAATCAAGTGAATAATTGGAAAATACCCTAAGTTGAAGGATGTAGAATGAAAGCGATGAAATACAGATATTTTCCCAGGCTGTGGTCCTTTAAAATGTAACAATAAAATCGAGGAGGATGACAAAAGGTGAAACATAATCGTCAATGAAGGAGGAGTGAGGATGACAAGTACATTTCAATAAAGATTTTGTACGAAATTCGTTGGTCCTTAACTGTTTGCAATCGATACACATTCTTGCAGTAATGTATACAAGTCGAACACACAACATACGTACTCAAACTAAGCGTGATGAAAGCTAAGAGAAGCTCATATAACTTAGAGTTCCAAAAGGCACACAGCCCTGATAAAACCAGCAACAATGAAACAGGGTACAACCTTGTTACAGCACGGACTAAGAATGCACACAACTCAGTAACAAACACGCATCGCAGCACATAGTGAGTAATGACACAACGTGTAACCATGGAAACGACACTCAGTAGCAGCACACAGTGAGACATAACAAAACATGTAACCGTGGAAACGACACTCAGTAGCAAATACACAGTGAGTTATGATACAACATGTAACCATGGAAACGACACTCAGTAGCAGCACACAGTGAGACATGACAAAACATGAAACCATGGAAACGACATTCAGTAGCAATTACACAGTGAGTTATGATACAACATGAAGCCATGGAAACGACACTCAGTAGCAGCACACAGTGAGACATAACAAAACATGTAACCGTGGAAACGAACACTCAGTAGCAATTACACAGTGAGTTATGATACAACGTGTAACCATGGAAACGACACTCAGTAGCAGCACACAGTGAGACATGACAAAGCATGAAACCATGGAAACGACATTCAGTAGCAATTACACAGTGAGTTATGATACAAAATGAAGCCATGGAAACGACACTCAGTAGCAGCACACAGTGAGTCATGATACAACAGGTGACAGTGAAAATGGCACTCAGTAGCTAAACATAGTGAGTCATGATACAACATATAACCATGGTAATGACATTAAGTAGCAATACACTGAGTCATGATACAACATGTAACCATGGTAATGACACTCAGTAGCAATACACAGTGAGTCATGATACAACAGGTGACAGTGAAAATGGCACTCAGTAGCTAAACCTAGTGAGTCATGATACAACATATAACCATGGTAATGACATTCAGTAGCAATACACTGAGTCATGATACAACATGTGGCAGTGAAAATGACACTCAGTAGCTGTACACAGTGAGTCATGATACATGTGGCAGTGAAAATGACACTCAGTAGCTGTACATATTGAGTCATGATACAACATATAACCATGGTAATGACATTAGGTAGCAATACACAGTGAGTCATGATACAACATGTGGCAGTGAAAATGACACTCAGTAGCTGTACACAGTGAGTCGTGATACAACATGTGGCAGTGAAAATGACACTCAGTAGCTGCACACAGTGAGTCAAGATACAACATATAACCATGCTAATGACACTCAGTAGAAATACAGAGTGAGTCATGACAACATATAACCATGCTAATGACACTCATGATACAACATATAACCATGCTAATGACACTCAGTAGCAATACACAGTGAGTCAAGACAACATATAACCATGCTAATGACACTCAGTAGCAATACACAGTGAGTCATGACAACATATAACCATGCTAATGACACTCATGATACAACATGTAACCATGGTAATGACACTCAGTAGCAATACACAGTGAGTCAAGACAACATATAACCATGCTAATGACACTCATGATACAACATGTAACCATGGTAATGACACTCAGTAGCAATACACAGTGAGTCATGATACAACATATAACCATGCTATGACACTCAGTAGCAATACACAGTGAGTCATGACAACATATAACCATGCTAATGACACTCATGATACAACATGTAACCATGGTAATGACACTCAGTAGCAATACACAGTGAGTCATGATACAACATATAACCATGCTATGACACTCAGTAGCAATACACAGTGAGTCATGACAACATATAACCATGCTAATGACACTCATGATACAACATGTAACCATGGTAATGACACTCAGTAGCAATACACAGTGAGTCATGACAACAGATAACCATGCTAATGACACTCATGATACAACATGTAACCATGCTAATGACACTCATGATACAACATATAACCCTGCTAATGACACTCATGATACAACATATAACCATGCTAATGACACTCAGTAGCAATACACAGTGAGTAATGATACAACATATAACCATGGTAATGACACTCAGTGGCAATACACAGTGAGTCAAGACAACATATAACCATGCTAATGACACTCAGTAGCAATACACAGTGAGTCATGACAACATATAACCATGCTAATGACACTCATGATACAACATGTAACCATGGTAATGACACTCAGTAGCAATACACAGTGAGTCATGATACAACATATAACCATGCTAATGTCACTCAGTAGCAATACACAGTGAGTCATGATACAACATATAACCATGCTAATGACACTCATGATACAACATGTAACCATGGTAATGACACTCAGTAGCAATACACAGTGGGTCATGATACGAGATGTAATCATGATAATGACAATCAGTAGCAATACACAGTGAGTCATGATACAACATATAACCATGCTAATGTCACTCAGTAGCAATACACAGTGAGTCATGATACAACATATAACCATGCTAATGACACTCATGATACAACATGTAACCATGGTAATGACACTCAGTAGCAATACACAGTGAGTCATGATACAACATATAACCATGCTAATGTCACTCAGTAGCAATACACAGTGAGTCATGATACAACATACAACCATGCTATGACACTCAGTAGCAATACACAGTGAGTCATGACAACATATAACCATGCTAATGACACTCATGATACAACATGTAACCATGGTAATGACACTCAGTAGCAATACACAGTGGGTCATGATACGAGATGTAATCATGATAATGACAATCAGTAGTAATACACTGTGAGTCATAGTACAACATGTAACCATGGTAATGACACTCAGTAGTAATACACAGTGAGTCATGATACAACATAAAACCATGGTAATGACGCTCAGCAGTAATACACTGTGAGTCATAGTACAACATGTAACCATGGTAATGACACTCAGCAGTAATACACTGTGAGTCATAGTACAACATGTAACCATGGTAATGACACTCAGCAGTAATACACTGTGAGTCATGATACAACATGTAACCATGGTAATGACACTCAGCAGTAATACACTGTGAGTCATACTACAACATGTAACAATGGTAATGACACTCAGTAGTAATACACTGTGAGTCATAGTACAACATGTAACCATGGTAATGACACTCAGCAGTAATACACTGTGAGTCATACTACAACATGTAACCATGGTAATGACACTCAGTAGTAATACACTGTGAGTCATACTACAACATGTAACCATGGTAATGACACTCAGTAGTAATACACTGTGAGTCATAGTACAACATGTAACCATGGTAATGACACTCAGCAGTAATACACTGTGAGTCATGATACAACATGTGACAGTGAAAATGACATTCAGTAGCTACACAGAGTGAGTCATGATAGAACATGTAACCATGGTAATGACACTCAGTAGCAATACACAGTGAGTCATGATACAACATGTGACAGTGAAAATGACACTCAGTAGCTACACATAGTGAGTTATGATACAACATATAACCAGGGTAGTGACACTCCTTAGTAATGCACAGTGAGTCATGATACAACATGTAACCATAAAAATGACAGTCAGTAGTAGTATGCAGTGAGTCATGATACATGTAACCATGGTAATGACACTCAGAATTAATACACGGTGAGTCATAATACATGTTACCATGGTAATGACACTCAGTAGGAATACACAGTGAGTCATGATACAACATATATAACCATGGTAATGACACTCAGAAGTAATACACGGTGAGTCATAATACAACATGTTACCATGGTAATGACACTCAGTAGTAATACACAGTGAGTCATACTACAACATGTAACCATGGAAATGAGAGTCAGAAGTAATACGCAGTGAGTCATAATACAACATGTAACCATGGAAATGAGTCAGAAGTAATACGCAGTGAGTCATAATACATGTCACCATGGAAATAACACACAGTAGCTGCACCTATTGAGTCAAGATACAACATATAACCATATAACATACAGTCCTGATAGTCTGAGCACAAAACAGGTACACGAGTCACGTATCAAAGTGTGTTTTATTGTATGAGGCTATTCATAGTAATTTCCACAAGATAATAGTTTGATTCACTACACTAAAAGCTCAACCCTGATGCAGTAAGTGGCCATGGACCCATACAATTTTTAATATTTTTCACAATTTCCACTGAATGAAATAATATTCAGCATTATATTCACATTGTACAAATTGAACGTATATGACGATCATCATAATAAAATGGAGGCTTCGTCGAGAACATTGCCAAGATATGTATCACTGTATATGTGAATTGTATACGTGGATCTAGAGCTCTATTTCCTTTCCGATCGGAGGAACTCTCGTACATCAGAAAGAACTTTGCCTTGGATGTTCAGTCCAGTCCACTTGGATTGGTCAAGAATGTCACGGTGACGCAGACCCAAGCCAACGCCAAACAGTTTATCGCCACAAGCCTCTGCCACCACCTTGTCACCAGTAGAAAGCAGCTTGTCTCTAAGTGAATCGTTCTGTGTGAACTTCGCCATAATGCCCTCTCGGAGGATACCCTCAGCCTCAGTCTTCCACTTGTCGGCGTCAAAAGCCTTCACACGTCTGGCACGTCGCTTCATATCACGTGGGTCAGTCATGGCGAGTAGCTCCTCAGCAGCTGAGCTGTCACCGAACAAACAGGCCATGCGATATGTGAGGAACTGTTCAACGCAGCTGAAATCTCGTCCGTCCACATAAAACCGACAGGGGAAAAAGTTGGACAACTTGGAACCCTTTGTGAAGAAAGCTACAACGTCTGATGACTCCTTTTCACAAAGTGGGTTTTCAACACGCTCCCTAATATACTCGGGGATATGTTGGACACTGTCATGTGTGAAGGACTGATTGTTAACACATAGTTTATCAACTTTCAAGTAGGCAGAGACCTTGGCACCAGGATTAGCAGGATCACCATCATAGGCTGCTGTGAGGTAAGGTTTCAGTACCTTTCGTCGCTCTGCAATTTCTTGTGGGAAGTCCTCCCTGATCCTGATTCCACGTTTGAGTTCCATGCGCTTGTTCCACACAGTTTTACGGTCATCATAGCGCAGGAACTTGGCGATTATTGACCGCGGAGACTTCGCATCAGGATTTGGAGGACCAGTGGGCACACGGTGGCACCCAGCCAACTGAATGCTGCTCGGATCCAGGCCGATATCGGCGAATAGTTGCCTCATCACCTGATATGCGTTCTCAGGGCCACCATGTTCCATAACGCCGTCAAAAAACAAGTTGTTTCTCCTGCCGTAGGACTCAAGGTGCGGTATCCGTTCATGCATCTCTGACTGTTTTGCTACGGATTCTCTGAGACCACGTGTTGTGTTACAAAGGGACTGTTCCATGGCAGTGATCTGCTTTTTTAGGGTAACGACGCCAGACTGGGCACACTCGGCAGTGGTTTGAGCATCATGTGCTGCTAAGGCAGCTTCATTGGCCTTATGTGACGATTCACTAGCTGACAACTTTGCAGCTTCTGCAATACTCCGAGCAGACTTAGCTTCTGTGAATGCTTTATTCACATCTTCACGTATAGAGTCAATGGATAACACCAGCTTGTCAAGCTTTTCATTGATGGTTACAAGAGTAACACTGCAGTCAGAAGTGGATGGCTGATTTTTTGACATGTTCCTGGTATTAGGCATCACAACGAACAAACCACTAGCATGAAAACAATGTAAAGGTACTTGAAAGCTTCACAGTCAGGCATAGCATGACAGGGCAAAAAGTAGGACGATAGCCAGCATTGTACCACGAATCATGCGTGACGAGTGGCCAGTTACAAAGGTACTGGGAAATTATCGATCGTGTAAAATCAGGGACTTGAACAAATCCATGGGCGATGATAGAAGAAATGGTTGTTTCTCCACCAATATTCATGTTAATGGGATGTTAAATATCACAAACAGTCATTATTCAGTACCTGTGCATCCTCATATCCCTCAATTGTGATGTTTTAGGCCATGATACTGGCACTTGGGCGTAAAATCAAGTAAACAATATATGTTAGCTGTGGCTGTTTGTTTACAGCGTCCGCCATTTTTTTTTTTCTTTTTAATGTGTCCCATTATAAAGCATAGGAGAATTTAACATGGGAAAGTCCCATTTGGGCCGAGTTTAGGCCAAAATGGTCCACTTCGAGCGATTCAAGCGCAACGAAATTTATAGACATCGTAGGAGTACATATCAGGAGTGTTATGTATCAAAAAGAAAAAAAGTTACTGAACCGATTTTGAGAAAATGGCCACCAAAATCCAAAATCAGCCATTTTTCGTCGAAAACGGCCGCCATTTTGAAAAAAAATGCGAAAATCAAAAAACTAAAAAATACCTCCTTGAATTATTTTTAAAGTATTTTGGTGCAAAATTTCAGAAGAATTCGCCTGTAAACAAAAAAGATAAAAATGTGGACGACGACGACGACGGACGACGACGGACGACGGACGCAACGCCATGCCAATTATAGGTTATCGGACCATAGGTCCGGTAACCTAAAAATGACAGGGAAACTCATGAACCCCCAAAAATGGCCATTAGGAGGTGAAATCAGGTGTTCCGGAAAGAGTGAGCATTTCCTGCCCCATTTCCTTTTAGTGGCACCCGTCATGAATTCCCCCAAATTAACATGAAAATAGATCTAGTTGCATGGCAGACATGGATTTGCTGTATTTCAATACTATCTTCATGGAAAACTTGTCATCCTTCATCACCAATCACAATGTCCTGGCCAGAATTCTTGCCTCATACTAAGACATGTCATGCTACACGTCAAGGCTGATGGGCTCAGACGATGGACATTCTGTGCAGATAATGAGAAATAAAGATGGGAAGAGGTGCGTAGGCAGACCAGAGGAACAGTTTATACATTGCGACTTCTCTACGGTTAGAGATTGCATATACAACTACAGTGTGTCACAAATCACATACACACACAAAAACACAAATCATATATACAAGTCAACCCATTATTGAAAGCAACGAGGAACAATGTCTCGCTTCAGTCACCAATCACGCAACGAGAATTCCAAAGAAAAAAAAGAACTCACTGTCAGTTAAAGTAGAATAATTGGTTTCTGAAATTCGTTATCCTCCAATTGGCGAACATAAAGTAGATGATATAGCACCGTTACAACCCGCAAAATACGTTCGCATGACCCTGCAGTGCAGTTTGAACATACCGTAATAACGCACGATGTGAAGGAATTGTTTACATCTGCGCCAGCATAAACCAAAACATGACTTTCCCTCTATTGTCGTTATTTGCAACACAAAAGAATAGAACTTAATATTTTGGGTTCCATCACTATAAATTACCATACATACACGAGTTTTAAATGATAGGGTTGGTTTTTTTTCCCATATTTTGAGATATTTTTGTTAATTTTGAATCACTGCATGGGAACCGTTACGAGCGACAGTATTTTCTAAAATCTGATCTTCAATGTCAAACTTAGACGAATGTGGGCGCATTGGTACTTCTGCACTGTATAGCTACTTCAAAGACAGCCATTTGTCACTTTCAAGGAGAAAACCAAACACCGATTATTCCACTTTAATCCAATCTGGTCGCACCAAAAAGGCTTTGAAAATCAGAATTTTTTGCATAGAAGTAAAACGTAGGTCAATACCTTACTCATTGCAGGCTCGATGATACCCGGGAACTAATTATTTATTGCCAGAATATGTGAAATGGACGTGCATTGATGTGAACATTTCCTTCCAAAAAGAATACCATGCTTTACCTTTCAACTTGTACACAGTGTGACCAGTAACATTCCATTAGTATGCCCTGATCCAGTGAGCAATATCCATATGATATTGTATGTGTCTAGCAACTGTCTCTCAAGTCCCACCGTACGAATCACCTAATCTCTACACTGCAATATAACTGGCATATAATATACGTGTGTCGCTCAAGGGGTCATGTACGTTGAATATGAACTTTTACTGGCCATATATTCCGTTTCAATATTCTGGTATGGAAATATGATTTTCAAAGGATCGCCATATTTCTCTCCGGGAACTAGTATTAGTATAGTACCATAACCGTTTCGATATCTACATGTACATAGATGCCAAAAATACTTTACTAATTTCAGATTATGTGAGTTGTAATGATAGCAGTTTCAAATCATCTCTTTACATTATGTAAAGACAATCAGGTCTAGCACATTTAATATCAGATCAGTTATCTTCAAGGTCATAGGTAATACCTAAAATACATGACTATCTGTGGCTGTATGAGACACAGATATGGCTGTGTCAGTTTCAGAACATTACTCTATAGCTGACCATAAAATGACACTCATGGTGATATCAACTCAAATGTGACACAATCTATGAAAATATTGCATTAATACAACGTGCAACATTCAATCAGTCCACTCATACATCATCGGCGAATGAATGACTCACTATCTGCAGGATTCAGACAGTGTATTATTTATTCATATCTGCCCCAGTGGACTCTTTGCAATAGTGCAATCAAATTACGTGTAAATGACAGTTTATCTTTCCTGGTAAGTGCGAAGTTTGGCTTCAGGTGATCCCACTGAAACGTAAATTGAAAATATATCATATGAGCTAAGAATATCTGAAGATATCCTAGTGTAGAATAATTCATCACCAAAAACTCAATACAACACATAAAAGCATGTCTTCACCTGTAATTCTCTGATAAGGGATATCACCATTTGTAACAAAGCCTGGAACCCGTTGTGCGGATTGATTAACATCATAGAAAGAGCAGGAAAGTGATTCCGGATGCTCACATTTGTGTTTATAGCATGTTAACATCTGCTCACGAAGTCGAAAACATAAATTGATGAAGTAAAATTTTATTGTAGATTGTATGATATGGTGTGGTGTTGATATATGTCTACTTCCATTAGTGTAGATATTACTGCGATATCAATCATTTCCTAGCCTGATGAGTTCCACAGTTTTGGGTCCAAAACATATGGGTTTACCAAACAAAACATATAACATATAAATTTCAGTAGTGTTGGCTCCAAATTGTGCAAATCTCCCGTCTGAAACCACAAAGCAACACGTTTGAGGAACCATGCACGTCACGTGTTGTATCATTAGTCCCTGATTTGAGGGTAGCTGATTCAGCGGTGTTTTCGAGAGCAACTTGTGATTTATACAGAAATATTATTATTTATATTATAAGTATTTTCAATAAAAGACGTAGTTGAATTCAAGGAGAAAATATCACTTGAGAAAACATTCAATAAATATGTGTGATCGTCCATTTGTACATGTGTGTGCTGATGTGTTTGGGTGTTGTGACGTGGTCTTCCAGTGGCCGTTGAACCATATTGTCCACTTTCATGAAGAAGCAAAGAATGGTCAGCCTAATGCAACCAGTAATGGACCTTGACAGCTGCACTCATAAATACTGATATTTCTTGTGATCAGCGGTACAGTAGATTGTCCAAACACATTGTATCAAGGGATGATTGAAAATGAAAGCACAATGAGGTATGCAACATAAATTTGCATGTGTATACTATATATTTATTTTTTTCAAAAACTAAAGACTACATAATTAGTGGTACATACTTGAAGGTTGAGGTTGTTCTTTGCAGAAAATGATTTACACATAGAATACACATAGAAGCAAAAGAAGTGTAGGTTTAGAGAATGCATGATAAACCTACCCTTGGATTGGTGGGGACACCTGACAAAAAACACATTTTCCCGGCATAGATGAATCGGTTCAACAACCAATCACGTCAGTACCTGGCTTGTATACTCAGTGTATCAGAGCCAATCTCCGAGCAATTACCTGTCTGGGGTGTTAACAGTCAGAAGAGATCACTCTGTGGCCTTTCGGCTAGAGTTATCTGGCTGTTTAACCACACCTCCCCCCAAAAAACCCTCATGAGTAATTGATGGAACGAAATCAAAATTTGAGTTTTGTTGAAAACATCAATGTTGATACCCCCAAAGTAATATACCACGATGTGGACGTATTGGGGTTATTTGAAAACTACCAGAATCGCATATATCTTCTTCCATATTACATCTTACCAGCATGATACCTTTACCTAAATACGCCATCAAATTATGACCCTAAATTTTATGCAAATTGAAAACATGGTGGAAATCAACACCTTCTTCATTCACAAATTGTCCCACTACGTTTGACGCGTGTGCTATTTCCATTTTATGGTTATCAGTTCCATGTCTTCACTTGCACGTTATTGTATTCATTAATAATTGTTAACCGCGAAAAAACGTTGAATACATTCCAAATAAATACTAGAACCGTGAAATTTGCAAACAATATATTTGTAATTAGATGGAAAGAGTATTGACATAAACATTATAAATCTATATCACCTAGTTCTGATACCCAAAAAATAATGCAATGTCAATAAGAATTTACTAGAGTAATGTGTTTGGTTTTGCTATGTCAAGAAAAGTAATGCCCACCTATTTGAGATCAAAGGAACCTAATTTCTGCCAAAAATATCAATCCTAAGTGCAATACGCCTTACATTAGGACTATACATTAAGGGCAAGGGGCACCTAATTGTTTCTAAATAGTGTTTCCCATTTGTACCAAGGACATTCTGTGCTGCTGAAACGTGACTAAAGATTATTCCTGCAAGGGTTAGAGGTGTTTCAATGGTTATCTCTGATGATCTGGACTTCTCAATGACCTTTTTCCATATTGTCACGTTTGTCTAGGGGTGGAATGGCAAGTACTCAGAATCGCAGCAACAAACCACAAATTTAATAATATGACATTTATTAGATAGAACACGAGATATTAATGTATGTACAATCCTGAATCACTCACACATTCACGCACACATTCATACAGTCTCTGGTGGGTGGTTTCACAAGGTAAGTTAACGGGTTCCACGACACGACGACAGGGGAGAATCCCACGACGAAACGACGACGAGGACTACACAGTCCACAGCCGAGGCGGTGACGACGACGACACAGCGAGGTGGCAACAACGTAGATACAGCTCACGGCTAGGTGGTAACGGCGGTGACACAGCACACAGCGAGGGTGGTGACGAAGATACAGCACACAACGAGGTGGCGACAGCACACAGCGAGGTGGCAACAGCACGTGGCGAGGTCAGCTAAACAACACGTAGCTTAGCCGCGGCAACAACTTGGCACACACCGAGGTCGCAACGTTCTACAGGGCTGGGCAACTCATGACAGCACACGGTGGTCAAACAGGCAGACGCACACACATACAGGCGGACCGGCACGGTCAACTCTAACAGTGAAAGGTCACTACAATAAAAGGAAAAACATTTGTAGTAAACGTTTATACTGGGCAATAACCTAACCCTAGCACATACACATGCACACTTACTTGTCTCCCGACAGTTTCCAAACAGCGATATACGTAGCTACATTTCAGCAATACAATGAATCTACTTCTGCATGCAAAGCAGGTTAGCTGGCGTACGTCCCGGCTGTCAAGCCCGCTCCTGGTCAACTGTACAGATTTGCATTTGCGCTACGATTTATAGACGAGAATAATACATACAGAATCCCCGAACACTGCTCACTCGGCATACAACGAAGGATAGGCCTGTCACAAGACCTACGAGACAAAACCTACGTGATCAACTCTACAATAGGCGCGGTGCACTCAACCGTGAACTCAAATCGAATCTGTGAGGTGGCGAGAAAAACATTGCAAAAGTACATAAACATATATATCCGGTATATCCGGTTTCAAGTGCGACAAGAAAAACATTAAGGTCGACATGCAATATATATAACCAACTGATAAACGAAACAAATTGTAACATACACCCCCACTTAGGGCGAAATACCATTTCGAACAACCACACAATTTGGTTGCCGAAGCACTATTCATTATACATACGACTCATATAGTCTGCACCAACATTCTGGACTCCTTTGATAGCTTCAATACGTATCAGATAAGGTTGCAAAAACAGGGCCCACCTCATAATTCTCCCATTAGACAGTTTGCACCTGTTTAAGTAAACGAGTGGCTGGTGATCAGTGAGCAAAGTAAATTCCTTGCCATACAAATATACCTGGAAACGTTTAACCGCCCACACCAAAGCCAGACACTCCTTCTCCATCGTGGAGTACGAACATTCTCTGGGTAACAGCTTAGAGCTGCCGTAGCCTACCGGCATCAACTTATCATCATGATATTGCATCAGAACTGCACCTACAGCTCTGTCTGATGCGTCTGTCTGAAGATAGAACCTCTTAGTACAATCAGGCAGTTTAAGAATTGGATCATTAGTCAGCAAACTCTTAAGAGTTACAAATGCTTTCTCCGCAGCCTCCGACCACGCAACATTATTAGGTAGACCTTTCTTTGTCATATCAGTTAAAGGTGCTGCAATGGCAGAAAAGTTAGGAATGAAATTACGATAATGACTTGCCAAACCAATGAATGATCGGATTTGCTTCTTTGTAGTAGGCTTTTCAGCGTTCCGGATCTTCTCAACATTGGACGACTCCAAGGCGACCTGTCCTTTTCCGACCACATGGCTGAGGAAATTCATGGCCGTCTCCCCAAGGTCACATTTCGTAGGCCTCGCAGTCAATCCCGCAGCTTTAATCCTGGAAAACAACTTATCAAGAGTCAACACGTGTTCATGCCAAGTTTTAGTGTGTACCAAAATATCGTCAATATAGCTCTTCACGTTATCAAGACCATGCAACAGTCTTCTCATCATTCGGTTGAATGTAGCGCCACTGTTTTTCATACCAAACGGCATCCTTAGAAATACATATGAACCTTCTGTAGTAACGAAACCTGTTTTAGGTATACAACTCTGAGCCATAGGTATTTGCCAATAACCTTTTGACAAATCAATCTTGCTGAAGTAATTATCTCCGCTCAGTTGCACGAAGATGTCCTCTGGTTTAGGCATGGGTTCTGTGTCATACAAGGTTACTCGGTTTAACTGCCAAAAGTCTATGCAGAATCTGTTACTTGTAAAATAGAACCAGTTATATCATCTGATTTAGTTTCTCGTTCAACATAGCGTTTCAACATGTTCGCATGGAAAATCTTCTGTTTCCCATCAATGCAGATTTTATAGTCATTGGGTCCGACTACTTCGGTTACTGAGTAGGGTCCTTTCCAGTGCATCAATAACTTATTATGATCTGTCGGTAACAAGAGAAGAACCAAATCTCCTGTTTTAAACTTCCGTTCTCTGCTTCTTTTATCGTAGTGATGTTTCTGACGGACTTGTGCTTTACCAAGCTCTTGGTGTGCTAGTTTTAATGTATCTTCGATTCGTTCTCGAAGCTCTGTAACATATCTGTAACTGTTCAACACATCAGGAGAATCAACATCTTCGACCCACATCTGCTTCAAAATGTCCATGGGACCACGGACCGTTCGACCGAACAACAGTTCAAAGGGAGAAAAACCTAAACTGGACTGCGGAACTTCACGGTATGCAAATAAAGCAGGTGCAAGGAATCTATCCCATTCTTTAGGCTGTTCACTACTTAGTCGTTGGATCATACTCTTTAATGTTCCATTAAATTTCTCCACTAATCCGTTACATTGAGGATGATAAGGCGTTGTAGTTAATTGTTTGAATGATAACAATTTGCTTACCTGTTTCATTACGTCAGATGTGAATTGAGTTCCCATATCACTCAACACTTCCTCGGGCACTCCGACGCGACTGAAGATGTCCACTAAGGCCTCTGCTACACACTCGGTGGTGATGTTCCTCAGTGCAATTGCCTCGGGATATCGTGTGGCATAATCCACCAGTGTTAACACATAGCGATTACCCTTATTAGTAATCGGATGTAAAGGACCAATTAAATCGACAGCTACACGTTTGAAAGGAGTTTCAATGATAGGCATGTTCTCTAATGGAACCTTACTTACTTTACCTTTTTTGACAGTCTTCTGACAAATGTCACAAGAAATACAGTGTCTGGAAACATCCGCATACATTCCAGGCCAATAGAAATTAGATCTTACTCTGTCAACAGTTTTCTGAGTTCCTCAGTGACCTCCAAACAATCCATCATGAGCTAGTTTCATAACTTGACGTCTCAATACGTTCGGAACAAGAATTTGTTTTACCACGTTATTCTTAGTAGACTTAGGACTTTGAAAGAATCTGTAAATCAAGCCATTTTTCTTTTCATACCACGACTTATTGGAACCACGTACCTTGACATCATTTAACTTTAGTAAGGAAATAGTAGGATCTGCTTCTTGCATGGTAACGAGCTTGTCTTTGTTGACCTGTTCACCAGTCTCGTCCAACACGTGTAGTGGTTTCATAGGCTTCTGTTCGGCTCTCTGTTGTGCTCTTGTTGCGACACCTGCAACGTCTGTTGGTACCCACTCTGGATCCCGATCATCGGCGGTCCTGGCATTATTGACATTACCTACAACTAGATCATAAATCGGGTTTTCCATGCACATAGCATTCACTTCTCCAGTTAGATACGGGGTGTCAATACTGATCAAAGCAATAGGTACTGTCTTGATAGATCCATCCATGAGAATACACTGATGTACTTCTCCAGTTAACTGTTCATCTCTAACTAGATCACGTTTCACAACAACTCCGCTGCAACCACTGTCTCTGAGCGTATCTACCATTACAGTGCCGACTTTTCCTTTCACTACAGGCATCCTACTACTGAATGTTTTGGACACTCCATGTTCAGCACAAAGACCTGTTATTACTGGTAAGTCAACAACTGGTTTTACCTGAGAGTTATGTGCACATTCACAAGAGATGCTAGTCTGTCCTTCTGGAGCACATGTGGCACCTTCCTCGTCTTCGTCAAGCGCGTTCTCCGTTTCGTAGCAGCTTGCAACTTTAGACCGACAGTCTCTCGCAATGTGTCCAACTAGATTACATTTATAACATTTGCGAACATAGGAATTGTTACTGGAATTAGTAGAATAATCAACCTTCTTATTGCGAACACATTCAGAAGCTACATGACCCCATTGTCTACAACGATCACACTGTCTACTGTTACCTTGTGTTGGGTTTTGCGGTTTGTCAGGCTTACGTTTCTTCTGGTCCTCACGCTCTTTCTGTACCGTGCGATGGAAACTCCATCCCCTGGCTTCTAGAAATCTGTCAGCAGCGGCGACCATTCCGTCTAGTCCATCGGAAGACTTCTCCTTGATAAATGTAGCTAAATCACGGTTGCATACATTCACAAATTGTTCCTTCACCAGCAATGCTACTAGACCTTCATATGTCTTATCCGCTTTGTCCATGTCCATCCACCTTTCGAGATACTTGTTTAATCGGACAACAAATTGAGCGGGGAACTCGCCCTCCTGTGGTTTACCGTACCGAAACTTATGCCTGAAACCATCAGCTGTCAAATCATAACGTTGAAGCAGTGCTTCCTTCACCTTGTCATAATCAGACGCTTGATCACTACCCATACGTGAATACGCTTCCAGTGCTTTACCCGTTAACAAAGCGCTGATACTTGTAGCCCACTCAGACTTAGGCCAACTCATCGACGTGGCAAACCGTTCGAATCTCTCTAGATACGAGTCAAAATCATTTTTATTTTCATCAAACGCAGGTAATTTAAGTTTACTAGTTCTGTTTTTGGACTCACGTGACTCTGAATTCTTAGCTTTGTCACTTTCTATCTGCTGTTCCAGTCTCTTTAGCTCCAGTTGACGTTCCATTTTCTCCAACTCGAAAGCACGGGCCTTCTCCTCACGCTCCAAGGTGAACGCTCTCTCATTCTCTCTCGCTTCGCGCTCCCTGGCTCTCTCCTCACGCTGTTGTTCCTGCTGATCGCGAACAAACTTCTGGAGTTCTTCATCCTTGTAACCAAGTTCTTTGCCTACTTTCAGTAATTCGGCCATCTCAAAAAAAACCTGGAAATATCTGAAGAAACTTGGCAAAAATTAAGACATGCAATATTTTAGTCCAAAAGATGATAATTACCGACACACAGCCACGTGTCCTCTAGACACCGCCACACAGGCTACATATACTGCCACACAGGCTAAATATACTGCCACACAGGCTAAATATACGGGTCACCTTTGACCAAGAGATCACACAGATCTTAGCCGCACAACTGACGCGGACGGAGCGGCGCGACGATCGCAACCAAAATATATATTCAATGTCGACTCAATGGAACATATCAGGCTAAACACGGATCACCCAGACCCACCTGTGTTCACATAAATCAAATGCACACGGTCACACAGACCGAAACTGAAGCACGGCTACACAAGCCCAATAATATGCAATACGGCTATACAAGCCCAGTACTATGCACCACGGCTACACAAGCCCAATAATATGCAATACGGCCACTACTGTAGACCAAATATAACACGACCACCTGGGTCTAATAAAGCACGACCACACAGGTCTAATATAATACACGACCTCTAAAAAGGTCCGAGACAATGACCGTTCCCGTATACCTGTATATGGGGAACACTCTACCAACCGACCAGCCAAGCAAAACACGGTCCACTGAACAGAATGCAAAATATCTAACACAAATACTATGTTAAATGTAAAGGGGGGAAACTATGGCTACCAAACAAATCCCAGAATATATCTGATCGAATACTCTACCTAAATTAGGTCTAAATTACATTCACCGATACTTCTATTTGAGATCTGTTGTGCAAAACTCAATACAAGCCTTTCCCGGACGAGCCCCCAATTGTCACGTTTGTCTAGGGGTGGAATGGCAAGTACTCAGAATCGCAGCAACAAACCACAAATTTAATAATATGACATTTATTAGATAGAACACGAGATATTAATGTATGTACAATCCTGAATCACTCACACATTCACGCACACATTCATACAGTCTCTGGTGGGTGGTTTCACAAGGTAAGTTAACGGGTTCCACGACACGACGACAGGGGAGAATCCCACGACGAAACGACGACGAGGACTACACAGTCCACAGCCGAGGCGGTGACGACGACGACACAGCGAGGTGGCAACAACGTAGATACAGCTCACGGCTAGGTGGTAACGGCGGTGACACAGCACACAGCGAGGGTGGTGGCGAAGATACAGCACACAACGAGGTGGCGACAGCACACAGCGAGGTGGCAACAGCACATGGCGAGGTCAGCTAAACAACACGTAGCTTAGCCGCGGCAACAACTCGGCACACACCGAGGTCGCAACGTTCTACAGGGCTGGGCAACTCATGACAGCACACGGTGGTCAAACAGGCAGACGCACACACATACAGGCGGACCGGCACGGTCAACTCTAACAGTGAAAGGTCACTACAATAAAAGGAAAAACATTTGTAGTAAACGTTTATACTGGGCAATAACCTAACCCTAGCACATACACATGCACACTTACTTGTCTCCCGACAGTTTCCAAACAGCGATATACGTAGCTACATTTCAGCAATACAATGAATCTACTTCTGCATGCAAAGCAGGTTAGCTGGCGTACGTCCCGGCTGTCAAGCCCGCTCCTGGTCAACTGTACAGATTTGCATTTGCGCTACGATTTATAGACGAGAATAATACATACAGAATCCCCGAACACTGCTCACTCGGCATACAACGAAGGATAGGCCTGTCACAAGACCTACGAGACAAAACCTACGTGAACAACTGTACAATAGGCGCGGTGCACTCAACTGTGAACTCAAATCGAATCTGTGAGGTGGCGAGAAAATCATTGCAAAAGTACATAAACATATATATCCGGTATATCCGGTTTCAAGTGCGACAAGAAAAACATTAAGGTCGACATGCAATATATATAACCAACTGATAAACGAAACAAATTGTAACACATATGCTTCTCGAATCATCAGGAAAGTGCATTTCTTCTGACCAGGGGCAGACTATACAAAATATTCATTCTTACTGCAGTACTCTCACTGTCATGTGTGAACTTCGCCTGGATGTGTGACCACATTGACTGTGCTTCAGAAGTGATTCAATGAATTATTTATTTGTGGTTGTTGGCCTATGGCGGTAAACCAGAATAACTCTAACCAAATCATAAATTTGTGAATTAGAATTAGAAGTTGTTTAAGAAATGTGAATTAGTAGTTGTTTCTGAACTTGTCTTAATTGCATTCATGATTCCAATATTGAACAATATCTGGAAAAATCACTTCTCCATATTTGGTTGGAAACTACATTTTGATTATTATGAAGGTTTGTCATACATTCAACAAACCCAACACTCTTTCCAAAATATATTTTCAGATTTCTTTTACAATTTGGTATATCATGAATAGATGACATTGTAGATGAAGATGAAATTGTAGATGAAGAAAAATTTTATCCTGATTTTTATTCTGTAAATTGAGCTTAATAACTATTCAACATGTGCAATTCTCTCATAATTGTACTCACGTAATTTCCAAAATACTCAAACTCGATTCCTTTGCAAATCATTTATTCGAACTCGACTTGTACTGAATAAATTCACAAGTAGTCGTACTCGAATACATTTGAATGTACACGATCCCAACCAGGATTTCCAATGGAGCTTGAGACTAGTTGCTCAGAAATTCCACAGTTTGACAATGCGTCAAAATGACATTTCAGTACAAGTTGACTATTCACTCATTATTATAAATCGTCAACGAGACAGAGATTGCAAAACCTCACCCCTCACTTTTCTTCATTGAAACTAAAGCTGAAGATCTATACGTTTTCAGCTTGGGGTTAAAGCAGCTGCCTCCGAAACAAGTCAATATTTTTTGAAAAATATATTACATATTAAACATGTTAAACTAACTGAATGAAACATACTCACATCAAATGTAATGAAAATAACCAGTCCTCAGGGAAATTTGGCTCATTTGAACAGGCGGTTCTTGCATGAATACAGGAACTATATCCATCACACGCATATGTAAACAAAGTGCGAGATAGACTGACAATTCCATGCACATTATAGTATATCAGCGATTATTTTCTCACAACTACACTATGTATGCACATACGAACTGGAAAATGTACTCGATGTGGACTTTTAAGCACGATTTGAGCGTTTGTTAACATTAGGGTTTGATAGATACACTTTGTTTGTTTGTTTACAAAACCGGTACAAAATGGGCATTAAAACGGATGAAAAGAAAACTCGGACGGACTGTAATCGTCAAAATCATTGAGCACACCTTTTGTTATATTGCATTAGATGTGTTTAACAAAGAATTAGTTTTGAAAAAAATATTGCATACATTCGAAGGCAGCAGCTTTAATGTGATACTTTAATGTTATGACGGTCGGTTGTTTATCAAATGAAGAACACATGGGCGATATGGAATAAAAATATGCGACCCTGACATCATTACTGAAGTAAAGTTCAGCACAATACCTCATGTTAATTTTGGCCATAACTTCGTTTAGAAGAATTTGGCATGTTGATCGATGTTAGTGTTGCACAGTATTATGAAAGCATGTTATGTTAATAAAATACACACAGATCTATAAGTTTCTTCTAGCTCAAAAACTTTCTTCATATTACGTTTCTCAGCTGAATGAAGATCATGGAATCCCCAAATTTCCTTGATTTCCTGTGGTCTGCTTGATGTCCATCATTTAACATTGGGGTATATTGTCAACTTTCAGCTTTCAAGATAGAACATTGGGGTAGATTGGGGTAGACAGAACATTGGGGTAGATTACAAACTCCCAGTTTTCAGATAGAAAAAAATATGGTTTTGTGCCAAATGGCAACATATAAAATTTCAAATTGATCTGACCATCCTAAACGACGTTATGGTCAAAAGTCATACGAGATTTTGTGTTGAGATAAACGTATTTTTCTGAACATGCTGGTGTGAATGAAGTTATTCAGTCAATATTGTATCGGCTCCAACATGTTATTTTGATACTGGAAAAAATCTAGAATTACAGACATGTGAGTTTGTTGAGTCTGTTTGCAATATGTTATATGTTATGAATATGGTATCATTTGTATCAATGCCGTTTTCTCAAATATGAGACTCAATTTAGTCCAGCCAAACGTGATATACAGTGGTGGTGATACATACGTTATCCTGTAACACGTGGGTCTTGTCTTGATAACGAATATAATCTTTGGCTGTTATTTCCATGACTATAAACTGTCAAAAGGAGGGAAGAGGTATAGGGCTTGCATTTGAAATGGTATCAGTTGAAGATGATCTATCACATGTGGCTATGAACGATAACGTGAATGATAACATTTGTAGTGTGTATGATGATAACGCATGTGTCTCCATTATCAAAGAATACACCAATATATCGTACCTGCATATATGAAAGTCAATATTTCAAAATATATATCCGAAGAAAACAAGATGGTGCGTTCTGCAATATATTTATTCCGAGACACCAGGTGTTACTGACATGAATAAACATTTTTTTTTAAGAACTCCATTTGGCTATTTAGTATCTAATTAATCAGGTGAAACCATTCAGAAATGTCAGGTCATCCAGCTTTCTATGACCAATATTTTCAACGCCAAGGAATTGTACTGAAATTTGATCCATTGTCGCAGTTTTTATGAAAGGTTTTATTGATGGCGACGAGTTCTGAAGCAATGATTTTGATCCGTCATATGTATACGTGAATCATATAGAGAAGTTATTGTCCATCCTCATTACATGTTAAAACTCAAGTTTTAATCCTGTGGATTTTGGATTATATTTGTTGACCCGCTCGCTGGAAAAGAGATAACCGATCAATGTTGCCCTATGCAATATGTGCAGCTGGCTATGATGGGATCGCCAATGTAAAAGAAAAGCAACAGTGTGGAATATATAACAAAATGGATGTTTGCTAGCATTTGAAACATCATTTTGACGGATGCCTATGCATGTATGTACGTCAGTATACAGTGGTCCCCCTCATATATGACTCCCCCTTCTGTAAAGATTTTTTGTGGTGCTAGGATGACTTTAACATGCAAATGAACCCCTCTAATAAGACACCCCCTTAGATAAGACCTTAATTTGTATGTCATGTAGAAGGGTAGATCTTGTCTGAACGGGACCAGTGTACCATGCTGCCATGTTCGTTTGTATTTAAGCAATGTACATGCAATTGAACGTGGTTAGCAAAATCATATGAATTTGAGCATATCTAAATTACAATATAAATACAACACAAATACATCTGACATGACTCCGGTAACTGTTTTTCTCATTGTGCCAGGAACTCCATATGACACGTTTGTGTCCAAATATTTACATGTACATGTCCGTGAGGAAACACCCCATACTAGGAGTGTCTCCATTTTGTGTGAGAACTGCAAAAATGACTTCTCTACTAGGTTTTACATAATGGTGCTACAGCTTTCTCCCCACTTCCCCTCTGCGATATATGTCTAACACATTAAGTATTCAATGCAATATTTTTCACGTGAATATATGATTACTGTCTGGATACATGTCCTGCACGGATATTCTGGTCAATTTAAGAAGAAACCACAATATGTTTTGGTAGTTTACCATGGTTCTATGGTAACTGTGTAGGCTTCATCAAAGTCAAGGGTGTTTGTGACGTTGGTTACTGGTGACTATACAGCCAAGTGAGATGTTTGCTAGAATAATTCAATTTATTGATATAAAAACAGCCACAATGAACATTTATTGCCTCGCATTTTTCACAGAATTTGTGAGAAATACCAGTCATACGTAGGGCCAGATTGCCACTGTAGATATCTCAAAGCAGAATGGTATATAAATATTGATCTCCTTCTGTCATGTTTCATTACATTATACTCCCCGGAATTTGTTTCTGCCACACCATCAAGTGCGCCGTTTTCAGAAACTCGAACATTTGATATTCTGAGCACAAACACAGTTCTGAGGATTGGTTAATCCCTTCACAATAGTTGACTACTTGACTTGCATGATGCCCTTTTCAGAGGTGATATAAAGTGAATAGAATCTGTAAAGGGGAAATGTTTTTATGGCTTGCAGAGCCTTCAAACTTGTCACATTATGTTTTAATGGATGAACAATCAGGAACATAACTTTGCCATTGACTCCAACCACAGGAGTTGTAGTGTAATAAAAACAGAGTACCATAAAACTCTGTGTCTTCGTTTGTCTGATTACACCAACACGGAATACATAAGAAGGACACAAAATGAGATTGATGTTCGAATCAAGAAAGTATTGTGCTTCGAGACCGCCTGGCCCCAAGATCTGATATGGTGTAGTTCTTGACAGAAGGAAAGCATGTTTTTAGATTGGATAATGGACTCTATGGTTGGTGTGTCATCAGGTTCTGGTCACTTTGACCTATATACATCCAAAATACAGCTTAAGGATGTCTTCATTCGATATACCATATCTAAATAATAGTGGCTTGTGTCTGTGGAGTCATTTGTTTTATTCATTACATGTTTTGCCTGTGATATGTCAATACTGTATTTTCAACATACCCTTTCTGTGTAAATTCAGTGTGGTTATGATCAAGTAGTTCGAGACAGCACAATAACTCAAGTGAACTATTAAAGACAACATAATTTGACAGAGTCTCATTAAATCATATTTTGACAGCGACTACTTCTAGTAGGATTGATGGACTTAAAACTCATAATTTAGCAAACAGATAATACTGCTTCGGATGTACATAACACTTGATATCACTGCAAAGAATTTCGACACTGTCTATCGATAATTTATTATTTATCAAATCAAACTGAGTACTAGATACTAACTGATTGTGTAAACTGGAAAGATGTGATTCAATTCAGCATTAATTATCTATTTCAACAGCAAAAATATCTCATGGATAAAAGTATATTGGAGGCGAATTTTCAACCCAGCTTACCCAGACAGTCCGTCTGCCTTCCGGTGTGTCTTCACAGCTCTGTCTTCCACATTTGGTGTTAATTTGTCTATAGACAGTCTGGTCGATATTCCTGTCGACCCTGTGGCTTGACTGTGGTCATTCTATCAAATTATACCTTGATCTCCCTTTTTACTGCTATAAACAACACTTCCATTTTAAAAGGGGAAATCAATGGAATTATTTAAGCGGATAAACTTAGTTCACAGGATCTAATCCTCTGAAACACGTTGATCGCAAGTCGTTATTGGAATAAATTGAGACTGCAATTGAATCTATAAATCTTCAGTAATACAGTAAACCTTACATAAACACAGTGGCTATTCAATGTGACATGATTCATTTGGGATGTGGTGTTATTTTCGATCACATGATGAGAATTGCCATGGCAGGAATATGCAATAGAATTGTCCAAATGGAGGAACTCATGATGGAATTGTTTCTTCTGATGACAAGGATAGTGTGAAAGTCTGAGTGCTATGTGTCACCAGCAAAGTGTGGTATTTAGTGTGTGATTTTGGCCTCCATGTGAATCATAGCGGGATGTCTCAGAATGTTGATTGTCATATTTAAAGCATCCTGTCTTGTGTGGAAACGTGAATACATATGCATCCTGATAATTAATGTGTCCTTACTAGCCCGTCATTGTAAATTAGCATTTAAACTGCACCACACTAGTATAATCACAATGACACAACAATGTATTTTATCGATTTTGTCTGACCTTGGAATTTGAGATTGGAAAACAAACTTGGCTCTGTTCGCTCGTACTTGGGTACTGGTTCCATGTTTATTTAGCCCTACCATATACAACATAACTTTACTCCTTTGATCGATGATGGAGAAAACAACTTCTGGATTCATGAAAGCAAGTGTAACTCTATAATATTATTTCAAAATAGCTATTATTTAATAATACAAACGGATATATATGTGCAACTTTTTTGAAGATAATGCCGATAATACGTATTGGGGATCGCCCTGTTTGTTTCCTCATTGGTCATATTATAAAGTACCTCTTGCCCGCAGTTATGAAATGAATATATATTTTACAGCATGTACATACTTTATCTTCTTTGTTGACCTTGACTGTTGTCTGTAAATGCAAATAAACAGATGAAACACTATAAACATATAGACAGAATCTGCACTCTTGACTGGTAGAGCCTTGATGCCATTAAATGAATCTTAATACCAATTTAATATCATGACATTAGCCCCCCCCCCCCCCGATTCGTGAATGGTAGGGTGACGAATTTGTCGTCCATTTTAACTTTATCACCATCACCACAATGTAGACCTTGATTTCTTAAATTCCTTATAAATTCCTATTTCGGGAGGATAACGACCGGACAGAAACGTGTCTCATTTGTAAAACAAGGAACCATATATATTATCGTGCTCTATACCAAAAATGTGTTCTGAATAAATGTGATGGAGAAAGTGGCTCACCATTTTGATAACTAGGTTTGAGACCGAATGTTGGCCAACAACACGACCCACCTTTCATTAACAGTTAATAGCGTACAAATATATGAGTTGGAATCAAGCTATGTATATTACAGTTAAAAATGTATAACAGTATATGAATTTAATTGGTTTATAAGTTCATATAGCATGCAAACCAAAATCGATATGAACAATTATTGATCGTATAACTTTTGGCTACATTTCGACGTATTAAAGTACTAGTAAAATGTAAATATGATGTTTTGTTATATGAAAGATCTAATTGATCTGAGCAAATTGGTCTTTACGGTATATCAATATCTCTATCCGTTCAAAAGTTACAGCCATTTGAAACTGCCATTCCAGCACTACATTACAGAAGCCACTTGAAAAGTTCTAGCAACTCATTTATATGCAAATTAGATGCTAATGAGAATTCATGACGTCACGAGGGGAACAAATTTCAACTAAGATATTCCAAGCCATGATATAATGATTCTTATTGAAGGTTCTGACGATCTGACTAGTGCATATTATTATGTACCATACATAATCAATATCCACACAAACTGTACTGTTGCTATGGTTACCAGTCGTTCCCTATAGCGGTAGTTACCCATGGTTGCCATGGCCATTAACTGCCAAGTCATTATATCAGCAGACTTTCTGTCGATTATTTATGAAATAAATTATATTAGAGCTCAAGTTGGCACCATTTTTATGTGTACATACCCTGTTCTAAGTGGGTTTCTGGCCCTAGCAACCATGGTTGCTATGGGCCATACCAGGTCACTAATTACCTTGACAACAACAGAAAAAGTGAAAACACTGATTTTTCATATTAAAATCTGTATAGAATAAGTTTTGATGAATAATCATAACATTAAATGAATGAATAATACATATCAAAGTACCTAATTAAAACAACTTCCCCGATGACGTCATGAATATTTCATTTGCATACTAATGAGCTAAATTGTTTTGAAAAAGCACATTCGCCGATTTCAGTCTTTAAAGTGCTATAACTTGTGAACGGATTGTGATATTTACATTCCGTAAAAACCATTTTGCTCAGATCAATGAGATCTTTCATATAAGCGCACATCATATTTTCACTATACTAGTACTTTAATTGATCAATCATCATCACACTCAGTCACCAATGAAGCCAATCAATTCTGTGTATTTTGAGTGATAGGGAATCAATAGTTGCCTCTGTGCATAGCATTGTGTTGAATTTGACTTCGGACTTTCTTTTTCAGTTCTCAGGTGAACGTGTTGATTTGCTGTTGATCATTATTGATACCTACCAACCGTTTTTTTTTTCATGATTGAATTAGTATTTCGTGTGTACCTATTGCTGAAATTAATCTCTGGGCATGAATTAGAATCTCGTGGGGACGAATCATTATTTGTGGCTACGAATTGTTACTTCGTGCTCACAGATTATTAATTCGTATGCACGGTTAACTAATCCGTGCACACAATTTACTGACTCGTGTGCACAGATTACTAATTCGTGAGCACGAATTGTTATTTGGTGTGCACGGATTGGTATATATTTCTGGTATGACACCTGAGGGGCTCGATAGAAAATAGCTATATTCCAGAAAAAAAATGCATTTCTCTCTGGGTATCATTTCAGAAACCAAGTTGAAAATAATATGAGGTCCATGTAATAACAACATACCTTTCGATACTTACCAGACTGAGTACAAATTGACGACAATTCAACAGTTTTGCCGCTAAATGAACATGAGCAAATTGGTATTGATATTATTGATTGTATCAGTTTCATCAGCTGGTGTTCAGAAGCATTTGATCAATACCGACATTTATCACATGCTATGAATTTATCTTAAACTACAAACAGTAGGAACACACAGTGATTTCCGACAGTGTGATAACCTTTGCCGGAAACATCATGTTTGCACTATTTTTTTCTTCACATTTTGCTTCACATTTCACATATTCACATGCATTTGTCTGAATGCGTTTTGATTTGAAAGAACAATGAAATCACGAGTGTTCTATGACGTGACAATGAAACATCACGCGATTCAACCTTAGCAACATATAACCATGCAGAAAACGGACAACCACCGTGACGTCATAATACAAAGTATTTGACGACCAGATGATCTGCATTGTTTATACTGTTTCCTAGCAACGCACATGTTTACGGGTCTTCGATCTGCTCAGTACAAGGGTCCTTGGGTACAATCAAGGATTGTAGGAAGTTCTTGCAATCTTTGGTATAATTTCACTCTAATGTACATGGTTTGGGTTCTCAAATATTTCAGAATCATAAATTCATAGCATGTGATAAAAACAAAACCTGTTTCGTGTGTTTTCCAGCACACGGGAAAGATCTCGTTTGAACTGGCGGAAGAACATCAGAAAGCACTCGACCTTCGGTCTCGTGCTCTCTTGTATTCTTCCGCCAGTTCAAACTCGATCTTTCCCGTGTGCTGGAAAACACACTCACCTAGTTTTGTCATTATATTTTATGACTTTGTGGGTTGTTCAATAAACGATAATCAATTTATGCATATGATGAATTTCTAATTGAATATTTCATTAGGGACATCCGGAGTTCCACGTTTAAACGCACGTTTATTTATTCGTGCCTCCGTACGACTAAATACACGTTTATGAAAGGGTGCCTTATTATTTCATTGCCCAGGTGAATACCAGGTACTCGCCGTGTATACTATGGCAATTTCAAACAAGACAAACTGCTTCACGTATTTTTATCGAAATAAAAAAAATCTAAATTTAGGTGAGGAGGCCTAAAAATATTACTGAAGAACTATACCATGTATACCATGTTTTCCAACCAAAATTGACATCCCATTTGGATGTGCCAGTATTTAAGCTTTATCTTGAAGTATACCAGAAGTTTACTCCATACAGCTGAAACTAAGAAGGAAAAAGTTTCAACAATTTATTGATCCCCAAAATTGTTTTATTTGACTCGAAATGGCCCAAAACAGATACTAGTAGTGATTTGATCTCTAACTAAAATATATTTCTATCAATTAGTTAGAAAATCAGAATGGACGCCATGTGCAGGCCAGCGATTGAAGAGCAACAAAAAATATACACTTCGCAAGAGTACATAATGAGAGTCCCATGGATAAAGTAGGGAAAGATTGACAGATTTTGATGAAATGGCCTCCATGCTCTATAATTTGGCATTTCTCAACGAAATTGACCACCAATTTTGAGAACAAATTTAGAAATCAAATTCTAAGAAAAACTGTTAATTTATTTCTTTCCCAAATTTTTAGGAAGATTCGCTCATAAACTCTAAAGATAAAAATGCGGATGGGCCTCAAAGAAAGGAGGGACGGTCAGACGGACGACGGATGCAACGCTAATGGGTTATCAGACCATATAGGGCGTGTAGCTTAAGAGGCAGCAAAAACAACAAATTGATGAAATGGAAGAAAACTAAAAATTGACAAAATGTTTGAGTCTATGTCACCGTCCTTCTTATATACATAATCTGACAATGATGAGTGACATGTACGTTATACATAATTGAATAAGTATGAGTATCATCAGATTGATCAGATTTTGGGACAACACGAGCAAAGCACGATATTTATTTCACGATGAGCATTAAGAAAGCAATATTTCAATAATATGGTGACACTGAAAAGGAAAGTGCAGCAGGGATTACATAAATGTTAAAACTTGGGTTGCCCGGTTAGCTCAGTTCGTATGTGGGCTGACCTCTCACCAATGCAGTTGCTCTGGTTTTCTCCCATGATATTGACCACATTTACGCCAAGATCCGAGCCAACAAGAGATGTTAATGTAAGCACATGCTTGTCGTCAATTGTTGTAAAATGAATAATGTTTAAAGATGTTAAATCTTCCCGAAGTATACACGCAATGATTAATTGTACACAACTGTAGAGATACACATCTTTGGCATATACATTCACGGATAGGGATATTCTGGTGTATATTTTGCACACCGCATGTAACGAATGCTGTTGAGGACACCTCACTATGTGAATGTGAAAAAATGAACGCTCCCCTAAATGTGAATTTAGTCGTACGTAGGCACGAATAAATATACGTGGGTTTAAACGTGAAACTCCGGATGTCCCTATTATGCTATGCTTTAGTATGAAACTTCGATCATATTCTTTTATGCATTGGATGTGTCACAAACATGAAGAACGAATTAGGCAAAATATTGATGTTCCTAATATCACACTGTTGCATCAACCTTGTTCTGTTTAACATGGATCGAATATATCACCTAAAAAAATTTCGTTCGTTTTATCCATGAAGTCCCGAATTTGAACAGCTGAGGTTTTCCTAGGCAGCACAACGTTACAAGCAAACAGTGATAATTAGGAGTTGAGCACGTGTGGGTGTTAATTGTGTTAACCGGATGTTTCAATTCACCATAATACGCATATATGACACTTTATGTAATGAATAAAAGTCTTTGGAGCGAATTGTCAACCAAGTTTGTGCAGACTAACTCGTCCCATCTGCCTTGATGGCGTGCCTTCACAGCTCTGTCTTCCCCATTTGCTGTTGATTTGTGCACAGGCAGTCTGACCGATATTCCTTTCGCCCGGTGGACTGACCGAGGTCGATCTATCAAGATACACTTTGATCTCCCTTTTTCACTGAAAGGAACCACACTTACTTTTTGGAAGTGTAAATCAATGGGAAACAAATGAGCCTAGTGGTCTGGTTTCCTGATTAACATGTTTGTAGCAAATCGCCATTGAAATAACACAAGATTGCAATTGAATCTATAAATCCAGAGGTCTTAGCTACACTCAGTGGTCATTCAACGTGGTATGATTCATTAGGTATGTGGTGTTATTTTCGATCACATGATAAGAATTGTTATTAATATGGCAACTACAGCGTCTCTCTGCGAGGGTGAGTGGAAAGATATAAAGCTATGTATCAGCTTTCTTGGACTCCTACCTCATATGTCTCGTCGGACATCGAATTATGCACACATTATGCAACTCGCCTCGCAGGAAGATGCTTTAAAATTGTCCCCGGGTGGAACCCACTGCAGCCTGATATGCTCTCATGACTCAGATATGTGTAAGGGTCTAGACGGTATGTGTCATCAGCACAATATGGTATTAGGTGTGTATTTGGTGTGAAATTTTGGATTCCGTGTGATCGATGAATGCTAAAATGATGTCTCAGATTATCGGTTGTCATATTTAAAACTTGTTTGCAAACGTGATGACATATGCATCCTGATAATTGATGCGACCTTACGAGGTTTTCATTCAAAATTAGCATTTACGCTGTATCACACTCCTACAATCACGTTGTGAAACTACTGTAGTTTGAAAAATCATTTCATCTCTCCCTATCAAACTTAGCTTTACTTCTTTGGACATTGATGGCAAAAACATCATCCGGATTCAAGAACTCTATTAGAAGCGAGTATGCATCATTATTACATACTATGTGACCATGCATATTGTTTAATTGATACAGAAGAATATACATGGGCAATTTATTTTAGGGGTGCTACTGATATCATGATTTGGAGATCGTCCTGTGCTTGTGCTCATTGGTCATATTATAAAGTATTGCCTATAGTTGTATTTTGCATATTGCATTTTTATGGCTTGTCTATAGTTTCAGTTATTTGTTGAAATTTAACTGAAAAGTTGAAATACTATAAGCGTATGCTTGATACTGAATTTCCGTAACTGGATTGTTATAACACACGTGATATTGTGGTCACTCCCTTGTTTAAAGGTGAGTACCATATAACTGCGAAGTAGCAGTTGCAATTGGTGATTCCCAGTTTCAATCAACAATAGATACCCAGCAAACACTGATAGCCTGTTGGCGAATATATCCCTTCAGTCACCAGTGTTAGAAACAGTCCCTACACTCTGGACTGGTACAGCCTTAGTGCCATACAATAAGTGATAGGCATGACTAGTTTATCGTCCATTTAATTTTATCACCATCAACACAGATGGTAGTCTGTAGTAGTCTATAGAATCAAGTAGACCTTGATTCTATAACTTCTCAATTCGGGACGGCAACGACGGGACCGAAACGTGTTCAACCAAAGGCCCCATTTATAAAAAGGGAATCATTAATGGAATGGTTTTGAAACTCATTCTTCGAGTGTATGCGTTGTCTAATTATACGAGAAAACTACTTCTGAAAATTGCACTAATTTCCTGTTATTATCTTTGGTGTAATTCCAGACAGTCATGCCAGATGCAATTTGGGGCAATCATGCATTGATATATTATTATAGAATATTATTTACCTTCTCATATAGTATTATTCTCTTGCATGATACCAAACAGATGTTTTGAAATAATGTGAAGATGAATGTGGCCCTCCATTTATGACTAAAAAATGTGTGGACGTTCGTCTTTTGATAACTAGGTTTGAGAACTAATGTTGGGCTTTATTACGACCCAGTTTTATTGTTATTTAACAGCATATAAATGAACTTGTTTTAATCCACCTATGTATATTACAATTAGAAATGTACAACGTTATATGAATCTAAAGTTCATGTAGCATGAAAACTAAACCCGATATGAACAATTATTGATCGTATCACTTTTCGTTACATTTCGACGTGTTATCAATATCAATTTAGTGTATTTTGATTGATAGCGAATCAATAGTTGCCTCTGTGCATAGCATTGTGTTGAATTTCACTTTTATTTTTAGACTCAGGTGAATGTGTTGATTTGCAGTTGAAAATTATTGATACCTACCAATCCAGTTTTTTTTTTTCAAGGAAATAATAAGTATTTCGTGCGCACTGATCTCTGGGCATGAATTGATAGTAATTGGGTACGAATTATTAATTCTTGAGCACGATTTATTAACTTCTGGCCACGAATCGTTATTTCGTGCCACAGGTCATTAATTCGTCTGCACAGTTTATTAATCAGTCCACACGGATTTACTAAGTTGTGCACACGAATTATTATTTCGTGTGCATGGATAAGAAAGTATTTCTGGTATGTCACCTGAGGGGCTCCGTAGATAATAGCTATATTTCTGACAGAAATACATTGTGGGTATCATTTAAGAAACCAAATTGAAAATAATATGTGGTCCTTGTGATAACAATATACCATCGATATTGACCGGTGCATATTGACGAAAATTCAACAGTTTTGCGGCTAAACGAAAATCAGCAAATTGGTATTTATATCATTTATTGAATCAATTTCTGCAGTACTTTCTCATTACCATGATTACATGAAGTTAAGTATGAACAATAATCGTCAGCTAGAGTTCAATAGCATTTGATTGATATTGACATTAATGACTTTGTGAAATGTTCAATAATCGATAATCAATTTATGCATCTGATGAAGTTATAATTGAATATTTCATGATACTATGCTTTGTTATGAGAATTTGATCATATTTTTGATGTACTGAACGTGTCACAAACAACGATGTTCCAAGTATCACACTCTTGCTGTGACATCGGTTCTTTCTAACATGGGTCGTGTATATTACCTGAAAACTAATCTTTGCGTGATTTATCCATGAAGGTCCCAGATTTGAACAGCTGAGGTTATTCTAGGCAGCAACGTTTCAAGCAATCAATGATAATTACGCTTTGAGCACGTTGGTGACAATTGTACTGTATTATGCCAATCAGATCTTGACAAAGCAGTGGCGCACTACTTCATGTTGTTGCTTTTTTTCGAGATTCTTAGAGCAAAAATACGTATGGATCATGCAGTAACTAACTGTTCAATCATTCATACCTGACATTGTTATATCCTTCAGAGATGACAATAAGTTTATGGAGAAATATTTAAAGCATTTTTAGCAACAATGGCCGATCCATCACGGCATAATCACTGTTCAACGTTGCACTCAGGGAGTCGGACTTCCATCAATTACAGTGGGAAATGCAATCTCACTTGCATATGGCACAATATGATACACCAGTCATAATGGAGTTTTTACGCTACATGGTCCATTCATACAATCCCTCATACATATTTTCCGTTAGTGTATATAATATTATCTACTTTATAGCATATATCGGATTTATATCAAATTTTGACAGAGAATCATCTGGAAAGATGGAAACATAACTTCCCGGAATGTTTACATTTGAAACCACACTGGCGTAAATATATTAAATCTTGTCTCCACTACCAGCTTGACAAATATTTGAATGCTGTCAATTTAATATAGACACAACCATTTATAGTTTGTTTCATTGGTAACAGTGTGATACTCCAGAAATCATGAGCTTGAACGATATTTCCCTTTCTCAGTGGTATACATTCTGTTTCCTTCATTTTCATGTATTTTATTTTCCACTTACTATTGTTCCCTAGGGCTGCTGCACAAGATGACTGAACATAACATGCTGTCTACTGTGTACACGTAATTGAAAGTGATAATATAAGCATACTGCTGTTTCAGTATTTCCTCACAGGCGACGGGAAATAATCAAGGAATCATCATGAATGCCAGCAAGGTATAATCCAGCAGTGCGGATCATTCAACATCAACATCTATTAGAGGGTAACGCCAGGGTCCCGGCCTCAAATCGACAGCAACTGGTGTGTGTGAGCGAGAAGGAACCACGTCCGTATACGGACGTATACCAGACAGTTACCACACATATTGTCCTAATGATCTGTGGGTTTGGTCTTGTCAGCAACATCTTTGCGTTGATTCTGCTGTTAATTCCGCGGAACAAATTAGCGAGGCATCGCGTGCATCAGGGAAATGAATCACAGTCCGCAGGCTCGGATATTGCCTGCCTGATTGCATTGTTTTCATCGGATTGTTGTTTCTGTGCGGTGCTCTTTCCGCAGCGGTAAATGGATGTCAATACAACTCTATACCTGTGGCCTTCTTTTCTCCTATACTATGAATTATACGAAGGGGCAATCATTAACACATTTGTCCTGTCTAGCACCTGGCTGACTGTCTCCATGAGTGTAAACGGATATTTACATTTATGCCATCCGCTTTGAAATATGTTGGACGGAAATTAGCAGCATGGGCTATAACCTTGTTTCTGATGGACGTATATGATGCGACTAACCCGGGACTGTGACTAGAATGCTTAGATCCTTGCTAAAATTTCGCTTTGTCAAACCATTTTTGAAAATGTTGATCTCTAAGACGCCGTTGAGTTTGCTCATATAATTGAGTATTGGACATTAACGACGGATTGCCAAATATATTTGCAATCCTGTCAACTGTTAAAATAATACGGATAATCTGATATCAATACTACAACTGAATGTTAGTTTTGTCCATGAATGATCCACTACAATAGGATTTCGGTATCATAGTTCATGATTCCCGGGATAGTCGCAGTTCCCGACTTAGTCGTATGAAAAGGTTTGCTTTTCCCGGGATTATCGCCGTTCCTGGGATAGTCGCATCGAGATTCCCAGGATAGTCGTATCACAGACGTTTTTCAATATCGGAACTATGATTCCGTTTTGAGCTTTGGTCTACACTAACGCACGAATTGTGTTCACTGTCTGCCACAGTTTTGGATTACAGAAGCAGCAGCAGAGAAGAGAACAGAACATTATAACTCTCACGATGATATCGATTGTTTTGTCCTACATCACTTTGGTTCTTTCAACACTCCATCCACAGTGAGACACACCAAAATCCATGTCTGTTAGTCAATGCTTTAGCCAATTCCATGCATGCAGTCAATTTTTCCTGCAACTTTGTCCCGTATCTCATTCTCGACAAATAAATCAGAAGGATACTTTTGATACAAAACAGTGAAGAACATATGTGACGTATTTTCTTGAATATATCACTCATATATTAATATTATGAATTTTGTGGCATTTTCAATTTGTTGTGATGAAGATAATCGACTCATGATTCCTATTCACCAATATTATAACGTTACGCAAGAGACAAATTCACCTGTTGTAGCTCTATTTCAGAATAATATTTAATAACCATATATATATGTTATGGCACAATATAAGATATTAAAATTATATGCATTCACATTGGTTATGCTTCTCGAGCTTCAATTTACTATTGCTCATATAGTTGATTGGCACACATAAAGTAAAGTTGGACTGCACAGTGCAACGAGTTGCCATAACTTTTGGCCATATGACTTTCACGAAGTTCTTGGAACTTTTCTGATTTTAGAGTTAAGACAAGAGAAAATAATGGAATATCAAATTCAGTTTTTATCCTTTTTATACTCTAAATCATTTAGCTCCATCAGTTTGATTATCTGTGCAAAATGCGAGGTTTTCCCTTTCTAGAGAAGCTTGATCCCATTCCAGATTTCATGTTGTGTGTCGAGTGATATATATGAGAAACTTGTTCTGCAAAGTCAAAGCAGGAAAGCTACACTTTATACTGCATAGTTATACTCTCAGTAATTCCGTAAGAATTCTGGAATCAGGTGGATGGCAGCTTTCTTACGGCAAAAGTAATAGAACCATAATGTTGAGGGACGGAATTGTGGCAAGCCATGATTACATTGCTTTTGGGGCCATGGTTTTAGATGCTATTCGTCCTTGGCGAGATTGGTGTAAGTAATATATTCTCCATTATGGTGTCTTTTGGTGACATTTGAGTGCATGATATGTTGTGAATCGGCCGCTGCGAACATGAGTTATTTTTCATGATATTGTCAATAGTTTACCAAATAAAATTATCTTATTAACTTAACTAATTCTTGAGTACAAACGCATGTCTTCAAGTTCTTTCAATGTACGTAATATGTAGAAGGTATTTACATTTTATTTGTTTTGAAAGTGTATTATGTATGGTGTATTTCAAAGATGGAAGAAATCAGTCTTCTTTGTTGAAGATAATGACAGTACATGCCAAATTATGTTTTAATCATGGCAGTGCAAATGTAAACACTTTGTTCATATCGTGTTTTTAATATATTATTCGAATTTGAACAAAAAAGAAATTTGTACACAGTACCTCAATGCATTTGCTGTTAGGAGAAATGCCAACTAGTAGTTTTTCACGCTGATACTTTCATCTGGTACAATCATTTGCATCCTTAGCAGATTACGGTCTTCACCACCTGGCTCTGTCATGTTGATGTTATACAGGCGAATGATTCAAATGAATTGAGGTAGATGTTACCGACTCTAAATCTGTGGATTATATTCAGTTGATTATATTAACTAACATTTAAAGAATAATCTGAATAACACATACCTGAAAAGTACCCGTCCAACAACCTTTACTACAATACATTACGGAATAACTTGCCAGTTCCGTGACAAACAATGAATACACTCACCTTAACTAACCAGGACCAAATTCCACTCACAACATTGAGAAGCGGCATGGATCACATTACCACAGTTGTCAGCCTCACTTCCCAATCTTATGGATGACTAAACATTGAGTGGGGTTTGGACTCACTTCCCTTGTTATCATGGTCGATTAGCAACATCTAGGTGACTGTGAGCTCAGTCAAGGACAGTGTCATATAACAAGTACATGTCATGCATTGACATAGGCAAAATAGGGTATTGTTTTCTACAAACCACACCACCTTTTATTGTACTGGAAGGATATATATACATGACGATGCATGGTTATTCCTATATGCAATTGGACGCCAGAGACGAAAAATATCGATGGCTTGCCAATTTCTCATCTGTCATTTTCAGGTGTCTCTTGCTGTGTTAATCGTAACACATAATTTAGCTAACATAATTTGGACATCTGTATACTTATTCGTTCCAATTAGTGTACAGATGGATTTCAATGGATTTCAATTTCATCATAACGGTTGCAGCTATCGTTTTCCATTAAACTGTAACAACTAGATCTCCTCAAACATTTTATCAGCTGGAGTTATGGGCTTTTTTTTGTGGGGGGGGGGTGGATGGGTGAATGTATTGTACTATGCGTATTTACTCTAAATCAAGAAAGCAAATCTGGAAAGCGTGAGTATCAAGAAAACCATACTGTTTCCATTATGATCTCTATAACCATTAACAGTTATATACAATCGCGACATTTATGCACCAAATTTATGCATCGATTATGTACCAGGTAATATGATGGTCATGCTAATACCAGCTTGTTTTTAAACACACAGTTCCTCTCCACATCGCGAATAGGATCGGTAATCTGAGATTGGATGATGGGCTCAGTTGAGCTTGATGAGAATAGTCTAGATCTGGATGTTGGTTTTATGTTTATATAAAGCATATGGACGACTTGTTGCCGAATACTGAATAATGTTGGTATTGTTACAATTTTAAACCATATTCAGATACATGTACAAAATCCTGTCAACTAATTGCATTTTTGAAAACAAAAATAACAAATCAATTCATTTTATTCTGATAAAAATAGAAAGATATGTGCGTATTTTTATATGTGATAAACATGAATCGCTGCATGGGAACTGATTGATATCTCTTTGATAGTATCAATCCATCATATGGGACTATTGTGTGACTGCCCACATGCACTGAGCTGGTCGATAGATTCATAATGTGAAGTGGATCAACAGTTAGACAATTTTCAACAATAAAAATTTGTTTTGATAGTGCTATCTATCTTATATTTTCGACGATTCAATATCTCATCTTATCTCATTTATATATATATATATATAGAGAGAGAGAGGGTAGATAAAACTAACCAATACTTTACAGTTTCAGTGTAGTTTTCATGGACTATTGATTACTCGATCTTGGTCAGAATTGGTTGAAATAAACACAAATGTGGCCACGGCAATCCACATATATTGTCATGGGAGAATGAAATATATATATTGTTTTCTACATTGGACAGATGACATTATCAAAACCATTTTTCGCAATAGTTTCGATATACTTTGTTTTGAATAACCCTATATAACAATACTGTACTCATGTTGTTAACTCATCTTCAAAAGAAAAATCAGTACAAGGTAACAAGATTCAAACAGGAAAATAAACTTTCACTGACATATCGACTAACAATGCTGAGAATTATTACAAATTCCCATTATTCCAATGTAGAAAAATCTTTTATGTGTCCAATAAATATATCGTGTTGTAGTTAACTATGATTAGTTAATAACAAGGGATATTGAACACCATACTGGCGTCTCCTCACTGGAGACAAGTATCTCAGAATGTCTGCATCTATGTTGAATACAAAATCCTCTCCCAGCTCTCTGTCTATATATCTCTCTCCTATAGGTTAATTCTGCTGGCCAGCAGCTTGCCTCATTTCCCAGCACACAGCCGTTGGGCTAGGAGAATTGCCCCGGCCAGGTAGATCTAGGCAGCATGTGGAGGAATATCTGGCTGGCAGTCCACAGTCGCGGCATCCTGTTTTCATTCGCCTCAGTGATGTTGGTTTAGGAGTAAGCGAGATGATAATGTCTCAAGTATAAATGAGTAAATGTAGAGTTTTGAAAGTGTCGTTACACTGATTTTCACTCAATGATTGGATATATTAGAATTGTTCAGTGCATATGAAAGCCTGTGGGAACAATGTGACGCGTGAGTATACCATTGCTTAATTTTGTGTGAGAAATGTGTCGTCAATAGTAATGTAGAACCAATGAGAAAATGTGTCAAGTCATGTAGCCCCACTGCGATATATTGACAATGCAATGGGTAAACTGTGTGTAATCAAGTGGATTCAGTCAATTAGAATTCAACTTCGAATAATAAATAAACTGTTACATTAAATTGTTTTTGTATCGGTATTTCAGCTTAACTATTTATGGTAAATGACAGATCATTTCGTTTCAGGTGAACGTTAGATAGTTTCTCGTATTCAAGTTTCAGTCTTTTGTTTTGATAACACTATCAACTGTTCTCCACGACTGCTCAATTATAAGGCTCAAATCAGAGGCAGGCTATTTTGGTTCTTTTTTATTCTTCATATCATTATATCATATAACTGTTATATCACTGTGGTTCTTCTATATCCACAGGTGACGAAGGATAATGAGAAAACACCATGAATGGCAGTAGGGGGTGTATCTGTTATGCGATACAGATAATACAAGAACATATCCTGCACCATGTATACGAGGGAAATGGAAGTGTCCCAGCCTTACCAGCATCAAACCGTGAACAACTGGTATGCGTGAGCGAGAAGGAACCACGTCCGTATACGGACGTATACCAGACAGTTACCACACGTATTGTGCTAATGATCTGTGGGTTTGGTCTTGTCGGCAATATCTTCGCGTTAATTCTGCTGTGAATTCGACGGAACAAATTAACGAGGCATCGCGTGCATCAGGGAAATGAATCACAGTCCGCAGGTTCGGATATTGCCTGCCTGATTGCATTGTTTTCATCGGATTGTTGTTTTTGTGCGGCGCTCTTCCCGCAGTGGTACATGGATGTCAATACAACTCTATACTCGCGGCCTTCCTTTCTCCTATACTATGAGTTATACGAGGGAGCAATCATTAACACATTTGTCCTGTCTAGTACCTGGCTGACTGTCTCAATGACTGTAAACCGATATTTGCATTTATGCCATCCGCTTTGGGCTTTGAAATATGTTGGGAGAAAATTCGCAGCATGGGTTATGTCCTTGTCTTTGATGTTTAGTGTCATTTTCAATTTTCCAAGATTCTGGTTTGGAACAGTTTCTGAAGTGCACTGTTTGTTTCCAGATAATATGACTATCTATTACATAGAGGATAATACTAAGACTTGGGAAGAAACATATCGCTGGACATATTTTGTTATTGGAATCATGATTCCATTGTGTACCTTGCTCTACACAAACGCACGAATTGTGTTCGCCGTCTGCCACAGTTTGGGATTGCAACAACAACAACAAAAAAGAGAACGGAACATAATCACTTTTACCATGATTTCGATTGTTTTGTTCTACATCACTTTGGTATCACCTGCAGAACTGCTGAAATTCTTCGAACGCTCAATCGACAGTGAGACACACCAAGATCCATATCTGTTAGTCAATGCTTTGGCCAATCTAATGCAGGCAATCAACTTTTCTTGTAACTTTGTCCCGTACCTCATTCTTGACAAATCGATCAGAAGGATAATTTTGGGCTGGTGCTGTCCAAAAACATTCCCTCGCAGATCATCTTCAAGCTACCATGTAGCCTCTGATAAAACAAACACGTTGTGTTCAAGAAAAAGTCACGGAAAGTATGGAACTCCAATGTGAGGAAGATATGTGACAAATCATAAGATGACAATACTATCAAATTGCAGAATGATGTATACTCAACACAATATACTGTTGTATTTTGTGCTGTGATAACACACACACTTGAACAAATATATGACATGTGGTCTCCATATCAGGAAGCATGGCCTACTCTAGGCATATTGCTCATGCATCTATCAGTACTAAAAAATGACACACTATGCAGTACATCAATATATTAAACCTGTCCAACATGCCCATGTTACCGGGCTTGCTAGCAGTGTAATTTATTGACTGCAGGATGTTCCAGGCTCGGAGAATCCCAGCCAATCTCATTGTATATGCATACGAAGTATCCATATCAACCCATAGATGTTGCTTTATGTTTCTTAAATCTCTTACTCGGAAAGGAAAAACCCATCAAGACACAGACGTGCCAGCAGTAGAGCAATACATGCAGTTGGCAATGATGAAACCAGAAGTGCAAAATATATATTATGTGAGATTGACAACAGGAGGAATGACAAATTTTTGTTTGCTAGTATGGAAGACAATCATTCAATGAATAAGCACACAAACATGTTTATGTCTAGTATGTTTTATTTGTCATATTCATGAATATGTATAACAACTTTATGTTTTGAGAATGTGACGAAAAATGGATTCTGCGTATAAAAAGGACATTAAACATTAATTGATATAATGCAAAAAGGGATGTGAATATAATAACCAATTAGCAATATAATTATACAAAATATACAAGTAATTTGTGTGTTTTTTACAACTACCGCTGTTATTTCACAGATTCATTAGGCAATATACACCTACCTACCAACCTAGAATAACTTTCTCTGTTTTCCGACCATAAATTACGGCCAGTGTAGCCGTTTGCGCAAGCTTGTATGCTGAAATGTATGCTTATAACTGGGCCCGATAAAATAATTGGTGTGAATGGGAAATATACTTTTTTGAATAGCATTTCGTTTTCGTTTGTAAATACAAGTCTGCTGAAACAGGACACACTTCAAGCCTAAATAATCCAGAAAAACTCGTGATATGAAGGCTGTCCAAACTGGCAACGATACATTTTGAGCAATACTAAAGAATAATATTTGTTAATTAATCTGTTAATTATTGGATAATAGGCGGAAACATTTATTCACATATAAATCCATTCCAGTCCTCAACAAACTATCAACATGAACACATTGAACGTCGGATGCAATAGATGACGTTAATTTCGATGTAGCTATTCATTTTACTTTGCATAACGTTTTTATGTAAGATGTTTCTGGAATATATGTGGTTGGTGTAAGATATACACAGAAATGTATTGAACACTAATAACTAATTTAATCACATTTTTTTCGTTAATGTAACCAATTATATTATATCCAACCACATTTGGGAATACAATCCAATGAATGATGTCCCCATAAAATGGGCACATAAATCGATCATTCAGCTGAAATGATAACACTTATTGATGATATCTGTGCAAGCTGATCCATATTTGATTACATATATATCAATTTAATTGTGCAGGTAATCAACAATCAGCTGCCATTAATTTGATTAGGACTCCGCATTCTATTAGCAGCAGTGGACTGCTCTATACATATTTGCAGGGATGTTACCAAAGATCGGGCTTCTGCACAAACAAATAATACTCTAACGAGACGCCATCACTGACATGATATTGATGTCTTGTGTTATAAATATCAAAGATGCAAACCCAAATAATTGATATATGTGGCTTCGTACTTTGTTTTGCTTTTTACTTTCTATTGTAAACCACACAGGGCTACTAAATGTAGTCAAGGTGTTGTTTTGATATGACAAGTTGCCATTTACTTTAGTTCAGCTATATGTGAATTATGTTGTAGACAGGTACAAAACCGAAATTCAGTTACCTTGAATCCATGACCATGTCACTCTAAGAATCCTGTCATGCACAGGTTTTGTAGGCTTAGTGAGGGGAGTAATTTCCAACCAATTACCTTCTCTGTACATTGTCAAGACCAAACTCTCGTTGTGGTGAATGTAATTTACTTCTCGCATGCAAAACCTAATGAAAGGGTGATAAATGCCCACTTCCACTTGGAAAAGCCGAAGTGGCCATGGCGCAACGCACTGAGTCGTTCGCCTGCTGCTGAAGGGAATTCAATGTTCGTCGTCGGTGGGTTCGAGCCCCGCTCTCGGCGATCAAAAATCACTCAGCGGATTAAGAGTTAGTCCTCACTTTTCAGAATTATCCATGTGCCAGTTTATGTACATACTATGGACGCGTATTGCTGAAAACAAGCTTCTTGATGCAAATATCATATATCAGTATTGAGAGTAAGCTATATCAGAATATCCATATCCAGTGGGCAGTATTGATGTGATATTGTCGCTGTCTACCAACTGACTCTCAAGTGTTATAGTGTGAATTGCTCAATCAGTACACTCCAATATACATGATATAAAGTTAAAAACCAAGCTCAAAGATTCTGAATTGTAACTGGTATTGGCCACTTACAGCGTCTGAGTATGTTGGTAGGAAAACAATATGTTGTAATAATTGCATATAACAAGAACTAGAAATATGATTAGTACATAATAGTGTCGTTATTTCAAAGGTCATAAGCACCAAAAATTCATGGAACAAAATAGATGACCAGCCTGTGTCAGACACATTGTGAAAATATCAATAACAAAATGACCAAAAATGGCAATGATATCAATTCAAAAAGTTAGACCAAGGCTAAGAAAGGTTACCGGAGAATTGTATCATGTTGAGACACAATTGTTGTGTTTTCACCAAAATTGCTGTTGTCACATTTCAATGTCACTGAAAGTCGAGACAAGGTCACCTGTCACCATTAAAATCACTAAATGTGACTTCCCATGTGCCAATATTTAAGCTCTCTCACAGGGTACATGTAGGAAATCTTCAAATGCTACCGAGCAGATTTCGAGAAAATGGTTACCAAAGTCAAACTATCTTCTTTTTTCGGACAAAAAAAAACTGTTTTGACCTTCCAAGGTCACCGAATGTTAAACTGAACGTCACCACTGAAAGAAAAATATGTTTCATAATTGAATGTGTCATTATTTGTGTTCTATATTGAAGTGTTATAAAGGTTTCTTTCGCACAGTTCCCATTATGAAGGAAGAAGTGGATAGAAAAATCCTCAATGGCAAACTTTTGTTTTGCTAGAATTGGGTCAAAATGAATAGTGACTTGGCAGTGAAATTTTCCGTCAACCCGTCAAAAATTAAAATGACGGCCACACGCAGACCGGCGATTCAAGGGCATAAAAATAACTTATACCACCTCTTCGGCAGATGAATATTCTTAACAGTTGAGAGCTATTCTGGACACGAATACAGATATTGACACATCAAATGGAAAGTTATAATAAAGTGATCTCGGTAGTGACTTTGACTTTGACCTTCAGTGACCTTGAAAAGTCAACAGGGCAATTTTGGCGAAAAGGAAATAAAAACAGTTGTGCCTCAGCACTATACATTTCTACGATAGCCTTTAAAGCCCATGTAATGTAATGGTGAGAGAGGTTTTATTATAAATATTAAAAACACTTGACCGGCGTCAGGTGTTTATGACAGTTAACCAATGAATATGGATACCTGGGACTGGATTGAGGAGCACACACCAATATTCGAAGGCTTTTTCATCTTTTAACGGAGGTGATATTACCTGAAGAAATGTCACGTACCGAGGTATTATCAGGTTCGCCATGCTAATTCAGGACCAACTAGAAAGAAGCCACCATGAAGGGGCAATAGTTTCTGTGTGATCATCATGTGTACTGTGTTCGCTGGTGCATAGGACCGAAGTCTGCTAATTTGACACAATTCTAAGGGAGATTGTGTAGATTTCTCCAAGGACAGTCATGTGTATGGCTTTTATTTTGTGTGACCTCGGTGCAATTCATACCCCTCTTGAATGCCGTCGTGCATGTTCACTAGCATAAAACAAAACGTTGGGCAGCTTGAAGTGTTTTCATGGACGACGTGACCTCATATTTTACAGCAGATTGGATATTTTAGACATCCAGCTGTGAGGCTGCCTAGGCAAATATTGTTTCTGTTTTAGACATATTTATTCATACCGGGAACAACAGAGTTACATTCCCGTACATTATTCGGTAAATTGTTCTGTAGCTTAGGAGCACACACATAATATGTTCGATAGCCTGCCTTTTTGCAGCGGGCACTCTTCTCGACCAATATGTACTTGGCAGTCTAAACGAATGTTCTGCAAGATGTGTAAGGAATCAATTATTGTCGCAGGTAAGATGAGGGCTAGGCCCTGGAGCGATTTGGAAATAAGCAGGTTGATTTTAAACTGGATTTGGAATTTCGTTGGAAGCCAGTATATAGATTGTAGCAGAAGCGTAACATGGTCTTGTTTCCGTTTCATACAAACTAGCTGAGCTACATTGTTCTGCATTAGCTGGAGCTTACAGATCAGGCACCTGGGTAAACCAATCAACAAGCTGTTCAAACAATCTAGTCTTGATGTGATGAAAGATATAGTCTGTAGTCAGGTAAGGATGTATGCAGGCAAATTCACAAAGTTGAACGTAGCATGAGCGAAAAATATGTCTGACCACGTACAGCACACAGTCGATAACTGCGCCAGTGTTGCGGGCTACTTTTTCTGCACATACTTGTGTTCCCCCAATTTCGAATACGGATACGTCTGGTCTTTGTTTTAGCGTATTTTATTTTCTCATTGTCAAAAATTCAGTGTTTGCTGCATCAAGTTTTAGATGGTCACTATTTTCACTGTCAATATTTAATGTCATCCATTGACGAATTTCTTGTAGTAGTTGTGATTCGTCCTCATCTGCCGGGCGATTTCAACATGAACCATGAGTCCCAATGTCTACTACTGACGTTCAGTCTAGCGGTGCTTTCGTTTTACATCCACTTTATCATCGTTGTACCACAGAGTGAGACCGGATTAGAATTTCTCTGGTGGTCGCTGGGCGTGAGTGTCAAAAATGGTAGAGTGTTGTATTCTACTGGTCGACAAAATCAGCCATGTACACATACAAGATCAGTTGCAGGAATATCCTGTTCCAAGTTTTTCATGTCAATTTCTTCATGTTGCTGATCTTTGTCACCTTCTTCACGGCGGTGCGATTGTCGACACTGCAGGTAAGAACAACAGATGATGGTGGGATATCGGTGGTGGTTCATCACGGGACCTAGTCAGAACAAGGCCGAGAACGTGACTATGCACACGTTGAGTAATATATGAGTAATAACAAAATAGTAGGTTCTTGAACTTACCAACGATAGTTGATGCTGTCGTCCATGTGGAAGTCACCCAACATGACTAGATTTCCAGAAGATGTTGAATGGCTATCAATATAGTGCTGGAATTGATCCAGGAATTGATCCGGGAACATCATTTGAAACAAAAATGTCATAAACAATCAGAGAGTCCATTATTTAACCTTTTGTGTCTAAAATAATGTCATTTTGAAAAAAATAACCCTTCCTTGAAATATTTTTGGGCATGTTTGTGAAAAAAGAAATCAGAAAGATTTGACTGTAAATTTCGAAAATAACAAGTTGACAATGACAGATGGACGGACGGATGGAACATATCTAATGCAAGATATCAAAAGGTGTTTTCAATGATTTTGACCATTACAATTGTCCGAGTTGTCTTTTCATCCGTTTTGATACACATGTTGTACCAGTTTTGTATATGAACAATCGAAAGTGTATCCATCAAAACCGAATGTAAACAAATGCCCAAATCGCACTCAAAAGTCCCAAATCGAGTACATTTTCCAGTTCGTATGTGCATACATAGTGTAGTTATGAGAAAATAATCAGTGATATACCATGATGTATGTGAAATTGTTAGTCCATCCTGCACTTCTATGTTTTGTTTACATCTGCGTGTGATGGATGCAATTCCTGTATTTACGCGAAAACCGCCTATTAAAATGAGCAAAATTTCCCAAAGGACTGGTTGTACTCATTACATTTGATGTGAACATGTCTCATTCAGTTAATTTAGCATGTTTATTATGAAATATAATTTTCAAAAAAATATTGACTGGTTTCGAAGGCAGTTGCTTGAAACAGATTTGCTTTCTGAACATTGCCTGAGATTAAGGCATCTGTACTGCTTTTAGCTTCTGGTACAGGAATCATACATTTATGATGACTACAACCTTCAATGTCTGTGGATTTAGTTCTCACAGGATAATAAAACACGGAGATATACACAATACCCCACTGCATCACCAGCATTATTTACCATTCACAATTTTTGCTCATGTTCACCCGGGATTTTGTGCTAGCCAAGCTAGTAGGAGCGAGGTCACAGTTGTATTTGAGCTTCTCCGATATCCATCTGCTTGCGAAAGGAACCAAACACAGAATGAAACACAAATAAGGAAACAAAGGTTTCCCGTATTATCATTACACCAAATTGGAAACTACAGTCGTCTTTAAAAGTTGCAGTTGCAAATATATTTTGCATATGGTATTTTCACTCGTTTGTTGATGAAAGTTTGAGACATAATAATTATAGTACTATAGAGCATAAAAAATAGAAACAGCAGCGAAAAACAAGAAACCTCGAATCAATAACATATGCGCATTTTGTAATACTCATGATATTGCAGATGAATCATGTAATATCAGCTTGGCATTTCCAAAGCTAAATAAACGTTGTCATCAGTCTCGCTACAGAACACAACAATACTTAACACAAATCATTGCCTCTGACATATTCTTGAAAAGCTAGGAGCGTGTGGAGTAATCAAGTTGGTTCCTGTACAAGGTGTCATGAACATGGAGTCACTCCATATGACATTTCCCGTGTCCAGCTCAGATTCTAGCTCTACAGACAGACTGGAAGCAGGTAACAGGATTGGTTCTGTGTGGATGCTGGCGGTAAAAAATAGGATAATTGTGTTGTTATCTCCAAGGACATGGTGTCTAGGAAATGATACACACTTCCGCATTCGGATGTAATAGACGTGGAATCAATACCCAGTATTAAGTATTCCGAGCAAACAAAACAGGGTCCGTTATCCAATCTCATAGTCCGGGGACAGAAAGTCATATCAGGCATACGAAGTGAGAGAAAACAAAAATGACAGGGGAAAAAACCTTGGAAAAAAACACTTCTTTCCCTGTCACAAATCGGATGAAATACATGAGGCATCAATATGTAATGGCCAAACTCTTCATATCACCTGTAAGGACTGAAAGGGGGGAATATTCAGAAGATATATCAGTCCCCAATACATAAATTTGAAATTCCACTGAACAATAGTTTCTTGAGAGACACACGTTTTATTACATATTTTGGATTTACGTGTATATCTCAGAGCTACAACCAATATCACATGAGCAATCAATTAAGTAACATGCACATAGCTATTAATGAGGTAATAATAGGCCGATTGGATGCATGGATGGCTAGGCAATGATAATAGGTTGATTGGATACATCTCTAGGTACATGTCAGTAAAAATTGCTAGTTCAGTAAATAAAGTTGATCTAGTCGTTTGTCAAAACAATTACATGGAATCACTATACGCATACATTCATGCTTCATATCCAAACAAAAACAAGACAGAAAATTGATTTTTTTTATCCCAAAATATCAGAGGATGGGTACAAAGTACGTAGGCATTTTTAGTATATCATACCATACTATACGATAGACAGTATAATTTCGTATGTGGATACAACTATTTATTATAACCAGTCATCGTTCATCACCAATCACTCTGTGGGAGTGTTTTATATCATCCTTCTTCGCATTGTCGTAAACAGTTTCTCGACCTGATCTAACGTAGGTTACATTTCCGACCAGTATTTGAAAGTGGACAGGAAAATCATGAATGAATAATGTAGATTGATGGATTTGCCAATTCCTGGCAGTTTTTACAAGCAACTCCCCATCCAGCAGCAAACAGAATTCCGTTCACAGTTCATAGACCTATCATAAATAATGCTCGATTGGTTCATTCGTCAGAGAGCATGACCTGGAATATTTTTGTGATATATTGATGAGAATTAACGAGAATGGATTGACAAAGATGACCCATGATCTGGTGTAACAGCCACAATTTCCGCACAATTACAAATAATTCAGGTGGAATTCGAAATAGACACAAGAAGAAACTCTCAGGGAAAAGGTCGCCTCAAAAGGACTTTGAAAAATCAAGATTTTTCTAGAGACGTGAAACTCAGAACAATGTCATGAATAATGTCATGAATTCTGTTGCCATTGCTCAAATACTGACATGAATATGAGCAGGCGGAGTGATATATGAATGTTTTTTTCGTCAGTAAATGTTTCATGGCCGGCTATTGGTGCAAACATTTCAATCCCACAATATGAGCTTCTCCATAGAACCTATTATGCAATGTGGTCATTAGCATGATTAGCGCCCATTAGATTGTCCTAATATTGGGAAGAATATATATTGACAATATTACCTGGTTTTGCCATATTACCTGGCATGTGACCTGATATATGCTCGAGATCTCCAGTATTAACTCGAGACCGAAGGCTGAGGACAAATGCCATGATCAAGGGCAAATAACAAAGAATAACGTAAAAGACAATAAGACGCATTCATTTGTTGTTATCGCAACGTCATTCGATGCAAAGTGCGATCGTTGACAGCGGCATAATACCGCCCAGTATTTGCCCTGAGAGTTGCTCTCGTTTTTGTCCGCTGAGTGTTGTTATTGTGTAGTTAGTAGTGTTGTTAACCACTGGTGTTTATGCGGATGAATATCATCGCAGGCATATAATAATCATAAGGTATTGTCATTGTCTACCTGATGGCCAACCCTTTAGTAAGCATCACGAAATAATTACACAAATATATAACCTTAATATTCAGACATATAACATAATACCTGGCTCAAGCCTCATGAACTTCAAATATGTAACCTTTACTAGCCAGAAATAGCTTCTTGGAATCACATTGACAGGATCGCCAAATTTCACTGCTTATATTACTGTTCAAAGAGATATCAAAGAGATTGGATCGTATTGGTGAAGTGGTGTATTTATTATATGAAACTATTATGGCTAGTGCCATCTGTGAAAACTGTTGATTAAATTTCAATTAAAGGTTACACCTTACATCAGTTCAATATATATATACTTCTACATACGAACAGCGTGAACAATATTGAAATATGTGTAAATGCAAATATTTATTTTGATTTGACTTGATGTTTGCAAAAGCAACGATAATGATCGATAGCATGGAAGTGAAAAATAAAATACTGTTTTTAATAATAAGTATTAGTTGATAGTAATAATTCTGATTAATTATTGTTGCAGAATGCCGAGATAACACGAAAAAAAACTATGGAGTGTGATACACCTCACATATTGACACACAAGTTTATCTTTAATCCTTAACAAGAACATTTCTTGATGATAATAGAACAATACTTATGGAATCCCGGTCACGATCTGCAAACTGCGACCTGCGAGCTATTAAACTGCGACCTGGAACAATGCGCCTGACACAACATGAAATGATCTGGTATAATGACTTATTCTGTGGTAAACCATGTGTGGCGATTTTGCCCTAAGCACGCGGCAGGTGATTGTAAACATAAAAGCCATTTATGTGGCCTTTCTGTACTTGGCCTTGTTTTGACATGCTCCGTTCGAGCGTGCGTTGCCACGGCGACGTATTGTAATTTACGTTCCAGTAAACTATAACAATGGATCGATTTAACCTCGCGTGCGCCCTGCAGTTTCTGGTGTATTATATATACACTGGAAGCGACTCGTTCGAGGAGATTGTCCAAGATCGAGACTAGGACGCACACGAGGCTCGCCATGAGCTTTGTGTTCCCTGGGTCTGAGTAGTGGGCTCCTAGAGCCCTGGGGACGATTTCCGTGGGGAGGCCCGGGCTGGGAGAGACGAGTTGCTGACTCGGGGGCCTTCGGCCCTGTGGATCGCCAGCTCTCTCCCTTCCCGGGACATGTGACAGAGGCTCTGGCCAGCATGTCGGACTGTACGGGGTTCCGTCCCCGAGGCAGACCGCGGCTCGCCAGGCCCCGCCAGTTAACACCGTGGTGATGAACCAGTTTCTGAACGGTGTCCGTAGGCCTGGGAGTGTCGGGTGGGCTGTTACCTGGTTACCGTTAATGATGAAGTAGTTACCGTGTCCGCCGCGACCTCCGGTGAGCGGCCCTGCCGCGAGGATCCGGAATAGCGGATGCGCGTCCGCAAGGACTCGGATGAGAGAGGACTATCCTCGAGGATCCCGAAGAGCGGACGGTAGTCAATAACTTTACATTGGTGCCGTGACCAGGATCAGTCCGACAGTGTTCCATCGCAGCCTACCGTCACAGTGTTGTAGCCTCCTTAGTCCCTGGGGATCGCCCGCTCCTCAAGGACGTCTCAAAGAATGACGAGAGCGAAAGAGAAGGCCAAAGATAAGGCCGATGAATCCAAGGGGAGGGATAAGGGTGGAAATGTCGCGGACCACACCCGGTCGCGCGACAGCCCCCGTGAGACGTCTCCGGACGACTCCGGCGGCCGGAAGGAACGCGCGGAAACCTCCGTGGACAAGACCCCGTCCGCGGAGACGACTCCGGCGTCCCTGGCTCCGTCTTCGGACGTAGAGTCGGGCCCCGCGGGGCCGCAGCAGGAGTTGCCGTCAAGGCCGGACCTTGACGTGTTAGGCGCGGTGGGTGGAGCTGGCAACGGCTCTACGCCGCGCCCGCCCGTGCCCAGAACAGATCCGTGGCAATCGGCACCCTTCCATAAGACGCCTTCGAGCGTCCGGAATCGAGCGCCGATGCATGCGGGTCCTTCTGGACGAGCGGACCAGTCATACCAGATGCCGCACCCGGCCGGGTGGGCTCCCTCGCGAGCCTCCGGCATAGGTCCTGGTCGGTCCGCACCGGGCAGTGTGGTGGATCAGCTCACCGACGCACTTGGCGAGCTGGCCCCCCTCGGGCGCTATGACCGCGCCCGGTCGCCCCATCAGGGACGATCAGACCGGCGGAACCGCTCCCCTTCTCCGCTGTCACAAGGCAACTCGGGGCCTTTGACGGAGAGGGAGAGGTGGCTGATTTCCGAGGCGCTTGTACTGTTCAAGCGGAATCAGCTGCATTCGAGCGTTGACCCGTCGGTCACCCTAAGTCCGGGGATGTCTGGGCCAGTAGCCCCTCCCCAAGTCCTGCCGAGTCCGCAGGCGCCAGTGGCCCCCGCAATGGGACCCGCGCCTGCTCCGCGGCTCGGAGGCACCACGTTGGCGACCGCGTCGACCGTTCCGACGGTTGGAGCGCAAGCCGCGTGGTCGACTTACCCTGGCACGTACAGTGTGTCGGACGGGCAGTGGCAACAGGCGGCTTCGGCCCCAAGCTTTGCCGCCCCTTCTGGAGCCTACCCAGTAGGTTCGATGGGAGCCCCGCCCGCACCTAGCCAGAGTGGGTTTTCAGCGGGAATGATCCCGGCGGCAAACGTGAGCTTCCCTGCTCCTATGTCCGCGGCGTCGATGTTTGCTCCGGCAGACTCCGCCGCAGGCGCGGGAAGCGCGCGGAACTTGCCGCAGTACACGGACGACCCCGGAGCCGGGACCGCACGTCGGGCGCGTAACAAACGCGATGACGGGCCCGACCACTCTTCGTGGCGGAAACGGTTCAACGGGGATAACGCCGACTTGGAGGACTACTTGCTCCAGGTATGGCGTACCGCCGTGTACGAAGGATGGTCCCAGCCTGAGGCTGGACACGTCCTCGCGGGGAGCCTGGAAGGGAAAGCTCTCCGCGTGATGCCGTGTCTGCCGGTAGGAACAGTGACGTTCGGCGAGGTTGCTCGTCAACTTCGCCTGCTGTTCCCGCCGACGACCAATCGGCGGCAGTCTGAACGAGAGTTCAAGGCGCGTATCCGCCAGCCGACTGAGTCCGTGACAGACTATGCGTACAGCTTACGCATACTCGGCCGGAGAGCCTTTCCGGACATGGACTCCAGACGGTTTGAGACGATGCTGATCGATCAGTTCATCGATGGCCAGCCTTACCACCTAGCGTACGGGCTGGCCACCCATGAAAAGCGATCGATGGAGGAGGCGATAGACTCCGCGCTTGCGCTTGAGATGGCTGTCCGTCCTAGACAGTTGCCTCCAGCCTCGGCTCCGGCCCCGGCTGTACCCGCGCAGGTGGCGACTCCTCCTCCGGTCAAGGCATCGCAGGTAACCCCGTGGCAGGACCCGGTCGTCCGGGAACCCGCCAGGGAACCTACCCAGCAGTGGGTTAGTGCGCCGGCACCCTCTACAGGGGCGCCCGCACATGCGGCACCGGTCGCCGCGCCGCGCTCGCCTTCGGACGAGTGCGACATAGAGGAATACGACCTCGGCGCCGCGCAGATGATTGCGCACTGCGCCGGGCTCGAAGCTCCGGGAGCCGCAGAATGTTGCGCGTTCACCTCCGGACCAGCTCAGAACCGTCCCTGCTACTTCTGCGGAAAGCAGGGACACTTTTGGCTGAAGTGTCCGGAGTTGTTGGAACGCCTGCGGTCGCGCGGATACCAGGGAGCTCTCCCTGGCCCGCAACGGAGGAATTCCTTCCGGTCTGGTCCTCCGGGACAGCAGAATCGGAACCCGCGGCAGGGAAACTAGATCCGGACGTGGTGGCGACCAACACTGCGTCCGGGGATAGTTGTTCGGTGGCAAACGATGCCGCCCCACCCGCTGATGAGCAGGACGGACCCCAAGTAGATATGACTTCTCCGGAAGTAGTCCTTGGAGACCAGTCTAGCTCCTCCGCGGCTGAGGCGGATGGCGAGGACTCCGTAGATGAGCCCCGCACGTGCGAAAGGTATCGCCCGACCTGCGCGCTGGTGAGGGACCCCTGCTGGTACCTGCCCCTGTCCTTCGGACGGGAGCCGGTCCGGTTCCTCATAGACTCAGGCTCGGAGGTGACCCTCGTGGCCGCCGGAACGTTTAGGAAGGAGCCCGCACTCCGCAACCTCGAGTTGCGAGATCCCGGACCGTACAAGCTCTACGGAGCGGGAGACAACCGCATCCGTATCCATGGCATCATCGATCTGCCTATTACCCTTGGGGACAAGGTGTATCTGACAGAGGCGATCGTGGCGGATATCGGAGCGGCCGGGATAATTGGGATGAATTTCCTACGGGTCCACCGGGTGATTGCCAACTTTAGCGCTGGCGAGTTCCGGATGGGAGAGGACACACACTTCCTCTTCCGCTCGGGCCCGATGCATTCATTCCAGATGCGGACATCGCGCACTGTAGTAGTGCCGCCGATGAGTGAGATGATCATCGAGACGAGGCCGCGGCGTCCCCGCATGCCCCTCGATGGTCGTCCGTGTATAGTGCAACCCGTGAGCAGTTTCGCCGCAGGAACTGGGCTCGTGCTGGGTGGGGCCCTGGTCATGTCCAACCCCCGCGCGATGCCCATCCTTGTGGTGAATCCTACGGATGCTCCGATTGTACTGAAGCGCGGATGCATAGCAGCTACTGCTATTCCCGCGGCTTCGAGTCGTGTCATCCCCGACGATCCGGTCTGCCGCGCTGCGTGCGCGACGGCGGCCGCCGGAGATGATCCGTTCACCCTGCCGGACCATTTGGAATCTCGGGTTCCGAAGGACCGGTTGGATGAAGAGCAGCGCCAAGCGCTCCGCAGACTGCTGCGGCAGTATGCGGATGTGTTCATGGGTCCTGATGGTGCGGTTGGCAAGACTGACGTCGCCAAGCACCGCATCGACCTCGTAGACGAGCGTCCTCTCAAGCAGCGTCTTCGTCGGGCAGCAATAGTGCACCAAGAGGTCATAGACCAGGAGGTGCAAAAGATGCTCGACTTGGACATCATCGAACCCAGTGACAGCCCTTGGGCCAGTCCGGTGGTTATGGTGAAGAAGAAGGACGGCTCGTGGAGGTTCTGCGTGGACTATCGGAAACTCAACGATGCCACGCGGAAGGACTCATATCCTCTCCCGCACATTGAGGATACCTTCGATGCCCTGGCCGGGTCGCACTATTTCTGTGCTCTGGATCTGGCCTCCGGGTATTGGCAGGTGGAGATGGAGGAGAGTGATCGGGCGAAGACTGCCTTCGTTACCAAGAACGGGCTCTACCAATTCAAGGTAATGCCGTTCGGGCTCTGTAACGCACCAGCGACGTTCGAGCGCCTCATGGAGATGGTACTCAAAGGGTTCCTCTGGAAGCGATGTATGGTCTACATCGACGATGTCGTCGTGTATGGCCGGTCGTTCGAGGAAACCCTCACCAACCTCCAGATGGTGCTCCATCGCATCCGCGGAGCAGGGCTTAAATTGAACGCCTTCTCGGGACTCCGGCAGGCCTTGGTAGTGGCCCCGGTGCTGCGGCACCCTCGTCCGGACTGCGAGTTCATCTTGGACACCGACGCGAGTAACTTCGCGCTCGGCGGTGTCCTCTCGCAGATCGTGGATGGGCAAGAGCGGGTAGTAGCTTATGCGAGTGTGGCCTTGAGCCGCTCTCAAATGAACTACTGCACCACTCATCGCGAGTTGCTCGCGGTGGTTACGATGACCAAGCGTTTCCGGCACTATTTGTTGGGACGCCATTTCCGCTTGCGGACTGATCATAGTTCGCTGAGATGGCTCCTCAACTATAGTGAGGCCGACGGCTTGGTGGCGCGGTGGCTCGTCAAACTCCAAGAGTATGACATGCAGATAGAGCATCGCGCTGGTAAGTTGCACGGCAACGCGGACGGCCTGTCCCGTTGTCATAAGTGCAAGAATCCGGGTTGTGCAGGGATGGCACCATTCCAGCAAGCCGCGGATTCGTCCTCAGACTCGGAATTGGACGTTCCGGGGAGACCGCAGGCCGCCGCCCCCTCTAACAACACGGCGGCCGGAGCGTCTAGGGCTCATCTCCGCGCGCGGACCCACCGATATCGGCGAGGGCGTCCCGCATATGAAGCGGAGGTGCGGCTCAGCTCCAGCGAGTCTTCCTCGAGTCCGGCGGTGTACTCCTCGTGGGTACCCTCGTCCTCTGGAGAGTCTGAGTATGAGCGGTCCTTGCCCCCTGTGGTGATGGCCGCTGCGGCGCAGCCGGACGCGACGGATGAGGAGCCTAATTACTTGGGTGGCTACTCTCCGGCGCAGATAGCTGCGGCGCAGAGAGCTGACAGAGCTCTGGCACCGGTAATCACAGCCCTTGAGGCCGGCCAGAAGCCCTCGAAGGATGAGCGAAAGACCTACAGGGAGGAGACCTTGTCTCTAGTATCTCAGTGGGAACGACTCTCCTTGAGGGATGGCCTCTTATACCGGCGCTATGAGCCACCGACCCCACTGCCTCCAATATGGCAGTTGGTGCTTCCGGCGGAGCTGCGGAAAGAAGTACTCCACCAGTTGCATGACCTCCGGGTGACCGGTCACTTGGGAATCCGGAGGACCGTCCATAGGCTACAACAGCGCTTTCATTGGCCTGGTAGCGGCTTGGACGTGCAACGGTGGTGCGCAGCCTGCCCTCGGTGTCAAGCTCGCAAAGGAGTCCCGACTCCTGGCCGCCACCCCTTAACCACGGTTAAGGCGGGCGCGCCGTTTGATCGGATAGCTTTGGATATACTGGATACCCACCGGGTCACCCCGCGCGGTTTCCGGTACATCCTGGTGATATCCGACTATTTTACCAAGTATACCGACGCCTACCCACTGCGCCGCCAGACTGCGGACGAGGTAGCTCGGTTATTGGTGAATAGATGGGTGGTGTACCATGGGGTACCTAAACAGGTACATTCGGATCAGGGCACGCAATTTGAGAGCAACCTGTTCCGGAACCTAGCACAGATGCTAGGGAGTACCAAGGTGCGTACCACCCCCTACAGGCCCCAGTCTGATGGCCAGGTCGAACGCTTTAATCGATCGGTCCTCAACATGCTGGCGGCCTTTGTGAATGATCGTGCGAATGATTGGGATGACCACCTCCCGTATGTCTTAATGGCGTACAGGTCGTCGGTCCACTCTTCGACCGGAGTTACTCCGCACGCGATGTTGTACGGCCGGGAGTTAAATTTGCCCGTGGATATTATGTATCCAACTGCGGCAGAGACCGGCGCAGTACCCCAGTGCGGTCCGGAGTACGTGGAGTGGATTCGCCGCGCCCTGGCGAACGCCCATGATTTCGCGCGCGCGCGCCTGGACAAGTCTGCCCTCCGGCAGAAGCGAGGCTATGACGCCCATGCTAAGGGTAGGCCAGCTTTTGCGGAAGGCGACAAGGTGCGCTACTATTATCCGCCGCTTAAGCAAGGCAATAAATTTGCTAAGCCGTGGATAGGCCCGTTTACCGTACTGAAACAGGTGACAGATGTGGACTACCGGATCCGGAGGGATTCCGATCCGGACAGGGTTCTGGTTGTCCATATCGATAATCTGAAGAAGTACGAGGGCCCGCTGGTCATGGATCCGCTAATTCAAGATGCGGAACCGGATGATGCTCCCGTATGGGATCCGTCCGGTCAGCATCCGCGGACTCCGGACGAGCGTGTGCGCCGTATGGTGGGCCTCCCGGACCTCTCTGACCCGTCAGATGATGGGCTGGGTGGCTATCAGCCAGATGACGGCGATCCGCAGGTACCTCCACTCCCTCCAGTACCTGCGGATGACGGGCGGCCACGCCGGAAACCACGTGCGCCAGCCCGGTATGGGTGGGAATAACCTTCCGCCCATGCGGATGCGTCTGCGGTACCCGTCTATCATACTACGGACGGGTTTTAGGTCGTTCCGTGAGAGTCCGCACGACTTACCTCCGCGGGTGGCTACTTTGTGGCCATCTTCGGAGTTGAGGTCCGCGGAGACTTTCATGTCGTAACGCCGCCGCTCCGCATCCGCCCTCCTGTAGTTTCTAGCGCCAGGGACGTGCGGATGGCCGGTCCGCACCTTGTGGACGGCTGTCCGGCGTAATCCGTACAACGGTTACGCTGGCCGGACGAATTTACTGATTCGGCCGGACGCCCCTGGTCCCGGGACAACCTCTTATATGGCCAGACTGAGGTTGGGATTTACGTCCGCTACGGGAGAAGCGTCTTCCCACGGATTTGGGGAACTGGCTCTGGACGCGGGGATAGTGTCCGCAGATGAGGACTGATGTCCGCGGTTCGTCCGCGTGACTCGTCCGGCGTCCGCGGCGCTTTAAGATGACGCACTTCGGTGTAGTTATCCCCCGTGAGCCACTACTGTAATTGCGGTTATAGTAGATTAAGGTTTCTTACGGCAGGAAACCGACTATCCATTATGATAATGGAGCGGTTGTTAAGTCCGCGTGTGCGGACCAGCCGCGGCAGCGGGTGACGCTCGTTCTCGTCCGGATCGTACCTTACAATACGCGGTCCGGCCGGAATGACCGGAACCCCGGCCTCCTTCTAAGAAGGGGGTCGTATATTACATGCGCAACACTTGTGGTGGCTTCTAATTCCAATTTCATCTTCATTGGATAAGGGCAATACGCCGTACAATGGTAGACGTCCGGCCTGGACTCCGTCCGCGGGCAGCCCCGGACGTCCGCCGGCTATTGCTTTCACCATCTTTGGGCGCCTCTAGATTGGGCGCCGGTATGAAGGGTTCGCCCCCTAACCAGTGCGGTTATGGACCATGCCGGCTCCGCGTCTAAATCTATTGGCTCCGCGCTCCGGTAGTCGTTTGAGGAGGCTCTGGGCTGGACCGGGCACCGCTCCGCGGCCGGGCAGTACGTCGGGGATGCTAGTGGGCGCTTTGCAAACGCCCATAGGGCGCCCGATTGTCTGTCCGGACGTCATGGGTATGTCCGATCGCCCTGTAAGCGTGCCAGCGGCTATGGGGAGTGATTTTGTTTATTTTCCATCTCATTTATTATTTATGGGAGGATTATAAGCCACAAGTGTGTGCGTGTTTCCCGTGGAAATGCTATTCTTACTCATTTATCCCATATATGAGAAAGTTTAGAGATATATCTTTTCCCTGGTGCAATAGAGAGTAAGAAATCGGGAGATTTCTGCTTTCGCAAGAGGGGTGTAGGAGATTGTGTACATTGTATCGAAGGCTGTATGCCGTGATCTATGAAAAGCATGCAAGCGGTGGTGGATTTATTTTCATTGCTGCTTGAGCGGTGTTAAATGTTTATTTATCGCTGCTGATAGGGTGACATAATCGTAACACCCACAAGTAGTTTGGCTTTTTGATACATTGTATACAATCTTTAACCTGCGAGGGTGATTAACTTCACGTCATTGATCGCCAGTGCGAAAGCTATTGCTAATGACTGCTGTTAATTACTGTAGTATTTTAGCGGGTTCCCCCGGGATGGCTTGTGTACACAAGCCACCCGTATACATGGCATGAAAGGAGTCACCGGGGGGAGATGTGTGTATGGGAATGCGGGAATGTAAAACGTCCTTTTGTCTGTCGATCGGGTAGATGCAGTGAATAGACGTTTCCACGGGAACGCGTCATACGATGCGTGTGCAGTATAACTGCCAACACTTGATGCCTATAATCGATGTAATTCGACACCTTCTCGTCATTCAAGCGCTCGGCACTGGTGGAGACGGATCTGCGGATCTGACTCCCAGTGTTTAGAGCGATTAGAGCGCTTGATGTCAGAGTCAAGTGACGGCTGGGGAGGTGATGAAGGGAGGGAAGAGGGGTCTCTTGAGCGCGGTAATTCGTACTCGAGACCCCAGTCTAGGCCCGAGGAGGATGACCGCGAGGACATCCCTCGGGGAGCCTATGTGGGTTCTGAGGAATCCAGCTCCAGCTCCGGTTCTTACTCAGGAACCGAGTCTGAGAGCGAGGTCGCGGAGGACCGCCCCGCAGAGAGTGACTCGGCCACGGTAGGCGCCGAGTTACTCCTAGATCCGTCCACTTTTTCCCGTATGGAAGAGGTGATGGACTGCGGTGGTGCGGGACTTGCTAGTGTGGACATTGAGTTGCACCCGTCCTCGGAGATGCTTGCGTCTCTGGGCCCGGATGAGAGTACTCGTGCGGAAACCCGTCCGGATGGCCGTAGCCGTCCGGACACCGGTTCCGCCGAGAACTCCTCGGTGTCCGCACCTGCGGAGTCTGGTCCGCACGACCAGAAGGCCCCTAGGACTTGGGCGGAGCAGGTTGACGCGGCTGAGGAAGCCGCATCCCAAGCGCCGCCTCAGGAACAGGAGTCTGGCTCGAGGGAGACCGAGAACCGAGATGACGGGTTTACATCGCCCGTCTCTAGGCGTACTCGCCGTCGAGCCCGGGAGATTGCTCAAAAGCAGTGGAGAGCCCAGCAAGAGCTGGAAGCCGCTGAGCATGGGCAATCTGAGGCCGGATCCGACCCGGACCCGGCCTCCTCGCCTCCGAAGAAGAAGAAGAAGAAGCGGCCGCACCGGAAAAAGAAGTCCGGCGGCCCCTCGCCTCAAGCTGGATCGAAGTCCGGAGGACCTAAGCCACTGGCGCCTAAGCCGGGCGGCCAGAAAGGGTCCTCCGCCAAACCCGGAGTCGCCAAGACGCCTAATCCCTCGGGATCTGGTGCGGGCGGCGCCTCCGCGGGATCCGGCCCAGGCGCGGGAGGTTCTTGTAAGCGGGTGCCTATCCAGGCACCGAAAGGAACCTCCTCTTCCTCTTCCTCCGGTACTAAGAAACCTACCGGAGCTGCGGAGGTGGGGTCAAGTCCAGTGGACAGAGGGCGTCCCGTGCCGAAGGAGGGAGATCTTCGTTTAGAACTCCTCCGGAAGCGCGCGGAGCAAGACGGGGTCCACCTGTCTGACGCCGCACTGGAAGCGGGAGCGCGGGCCTTCGTTGCGCAGCAACGGAGGGCCACGCCCCCACGCGGGAAGAGTGTGCCCCGACAAACCAGGTCGGAGAATCGTTCGGGGGCGGCCAAAAAGAAGAAACGGTCGTCCTCGGAGCAGCCCTCTATCCAGAGGCTGCGGGCCGAAATGGGCCCCGAACTCCCTGGAGTCCGTCAGGGACACATGTTCCTCCCGCGCTACGGCAGGGATCCGCAGGGACGCCGCACCGCGGCGGCCGGCGCGGCGGCCGACACGCCTTTCACACGGCCTCGTCCACTCACGGACGAGGAGCGTGTCGGGTTGCCGCCCGAGCCAGAGGAGGGTGTAATATGCCAACTCTGTCCGAAATCCCTGGACGGGTATGAGGACCCGCACCGTGCGCTCAACCGGGATCGTAGGTATCCTACCTACGACCACTTGAGTCGACACATTGCGGGGTACCACTACCCCTGGATGCAAATGTTCGTTTGCAAGAGGTGCTACTCCGGCACCCCTCAGCAACGATATTTCGCCAGTTTAGAGGCCCTAAATGATCACCGCTCGGGTGCACACCGCGGTGAGGGACTTCATCTCGTTGGAAATGAAGTGGGGCCTGTATTCAATTATGGATACATACCACCGAGGGTGGCGTCGTTCATGACTACGTCAGGGACGGCGAATCACCGGTTCTTTCACTGGGGTCCATGGCGCTTTGCACAGCGCGTCATGGACGATGCCTGGAGGCAGTCTGGCGTTGTGTCCGCGGGCTCGAGCTACACCGCTCGCCTGACGGCTACGATGGGCCAGACCCCGGCGGAGTTCCAGGCGGCGGAAGCCGCCCGGACAGCAGCAGAGGCTGTCCGTGAACCGCCGGTAATCCAGGCCGGTGAAGAACGGCACCGGGTGACCATGATCGTGTCGGAGATGCCGCAGATCGCGGCCAAGACACGAGTGGCTACTCCTAAGCCGCGCCCCCAGCCAAAGACTCAGGGGAAGAGTTCGTCCGCCGGAAAGACTCCGGCCGGGACGACGCCCTTGCAGTCTCCGGGTGCGCTGACTCAGGAGGACTACCCGGGCTTGCTCGAGGTGACGGTACCCGCGGGTCCGTCTGAGGGACGGGTGGTGGCAGACACCTCCGCCTCCTCGAGTACCGCGTCGGCGGTCCCGCCAAGGACTCCACGCGTGACTCCCTCGGTAGCGAGCAGTAGCGGACGTGCGGTACCTCTCACGAGGTCGGCGTCCGCGTCCTCGTTGGTAGTTGAGGGGACGTCCGCAGGGTGGCAAAGCACTGCCTCCCTGGACTTGGACCCCCTCGACGCCACGGCGGACGTACGCCGGAGGCTCGGTCCCACGACCGCCAGCGTCTACGAGACTTTCCGCGAGTCTGTAGGCCAGGCGGTCGGCCATCGTCGCGATGGTATGGACCGGATCCCCGGTGATCCGGCGTTGGTGAACCTGCCGGTGCCTCGAGCCATTCGTGACTTGGGGTCCGCAGGTGTAGCCGCGTTGGTCCGCGCTCGGGAGGAGCACCCCTGGGATCACCCCCAGCGTGGTCGACTCACCCGAGCGGCGGAGTACCTTGTGGCGGAGATGGACAGCTCTCTGGATCGGTTCAGCCGGTGCCGCGCCGAGGCCTCCCGTGTCGCATGCGACCTCGCATACGACCAGGGCCTCATGGAAGGCACCCGGCGGAGCCTAGAGAGCTACCGGACTTTGTCGGCCGTCATTGAGCGGCGCGCGTTCGACCAGGGTCGGACCGCCGCTCTTGCCGAGCAGTCCGGGGCGTCCGCCCCCGCCCCAGAGGTGGCCGCACGGATGGAGCACCTGGAGGCTGAGAATGAGCAGCTACGGCGTCGTCTTGACGAAGCCGAGGCCGCTCGGACTCGCCTAATCCAGGGCGTCGATGACCCCGAGTCGTCCGCCCTGAACCAGGCGGCTCTCCGGCGCGCGGATGCTGCTTTGGAGCTGGCCATCTACCCATACCTAGTCCAGGTGTGGGGAGAGCGGACGGCCGGTCCACAGCGCACCCGCGATACGGTGGAGATGTTCCGCGCCATAGCAGATCTCGGCGCGACATCTCTACCGGCCTCCGTTGTGATGGCTCCGTCAGGACCCGGATTGCAGGGCTCACCACAAAAGCCCGTGCAAGCTCCACCGGGCCTGCCTCATCCGCCCGTGCAGCCGGCTTTCATTATGCCGGCTCCGCTGCTTCCGCGGCGTAGGGACCCGTCACCGCCGCCAGACCCCAAGACAGGCGGCACGGATGAGGAGCCGATGACGACGGAGGAAGGCTAGGGTGCTAGCCTCGTCGCTGCACGTGTGCGGCGGCGTGCCGGAGTCGCTCCCGCGGCTCCGCCCTGCCTCAGACCCGTTCTGCGGATCTGAGGAGCCGGCCGGCAGGGCGGTCGGCAACATTTTAGAGGTACTATCACTTTTGATCACTCGGTGTGTCGTTTTACAAAATTTCTAAATTTAAAGTCTAACCTTAAAGATATTCCAAAGACTCGGCACACCGTCCTTTTATAACGGATGACCTTCCAAGGTCATCACACGGTTTTGGACCACCTCGGTCAAAATTTTAGCTTGTTTATGAGGGTTTATTCAAAATTGCAAAGCGCGTTATAGTTTACTCCGTAAGTCCGGGGGTAGTTCCCCATTCTTCCAAAAGGGACTCTTAAAGTCCTAGTGTTTGCGCCGTGACTTCCGGGCGTTGCCATCGTGCCTTCTTCCGGCCCCCGCCATGCGAAGCCTTCGTCGGGTTTCGAGCATTTTGGGCGCGGGCGGAACATGTTGGGGACCAACATTGTAAGAAGGGGGTAATGTGGCGATTTTGCCCTAAGCACGCGGCAGGTGATTGTAAACATAAAAGCCATTTATGTGGCCTTTCTGTACTTGGCCTTGTTTTGACATGCTCCGTTCGAGCGTGCGTTGCCACGGCGACGTATTGTAATTTACGTTCCAGTAAACTATAACAATGGATCGATTTAACCTCGCGTGCGCCCTGCAGTTTCTGGTGTATTATATATACACTGGAAGCGACTCGTTCGAGGAGATTGTCCAAGATCGAGACTAGGACGCACACGAGGCTCGCCATGAGCTTTGTGTTCCCTGGGTCTGAGTAGTGGGCTCCTAGAGCCCTGGGGACGATTTCCGTGGGGAGGCCCGGGCTGGGAGAGACGAGTTGCTGACTCGGGGGCCTTCGGCCCTGTGGATCGCCAGCTCTCTCCCTTCCCGGGACATGTGACAGAGGCTCTGGCCAGCATGTCGGACTGTACGGGGTTCCGTCCCCGAGGCAGACCGCGGCTCGCCAGGCCCCGCCAGTTAACACCGTGGTGATGAACCAGTTTCTGAACGGTGTCCGTAGGCCTGGGAGTGTCGGGTGGGCTGTTACCTGGTTACCGTTAATGATGAAGTAGTTACCGTGTCCGCCGCGACCTCCGGTGAGCGGCCCTGCCGCGAGGATCCGGAATAGCGGATGCGCGTCCGCAAGGACTCGGATGAGAGAGGACTATCCTCGAGGATCCCGAAGAGCGGACGGTAGTCAATAACTTTACACCATGGTTTAATATGTAAAATGTATTTACCAAGTATTCAAGTTGCATTTTGATGCATGCAGGTCGCAGTTTGTAACGTTAGCTTGCATGTCGCAGGTCACAGTTTATAGCTCGCAGATCGCACTCTATATCTCGCAGGTCGCAGTTAAAGGCTGGCAGGTCACGTATCCATATCAGTTTATTGCTCGCAGGTCGCAGCTCGCAGCCCGCATGTTGTGACCGGGATTCCACAATACTTCATTTCATGCGTCCCTTTATATTGTAATCAATTATCAATGTAGTTATCAATGGAACATGTGCCCTTCAAATTGATTATGAATCAACAATCTACTAGCGGTAGTAGGATTTTATATACATTTTTGCATGGATGTGACAAAAAGTCTGGCTCCATGTAGACATCATGAACAACTCTCACTTTCAGATAAGGGATAACACCCATTTTAATAAATGTCTGGAAGCTGTAGTTAGGATGAGGTAGCCAAGTTTCTTGCGAGTATCCATATATATGTAAGTATCAGTCTATTACCACCAATTCAACTAGATTTTGATTATGACAAAATCAAACATAAAATACAGAGTATCAATCTATTACCACCAATACAATCAGATTTTGATGATACCAATAAGAAACGCAAAGAACCAACATTTTGCAATAGAAACAAAGCCCGACCAAATAGTTTATCCAAAGACACACTGGCGTCATCAGGGGCAGACAGTGTGTTAAATGTAGTTGTTTCTACTGTACACCTGATGGAATTAGTATACAACTGCCCAACAACCTATGAACAAAAATTTTGATATCCGAAACTAACCTCATTATATGAGTATCGACTTACCTGACGGATTGGTAAGCATGAAAGCGACAAGGAAGCGATCCACTGATGACCACCTATACTAGTATATTGAGCGAGTGTTAACATCTGTTCACAACGTTTGAAAACATCATTTGCTGTCACGCAATTCCATTTCGAATATGTTGTCAATAGTATTAAACAATATAGTCTATTGCTGGTGTACGTTTATTTCAATTAGTGTAAATATCACAGTGGTGTTGTGTTTTACAGTGGTGAGTTGGTCCTACAATATCGGTTGATACAGTCTAGCTGTCTGGAACTGTGTTGTCCGATTCCATGGAGAGGCAAAGAATGGTTAGCCTAATGCAGCCAGTAATGGACCTTGGCAGTTGCACATAAATATTGATATTTCTATTTTGAGACTGGTCGTACTGGCTGTCTGAACACATTTGATCGAATGTGGCAAAACACATTCAATACTTGCTCGCATCAAAATGTAAGCACAGGGGAGCATAAATAAAAAATTGGAATATGTATATTTGACAACTCAAATAATAAATAATGTTCGAGAAAAATTTGCTAGACTTAGCATCATCAGATATTGATTGGCTACAATTCTAGTTTAAACCCTAAAAATACGCATCTTTAATATATTACAAATAATCAGAAATGAATCTCAATATGAATCACACTACGAATCATACCGTAATGTCGTATATTATTGCACATCAATCAAATTTAATATATGAGCATTTCTTCACAGCCATATGATGATCCATTGCCATGAAATTAATGGTACTTTGCAAATGGATGAACATGTTGAAATGTGGTGATCGACTGTGAGTGTACTGATATCCAATCATATGAGACAAACTTCTGCATCTTCAAGCTCCTTAGATGACGTTCCATACAATTTCCTCAATTTTTGCCTAACGCTGGAAATTAGGATTGGATAACAGATCCAGATATGTTCACATTGAATATTCTTTTCTTGACGATTGGTGTAGTGTTTATCTAAAAAGATGCGCAACAAGCAACATGAGATTTAGAATTGGCGCAGACACCTGACAGAGAACATGTACTCCCCGCATAGATGAATTGGTTCAACAACCAATCACACCGTTACCTGAACTGTATACTTAGTGCATCAGAGCCAATCACCGAGCAATGAACTGACATCAGTATTAGCTTTCAGACGAGATGACATTTCGACTGGAGTTCGTTGGTCACATCATTCCTCAAAAAATCCGAGCTGCTTGTTAGTAACTGAATCAGTGTTCAAGTTTCGTTGAAACCATCATGATTTTTTTAAATCAAATCATTCTGTTATATTGCCCACGTTTAAATACTTTACATGTTACCTAACTGTACCAGATGGCGCCAGAATAATTGTGAATATATGTAAGGAGAACAGGATTTAAGGATTCCTCATAAATGAAATATGTTAGAGTGAAAAATTGGTGATGATTGACAGAGAAACGAAAAAGATCAAATATATTTATCACCACCCAACAATGTTTCTTGTCACTAACAAATTGAATGGTCGTCTGAAGATAATAAGGATAGTTATGAACATGTGTGGACGACAACCGAATCTATCTTAGTGTTAAAATTTATTGATGCGTAGTGTTTGATCCTCGTGAGTGCTCCAATCCGCCAACAGTATTTTGTCTACTCTTGTATCCAGCGATGTCTTTCGTGAATCCGTCCTTGTCAAACTTTGGAATTTATCTTTGTTTACTGTTCTTGTGTGGACGTGACTATGTTTTTTACATGTTATTTTTTATTTTTGTAATCTGTATGTTTTCATACAACTCATATTTGATGTAGGTGTCTATGGTGTCTAAGTTTGTTTTGTTTCTTTCCAACATTCTATACTTCATTAATAGTCGTCAGTGTTATGATAATCCTCCATTTCAGTCCAACCTTATGAATATTCAAATAGTTGGTGACACACAGGCTATCCTGCAACACCTGTGTTTGTTTAGATAATGGACATAAATTTGGCTGCTATTTGATAGTCTATCAACTATCATCAACAGGCGGAAAAGAAAATATCGTCAGCAGATCAGACATGAGGAGCATACATTTGAAGAGGTATCAGGTGAAGCTGTGGCAGATAACGTTTACCCCGTCTCCATTTTCTATCCGACATCATCCCTGCATATAAACAAGTGTCAATATTTGGAATTAAAATGGTGAGTTTTGCAGGAAATAAAGTTATTTGGAGACACAAAGTGTTACTGGCCTTAATGAAATAATATACCAAATTTGAATTTGCCATTCAGTTTCTTAGTAATGGAATGAAACCATTTTATATTATCTAGGTTTCAATAACTAATATTATCAGCTTTAAAGAATTTCTTTCATCTGTCAGCCATTATCTTTTTGTGGCGTCTTTATGTATATTTAAACCAGAAATAGTCCGAAAGAATAGACATGAAGGCGTCTACTCGATCAATTTGTTGGTAAAATAGCCATAATTACGGAAGCGTAGAAGGGCCACCCAGGAAAATTATTTTTTTTAAATTCCCGACTTAGTAACTCGATAATATCGACTTAGTATCTCGATAATATCGACTTATAACTCGATAATATCGAGTTAGTATCTCGATAATATCGACTTAGTGTGGAACAGGCACAGGAAGAAGATTTATTTTTTTTAAATTACCGAGTTAGTAACTCGATAATATCGACTTAGTATCTCGATAATATCGAGTCAGTATCTCGATAATATCGACTTAGTGTGGAACAGGCACAGGAAGGAGATTTATTTTTTTTAAATTCCCGAGTTAGTAACTCGATAATATCGACTTAGTATCTCGATAATATCGAGTTAGTATCTCAATAATATCGAGTTAGTATCTCGATAATATCGACTTAGTAACTCGATAATATCGACTTAATATTTTAGGGTTGTCCGGCCCATGTGTACATGTATGTATAATGTACATGGGTAACCATTAACGACTGTGTCAATTGGCGTATATGTCCACGTGTGAACATTGAAATAAATGATATCTAAAATGAAAACTTTCCCCTCTGATGTAAATATCAATTACATTAATTACAAAATAGAGTTCTAACAGTATTTGACCCTCATATAAAATCAGTAATGTTTATTTGTTTTCTCATTATGTATTTGCACAAGCAGACTATACATCATGTGCTGTGATTTAAGTCGAGATACTAAGTCGATATTATCGAGTTACTAAGTCGATATTATCGAGATACTAACTCGATATTATCGAGTTACTAACTCGATATTATCGACTTACTAACTCGATATTATCGAGATACTAACTCGATATTATCGACTTACTAACTCGATATTGTCGACTTACTAACTCGGGAATTTGAAAAAAAATAAATCTTCCTGTGCCTGATCCACTCTTAAGTCGATATTATCGAGATACTAAGTCGATATTATCGAGTTACTAAGTCGGGAATTTAAAAAAAAAAATTTCCTGGGTGGCCCTTCTATGCTTCCGTACATAATAGGTAGATATCTACAATAATATCACTGAGCCCGTGTCTCAGAGGATACCCTACGTTACAAAAATAAACTATTTTCGGACACTCTCTGTCCCTGCTGACACCATTGTGGCTTTTGGAAATACTGTTTGGTTGCCCTTTGGTTCTAGTCCGAAGATGTTTGATGTTTAGTATCCCACTGATATCATCAAAATGTTGTTCTAAACGGTGATGTGTGGATATTCATATTGGAATGTAATAACGCCTGAATTAAAAACACCATACTCATCTTGAATCATCAAATTCAAATGCCCCCGAGGCATAATCGCTATCAGGAAACTGGTGCTTTTTAACATTGATCCCAAAATGCATCCGGCAAAAGATCTAATGTCCTGTACATAAGGTACATATACTGCCAGACACAATAAAATGTACTTTATTGATGACAGCTCGGCACCAATTAGTTTGGGAAGTCGTTCATATAAAGAAATCACACAGGGCAGTTGACGTCCAAAACTCATTATGTATGCAAGCAAATGATCCCATTGAGCCCATAGATTCTGGTTTGTGTTTGTTTACACTCTAACTGGGGAAGGAAGAGCCAATCAAGAAACATATATGGCAGGCGGTTGGGCAATATATGATGTGGGTAATGATGAAAGCGCCAGTGTAAGACAAGAACAGCGCTGTGGAATAAATAAATAAATAAATAAATGGACCACAAAAACTTCTTTTCGTTTGCCATTCTTGAAAATATTGTATCTTATATGTGTTCAGTGAATGTGTAGCACGAGAGTGCCATGACATATGATACATTGCCACGTTTGTTTATTTTTATGCAACGTGCATTGAGCACGGTTGACAAAATCAATTGACATGAACTCAGATATATCTAAATTAGGATATCTTTTTACAAAATAACTGTTCATACTCATTTACTATCTGCTAAATTAGGTGTTCACACACTGGTGTTAGAAACTTTTTTTCCACTTTGTTATTGTGAAATATTTCCAGGGTCACATCAAGCATTCACTGGAATATTTTCCATGCAAATATTTGTAACTATCTGGATACCTGACCTTCACATATATTCTCTTCAATTCCAAAACAAACAACAAATATGCGGTGGTAGATCAGCAAGATTCTGTGGAAACTATGTGGCTTCATCAAGGACAAGGGTCTGTGTGTCATGTTGGTTGTTGGGGACGGTACACACAAGTGAAATGTTCACTTAGTCTAGAAGAAAGAAATTTATTAACATACATGAGGCCACAATGAACATTTATATCACAAAAATATTAAATAACCAGTCGTATGTGATGGTTAGATTACCAATGCAGCATGATATGTCAATATTGATCCACCTCTATCATTTGTTTTGAACCAGGTACATTATACTCCCCGTAGTTTGCTTCTGTCATTCAACTTCTGAAACGAATAAGCTTGAACATTGACTATTCTGAGGACAAATTTTGAAGAATGAGTGATCCTTCCACAATGGTCGATTACTTGCATGTTACGTTTTCGCAGAGATTCATATAAAGTTATAACAAACCACAACATGCGGTGTGGGGGATGAGGCGTCAAGCTTGCAGAGCCTCCAAACAAGTCAGATCTGCTTGAATTCGAAGACAATCAGAGGCACAAATTTGTGATTAATTTCAATGTTAGAAACTGTAAGGAATTAAGTGCAGAGTATCACAAGACGTTGTGTCTTCGTTTGCCTGATTACACCATCATGAAATACAAAAAAGACACAAAGTCAGATCGATTTTCGAACTTAGGTAATATTGTGCCTCAAGATGGTCTAACCCGAAGACTTTTGTGGTTTAGTTCTTGACCAAAGGAAAGCATGATGCATCTTGATTATGAATTGATTTGGTCAAATATTTTGGGTACAATTAATAGTGTAACGGTTTTGGGGTGTTCCCAAAAGTTCCCCAAGGTAATTCGTGTATATTTTGTGATATTACGGTTGAATAACGGTTTATTAAAATGTATATGTGTTTAAAGGTTCATACGGTTATATATTGATGGTTTTAGAAAGGTGTTCCGCCTTGGAACTCAGAATAATTTAAATGGTTGAAGCCGGAAACGGAACCGGAGACGGAGCCGGAACAATAAAGTACAAAAACGTAACGACGTTATTTCCGGAAGGTCACGTGATCAGCCTTATTTTCGGTTTGAAAGGTGACGTGTCAGCCACTGATTGGTTCTAGCATGTTTTTGGAAATTCCGGAAAAATCAGTGTTTTGGCGGACTATGACGTCACAATGATCGGTCACGTGACCCTGGGTCTCAGGTCTATAAAAGCTCCCGCGTCAGAGCGGACGGCGGAGTTGGTGTCCTGACGTCGACCTGTTCATACCCTTCTCCCTTAGCAGAGTACTCCCTTGCTCCGACTTAGGTCATGCAGATGATTACAGTTTATGTCTTCCGACTGTACACTTAGAAAAATAAATCTGAAAACTTATTCCGGGTTGTTTTTCCGTGTTCGTTAGGGAACTTGGAAATTATGATAAAGTTAAAGCAATCGGAAAAAGAAAGTAATACGGGGAAGAGGGGAGACAAGTTAACGGTCGGTTAAGACAAAGTTTGTGACGACGTCTGAGGGTGATCCAGAACCCAGATCACTGGACAAGAAGACGGAGACGGAGGTGGAAGCAACGGACCCACTGCGGAGGCAGTACCTGACGGAACAGCTGCGGCGACAGGAGCAGTTCCAATACCAGAGGCGGAGACGCTTCTAGATTCTCCATTTCAGGTGCAGTCGCGGTTGCAGTGGAGACAAAAGCAGCAGAGCGGATGCAGAGGCAGTACCTGATGGAATAAGTTGCAGAGTTGGAGGCGGAGAGGCTTCTAGATTCGTCATTCCAGGTGCAGCCGCAGTTGCAGTGAGACGGAAACAACAGAGCAGTTTGCGGAAACGGTGACCCGACAGAGCAGTTGCAGTACTGGTAGCGGAAACGCCACCGGAATCCTTATTTCAGGTGCAGTTGCAGATTGCAGTCAGGGGAAGGACGGTTGCAGGTCCATTCCAGACCACGCTACCAACCCTTAGAGACTTCTAGCCGTGATTAAGCCGTGCAAGCAGCAGTTTCCCGGATATTTCCGTTACAGCTCCGGTTAACCAAAAACCCAACCACCTTCTTCTTAAACCGTTTATCCGGACGTCACAGAGGGAGAAAGCCCGTTACAATAATGTTTTGAAAAAGTTCTTCCAATAATGCTCAGGTTTTGGTTTCATTAGGTCTTGGGCACTTTCATCTTTTTGCATCCAAGACTGATTGCTTCAACTTAATCCATAAGTATGCATGTAAAAACTCACTATTGTGAATAAATACTGTCTGTAAAGTGTTCGTAATCTATTAGCATCAGGTGTTATGTAATTCGAACTAGTGCTCATATGGTGTTTCACGAGCCCAAAATTCATTTTTCAGAATACTAGAAGCAATAATTAATTGATTTGAAACACCAATTTTAAAGAATAATGGCTTGTGTCTGGATTCATTAGTGTTTTTATTCGCCACGTGTCTTGCCTGGGATATGCTATTTTCCACATACAGTTCCATGCACTGACTGTGTTTCTGAACAAATACTTTGAGAGAAAACATAATTCAATTCAAAAGACAACCAAATTTCATTCATTAAATTGATATATTCCGAAATTATAATTTGAGAATCAGCACTGATATCAATCATGTCAATGTAAACGACACCAGCTGTTCAACATGAACTATAATTTTGCTGTTACTGCATATAATTTTTATTCACTGTCAGTTCCTGCATGAAGGGAAGTATGACGACTATGTCTATTGATAAACTTGTGTTTGTCAACTCAGATTGAGTACTAGAAACAACTGAATTGTGACAACTAGATGTGTTTCAAATCAAAATACTATATTTTTTTTTATAGTGATAATACGTCATCGATAACGATTTATTAGGGCGAATTTTTAACAAAGCTTTGTCCAGGCAAAGGTTGCCCCTCTGCCTTAGTGATTTGCTTTACGGTTCTCTCTTTATCCGGCTTGATCTTGAATTGTCTATCGGCAGTCTGACCTTTATTTGTTTCGCCTCCATCCATCCTCCATCGTCGATCTATCAAGATTTGGATCTGTGTTTTCTATTGAATTGAACCACATGTGACTTTATAACATCAATCAATGGAAATAACTGAGTAGATCAGCATGGTTTGGTCCACACTGGTCTGGTTTCCTGACACATGTTGACAGCAAATATCTATTGAGATATAGTAATAGTAGTTTACAGTGAAAGCTCTAAATATAGAAGTGTCAAAATTGCTGGGTAACCATGCGATGCCGTTTGATTCCATGGATATATAGTGTCATGCATGATCACATGTCGAGAGTTGAGAATAATATTTCAAGGACAGCATCTTTCTGGAAGATATTTGGACTGGTGTAAATTACGTATAGGATCGGGCCCCAGGCTGAGGATCTATTGCAGATAGGAACCCGACGGCGAAGCCGGAGGGTCCTATCTGCAATAGATCCGAAGCCGCGGGCCCTATCCGACATAGTTCAGGATTCCCCCAAAGATACATTTCACAAACAGAGTTTGGGATATCTGTTTCACCCATTAAATACGTTCTAAATAAAATTAATTTTGTATATTCATGATAGGCCCTATACAATTTCTTCTATAACCAAAAGCCATGCATATATTAGTTGCTTTTGTTCACATGGTTCACGACAGCCAGTGACACTCCACCACCCCTCCCCCACTACCACCCCCCACCCTCTTGGCCCCATACAAATCCCCTCCCTCTCCCTCCACCCCCCTCTCCCTTACCTGTTGCTTGTTTCTAGAACCAATTGTGATCCAGGCAGAAGATGAGGTATTGCCGGTGGCTGGTTGCATGCCCGACTCGAATGTCTCTGGTAAATCCATGTCCATTTGTCCTAGGACTCGCATATATTCGTGCTCCAAAGATTTAGACTTCATGGATTTCTATCATTTTCAAGCTTCAGCTTTTTACCAAAGTACACTAACCATGTATATTTACTGTTCCACATCCCATTGTCTTATCAGGAGAGAATATCAAACCCACAAAACCATCTTCGGTTCCGGCCTCTGGTCTAGCAGGTATCTTCGTGTTTGAAAAATTAAATATACGTGCATGTCTGATCCTTTAGAACCCGAATGTATTGATTTATGTCTTTCAAGTATTTCGTCTGACATGTTAGTGCCGAAATATCGTCTTCCAACCGATATATAAATATCTTTTCAGACGATGCAAGTGTGGTCCGTTTCAAGCGGAAAGTGGATGTCGACATGGCCCATCTCATCTCCGATTCTATTCCGGAAAAGACGAAAGATAAAGCCAGAAGAAACAGTTAATCGACGTCGATGCATATCCACACTTGTACTATGCGCTGGATGTTTCCATGAAAGACTCCTCGCGCCAGGGTCTTGTAAAGAACAGACAAAACATCATGCGTGAACAGGAGGAATTCCTCTGGCGTGAAAGCTTCCTTGGCACCACCAATGGCAAGTCCCTCCTTCGCGCTGTTTTCTTCACTGTTGGGATTCACTTCGGCGTCAGAGGTGGTCAGGAGCACAGGCACCTGACCAAAGACAATTTCTCCTTCCACACGGACAATGACGGCAGGGAGTATGTACAGTATACCGAGAGAGTAACAAAGACGAACCAAGGAGGGATCAAGCACAAGAAGCTCGAACCACACACGGCCCGCGCTTACACCAACGTCAATGTTAATCGATGTCCAGTTGCGATAATGAGGCAGTACATGTCATGTTGCCCACAAGATGAGCTACGCAAATACCTCTATCTCAAACCATTGAAAAATCCGTCGAAACTGTGGTTTGGGAAACAGCCAATCAGACACAATCTTTTGTCCACCATGGTGAAAGACACGATGCAGGAAGCTGGTTTCAGTGGGAACTTCACGAACCACAGTCTACGAGTTACGACTGTCACAAGGCTGTTCCAGGCAAATGTGGATAGAAAGCTCATCGCTAACCAAACTGGGCACAGGAGTGACAGCGTACAGGGTTACAAGAGGGTATCAGACGATCAACGTCAAAAGGTTTCCAACGTCCTTCTGGGAACTGGGGAAAAACAGACGTGGAACTTGCCAAGGACACTGTGTGTGAAAAAATCGATGTCCGTACTGATTGTAACAATCCATGCACTACGCCACATCACGGCGTATCACAAATCAATGTATCCGGATCCAATAATCAGTTCAACATTCAATTGTGAAAAGTGTTCGATAACTGTATATTATATGTGTAATAAATTTCTATTTACCCTTTTCTATTTTTATATTTCTTTCAGGTTCCTATCTAGATAGGAACCTCCCTGAGAGGTTCCTATTAAAAATAGGGACTTGGCCATGACAAAAGAATCATGAACTATATACAAGTAAGTTTAGACTCGTGGTATGTCTCCCCAAACAGAGTAAGCCATCAAATCATACACATATTATGCAGCTGGTCGTGCCGCAATCTTGGCCTTTTTTCAGTAAAATATATCTTATTTCCTTCAGTTTTAATTATTCCATTTTCAGGTTTCCCATTTTCAGTGAGAAATACATTTTATTCAATCTTTTATTCTTCATGTTTCCCTTTTGGAGTAAAATGATTTTTCCTTCAAATTTCTATGTTTCATTCTCTATTCATTGTTGTTTGCCAGGGTAGCCAAGTAACATGTCTAAACATCCCATGTAGTCTATTGTGTGGTTTAGACGGACATACATGTATCCTGCTCCAAGAATGCTCCAATAACCATTCAGAGGTATTAAGCTTCTGGGTTCATTCAGAGGGCTCCAGATCACACGCCACTATAACTGTTCCCTAACATTTGACCCCTCCCACCCCCTACACGAAACCTAAACTCGTCCATACCTTCTGTTACGCAGTGTGGGTTATTAATCAACAACATCTCTACGAGGGTTACGGCAGACTCCCAGCCTCAAAAACGTCAGTGATTCGTATGCGTGAGCGCGGTGCCTATGCCTTATAGGATGTATACCAGACATTTACCACACGTGTTGTGCTAATGATCTGTGGGTTTGGTCTTGTCTGCAACATCTTCGCATCAGTCATTACAGCTAAATCAGTGGAACAATTTAACGAGGCATCACAGTCATTAGGGAAATGTATCAAAATAAACAGGCTCCCATATTACCTGTCAGGATGTTAACATGGATGTCAAGAAGACTCTATATTCCCGACCTTCCTTTCTCCTATACCATGAGTTATGGAGGGGTCAATCATTAACACATTATTCCTCACTATTCATTCCTCTTGTAACTTTTCTATGCTGATGAATAACTGGTCGAATATAGTCTATTTAGGACACTGTTCACCGAGTTTTGTCAGACACTCCCGAGCATTCGACTCGATCATTATACCGTCAAATCGGTGTACGGGTGTCAATTTATGACAAAAAGAATAGAATTCGACTCAGGAACAGATGCGGGCGATTTCTTTTTGTTTCTAAAAAATGTGAGAGATGCGCGACGTTACAAGTTTCGCGTGCATGTAACCAGAAACATAATATTTTTTAACCCTTTGTCTCAACGAGATGGTAATCTTCTAGACCAGGCAATGTACAGCTTCATCAAACACTCCCTATATCCCTACGTCTTTATGATATTCAAAAGTTATGACATTCAAGAAAGAATTTATAGTAATTATATACCAATAATGTATGTGATCAGGTAAGGGCGTAATATCATTTAAGCATGATTAGAGTTCATCCATGCCTGAGCTTTGACCATGCTTAAATGATCATTAGGCCCGAACTAGATCACCTTATTGGTATTTTATTAATATTTAAGGCGGAATGACCATAATAGAATGATAATAACCAACAACCAGTTTTACCTCAATAAATGCATCCTCTGTTTCAAGTTCCTTGTGTTCTGTGAAAATTCTCGATTTGAACTGTCGAATTTCAAGTTTGCATGCGCCAGAAGGTACGACATGCATGCACAAATCAGAGCTGTCACATAAAATGAAGCTTGCAGGCTTGAATGAGGTATTTATACGTGGCATGCCATTGTTTATCATTCACAATTCTGTCGTTTGTACATCGTTGACTCAACAAATTATTGCCAAATTGATCAAATAAATAAATATTAATCATTTTCATTGCATTAGATTATTAATGAAAATCACTGTGTGTGTTTGACTCAATTACATGTCTACCCAGGTAGCATATCCTGCGCTGTCCTCTATATTCAAAAATGATTAAAAAGGTGACAGACGGATTAAATGACATTCATTTATGATACTTCGGCTTTTAGTCTGACATTGAAAATAGTGCTCAGTCCTCAAGGATCAAAGAAACCAGTCTTTGTTCTCAAACAATATTATTCTTAGATATTTATGGCTATAATTTAGAGGGAAAGGACACCTAATTGCTTCTAACTAGTGCAACCCATTAGTGCCAAGGACACTCCCCGCTCCAAAAACGTGACTGGAGATTAATACGGTAAGCTCGAGGAGTGTTCAATTGGTTGCCTGCCTCATTTTGATGACAAAATTGACTTCTGAGTCACCTTTTCGCATCAGATGTTTGAATCACGCGCAAAACGGGCTACTTCTAAAAATAGACTGGAATAGAGCACAAAATATGCATTCCCCGTGCAAGATGTCATCTATGCCATTTTTATGATAGTTGTCTTGTTACTCTCAAGGACAGAATTTACTTGGTTTGATGGTCCTTTGATACATTGCCTCTAAAGTTAATCGCTGATATGTCACTAGAATCACTACATGTAAAGTAACACATACATTACTTTAGTTTAGTGATAACGTGTTGACATTACTCAGGGGTTGCCATCAAACATGTGATCCCTGGCCAATATGTTTCCTTGTTGGGAAAATGAGACGTGGCTACAATTGAAATCTAATGTAAACTGAAAACATATGATCTTCCTGTCTGATAGTATCATGAAACAAAACACCATATCACCATCATATTTTTTTGTCTGAGGCTATAAATGAAAGTTAAACATTATACGAATATATTGACTACTGGATTAATGTTTCTTATGGCTCAAATTACGTAGATTCGTCAGAGGAAGGTTTATTACATACATTTCTTAATCCTCGAATCTCTTGCTTCTCAGCACGAAAATAAATGTATAGATGTCAACATTTCATGATATACACATGGTAGACATATCCAGTGCCATTCCCTAGACTATGAACAGACCTGCAGTGCTTTGAATTTCATTTGATTTGTATCCAACAAATGACCTAAACTTCGTTTTTCTCTGTTAATAGGTGAAGCATGTTAAGATAAACACCATTTTGTCATCTTTTCTAGGAACCAATGTTTTTTGCAACATTTTGTGTTGTATTTTGTCATCTTTTCTAGGGGAACCAGTTTTCTTGTAACAAAAATATAATTTGGAAAGTGTTGGCATGACAAACGCTGAAGAGAAAATCAACCTGCAAATATTTTTATTGAAATGAGTTCATGCGTGTATAAATTATTCACCATAAACATTATTCATCATGAACTCAACTGTGAATCTGGATTGAAAACAGAATATAATGCAATGTATACACATAATGTGCATTTATTTTGATTGTAACGGATTGATACATGTACAAATATGTGTATGCTGATACGGGGTAGCGATATGTTTTTATACTCGTCAGATATAAAACAGAATGTGGCTCTACAAAATATACAAGGCACGAAGTACAATGTATAGCAGTATATGCTTCCTTCTAAATTAAATTCCATGGAAGAAAGTTTTCATGATATCAGAACAAAGCTAATAAGTCATTTTTCAGAATGAATCCTTATCTTGAAAGAAGTGACCAATGTTATAAATCTGCAAGCCAATGGTTGATAAAGAAAATATTGCCTGCATAGAATGTTTTTGTTTTATCAATCATCCCATAGACGGGTCCCCAGCCACACACCCCCACCAAACATGAGAAAACCGAAGTCTCATGTTCGGCAGGATCCATACATGTATGCTACCAGACATGGCAACAGTGTGTTTCACTGTTGACAACAACTCCCTGGAATGAAGACTCTCATGTATCATTCTCAATCACAATGAAACTTTTTTTCCGCCATCTCATTTTATGTGCAGCTTGCATTTGCATTTGAGCGGATAAATTACGTTTTATGTTCGTTTATCCTCTCGCTGGGAAAAGATGAAACCATCATGTTATTTATGTGGTCCATGGTTGTGCAGCCGTAAGCCGTAAGCCGTAAGTGTGAAAGGGATTGGTGAGATTATTAACAATATACATGACACAAATCTGTTTGCTGCTTGTAGTATGGAAAAAATATCGATTAATAATTCTATAAATAAAAACAGATGTGTATCATATTCGATCATGGACGTTTATCGTAGATGCATGTCATAATAAATCACATGTCCTGGCGATAAGTGTACTTTTAGACAAAAGTCAACAATTGTATAACCATTATTAATTATCAACCCTTTGTAAATTTGGAATGATAACAAAAGTAATCCAATGAATTCGACTCTTTGCGATTACATTGATTTGGTCATGCTGATACTTCATGGCTTACGTTTTGAACCCCATATGCATGAGGAAAGTAATTGAGTACATTTGTCACGTATTCACATAATTGTGCAGGTAATCTTCGAATCAACTGACTGCATTCCGCATACAAATTCTACTATCAGTAATAACTCGTTCTATACCTCGGCCCAAGTAACGTACATTGCTCAGTAATACTATTCCTCTAGTGAAAACATACAATGTAATCCGTCTCACATCTTTTTAATCCTTATTGAAAATAGAGGAACTCGCAGTACACTTTACTTGGGTCCATACCTCTATAACTTGATGATCGGGCCATCATCAAAACAATGATAGCTTCAGAGAGCATTTTTGACAGAGAGAAAATTAAGTACCACGAGATCACTCTCAACTGTTTCCATGGTTATGTGACGTTGTCCACCAATCAGCGGACAGGAAAGTAAAACAGGTAATCTGGCCCATCAACTTCCACATAATGTTTACCAGACAGAACTTCAATCTCAATAAGTTACTGAAAGGTGCTAATCAACTGGTACTAATCAAGCTCCCAAGTAATCGCTGAACATTCCAGGCAATTACTTTCCCTGCACATTAGCAAGATCAAGCAAGCTTGGGGTGAATGTAATTAACTTCCTCTCTGTGAGACCCATTGAAATAAAAATGCTTGCTTCTTTGTAGATGAATCTTATGACATGTATTCGCCTTCATTATTCAACAATATGCCACAACGTTGATTGTCAGAAACGCTGAACAATATTTTGTTCCTCAATTATGATGCCTGTGTTATACAGTTAACGCATTGTTTATTATCAGTGCATGTTGGATGGCTGTGTATTGCTGCCAAAATTTGGTCCTCTCAATACCGAGTTTTTCGATGCAACTATGATATAATGTGGGAATTAATCTACATCAGAATGTCCGAACCATTGGCAGTATCGATGCAATGTCCTCAGAATCAAGACCGTTCCTGCTCAAGGTGTCATGGACATGAAGACACTCCACATAACAGTTTTGGTGTCAAATACAGATTCTAGTCAGACTGGGAGCATGTAACAAGATTGTTTCCTTGGTGAACACTGGTGCTGGTGAAATGACACAATTGTGTACTTATTGTCAAGGCCATCCTGTATGAGAAAGAATACCAATCTCCGATCTTCTCCGCACAAACAGAAACATCCAAAGAGAAACACTGAGACCCAGATACATTCATATTTGAGTGTGCAATAAAACGCATTTGCATAACGAATGTGTATGTATGTTTGCATGTTCGTCTGCAGGGATATAGCCTTCGAAGTCGAGTATTGCATATCAAGTTTTTGTGACATGTGGTCTAGGTGTCTGTATTAAAGAACTTTGGTGTACATTCCCAGGTGACATTCCTGGTTTCAATCTTGCATTGTAATGATTGATACTTTCTTACCTGCGCTGGTAATGAAGAATGAATGGAGTTCCAGTTACGACCATTAAAGTGACGTTGAGAGAATGTTATGGATTTTGCCATACATTTCTTAAGGAACGACGAAAATATAATAGTTATATATCTGCACCAGTATGCCCAAACTTTTCCCATTGATTTCGTTGTTTCTGGTGAAGATAGTTTGAGTTTGTTGACATTACCACCATTCTCGGTGCTTTGTATCCCTCGATGCAGTGTGATTCCAGCTTTGTCGTATATGTTCGAGCCAATGTGTTGTAAACAGGGTCAGGTCAGAGGTCACTCTGAGTGGCGCACAAAACAAAAGAACAACGGCTGCCAGTGCTGTCATATTCTTGATTTATCTATCCGACTAAGCCAAGCTTGTTTTGCAACCCATTTTTCTGAGACCACAGGCATATTTGTAGTTTGTAGGCATATTTTAAGTTTTTTTCATCATCAATTTGAAATAATTGATTGATGAAAACAACCGGATGTAATTGACTGAAAACACACGATAGGACCATATTACCAGCTTATCCATGCTACACAAAATATTTTGCAATATGGCGGTACATATTTTCACCCACATCTAAAAACCCTGCATATTAATAACTTCTTGTCCCAAATATCATAGCATTGCATCACATCACATAGCCGTCCTTCGTCATCAATCAATGCCTTGGCCAGATTTCTCATCGGTCATAATAAGTCTAAGACATCTTATGAGACCAATAAGCTCGGACAAGGGGAATTCTGTGCAGATAATGAGGTATAATGATAGGGAAAATGCAAGGATGGACTAGAGGAAGTGGGGATTGCTTGTAACCAATTCACCTTTCATGAGTTAATACGTTAATAACAAAAGTCACATACAGCAGTACTACATAGCACTCATACACAACTCAACCCATGAATAAAATCTTGTCAAATACGAGCGCCAATGCCTTCTTAATTATAATTCATGCAACATGGTTACCACGGATAGATAATTTACAGTGTGCCAAATGTAATTGAGGTACACGATGCTTGGATAGATGTTTGTAAATGCAAGCAATTTGGATTTCTTTGCACTGAACAGAAATTAGTGCGAACAATGACAATGAACGAACAAAACACTGAACGATGACCTCTAATAATTGGAAGTGCATAAATTATTCCATAGATTACCAACATTTATTTCACGGAAAGCAAATTAAGCCACACAGCAGCGTGTGCAAGGAAATGATTGTGATGTTTATAAGCCTGAAAGCAGTTACTCTGCTTGTTGTCTGTGGAACGTGTTGTTAGTTGGTGGATGTCCATATATCACACTGATAGATATAACTAGATGCAACATATAATGCCCCATCATAAACAACAAATACCATCACACAAACAAAAGCTGTTATTAGACCTGACATTTGCAATTTGCTACTCCACTATCAGTCTTCAACCACTAAATTTTGGGAATAATACATTTCCAATAGAAATCAGTACAAATGTAAAAAAAATGTGAACACAAATTTTCATGAATTATTTGAATTATTTTCTACTCCATTCCGAATGACGAAGAATATTGCTTGCCACCATAATACAATTTACCCATATATTAAATCTTATGTATATCCATGAGGAGCTCTTACTGATTGGAAAAAATGAAGGACACTACAGCACTGTCCGGAATCCGTTTCGGCAGAGAATATTGGGAAACGATCTTTTTCGGTTGGGAAACGATATATTCGATTAGGAAACGCCAAGCTGCAAGGGGGTATGTGTTGTTTTCCTTAATAAAGTATGAAAAATAGGTGTAATTGTTAATCAAAAGAAAGACAAACATGCGCTAATGTTGTATAAAGTCTTCAGTGTCGACCAAACCTGCTATAATTGGCTATACTTGATGTAATATCGTTTTTGGGACGTGAAATGCGATGAATATAACATCGTTTTGAACAAATGAACACTGATGATTAAATATGTGTCTGATGCACACAAAAACAAAACACGAGTCAAGAGAAAGGTGTATTACATGACCCCCACCAAAAAGAAACATTTTATATCGTCTGATTAATAAATATTTGCTGATTTTCTGAACCATTGATGTTTCGGTGGGTAAACGATACGTATAGAGAAAGCGCCGGTTGGTAATCCATGCTGTTTCGATTGGGAAACGGATAATTTTGTACATATGAAATACGAGATCAACTGTTATACAGGAGCAATACTGTGTGGTCTTTAGAGAAAGGTTACCTCGAGTGAATATATTAATTATATGACTGTATGCACAACATTTTGGGTGTGAAATAAGGTGAATCATGTGCCCGGGCTCGACATAATAGAAAAAGTTTTGAGATTTTTGTTTCAAAACATGCTTATTCAGGCCCTTGACATTGTGTATAAAGATGGAGTGCCTTGACGATCGATAGGCCCAATATTTAGGCTCAAAAGGCCCAAAATTCAGTTTTTAGCTGTTTTCTCAAAAACTGTTTGATCAGTTTTGAGATTTTTGTTTAAAAATATTCCTCTTATGTACCTTTCTGAAGTGTATAAGTTTCGTAGCCCTTGAATCTCCGGTCTCCATGTGGTGTCCATTTTGAATTTTCAACAGGTTGGTGAAAAAAAACCTTTTCGTCCCAAATGAAGTCACTATTCGTTTCGAGTGATATCCAACCAAAAAAGTTTTCCCCCTTTGAAGACTTTTTTGGATTTCACGCAATCTTTCCTTCATAATGGGAGCTGTATGGAGTAAACTCCTAGAACACTTTAAAATAGAGCTTAAATATTGGCACATTCAAATATTTTTGGTTTCCGTGGTGTTCTTGAATTTGACCTTCAATGACCTTGAGACACCCTTTTTCTATCAGAAAAACGGCCATTTTTGGACTTTGGCGGCCATTTTCTCAAAAACTGTTTACACGGTTTTCAGATTATCGTTTGATAAGATCACCCTTATACTCTAATTTTTCTAACTCGTTTACACTGATTTTTTGGCCTTTGTTTCAGGCAAATTACTTCAAGCGAACTATTTAACTGAATACTACATATCTATGATGCAAACGGCAATAGATTTTCACAAACCTGGCTTCCGAAACGCTACATGTTTCTTTCAAAATACAAAATTTCGATTTAAGCGAGGATTTTCACTGCTGTAGGGCGCTGCCATATTGCCTTCTTCGTTACGTTTATTCAAGTGGACAAGTTCAAGATGATACTATAGGGGCATGTGCTGCAGTATATACACCAATTACATGCTGGGACGGTCCCATTCCTACCCCGCGCTCCCTGCGTAAATCATCTGAATAGACTCTTCCGTCACGCATTCAAAATAAACAATGTCTGTTGACATGCAGACGAAAAGTTTTCAGGAGGAATTTATCATTGCTGTAGATTACTAACTTTTTCAGTTTCATGGGTAGAAGTCTGAAACTTTGCAGAAAATTGCCGTTTGGTCCCAAGGTGAGCTATTCCAAGTTATAACACGATACGATTTAGCATCGCAAAAGTATCAGCAAAAAACGGTGTAAACGAGTTAGAAAAATCAGAGTATATGTACCTTTGCGACATGTCTAAGTTTCTTTGCCCGTGAATCGCTCAAAGTGGGCCATTTTGGCCCAAAATTGACCCAAATGGGACTTTCCCATGTTAAATTCTCTTATGCTTTATAATGGGACATATTATTGCTAATATCTCACTAAATATTGAGATTAGAGATTAGGAATCAATTGTGGACAAAACGGAAATGATATGTGCATAATATTCTCATAACCTTGAATTTCACATTCGACCTAAATTTCAAGATCGCAGGACAAAATGGCTAATATCTCGCTCCTTATTGACTTTATGGCTTGGGAATTAATTTTGGACATATAAGACCTTGAATTTGGCCTTGATCTCATTTTCAAAGTCAGAGCACAAAATGGCCAATATATCGCCTAATCAATTGTGGGCATATAGGGAATGATATATGCTGAAAGTTTTCGTGACATTCGATCTTATTTTCAAGGTTAGACAACAAAGTGGCTAAGATCTCGCCTTTTATCAACTTTACAGCTTAGGAATTAATTGTGGACATATGGGAAATGATATATGCCGAATAATCTCATAAGCTTGAAGTTGACCTTTGACTTTGTTTTCAAGGTCAGAGCACGAAATGGCTAATATCTCGCTCATTATCGACTTTCCAACTTAAGAATCAATTGTAAACATATAGAAAACAATGTTTCCCTTGGGCAGACATTGTTGAAAAAATTACCATTGCAGACTTTGAGACATTAATACTCACCCGGGGTAAACGGTTGCGTGCGTACTGTATTGAATGCTAAGCAAAGGCCCGGATGTGTACGCACTCAAAACACAAGTTAAGAATGAATCGTAGGTGATTTTCTTGTTGTGTTTCGCCCACTAGAGTCTATTTGGGATGAGTCGAAGACACAAGTACCTGGATTCGATATCAATTATCACAAGCTCACCAACTATCAAGCAGTTTGGGGTTCTTTAACTGCTAACATTGTGTAATTTGGTACCGAGTATACAGGTACCCCTATTATCGCCCCATTCGAATGTTACAGCCCCTCACTGTCGTCCAAATTCCCAGTATGTTAACCAGTATCAGCACAATTCGATCAAAAAATAAGCAATACTTTAGTATGTAATGAAATTTTCACACAAAAGATGGGATTTGACAGTAAATTGATAATTTTAGCCAATGTTCGCAGTAAATGACTTCTGTACGCACGTAATGCACATATACTTAGTATGATTTCATTAGGATTTGTTAGTCCAAGTAAACACATGAGTTCAACAAGTATAACGCAATATTTTTAGAAAAACAAGGCAGAAAACCCGGTGCCACGTACATTTTTTACCCATGTACAATTTTTACTGACCTGTGATTTCCACACATGTGTAAACGGTGGGTATCGGTGGGTATTTTTTATTACGCAGTGATGCGTGCTAAAACTACTGCCATACAATTATTACCCCTGCTGTCAAATGGCGAGTCTATCGAGGCAGAAAACAACATGACGGACATGTGTTATTATAGTGATACATTCTAATCCTCCATACTATATTTACTTTTGAAAAATAATATTCAAGTATGGAGTTAATGAATTATGGCGGGTAAAAATTGTACGGACATGGGCCATACATTCTTCACCCTCCATACTAAATTTATCCAACTAGAATACCCAAGTATTGGGAGCAATTGCATGAACCCTACCTTTTTCACTCTCCATGCTATATTTACCCTGCTAGAATAATACTCATTGGGGGTAATTCAGTATGAGAGATAAAAGTTGTTCGGACATGGGCCATACATTTTTACCCTTCATACTAACTTTACCCTACTAGAATGTTAACAAAGGTTCTACACGTGATAATTTTAGACTCAAGTGAGGGATTGGAGTCATAAGACTTAGAGTTGTCGGCGATGTTTTCCATGATTATCTGTGCATCTGGTGATTGAACAAAGAATACATCCACATATATAATCCACAGAATGTAGTTGATTTACTTCATGATGAACGGCTTATTACTGCATAACAGCCTATCATGAAAGGTGCACATGAACGATTCTCCCGTCCCTTTAACTATTCACAAACGGGTGGAAGAATTTGATGAATACGTGTAAGTCTATTAATATTAACAGATGAGCAGTTCCTGCACATTATACTTTGATTTTGAACTTAATTACACCGTTTTTTTTACCATATTCTAGCGATGCTGAATGTTATCGTTCTATAACTTGGCATACTTCACCTGGGAGTCAGTCGGCAATTTTCTACCAAATTTCTACCAATATACATCAGAGTATCTAGGCCCCTGGGCAAATAAACAAACTTCTATAGTAGGGTTCATATAAATTGGAAACTTTATCTGTCATTCGGGGGCCTCAGAGGCACCATGCAACAAATCTGACATAGCCCTAACCGCCTTCATATATGACATTGACAATCAAACTACATTTACATGTATTCATATTACTATCATAAATGTTGGTTGCCATCGCTTTAGCCACATAACCCTGACGATAAGAGATACCACTTTTATGTGGGCCTCCCCTCCTCTCCGAATGCGCCCTGGCGACATTAAAATGGTGGTCTGAGATGTCAAGTCCCTTGAATGCGCCATGATGTGGTATAATAGCCGTTATGAATGCGATGCCTACTGTGACGGGAAGTCACCTACCACAATGTGGTGTGAATACTTGTTGACTAATCTGACATCCAAGCACCCCACCCCCTTCCAGTAAGCAGTACGTCATTGTATTTTCAAAAGATAATTTTCAAAAGATAATATACAGCGGTGGTTTGGTGTTTGGTCAATTGGGGCGCAAATGTTTCTATGTAACGTGTGTATTTTCATTGTGCATGACGTGCGTACAGAAGTCATTGACTGCGTACATTGGCGAAATTGTCAATTTACTGGCAAATCCAGAGTTTTTTTTCTGAATATTTCATGATACACTGAAGCATTGCTTATTCTTTGATCGAATTGTGCTGATACTGGTTAATATACTGGGAATTTGGACGACATTGAGGGACTGTAACATTCGAATGGGGCGATAATAGGGGAACCTGTACACTCGGTACCAAATTACACAATGATAGCAGTTAAAGAACCCCAAACTGCTCGAGAGTTAGTGAGCTTGTGACAATTGACATCGAATCCAGGTACTTGTGTCTTTGATTCGTTCTGAAAAGACTTTAGTGGGCGAAACACAACAAGAAAATCACCTACGATTCCTTCCTGCCTTGTGTTTTGAGTGCGTACACATCCGGGCCTTTGCTTAGCATTCAATACAGTACGCACGCAACCGTTTACCCCGGGTGATACTGTACATTTCTCCGGTAACATTTTTTAGCCTTTTAGGCTAATTTTCCCTGTTTCCTCATCCACAGCTAGTCTCAGTATTGAAAAGGTTTTTTCTTGGTGTTTGTCAAATGAGTGCTTCACAATGTGGTTAGAGTCTTCAAACTTGGAATGACAGTTATAACACCTGGCGTTGAAGCCGCGAGACCCCATCTGTTGGAAGAAATAATAAATATGAATGAATAATAGCCAAAAACGAGCCTTAACGGGCCACAAATTTCCAATAAAATATCGTTTACTAATCGAGACACCCATATCAGAACTGTTTTCCAATCGGAACAGTATCGTTTACCCACCAAAACATCAGTGGTTCAGAAAATCCGCAAATATTTATTAATGAGACGATGTAAAATGTATCTTTTCGATGGGGATCATGTAATACATCTTTCTCTTGACTCGTGTTACTTTTTGTATGCATCAGACACATATTTAATCATCAGTGTTCATTTGTTCTAAACGGTGTTATTTTCATCGCATTTCACGTCACAAAAACGATATTACATTAAGTATAGCAGGATTGGTCGACACTGAAGACTTCATACAACATTAGCGCATGTTTGTCTTTCTTTAGATTAACAATTACACCTATTTTTTCATACTTTATTGAGGAAAACAACACATACCCCCTTGCAGCTTGACGCTTCCCAATCGGACACATCGTTTCCCAACCGAAAAATATCGTTTCCCAATATCCTGTGCCGAAACGGATTCAGGACAGTGTACAGTACACATTACGTTGAATATTCCTTCTCCTGAGAACTCTATTTTTTCCGAGAAACAATATCCACCAACAAAGCAACCTTAAACACCATTTAGCTAAAACAACAACAAATGCATCTGAATTCCTACTCCTGGCTGCTTTGTTACAGTCTAATTATGTAAGTGGTGCTGAATAGGTAGCGTAGTTAACACAACACCAGGCGCACAGTTCCAAGCACCCAACCAGTTCTCAAGCTAGTTTCTGTCAGTGATTTCTCATTTACCCTCTCAGAATGCCCGCTGTCCCAAATTATTGGTCACGGCATGAAAACAGCATATTTCTTTGTATGACACAAGCGAAATATGACAAGCCTAATGTAACTGGTAATGAACATTGACAAATGTTCTTGTACATTAACTACCCGCTGGATATTGGGCAGTCTACTCTGCGAAAATTGGCCGTATGTCACTTGGCTGTATGGCTGTATGTCAATTGGCTGTATGTCACTGCTCAAAATGGCATTGCATTAGTTAGTACATGTGTAGATACCTAATTTGAATGATCAATCTACCATCATTTGTGACTTCATATGATATAGAATAAAACACCAGATACACATTCAACTAGAATATAATTGTTTATTATCCAGACTTATGCAATAAACATATTTATCCATTAGCACTTCGATGCGAGTGTCACATTGATACTTGGAATTCATGGACTGAGCTATGAATTTCACATTTTGTGAGTTTTAATGAAGGTCATGTTATTTGTTACCATTCCACATTCACCCAGCGATCTTGTCAGCGATTTGTTTGTATCCTTCCAAGACAACATAAACACTTGCATAATATGTAAACATAAACACTACATAATTTGTAAACACCTGCTAACTCGACTCCGACGTGTAAATTCCTCCAAATAATTATTTTACATGTTCTTTTGTATCCAATTACATTCACCACACACAAAAGTTTCGAATAGCAGTGCATGGGCTTTACTGAGATTACTCAGTACAGGAACTGTCAAATACACACAAACTCAGCTTTGACATCACTCGTAGGTACTTTCTAATTACCATTTCTCTCCCAGTGAATCATTTATAATAAGGTGTACGCTCGGCCAACAACTTAAATCAATTTCTAGCCACTATATGTGTTGATACTGAACATTAGAGGGCTATTCGGTCACATATCAGAATGTGTGCATATCATTTTTACCACGTTTAATTGCAGTATATGTTGCATGATTATGATAAACGGTGGTATTTACAACATACACACTATCTTTGCATAGGGGAACATTGTGTTATGATTCGTATTTCAAAAGCCGAGTAACATGTAGTTTGCAAAATGAACATTGTTGTGAAATTATAATGGAAATGGACAGGAATCAGAAGTTGGGATTTCTGCAGGATATTACATTATAGTTGAACTATTACCTTTTTACCGCGAAGCTGTGTTTGGCAAGCCTCTGGCCTCCTACAGTACATTCGAGTGTTCAGCAATGAAAGCAAAGAATCTATCATTATTATTCATCTGGTAATATTCAAGATATTGCAGATGAATGAGACGGTGAACACGGTGAACACTCGCTCTAGTAAATTGGCACAATTGTGTTGTTATTCTCAATTACATGCTATCAGAAATGAGCTCGTCTACACACAAAAACAAAAACATCGAGAGAAAAACACTGAGAGCCTACGGGAGCCCACTAGGGCCACACGACTTTTTTTAATGGTGAAATATTGAATTTCAAGAAAAAAGATGAAATTTTGAGAAAAAATGAGTTTTCAAGATTCAAACTTGAATTTGCAAGAAAAATGGTTGAATTGTAAAGAAAAAAAGTTGAATTTTCAAGATTTGAACTTGAATTTTTAAGGTTAAAAATAGGATTTTCAAGTTTAAAAGTTGAATTTTCAAGATTTGAAAATTCAAGTTTAAATCTAAATTTGAAAATTCAAGATTTTAAAATTCAAGTTTAAATTTTGGATATTCAACTTTAAATCTTGAAAACTGAACGTTTTAAATCTTGAAAATCGATTTGTTCTTAAAATTTCAACATTTTTCCCGAAATTAAAGTTTTTTTTTTTTAAATTCAAGTTCAAGTCTTGAAATCCAACAAGATCCAACAAGAAATCCATCCAAAGAGCCATATACATATTTAATTATGCAATAAACATGATAAAACATACATGCATAAATGATGTGACTCTTGGTCGCATGTTCGTCCAACCAGACAAATGTATGAATATATATTTAATATATGTATTCATACATACAAATGTATGAATATATATTGAATATATATATTCATACATTTGTGTGGTTGGCTGTAACCTATCACATTTTTGTTACAGTTGAGGTGTTTGTTCATCCACATATCACATTCCTCGTTCGAATACGGAATGAAGAACACTACAGTCAACATTACGTTGGATATTCTTTCCCCTGAGAACTCCGCGATATCAATATCCACCAACGAAGCAATCATAAATGCCATTTAGCTAATCATGGAAGGTGGGGTTTTTTTTCAACAACAGATGCATCTGAATTGCTACAGTACTCCTGGATTGCTTTGTTTCAGTATTATTATGGATGTGTGACTGAATAGGCATCGTAGTTAACAAAACACCAGGCACACCGTTTCAAGCACACAACCATTCCTCCAACTGATGTTGCATTAGTGGTTTCTCATTCATTCCCTCAGAATGCCCACTGTCCCAGTTTATTAATCACAGCATGAAAACGGCACATTTCTTTGTATGACAGAAGCGAAATCTGGCGAGCTAATGTAACTGGTAATGAACATTGATAACTGTACATGTACATTAATATCCCCATTGGATATTGAACAGTCTATTATATATATATCTATGTCTCCGTATTTGAAATGATATTTCACATACTGCTGGATAAAAGCCAATTCGAAAATGTTTCTAGGTCAGGTCAAGTGGTATAAATAAATCGTTTGTACACACTATGTTGAAACGAGAATTACGTGGTGAACTTGAAGTAAATAAAGTTTTCAGTATTGAACAAGCCAAATCGAGTAGATTGTCAATGACAGTGACTCGGCAATGGTAGCGTGACAACACGGTTTTGCTCTGTTTATACCACTTGAACCCAACCCGCTTCATGTGACCTGACCTAAAAACATTTTCGAACTCGGGTATTGCAACCTTTATTTGCTTTGAAGATTACAAATTTTCTCAAAAATTAATGTCTCAAAGACTAATATTTTCTATAAGTGAATAATTAATATTGGCTTACAGGTTATTGTCAGCAATTGGCTGTATAGTCTGATTTTTCTAATTCGTTGCTGTATAATATTTAATGTTTTAAACACACTTTTCAATCAGCCATTTGCATGAATTTCATTTTGTTACATTGAAATCATGGATAGAGCATTAGAATCTTGCATTGTGTGCCCCTTTGTGAAGGTTAGATCTCAATACAGTGATTTTGTCATACAAGATTTGCTGTATCCTTCCAAGACAACACTAACACATGCACTACAAAATACGTATCTGCCAAATTCACTCTGACATGTAAATTGCTCCGCATAATTATTTTACTTGTTGCGGTGTATTAAATTACGTTCTCCACACACATAAGCTCCCGATAGAAGTACTTGTGCTTTGCTGAGATTACTCAGTACAGAAGCTGTCGAATACACTCGAGTTCAGCCTTGACATCACTCCTGGGTACACTTCTATTTCATATTTCTGCCCAGTGAACCATTTTATACAAACCGACAGGGAGTGTGTTATAAGGCCCATGAACCAGTCAATAACACTTAGAAATGTACAAAATGTGTAATACATGTTTCTTGACTGCAGTTATTCACATCATTACCAGTAGTTGATTAGGTTGACGTCTAACAATGTGGAGCGAGGCAGAATTATACAGATACCAATTCACAATATGTCTTTGGTGTTCATGCTGAGCCCATATACGTTTACCAATAGGTGGCAGTGCAAAAGTAAACAATGTTATAGGTTAAATATATATTATTCTCAATGATCATTATAAGACTGATGACCTATGGTCAACGACTAGTCTGAAATATTTCCAAAGTTGCATTCAGGAGGAGACTCTACAAGACAACTCAAGGTATACATTTCTCCAACACAAGCAATCTCTAGCCGCTTTATGTGTTGATATTGAACAACAGATGGTTATTTTGCTCACATATAAGAATTTGTTGTTTTCACAAATTATGTTGCATGCATATAACAAAGGGTAGTATTTTCAACAAACATGCACTATGTTTTTATGTGGGTACATTGTGTTGTGTAGTTTGTGAGTCAAAACGCAGGTCACTTTTGTTACAGCAGTTTATAAGTTGTGGTATTAATCATAAATCATATCCAATGGATCTATTCTCTGTTAGTATTCCGCATTTACAGTTCATCAATATTAGTATGAATTAGGCACGCAACAGTGTGATTGATATACACATTTAAGGGACCATATTCAAAATCAATATAACCTGCAGGTTAAACAGCACATGTGGGTTCTCAGTCATAATTCAATAGCTGAGTTACACGTAATATGCACAATTTATATTGTTGTTGAGTTATCTGCAGGATACTACACCAAATTTGAAATAATAGTATTATAATGTAAAGCTGTAATTTACATGCTTCTGGCCTCCCACAGTACAAGCGACTGTTCATTACGTTGTGAAATGAAATGCAAAAATGCATCAATGCAAATATCCATTGACAGTCATTGAGACGGTCGACCAGGTACTAGACAATACAAATGTGTTGATGATTGCCTCTTCGTATAACTCATGGTATAGGAGAAAGGAAGGCTGCGAGTATAAAGTCGTATTGACAGCAATGTACCATTGTGGGAACAGTGTGACACAAAAACAGCAATCCGATGGAAACAATGAACGCGATGCCTCCTTAATTTGTTCCACCGAATATAACAGCAGAACAAACGCGAAAATGTTGCCGACGAGACCAAACCCATAGATCATTAGCACAATAATGTGCGTGTGGTAACTGTCTGGTACACGTCCCTATATGGACGTGACTCCTCCTCGCTCACACAGGTCGATTTGAGGCTGGAACACCGGCGTCGCCCTCGTACAGATGTTGTTGTTGAAAAATCCGCATTGTGTAAGAGAAACACCCCCTGCTGGTATTCATCGTAATTCCTTGATTATTCCTTGTCACCTGCAGAGACAAATGGAGTAGTTTTATTTAATGTCATGACTGGATCAGCAGTGATTTTTTTGTCTAAATTACACAGTAGACTCCATGTGGTGTTCAGTATTGTTATGCAGAAGCCCTGGGAAACAATAATAAATAGAAAATCAAAGAATGGAACTAGAGGAAAAGAATATATTTTACTGAGAAAGGGAAATATCATCCAGGCTGGTAAGTTCTGAAGTATCACATTATTACATTTGTTACGAACTTACATGTCTATACACAACAACACACAAATGATGAAAAAATAAATAGTTGAAAGTGTTTTCATACTCACCGTCCGTAAACAGCATCCTACATCTTCATATGGTTTATAACAGCAAAGATGTCAGCCGTACTTTGTTCTCCAATGTTCAATATGTCTACGTTCATTAACGTTTCAAAGAAATCACGGAATGCAGTGATGAGAACGAGGTTGATAATTGTATTGTCAGCATTTTAATGTCCGTCATGCTGGCAGTGGAGACAAACACTCCGGGAAGTTATGTTTGCATCTTTATAGATGATTCTGTATCAAAATGTGTCATCAGATCCGATATGTAACAATGTATGTATCAATTTGTTACCACCAATACAGTCAGATTTCGATGGTGCCAATAACAAACGTAAACTACAACAAAGCCCGACCAAATAGTTTTTCCAAAGACACACTGCGTCACCAGGGGCAGACAGTGTGTTAAATGTAGTTGTTTCTACTGTACACCTGACGGAATTAGTATACGACTGCCCAACAACCTATGAAAATAATTTAGAAATCCGAAACAAACCCCATGTAATAAATATATGACAAGTACATAAGATATGTGACAAGTACAGATATATGTCAAGTACAGAAAGTAGACAATATTAGATACTCTAAGGGAAGATATGTATGAGGGATTGTATGAATGGAACATGTAGCGTAAAAACTTCATTATGACTGGTGTATCATATTGTGCCATATATGCGACTGAGATTGCATTCCCCACTGTAAATGATGGAAACCCGATTTCCTAAGTGCACCGTTGAACAGTGATTATGCCTTGATGGATCGACCATTGTTGCTGAAAATGCTTTAAATATTACTCCGAAAACTCATTGTCATCTCTGAAGGGTATAACAATGTGAAGTATGAATGATTGAACAGTTAGTTACTGCATGATGCATACGTAATTTCGCTCTTAGAATGTTGAAAGAAAGCAACAACATGAAATAGTGTCCCACTGTTTCGTCAAGGGCTGATTGGCATAATACAGTTCAATCACCCCAAACGTACACAAAGTCTAATTATCACTGTTTGCTTGAAACGTTTCGTTGCCCAGAAATACTTCAGCTGTTCAAATCTGGGACCTTTGTGGAAAAACCTTAGCTGTTCAAATCTGGGTCCTTCCTAGAAAAACCTCAGCTGTTCAAATCTGGGACCTTCATAGATAAATCACGCAAAGATTTGTTTTCAGGTGATATACTCGACCCAAGTTAGAAAGAACAAGGTCAGTGCGAGTGTGGGATACTTGGAACATCGTTATATTGCCATACGTGTTTGTGACACATTCAGTACATCGAAAATATAATCAAATCCTCATATTAAAGCATAGTATCATAAAATATTCAATCGGATGCATAAATTGACTATCGGTTATTGAATAATTCACAGAGTCGTAAAATATATTTTGGTATTGATCAAATGCTAAGGAACTCTAGCTAACGATTGCTGTTCATACTCCATGTAATCATGGTAATGAGAAAGTGATGCAGAAATTGTTTCAATAAATGATATAAACACCAATTTGCTCATTTTCGTTTAGCCACAAAACTTTCGTCAATATGCACTGGTCAATATCGAAGGTATATTGTTATCACAAGGACCATACATTATTTATAATTCGGTTTCTTAATTGATACCCACAATGTATTTCTGTCAGAAATATAGCTATTATCTACGGAGCCCCTCGGGTGATGTACCAGAAATATTTCCTAATCCGTGCACACGAAACAATAATTCGTGCACACGTCTTAGTAAATTGTGTGCACGGATTAATAAACTGTGCAGACGAATTATTGACCTGTGTGCACGAAAAAACGATTCGTGGCCACAAGTTCAAAAATCATGCTCAAGAATTAATAATTCGTACCTAAGAAATACTAATTCATGCCCAGAGATTAGTTATAACTATCAGTGCGCGAAAAAATACTTATTCTGTCCCTGAAAAAAAAAATGGATTGGTAGGTATCAATAATAATGAACTGTAAATCAACACATTCACCTGAGTCTGAAAATAAAAGTCAAATTCAACAAAATGCTATGCACAGAGGCAACTATTGATTCGCTATCACTCAAAATGCACTAAATTGATATTGATTGCCTCCGTATGTGACCGAGTGCGATGATAATTGATCAATTAGTACATCGAAATGTAGCGAAAAGTGATACGATCAATATTTGTTCATATCGGGTTTGGTTTTCATGCTACTCGAACTTTAGATTCATATAATATTGTACATATTTAATTGTAATACACATAGGTTGATTAAAACAAGATTATTTATATGCTGGTAACTAGTAATAAAATTGGGTCGAAAAAAGGCCAACATTAGGTCTCAAACCTGGTTATCAAAAGACGAATGTCCATACATTTTCTTTAGTCATAAATGGAGGGATATTTTCATCACCACATTATTCAAAACATCTGTTTGGTATCATGCAAGAAAATAATGGTATATGGCAAGGTAAATAATATTCTAGAATAATATATTAATGCATGACTGAGTCCAAGTTGCATAGACGTGGAATCAATACCCAGTATTAAGTACTCCGAGCAAACAAAACAGGGTCCGTTATCCAATCTCATAGTCCGGGGACAGAGTCATATCAGGCATACGAAGTGAGAGAAAACAAAAATGACAGGGAAACTCATGAACCCCCAAAAATGGCCATTAGGAGGTGAAATCAGGTGTTCCGGAACGAGTGAGCATTTCCTGCCCCACTAGTGGCACCCGTCATGAATTCCCCAAAATTAACATGACAATAGATCTAGTTGCATGGCAGACATGGATTTGCTGTATTTATCAACCAGATCATGATGACGTCCATAGAATTTCTTAAACGCAGCTATAAGTCTTGGTAAAACATAATCTTGTCGCAGCAGTTTGGAGACTAGCTGGGCACTTCGATAGACAAAATCCTCATAAAGTCCTCATAAAGTCCTGTTTTTTTTTCCTCACAAAGTCCTCATAAAGTCCTGGTTTTGTTTCTTGCATCACACACCTTCTAGACCCTCACACATATCCGAGTCATCAGAACACATCAGGCTGCAGTGGATTCCACCCGGGAACAATTTTAAAGCACCTTCCTGCAAGACCAGTTGCATAATGTGTGCATGATTTGATGACTTGCTGTGTCCGACGAGACATATGACGTAGGAGTCCAAGAAAGCTGGTACATAGCTTTATATCTTTGCACTCACCCTCGTAGAGACGCGCTGTAGTTGACATATTATTCAAAATTCTTATCATGTGGTCGAAAATAACACCACATACCTAATGAATCATACCACGTTGAATGGTCACTGGGTGTTACTAACACTTCTAAATTTATAGATGCAATTGCAATCTTGTGTTATTTCAATGGCGATTTGCTACAAACATGTTAATTAGGAAACCAGACCACTGTGTCCAGCTATTTCTATTGATTTACACTTCAGAAAAGTAAGTGTGGTTCCTTTCAGTAAAAGAAGGGATATCAAAGTGTATCTTGATAGATCGACCTCGGTCAGTCCACTGGGCGAAAGGAATATCGGTCAGACTGCCTGTGCACAAATCAACACCAAATGGGGAAGACAGAGCTGTGAAGGCACACCATTAAGGCAGATGCGACGGAACTAGTCTGCACAATCTTGGTTGACATTTCGCTCCAAATAGACTTTCATCCATGACATGAAGTCTCATATATGCATATTATGGTGAATTGAAACATCCAGTTAACACAATTAACACCCAAACGTGCTCAAAGCCTAATTATCACTGTTTGCTTGTAACGTTGTACTGCCTAGGAAAACCTCAGCTGTTCAAATTCGGGACTTCATGGATAAAACAAACGAAGATTAGTTTTCAGGTGATATATTTGACCCATGTTAGACAGAACAAGGTTGATGCAACAGTGTGATATTTGGAACATCATCATATTGGCTAGGTCGTTTTTCGTGTTTGTGTCACATCCAATGCATAAAAAATATGATCGAGTTCTCATACTAAAGCATGGTATTATTAAATATTCAATTAGAACTTTATTGGATGCATAAATTGATTATCGTTTATTGAACAACTCACAAAGTCATAAAATATATATCGGTATTGATCAAATGCTATTGAACACCAGCTGATGATTGTTGTTCATACTTGATTTGATGTAATGAGAAAGCACTGCAGAAACTGATACAATCAAAAATATAAATACCAATTTGCTCATTTTCGTGTATCCGCAAATCTGTTGATTTTTCGTCGATTTGCACTGGGCGAAATTGAAAGGTGTGTTGTTACCCCAAGGACCACAAATTATTTTTTTCAATTTGGTTTCTGAAATGATACCCACTTGGAAATGTATATTCGTCTGGAATATAGCTTTTATCCACAGAGCCCCTTAGGTGACATACCAGAAATATTTTCTGTGCACACGACTTAGTAATACGTGCACATGAAATAATAATTCGTGCCCATGAATTAGTGACCTGTGTGCACGACTTAGTGAGTTGTAAGCACGGATTAATAATAGAAGGCGCAGCGGGTCGGCAACACGTACATGTTGTGGCTCCGTGAAAAGAGACAAATGTGTGCTTTTATCAAGTAGCCGTGGACTAATAAATGTACCAGATGGATAATAGGGAATCCACGTTTACTCTAGTGGTGGCAAACTGATAATACGGCTGCTTTTGGTCTGGTTATTCACGTGAATTTGTTGGCTTTCTTGGACATTTGCATGAAAATACTCCATTGTCGCCCAGTGGTGATCATCGAACCGTAACGTCCTTGCTGGTTGCTGGAATAGCAGACGTGCGCATTCAACCATGTCGATGGATGGTCCGGCTGGCTCTGCGGAATGTAAACAACCCACGGTGGGCGATATTTACGCCATATTACTGGATTTGAGAAGTGACATCGCTACTATAAAAACTGATTTGTGCGCCATGAACACGAAACTGGAGAATATCCACGTTCGAGTTGAAGCGATTGAGACCCGAACAGCGAAGCTTGAAGACGACGTGGTGCATGAAGAAACTCGCGTGACTCAGCTATCAGAAAAGGTTGGTGAACTCAGTTTGGATATAAACAGGCGGCTCGACGCGATGGATGTCATGTTGCGTGAGCATAGCGGTCTTCTGCATCCCGAGTTTGATCCTGAAAAAACTATAGTGGCTATAAATCTTCCAGTTGACCCATCGTCCTCAGCTACTGAGCAAGCATGTGAGCTGTTGGTGAATGGACTTGGTGATCACACGCCAATCGTCAGGGCACTTCGACTTCCAGGCCGTGGTGGTAAACCAGGTATTGTGAAAATTGAATTACCAAGCCAGAATGACAAAATACGTATTCTCCGAAGAAAAGGAAATCTCGTCGGTAAGGATCCTTACAGGAACACCTACCTGCGCAGTTCTCAGCCACACCTGGAGCGGTTGTACACGTCGAATCTCCGGCTCATGATGGAAATGGTTCCGTCTTTAGCAGGCTGTCATCTTATGGGAAACGGCCGTTTGGTGACAAATGAAGAACATCAGCGTATCAGCGCCAGGTACAACCGAGTCCAGAACCCGCCACCGCCGGTGTCCGACATGTCTGTACAGAATGGTGACCAGAGATAGGATCCCCACTCGGACCCATGTATCGACGCACACAATCTACGGTTTGTTTCATGGAACATTCACGGTTTACACTCATTGGATTCTAGTGACGTGTTCAGTTTTATTAGAACGTTTGACATCATATCTCTGGTGGAAACATGGACTAGGTGTGACAATGACCTTCAACGTATCATTACACAACTCTCAGGATATACACATTACTTCGTTCATGGTCAGCTTCGCGCGCGTCGTGGGAGAAATCCGGGTGGAATAGCTGTTTTTGTGAAAGAGAGCTGCAGCAGACATATGGAAAATGCATACACTCGAACGTTATTCAATGAGTGTTGAACCCATGCCAATAATGGTTCCCTTTTTTTACAAATGAAGCGGTTGGTCGAACACGTTTCTGTCCGGTCGTTACCCTTCTAAATTGGGAATTTATAAAATCAAGGTATACTTTGTGTTGATGATGATGAGGCTAAATTGGACGATAAATTCATCACGTCTTCCATTCATTTTATGACAAAAAGGCTGTACCAGTCTCGAGTGTAGATAATGTGATGACTGAAGGTATAACTTCACCAAAAAGTTATTACTGTTTCCTCGACATCTATTGTTGATTGAAATTGGAAATCACAAAATGCTAATGCTACTCCGATATCATTTCGTACTCACCTTTAAAAATGTGAGTGATCGAAATATCTGGTGAGAAATAAGAGTCCAGTGATGGAAATTCAGTATCAAGCACACGCTCATAGTATTTCACTTACATTTACATATGTAAGTGAAATTAGAATGTGAAATTACTTATCCTCACTTACATTTATAGACAAAGTCAGCAAATACCTGGAAATATATTAAGCCATAATAATGAAATATGCACAGTACAATGCATATTAACAATGAAGGCAATAATTTATAATATGACCAATGAGCACAAGAACAGGACGATCTCCAATTCGTGATTTCAGCAGTATCACCAAAATATTTGCACATTGTTTGATTCCGCCCCATAGTGAAATTTTGCACATGTATCTGTATGTCTGTATCAATTGAACAATATGCATTACTATACCTCAAACGAAAACGTCGTGTCGTGATTGGTGAATCACCATCGAAAAATTATGCGTACTAGTACACGTTCCCGTATATCGATTACTCACCATGCAGTAATTTGATATACCTCAACGTTACTTAGCTTTTGTATTGACGACGTAATTTGCTTGACATCCATAGATTGATTGCACTACTGAATGTGAGAAATGTTGAAGAAAAGCAAACAGCTTCGGCTTCGCCTCGTGTGGTAATGTTCCTGCCTCGGCTAGTAATTCCATGTACCTGGAGAGCAACAGTGCAGTGTTTGCATATTGTCACAAGTAAAAAATAATGATGCATACTCGCTTCCAATAGGGTTCTTGAATCCAGATGTTGTTTTCGGCATCAATGGCCAAAGAAGTAAAGTATGTTTGATAAGGTAGGAGTGAAATGATTTTTCAAACTACATTGTTGTTTCAGTGTAAATGTACGAGTGTGATACAGCGTAAATGCTAATTTTAAATGAAGGACTAGTAATGACTCACTATATTTATCAGGATGCATCTGTAATCACGTTTGCACACAAAACTTGATGTTTTAAACATGACAAACGATATTCTGAGACATCCTGTTATCATTCATCGATCACACGAAGTCCAAAATTGCACACCAAATATACACCAAATACCATATTCTGCTGGTGACACAGACTGTCTAGACCCCTACACATATAGACATCATCCGAACACTCCAGGCTGTGGTGGGACCGATTTAAAGCATCTTCCTGCAAAACCAGTTGCATAATGTCTGCTTAATTTGATGACTTGCCCTGTCCGACGAGACATATGACATATGAGTCCAAGAAAGATTTATGTCTTTGTCAAACACCCTCATGGAGATACACTGTAGTTGCCATAATACTCACAATTCTTATCATGTGATCAAAAATAACACCACATACCCAATGAATCATGCCACGTTGAATGACCACTGAGTGTCATTGACACTTCAAGATTTGTAGATTCAATTGCAATCTTATATTATTTCAATATAGATTCGCTATCAGCATGTTCCAGAAAACCGTGGCCCTGTGTACCAAGCTGATCTTTTGATCTACTCAGTAATTTCCATCGGTTTATATTTATAAAAAGTAAGTGTGGTTCATGTCAGTGATAAAGGGAGATCAAAGTGATCTCAATAGAACGGCCACAGTCAGTCCACCAGTGCGAAAGGAGTATCAGTCAGACTGCCTGTAGACAAATCAATACCAAATCGGGAAGACAGAGCTGTAAAGGCACACCATTAAGGCAGAGAGGAGGCAATTATTTTGCGCAAACTAGGCTAAAAATTTGCTCAAATTATAGTCACAGTAAAAACAAATATATGTGCTGAATCGAAACACTTCCCGTTTGCAAAAAATTTCCGTGTATAGTACTCGATCTCAGTTTACAAACATCAGTTTGTTGATAGAGGGATATTTGTCATCAGTATCATACATGAACTAGCAGTTAGATGTTTTAATATGACATTTTCTAAAATGCATCCTCAGCCAATCTCCGTTGTTTCTAATTATTATACCGAACCAATACATAATCAGTATGTATGCCTTCCTTTTGTCAAGAACTACACCATATCAGATCCTGGGGCCAGGCGGTCTCGAAGCACAATACTTCCTTGATTCGAACATTGATCTTATTTTATGTCTTTCTTATGTATTCCGTGTTGGTGTAATCAGACAAACGAAGATAAAGTTTTGTGATACTTTGTGTTCATTTCACTATAGCTCCTGTAATTGGATTCAATGGCAAAGTTATGTCCCTGATTGTCCGTCCATTAAAACAAGATGTGACAAGTTTGAAGGCTCTGCAAGCCATAAGCACATTCTCCTTTACAGTTTCTATTCACTTTATATCACCTCTGAAAAAGGCATCGTGCAAGTCAAGTTGTCAACTATTGTGAACGGATTAACCAATCCTCAGAACTGTATTTGTGCTCAGAATATCAAATGTTCGAATTTCTGAAAACGGCGCACGTGATGGCGTGGCAGAAGCGAACTCCGGGGAGTATAATGTAATGAAACATGGCAGCAGGAGATCAATATTTATATATCATTCTGCTTTGAGATATCTACAGTGGCAATCTGGCCCTACATATGACTGGTATTTCTCACAAATTCTGTGAAAATTGCGAGGCAATGAATGTTCATTGTGGCTGTTTTTATATCAATAAATTGAATTCTTCCAGCAAACATCTCACTTGGCTGTATATTCACCAGCAACCAACGTCACAAACACCCTTGACTTTGATAAAACCCACATAATTACCACAGAACCATGGTAAACAACCACAACATATTGTTGTTTCTTCTGAAATTGTCCACAATATCCAGACAGTTATCATATATTCGCGTGAAAAATATTGCTTTGCATACTTAATGTGTTAGACATATATCGCAAAGGGGAAGTGGAGAGAAAACTGTAGCATCAAAATGTAAATCCTAGTAGAGAAGTCAGTGGCTGCAGTTCCCAACACATAATGGAGACAATCTTAGCTTAAGAAGTTTCCTCACGAACATGTATATATTTGGACACAAACGTGTCATATACATAGATGATGTATTGTCACTAAATAATCCCAAGTTTGGTGATTATTTGGATGTCATATATCCTAAGGAACTTGAAATTAAGGATACTACAGAATCCGCTAATTTTTCCAACTATCTAGACCTGAGGTTGGAGATTGATAATGATTCTAACCTGTCAACTAGATTATATGACAAACGTGATGATTTCAATTTTTCCATAGTCAATTTCCCTTTTCTAAGCAGCAACATTCCTATGTCACCGGCATATGGTGTGTTTGTTTCTCAACTTATACGCTATTCCAGAGCTAGTTGCAAATATGAGGACTTTGTCTATCGAAGTGCCCAGCTAGTCTCTAAACTGCTACGACAAGGATATGTTTTACCAAGACTTATAGCTGAGTTTAAGAAATTCTATGGACGTCATCATGATCTGGTTGATAAATACAGCAAATCCATGTCTGCCATGCAACTAGATCTATTTTCATGTTAATTTTGGGGAATTCATGACGGGTGCCACTAGTGGGGCAGAAAATGCTCACTCTTTCCGGAACACCTGATTTCACCTCCTAATGGCCATTTACGGGGGTTCATGAGTTTCCCTGTCATTTTTGTTTTCTCTCACTTCGTATGCCCATGATGCCTGATATGAGTTTCTGTCCCCGGACTATGAGATTGGATAACGGACCCTGTTTTGTTTGCTCGGAATACTTAATACTGGGTATTGATTCCACGTCTATCGACTTCATGAATAGTCACCTGAGTTATGTCAGATGTATTCATGTTGTATTTATATTCTAATTTGGATATACTCAAATTCATATCGATTGATTTTGCTAACCAATTGCAAGTACATAACCTAAATATAAACTAACATGGCAGCGTGTGTTCCTGACGTACATACAGGCATCGGCTAAAATGATGTCTCCAATGCTGGCAAACAAGTCATCCATTTTGTTATATAATCCTCATTGCTGCTTTTCTTTTACATTGGCGGTCCCATCAAATGCAGCTGCACACATTGCATGCAGCATTGGGCGGTTACCCCTTCTCCAACAAGCGGGTCAACAAATATAATCCAAAATCCACGGGTTTAAAAAGAACTTGAGTTTTAACATGTAACGAAGATGGGCAATTACTTCTCTATGTGATTCACGTATAATTATGACGGATCAAAACCATCATCGTCATCAAAACTTGACAATGGATCAAATTTCAGTACAATTCAGAATATTGGTCATAGAAAGCTGGGTTACCTGACATTTCTGAATGGTTTCACTTGATTAATGAAATACTAAATAGCAAAATAGGGTTTTTTAAATGTTTATTCACGTCAGTAACACCTGGTGTCTCGGAATAAATATATTGTCTGCAGAACACACCATCTTGTTTTCTTCGGAAATAAATTTTGAATTATCGACTTTCATGTTTGCAGATATGATATTGTTGTGGGGCACGACCTGGGCGGGTAATGATCAGCTTACCAGTTGGCTGGAGCGATGCTATTCCCGTGTTGTCGGTCTGGTGTCCAAGTATCTTCTGGTTGCCCAGGCTGAGTTTCCGGCGGTTGTTACTGAAACTCGCGAGGTGGCAGCACCTGCCGGGTGGAGTTCCCCAGACTAGACTGGTACGGTCAACCCGACATGAATCAGGTATCCCGGTGGCAGGTCATTTCACCACACTATATTGGCGTATTCTTTGATAATGGAGACAGAGGCGTTATCATCATATGCACTGTGTACTGTGACTGTATTGTATTGTATTTGTATCGGCTTTAATTTCGATAAAAATGTGAGGGGCGAGGTTTTGCAATCTCTGTTTCTTTGGCGATTGATAATAATGAGTTGAATTGTCAACTTGTACTGAATTGTCACTCTCACGAGTCGTCACCCTGTGGATTTTCTTAACAATTCGTCGCCAGCTCTATTCGAAATCCTGGTTGGGATCGTGTACGTTCAAATGTGCTTGAGTTTGACTACTTGTGAATTTAACGAGTACAAGTACAATTACGAGTACATGATTTGCAAAGGAATCGAGTTCCATTACTTTGGACAAGTGTGAGTATATTGCACATGTTGAATCATTATCAAATCATATTCAGCTCCATTTACTGAATAAATAATCAGAATAATAATATTTATCTTCATATACAATGTCATTTATTCATGATATACTAAATTGTAAAACAAATCTAAAAATATATTTTGGAAAGAAGGTTGTGTTTGGTGAATGTATGGCAAACCTTCATAATAATCCAGATGGAGTTTTCTCACATAATTGGAGTGATGTTGTTTTACCGCCATATGCCTACAGCCACAAATAATTTATTGAACTTCTGAAGCACAATCAACGTGGTCACACATCCAGGCGAAGTTCACACTTGGCAGTCAGAGTACTGCAGTAAGAATGAATATTATGTACAGTCTGCCCCTGGTCAGAAGAAATGCACTTTCCTGATGATTAGAGAAGCATATGGAAAAAGGTCATTGAGAAGTCGAGATCATCAGAGATAACCATTGAAACACCTCTAAACCTTGCAGTAATAATCTTTAGTCACGTTTCAGGAGCATGGAATGTCCTTGGTACAAATGGGAAACACTATTTAGAAACAATTAGGTGCCCCTTGCCCTTAATGTATAGTTCTAATGTAAGGCGTATTGCACTTAGGCGTGATACGTTTTTGGCAGAAACTAGGTTCCTTTGATCTCAAATACGTAACCATTACTTTTCTTGACATAACAAAACCAAATTCTCACTCTACACTGTCAACTAGACTCCATATGACTCCACATTACTCTAGTAAGTTCTCATTGACATTGCACTATCTTTAGGGTATCAGAACTAGGTGATATAGATTATAATGTTCATGTGGTTACTCTTTCCACCTTTTCACAAATATATTTTTCTCAAATTTCACTGTTCTAGTATTCATTTGGAATGTATTCAACTCTTTTTTGCGGTTAACATTGAATACAATAACGTGAAAGTGACGACATGGAACTGATAACCATGAAATGGAAATGGCACACGCGTCAAACGTAGTGGGACAGCAGGATAATTTGTGATTGAAGAAAGTGTTGATATTCACGAAAACGATGTTTTCACTTTGCATAAATTTTACGATCATAATTTGATGGCGTATTCAGGTAAAGGTATCATGCTGGAAAGATATACTCTGCAAGTAGAAATATGCGATTCTGGTAGTGGTCAAATAACTACGTCCACATCGTGGGTATATTATTTTGGGGGTATCAACATTGATGTTTCCAACAAAACTCAAACTCGGATTTCTTCCGATCAATTACTCATAAGGGTTTCTAGGGATGGTGTGGTCAAAGAGCCAGATAACTCTAGCCGAAAGGTCACAGAGTGATATCTACTGACTGTTAATACCCTAGACAGGTAATTGCTCGGAGATTGGCTCTGATACACTGAGTATACAAGGCAGGTACTGACGTGATTGCTTGTTGAACTGATTCATCTATGCCGGGAAAATGTGTTTTTTTTGTCAGGTGTCCCCACCAATCCAAGGGTAGGTTTATCATGTGTTCTCCCTAAACCTGCACTTCTTTTGTTGGGCCTCTGTGTTAGATGCTATTGTTTATATGAAACGAATTTCATTTGTGTTGAAAACGTTATGGAATACAACTATCAGAAAATATAGTTGATCAGCATGTTTCACCATGATCGCCACTCATATGAAATACTACTCTAATATTGAACGACATTCCAGAATGAGTCATATGACGGTTCAATTTGCAATTCACCTGTGATTACTTGTTATATGTTTAAATGTGCTAATATGTTTGGTGGTTCATACCAGTCATGTAGCCAAAACAAAATCCTAGGATATGAGTCATTATATCAATACCATTTCGTTTTATATAAGCATGAATAACGCTGTATTGGTATTGGAATATGTCAAGGCTATAATTATGGGTGATGTTATATTCGATCGATATGAACGGACGTCACTTGATGAAAAAAATGATATTCATTGTAATGCTCGATTACTGAAAAAATGTGATATGTGTAGAATCGATAGGTGAGGTGACCGCTGTTCAACTTGATGGAGTATTCTATGCATCAATACATTTTTGCAAAATACATTTTTGCAGAGAACAACCCCAGCCTTTTGTCTTGACTATTTTCTCAAGTGATTATTATTTCTTGAACTCAGCCACGTCTTTTTCATTTTTAATGCTATATTTGAAACCTCATTACTGAAAATACTTATGCATGAAGCACAAGTTACTCTCCAGAACATCGTTCAATCAGCTACTCACAAATCAGTGACTAATGATACAACACGTGACTTACATGATTCATTGAAAGTGTTGCTTTGTGATTTCAGACAAAGGCTTGCACAATTTGGAGCCAATACATTCTGGGGATAACTTTCATGACAATCATTTCTCTGACTGTCAAATAAAACACCAAGTATTTTGAAATAATTGCAATGGATATCGTCCCATCATTTTTACCCTTTACTTACTCATCAGCGTTTCAGACAGGCGCATACAAGAATCAACACTACAGGCAGAAGCTTCATGAGGGCAATATACTTCCTGAAAAACGGAATGAGCATGGCTTCATCTAAAAAATTACGAATATGTAGACAAGACAAGTCCAGACCTAGGTATGCAATATAACACCTTGATCGTGGTACATGCATATGGTTTTCTATTTCTTTGTGTAATTCATAGCCGTGGCCAAATAATAAAAAAAAACATTTTTTGTTCTTCAAATAATTGTTTTTTTTCCTTCTGGACATGTAATCAGTTCACTGCATGTCTTCAGACCCGAACAACTTTTTCATGAGGTTTTTGATGGTTTCCTGAATCATATTGACACATCTCATGCGTGACCCACTAGTTACCACTACTGAAAATTATATGTTTTATGTTTGATTGGTAAACCCACATGTTTTGGACCTGAACTGTGGAACTCATCAGGCAATAATATGATTGATATCACAGTAATATCTACACTGATGGAAATAGACATATATCAACACCAGACCATGTCATACAATCTACAATGAAATTGTATGGCAATATTTCACGTGAACAGATATTAACAGGCTATAAACACATGTGTGATCATTCAGAATCACTTTCCTGTTCTTTTGATGATGTTGTTCATTTCGGACAACGGCTTCCAGGCTTCGTTACAAATGGTGATATCCCTTATCAGAGAGTGACAGATGAACACGTGCTTTGATGTGTTGTATTGAGGTTGTATATTATGCACAAACAATGTTCGTGGATAGATTTGCATAAATCTAGGATTTTAATAATTTGACTATGAATATCGAGATGCAGATCACCATGACTAAACGTTTACAGAAAACGCACAACTTATTATTCAACTGTAAACAAATGTAGCAATAGATGGTTTTAAAACAACAGGCAACACTTTAATGCTGCTATATTTTAAACATCATTATGATATGCCATGCAAGTAAAATTCAATGTCAGAATTTGATATGAATGTAACTTTTCTTTAGATATTCTTAGTTCATATTAAATCAACTTCCAGTAGTTCGAAGCAATCGGAGTCACGTGACATAATTCAGTGATATGAAGCATGGAATATAGACTCACGTTTCTCCTGTTAACTTCGTAATTTTTTGATATGTTGTGCGGTAGTGAATTGTGTATTATCTACAATAGATTTGCACAAATACTTTTGTTTTTGTATATTCGTTCACAAAAAAATACATGCGAATCACGATGAATAAACATTTACTGTATTTTTGCTATCAAGTCTAGCATCTTCATCCAAACAATATATGGAGCAACTTATTTAAATGCCAAAAAATATGATGGAGAATGTTTTTTGTTTTTCCAAAAGGTCCTGTGAATTATTAGGCACGAAGCTCATAATAACAGAATACCTGATATATTTTTAATATAAGATTTAGTGGGATCACCTAAAGCCACACGTAATTCACATTGTCATTCTTTTTGAATGGAAATGTTTGCATCAATGCACGACCATTTCACATATACTGGCAATAAATTGTTAGTTCCCAGATATCACCGAGCATACGATATTATGGTATTGACCTACGTTTCACTTCTCTGAAAAACCCTGATTTTCAAAGCCTTTTTGATGTGACCAGTTTGATTATTATCAGTGAGTTATTTTTTTGGAGAACCTGTTGCATGATTGATGACTTAAGAGGCATTGTTCCACATTACTTTTAATAATGGGTTGACTTGTGTATATGATTTGTGTTTTTGTCTCTGTGTGTGATTTGTGTTACATTGTAGTTGCTGTTCCTCTGGTCTACCTACGCACCTCTTCCCATCATTATTTCTCATCATCTGCACAAACTGTTCGAGCCCATCAGTATCAACATGTAATGTGACTACCTTAGTATATGAGACGACAATTCTGGCCAGGACATTGTGAATCGTGGCCAGTCTTCTGCCAGTTTTCTATCGATATTATGTTTTTTTAGATGCAAAGTCGAGCTGTTTTGTATTTGCTTCATGTATTCATTAGGAACATGTATAGTATGCCTGTGTGTTCAAGATAATGTGCATTAAAACTAACAAGACAAAAATTGATCACTTTCTTGCGACAGATATACCTGACCATTTTGTGAAAATATATCGAACAACAATATTCCTGTGAACATATTTATTAGGTATTACCAAGTAGCCATGCTTTTCCTAATCAAATACAACCACAGTGTGGTAAATCAGTGTTATTCTTTCACAATCGAGCAAGCTTATTCCATGAACGATACATGTACGAGTAAGAAGAATTTGTTATTCTTCAAATCGGAATTAATAACTGCTGGAGCGAGAACGTGAATATTCATGTAGAAAATCTTCATTCATGTTTAACTCTATGCAACGTCTGCACAGACCCTAATACTCCCAAACACACAATCTACTATGCGATCTAGATATGAAATGAATAATGCCAAATCTAAACAATACGGATATACCTCACTCACATAGATGCAAAAGTTACAGAAAAGATAAACCCCCGGGAATATGAGACATTAAACTTGGTCAAGGGCGGTAGCCTGAGAATATGTTGATGAACCCCTTGTTACTCGATGTTACTCCAATCATACAGAGAACTACCCAGGCCTTCCCTGCTGTGGTTTAACCGAGACACATGATTAAACCTCTACGAGAACAATGTACGTATGATTCGAAGTCCATTTCAATCGAGTTACAAAGATTCTCAGGAAAGGTATTCACCATAAACGCTCATGAACGAATATGATAGACATTTGTCGTTACTCATTGATAAATTGGTGGATATTTTATGTCCATATTAGCAAACAGACTATGTCAGTCATTCTGTTATTAATCCCACCTCTTGCAATTCTTTTTTTTTTGTCTTGATTTTGTTCACTTTCATAACTGTACAACTGCGGGCCTCATATATGCCTTGATGATTTTGCCCTTTCCCAGTGAGAGGATAAAGAAACATAAAGCGATATACATGGGATCAAACGCAACTTTAGTCTGCCTATACAATGACACTGGTATGGCGGAAAAAGCTGATTAACAAAGTATTTTGTTCCAGGCACTTGCTGTCATCGATGGAACGAACTGTTGTCATGCCTAGAAATATACGTGCATGTATGGATCCTACAGAACACCAGAGGTCGTTTTTCTCATGTTTGCTGGGGCACATCAATGGGATCAATACTAAATCAACAAACTATGGAGCTTTTGTGTAGCAGCCATTCACTTGGAGATTCAGAATAGCGCTCTCTTCATTGAAGATAATAATTAATTCTATTCGGGTGCTAATGTGTTAATATTACGAAAACGTTTTTCAACATATGTCAGGGTTGCTTCAATTTGATGTAATATTTCATTGAATACATCTATTGTGTTGAGAAATTTAAAAATCACAAAATACCGGAAATTATCTGCAAGATTCTTGCAAACATACTTAGTGGAAATTAATCTAGTAAAGAAACTGTCACATACAAAGAAGCTTAATATTTTACTTCACAGAATTCATCAGAAATGGTTGGAGTTGAGCTGAATTATGTATCTGAATTAGTTACCCGCCTTTTACATTCTATGGATACACATACTGTTGCATATGCATACTGAGGATCAGAACAGACAGCCCTCAGGTAAGAGCATTACAAAATCAATGGCATTGAACAGGACTCCCATCAATTGAAATATATTTTGTTATCATTCCAGATGAATTTATAACAAATGATGTTGACACACATATGGAGTCATATCCATGATTTTGTCTTTTGTTGTTGTTGTTTTACAGAGATTGCCTTGAAAAAAAATCGCTGTTTATACTAATCTGTAGGCGCCAATATTATACCTTTTTTCAATAGAGTCAAAAATAATTATGTAGATCTCTGTTGAACATGGTACAGTTGTCATGTTATCCAAGACGGCGATTTGCATAATACAACATTTCCATCTCAAACTGGATGTTCAAACCATTGTTTGAGCTAAGTCACCATTGTTTGCTTGACACTTTGTTCTGCCCACGGAAACAAGCTGTGCAAACAATGTTTCATGGATCAGGTGTAGATTCCAGCTCAGGGTTAAACAGTTTGCATATTCTTAGGGATCTATGACGAGGCCATTCCGATAATCCAGCAACCAATAATTCTCTGTCACAGCGTGGATGTGCATTTACGTTTTGCTATTGTGACATAATGAATGACAAGATTCGGAAACAGTTTCTTATCGAAAACTGACCGAATTTAAATCAAATTTCATGCTGTCATTTTTTTTCAACATTATTATCTGACATTCATAGTTATTAACTTCGGTGATAGCACAGTTGATGTCACGGACGGCAAGTTAATGTCACTTTCACAGTTGATGTCACTTTCGTATTTTACCACCCAATAGCAGTGACAATATATTTGGTAATACATGATGAAGAACGAATGCAACGTACTAAAGAACAGTCACATTATTTTTCTGAACCACCACATTAAGGAAACGGATGGACAATTACAAACTTACCCAAATAACTGCTGGTGACTAGATGATGGTTTCAAATTGACAGGTATCAGTTTCTGGTACATATTGTATATTCCATAGACAATGGATATTCCATAGACAATTCCATAGACAAAACAGAGAATCATCTGTATCTCTATGGTATATTTATATGCTGCAGTTATGGTTCTTCAATTGCATATTGGAAACAAAAGTACAATTAGTAATATGATATAAACACTAATTCTGAAGCATGGCGTTCATAAAATTGTGTGTTATATACTTCACAGCATGGTTCGCGTAAACTCTCATTGACAGTTGCCAAAGAACAATTAATGGATTGGAGCTCAGAGAGTTGCATCAAAGCAGAAAAAATTAATCATGGGAAGGGCGATAATCTGAGTTTTTCCGAATGGTTCCCCATGGTTGATTCCTGATCGAAAACCAATCACAGTGATTTTATTGTTTCTATTCACGCGAGAAAAAGACAAAATGAATATATATTGTGTGCAATGTTTGCACTTAATATAGAAAGTGTCCTACTACTGGCTATTTTCTAGAAGTGATTTGATATTGTTTTTGATATTGATATTGATAATAATAACAATTGTTTCACATAATTAACCCAAGATAATATACTAGTTGTATGTCGTTTATTGCACCTAGGTAAACTGAATTGCAAAATTACTGCATATATTTCTCTTCATGTTCGGGAAGAAAGTCCATATGTCCACTATTCCTATATCTTGAAATGCTGAAACTTGTACATTAATTTTTCTGTTGAAAATCGATTGAAATTCAACAGTTGTAATCACTACATTTTGTACGTCTGATAAAGTTAAAACCTCTGAACTCTAAATCCTCATTCCTACAACGTAACACTATTAAAGCAACTGCCTTAGAAAACAGACAATATTTTTTGAAAACTATATTTCATATTGAACATGTGGAAGTAACTCTATCAAATGTACTCACATCAAATGTCACGTTTGCAACCAGTCCCTTGGGAAGTTTTGATCATCTGAACAGGCGGTTCACACGCAAATACAGGAATTTTATCCATCACATGCAGATATAAACAGGGCATGAATGTGTAAGATGAACTAACAATTCACACACACCACCGTATATCACTCATTGTTTTTTCATAACTACACCATATATGCAGATGAAAACTGGAAAATGTACTCGATGTGGACTTTTAAGTGCAATTTGAGCATTTGTTTACATTTGGGTTTGATGGATTCACTTTATTTGCTTATATACAAAAATGGCATGTGTGTTAAAACGGATGGAAAGACAACTCGGACGGACTGTGATAGTTGAAATCAATGTATACATGTTTTGTCGTCTTGTTTTAACAAATGTGTGATGTGAATCAGCACTTCTGTGATGCAAACTATTATATTCATATGAAATATCAGTTAATGAGACATCCTGAATAAAGATGCTGAATTATAATTCAAGCACAATATCAGACAGTGGACGAAACTACATCCATGTTGATATTATTATTTTCAGAAACATGTCAATTATTTTGCTGTAATAACCTTGAAATAAATATATTTCAATATACGTTATTAAAACAGCATATAATTGCACAACGATTTCAGAAGTATGTGAAACCAGCAAATTCACCTCGAATTACAAAAGCTTGTAATGCAACATTCCTCCGATGTATATAACACCAATTTTCATGACAGATTGAAGCGTTACCATATATCGGAAGTCAAATGTTTGTTTCTCACATAATAGATGATGCTCACTTATGGTGGGTGAAGGAAGTTGTACAATTTTGTCCTGTCGTTAGGAATACAATATAATTCAAATAAAAATAAAGAGGCTTGAATTTTTTTTTCATTATGTTATCGAAAGCAAAGATCACGTGTATGTAGAGTGTGGATTACTGCATTATATATATGCAATATTTGGGTTAATTAATTCATTCACACTGCCCTGAAGATGAATCATCTCGATCTGGTGAACCACAGCCATGTCATATCTTCCCCACATGGAAATTTGCAGGCCAATTGACACATGTTGGGTAACAGTTCCCATGTAATATCACAACCTCATCAAAAAAATTTGATGAGAGTAATTTACGTGTTAGCAGTGCGAGGTGGAGACACATGTTTGTGTCATAAGAATTCAGCAGATAATCATTGGAACACCCTCACTTTTTTGGTAATAATCTCTAGTCTAGTTTGTTGAGAATCGAATGTCCTTCGCACTGATAGGCAACACTGTGTAGAAGCAGCGACGTGTCCCTGTAATCAAATTATAAACATAAATACCTAAAATACTATTCGTTGGGAAAAAAGTGGTTCTTTCGATCCTCAAAAGAACCGAGCACTATTTGCAACATCAATCTGCTGGAGTCATTGACACAGGAACCCGCAGTGATTTTCATTAGCGACCTAATTAGTTCAAAATGGCTTCATCCAATAACATTATAACGTTCTATTTAAACCATAATATCCAGTATCAAGGAGAGAAGGAATGGCTGATGAAGTGGAAGTGTGGAGATGTGGTTACAGTGATTCTAAATGTCAGGCTAATTTCATAGGCTGCAAGAAATTTCCCTTAAAATACCATATCATAGCACACCCGATATTGTATGGATACCAATATTTTTTTTAATAACCTTTATTTAGCGATCCCCAAACATGCCAAAAGGCATATATTAATGGGTTTCAACACACAAAAAACATATATTCACATTGTATTTCACAATTAACCAAGAATGACACCTGTTAATTATGCTTCAGTCAAAAATATTCAAAATCGCTTTGTTGCTTTAACAAATTTTAAAGCAGAATCAATTAAATGGGAATTAGTCTGCAGGCTGTCCCCATCAATACCATGTAATAAATCATGCGCCGAAGTTATGTGAATGTCCCCAAGATCATCAAAAAGTTTCCTCCGTTGGGTATTATAAATCGGACATGAAAGGAAAAAATGATCAGGGTCTTCTCTATAAAAACCACATCGACAGGCGGGGCTTTCAACTACATGTAAATTCTCACTCAAATGATAGTTGAGCGAACTACAACCTATTCGCAAACGGGCCAAGTGAATATTAACCAAACGGTTGCCACGGCAAAATAGAGGATTCCTTATTGGATCATTCAACTGTAACTTCCTACGGAAAGTTTCGATAGTGCCAGCACTTCTCATATGAGTGGGCAGATCATTCCACATATTAATTGTACAGGGGAAAAATGAATTAGACAAACATGACAAACGGGCTAAGTTGTTTGTGTAATTGGAAGCTGATCGCAGTGAGTAGGGGGTTCTTTGTCCCACAGTGTCCGGCAATAATGAGGTAAGATATGGCGGACTCAACCCATTAACTACTTTGAAGAATAGAACAAGCCTATGTTGGCTACGTCGTTCAGAGAGGGATTGCCATCCGACTTCCGCTAAAAGTGAAGCAGTATTACAACGCGCTGTCGCCCCGGAAACAATCCTGGCGGCATCATTTTGGATTTTGTCCAATTTATTCAAGTCACATTGGTTTGCTCCTGCCCAAACAACGTCAGCATATTCTATAGTCGGACGAATATATGATTTGTATATACGATCAAGAGAAATTCTATCTAACTTGAATTTAAACCTGTGGAAATAAGCAACCAGTTGCGATGCTCGTGATGCAATGGTGGCGATGTGATTTGACCACGACAGGTCTCTCGTGAAAGTCACGCCAACGTGCTTATGACTGGACACCTCCCTGATAACGGAGTTGTTAAAATATAGTGGCGTATGACGAGCAATGTCACTTTTGTGTGATATAATGAGGGATTCGGTTTTGGGTGCACTGAAAGCAACTAACCATTTTTCTGACCAATTATATATTGAATTCAAATCGTCGTTCAATAACAATGCAGCCTCCTCTCTGTTGTTTACTTCTATGAAAAGGGACGTATCGTCCGCAAAAAGGCGTATATTGCAGTGTTTAACTTCATAAGTAATGTCATTGATAAATATTAAGAAGAGCAAGGGCCCTAAAACTGAACCTTGGGGAACGCCAGCTTTTATATCAGCCCAACTGGAGCTTTGACCATTGATCACTACACGCTGTTTCCGCGATGCGAGATAATCTGATATCCAGTTAAGTAAGCCACCAGCAATCCCACATTTACTAAGTTTGTATAATAAACCAGAGTGCCACACCCTATCAAAAGCTTTACTAATATCTAGGAAAATTACGCGAACTTCCTTGCCGGCCGATAGCGATTGGCTGAATTCATGAAACATTTCTGTAAGATGTGTTACCGTGGAACTGCAAGGAACAAAACCCGACTGCCACTCGGACAATATAGCGTTCTCACTGAGATGTTTGTATAGTCGATTTGAAATTATTCTCTCCATTATTTTTCCCACGATGCTCAAAAGAGAAACCGGCCTGTAATTATCTACCACTGCAGGATCATTTTTCTTGAATAACGGATATACATTGGCTCTTTTCCAAGAGGATGGGAATCTATTTACCGCGAGGGACTTATTAAAGAGCCTGCAAAGACTACGATGAATCGCTGGTGCAGCTTCCTTCAAAAGTCTTGGACTTACCCCATCAGGACCAAATGCCTTATTAATATCTAACGATGATAAGTAGTTACCGACTTCCTGTTCAGTACATGCAACAAAAGATAGAGACGACTGTGTAATTTCTGGATAATTATCAGGTAGAGTGGCCTCGGTTTCATCAATCATCGACGCTTTGACAAAATGATTATTAAACAGTTCTGATTTAACATTCTCAGAATCTATAATCTCATCATTATGAATTATAACTGGAATAGAATCCCGTGATTTACCCAACAGCTTATGTGAAAGTGACCACCATCTGGACGAGTTTATATTATCGGAAATGTTCCTGAGCAGTTTTTGTTCGTGCTCTAATTTGCATCGCCTTATTTCCGAAAAGTATTGATTACGAATCGTCCGAAAACTTTTCCATGAATCAGACGTATTATCAAGTTTCGCGTATCTATGAGCCCTATCCTTGTAACGTTTCAACCTTCGCAGATAACCATTGAAGAATGGTTTATCATTTGGACGTATGGTCACTAGTTTATTCGGGATAAATTCCCGGGCCGCCGATAGTAGACATTCGGTCCATCTCCGTTCTGCAATATCAATATCGTCTGTTTCAAAACAGAAATCCCAGTCTGTATTGGTCAGTTTGTCCCGAAGCCCAACAAAATCAGCCCGATTGTAGTCCCACATAAGACGGTCAAATGCGCTATGTTTGCCACAACGAAAATGTAAAGTGGCAGACACAGTATGGTGATCGTTATACGAAACTGGTTCTAGAACAGATGTTGACTTTAAGAATTGGGGACAATTTGATAGAATCTGATCCAATTCAGACGAATGCGTCTCAGTGATGCGAGTGTATTGATTGATATGTTTAGTTAATTCGAAATTATTGACGAACTGCAACAATGTCCGGCCCTGTGCAGTCCGGGGGTCGGCGTTTAGGTCGCCTAGAATTAAACAATTTCGAGACCCAGAACTCGTCGATCGAACAAAATTATTTTCCAAAATGTCCCAGAAATCTACATGGTCGTCAGTGCGATATGCCACGCATAATGTAAATCTATTATTATTGGACCTAATTTCGAGCCACATTTGCTCAATGCCCTCTTGTTCCAAATGTACAAGGCGCTTGACGAACAACTTCTCAGAAATCCACGCCAAAAGTCCACCACCCCTACGACCAACTCGACATAATGCTATTGGGGCATGAAAGCCGTCTAACTTATGTAAGGGATAATCGGTGAAGTGGAGCGCCGAGTACATTATTTCGAAGGGGCGCGACACTGAACCGATTATCCCACTTAGTACACGGTCTCCAGTGAACAACCCCTTCCCCCCCCCCCCCCCACACACAACTACATGCAAACAAATATACGGCCGTCTCGGATGACTGAATTCCTTGACCAAGCTATTTGACATCATGCCTCCGATGGTGCGCAATATTTGTCCCAAGATTTTCAGTAATTTTGTTCTCATTTATGCAGTCAAGTGGAACCAACATCACGGCTGTATTGGTGGTAATAGATTGATACTTACATTCCACTCAACTCTGATATTTGCATGGTTAGCTAAATACGACAGAGCTTCCTGTTGTTATGACTACAGTTTACACGGTTCCGATTGAATATTTTTTTTAGTTGATTCGCAATGCGCGTTTAGTCGTTTTCGCCTCGTTTCATATGGTTGTGAGTATTACTCGAATGAAGCAGTATAAAAGGAAACACGACAACACACGCGCTCTCTTTTGCCACAGAAAGCTCACTGGAAAAGCTCCGTGATGTCGGAATAAAGCATTTGGATAGTACAATTGAATTTCAAAGCGGGAGCCTATAAAGTACCAGGAAATGCTACTTGAGTATTTAAAACGGCATTCATTTATTTAAAACGGCATTCAAAATGGCATTCATTGGAAGAACCTAAAAAAATGATGCGAGCACATATCGGCAAACAGGTGAGTCATTTTCTAAACTGATTTAATTGAAGGTTCAAAAGAGATAACATTCTTTTACTTTCTGCATCAAAATGCGGTAGCCTTAAAGTCCATATAAAATGGATATGAATATCCTGCATCCTTCAATTCGTTTCAAGATATACGATTTATATATGGCAGAATTTTGCGTGGATTCAAGACTGGTTGAAAAGGTCCATCCCTGGCCACGATATATACGATCCATCATATACAGGTGAGTAGGTGTATTTTTTACTTCGCGCTATTTATTCGACAATGTAAATATGCCGCCAAATAGGCACCATTAATATTACGTTATATTCAAAATGACGAACTAAGCACTTAATATTTCATAGGCTTGTACATTCTGTATATTTGCAGGAAATATGTGAAATGTTTGCGAATATGATCTGGAGATTTCTGGCAGAAATATTCACAATTTTGGATCTACGGAACCAAGGAATATCAAAATATCGAGGATAACGTTTTCACTGGATATCTGCAAATGGATTATATCACGAAGTGAAAAGCCATATACAACCCATGGATATTATTAATCAGCATCTCATGGCTGCACTGATATTCTGTACGTCGAGAATTGAGAAATGTTCCAACATTGCTCTTTGTTTTTGCAATTTGTGATGCATCTCGTGCTGTAATTTACCTGAATAAATATGTAGCGTTCATACATCGGTTTGTTGTGGCTCGTTATTTCTACACAGGAGTAGATTATTGGAGTACATTATTTGAATAATATACTCCAATAATCTACTGAACGAAAATAATCTACTACTGGTAGTGGATTCTGAAAAATAGTCAATTGCATAGGACAATAGAACCGTGTACTAAATGAGTCGATGCGATCAGCCTCCAAATCCGCATGGTCTAACCACGTTTCACTCAGCGTAATTATGTCGTGACTCTGTGCGAGATCGGCTCGTATATGATCAATTTTGTCCGTACAATGCTTAATACTACGAATATTGACATGGCATAGCAACAAGTCTCCATGAGTTTTGTGATCGTTGCGGGGGCCGGGATTCAGCTCTACCGTACCGAGGACACTCAAAGCATAAACAAACACGTTTGTATTTTCAAAATGTGTAAACAAGCTGACTCCCGTCCGTGCTTCGTTCGAACAATATAATTTTTTATAGTAACTGATCGAGTACCATGGCAAACCATATTGAAAAGCCCAATAGCATATCTGAATTGTTGGATTGAAATTCCCATAACAGAGTCTTCTTATTACCCAGCACTTATCTCAAATAAAAACTGACTTTAAAAAAACAGGTGTCACTTTGGTTAAATATTGTTATCTAGACTTAGATACAGTTAGTTGTTAACTACTGGAGCAACTTAGAACACGAGCAGAAAAATTTAAAGCCGCTCCACAATTCAGATATACAAATAAACATTTTCTACCTGAGACCTCAGGGAACCTAAACGTCATTCACGTTACATAATAAATACAGCAACAACACCAGCCTTATCAAGTATAGCAAACGTGTACTATAAAGTTATTTACAGTATGCAAGACACCTGAGCAAGACCATGGTATACTGGTCACAAGCAAAACTAGCTCAAATCAGGTTTAGCCACGTTACGAACTGGGCAAACATGTAGAATACATGACATAAGAATTAATATATGCTGCGCAACCTTATCCTAACCCCCAAGAACATGAAAACTAGACATATTTAATAACGAAGACAGTCACAGCATCAATAGTCTTTACAAGCTCAGCATGCAATCACATATATCTGTAGTCATTAGACAGATAAATTACTGTTGCATGCCACATGTAAGACAGCTACACTATACCAATATTAGTTGCATGTTATACTCGTTGTCGGAATTCACACGAGATATGTTGACGTCAGCGACAGTGCATGAAACACAATGAGGAGTTGACAAAGATTCGATTATCGATGGACTTCTGCTAGTGAATCTTCTTTTTCGTTCCATAAGTATACCCCAGGCGAGTGTCACATGTAACACAACTGTTTCCATCTCTGATTTTACAGGGTCCCTGTTATAATATCTACATCCTACATCTTTTCATATGTATTGTTGTGTGTAAGTTTTCGTAAACACTACCTCCATGTAGCAAATATTTATAACGATTGCTACTCAGAGCAAATTTCTTATGAATGACATGTGTTATGTGTATTTGTCTTACACAGCCTGAAAATAGTTGTCTATTCTGGGTACCTGAAAGCTTGAATTTAATGACACTCTAATGTGGTAGTTCTATTTGCAAAGGTGATCTTTCTACATAATTCGTCCCTCCCAAAATACCAAAGACTATACCTGGATATCGACAATTCACATATATACGGAGTGATCGACACCTTGACCTTGAGCAAACTGGACAGTACCTGACAGAATCAGTGTGCAACTGACCAACCACTAATTGAACAATTTGGGATTTGTTATATATATATATATATATAGAGAGAGAGAGAGAGAGAGATATCTATATATATATATATATTTGAATTGATATGTATATTTGAATTGAAACGCTGGAAAAAATTTTCAGAACCTGAATCCGTTATGAACATTCATGAAGGGAAATCACACATTCGTGTTCCTTCACAATCACCATCGTGATTTTCATTGTAAAAACATTTTCTGTAAGAATCCTGTCTAAATTTGGGATGTAATATAGCAATTATTGCAATATCAATTATACATAGCAATTATTAGTGTATAAGCAGATTTTATCAAGCAAAGTTTCTCAAAGATTTAAAGATCGTCAGCTGAGATAACCAATTCGTGACATATAACAAAATTGTGATTGTCACACTACTGAAAATGTTCAAACAAATATCAAACATGCTTTATATTATTTGTGTTGTGCACAGTGAATTTAAAAAGCTTCCATCCTATAAGGCGACTACATAAATACTTATATATGTGGTGAGGATCTGCCATCTCATATTGTATCGTCAATATGGTAAAAAAATTCACTTGTTTGCTGCTCGAATATGAATTTGCATAACAATCTTGATAGTGAGTATTATAGCATATCCACAGATATGTGTAGTTTATGTGTGTATTTTTGCCATACATATGTATGAGGAATAAATGTTATGAACAGTTGAAGCATATGTCAGAATATGCTTTTTATGAAATCAGTTTTATAAAAAAAAACATGAGGCACAGTAGATTGTTTATCTTGTTTTATGCGGGTGCATCATATCCAGTATGCGTCATTATAAAATAGAGCAGTCGTGTTCTGATAAAGCTTATATATAAACCATATATATAATATGCATGACATGGTTGATTGAATCTTGAAATATTTGACCATTCGTGAATCCACAGATTACAGGAGTAGATATTGTAAACACGGCATGGATAGTCATCAATGGATGCACAGATGTTAGATTCAATTATGACTTAAGAGAACTGAGCTAGCGACATTTTGTTCTTTATCACCCAATACACGTCCAAGTTACAGGGTCGAAAATTTAAATACCGATATTTAGTGATATGTTTTATGGTATTTATCACAGGTGTTCTGTGTTTTGTGCCTTGCGTGACTTTTCCCTGAAAGTGAATGTGTTTGTTCTGTCCGAGGCTATGAAGTAGCTTGCTGAAGATCTGTGAGGAAATTTCTTTGGACAGCACCAGCCCAAAAGTATCCTTCTGATTGATTTGTCGAGAATGAGGTACGGGACAAAGTTGCAGGAAAAATTGACTGCCTGCATGAAATTGGCTAAAGCATTGACTAACAGATATGGATCTTGGTGTATCTCACTGTCGATTGAGCGTTCAAAGAATTTCAGCAGTTCTGCAGGTGATACCAAAGTGATGTAGAACAAAACAATCGATATCATCGTGAGAGTGATAATGTTCCGTTCTCTTCTCTGCTGCTGCTTCTGTAATCCAAAACTGTGGCAGACAGTGAACACAATTCGTGCGTTGGTATAAACCAAGGTACACAATGGAATCATGATCCCAATAGCGAAATACGTCCAGCGATATGTTTCCTCCCAAGTCTTACTACTATCCTCTATGTAATAGATAGTCATATTTTCTGGAAATATGCAGCGCACTTCGGAAATTTGTTCCAACCAGAACCTTGGTACATTGAAAATGACACTGAATATCAAAGATAAGGATATAGCCCATGCTGCGAATTTCCTCCCAACATATTTCAAAGCCCAAAGCGGATGGCATAAATGCAAATATCGGTTCACTGTCATAGACACAGTTAGCCAGGTGCTAGACAGAACAAAGGTGTTAATGATAACCCCTTCATATAACTCATAGTATAGGAGAAATGAAGGCCACGAGTATAGAGTCGTATTGACATCCATGTACCACTGTGGAAAAAGTGTGGCACAAAAACAGCAATCCGATGAAAACAATGCAATCAGACAGGCAATATCCGAACCTGCGGACTGTGATTCATTTCCCTGATGCATGCGATGCCTCCCTAATTTGTTTCGCCGAATTAACAGCAGAATTAACGCAAAGATGTTGCCGACAAGACCAAACCCACAGATCATTAGCACAATACGTGTGGTAACTGTCTGGTATACGTCCGTGTACGGGCGTGGTTCCTTCTCGCTCACACATACGAGTTGTTCACGGTTTGATGCTGGTAGAGCTGGGACACTTCCATTTCCTTCGTACAGGATATGTTCTTGTATTATCCTTATAGCGTAGCAGACACACTCCCTACTAGTATTCATGGTGGCTCCTTGAGTACTGCTCGTCACCTGTGAATATAGGAGAGGGGAAGATGGTCACAGAACTGAGTCAGCAGAATATCAAACGAAAAAAACATAATCGACTGCTAATGAGTTCTAGCAATTCTGCAGTTCCAGAGAACAGTTGATGAGAACAGATGAACCAAAAGATTTAAACTTGGGCAGCAGAAATAAGCATGATTTCATATAGTTATAGTGTAACACTATTCTGGCGAGTTCGGGAATAGGAAATCTGAAAAATTAAATTGTATATTTATTTGTGAACACCTATTTCCTGATGTTTGTTTTGGAAGTCTTAATTGTTTTAATATGTCGTTGGGAAGTTATATAATAATTTGATAAAGTCTTCTCAGTCTGATTCGATCAGGTAATCTATTTCACTGAACGACACACGGTTTATTCTTTACATCGCCAACAAACTATACTGAGGCTACATGACTTTTAATACATTTCAATCGTCCTCATCAATTCCACGTTACTATTAATGACTCTTTTTGCAAACCAAGTTGAACATTTATATACTCACGTGCTGAATGGTTTCCTCAAGTGTTCAACGTTATTAGGTCATATCCTTCAGCTGATTCGTACTGGACAATCCTTATACACAAAATCACTGGTGAAAATTGCGACAATTATAAAGTTGCACATTTACTCCACACCTGCTCACCTCGCTTACTGCTAACCGACATCACTGAGGCAAGTGACAATACCACACGGCCTGAGGACCGCCAGCTAGACTCTACCGCACACTGCCGAGATCTACCTGCCCGGGCAATTCTCATCGCCTCACAGCTCTGTGCAGGGAGCTGCAGCGGAGCGGTGAAATGGACCAATAGAGAGACAGAGAGAGAATATGTTCAGTGTGGATGCGGACAGACTGAGACAGTTATCCCCCATGACGTGTGGCCGGTTTGGTGTTCAATATCCTTTGTAATTCGTTTTGGTGAGTCTCTGTTGTAGCACAGACGTCATAGGTAACTGAATATGTTTCCTGGACCCATCAATGAAGTTGCTTGATTGCAAAAATTGGAATATGTGACGATTCTCAGCGTTGGTTCTCGCTCTGTCAGCATCATTTTGGTATTTCTCTGTTCCAACATGGTCAACATGGTCCGGATGAGTCGTAAGAATCAAGCTAACATTATTTTATGTTTTGTAACTCAATAGCTCTAGTGATGAACAGTATTATCATATATTGATGCCTTGCAAGTGACGTCATAACGTATTTCTTCTCTTATTCTGACGCCATACTGGACGGCCAAATACCTAGTAAAATTACAATAAAATCACGCCGTTCGCTGGTTTCACCGTCCAGTGCGTCACAGCAAAGTATTTATATACATAAATCCAAGTGTTAAGTTCCCACATTTTGATGTGTTAAGATATTGGTAATAATTGAATTATTTAATATGAATATTTTCGTCAGAGGAAAGAGCTATAGCTTGTCTTTATCCATGAATCTCGACGTTCCACGCAGACATATATATGTTTAGTCATCATGTTGTGTCGGTATTGCTGACTCAGTTTTATGGCATGATAATGAGACAAAGTTCTCCGTGTCAGTAGCTGGCCAGATATTGTGTAAATTACTAGAGAGATTCTGCTTACTGGGAAGATTCAGAATGATATCATGTATTATGGCCCTTTCTCTTGTGGGATATATAAGCCCCGTGCATTGTGACCAGAGAAGGAGAGTTCGGATATCACAAATAGAAACAATACATCGGGAGTTAGTGTTAGACAGTTGATTTGACAACGATAGGCCTCTATCATAACTGTATCATGAATCTATCATGTCTCAAAGAGACATGTTCCATTATTATATGCTCATCACACATGGACAGACGGGCATATTTGACAATTGTATAACAATAAAATGTTTTCAAATATTTGTTTTCAAAAATACCATCAGTTGAGAGGATCTTGTATCTTTCTATGGTTTATACTGGTAACAAGACCAACAGTATTTGGTACATTTTTCAAACGTGCAAAAATGCCAGAATTACTTTCACGTAAACAGAATACTCTTTTAAAAAAATGCAGCTAACTGCGGGAGACGACATTAGAGCTCGAGCACATCATCAGTACCACGACAGCTGAATGTAGGCTACCTCACCCACCCCCCACCCCTCCCAAATAGAAGAAAATTGCTTTTCCCACATGATCCCCACATGATTCATATTCATTCCCGTATATTATGATAAACCTAATAGGTAAACATATTATGATAAACCTAATAGGTAAACATATATTTTGAATTGACTGAAACAGTTATGTCTGCTAAAATGTTATTGAACGTCACTAAAACATCCTAAAAAATATTGCAAACTATGAGGAATATCTGCATCTGATATCATGATATAGCATAACACCTGCCCAATGGGCAAATTGGAAAACCAGTTTAATATAAAAAGGCTTGTTAACCGAGCATAAAACACCTTGTCATCATGTGATAAAATACGTCAAATCACATTGAATGTCACCGTGGCATAGCAGACGAATCGTTGTGTTTACTTTATGACGCGAAAGAAGACCACATGCAAGCTATCTTACATGTATGCATGCACGATCGCTGCACAGAAAATATGTGTTCCAAAATACGCGTCATTACGGTAAAATTTGCTTTGCATTCTGGGAACGTCAATTTCCATCAGCTCCGCCATTTTGAACGTTTTTGGACAACTGGAGAATTCTGTGTAATTTTCTCAAACAAAACACATCGATTTATATATTATATATCTGTGGAATATTCAAAGTTTGCCATCAATTCGAGAGATTTCATGTCAAGGACGAAGAAAATCCTCATTTGAAGTAGGTGTCTAAACGTTTACATGCCAAAACGGGCGTCGTTAGGTTAGCATGAAACCTCCATAAGAAAGTCAGCACATAGACATGTAGAGGGTCGCCCCCAACGCTCTAATGTCAAAAAATTTGAAATCATTCCCAATTATTGATCCGCCAACTACTGATACATTATGACCCATATGACAGATACATCTTGAAAACATTGACTCCAGACACTGGTTGTTTTCGTGTCACCATGCTAGATATATTGTGCTCTATCTTTTACACATACTCTATGTTATTTTATGTTTGGGTTGCTTGCATTGTGGGAGGTTGGCGGCCTGATGCATGTACCTACATGTAATTTGCAGCTTCACGTTATCACAGTGCAGACACGGACTAGGGTAAAGTGCTTTACCCTAGTCCAAGATGGCGACAGGTACGCGCGGTTCGATTTTTGCTTGGACAATTGAGGCGGTTATCGGTATAAGTTCTATGTGCTGTATATACTCAGCTATTAGGTAATGGTGTATTGATAAAATGCAATACTGTTTTGATGGAAACTGCACATCGTTGAGAACGACGTTCAATTTTACCGGCGGATTAGGGTAAAGTGTCCGAAAGGGAAATCCAGGACTAGGGTGAAGTGTTTTCACTACTAGGGTAAAGTGACCGTCAAAGGGACGCTGCTACCTTCATTTTTGCTTATAAACGAGTGGTAGATGCGGAATATATAACTTAGGAAAAACTGCAAATATCCTATATATTTATGTTATCATATCCGGCACAAATAAATTACATTAAAATCGGAAGTGGGTGATATTTTTAATTCAGAACAACACAATAACAAGATATATTAATTATTCGGCACGAATACCTCTACCTGATTGGTCTACTTGTACCACGTGTCACTCCCGAATACTGTATGCTGGATCCCCAAAAGGTTGTTACATGCGTGTATCAGACAGCGCGACAGCCTCAACCAATCAGCATGCCTGTTTCTAAAAAAAGGTATACTGGATCCGAGACATTGGATTCCGTATATTGGCCGGTGCGTGCTCGTTATAAACAAACTCACCCTGTCAGTTTCGTTGTCTGAGGGTTCATCATAAACCATTCAAGAGCACACAAAATGCAAATAGCTTGACTAACTGATTGGTTCTATCGATAATATTTAACAAAGATTGGATGCTAATCGTCCAATGCAGAGTTTGCTGGATTCTGAAAATCTACATTGCACAGCGCTTTTCTTAATCCCGTAAACTCTGTATTGTACTCCCCATCATCCAATATTTGCAGAGTATATATTTTCGCAGAGTAGACTGCCCAGTATCCAATGGGGTAGTTAATGTACATGTACATTTGTCAATGTTCATTACCAGTTACAATATGCTTGCCAGATTTCGCTTCTCTCATACAAAGGAATATGCTGTTTTCATGCTGTGAGTAATAAGCTTGGACAGCAGGCAAACATGAGGGAAAATGAGGAATAACTGACAAAAACTAGTTTGCGAAACGGTTGTGTGCTCGGAACTGTGTGTCTGGTGTTGTGTTACCTACGTTGCCCATTTAGTCACACATACATAATGATACTGTAACAAAGCAACCCAGAACAATTAAGATGAATGTGTTGTTGTTAAAAGGAAAACACTTTCCATGATTAGCTAAATGGCATTGATGGTTGCTTTGTTTGTGGATATTTATATATCGGAAATACTAGAGTTCTCAGGGCAAAGGACATCCAAGGCTATGTGGATTGTAGCGTTATTCAACCTAGGAATGTGATATATGGATATACAAACACCTGGACCTCATGTAGCAAAACTTGTGATAGGCTAGATTGTATTCTGAGTCATTTTACATTTCAATTCAATATATCGGTAGTTAATATATATAGTCAATATGGCGACGAACATGCGATCAAGATTCACATCATTCATCCATATGTGTCTTATTGCATACCCAAAATATTTGTCTGGATCTCAGTGCATTTATCTCCATGTTTTTTGTGTTTGTGCAGGCGAGCTCACGCAGACAAAGTAGTATCATTTCTGATATAGCATGTTCTTGAGACGACCGACACAATTGTGCCAATTTACTAGAGGGAGTGATCACTGAGAAACCTTGCTTGGAGATCAAAACTATTATATGGGGAGTCTCCATGTTCATGACACCTTGTCCAGGTACCAACGTGATTACTCCACGCGCTCCTAGCTTCTCAAGTATATGTCAGCGATTTATGGAAAGAACCGGGTATTTTCTTCTGAATGACTGAGGTTTGCCTTACGTTAAAGATGGAAATGTCAGGTCAGCTCTGCGTCATTCATCAGCATCATCTTGAATATCACCCGATGAATAATCATTATAAATGATGCGTTCTTTGCTTCCATTGCTGCTTCTTTGTTTCATTTAGAGCTTGACGTTAAAATAATAATAGTTCAACTTTAGTTTTCTGAAGAAATCCCAATTTATCATTCTTGTTCACTTATATTATAACTCCACAACAATATGAATTGTGCATATATCAATCACACTGTTGCGTGCCTAATTCATATTGATATTGATGAACTGTAAATGCGGAACGCTAACAGTATAGATCCATTGGATATGATTTATGATCAATACCATCACTTATAAACTGCTGATACACAAGTGACCTGTGTTTTGACTCATGTACTGCACAACACAATATACCCGTATAAAAACATAGTATATGTATGTTGTAAATACCACCCTTGGTTATATGCATGCAGCATAATACGTGAAAACTGGTGTAAACAAATTCTGATATGTGAGCAAAACAACCCTCTGTTGTTTAATATCAACATATATAGCAGGATTTTTTTGTGTAGAGTCTGCTCCTGGATGACACGTTGAAAACATTTCAGACTAATCATTGATCGTAGGTCATTGGTCTTATAATGATCATAGAATGATCATTATATTTATTTAACCTATACCCTTGTTCACTTTCTGAACTGCCACCTATCGGCAAACGCATATGGACTCAGTATGAACACCACAGAAATATTGTATCTATATAATTCTGCCTCGCTCCACAGTGTTAGACGTCAACTGGATTAACTACTGGTAATGATTACAATAACTGCAGTAAACAAACATTTGTTGTGTTTGGCATACACAATTTGTACACAAAATTTGTATAAAATTCGTTTTGTATAAAATGATTCACTGGGCAGAAATATGAAATATAAGTGTACCCAGGAGTGATGTCAAGGCTGAGCTCGAGTGTATTTTACAGCTTCTGTACTGAGTGATCTCAGCAAAGCACAAGTACTTCTATCGGGAGCTTATGTGTGTGGAGAACGTAATTTAATACACCGCAACAAGTAAAATAATTATGAGGAGCAATTAACATGTCAGAGTGACTTTGGCAGGTACGTGTTATGTTGTGCACGTGTTAATGTTGTCTTGGAAGGATACAAGAGATTGTGAATGACAAAATCACTGTATTGCGATGTGATCTTCACGAAGGGTTTCAAAATGTAAGATTCATAAGCTCAATCCATAACTCAATGTAACAAAGTGAAATTCTTGTAAAATGCTGACTAATGAGTGTATTTATTACATTAGATAGAAGTCTGAAAAATCGGCAGAAAATTTTCGTTTCATTTTTTGTTAGGTAAAGTATGCCAAGTAATAATATTATTTAGCATCGAAATGATACGTTATTATATAGCAACGTATTAGAAAAATCAAACTACACATTTAATTGCTGACAATAACCCGTAAGCCAATATTAATTATTTATTTATAGAAAATATTAGTCTTTGAGACATCAGTCTTTCAGACAATGTGTCATCTTGGAATCATCAAAAGGTTGTAGCCTAATATTTAGCAGTATGTGAAATACCATTCAAATATATAGACATCGATATTTTCGCAGAGTAGACTGCCCCGCATCCAATGGGGTAGTTAATGTACATGTACAGTTGTCAATGTTCATTATCAGTTACAATATGCTTGCCAGATTTCGCTTGTGTCATAGAAAGGAATGTGCTGTTTTCATGCTGTGAGTAATAAGCTTGGACAGCAGGCAATCTGAGGGAAAAATGAGAAATAACTGACAGAAACTAGTTTGAGAAATGGTTGTGTGCTTGGAACTGTGCGCCTGGTGTTGTGATAACTACGTTACCTATTTAGCACCACATACATAATTAGACTGTAACAAAGCAACCAGGAGTAATAATTCAGATGCATTTGTTGTTGTATTAGCTAAATGGCATTTATGGTTGCTTTGTTGGTGGATATTGTATCTCGGAAACACTAGAGTTTTCAAGGGAAGAAATATTCAACGCGATGTGTACTGTAGTGTCCTTCATTTTTTTTCCAATCAGTAAGAGCTCCTTATGGATATACATAAGAGTGAATATATGGGTAAATTGTGTTCTGGTGGCAAGCAATATACTTCCTCGTTCGGACTTATGAGGAATGGAGTAGAAAATAATTCATGAAGAAAATGCATTTTGTGTTTACATTTTTTATTTGTACTGATTTCCATTGGAAATGTATTAATCCCAAACCTCAGTGAGTGAAGACTGATAGTGGAGTATCAAATTGCAAATGTTAGGTCTTCTGTTCATGTGATGGTATTTGTTGTTTATCATGGGGCATTATATGTTGCATCTAGTTATATCTAACAGTGTGATATTTGGACATCCATCAACTAACAACACCTTCCACAGACACAATCACAATCATTTCCTTGCACACGCTGCTGTGTGGCTTAATTTGCTTTCCATGAAATGAATGTTGGTAATCCATGGAATAAACTATGCACTTTCATCGTTCAGGTCAGGATGCACAGGTCATCGTTCAGTACTGTGTTCGTTCATTGTCATTGTTCGCACTAATTTCTGTTCAGTGCAAAGAAAATCCTACTACAATCCAAATTGCTTGCATTTACAAACATCTATCCAAGCACCTTGTACCTCAATTACATTTGGCACACAGTATATTATCTATCCGTAGTAATCATTTTGCATGAATGATGATTAAGAAGGCATTGGAGCTCGTGTTTGACCAGATTTTATTCATGGGTTGAGTTGTGTTTGTTTGCTATGTGGTACTGCTGTATGAGACTTTTGTTATTTATGTAAGAATCAATCTGTTACCACCAAAACAGCCAAATTTTGATGATTACAATAGCCAAAGTAAAATAAAACATTTTGCAATAGAAACAATGCCCGACCCAATCCTTTATCAAATGACACACTCATGACACACTCGCACTCATTTGACAAATGTGTCATTTGACTCACACTCAAATGACACACTCACACTCATAAATGATATCAACTCATGAAAGGTGAATTGGTTACAAGCAATCCCGACTTCCTCTAGTCCAATCCTTGCATTCTCCCTATCATTATACCTCATTATCTGCACATAATTCCCATTGTCCAAGCTTATTGGTCTCATAAGATGTCTTAGACTTAGTATGACCGATGTGAAATCTGGTCAAGGCATTGATTGATGATGAAGGATGGAAATGTGATGTGCTGCAATGCTATGGTATTAGGGACAAGAAGTTATACATAAGCAGGGTTTTTTGGATGTGGGTGAAAATATGTATCACCATATTGCAAAATATTTTGTGCCGCATGGATCTTGTGCTTTCAGTCAATTACATCCGGTTGTGTTCATCAATCATTAATTTAAAGTGATAATGAAAAAAACTTACAAATATGCCGACAAACTACAAATATGCCTGTGGTCTCAAAAAATGGGTTACAAGACAAGCTTGGCTTGGTCGGATGGATAAATCAAGAATATGACAACACTGGCAGCCGTTGTTCTTTTGTCAGAGTTACCTCTGACATGACCTTGGTTACGCCACATTGGCTCGAACATATACGAGAAAGCTGGAATCGCACTGCATCGAGGGATACAAAGCACCCAGAATGGTGGTAATGTCAACAAACTCAAACTATCTTCACCAGAAACAACGAAATCAATGAGAAAGTTTGGGCATACAGGTGCAAATATATAACCATTATATTTTCTTCGTTCCTTCAGAAATGTATGGCAAATTCAATAACATTCTCTCAGCATCACTTTAACGGTCGTAACTGATACTCTATTCATTCATCATTACCTGCTTGTTACAAGTGACATACCAAATGAACCTATGGATACTCGGGGACAAAACACCATAAATAGTGGACATTCTAACCGAAACATACAGGGTTTGGGATTCCCTGGTTTAAGGATTCCCTGGTTTAAAATGTAATCAATCATTACTGGGATTATGGCTACAATGTACGAGTGCTGTTTTATGGTAACAGTTACATTTGATATTTAAACATAATTTTTCAAATACCAACCCTATCATGGCTGAGAGCAAAATATATAAAATTGGCGCTGACTGACCTGTTGTAGCCTGGTTGCTTGGAGCGTTGGTGGCCAAAAGTTACCGAACGATTCCAGTAGAAAAAGCGGTCATAGAGTCTTCATCAATCTATTACCACCAATACGGCCAAATTTTGATGATTCCAATAACAAACGTAAAATTGGCTTCATTTATAATTCAGCTTCATTTATCATGTTTATGTATTTCATGCAAGATTCAAACTAGGAATGTCACCTGGAAATGTACACGAAAAATTCTTTGAGACAAATACCTAGACCCCATTTCACAAAAACTTGATATGCAATACTCGACTTTGAAGGCTATCTCTACGGAAGCGTATAAGTCGTATATACGCTTCCGTATATATCCCTGTAGACGAACATACAAATGTGTTAAAGCTTGTATCTCGTATGTTTGACTTATTAACTCGTACATACGACTTATTACTTCGTATGTACGACTCATTAAGTCATACGTACGACTCATTAAGTCATACGTACGACTCATTAAGTCATACATACGACTTACTAACTCGTACATAAGAGTTAATAAGTCTTACGTACGGGTTAATAAGTCATATGTACGAGTTAATAAGTTGTACGTACGAGATACTAAGTCTTATTACGCTGTAAATTACAGCGTTATAACGCTCTAATACATCGTAATTACACTGTAAATTACAACGTAATTACGCTATATATTAGAGCGTTATAACGCTGTAATACAGTGTAACAGGGTTATGGTTTTGCATAACCTGTTATTATATATTTTGATCATTCAGTTTACCTTATTTTAATACTAACAACCTGTGTATTGATATGATTATTGTATGTATATTGTGGGGAATGAATGTAAAGGAATATACCGAGTTTCCCAAATTTGCTAAATTGTTAACTGCGCAAATTCTCCTTCAAGACCGCACGGAAATCAAATTAAGTGTAAAGGCAATAAAAGTCCAATTATTAAAACGGTTGGATGGCTCGATCGCCGGCAAGGGTTTATGGCCCAGAGGTGCGGATGTTGCACCATCAACTGAAATTCTGGGGGCGGGGCCTGCGATCGAGGCATGGGACCAACCAGAAGTTAGTGATTTTCACCCCTTTTCTGGTCAGCATTTTTCTTCTATAAATGGTCCTGCAGGAGCCCGAATCTTAGTCGGCAACTGAGTCGTTGAACCTCGATCGAATATTCCAACACTCGATCTATTGCTTCTTCTGACCCGTGCACTACTACGGCACGTAAAAGGCTTGAATTGACATTGGTTCCACCACGCATAAATAACCAGTGTATGGAAATAAAGCACAACGAGAGAACGACACAAGTCTCTGTTTTATTCCAAGTCGGGTGACGACAAACATACGACTCGGTCACAACAGCGTAATGGCGCTTAAATTACAGCGTAACAACGCTCTTATTTACAGCGTAATTACGCTCTACTTTACAGCGTTAATACGCTGTATTAGAGCGTTTTATGCCGTCTGATAGCATTTGCTGGTCCTGATTCAGTTGAGGCAGTACGAAGCTATGTTGTATTGCAATAATAAAAGCATTGTTGGGTATATAATGGCCAGTTTATTGATAAATCAATTTGACGAATAATATTGAGAAGAACGACGTATTCCTAATCATAACGTGCCCCAAATGTAGCAATACAAGGTCGGGGTCATAATCCGCCACATAATCGCTAACTACATCCATAAGCATAGTCAGAACAAATTGCTTGAAAATATTATTAAACTTTAACCAATACATAATTATTCAACATGAGTTACATACTAACATATAAAAATAGACATGTAATGAACTACATAATTCTTCAACATAACTTACATGCTGACATATAAAATAGACATATTGACAACGATGAAGGGTAGATAGAGGTCAATAACCATTCAGTTTTGCACTCATATTGTCTAATTTCGCACTAGTATACCTAAAATTCTGATTTTACTTTCTCTGAAAATTACGCCATCCAAGATGCGGATGATAATGTGGTTTACATTATGTTTTTCCAAGGGTTTGGTAAGTGTGGTTTCTAGTAGTGGCTATCCATTTATTCAGAACGTCATGTTATATCAATGACAATGATTGTTCCCAACGCGTGTCCAGAAACTGAACAAATTGATGGTGCGAGTCCCATGATGGATGATATGCTTTTCAACGATGAGCGCGTTTCAATGTTAGGTACCGATAGCAAATATAGCGATTTGATTGACATCAAACATGATCCAAAAATTAACTCATTTCGCAAAGCGAAATATTGTGGTCTACACATAAATATACATAGTTTGCCAAGCAAGTTTGAACAGTTGAAATGTATGCTGGCAGACCTCAATGGACAAGGTGTCGATGTTCACTTCATACTTCTTTGTGAAACTTTTCTAACTGAGGCGAACTCGAATAATTTCCACATTCCCGGTTATAACTTTATATTCCGCAATCGTAAGTCACTCTCCTGTGGAGGAGTGGCTATGTATATCGCTGACCAATTTAATTTCATTGAACGGGATGACATCGCAGTCAATTTTCAGGGTGAATTCGAAAGCATTGTTGCCGAAGTGCAGACCTCATCAAAAAAAGGTAATCTATTATTGGCCGAAATATATCGAGTGCCAAATACAAACCAGTGTGTTTCTCTTGAGCGATTCCAGAAAATGATATCTAATTGTAGCAAAACCAACTGTGATTTAATGATTGGAACAGACCAAAATTTTGACTACATGAAAGTGGATACCAACAAATATGCATCTGACTTGCTAGATATTTTCATCATGGAAGGGATATTACCTTCTTCGCTCGTCCCCAGTAGAGTTAATGATAATTCTGCAACACTTATCGACAACATATATGTCAGACATGGTACTAACTGTCATGATATTGTGTCCAGAACAATGGTATCAAATATATCTGATCATCTCCCTATACTAACATGTATGGGACATCGTTCACTGGTTACGACGAATGATCCTTTAATATTTACATACCGAAAACTCGGCGATGAGCAAATTCATAAAATATCAAATGAACTGAAACTGACAGACTGGCAAACAGTCCTAAGAGACAACAATGTAAACATATGCTACGAAATATTTATTTCGCATTTTAATTATATCATTGACAAATATGCACCCATGGTAGAGTGCAGAATACCACGTAAATCTGTTATTCGTGACAAGTGGATGACTCCTAGTTTGATGAAATGCTCTAAACGCTGCGACGTTCTTTACAGACGGTCGCTTGGCCGTGACAAGCGGAGTGAAGAGAGTGTTGCTTACACTAACTACAGGAATATATTCAATCGATGTAAGCGCCTTGCGAAACAAACATATTTCAAATCCCTGTTGGAAGAATTCTCGCAAGATATAAGGAAAACTTGGGGTGTACTCAATACAGTGATTGGTCGTAATATTGTGAAAGATGATACTTCTATCACTTTCAATGTACATGGGCATAAAATAACTGACAAAGTAAAGATTTCAAATGAATTTGTGTCTTATTTTTCCACTATCGGAGAAGTATCGGCGCAGTCAATCCCTAAGTCTAATCATTCGCCGGAACACTACATGACATCCAAACCTGTACCCGGATCTATATATTTAGCCCCGACCGATCCATCTGAAATATCAGATATAATAAAGTCATGTAAGAATAAGAAAAGTGCCGGTGATGATAATATCAGTATGAAACTGATAAAAAGTCTCGTGGACGTGGTTAGTGCTCCTATAGCCCATATAGTGAATCTTTCATTGGAAACTGGCACGTTTCCTGACGCCATGAAATTGGCGAATACCGATTCACAAGGGGAAAAGCAAAGAATTATTCAATAACTACAGACCGATATCTTTGTTACCCAATATTTCTAAGATCTTAGAGAAGGTAGTTCATAAAAGGGTATACAAGTTCATGTCAAAACATAATGTTCTTTATAATAAACAATTCGGGTTTAGGCCGAGATATTCAACTACGGATGCTGTCATAACGTTTACGATGGATGTTCTGCAGTCAATGGAAAAACACGAATTTTGTCTTGGTACATTCTTGGATCTATCGAAAGCGTTCGATACGCTAAACCACGACATCCTTCTACATAAGTTGACGCATTATGGTATTAGAGGGAAGTCTCTCGAGTGGTTTACCTCATACTTAAAAAATCGACGTCAGTATGTGTACTATAGCGGTATAAAATCAGAGTATCGCAATGTAAATATCGGTGTCCCTCAAGGAAGCGTCCTAGGTCCACTTTTATTCGTTCTTTATTCTAATGACATCCCACAATGCACCAAATACGCAAAAACAGTTTTATTTGCGGTTGATACTACTGTATACTACTCTAGTGCAAATTTATCTCAGCTTTATGAGCATATGAATGTGGACTTGAAAAGTTTGACTGATTGGTTCAGAGCGAATAGGCTTTCTGTAAATGCTTCTAAAACCAAATACATGGTTTTCACCAGGTGTAACATGAATACAAACGGAGATCCCCATGAATTATATATTGATCGAGATAAACTGGAAATGGTTAATGTTACTAAGTTCCTTGTTTGAACACGTGTTGAACACGTGCACAAAAAAATATCCAGCGGCATTTATGCGATGAAGAGCGCCAAGTCATTCTTGAAGTATGAAAATTTGAAAACATTGTACTATAGCCTCATTCACCCATACCTCACATATGGATGTATTCTATGGGGAGGCACATATCAGAAGCACTTGAACAAAATTACAGTGGCCCAAAAGAAAACAATTCGATGTTTGAATAATTCTGTTTAGAATTTTGAAACTTTCAGATATTTTCGAGCTACAAATAAATGAATTCATGTACAAATTTGTTCATGAGAAACTGCCTAATGCCCTCCTAGACCTATTTTATTATCGCCCACAGGGGAATAGGCAAACAACTCGACATGGAGATGACCCGATTATACCTCTGATAACATTTGAAACGGCGAAACGCAGTCTGTTATATTTAGGACCCGCAAAATGGACAAACTTACCCAATGAAGCTAAAAACGCGAAAAGTGTTAAATCTTTCAAACAGTTATTCAAACACCACAAGTTTAGCCAGTACTGAGTCCGCACTTACCACATTCCACTGGATAATCACTGTAAAATTCGTATATGTTTCTTGTCGTTCTTAATGTTATCTTTCTTTTTTTTCTTTGTTTGGGTATTACAACCTATACAGAACGCGTAATTGTATTATCATGTACTGAAATGTATATGTATGGGCTACAGACTCTGTCTCTTGTAATGTCCTTGGAAATGTATTTGTAAATGTACTTGTGATAGTAAGATTGACTGTTATTATACATTTTCTAAATAAACTTACTTACTACTTACTACTTACTTACAATATATAATGGTAACGATTGCACTCGTTTGGGATTTAAAACTTTACATAGATACACCGACTCGTGTTTGAGACATATTGTAGCTTGGTAGCCCCACCCCACCAGTAAAGTTTACTATAACAGATTGTTCACTATAAAACACATTCATGTACCTGGGACATATTGTGGCGTGGTAGCCCAATGGCTAGACAACTCAGTTGTACTCCATGCAAATCGCGACCCTGAAACACATTTTTATCTTGAAATATTATGGCATGATAGCCCAATGGCTAGACAACTGAGCTGTACTCTATGCAAATTGTGACAATGAAACACATTTCCATCTCGAAATATTATGGCATGGTAGCCCAATGGCTAGACAACTACGCAATTGTACTCCATACAAATTGTGACAATGAAACACATTCCATCTTGAAATATTATGGCATGGTAGCCCAATGGCTAGACAACTACGAAGTTGTACTCCATACAAAATACAATATCAGACAGCATACTAATAATTGCTAGTCAGCCCAAAGTTTATGACAAAGTACTCTAACAGTGAACACGTTTCCATCTCGAAATATTATGGCATGGTAGCCCAATGGCTAGACAACTACGAAGTTGTACTCCATACGAATTACAGTATCAGACAACAAACTAAATTGCCAGTTATCCCAAAGTTTATGACAAAGTACTCTAACTATGAACCAACTCGATCGACTTACATACATTCCAGCCTAAATACCAGTTAGGATGTCAATCGGTATATGAAAAACAACGATATTTAAAATTTCACATGTTCCAGCCATTCAAGCATGGTTTTCACGCTATGTCGTGCATTAGACCGTATCTAAAAGGGGGTGGGAGGGCGAGGATGTCCTGAACCAGATTGAGCGAGTATTATCGTGCTGTCGAGAAGCAAGCTGATAAGTGACCCTAGTAGACTTTCGTTCCGAGATACCAGGTCCAGGTGCGTGGAAACTCGGCTCTCATTGGTCAACGGCCTGGCCTGGACTCGGTTTGTGATTGGAGGAGATTTACCTGGCTAAAATCCGCGGACGGTGGGAAACATGCCCTAAATGCACACCGCATAAAATATTCTATGCCATAGAAAACATATAACGCTGTATTAGAGCGTAAATACGCTGTAAATTAGAGCGTTATAACGCTGTAATTTAGAGCATTATTACACTGTAAATTAGAGCGTTATTACGCTGTATTAGAGCGTTATAACGCTGTAAAGAAAAAAAATGCATTCCTCCATCTGGCGAATATGAGCCACCGTATATTTCACACGAAAGGTTGCTTTTTGAGTCTCACAGCACCAAAAAATAAGAGTGCTTCAAAATCATGTATTTATATGTTCATGTGTCGGTACTGTTCATCCTCACAATATTCACAATTTTGGAGCAGTGCATGTCCCGGTTTCGGAAATATTGATACGTTCGCTGATGTTTACATGAACATAAAGCTGATAACTTATAAGTGCAAGACCAGACATTTTATTGAATATATATCCCCCAAATGACAACCAATTCTTTTGTTTTACCAACAGAGAATATTCGTAGAATAGTTCAAACACATACAAGGCCAAAAATAATGGAATTGAATTTTCTGTCATGATTTATGCAAATATTTTTCTGTAAAATATATAATGTGATATTCTAATTTATTTTTCATGCATTTAGAGCTGTATCTTGATTGATTATTAGTCCTACATCATTCACAAATCGAAGTTTTCTTCGTAGTTAAAAAAATTATACTGATAACGTATATACGAAGTATAGGGGAACTGTTTGAAATTAGGTGTTCAGGAAAGGACACAACTTTGAACATTTTGATTAATCTGAATGAAAGCATCCAAACAATGAACATTGCTTTGTTTTATGATTCACATATAAGCTAGAGTGAACAGTGAAAGTTTCAAACAATCTAAGAGTATCAGAAGTACTATTTTCTTTCACAAATGAGATTATTATGAAAACAAAATATGTTAATATAACATGCTGAACCAAATGTTACATTACTTTTATCCAATTTCTTGCACAAAGACATGACCTATATAATTACCACAGATGCAAATTTTGTTTAAATGTGAAAAAATTACATATGTGAATAAATGAGACCACGTTAAATACCCATCTGAAAAAAGCTTCCTCTTCAGAAAAGACACAATATTTGACAATTTGATTTAGCATACTAGTAATGTGAATGTTCAAACAATGGACATTGACTTTGACGCAAGCTACAGTTTACTCTGAACCTTTCTTCAAACACATTGAAACAATTTACAGAAATGAATAAATTATTTTTTAAAAGTAAGATTCAATGAAAATATGTTTTGATTTTAAGTCAAACTTTTCATTATTTTGATCAAATGTCATGTATAATAAAAGTCATATCATAGCAATCATGTTGCAGACATCATTCACAGATCCAGTCATTGTTTAGGACCAATGGACCATAAACACAACAATAATGAATGCATATTTAACCAACGAGACCACTTCAGAATGAATGTATCAGGTTGTTCAGGAAAGGACAAATTTTTGAACATTTAGATTGAGCCAATTACAATTGTTGACCCAACCAACGTTTACACAAACCTTTGGTTTTTTTGCATTCACACACATGCAATAAACACCTCAAACCACTTACTGTGGCAGAATTTAACCATATGTTTACTTTCAACATTAATTGGCTGAATGAGCATGTGGATATAGCAATATTGTGATTTTTTTCCAATTTATATACATATATCATCATAATAAATTATGATCAACCATGGTCGTAACTAAGTGCACAAAACGACCAAAAAATGGGAAGGGAAAAAAAACACCCAATTAGTCCAGTGTTAAAATTTGGTTCAGGAAAGGACATATATAGTCATACCCTGATAATATGCTGTAGATGTATTAACTGATGTTAGATCTGGGAGTTTATACATTTAATGAGACAGACTGAGTGGGTGTGAAACAGATATATGAATTATATCAATAGGTTCTTCATGAAACAAAAAAATTGAATATGTTCATGAAAGGACACTCTTGAAAGGAAACCCGTATCTATTAAATGGCAGACGAAATACATCCGGTGTTAGTCCGGTGTAAGTTGTATGGCTTTTCTTAGTTGCGCTCTTGTCATACTCCTGTAACATGCATATATATATAGTACACTCTAAGGGCATTATTAGAATATACACAACACTCTTCACATAAGGACATTTATTTTGGAGTTTTTAACGGAAAACTCCCGTTTTGGTGTAAAGGTCCATATGTTCATAACTACACATTGAATATCAACACAACATGGAATATTTATAGGTGACACATGTTCACAAAATAAATATGTATTTTCATAGAGAGAAACATACACAGACAAGGTACTAGATCAGTGATAAAAATGACAAATATGTAAATGAGACTACAAAAAGTGTTCAAAATGACCTTTTAATTGCCCTTCGCGAAATATTTGACGGAATTGCACAAAATTTGGTCTGCAGCTTCCTTCTGGTATACCTCCTGGTTTTGAAAAACAACCTTCCGTGTGAAATATCCCCTTGATTTTGAGGACATTGCATTGATACTGCCAATGGTTTGGACATTTGCCAATGGTTTGATGTAGATTAATTCCCACATTATATCATAGTTGCATCGAGAACCTCGTTATTGAGAGAACAAAACGTTTGCAGAAATACACGTCCATTAAACATGCACTGACAATAAATAATTCGTTGACTGTGTAACCCAGGCATCATACTCAGTAACTAAATACATCTATATAGTCAATGGTAGCATAATATGTATGGTGTTGTTCAGCGTTTCTGACAATCAAAATTGTGGCAAATTGTTGAATAATCAAGACGTTTTATCTACATAGAAGCAAGCTTTTTCGAAAGGTCTCACAAAGAGGATGACACTACATTCAGCCCGAAGCTTGTTTGATTTTGCTAATGTGCAGTAATTGCCTGGAAAATACTTCCGACGTTGAATGTAAAAGACAGTAATTGTTTGGAAGATTCTGTTGATTAGACTTACTGATTTTGAAGTTCTGTCCGCTCAACATTATGTGGAAATTGATGGACCAGACTACATGTAATTACTTTCCTGTTTGCCAACTGGTGGACAAGATCACACAATTATGGAATCAGTTGGCAGTAATCTCGTGGCACATACTGTTCTCTCTGTCCAAAATGCTGACAGTTTTGAAGCATTAATTGTTTCGATGGTGGTCCCACCTTTTTTAACATAAAAAGTGAAGAGGTAGGGATCGAGGTAAAGAGGTATGGATTGAGTTATTATTATAGCAACACATTCTAGAAAGGCAATATTTTGTTTATCAGTTATTGGTTTGTATGTGTCAACCTATTACCGTTGATAACCAGATTTTGATGATGACAATGAAAAAAACCTAACATCAAAAACTTTCGGAATAGAAACAAAGCCCGACCATACATTTATATCTGAAACTTCATAACATATTCATAACAGTGATCACTTCTTTTAGGATAAGGATTCACTCTGACAATTACTAATTTATTTTGTTGTGATATCATGAAAATTTTCTCTCAAATAGTTCAGGCTTTGCTCAATTATATTAAATGCTATATTTTTGGTTGTGTTGGTAAATCTCAAAATGCCCAAGTGCATGGTACAGAGCAACCATCTGCAAAATTATCTCTGATGTGTCAATTAGCACGTGGTGAATTTAGGGGTACATGTATTCAACATCTTTCCTCACACACATGGGTTTGATACCAGCAGTGAACCTACTTAGTGGAGATTATCCAAGCAAAGAGATTGTTATGTGGAAGTTTAATTTTAACATCATGTGATTAACAATGCATTTACATGGTTGGAAAAGAACAAAATTATGTATTCAAGAGTCGCAAGCTTGGCCCATGTAATACACTGTACTCTACTAATGTAGTATTAACCCCCATGAATAAATGCCATAGTCAATCCGTGTGACACATTTTTATTCTTCATTGAATTTAGCCGGAAGTGTACACTGTGATACATGGTCCCAAGCCTTGTGTATTTTGTAGAAACACATTCCTTTTTATATCTGACGAGGGTAAAAACATACACCATACACATGTTTGTACAAGTATCAACCTATTACCACCAACTAATTCGTTACAATCATTATAATTACACATGACGTGTATCCATTCCATCATATTCTGTTATCAATCCAAATTAACAGTTGATATCAGTTAAGATCACAATGCTCAATAATGCTCATACACATGTGCAGTTATATCAATGATTACATTTGCAGATTGATTTTCTTGTCAGTGTTTTCATGCCAACACTTCTCTGGTATTTTGAATGTGTCCAAATTATACTTTTGTTACAAGAAAACTGGAGATAAAATCGATTTTATCTTTACATGTTTCACCTATTGAGAAACACTAATTTTATGTTAAGTGGGTCCAAATCAAATAAATTTCAAAGCACTGCAGTTTTGTTCATAGCCTAGGGAATGGCACTTGATATGTCCACCATGTGTATATCATGAATACTGACATTTATACATTTATTTTCTTGCTACGAAGCCAGAGATCCGAGGATTAATAAATGTATGTAATAAACTTTCTTCCTCTGATAAAACTACGTAATTTGAGCCATAAAAAACATTAATTCAGTAGTCAATATATTCGTATGATATATTACTCTCATTAATAGGCTCAGACAAAGAAATATGATGGTGATATAGTGTTTTGTTTCATGACAGGAAGATGTGTTCAGTTTACATTAGATTTCAATTGTAGCCACGTCTCATTTTCCCAACAAGGAAACATATTGGCCAGGGATCACATGTTTGATGGCAACCCCTGAGTAATGTCAACACGTTATCACAAAACTAAAGTAATGTGTGTGTTAGTTTACATGTAGTGATTCTAGTGACACATCAGCGATTAACTTTAGAGGCAACGTATCAGAGGGCCATCAAACCAAGTAAATTCTGTCCTTGAGAGTAACAAGACAATTATCATAGAAAATGGCATAGATGACATCTTGTACGTGGAATGCATATTTTTGTGCTCTATTCCAGTCTATTTTCAGAAGTAGCCCGTTCTGCGCGTGATTCAAGCATCTGATGCGAAAAGGTGACTGAGAAGTCAACTTTGTCATCGAAATAAGGCATGCAACCAAGAGAACACTCTTCAAGCTTACGGTAATACTCTTCAGTCACGTTTTTGGAGCGGGGAGCGTCCTTGGCACTAATGGGTTGCACTAGTTAGAAGCAATTAGGTGTCCCTTCCCTCTAACTTATAGCCATAAACACCTAAAGCATAATATTGTTTGAGAACAAAGACTGATTTCTTCGATCCTTGAGGACTGAGCACTATTTTCAATGTCAGACTAAAAGTCAAAGTATCATAAATGAATGTCATTTAATCCGTTTGTCACCTTTATAATCATTATTGCATATAGAGAAAGGCGCAGGATATGATACTTGGGTCAGTAAGACATGTAATTGAGTCAGACATCCACAGTGATTTTCATTAGTAACCTGATGATTTGAAAATGACTACTGTCTATTTATTTTGCCAGTAATAAATAGACCTTCTACTTCAGTAGATCTGCAGGTGATGTAGAACCAAAACTGATGTAGTGAACAACAATAAATATTGTGGTGAAAGTGATCATGATCTGTTCGCTTCTGGCTGTTGCTCTCCCAAATATCAATTTACCGTCATTGACAAGGTCAACCAGTTAATACATGAGACAAAGGTGGTAATGATTGTCCCTTGCCATAACTCTTAGTATAGGAGAAAAGAAGGTCCGGAATATAGAGTCTTCTTGACATCCATGATAGCCTGTTTATTTTGATTCATTTACCTAATGTCTGCGATGTTAATTTGTTGCGTTGATTTAACAACTGACAAGTTTAATAACTGATGCGAAGATGTTGCCGACAAGACCAAACCCACAGATCATTTGCACAATACGTGTGGTAACTGTCTGGTATACATCCTATAAGGCAGAGGCACCTCGCTCACACATACGAATCACTGGCGTTTTCGAAGCTTGGAGTCTGCCGTAACCCTCGTAGAGATGTTGTTGATGAGTAACCCACATTGCTTAACCACCCTGCCAAATGGCATAGAGCGTTGTCCGACCTAGTTCTTTTGTTTAGGGGTCAGGTCATGTTATTGTCAACGCTGTAAGGCGAACTTTTTCTGTACTGATTACGACACATGGTGAGTAAAATATTTTTTCTGTAAAATACTGACCATATTACTTTAGAACGAGTTTTCGATGCAGTGTGCGAGATACAAATGTATAATCCTGTGCTGTCCAATTATCCATTGGAGTCTGGTTTGTTAAGAAATAGGCCCTCGCCCACGAATGTGGCCCACAATTATGTAGTGTCCAAAGATTGATCGCAATGTATTCGATACTTACGGCCCGCGTACAGCAACACTGTATGAGCTGGAGGTTCAAATACTCTAAACTCCAATTGTGAGCAAAGTAAATGCACACCGTCATCTAAATAGGGCTGTAATAATTTATAATTGTAAAGCTTTTGGCGTGTCAACGCTCTAAAGACATGGTCTACGCTCTAACGCTATCTGGTCAGAGTTACATAGACCTTCTCCAGGAAGTATAAACAGTCAATGGGAATGTCTTTTGGTTGTTTGATGAACAAGTGACAATTTTCTGAAGCGTTTTATGTGAAGTTTCCATGAACCCGTTTTGGATATTACACCCAGAGACTACCCATTACTGCAAGCAAATCCCGACTGTTAACATTCACCAGGCAGCTTTAGAGCGTACACCACGTCCTCAGAGCGTTGACACGCCACAAGCGATTCAATAATAAATTATTAGAGCCCTATTTAGATGACGTTGAACCTTTATATTGCTCACAATTGAAGTTTGAAGTATTTGACACCTCCAGTTCATAGAGTGTTGCTGTACATGGGCCATAAGTTTTGAAAACATTGTGATCAATGTTTGGACACTACATATTTGTGGACCACGTTTGTGGGCGAGGGCCTATTTCTGAACAAATCAGTTTCCTATGGATAATTAGACAGCAAAAAGTTGTACATTAGTATCTCTTACCCTGCACCTAACCCCCGATCTGAGGTAATATGGTCAGAATTTTACAGAAAAAATGCTTTACTCCCCATGTGTCGGCATTAGCTGCCAAAAAGTTAGCATGACAGCGTTGACAACAACATGACCTGACCCCTAAACAAAAGAACTAGGCCGGACAACGCTCTATGCCATTTGGCAGGGTGTAACAGAAACCAGGGGCGGATTTGATTTTGTTGGGGGGGGGGGGTCAAATGTTAGGACACAGCTAGAGGTGCGTGGAGCCTTCTTGGAGCAGGATACGTGTATGTCTGTCTAAATTACATAATAGACTGCACGTGATGTTCAGGACGGTTAATTGACATCCCTGGGAAACACCAATAAATAGAGAACTAAATATTGGAATTTGAAGGAAAAACTATTTCCTTCAAAAAGGGAAACATGCAAAAAGAAAAATTGAAACTAAATATTGAAAAATTGAAACTGAAGGAAATAAGATATATATTTTACTGAAAAAAGGGGCAAGATCGCAGAACGACAAGCTGCATAATGTGTGTATAATTTGATGGCTTACGCTGTCTGTGGAGACATAACCGCCTCTGTGACCGAGTGGATGGGACTGGTGGCTCTTGAAGCAACGAAGCTCAAAGGCGGTAGGTGATGCGTCTTCGAACCCCGTCACCAGCACAAAGTAGGTGGAGTTTTCACCCTGGCAATGTAAACGTTTCTCCATTCGAAGGTGCCTTCCAAATTCAAAATTGTCACTCGACGGGGGATGGGAAAGACAGGCAAGATTGCTTTTCATCATGGATCATCATTAAATAAATCTAATTATTATTATATATTAACGCAAGTCTAAACACACTTGTATGTAATTTAAATCAGTCCAGATACACTCGCGAAAGATGCTGTTATTGCCATATTATTCACAACTCTCGACATGTGATCATGCATGACACTACATATCCATTGAATCACACCGCATCGCATGGTCACCGAGTGTTTTTGACCCATCTAGATTTAGAGTTTTCACTGCAAACTTCACTGAGTTTTCACTGCATATTACTGTAGTTCAATAAATATTTGCAGTCAACGTATGTCAGGAAACCACACCAGTGTGAACCAAACCATGCTGATCTACTCAGTTATTTCCATTGATTTACACTATAAAAAATATGTGGTTAATTTCAATAAAAAAGACAGGACCCAATCTTGATATATCGACGGTAGGCAGGATGGAGGCAACAGAAGTAAAGGTCAGACTGCGTATAGACAAATCAGGATCGATCGGGGAAAAGAGAAACCCGTAAAGCAAATTACTAAGGCAGAGGGGCAGCAATTAGTCAGGGCAAAGCTTTGTTAAAAATTCGCCCCCAACGGAACTTTATAGTCGCTATAAAAACGAATATATATGTTGATTTGAAACACATATAGTTGTCACAATGCAGTCCTATCTAGTACTCATTCTGAGTTGACAAACACAGTATCAATAAACATAGTCGTCATACGTCCCCTCATGCAGGAACTGGCAGTAAAAGAAGAAATTATATGCAGTAACAGCAAAATTTGAGCAGCTGGTGTCACTTACATTCAAATCAGTGCTGATTCATAAATTATAATGTTGGAATGTATTAATCCAATGAATGAAATTAAGTTGTCTTCAGCAGAACAATTGAATTATTTGTTGTTTAAAACTACTTGATTAGAAACACAGTCAGTGCATTCACACCCGCCAGCCTCTGATACATGTATAGTTTTTGTTGCCCATGAATCGCCGGTCTGCATGTGGCGGCCATTTCCATTTCCTGGTCGGGTCTCTCATTATTAAATTTAGTAATTAGAAATTATTTGTGGATATATAGGAGGTGTAGGATGGTAAATGTTCTTGTGACATTGAATTTGAGCAGTGACATCATTTTCACTTTTTTGTCAAGGACAAAATGGCTATTATATAAAATATTCTCTATTCTCTCTCACTATTCTCTAAAGTTGGTATTTCAAATCAATTCATCATTACTTCTAGTATTCTGGAAAATATATTTCGGGCTTGATTCAATCTTGAAACACCAGTTGAGAACTGATAAAAATTACAGAATCGTACATGCTAATAGATTATGAACACTTTACACATATTTTTTTTATCACAACAGTTAGTTTTTATACTTATGGATACTGTTGAAACAATCAGTCTTGGATGCATAAAGATGATAGTGACCAAAACGTGATGCCACCAAAACATCAGCACTATCGGAAAATATTATTGATTGTAAGTATTTGACCAAATCAATTCATAATCAAGATTCACCATGCTTTCCATGGGTCAAGAACTAAAGCACATCAGTCTGAGGGCTAGGGCATCTTGAGGCACAACATTATCTCAGTTCAAAAATCGATCTGATTTCGTGTTTTCCTATGTTCAATGTTGGCGTAATCAGGGAAACGGAGACAAAACGTCTCGTGATACTCTGCATTTATTTCCTTACAGCTTCTGAAATTGAATTAATCACAAATTCGTGTTCCTGATTGTCTGTGAATTCAAACAGAGATGTGACTTGTTTGGATGCTCTGCAAGCTTGTTTTGTTCTAAAAATTGCCCAGAATATCTATGGTTGTCATGTATCGATTTCATAGTAAGGAAGTGGAGAAAAAGGTTCTAACACCAGTGTGTGAACCCCTAATTTAGCAGATAATAAATAAACTATTATTCGGAACGCGGACAATCCTCTCACATTTTGTTTCCTCATGTTCATATATGAATTGAGTTCATGACACAACAAGCAACAGTGACCAGAGTTTTATCGAATGCAGTTATTTTGTAAAAAGATAGTATATTTTAGATATATCTGAATTCATGTCAATTGATTTTGTCAACCATGCTTAATTGAAATGCACCTTGCAAAAAAACAAACGTGGCAATGTATCATATATCATGGAACCCTCGTGTTGAGTATTGAGTAGGGCTGTTCTTGTCTTACACTGGCGCTTTCATCATTACCCACATCATATATTTCCCGACCACCGGCCATATATGTTTCTTGATTGGTTCTCCCTTTCCAGTTAGAGTGCAAACAAACATAAACCAGAATCTATGGGCTTATAGGATCCTTTGCTTGCATACATGATGAGTTTTGGACATCAACTGCCCTGTGTGATTTTCTTATATATATATGACTTCCCACACTAATTGGTGCCGAGCAGTCATCAATAAATTACATTGTATTGTGCCTGGTAGTATATATACCTATGTACTGCACATTAGATCTTATGCAGGATGCATTTTGGGATCAATGTTAAAAGCAGCATCTCCGGGGTAGGGGGCAGCATCTCCAGATTTGAATTTGATGATTCAAGATGAGACAGGATGTTTTAGTATAGGCATTGTTTCATTGTATAATATTCATGACTGTAACGGCCATGATCGATACACGCCTCCATACTAGACACTCCAAGCACAGGACCCCATTACAACAGTACCTGATACACACGTGATAACCAACAGGCAATCACAGACATGTAATCGGTGGACAACTTCCTCATGCACGGACTTGCCCTGCAGACATATTGAATTTTGGGTTCGAATAGAGAAGTGATTCTGTCATTGAGAGGACTTTATTGAAATACAAACGGATCTAATTGTGTGAAATGAATATCTCATACGCTCATAACTTTATCGGACTGCTAGTGGCCATGTGAGTGGCGAGTGATCGTGCATCGAACCAATCACAGCGAATAAACATTAATTGTTGGAAGTCGGACTTATCTTTGCACAGTGGTTGTCGTTCACTATACATCGTGCTAGATTGATAGAGCCTGACGAACTCTAATTCATCACATCATCAATTACGTTCCCAATGTAAATATCAACTTATTGCCGTTTAGAACAACATTTTGATGATATCAATAGGAAGACAAACATCAAACACCTTCGGACTAGAAACAAAGCCCAACGAAACATTATTTCCAAATGCCACAATGATGTCAGCAGGGGCAGAAAGTGTCCGAAAATAGTTTATTTTTGTAACATACAGTATCCTCTGCGACACAGGCTCAGGGATAGTATTGGAGATATCTACCTAATATGGCTATTATACCAACAAATTGATGGAGTAGACGCCTTCATGTCTATTCATTCGGGCTATTTCTGGTTTAAAAATACATAAAGACACCATAAAAAGATAATGGCACACAGCTCAGAGAAAGTCTTTACAGCTGATAATATTGGTTATTGAAATCTAGATAATATTAAATGGTTTCATCCGAATAATTAGAGACTGAATGGCAAATTCAAATTTGGTATAATTGAAACATTTTCCCCAACTAAACAACTAAGAATTTATTCGAATCGGCCCACAGACAAATGGAGTAGCATTTTATTAAAGAAATACACGGTCCCGGACATATCAAGACATTTATATAGAATATTCCCAATTTCCCAAGGATATATGAACGTTGGAATAATAGTATTAACAGAATTTCAGATATTTGACAAATATATAGCATACTCAGTCTGGTTGGGGTATGAGGTTCACGGTGCCTACAGACCCCTGGACGGTGCCTACACACCCCCGGACGGTGCCGTCCAGCCTCGTTTTGAAGTATCCCTGGAGAGTATTTAAGCAGGGGATTGGGACCACCAGGGGACTTTTTGGACCATGGGAGATAGGGTGACTACCTTCAACGTCCGCCGTCCGCCTGACCGTGGCGACGTCAACCAGTCGGGCCTGAGACCGACGGGTAGTGTGGGTTCAAGTCCGCCGTGATGGATATGCATATACGGATTTACCACTATCTGATTAAATGATTTGACTTTGTTAATTTCTGGGATATACGTCTGCGTCTTTGCTCGATTGATTACTTTCTGGATCAAGAAATAGTACATCTTAATAGGTTCGTTAATTATGATTGACACTTGAAGATATACAGTATGATTTATTCTTGCTGGACATTTCATCACGGATTTCCCAACATGTATATAAATGTAAAATATTGTTGAATTTGTTGACTCATGTATATAAATTTTTAAAGCGAATTCAGAGTTGTTCCATTTCAAGAAACTGGTAGCGTGATATTGAAAAATACACAACGAGAGGAAAACATGATTACAAGAAATATACAAGGAAACATTCTAATCACAAAAAGGGGATCCAAAATATAAATAAATGATACGACTTTTAAAATATTACAAAAAGGGGGAAAATCGCTACATAATATTTTATTAACGCCAGTAACACTGTGTCTCCTAATAATTGTTCGCAAAACTCACCATCTTAATTCCAAATATTGACACTTGTATATACTATATGCGGGGATGATGTCGGATGAAAACGGAGACAGAGGCAAACGTCATTTGCTACAGCCACATGATAGTTCATCTTAACCTGATACCACTTCAAATGTATGCTCCTCGTGTCTGGTCTGCTGACGATAATTTGTTTTCGTCTGCTGATGATTGTTGATAGACTATCAAATAGTAACCAAATGGTACATCCCTTATCTAGAAAAGACACACGTGTTGCAGAATAACCTGTGTGTCACCGGTGGTTTGAATATTCATAAGTTGGGCTGGAATGGGGAGTGTATCATATTTGTGGACTTATGTGGACACATATGTAATAATGAAATATAGACTACTTGAAAAACAGAACAAACTTATATATCTTTACTTCTAGATATATTTCCAATAGTGTCAGTGCACTCTGTCTACTCCATGCTTATCATACACACGAACACTAACCTTCAAGTGCTAATACGAGGACCAACCACTAACCGTCAATTAGTTCAATTCTCTAGTTACCTAACATATTAACACTAAGATAGAGTCCAGTTGTCGTTCACACATGTCCATAACTATCCTTATAATTTTCAGACGACCATTCAATTTATTAGTGACAGGAAATATAGTTGGGTGGTGAAAAATACATTTGATCTGATTTGTTACTCCGCCAATCATCACCAAATTTTCTCTTGACATATTCTGATTATGAGGAATTCTTCATTCCTCTTCTCGATTCAAATATTTCACAATAAGAATACAATTGAAAAGTACAATAAGTACTGTTCGATATAATATGATAAGTTATAGCTCCAAATATCGGGAAGCCGTCAACATATCAGCCAAGAAACATATGTATGGACAAATCCTACTGTCAATCATAGTGGGGCATCAAGTAATGTACAAATAGAGAAGATGATGATTTTTGTCATGTTGTCTCTAGCTATGGAATTTATATTCACAACATGTACAGACAGTGTGATATATAGAACGACTGTGGTTATTACAAAGTGCCTGATATAAATAGTATACAACCAATACAGCTAGGTAACATGTAAAGTGTTGTAACATGAGCAATATAACAAAATAATTTGAATCAAACAAATCAAGATGGTTTCAACAAAACTCGAACACAGATTTTATGTCTCAGTTACTAATAAGCCACTGGGAGTTTTATCTGAAGAATGATGTCGCCAAAGAACTCCAGCCGAAAGGTCATTTCGTCTGACAGCTAATACTGAGGTCAGTTAATTGCTCGGTGATTAGTTATGATGCATTGTGTATACAAGGCAGGTGCAGACGTGATTGCTTGTTAGAACAAATCATCTATGCGAGGGAGTACATGTTCTCTGCCAAGTGTCCCCACCAATCTAAATCTCCTGTTTCATGGTAGACGTCTTATCAGATATAAATAGCACCAATAGTCAAGTACAAAATATATTGAGAGTGAACATATTTGGGTCTGTTATCTAATCCTAATTACCAGTGTCAGGCAAAACTTGAGCAAATTGTATGGAATTTCATCTAAGGAGCTTCACGATGCAGAAGTTTGTCTCATATTACTGGATATCAGTACACTCACAGTCAATGAGAACGTTTCAACAAAATTCCCTTTGCAAAGTACCATTATTTTTAGGATGTTTATATTTCGGGTTTAAACTAGAAATGTAGCCAAACAGTATCCGATGATGCTGAGCCATATGCGTTGTCAAATATAGATGTCCCAATTTTTATACACGCTCCATTGTGCTTACATTTTGATGCGTGCAAGTATTGAGTGTGTATGACCACATTTGATTAAATGTGTTCAGACGGCCCATAGGACCAGTCTCAAAATAGAAATATCAATATTTATGTGCAACTGTCAAGGTCCATTACTGGTTGCATTAGATTAAAGCTGGACAATCCCGATAAAAAGAAGAGCTTTTATTAAAAAAAAATCAAAGGCACAAAGTAAATGTTGTGCCACATGTGTTCCGTCGGTATTATTGGCCACTCGTTTCCGAACACTGTGCCGACAACCACTCGGCCTTCATCGGAGAGGCTCGGCGTTTGCTCCACAGTCTCCCAGCCTTTTGGAGTTTCAGACCCTATAAAAAGGGCCCACCCGTGTGTGACGGCCCAGTTGTTACTGACTGCTCATGGCAACCCAAGCTAGTACAAACGTAAGAATATGCATACGCTTTGGTTTATAAATACATGAAATTCATTGCAAACAGCGATTACGTACGTAGAAGTTACACACAACTTCATTTACTAGATGTGGCAACAAATGAGCATGAATATATATCGCAATTACAAAGACAGTCAATTATGAAATATTCACCTGTATGTACACATTGATAGTCAATACGTGTAAAATACCCCTAATTGTACACTTGTTTACACACGAACATGTGGGGGAAGTACAGTACAGCTACAATATATTACAAAACACATAAACGAGACTTTTCACAAATATATTGTATGACCAAATACATCAAACAAATAACATCTTTATTCAGACGTGTTGTCCTTGTGGACGAAAGTCTCGTTGCAAGAGATGTAGATGCAGCCGTCTGGACGGGGGATGCACAAATTGTACCTCTCCCGATTGTCAGTACGGCCAGGTGTGCATGCGATTCAAGTGTGTCTTTCCAATGGGCAGCATGATGCAGCCAATATTACGATTATTGTTTTCCGTAAACTTTCGGCAATAGATTATACATTTGAAAAGGTATGAAACTTTCAATGAAACAGGCCTGTTTTGATACCCAGGTATTATGTTTATCAGGCTAGACCAGTGAATCCTGCCACAGTACGCAGTGTCCGGACCCAGCCGTATGCTGGTAGCAGCAGCCGTAATGTGGTCAGAGGAGACGAAGGCTCCGTGAATGATGCAGCTGCTCAACGCATGGCACCATTATGGGAGAATGAGCATGCACTAAAAGCAACAAATGAGGTAGTTATAATGAGGTATTTATTCATGACATGGATTTATGAAGAACTTATCCACAATCACATTGCTGTGTGATATACAAGGAAACACGCACACAAAGGCAACAAACGCACGTTCGGAATGCATCATTATAAGATAACATTGACAAAAACTATGACCACATGACTTACATGTATCTTCCTAAAGTAATACATTTGACATGATCAAGAAGCTGACTCGTGATTGGACTACTCATTATAGTTGTACAAGACTTGCAGGTTGTGTTGCAAAATCATTTACAATGTAACTTGCACATTATTTACTGCAATAATAGTATTTGACAGGAACATTAGTGCACAGTGATCCATACAAAAATGATGATTGCATATAAATTATAAAGACAAAAAACATGTTTCCTCGTGACAACAAGACAGTGTACAATCTCCACATGCTAATGATAATGGCCACATTTCAAATTCAGTGACAGTTGTTTTCAGACATGTTACATATCATTTCCACTGTCATCCAGGCACATACTATTTCTTCTTGCTATTTTCATAGTTCATCATGATATTTCGGCACTTCGTAAATCACACCACCCATCATTGTTCATCAATAAACATAACCAGTAAATATGTATTCACAAGAGCATTGCATAACACCAGCTTTTACACCATAAATAGATCCACACATAATGTTTCGTCGTCATTGAAGTCTTTATGTGGCATTACCAATCATAACAACCTGTTTATATACATATCATCAATACCAACACTATTCATTGGTTGATCTTGAAAACCTACTAATACCGCAGGATTCCTACCACCAACTATGATTTATATTTCTACAGACAACAATACAGTCCTTGTCGGAGGATGCAGACAAAAACTTGCTGCATGCAATAAACCACCACTCCCCAAGGCTGATATCTTCGCTGCTGTCCATCTCGCCCAGCCGTCCTGAATTCCCAGCGCGCGTTGTGCCTTGTCCGCAGCCCGAGTGGTGTCTTTGTGGTTGTTGCCTGCCAATGGATAACGAAAAAATGAATATATGTTGTATGCCAAACAATAAGAACACGTGTTTGACAACCACTAAAGAATTTGTGGATTTGTGTATGCGACCCCTTGTCGTGGAAGTTGCAGGGATATTGAGTTATGCCTGCAATTTTCACGATGACCCGTCGTTCGCCAATCGACACTATAGGAACCAGGCCTATAGATTTTTACTCACCGAAGGTGAGTATATGGGATCGACCGTTTTGTATGTTTGGATGTATGTATGTCACAAACGTGGCACGTTTTGTTGTATGGGGACGGATTTTTTCCATTTGGGGCACGTTCTGGCCCTTTCTGCTCCCTCTATCGATATGCCAACTTTGGAATTTCTTCGTGCATCCATGTTGACGTAGTTGCAAATTTAAATGTCGAGTCGGACAAATTCCGCACACAACGCCAGTCGCCAACATGTATCTAAGATCGGAGGGAGGGAGATGATAGACGTGACAGCCGTGTTCTGAGATGGGCGAACGCAGGGCTCCACACTTGGGATCTCCCGGGTCAAGTAATAATTGGGTGAGGGCAAGTGAGAAAATACAAGTCGCCCGACAGGCAACCACAAATTTGCGGCCAAATCATAGACATATTATTCAAATAAATGTGTTCGTTTTTGTCTCACAACCTGTCAAGATTGATTCACCACCGTATTGATTTATCGAGTGCTGGATGACTTTGTATGTACATAAATTATGCAAATTACGCAGTTAGCGAATAGCATTTGCGGGTTTACCATGACACAGCAGAACTATATATGTACATAAATTATGCAAATTTCGAAGTCAGCCAATAGCATGCGCGGGTTTCTCAGATCGTGTGCATGTTTACGATGTTGCATAGCAACGCATCTACCGAACGAACATGTTCTAAGTATTTGAAGCGTGTCGAATAAGTAGGCGAGATACGGTGGCTGCTGTTTAAGGGATTAAACTGTGTTTGGCTCAACGGAGATCCCGAGGGATCACAACGGAGATCCCGAGGGATTTTTGAGGTAGTTATAATGACATCGAACCAAACACAGTTTTATTCCGATTATAACATGGCATCCTAACGTGTTGGTTTCTTCCAATCTTTAATGAAAATGATCAACAAACCCGGTTTGTCCATGTCAACAACTTTCCGTTGTTGCAGTCTGCATGGCTAAGTAGCGCCACGGCTCATTTGCATATCGATCGATCAAATACGCGCATGTGATTGGTCAGTTTTATTTACGTTTTCCTCGATCTCTGTACTCGATTAGAAACCGCTGCTGGTCGTTTCAGATTACGGAAAGACGTTTCTGTCACAGCAATGCCATGTTATAATTTCCGGTTACAAAGCGATACTGTACTACGCTTGGACTGAATGACCACCCGCTTGGACGCTCCGCGTCGCTTGGACTGTACTGTACTATGTTATTGTTAATATCAGAATATAATATAATTTGATGATTGAAAGGAAGAAATGTGGATCTAGAGTACAATAACAAGTTATTAACAACACCATGCATTTCATTGACTGAAATATTGTGTAGGTAACTTGTCAGTCACGCTCAAAGGAGTAAAATATGCCCAAAATATGATCATACATATGGAGTCAGATCTAGAGACATTCCCAGCGCATGAACACTGCCGTTAGTGTTGGAATATCACAATCATCTGTGAGCAGGTGATTTCATGTTAGGCTCCTTAGAAATATGGCCTATTATAGTTAAATTAAATTATATTATATTATTTTATAGTCGTGCTGCCATAAACACAAACATGCCAGATTGTTTCAGGTCCACATACCCCAACTAGGGTTATATCAGAGAGTGTAGATTCGAGAGGTGTCACTCTGCAAATTTCCATTGTCTACCATTTTGTCTCATGGAGCCCTGTAATCCTGGCGGCTGGAGGGGGTGTTGTAGTTCGTCGCCCAAAGAGACGATTGAGAGTTACGTCATTTCGTTTTGCCAGCATATTCTTTCATTCATAAATTCATGTCGTAGTAATAGTAGTAAACACTTTCATTCATAAACCACCTCCACACGCCAGGATCGCCACCAGTTCAAAATACAAAATGGTGCCAGTGGAGTGACACCTCTCTAATCTACACTCTCTGGTTATATTGAACTGTACAGAGTTAAAGGTGCTGACGCCGAGTTCCAAGGTCTTAAAACTCGGATTCCCCAATTATAAACGTCACACCACATTTGAAGGCCTGATAGGTATATCACCTTGTGAAATGGTTACTTTTATCAGTTCTTTGTATACTGGCTGCATTTCTGACAAAGAAATAACATCAAGATCTGGAATCGTGGATTTACTAGAACCCATCGACGACGTCATGGCGGACAAATGATTTCTTATTCCGGATCTTTTGTCAAGAAAGAAATCACGTCTTGTGATTCCACCCTTCTTAGGCCAGAAAGGAAAGTTTTCTGAGAGGAAGTGCAGCTGACACATGAAATCGCAAGACTTCGTACCTACGTTGAACGGGCAATCAGGAGGATAAAAGAATATCATATTTTTGATGGTGTTCTTCCACTCAATGTGGCTTCTTGTATCAACCAGATTTGGACAATCTGTGGGATTTTGACCACATTTCGTGGTCCTCTGTTCTAACATGAGATTCGTGCAGTAGTTGTAGTACACTGTCCAGAGTAATACATGTCTTGAGACTTCAACATGTACAAAATACTTTTCAGCAGAAATGTACAGTATATTTATGTGTGACCGGGTGACCTAGAGGGTCGCGTAGGGTACATTATGATTCAGTGTGTGTGTGACTTATATTTTGTCAAGATACATTATGATATAACTATAACCTCATAGTGTTCACCGGTAGGTGCTGCCGCCAGCGGCAATTGACACAAATATATTGTCAGTGTATCATACGAAATGTTCGATGGTAGAAAATGTGGAGAAATGTATATAGAAATGTCTTGAAATTATGGCGAAGGTTTAATTGCCGCCAGTCGATGTGTTTGCTATGCGAAAGTGTTTGATCTGAGCTTGATTTCCGTGTAATACCGAAGTTTGTGATGTTTTTGGTGCTATTATTTCTGCGACACACACCTCCGTCCATGAACGCATGGTTTTCCAAATATGCAATAAATCCCCGTTTATTTAGAATATCAGGTTAGAACTGCTAGATATTGATATGCATGTAATGTACAAATCATAAACAGGTGTCCATGTTATAGAATAGTTGGTGTATGTTCACTCTCACGTGTTGCGCCTATGGTGGGCGAGTTCATGTGTTCGGCCAGTGTAGACACATGTGTGCATAACAATTTTTATTCTTTTTTTTTGTCGTAAATCACAGAGCTGTGCATTTATATTGTCATGTTATATTTGATAGACACCATGATCATTTCAATGTCAGCTAGGCTGTCGAGGTGCGATCACTGTAGACGGACCGTCCCGGCTCCGATTTGCTGTTGGAGCGCTCTGTGTTAGGATCACCATCCGGGGTTCGTACACACCAGTATTGTGTTTATCATTGTATGTTTGTCAGGATGGTAACCATGGTAACGCTCAGGTTATTGAGAGCTGCTAAGTTTCGTCTTTTCGAGGGAAATCACACTTTCGTTGATTGTCCAGTATGTATTCAATTTCATTGCATGTTTATGTTATATGGTAGAACTGTTTTCTGGTAGATTGCTGCACATTTTGTATACTAGAATGGTGGGATCTTACTTAGATCACAAAGTTCAGATGGATCATGATGTTACAAACATGTACGAACACATTCATTGTGCCACATGATGCTAATTTGGTCATTGTCTTCTGTGCTTTAACAGGGCTAACTCGTGAATAAACCGAATGAACCAGTACAAAGTTGTTGATACTCCCACACGCTCACAAGTGGTACCAGAAGTGGGGTGCTGGTGCTGGATGCCCCTGGATGGAGTGATGACGGAGGGACGGTGGATGGGACCTCGGTGAGACGGTGACGTTGGGCGACTCTGGTGGCTCCGTGACCCTGGCGATTACCGGGACAACAGGGGACGGTTACCTGGCTGACAGGAGGTTGACGGGCGACGACGTGCAAGTGCCGGAGGACTGCAAGTGGCCTCAGAGACTGTGACTGTAGTAGGATCACGTGAGTCGTGATCTGTGGGACGGCGGGCGATTTGGAGGACGTCACCTTGGCAACCCCTGTCGGACAGAATCGGCAGTTCAGGCTGTTCCTGTTGTGAAACGGCTTTATTGTCAATTGATAAATGATTTGATAAATGATTGGGTTAAAATGCTTGTGTAAATGGTAACTTGTTTTTCACATAGAACATTGCTGTTGTTTCACTTGGTTCTGACTTGGTTCTGACTATGTACTAAAAAGATATTTGTAACTGTTGATATCTTGTGTGGGGAAAATATTTGTGACTCAATAGCTCGGTTGGTGAAGAAAATTGTGTATGTATTGTTCACATGCATTCTAGTATAGGCATAGTGGTTGTAACTTGAGGTGTATCTGTGTGCCCACAGATGTGATAATTCTAAAATACATGGTATGTAGTTTCAGTGGCTGAATGGTGGTTAATTGTGGAGGACTTGCCTTGCTGTAGCTCACAAAGCGCATTGATTTGTCTTGAGGGTATGTTGTATTGCCCATGTCACATGCGTATGTAGGTTAGGCTCCCACGGAAAAAAAAAATTGTCAAAAGTAACTCCAGTCAAGATTCAAGATGGCCGATGCAGCTCTTCAGGCGAAGATAGAGGCACTAGAGTTGGCACTCCACGAGGAGAAGGAAAGAGGGGGCAAGATATTCCAGGAAGCGGAAGCCTTGAAAAACCAACTGAGTAAATCACAGCAGCCTGCACCAGTGACACCAGTGTACGTCACCACTTCAAGAAAACTGACAAGATTTCGGGATAGACCCAAGGAGGGAACTGAGGTCACGGTAGATGAGTGGGTGGCGGATGTCAGGACACAACTCGCCATCAAGAAAGTTGGCAAAGATGAACAAGCAGCGTTCATCCTGGATCACCTGACGGGTAGAGCACGACAAGAAGTCCTAGGTCGTGGTGATTCTGTGACCGGGGACCCTGAGAAAATCCTGGAGGTGTTGCTGCGAGTTTTTGGCGATGGAGACACAGTACCAATTCTACAGAGCAAGTTTTACTCTGAAAGCCAGGGGGAAGATGAAGACCTGCTCGCAGTTTCACTGAGACTGGTGGAGGTCTACGATCGAATTTGCCAAATGGAGCCTAGTTACAAAGCAGCGAGAGAGACGACACTAAAGGGCCGGTTGGCAGAGGCCGTGCGGGATGAGCCCACCAGACGAGAAATCAGGCGACTGAACAAGGACTCGCCAGCCCTCTCGTACTTCGACATGAGAGATAGGGTCATTGAGTGGATCGGTTCTGATCTCAAGGTCAAGAAGAAGAAAGCCACAGTAGCCGAGATCGTGCCCTCAGACCGGCCAGAGTGGATGCAGCTGGTGAAAAAGCAAGGGGAACAAATCGACAGGCAGCAGCAAATATTAGAACAGCTACTGAAGAATCAGCAGGACACACGTCGACCCAGAAGGCCAAGGAAATGCTACAACTGTGGAAGTGAGGACCACCTCATCAGAGATTGTCCCAATGAGAAGAAGAAGCGCAATAGAAGCCAAAATGCACCACCACAGGCACCCCAGCAGGATTTTTAGTCGCGTCCACTACTGAGGGCCAAGTGGTGGACGTGGGAGAAGTTCAGAGTGACCCAGCAATAATCAACCGCCTGATTGGACCCTGCCCAGAGTCATTGGTAGTCGTCAGTGGTGAGGACGTGTGTTGTGTTTTGGACACAGGGGCCCAAGTGTCCACCTTGACAGAGACTTTCTACCAGGAACGACTAGCGGGCAAGTGTGAGGTGATTGATGTTGCCAGCCTCCTGCATGTGACAGGCACTCAGGGAGCAGATGTGCCCTTCATCGGGTATGTAGAGCTGGACGTCACTATTGCCGGTCGGATGTTTAAGGGACTGGGATTTCTGATCGTGAGTGATCCTGTCGGCACTCCAATTGCTGCAAGGAAGTTGGCTGTACCGGGTGTGATTGGATCAAATATTTTTCGGGAAGTGCGATGTCAGTTGTCAACCGAGGGTGATGCCAGTTACGAAACTTTGCTGGGCAGAACGACAGAGGGAAGACTATGGGCTGCAGCGTTAGCGATGTATGACAGGCAGAGTGTGACCATGGAAACCTTGAGTGCGACTAAGGTGCGGGTTGCTGGTAGGAATCCAGTCATCATCCCACCCGGTATGGTGCAGGTGATTCAGGCCTCGGTACATCCGGCTGCAGCTGGCCATCAGTACTACGGAGTCGTGGAAGAGTTGGGGACATGTCCGTTGCCTAGAGGATTAATGATGGGTCCATCATTTGTCACAGTTGACCAAACTGGTAAAATTCCGTGTTCCGTTGCCAATTTCAGTGATTCAAACGTGTATTTGAAACCTAAGACACTTCTGGGATCATTGCAAGTGGCATCCATGGCTACAGCTGAGAGTAACAGTGCCGAGCAGGGGCGACAACTCAGCGCGGAGGAGCTAGTGGAGCGCATGGACATTGGCGATGGTCTCGAGCGGAGTCAGAAGCACCAACTGGTGGAGTTGGTGGACCAATACTTAACAGCTTTTAGCCACTATGATGGAGATTTAGGGTGTTACCCAGGAGTTGAACACCAAATAAGAACCAAGGACGACATCCCAGTAAAGGTGCCACATCGACGTGTCCCACCACAACACTGGGAAGAGCTACGAGACTACCTCCAGCAGTGGATCGACAAGGGCGTCATTAGAGAATCATCCAGCCCTTATGCAGCACCGGTAGTATTAGCACGAAAAAAGACGGGCGAGTTGCGGATGTGTGTAGACTTCCGGGCACTGAATGCGAAGACACATCAAGATGCATATCCCATCCCCAGAATCGAGGAGGCCCTGGAGGTCCTTCGAGGGGCAAAGTATTTCTGTTCACTGGACTTGGCCCATGGCTACTACCAGATCCGGATTGCGGACGAGGATGTTCCGAAAACCGCCTTCAGGTCTGGAACAGGAGGACTCTTTGAGTTCACCCGGATGTGCTTTGGGCTGAGCGGAGCCCCTGCGACCTTCATGAGGGTCATGGACAAGTTGTTCGGTGACATGAATTTGAAACAAATATTAGTGTATTTGGATGACATTTTGGTTTTTGGGAGCACCATGGAGGAGACACTCCTGAGGTTGGAAGTCGTCTTGCAGAGGCTGCGGGAGGCCAACCTCAAAGTCAAGCCCAGCAAGTGTCAGCTCTTTCACCGGAAACTACGCTACCTGGGACATGTAATATCTGCTGGTGGCGTGGAACCAGATCCGGCAAAAGTGGCCTCACTTGCTGGTTGGCCGAAGCCAGTCAACGAGAAGGAGCTCAGAAGGTTCCTTGGCCTGGCAGGCTACTACCGCCGTTTTGTTCCTGGATTTGCTCAGATAGCTCATCCTCTCCATCAGCTTGTGGGCGGCGGAGGGAAGAAAGGGAAAAAGAAGAAGCTCACACCCAAAGTGCCATGGAGCTGGACCCAGGAATGTGACACTGCCTTCAACAATCTCAGATCTGCACTCACGACAGGGCCAGTACTGGGATACCCCGACTTCCACAAGCCTTATGTGCTCGAGATAGACGCCAGTTACCACGGCTTGGGCGCAGTCCTCTCACAGGAACAGATGGGACAGTTGGTTGTGATCAGCTATGCTAGCCGTACACTCCGTCCCTCAGAGAAGAACTACGGGAGCATGAAGTTGGAGATGCTGGGCCTGAAGTGGGCAGTGACCGAGCGATACCGAGACTACCTGATTGGTGGCAACGCAGTCGTCTACACAGATAATAACCCTCTGGTGTACCTGCAGACAAGTGCTAAGCTTGGTGCCCTAGAGATGAGATGGGCAGCAGAGCTGGCTCAGTTCACACTCACCATCAAGTACAGGTCGGGTCGGACTAACGTCAGTGCAGACGCCCTGAGTCGTCTGGAGTCGCACCCAGCTGAGCCACACTCCATCAGATTTGAAGAGTTGAGGATCCAGCACGTGATGGACGAATGTTTGGGCACCACGATTCCGGCATTGGAAGGCTCAGTCAGTGGTGTGATGGCTGAGGAGGTGGCAGTATCAGGACCGGCACTGGGAACGTTCCCGTCTCTGCCGAAGGATGAGATGCGAGCACTGCAGGCATCTGACGATGGCATTGGCAGACTGGTGGAGATTTGGGAGCATGGAGTCCGTCCAAGCTTGAAGGAGCAGAAGATGGAACCATCACAAGTGAAGAGACTCCTCAGGGACTGGGACCGGTTAGAGATGAAGGATGGAATCTTGTGCCGAAAAGTACAAATTCATGGGGAACCATACTCTCAAGTGTTACTCCCGCGGTCTCTGGTGCAGAAGGTCTTGGAGACAACTCATGACAAAATGGGACATCAAAGTGCTGAGAAAACCATACAAGTGTTGCGATGTAGATGTTTCTGGCCGGGCATGTATGCTGACGTGGAGGCCTATGGCAAGCGCTGTCAGAGATGTGTGTTGGCCAAGGCAGGACGGCAAGTCAAGTGTACCATGGGAACACTGTCCGCCACACGGCCCCTGGCTGTTCTGGCTGTAGATTTCACACTGCTGGAGCCAAGTTCATCAGGTATGGAGAACGCACTGGTGCTCACCGATGTATTTTCCAAGTTCTCCCAAGTGATTGCCACACGTGATCAGACGGCACGGACAGTTGCCAAGACACTAGTGAAAGAATGGTTCGTCCGGTACGGAGTGCCATGTAGGATCCACAGCGATCAGGGGCGTTCCTTCGAGTGTGCAGTTGTGCGGGAACTGTGTTCCATATATGGCATCACAAAGAGTCGCACCACCCCGTACCACCCTGAGGGAAATTCCCAAGCAGAGCGGTACAACCGCACACTCCACGACCGGTTGCGGACTCTGCCAAAGGAATTGAAGAAGAAGTGGCCGGAACAGTTACCCGAGCTAGTCTACAGTTACAACTGTACTCCCCACTCCTCAACAGGGTATACCCCGTACTATCTGATGTTCGGGCGAGATCCGAGACTGCCAGTGGATTACCTGCTCGGTACCACACCAGAGGAGCCCACCGGAGTGGATGGATATGTCGCGGATCATCAGCGGAGACTACGAGAAGCCTTTCGATTGGCCGCAGCACGCACTGAACAAGAGGCGTTGAAGAGGATTGCCAGAAACGACAAGATGGCCAACGCCACGGATCTTCCGCCAGGATGTCGGGTATTCCTCCGGAACCATGGCGTGCGTGGCAGGAACAAAATACAGGACAGGTGGCAGGAGACCTCGTATACAGTCGTCGACAGACCCGATCCCCAGGGTAATGTTTATGTCATTGTCCCAACTCAGCAAGATGGGCCTCAGAAGACTGTACACCGAAACTCCCTTCTGGATGCCCGAGCACTCTTGCCCGAGATGCAGGTACCCAACAATGAGCCGCCAGAGATACCTGACGAAGGCCCAGCACCAGAGGTGATGGCGACTCCTGAGGATTCTGATGAGGATGTGGAGATCTTGTTGGAGGTGACAGGTACTGATGTGAGAGAGGCCACTCCAATCGGACTGCCTGTAGCAGACCACGACACGGTTCTAGATGGACCAGAACGGCAAGCAATGGACCCCGCTCCGGATCAACAGACTCACGGATCACCAGATCGTCCAGCAGTGAGACGGACTGGGAGGTCAACTGCGGGTCAGAACCGCAACCTGCATCGATTGCCGCAGAGCACCATTGCTGGAGCAAACTTGGAACAGACTGAGGTGTTAGAGACGATTGCTCAGACCCAATTACTGTTGATGCAGATGCTGGCAAGACCCAGCAAGTAGAGTCAACACTGATGGGGAGTATTATCTGTTAAATTGTTCTGTTTGTCGAGGACGACAACAGTTTAGCAGGGGTGAATGTGACCGGGTGACCTAGAGGGTCGCGTAGGGTACATTATGATTCAGTGTGTGTGTGACTTATATTTTGTCAAGATACATTATGATATAACTATAACCTCATAGTGTTCACCGGTAGGTGCTGCCGCCAGCGGCAATTGACACAAATATATTGTCAGTGTATCATACGAAATGTTCGATGGTAGAAAATGTGGAGAAATGTATATAGAAATGTCTTGAAATTATGGCGAAGGTTTAATTGCCGCCAGTCGATGTGTTTGCTATGCGAAAGTGTTTGATCTGAGCTTGATTTCCGTGTAATACCGAAGTTTGTGATGTTTTTGGTGCTATTATTTCTGCGACACACACCTCCGTCCATGAACGCATGGTTTTCCAAATATGCAATAAATCCCCGTTTATTTAGAATATCAGGTTAGAACTGCTAGATATTGATATGCATGTAATGTACAAATCATAAACAGGTGTCCATGTTATAGAATAGTTGGTGTATGTTCACTCTCACGTGTTGCGCCTATGGTGGGCGAGTTCATGTGTTCGGCCAGTGTAGACACATGTGTGCATAACAATTTTTATTCTTTTTTTTTGTCGTAAATCACAGAGCTGTGCATTTATATTGTCATGTTATATTTGATAGACACCATGATCATTTCAATGTCAGCTAGGCTGTCGAGGTGCGATCACTGTAGACGGACCGTCCCGGCTCCGATTTGCTGTTGGAGCGCTCTGTGTTAGGATCACCATCCGGGGTTCGTACACACCAGTATTGTGTTTATCATTGTATGTTTGTCAGGATGGTAACCATGGTAACGCTCAGGTTATTGAGAGCTGCTAAGTTTCGTCTTTTCGAGGGAAATCACACTTTCGTTGATTGTCCAGTATGTATTCAATTTCATTGCATGTTTATGTTATATGGTAGAACTGTTTTCTGGTAGATTGCTGCACATTTTGTATACTAGAATGGTGGGATCTTACTTAGATCACAAAGTTCAGATGGATCATGATGTTACAAACATGTACGAACACATTCATTGTGCCACATGATGCTAATTTGGTCATTGTCTTCTGTGCTTTAACAGGGCTAACTCGTGAATAAACCGAATGAACCAGTACAAAGTTGTTGATACTCCCACACGCTCACATATGTATACAATTGTATAATTGTGTTGTACCTCAGTAGAGTATTGTCAGGTGCATATTTAAGTATTTATAGCTTAATTAGCAGTACTTGTATATATTATACCACGTATCCCAATGTATGTGTGCTTAATGAATAATGGTCTTTCATATATAACTTTGAATTGAGTTACTCTGGATATATGCTGGCGAGATAAATTGTGTCCCCAAAAAAGAAGTATACCGGAAATTGGTGGATTATGTGATGAATATAAATAGTTACCAGTTAGTGAAAAACAGTTGCAACTGCGATGAAACATACGTATGACAAAATGTCATAACGTATGTTCTTTTCAATTATTCTATACTCTGATTTTTATAACTTGTTTACACTGTGTTTGGCTAATATTTTTGCGATGCTAAATGTTATCGTTCTATAACTTGGCATATTTCCCCAGGGAGTCAAACGGCAATTGTGCACCAAATTTCATATTTCTATCGCGAAAATTGCAAAAGTTGGCAATCTATCCCAATGTTAAATTTAGCCCTGACATTTAGTTCCTGGGCCCGCACATAATTTTGTGCATTTGCTCGGTTTTCTGGCGGTGCAACATTTCAGAATCAACTAATTTGTGGAGAATACACCTAAATGTGTCTTTTGGTCCAAAATCACAATAATACTTCGAATCCTGATGGATGTAATCAGGACCAAATCATCGAATATGCTCATATTCTCGAGATCTCGTATTGGGCTGAATTTTTAAAATTGGGGTAGATTGCCAACTTATTCAATTTTTCCGATAGAAGTCTGAATTTTGGTAGAAAATTGCCGTTTAACTCCCGGGTGAAGTGTGTCAAGTTATAGAACGATAACATTAAGCATCGCAAAAATATTGTCGAGAACCGGTGTAAACGAGTTACAAAAATCAGAGTATAAACATACCGAAAATTGGTGGATTATGTGATGAATATAAATAGTTACCAATTAGTGAAAAACAGTTGCAACTGCGATAAAACATACGTACTGACAAAATGTTGTAAAGTATATATTTTTCTATTTTCCTAAACTGAACCTCTGGCCTAAACATCAAAAAGCTCATTTTATCAATTATAGATATGATATTCATACATGTATATTGCCACAGTATATTCCAGGTATTTTCCGTAAACTTGTAGGACACACTGTATTTTAGTCGGTAAAAAAACTGCCACAGGTGTATGAAACATGAATTTTGTCCCTGGGATGATTATTGGTATTCAAATTTAGCTGGTATGCTACAGGAAACGTGGTCCTATTTTGTATTTTTCTGTAAGCTTGCATAGGGGTTCATGTACCCATATGTACCCATCTTCGGTGAGTACGGCGCCCCATGAGCCCTTGTTTATTTTGTGGCAGCATGGTCATTTGGGCATGAGTGAGCGGAGACGCCTCCCATCTTGCGCTGTGTGTAAGATAAGATGGATGTATCCAGAAGCCGATGGACAATACACGGGATACATGAGCTCTTCGGATATCGAGGAGACGTAGGTTGATATGACGTTGATTGATATGGCAATGTATGTTTGTATGCTCAGTATGTTTGTATGCTTGGTGTGTATGTTGAAACGCTAGTCTTTGTATCATATATGGCAGTATATTCCGAATGTACTTCACTTCATTCCGAAATAAATGATGTATGGATGTACCTTGAAATGTTCATTGTCAAAACAGCATGTTCGGGAAGTGTGTTGAAAGTATATAAATTCGTTCCCGCAAGGGTATAATTGTGTTTTTGTCAATGTGAAATATAACTGGTTCTATAACAGCATACTTACATTTATTCGGCACACATGTTGTACCGTGGTCTCTTCTGTTGCCTCACGACATCAGTATCGGGTCTCTCTACGTGATTCTGCTGTAGACGGTTCAGAGTGTCTGCCATGTCGCTTTCGTGCTCGTTTCTCACTGTGTCCTGATATCGCCAGTGTAGACATTCTGCCATCAGGTCTGGTAACATGTGGAATTCATTTAGAATTTATGAAATTGGCCAGAAAATTACTGAATCGAATTGTAGGAATTACTGAATCGGAATGCGGAAGTTACTGATCATCGTGAAAACTGGTCACGAAAAGATACAATATTTACTAGAAGTGAATAAAAGTGAAAAATATGGTGAAGTTCTTACCGGTTATGTACGAGTACTTCTTGGGAGACAGTTTCTGGTAAGCCACCCATTCCTTACTTCGTCGACTTCTCCACACGCACATGGGGACGTGATCCCCTTGCACAGTGAGCAAGGGTTGCCTCTTGCAGTGGTGGTTGTGGTCAATGACCGCCAGCTGGCACCTCATCCTGTAAGCGTCGTACCCAAATCTCAGGCGCTTTGGCACGTAGTGCAGGAGAGCGTGGCTGAAGAAGTTCTCCAGGTCTGAGGTCGTGCGTGCTTTTGTGAAGTACGTCATCATCTTCAGGCAATCAGGGGATGTCAGGACTTTCCTGAAACAGAAGAAACAGAGTCAATGATGTTTACTGATACAACGTCAGAGATTGGTAGTATTTACTAGCAATAAAATCCATTCGAAATCGGTAGTATGCATAATTACCTCAAGGCTTTGTATGCTGGTGATTGAGAGGTCAGCCATGTCTTGCTTCCTTCTGGTTGCTTTGCGGGCATTTCGTGCTGACACTTCCAGGGTGGGAAGGAGTGAACATCCCGGACGTGGTCCAACACTCCCAGGAAGATGTGTCTGAGGCGTCGGACGCTCCCTCCACAGGACGTGCAACTGAACCAGAAGTGATTACAGATGTCCTTTACCCAATGCATCAATGCATGGCATCCTTTATTCCGGGCTTCAGCGAGTAGCTGCTGTCGTAGGTTCTTGGTTTTGTGCCACAAGTCAAGGCTGTGGTGCAGAGATGACCAGCAAGATTTCCCTGCAATAAATGTTATGTGTATTACATTTACCTGCTCTATATTATCGAGGTTTTGTACTGGATACAAAAAGAGTGAAATGTAAAGTTATTGCCTCTGTCACAGAATATAATGTGGCGATTTTGCCCTAAGCACGCGGCAGGTGATTGTAAACATAAAAGCCATTTATGTGGCCTTTCTGTACTTGGCCTTGTTTTGACATGCTCCGTTCGAGCGTGCGTTGCCACGGCGACGTATTGTAATTTACGCTCCAGTAAACTATAACAATGGATCGATTTAACCTCGCGTGCGCCCTGCAGTTTCTGGTGTATTATATATACACTGGAAGCGACTCGTTCGAGGAGATTGTCCAAGATCGAGACTAGGACGCACACGAGGCTCGCCATGAGCTTTGTGTTCCCTGGGTCTGAGTAGTGGGCTCCTAGAGCCCTGGGGACGATTTCCGTGGGGAGGCCCGGGCTGGGAGAGACGAGTTGCTGACTCGGGGGCCTTCGGCCCTGTGGATCGCCAGCTCTCTCCCTTCCCGGGACATGTGACAGAGGCTCTGGCCAGCATGTCGGACTGTACGGGGTTCCGTCCCCGAGGCAGACCGCGGCTCGCCAGGCCCCGCCAGTTAACACCGTGGTGATGAACCAGTTTCTGAACGGTGTCCGTAGGCCTGGGAGTGTCGGGTGGGCTGTTACCTGGTTACCGTTAATGATGAAGTAGTTACCGTGTCCGCCGCGACCTCCGGTGAGCGGCCCTGCCGCGAGGATCCGGAATAGCGGATGCGCGTCCGCAAGGACTCGGATGAGAGAGGACTATCCTCGAGGATCCCGAAGAGCGGACGGTAGTCAATAACTTTACATTGGTGCCGTGACCAGGATCAGTCCGACAGTGTTCCATCGCAGCCTACCGTCACAGTGTTGTAGCCTCCTTAGTCCCTGGGGATCGCCCGCTCCTCAAGGACGTCTCGAAAAATGACAAGAGCGAAAGAGAAGGCCAAAGATAAGGCCGATGAATCCAAGGGGAGGGATAAGGGTGGAAATGTCGCGGACCACACCCGGTCGCGCGACAGCCCCCGTGAGACGTCTCCGGACGACTCCGGCGGCCGGAAGGAACGCGCGGAAACCTCCGTGGACAAGACCCCGTCCGCGGAGACGACTCCGGCGTCCCTGGCTCCGTCTTCGGACGTAGAGTCGGGCCCCGCGGGGCCGCAGCAGGAGTTGCCGTCAAGGCCGGACCTTGACGTGTTAGGCGCGGTGGGTGGAGCTGGCAACGGCTCTACGCCGCGCCCGCCCGTGCCCAGAACAGATCCGTGGCAAATGGCACCCTTCCCTAAGACGCCTTCTAGCGTCCGGAATCGAGCGCCAATGCATGCGGGTCCTTCTGGACGAGCGGACCAGTCATACCAGATGCCGCACCCGGCAGGGTGGGCTCCCTCGCGAGCCTCCGGCATGGGTTCTGGTCGGTCCGCACCGGGCAGTGTGGTGGATCAGCTCACCGACGCACTTGGCGAGCTGGCCCCCCTCGGGCGCTATGACCGCGCCCGGTCGCCCCATCAGGGACGATCAGACCGGCGGAACCGCTCCCCTTCTCCGCTGTCACAAGGCAACTCGGGGCCTTTGACGGAGAGGGAGAGGTGGCTGATATCCGAGGCGCTTGTACTGTTCAAGCGGAATCAGCTGCATTCGAGCGTTGACCCGTCGGTCACCCTAAGTCCGGGGATGTCTGGGCCAGTAGCCCCTCCCCAAGTCCTGCCGAGTCCGCAGGCGCCAGTGGCCCCCGCAATGGGACCCGCGCCTGCCCCGCGGCTCGGAGGCACCACGTTGGCGACCGCGTCGACCGTTCCGACGGTTGGAGCGCAAGCCGCGTGGTCGACTTACCCTGGCACGTACAGTGTGTCGGACGGGCAGTGGCAACAGGCGGCTTCGGCCCCAAGCTTTGCCGCCCCTTCTGGAGCCTACCCAGTAGGTTCGATGGGAGCCCCGCCCGCACCTAGCCAGAGTGGGTTTTCAGCGGGAATGATCCCGGCGGCAAACGTGAGCTTCCCTGCTCCTATGTCCACGGCGTCGATGTTTGCTCCGGCAGACTCCGCCGCAGGCGCGGGAAGCGCGCGGAACTTGCCGCAGTACACGGACGACCCCGGAGCCGGGACCGCACGTCGGGCGCGTAACAAACGCGATGACGGGCCCGACCACTCTTCGTGGCGGAAACGGTTCAACGGGGATAACGCCGACTTGGAGGACTACTTGCTCCAGGTATGGCGTACCGCCGTGTACGAAGGATGGTCCCAGCCTGAGGCTGGACACGTGCTCGCGGGGAGCCTGGAAGGGAAAGCTCTCCGCGTGATGCCGTGTCTGCCGGTAGGAACAGTGACGTTCGGCGAGGTTGCTCGTCAACTTCGCCTGCTGTTCCCGCCGACGACCAATCGGCGGCAGTCTGAACGAGAGTTCAAGGCGCGTATCCGCCAGCCGACTGAGTCCGTGACAGACTATGCGTACAGCTTACGCATACTCGGCCGGAGAGCCTTTCCGGACATGGACTCCAGACGGTTTGAGACGATGCTGATCGATCAGTTCATCGATGGCCAGCCTTACCACCTAGCGTACGGGCTGGCCACCCATGAAAAGCGATCGATGGAGGAGGCGATAGACTCCGCGCTTGCGCTTGAGATGGCTGTCCGTCCTAGACAGTTGCCTCCAGCCTCGGCTCCGGCCCCGGCTGTACCCGCGCAGGTGGCGACTCCTCCTCCGGTCAAGGCATCGCAGGTAACCCCGTGGCAGGACCCGGTCGTCCGGGAACCCGCCAGGGAACCTACCCAGCAGTGGGTTAGTGCGCCGGCACCCTCTACAGGGGCGCCCACACATGCGGCACCTGTCGCCGCGCCGCGCTCGCCTTCGGACGAGTGCGACATAGAGGAATACGACCTCGGCGCCGCGCAGATGATTGCGCACTGCGCCGGGCTCGAAGCTCCGGGAGCCGCAGAATGTTGCGCGTTCACCTCCGGACCAGCTCAGAACCGTCCCTGCTACTTCTGCGGAAAGCAGGGACACTTTTGGCTGAAGTGTCCGGAGTTGTTGGAACGCCTGCGGTCGCGCGGATACCAGGGAGCTCTCCCTGGCCCGCAACGGAGGAATTCCTTCCGGTCTGGTCCTCCGGGACAGCAGAATCGGAACCCGCGGCAGGGAAACTAGATCCGGACGTGGTGGCGACCAACACTGCATCCGGGGATAGTTGTTCGGTGGCAAACGATGCCGCCCCACCCGCTGATGAGCAGGACGGACCCCAAGTGGATATGACTTCTCCGGAAGTAGTCCTTGGAGACCAGTCTAGCTCCTCCGCGGCTGAGGCGGATGGCGAGGACTCCGTAGATGAGCCCAGCGCGTGCGAAAGGTATCGCCCGACCTGCGCGCTGGTGAGGGACCCCTGCTGGTACCTGCCCCTGTCCTTCGGACGGGAGCCGGTCCGGTTCCTCATAGACTCAGGCTCGGAGGTGACCCTCGTGGCCGCCGGAACGTTTAGGAAGGAGCCCGCACTCCGCAACCTTGAGTTGCGAGATCCCGGACCGTACAAGCTCTACGGAGCGGGAGACAACCGCATCCGTATCCATGGCATCATCGATCTGCCTATTACCCTTGGGGACAAGGTGTATCTGACAGAGGCGATCGTGGCGGATATCGGAGCGGCCAGGATAATTGGGATGAATTTCCTACGGGTCCACCGGGTGATTGCCAACTTTAGCGCTGGCGAGTTCCGGATGGGAGAGGACACACACTTCCTCTTCCGCTCGGGCCCGATGCATTCATTCCAGATGCGGACATCGCGCACTGTAGTAGTGCCGCCGATGAGTGAGATGATCATCGAGACGAGGCCGCGGCGTCCCCGCATGCCCCTCGATGGTCGTCCGTGTATAGTGCAACCCGTGAGCAGTTTCGCCGCAGGAACTGGGCTCGTGCTGGGTGGGGCCCTGGTCATGTCCAACCCCCGCGCGATGCCCATCCTCGTGGTGAATCCTACGGATGCTCCGATTTTACTGAAGCGCGGATGCATAGCAGCTACTGCTATTCCCGCGGCTTCGAGTCGTGTCATCCCCGACGATCCGGTCTGCCGCGCTGCGTGCGCGACGGCGGCCGCCGGAGATGATCCGTTCACCCTACCGGACCATTTGGAATCTCGGGTTCCGAAGGACCGGTTGGATGAAGAGCAGCGCCAAGCGCTCCGCAGACTGCTGCGGCAGTATGCGGATGTGTTCATGGGTCCTGATGGTGCGGTTGGCAAGACTGACGTCGCCAGGCACCGCATCGACCTCGTGGACGAGCGTCCTCTCAAGCAGCGTCTTCGTCGGGCAGCGATAGTGCACCAAGAGGTCATAGACCAGGAGGTGCAAAAGATGCTCGACTTGGACATCATCGAACCCAGTGACAGCCCTTGGGCCAGTCCGGTGGTTATGGTGAAGAAGAAGGACGGCTCGTGGAGGTTCTGCGTGGACTATCGGAAACTCAACGATGCCACGCGGAAGGACTCATATCCTCTCCCGCACATTGAGGATACCTTCGATGCCCTGGCCGGGTCGCACTATTTCTGTGCTCTGGATCTGGCCTCCGGGTATTGGCAGGTGGAGATGGAGGAGAGTGATCGGGCGAAGACTGCCTTCGTTACCAAGAACGGGCTCTACCAATTCAAGGTAATGCCGTTCGGGCTCTGTAACGCACCAGCGACGTTCGAGCGCCTCATGGAGATGGTACTCAAAGGGTTCCTCTGGAAGCGATGTATGGTCTACATCGACGATGTCGTCGTGTATGGCCGGTCGTTCGAGGAAACCCTCACCAACCTTCAGATGGTGCTCCATCGCATCCGCGGAGCAGGGCTTAAATTGAAGCCAAGTAAGTGCGAACTATTCGCGCAGGAGATCCTGTACTTGGGCTTCATGGTAACGGGCGCCGGAGTGAGACCAGACCCCGCAAAGGTGGCGGCCGTTCAGAAATGGCCTCCGCCATGTAACGTGGCGGACGTGAGGTCCTTCTTGGGCTTCGCGAGCTACCACCGCAGGTTTATTCGCGGCTTTGCGGAGATCGCGCGTCCCCTTACTATCCTCACGGAAAAGGGCGCCGATTTTGTTTGGTCTGCCGAGCAGGCTAACGCCTTCTCGGGACTCCGGCAGGCCTTGGTAGTGGCCCCGGTGCTGCGGCACCCTCGTCCGGACTGCGAGTTCATCTTGGACACCGACGCGAGTAACTTCGCGCTCGGCGGTGTCCTCTCGCAGATCGTGGACGGGCAAGAGCGGGTAGTAGCTTATGCGAGTGTGGCCTTGAGCCGCTCTCAAATGAACTACTGTACCACTCATCGCGAGTTGCTCGCGGTGGTTACGATGACCAAGCGCTTCCGGCACTATTTGTTGGGACGCCATTTCCGCTTGCGGACTGATCATAGTTCGCTGAGATGGCTCCTCAACTATAGTGAGGCCGATGGCTTGGTGGCGCGGTGGCTCGTCAAACTCCAAGAGTATGACATGCAGATAGAGCATCGCGCTGGTAAGTTGCACGGCAACGCGGACGGCCTGTCCCGTTGTCATAAGTGCAAGAATCCGGGTTGTGCAGGGATGGCACCATTCCAGCAAGCCGCGGATTCGTCCTCAGACTCGGAATTGGACGTTCCGGGGAGACCGCAGGCCGCCGCCCCCTCTAACAACACGGCGGCCGGAGCGTCTAGGGCTCATCCCCGCGCGCGGACCCGCCGATATCGGCGAGGGCGTCCCGCATATGAAGCGGAGGTGCGGCTCAGCTCCAGCGAGTCTTCCTCGAGTCCGGCGGTGTACTCCTCGTGGGTACCCTCGTCCTCCGGAGAGTCTGAGTATGAGCGGTCCTTGCCCCCTGTGGTGATGGACGCGACGGATGAGGAGCCTAATTACTTGGGTGGCTACTCTCCGGCGCAGATAGCTGCGGCGCAGAGAGCTGACAGAGCTCTGGCACCGGTAATCACAGCCCTTGAGGCCGGCCAGAAGCCCTCGAAGGATGAGCGGAAGACCTACAGGGAGGAGACCTTGTCTCTAGTATCTCAGTGGGAACGACTCTCCTTGAGGGATGGCCTCCTGTACCGGCGCTATGAGCCACCGACCCCACTGCCTCCAATATGGCAGTTGGTGCTTCCGGCGGAGCTGCGGAAAGAAGTACTCCACCAGTTGCATGACCTCCGGGTGACCGGTCACTTGGGAATCCGGAGGACCGTCCATAGGCTACAACAGCGCTTTCATTGGCCTGGTAGCGGCTTGGACGTGCAACGGTGGTGCGCAGCCTGCCCTCGGTGTCAAGCTCGCAAAGGAGTCCCGACTCCTGGCCGCCACCCCTTAACCACGGTTAAGGCGGGCGCGCCGTTTGATCGGATAGCTTTGGATATACTGGATACCCACCGGGTCACCCCGCGCGGTTTCCGGTACATCCTGGTGATTTCCGACTATTTTACCAAGTATACCGACGCCTACCCACTGCGCCGCCAGACTGCGGACGAGGTAGCTCGGTTATTGGTGAATAGATGGGTGGTGTACCATGGGGTACCTAAACAGGTACATTCGGATCAGGGCACGCAATTTGAGAGCAACCTGTTCCGGAACCTAGCACAGATGCTAGGGAGTACCAAGGTGCGGACCACCCCCTACAGGCCCCAGTCTGATGGCCAGGTCGAACGCTTTAATCGATCGGTCCTCAACATGCTGGCGGCCTTTGTAAATGATCGTGCGAATGATTGGGATGACCACCTCCCGTATGTCTTAATGGCGTACAGGTCGTCGGTCCACTCTTCGACCGGAGTTACTCCGCACGCGATGTTGTACGGCCGGGAGTTAAATTTGCCCGTGGATATTATGTATCCAACTGCGGCAGAGACCGGCGCGGTACCCCAGTGCGGTCCGGAATACGTGGAGTGGATTCGCCGCGCCCTGGCGAACGCCCATGATTTCGCGCGCGCGCGCCTGGACAAGTCTGCCCTCCGGCAGAAGCGAGGCTATGACGCCCATGCTAAGGGTAGGCCAGCTTTTGCGGAAGGCGACAAGGTGCGCTACTATTATCCGCCGCTTAAGCAAGGTAATAAATTTGCTAAGCCGTGGATAGGCCCGTTTACAGTACTGAAACAGGTGACAGATGTGGACTACCGGATCCGGAGGGATTCCGATCCGGACAGGGTTCTGGTTGTCCATATCGATAATCTGAAGAAGTACGAGGGCCCGCTTGTCATGGATCCGCTAATTCAAGATGCGGAACCGGATGATGCTCCCGTATGGGATCCGTCCGGTCAGCATCCGCGGACTCCGGACGAGCGTGTGCGCCGTATGGTGGGCCTCCCGGACCTCTCTGACCCGTCAGATGATGGACTGGGTGGCTATCAGCCAGATGACGGCGATCCGCAGGTACCTCCACTCCCTCCAGTACCTGCGGATGACGGGCGGCCACGCCGGAAACCACGTGCGCCAGCCCGGTATGGGTGGGAATAACCTTCCGCCCATGCGGATGCGTCTGCGGTACCCGTCTGTCATACTATGGATGGGTTTTAGGTCGTTCCGTGAGAGTCCGCACGACTTACCTCCGCGGGTGGCTACTTTGTGGCCATCTTCGGAGTTGAGGTCCGCGGAGACTTTCATGTCGTAACGCCGCCGCTCCGCATCCGCCCTCCTGTAGTTTCTAGCGCCAGGGACGTGCGGATGGCCTGTCCGCACCTTATGGACGGCTGTCCGGCGTATTCCGCACAACGGTTACGCTGGCCGGACGAATTTACTGATTCGGCCGGACGCCCCTGGTCCCGGGACAACCTCTTATATGGCCAGACTGAGGTTGGGATTTACGTCCGCTACGGGAGAAGCGTCTTCCCACGGATTTGGGGAACTGGCTCTGGACGCGGGGATAGTGTCCGCAGATGAGGACTGATGTCCGCGGTTCGTCCGCGTGACTCGTCCGGCGTCCGCGGCGCTTTAAGATGACGCACTTCGGTGTAGTTATCCCCCGTGAGCCACTACTGTAATTGCGGTTATAGTAGATTAAGGTTTCTTACGGCAGGAAACCGACTATCCATTATGATAATGGAGCGGTTGTTAAGTCCGCGTGTGCGGACCAGCCGCGGCAGCGGGTGACGCTCGTTCTCGTCCGGATCGTACCTTACAATACGCGGTCCGGCCGGAATGACCGGAACCCCGGCCTCCTTCTAAGAAGGGGGTCGTATATTACATGCGCAACACTTGTGGTGGCTTCTAATTCCAATTTCATCTTCATTGGATAAGGGCAATACGCCGTACAATGGTAGACGTCCGGCCTGGACTCCGTCCGCGGGCAGCCCCGGACGTCCGCCGGCTATTGCTTTCACCATCTTTGGGCGCCTCTAGATTGGGCGCCGGTATGAAGGGTTCGCCCCCTAACCAGTGCGGTTATGGACCATGCCGGCTCCGCGTCTAAATCTATTGGCTCCGCACTCCGGTAGTCGTTTGAGGAGGCTCTGGGCTGGACCGGGCACCGCTCCGCGGCCGGGCAGTACGTCGGGGATGCTAGTGGGCGCTTTGCAAACGCCCATAGGGCGCCCGATTGTCTGTCCGGACGTCATGGGTATGTCCGATCGCCCTGTAAGCGTGCCAGCGGCTATGGGGAGTGATTTTGTTTATTTTCCATCTCATTTATTATTTATGGGAGGATTATAAGCCACAAGTGTGTGCGTGTTTCCCGTGGAAATGCTATTCTTACTCATTTATCCCATATATGAGAAAGTTTAGAGATATATCTTTTCCCTGGTGCAATAGAGAGTAAGAAATCGGGAGATTTCTGCTTTCGCAAGAGGGGTGTAGGAGATTGTGTACATTGTATCGAAGGCTGTATGCCGTGATCTATGAAAAGCATGCAAGCGGTGGTGGATTTATTTTCATTGCTGCTTGAGCGGTGTTAAATTTTTATTTATCGCTGCTGATAGGGTGACATAATCGTAACACCCACAAGTAGTTTGGCTTTTTGATACATTGTATACAATCTTTAACCTGCGAGGGTGATTAACTTCACGTCATTGATCGCCAGTGCGAAAGCTATTGCTAATGACTGCTGTTAATTACTGTAGTATTTTAGCGGGTTCCCCCGGGATGGCTTGTGTACACAAGCCACCCGTATACATGGCATGAAAGGAGTCACCGGGGGGAGATGCGTGTATGGGAATGCGGGAATGTAAAACGTCCTTTTGTCTGTCGATCGGGTAGATGCAGTGAATAGACGTTTCCACGGGAACGCGTCATACGATGCGTGTGCAGTATAACTGCCAACACTTGATGCCTATAATCGATGTAATTCGACACCTTCTCGTCATTCAAGCGCTCGGCACTGGTGGAGACGGATCTGCGGATCTGACTCCCAGTGTTTAGAGCGATTAGAGCGCTTGACATGTCGGAAAGTAGCGACGGCTGGGGAGGTGATGAAGGGAGGGAAGAGGGGTCTCTTGAGCGCGGTAATTCGTACTCGAGACCCCAGTCTAGGCCCGAGGAGGATGACCGCGAGGACATCCCTCGGGGAGCCTATGTGGGTTCTGAGGAATCCAGCTCCAGCTCCGGTTCTTACTCAGGAACCGAGTCTGAGAGCGAGGTCGCGGAGGACCGCCCCGCAGAGAGTGACTCGGCCACGGCAGGCGCCGAGCTACTCCTAGATCCGTCGCCTTTTTCTCGTATGGAAGAGATGATGGACTGCGGTGGTGCGGGACTTGCTAGTGTGGACATTGAGTTGCACCCGTCCTCGGAGATGCTTGCGTCTCTGGGCCCGGATGAGAGTACTCGTGCGGAAACCCGTCCGGATGGCCGTAGCCGTCCGGACACCGGTTCCGCCGAGAACTCCTCGGTGTCCGCACCTGCGGAGTCTGGTCCGCACGACCAGAAGGCCCCTGGGACTTGGGCGGAGCAGGTTGACGCGGCTGAGGAAGCCGCATCCCAAGCGCCGCCTCAGGAACAGGAGTCTGGCTCGAAGGAGACCGAGAACCGAGATGACGGGTTTACATCGCCCGTCTCTAGGCGTACTCGCCGTCGAGCCCGGGAGATTGCTCAAAAGCAGTGGAGAGCCCAGCAAGAGCTGGAAGCCGCTGAGCATGGGCAATCTGAGGCCGGATCCGACCCGGACCCGGCCTCCTCGCCTCCAAAGAAGAAGAAGAAGAAGCGGCCGCACCGGAAAAAGAAGTCCGGCGGCCCCTCGCCTCAAGCAGGATCGAAGTCCGGAGGACCTCAGCCACTGGCGCCTAAGCCGGGCGGCCAGAAAGGGTCCTCCGCCAAACCCGGAGTCGCCAAGACGCCTAATCCCTCGGGATCTGGTGCGGGCGGCGCCTCCGCGGGATCCGGCCCAGGCGCGGGAGGTTCCTGTAAGCGGGTGCCTATCAAGGCACCGAAAGGAACCTCCTCTTCTTCTTCCTCCGGTACCAAGAAACCTACCGGAGCTGCGGAGGTGGGGTCAAGTCCAGTGGACAGAGGGCGTCCCGTGCCGAAGGAGGGAGATCTTCGTTTAGAACTCCTCCGGAAGCGCGCGGAGCAAGACGGGGTCCACCTGTCTGACGCCGCACTGGAAGCGGGAGCGCGGGCCTTCGTTGCGCAGCAACGGAGGGCCGCGCCCCCACGCGGGAAGAGTGTGCCCCGACAAACCAGGTCGGAGAATCGTTCGGGGGCGGCCAAAAAGAAGAAACGGTCGTCCTCGGAGCAGCCCTCTATCCAGAGGCTGCGGGCCGAAATGGGCCCCGAACTCCCTGGAGTCCGTCAGGGACACATGTTCCTCCCGCGCTACGGCAGGGATCCGCAGGGACGCCGCACCGCGGCGGCCGGCGCGGCGGCCGACACGCCTTTCACACGGCCTCGTCCACTCACGGACGAGGAGCGTGTCGGGTTGCCACCCGAGACAGAGGAGGGTGTAATATGCCAACTCTGTCCGAAATCCCTGGACGGGTATGAGGACCCGCACCGTGCGCTCAATCGGGATCGTAGGTACCCTACCTACGACCACTTGAGTCGACACATTGCGGGGTACCACTACCCCTGGATGCAAATGTTCGTTTGCAAGAGGTGCTACTCCGGCACCCCACAGCAACGATATTTCGCCAGTTTAGAGGTCCTAAATGATCACCGCTCGGGTGCACACCGCGGTGAGGGACTTCATCTCGTTGGAAATGAAGTGGGGCCTGTATTCAATTATGGATACATACCACCGAGGGTGGCGTCGTTCATGACTACGTCAGGGACGGCGAATCACCGGTTCTTTCACTGGGGTCCATGGCGCTTTGCACAGCGCATCATGGACGATGCCTGGAGGCAGTCTGGCGTTGTGTCCGCGGGCTCGAGCTACACCGCTCGCCTGACGGCTACAATGGGCCAGACCCCGGCGGAGTTCCAGGAGGCGGAAGCCGCCCTGACGGCAGCAGAGGCTGTCCTTGAACCGCCGGTGATCCAGGCCGGTGAAGAACGGCACCGGGTGACCATGATCGTGTCAGAGATGCCGCAGATCGCGGCCAAGACACGAGTGGCTACTCCTAAGCCGCGCCCCCAGCCAAAGACTCAGGGGAAGAGTTCGTCCGCCGGAAAGACTCCGGCCGGGACGACGCCCTTGCAGTCTCCGGGTGCGCTGACTCAGGAGGACTACCCGGGCTTGCTCGAGGTGACGGTACCCGCGGGTCCGTCTGAGGGACGGGTGGTGGCAGACACCTCCGCCTCCTCGAGTACTGCGTCGGCGGTCCCGCCAAGGACTCCACGCGTGACTCCCTCGGTAGCGAGCAGTAGCGGACGTGCGGTACCTCTCACGAGGTCGGCGTCCGCGTCCTCGTTGGTAGTTGAGGGGACGTCCGCAGGGTGGCAAAACACTGCCTCCCTGGACTTGGACCCCCTCGACGCCACGGCGGACGTACGCCGGAGGCTCGGTCCCACGACCGCCAGCGTCTACGAGACTTTCCGCGAGTCTGTAGGCCAGGCGGTCGGCCATCGTCGCGATGGTATGGACCGGATCCCCGGTGATCCGGCGTTGGTGAACCTGCCGGTGCCTCGAGCCATTCGTGACTTGGGGTCCGCAGGTGTAGCCGCGTTGGTCCGCGCTCGGGAGGAGCACCCCTGGGATCACCCCCAGCGTGGTCGACTCACCCGAGCGGCGGAGTACCTTGTGGCGGAGATGGACAGCTCTCTGGATCGGTTCAGCCGGTGCCGCGCCGAGGCCTCCCGTGTCGCATGCGATCTCGCATACGACCAGGGCCTCATGGAAGGCACCCGGCGGAGCCTAGAGAGCTACCGGACTTTGTCGGCCGTCATTGAGCGGCGCGCGTTCGACCAGGGTCGGACCGCCGCTCTTGCCGAGCAGTCCGGGGCGTCCGCCCCCGCCCCAGAGGTGGCCGCACGGATGGAGCACCTGGAGGCTGAGAATGAGCAGCTACGGCGTCGTCTTGACGAAGCCGAGGCCGCTCGGACTCGCCTAATCCAGGGCGTCGATGACCCCGAGTCGTCCGCCCTGAACCAGGCGGCTCTCCGGCGCGCGGATGCTGCTTTGGAGCTGGCCATCTACCCATACCTAGTCCAGGTGTGGGGAGAACGGACGGCCGGTCCACAGCGCACCCGCGATACGGTGGAAATGTTCCGCGCCATAGCAGATCTCGGCGCGACATCTCTACCGGCCTCCGTTGTGATGGCTCCGTCAGGACCCGGATTGCAGGGCTCACCACAAAAGCCCGTGCAAGCTCCACCGGGCCTGCCTCATCCGCCCGTGCAGCCGGCTTTCACTCTGCCGGCTCCACTGCTTCCGCGGCGTAGGGACCCGTCACCGCCGCCAGACCCCAAGACAGGCGGCACGGATGAGGAGCCGATGACGACGGAGGAAGGCTAGGGTGCTAGCCTCGTCGCTGCACGTGTGCGGCGGCGTGCCGGAGTCGCTCCCGCGGCTCCGCCCTGCCTCAGACCCGTTCTGCGGATCTGAGGAGCCGGCCGGCAGGGCGGTCGGCAACATTTTAGAGGTACTATCACTTTTGATCACTCGGTGTGTCGTTTTACAAAATTTCTAAATTTAAAGTCTAACCTTAAAGATATTCCAAAGACTCGACACACCGTCCTTTTATAATGGATGGCCTTTCAAGGTCATCACACGGTTTTGGACCACCTCGGTCAAAATTTTAGCTTGTTTATTAGGATTTATTCAAAATTGCAAAGCGCGTTATAGTTTACTCCATAAGTCCGGGGGTAGTTCCCCATTCTTCCAAAAGGGACTCTTAAAGTCCTAGTGTTTGCGCCGTGACTTCCGGGCGTTGCCATCGTGCCTTCTTCCGGCCCCCGCCATGCGAAGCCTTCGTCGGGTTTCGAGCATTTTGGGCGCGGGCGGAACATGTTGGGGACCAACATTGTAAGAAGGGGGTAATGTGGCGATTTTGCCCTAAGCACGCGGCAGGTGATTGTAAACATAAAAGCCATTTATGTGGCCTTTCTGTACTTGGCCTTGTTTTGACATGCTCCGTTCGACGTATTGTACGTATCACGGCGACGTATCACGGCGACGTATTGTAATTTACGCTCCAGTAAACTATAACAATGGATCGATTTAACCTCGCGTGCGCCCTGCAGTTTCTGGTGTATTATATATACACTGGAAGCGACTCGTTCGAGGAGATTGTCCAAGATCGAGACTAGGACGCACACGAGGCTCGCCATGAGCTTTGTGTTCCCTGGGTCTGAGTAGTGGGCTCCTAGAGCCCTGGGGACGATTTCCGTGGGGAGGCCCGGGCTGGGAGAGACGAGTTGCTGACTCGGGGGCCTTCGGCCCTGTGGATCGCCAGCTCTCTCCCTTCCCGGGACATGTGACAGAGGCTCTGGCCAGCATGTCGGACTGTACGGGGTTCCGTCCCCGAGGCAGACCGCGGCTCGCCAGGCCCCGCCAGTTAACACCGTGGTGATGAACCAGTTTCTGAACGGTGTCCGTAGGCCTGGGAGTGTCGGGTGGGCTGTTACCTGGTTACCGTTAATGATGAAGTAGTTACCGTGTCCGCCGCGACCTCCGGTGAGCGGCCCTGCCGCGAGGATCCGGAATAGCGGATGCGCGTCCGCAAGGACTCGGATGAGAGAGGACTATCCTCGAGGATCCCGAAGAGCGGACGGTAGTCAATAACTTTACAATATTATGATATACTCACCCATGATTTTTATGAGTGTTTTACTGGCATCAGTAACAATTTCTTTCACTTTACTCCCACTGGATGATTGCAGACAGGCAACGCTCGGCAAGCAAGGCTTCCAAACGTCCAGACACGCCTTCCGTCTCACGATTATCGCCGATCTCCATATGTATCACTTTGCCGCTCTCTCTGTCCATCACAGCCGCTGTTGCTTTCTTAGCCCAAAAACCTGCGAAATATTTGTCAACTATGCACCAATTGTTCCATGATGATTCCAGCATATGATCTGGCTATATCTTCATTGAATTATCACTCATGGAATGAATTATTTCACAGTCTTACCACATACTTGAATTATAACTACCTGGAGTCTCGTAACGAACGTCCATCATGCAAGTCATAGGCTTGTTGTCTAGCTGATGCTTGACTTGTTCCATGTGGTTGCCATAGTACCTATCAATGGCTCTCCCGTATATTTTCTGGGCTTTGTAGAAATTTGAGCTTTTCCCTATTTCTACTCCGATGAACCTCATCAACAAATACACAGAGCCGTAGGTAAGACCACACATCAGGGTAGCTATTTGAATGAGTAAGTGCGTGCTTGACTTACTCCCGTAGTATTCGGTTGACAACCACTTCTGCTGGTGCTTATTCTGAAACATAAAAAGGAAACCTGTCAGCTATTTTACACGTAATAACATAATTTATGTATATAGAGCCGATCAAAAGTGTTTAGATAAATCATATTGTAAAAATTATCGCAATATAAATTGGCAAACGTACGTGACACTGGTATGTGAACTTGACGGCTGCTGGTAGGGGTGATGACTTGATGGATGCAGGGTCCGTATGGCTGTCACATCCCTCTGCACCACATTTCTGGTTGACGATTAGGGCTTCCAGGCGTCCTTGGCTGACAATGACTTTTTTGTCACTGATGAGACGATACTCCGTCTGCCTATGAGGGTTGCTGTTAGAAAAAAACCAGTTCGTTTTGTCACTCCGAAAATCATAATTTACAATTTTTTGGATAAATTGTTGACAATGAACAAACTACGTGTACATGGCAATAACAACAAAGGTTTTTCTACTCTGTAGTGTTTCATAAAATCTCGATATTTTCCTCAGTACACACACACATAATTTACGTAGATGAGTATACATACACATCGCTGTGATCTTCCGTTTCCACTGCATCATCTAGCAACTCTTCTTCTTCTCCTATGACAGAGTCTGTGTCGTAGCCCTGTGTACAAGTGAATAACGTAGATTATCACCAAAGACTATTGCGACATGAGCTATCATACATAATATAAACAAATACGCATACTTCCAGCGATTCACAGTGCTCATGACTTTAGATACGTGTTGCACTCAACCGTGTCAAATCACTCCCATGTCAAGCCCATGCAGTTGTACACGTATACATCATACCACACAACACAAACTCATAGCTGGATAGATAACTACTGTGTGGTACATGAATGTATTTGTTTACAGTATTTACCGAAGTTTCATTTTACAACGATATCAAAGTATTTCCGACTCGAGGGAAATGAATGCTATTGGTGACTATTACTTACAATTTCAATATCATTCGGGGATACACCAGTTTGGCGAGCAGGCTGCGAAGTGTCCAGGTCGCTGGCTATTACAACTGAAACGCATCAGTGATTTTGGTTTCTCATTTTATACCCGCTGAAACTCCAAAAGGCTGGGAGACTGTGGAGCAAACGCCGAGCCTCTCCGATGAAGGCCGAGTGGTTGTCGGCACAGTGTTCGGAAACGAGTGGCAAATAGTACCGACGGAACACATGTGGCACAACATTTACTTTGTGCCTTTGATTTTTTTTTTACTAAAATCTCTTCTTTTTATCGGGATTGTCCAGCTTTAACCATTCTTTGCTTCTCCGTGTAAAAAACACAACAACAGCAGCATGGGTGGATGAACAAGTGGTCATACCAACATGATTATCGAGTTATTCCCATCTGAGAATTACTTCTTGAATTCAACAACTGTTATTCTTTTTTTATTTTTCAAAATTATGTAGGCAGACTATAGACTATATGCTTACTTCTGAAAGCACTGCTATTGTGGATTGAACAATATACAATCAGCCACTTGCGAATCAGTTACTAGTGATTACCATATGTGACGTGCAAATTACTTCTTAAATTCCACAAATTTAATTCTTTTATATTTTAAAGCTATATACGCAGTTCATATATACAGACTTTTACTTCTGAAAGCGCTGTTATCTGTCATTGAACAACATATGATCAGCCTTCCGCTAATCAGTTCCTACTGAATTCCATATGGCATGTATGATTAGTCAAAAGTACTGTTTTGTGTGATTTTATTTTAGACAAATGTTGAACAAGTTAGAATGGATACATTATGCAGATAATTTCCATGATGATTATCCCTTTGACAGTGAATGAAATCACAATTTATTCCTGTGGATTGTATCACACTGTTATAGATATCTATTCAGTAAAATTTACACTAATTGAAATAAATGTACACCAACATTAGACCATATTGTCTGATATTATCATCATCATATCATATCTACAATGGAATTGCATAACATCAACTGATGTTTTCAAACGTTGTGAGCAGATGACAACACTCGTTTAACATATAGGTGGTCATACGTGGTCGCTTTCTGGTTGATTCATGCATACCAATCCGTCAGGTATATTCAGATAATGAGACAGATATATATGGACACTCGCTAGTAACTTGTCTATCTCATCCTAACTACAGCTTCCAGACATTTATTACAATGGGTGTTATCCCTTAGCCGAGAATGAGAGTTGTCTTTGATGTTTACATGAAGCCGGACAATCATTTTCTCACATCCATGCATACCACATATAAATCTTATTATCACTAGTAGTTTGTTGATTTATAATCTATTTGCAGAGCAGCTATTTCATTGATTATAATGGGAAATATCACAAAGAAATTTTTTTTTTAAGGTTTAATGATAAAATTGTGTGTCAAGATTTGAGGTGTATATACTCACATTCCAGAGCTTTTTTTGTTTTGTCCCGGTGTTCTGCAACAGCAAACAATCAGGATAATTAGTATTGTTATTTTTATTATTATTATTATTATTATTATTATTATTATTAATACTATTATTGTATTTTTCACTTTCATGCTATCGATCATCATCATCATCGTTGCTTTTGCCAACATCAGGTCAAATCAGGATCAATATTTGCATTTACACATTTCAATATTGTTCACGCATATCGTGTATAGAAGTATATATAGATGGAAATGATGCACACACATAACGTTTAACCTTTAATTGAAATCGTATCACCCTTGTCGCAGATGACACTAGCCATAAAAGTTTCATGTAATAATGCACCACTTTACCAATACGATCCTATCTCTTTGAACAGTATTATAGGCAGAGCAGTTTGGCGATGCTGTCAAAGTTTTATTTTGCTACCACAATTCTAAGAAGCTATTGGTGGTTAGTAAAGGCTACATGTTTGAAGTTCATGAGGCTTGGGCCAGGTATTCTATTATTTGTCTGATTATTCAGGTTATATTGCAGCATTATGATTCGGTGATGCTTCCTAAAAGGCTGGACATATGGTAGACAGTGGCAATATCATATTGATAATGTTCCCTGGATTGGGACTACTAATGGGTGCTTACTAAGTGCATTCCATAATAAGTTCCCTGGAGAAGCTCGGTATAATGAGAAAGAAATGTTTACACCGATATCCGTTCATGACATATTTACTGACAAATGAGTACTGTTTCGTATATATCACCTCAGTCTACTCACATTCATGACACACTATGTGAGCCGTGGCAACAGAATATTTATGGTTTTTTCTTGCGTTTTACTCCTCTGAAAAAAAACCTTCCAAAAGCGACCTTTTCTCTGAGAGTTTCTTCTTGTGTCTATTTCGAATTCCACCTGAATTATTTGTTATTGTGCGGAAATTGTGGCTGTTATACCAGATCATGGGTCATCTTTGTCAATCCATTCTCATTTATTCTCATCAATGTATCACAAAAATATTCTCTGTCATACTCTGTACGTATGAACCAATAGAGCTTTATTTATGATAAAGCTTTTGGGACAAAATATGTTTGCGCCTGGATGTGGAATGACTTGTAAAGGATGTGACTGAAGCAGGGTAATATGGGGAAATGTACATGGATAATCATGTTATATCAAGTCTACTGACCCGTATATACGACTTAAGTATGATCTTTATATAAACTTTTCAAATTTTGTTTTCAATAACAAAATAAATGGATCCAAGATGGAATTCGTCAATATTGCAAGAGGTCTAATTCATATACCATTTTTAGTAGTAGTTTTGCACATACGAGTTTTGATTAAACCTGCACAAGATCCTATAGAATAATTCCTGTATTATCTTTCCTTTTATATTGATAACCCCAAACATCTGTGTATATTGTTCATGAAGTCGCTGGAGAGCGAAAAGTTGGAATACCTGGCAGAGAACTACAGCATTTCTTGTCAAGGTGGTGACTGAAAATTAAACGTTAATGACTCTATTAATAAGGGAATGTTAAGCTATATGTCTAGGTTATGCAAACCATTTGAACAACATTGGATTGCATTGGAATGAATGAATGAATGAATGAATGAATGGTGATCAGGCCACTTTTGTCCGTATTATATGCTAGATCCGGTTGAGAAACCGCGTACAACAAGGAGATGAAGGATGATATGAAACTCTCACACAGAGTGATTGGTGATGAACGATGACTGGTTTTAATAAATATTTGTTTTCACATAAGGTGGTAATAATAATGTCAAGTCAAGTTTTTATATAGCGCTTTTTCAGGAACCTGCTCAAAGCGCTTGACAATTATTACCCCCGATATATGGCCAGGAACCACTTTCCGACTCCCTGGGGTCCATAGACAATCACCTATTTGTCGGAGACTTATTGCTGCCATATTGGCGCAAGGTGACTAGGACACACGTACAATTCGCCAACACTGCCAATCGGGTACTCAATCATACGACTGAGTGAACCGAGACACATTGTGGTACACACCTTGCCCAAGGGTGCGAGACAGTCAACACAGCAGCGCCAGCGCCGCGGCTCGAACCAACAACCTGCTGGTCACGAGACGAGCGCCTTAAATGACAGCGCCAACTGCCCCCACTTTGGTATACAGTTTATAGTATGGTATGACATACTGAAAATGACTATGTACTATGTTCCAATCCTCTGATATTTTTTTGACAAAAAAAAATGCAATTTCGCTAACATGTGGAAGCATGAATGTATGCGTATAGTGATCATAGGGTTATATAGCGTACATTTTGTTTTTTTCGTGTAATTGTTTTTACAAACGGGTAGTTATAAATCATCTTTATTCACTGAACCAACCACTCTTACCAACATCTATCCAGACATGTATCGGATCAGTGTACTATCATTGCCTCATAATTAGATATGTGTATGTTATTTCGTTCTCTCATGCACACATTCGATGTCCCTGAAATGTACACACAAATTCAAAAGCAAGAAATTATTGTTCAGTGGAATTTCAAATTCATGTATTGTGGGCCGATATATCATCTGAATAATTCAGATATGAGTTTGGCCATTACACATTACTGCCTCATGCATATCATTTGATTTGTGACAGTGAAAGAAGTGTTTCTTTTTCTCTGCTTTACATTCGAATGCGGAAGTTTGTATCATTTCCTAGACACCATGTCCTTGGATATAACAACACATTTATACTATTTTTTACCGCCAGCATCCACACAGAAACAATCCTGTTACCTGCTCCCAGTCTGTCTGTAGAGCTAGAATCTGAGCTGGACACGGGAAATGTCATATGGAGTGACTCCATGTTCATGACACCTTGTACAGGAACCAACTTGATTACTCCGCACGCTCTTAGCTTTTCAATTATATGTCAGAGGTAAACTAGTTGTAGAAACTTGGGAAGTATTGTTGTGTTCCCTGGAGAGACTGATGACTACGTTTGTTTGATTCTGGGGATGTCGAGCTGTTATTACATGATTCACCTGCAATATCATGAGCATTAAAAATGCCCATATGTTAATAATAATAATAACCGGCGTTTATTCTTACATAGTGCTTTATCAACATTTCACACATTATCAAACCGCTTCACAATTTGTCATGATCTGTTCTCAGTTCGTCATTTGAGAGTGATCACTGCCAGGGTGACTTTAGTTTCCGATTTGATGCAGTAAAATTACGGAAATATTTGTTTCCTATTTGTGCTTCATTTTGGGATTTTATTTATCTGGCTAACACAAGGATCGGAGAAGCTTAAATACAACAAAACCCCGTTTGAACATAAGCAGGAAATGTGTTCAAGTGTGATGTGAATGGTAATTAAAGGTGGTGATGCAGCAAAGCATTGATACTGATATCTGATTTTTTTTTTACTGATTGTTTTCTTACTGATTTTAACGATGCTGTGTCGCCAACGTCAATCCATCGGTCCGTCCATCTGTCATTGCAAACTTGTTATCTTTGAAGTTTACAGTCGAATCTTTCTGATTTTTTCACAAACATGCCTAAAAATATTTCAAGAAAAGATTTTTTTTTTTAAATTTCGCACTTTTTTCAGAATGACAGTTATTTGAGACACAAAAGGGTAAATTTTGGACTCTCTGCTTAGGAACACACACAGAATACGCCCGATCTCCTGCCTTTTTGCATCTTACCTGCACCAATAATTGATTCCTTACAAATCTTGCAGAACACTTCTTTCGACTGCCCAGAACAGACTGGTTGAGAAGAGGGCCCGCTGCAAAAAGGCAGGCGATCAGACATATTCTGTGTGTGTTCCTAAGCTACAGAACAATTGGCCGAATAATGTACGGGAATGTAACTCCCGTAAATATTATCAGCCTGGGCAGCCTAACATATGCATGTTCAAAACACTCAAACTGCTGTGAAATATGAGGTCACGACGGAGGTCATACAACATAAAAGCCATACACATGACTGTGGCCTACACAATTTCCCATGAAATGGCAAAATGAAAGCCACACACATGACTGTCCTTGATAAAAGCGACACAATTTTCCATAGAATTGTGCCAAATTAGCAGACTTCGGTCGTATGCAGAAACGAACACAGTACACAAGCTGATCACACGGAAACTATTGCGCCTGTACGGTAACTTTTTTTCCCCAGTTGGTCCTAAATTAGCATGGCAAACCTGATAATAACTCGAGACGTGACATTTCTTCAGGTGGTTCACCTCCGTTAAAACATGAAAAAAAAGCGCTTGGATAATGGTTTGTGCACCTCACTCCAATTCTAGGTAGCTATATTTGTCGCTTCACTATCATCAATTACCTAACGCTGGCCAGCCTCAAATCAGAACCTAAATAATGACACATTCAAATGGGAAATAACTCGTTTTCATTTCGGTGGTGACCTTGAGTTTAACATTCGGTGACCTTGAAAGGTCCTAACAGTTTGGTTACCATTTTCTCAAAATCTGTTCAGCAGCTATTTGAAGACTTCTCGCATGTACCCCTGTGACAGAGCTTAGAGTATTGGCACATAGGGAGTCACATATAGTGATTTCAATGGTGACAGGTGACCTTGAGTTCGACATTCAATGATTTTGAGAGGTGAAAACAGCAATTTTGGTGAAAACTATATAGTGTTTGGTGACACTATATATTTTTCCACTAACCTTTCTAAGCCTTTGGTCTAACTTTTTTAATTGATATCATTGCCATTCTTGGTAATTTTGATATTGTCACAATGTGTCTAACACAGACTGGTCCTGTATTCTGTTCATGGATTTTGGGTGATCTTGACATTTGAAATAACAGCACTGCTATGCACGGGTCATATTTCTAGTTCTTGCTGTATGTGATTCAGGGTTATTTGAGACCTAGATTGCAGTCGACCTCTAAGAAGTTTTATGGTCGTCATCAGGAGTTAATAGACCATTTCGGTATGTCTGTAACTCGGATGATGGGAGATTTTATCACATCATGTTGATTGGTACTCTTGTATAGTCGTTATTATAACCTAACTATGTTCTTCATCTCGATGGCATTTATTTTGGATATCACAGTGGGTGTCGCATGCGAGGGAAGAGAAGCTTACTCTTGCTGTACACCTGATCTCACATTTGGCTTCGCCGGATGTCTGTGATATTCAAATTGCTCGGACCTTGATCACCAATTTTAAATTTTTGTCCAACCTTCACATAGCGATTGTGTAAATTTTGTCCATGGATTCTGAGTTTAGTCTTGCGGATTGTTTGGTGTTTGGTATCATACTTGTCTATACAACATGGTCAATAACAGTTACATATCAGAAGCTTGTGACACATTGAGTCTGGCTATTAACGTTATAGCACGATATTGGAGTGTATTGATTAGGTGATTCACACTATAACACTGGAGAGACAGTTGGTAGACAGTGACAATATCACATCAATACTGCCCACTGGATATGCATATTCTGATGTAGCATACTATCTATACTGATATATGATATAAGCATCAAAAAGCTTGTAGTCAACATCACGCGTCTATAGCATGTACAAATATTGGCAAATATATGCCCATCTATGTCACCCCAGCGCCCCTGGTAATCATTACAAAATATGTGATTGATGCTGACAGAGTAGGTTCCATGTTATCCAACATGTCTTTTTTCAGACAATCACCCTGGTGTTGAAAGTTTTGACACCAATGCTCCAGATACATGCATTGCGTTGGATTTTCTTTTTCGTTTGGAGGTGGGCATTATAACGCTTTCATTAGGTTTTGCACACGAGAAGTTAATTACATTCACCCAAGGCTTGTTTGGTCTTGCCAATGTAAAGAGAAGGTAATTGGTTGTACATTACTTCCCTCACGAAACATACAAAACCTGTGCAAGACATGATTTTCAGAGTGACATTGTCATATCATCAAGGAAACTGAATATCGGTTACTAGCATATACCTGTTCATAACATATTGTCAATTCAGATAAAACTGGTACCTAAAGTAATTGGCAACTTGTCATATCATAACAACACCTCGAATGCATGTTGTAGCCCTGTATGGTTAACAATGGATAAGAAACAAGCAAAACAAAGTACAAAGCCACATATATCAAATAATCGGGATAGAACCTTCGATAATTATAACACCACACATCAATATCATTTCAGTGATGGCGTCTCGTTAAAGCATTATTTGTTTGTGTGGAAACCTGACCTTTTGTAACATCCCTGCATATATATAATAATATGTAATATAGGCGTCAATTGCTGCTAATCAAATTATTGGTAGCCGACTATTACCTGCACAATTATAATGATATGTATGTGATAAAGTATTTGATCAACTTGCACTGATATCATCAATAGGTGTTATCGATTTGGCTGAGTGATCGATTTATGTGCATGTTAGCATTTTATGGGGACAAAATTTATTGGATTGTATCCCCAAATGTGGTTGAGCTCTTTGAATTTAAATAGTCTTGATACATGTACTTGATACATATTATTTTAGTATTGTTCAAATTGTATCGTTGCCAGTTTGGACAGCCTTCATATCACAAGTTTTTCTGGATTATTTAGAATTGATGTTTGTCTTGTTTCAGCGGACTTGTATCTACAAACGAAAACGAAATGTTATTTACAAAATGATCCTAGGTCTATTTCCCATTCACACCAAGCCCAGTTATAAGCATACATTTCGTGCTGTTGAATGCAAAAGTGGAGTTCACCACCGAATGGCATGCATCTCATTACTATGCACATATGTAATGGCAAAATATATACAATATGGAAATACCTCTGAACTCGTCCAAACGGCTACACCGGCCGTGATTTAAATTTGATTTATGATTAAATTTGAAAACAGACAAATTTATTCTAGGTTGATAGGCAGGTGTATATTGCGTACTGAATCTGTGAAATTACAGCAGTAGTCGTGAACAACACACAAATTACTTGTATATTTTAGCAGTGGCGGTGTGTGTGAATTATATTCCTAATGAGTTATTATATGTACAACATATTTCACATTATATCAATTTTAATGTTTAATGTCCTTTGCTTTATGCCGAATCCATTTTTCCACACATTCTCAAAACATATATATATATATATATATATATATATATATATATATATATATATATATTGCACTTCTGGTTTCATCATTGGCAACTGCATATATAGCTCTACTGCTGGCATGTCTATGTGTTGATGGGTTTTTCCTTTCCAAGTAAGAGAGTTAGGAAACATAAAACAACATCAATGGGCCGATATGGAACCTACAATGGAACAAATACAACAGTACATTGTGTTGAGTATACATCATTCTGCGCTTTGATATTACTGTCATCTTAAGATTTGTCACATATCTTCTTCACATTTAAATTCCATATTTTCCGTGACTTTTTCTTGAACACAACGTGTTTGTTTTATCAGAGGCTACATGGTAGCTTGATGTTGAGCTGCGAGGGAATGTTTTTGGGAAGCACCAGCCCAAAATTACCCTTCTGATCGACTTGTCAAGAATGAGGTACGGGACAAAGTTACAAGAAAAGTTGATTGCCTGCATTAGATTGGCTAAAGCATTGACTAACAGATATGGATCTTGCTGTGTCTCACTGTCGATTGAGCGTTCGAAGAATTTCAGCAGTTCTGCAGGTGATACCAAAGTGATGTAAAACAAAACAATCGAAATCATGGTAAAAGTTATTATGTTCCGTTCTCTTTTTTGTTGTTGTTGTTGCAGTCCAAAACTGTGGCAGACGGCGAACACAATTCGTGCGTTTGTGTAAAGCAAGGTACACAATGGAATCATGATTCCAATAACAAAATATGTCCAGCGATATGTTTCTTCCCAAGTCTTACTACTATCCTCTATGTAGTAGATGGTCATATTATCTGGAAATAAACAGTGCACTTCGGAAATTGTTCCAAACCAGAATCTTGGAAAATTGAAAATGATACTGAACATCAAAGACAAAGGTATAGCCCATGCTGCAAATTTCCTCCCAACATATTTCAGAGCCCAAAGCGGATGGCATAAATGCAAATATCGATTTACAGTCATTGAGACAGTCAACCAGGTACTAGACAGGACAAATGTGTTAATGATTGCTCCCTCGTATAACTCATAATATAGGAGAAAGGTAGGCCGCGAGTATAGAGTTGTATTGACATCCATGTACCACTGCGGAAAGAGCACCGCACAGAAACAACAATCCGATGAAAACAATGCAATCAGGCAGGCAATATCCGAACCTGCGGACTGTGATTCATTTCCCTGATGCGCGCGATGCCTCGTTAATTTTTTTCGCCGAATCAACAGCAGAACTAACGCGAAGATGTTGCCGACAAGACCAAACCCACAGATCATTAGCACAATACGTGTGGTAACTGTCTGGTATACGTCCGTATACGGACGTGGTTCCTTCTCGCTCACACATACGAGTTGTTCACGGTTTGATGCTGGTAAGGCTGGGACACTTCCATTTCCTCCGTACAGGATATGTTCTTGTATTATCCGTATCGCGTAGCAGATACATCCACTACTGGTATTCATGGTGTTTTCTTGATTATCCTTGGTCACCTGTGAATATAGAAGAACGACAGTGATATAACTGAATCAAAAATATTGATATGGAAAAAAAACAAAGCAAATGCAAAATAACAACAATAGACTGTGATTTCTAAATATTTTTCTAGCTAATGAACAGTTGATAGTGTTAACAGAAAAGATTGAAACTTGAACAGGAGGAACGAACTTGGACGTTTTACTCTAACAATGTTAGGCCGAAATGTTAATCAACAATTCAATGCAACAGTTTATTTACTATTCAAAATTCAATTTTAGTTGGCTGACCAAGCACAATTTATCCATTGCATTGCCGATATATAGACGTGGAATCAATACCCAGTATTAAGTATTCCGAGCAAACAAAACAGGGTCCGTTATCCAATCTCATAGTCCGGGAACAGAAAGTTACATTTGTTAGCATTCTCAATGGAGCTACAAGACTTTTATCACAGTTTCTCATTTATCCTATATCACCATTGATGACACATTTTGTACCCAACGTTAAGCTTTGGTATACTCACGTGTTACATTGTTTCCACAGGTTTTCATATGCACTGAACAATTCTGATATGTCCAATCATTGAGCAAAATCAGTGCAAGACCATTTCCAAAGCTGCACATTTACTCATTCACACTCCAGACATTATCACCTCGCTTACTCCTAAACTAACATCGCTGAGGCGAGTGAAAACAGGACGGCGCGGCTGTAGACTGCCAGCTAGATATTCATTCCTCCGCACGCTGCCTAGATCTACCTGTCCGGGGAATTCTCCTCGCCCAACAGCTCTGTGCAGGGAGATGAGGCAAGCTGCTGACCAGCGGAATTAACCAATAGGAGAGAGAGAGAGAGAGAGAGAGAGAGAGAGCTGGGATAGGATTTTATATTCAGCATAGATGCAGACATTCTGAGACACTTGACGCCCGTGAGGTGACGCCAGTATGGTGTTCAATATCCTTTGTAACGTGTTCTGGTGCCTCTGTTTTATATCACAAATGTAATGAATCATTGTTAGTTATAACATAATATATTTACTGGACCTATAAATGATTTTACTACATATGAACAATGATAATTTGTAATAATTCTCAGCATTGTTAGTCGATGTGTCAGTGTCATTTTATTTGTCCTGTTATTTGCTGAATGATTGACAAAAATGACACCACCATTTGTGATGTTTTGTAAATCATGTAAATTGATCACTTGTACTGGTTTTACTTTTGTACATGAGTTAGCAACATGAGTTAACTATATTGTTATACAGGGTTATTCAAAACAAAGTATATCAAAACTATTGCGAAAAATGGCTTTGATAATGTCACCAGTCCAATGTGGAAAACAATATACTTTTTCTATTCTTCCACAAGAATATATGTGGATTGCCGCGACCACATTTGTGTTAATTTCAAACAATTCTGACCAAGATTGAGTAATCAATAGTCCATGAAAACTACACTGAAACTGTGAATTTTTGGTGATTTTTCATTAGCCCTCTATATATATATATATATATATATATATATATATATATATATATATATATATATATATATATATATATATTTAACGAGATATAAGATAGATAGCACTATTGAAATGACACTTTGTTGTTGAAAAATGTCTAACTGTTGATCCACTTCATATTACAAATCTATGGACCAGCTCAGTGCATGTGGAGAGTCATACAGTAGTCACGTATGATATATGATGGAGTGATACTATCAAAGAGATATCATTCAGTTCCCATGCAACAATGCATGTTTATCAGATATAAAAAGCCGCACATATTTTAAATTTATATGAGAATAAAATGAATTGATTTTTTTCAAAAATGCCATTAGATGAAAGGATATTGTATCTCAATATGTTTTATAATTGTAACAATACCAAAATTATTCGGTATTCGGCAACTCAACTAAGTCCATCCATTACCTGGTATGTAATTGATGCATAAATTAGCTGCATAAATGTCGCGAATGTATATAATTGTAAATGGTTATAGAGATTATGTTGTGTACAGTATTGTTTTCTTGATACTGCTGTTTTCCAAATTTGACTTTATTGACTTTAAACAGACCACCAGAGCAAATATGCATAGTACTAGACTCCCCCCCCCCCCCCCACCCCCCTCAAAGAGCGCATAAAAACTCTAGCTCTTAAAAAACGTGATACAACAGCAGAAAATTTGGTTTGGGCAAATTAAGTTGACACAGATTGAATAGAGAAAGATCGCTGCAACAGTCTCGGTTCTACACACAAAGCCCTGCTACAGTGTGGGATTGGCTGGTATACGATATCACCATCAGATTGACTTTGCTCGAGAATTCATAGTCCATCCAGATATGTCATTCTTATGCCATGATCAGAAAAGACGAATTATAAAATTCCTCACAAACCGTTTTAACGTTTGTTCATTTAATTAGTTCAGTTCAGTTCCTGTGTCTGAATTGGCAAATCACAAATGAAGAGAGTTTCCACCACAAATAGAAGAACTGAGAAGATCTCCTCGGGGAGGTAAAATACAACAGTTCAATACACACTACAACCATCAGACGGATGATATTTCAGGATGTTTGCGCTGATTATTCAGATTCTATATTTGTCTATATTTTGTGAAACGACACAGTCGATGACTCGTGCAAATAATGAACAACACTGTCACCAGTGTCTACTATCTTGTCATGTTTCTGTAACAGCATTGACTGATACAATAAACTAATTGTCATATTCTCAATGGTAAAATGGTAGTTGCTGCACATCGTTATCTAGTTAGGTAGTTGCTCCACATATATATATTCCAAGAATAACCATATTATAAATTGAATAGCAAAGGTTATTCAAATAATACTGCAATAGTCTATTATATAAAGGCTCATACCTTACTCCTCAAGAACACATCACACCCACAAGCATGCCTAAAGTCTGGATAGTAGTGAGTTACCACACCTACACATGTATGTTGCTATTACTTTATTAAAAAAATTTCACCCACCTAATGAAACACCATTATTCTTTTTTGGAATATCTTCTTTGCATATCTTGAAGCCATATGACCGCATTTTGTCGGCATCACTGCTCAATCTTCCAGCTGACTGAACACTGAGTGGAGATTGTCCAATTATTTGCGGGTCCCTAACAAAACCTTCAGTTCACTCACATGGACTGATATGCTGAAACAACACTCATGCTGTATCACTAATCAAGTGTAAGCATATGTAAATAATCACTCTCGTTTATTAAACCACTCAGAAGGTGACAAAATAGATATTGGTAGATATTAAGCACCAGACATAGGCTGTTGCTTATACTCGTATCAGTGACATTTGTTCATATATATAGGTAAACACAGCAGAAATGCGATGCGAGTCATGATTCTGTCCAAAATGATTTTGCCAATTCGGTTTTGACTTTGCATAACACAGTACATGCCTGAGTGTTCAGAATATTGTAAGTATCAACATGAAGTGCATTCCGTGAAACGGTAATTGCTTTTGATGCAGAAACCCCGACATGGTATATCTTCATTGACATACTACAATTGACCAATTGACGTACCGTTATGATGAAGTTGATAAATAAATCTGCAAGAATAGCTGTTACGTCTGTTCTGAACAGGATCGAATTAGTATACAGATGTCCAAATTCCGTGTTAAGATTAAGATAGCAAGAGACACCTGAAATCACAGGCGAACAATTATTGACAACCCATTGACCTTTTTCGTCTCCGGCGTCCATTTTCATACAGAAATAACCATGCATTGTCATGTATGTATACTGTTCCTCCAGTACCTTAAAAGGCGGTGTGTTTTGTAGAAAACAATATTCTATATTGCCTATGTCAATGCATGATATGTACTTGTTGTATGACACTGTCCTTGACTGAGCTCACAGTCACCCTAAATGTAGCTAATCGACCAGGATAACAAGGGGAGTAATCGTTCAACCACCACTCAATGTTTAGTCATCCGGAAGATTGGGAAGTGGGGTTGACAACTGTGCTAAAGTGGTCTCCATGCCGTTTTCTACTGTTCTGAGGGGAATTTGTTCCTGTGTAATTAAAGTCGGTGTATGCGAAGTGTTTCACAAGAAGTGTTTCACTGGTGAATATTATGCAAATTAATCATTGAAAACTGGGTGAATCAACTGAAGATAGTCCACAAATTTAGAGTCGTCAACATCTGTGGTTTCATCCAATCCATCTTCATTTTCAAATTTTGTGATGAAATATATAGAGATATTCCTCCAGGAATATTACTCTGTGTCAAAAAGCACATCAATTCATTTGAATCATCCGCCTGTATAACATCAATATGATAGCACGTGAAAAGCTACTAGTTGGCATTTCTTCTAACAGCAAATGCATCAAGGCAATATGTGCAAATATGATTTTATTGCTCGAATTCGATAAATATAAAGAACATTTGATGTGAACAAACTGTTTACATTCCCACTGCAATGATATAGACATATAATGGCATGTACTGTCTTTATCGTCAACATGGAAAACTGACTTTTTTCTCCATCTTCAAAATACACTATACATAATAGGATTCTAAAACAACTAAACTGTGGATTTTTCTATATACTTCTATCAGCGATATATGACTAACACAAAACATTGTCAGAATCCAAAAACATACGTTTGTACTCCAGGGATTTAAATTACTAAGATAATTTTATTTGGTAAACAGGCCCAAATATCGTATCCTGCGCTTCCCTCTATATTCAGTAAGGAATAAAAAGGTGACAGACGGATAAAATGACATTCATTTAGTGGGCGAGTAGTATTAAGGCGCAGCGTATGATGCTTGGACCAGTAAACAGTTGGGCCAATATCATGAAAAATAACTCCATGTTCTCAGGGGCCATTTCACAACATTCAATGCACTCAAATATCGCCAAAGAACACCATAATAGTATATATATTGCTCACACCAATCTCGCCAAGGACGAACAACATCTATAACCATGGCTCGAAAGCGAAAAATCGTGGCTTCCTACAATTCCGTCGCTCAACATTGTGGTCCTATGACTGTCGGGCCCAAGGATATGGTACTTGGGCCGACTGTCGTAAGAAAGCTACCATCCACCTGAGGAAGCATTAGAATACTCACGGAATTACTGAGAGTATAACTATGCGATTTCAAGTGCAGCTTCCATGATTGGACTTGAAGAACAAGTTTCTCATACATAAATTAACACGCAACTTCTGGAACGGGATTGTGGAAAGGGAAAAAAACTCGCATTTTGCACAGATAATCAAACCAATAGAGCTATAAGATTTAGAGTATTAAAAGGATCAATACTGAATTTGTTATCCCATTTCTCTTGTCTTAACTCTAAACTCAGATTTCAGGAAGTTGGCGAAAGGCACACTAGTATATGGCCAAAAAGTATAACAGCTCGTTACGGTAATCCTAACTTTACTATATGTATGCCACTGAGCCATGCGGGCAATAGTAATTTGAAGCTTGAGTTACTCTGAGAAATCAGTGGAACAATTTAAAAACTGCAAATCTACTCCACATACTATGACCTCGTTTATATTATATAGTAATATAAATTATATTACCTGGCATCAGCATCGATGAGGCGAGTGACAACACCACGCCGCTGCTGAGGACTGCCAGCTAGATTCTGCCACACGAAGTAGCATTGCCTTGCAGCTCAGTGCTGGGGGAATGCAGTGGGCGAGCGGAATTAACCAATAGAGAGAGATAGGATTATATGCAGCATGGATGTAGACAGACTAGTTGCAGACATTCTGAGACACTTGTCGCGAATGAGGTGACGCCAGTACGGTGTTCAATTTCTTTGGTAACTCGTTTTGTTCCCTCTGTTTTACATCACAAACATAATGAGTCATATCTAACCATGACATTATATGTTCACTGGATTAATAATTGATTTTACTTGATTGATAAAATAAGAAATGTTAGTCGATATGTCAGCGTTAATTATTTTTCTGTCATTGTGCGAATGATTTATAAGAATCAATCTGAAATGTGAGATGTTTTATAACTGGATAACTTGTTTCGCTTATTCTTTTGTACTTGTAAATAACCCTGAGTTGACATCGTTTGTAAACAGGATTATTTAAAACAAAGCATACCGAAACTACTGTGCAATATGATGTTGATTATTTCAGAAGTCCAATGTCGAAAACAATATTTTTATTATATCTTCCTATGGCAATACCACGTAAGTTGCCTGTATCAATAACAACCGCATTTGTGTTCATTTCAACTAATGCTGATCAAGACGGGAGTAATCAATATTAGATATGATATGATGACATATTGAGTCGTGACAAATATGTGATAGATAGCACTAGTGGAATGAAACTTGACTGGAAAGAAGTCGAACTGTTGATCCACTCCACACCATAAATATATGGATCAGCCCAGTGCATGCGGGCAGTCTATGGGGAACAATTAAATTGACCCCAATAGTCCCCTATCAAACATTGATGGATTGGTTCTCTCAGAGAGACATGATTTCATTTATCGTACATAAATGCATGTTCATCACGCATAGGGAAAAATCTACTATTTTTATGAAAATAATATGATTTGATGCATTTGTTTTGAAAAATACCGTCAGTTGACAGGATCTTTTATCTTGATATGATTAATGATAGTAACAATACTATCAATATTTTGTGATTGGTAACAAATCATTCAAAACATATGATTTGAGTAAAAACGTGAAACCAACACCGAAATATAGATTATTAATATAGATGAGCAAACAAAACCAAGCCCGTTATTCAATCTCGGATAAACAATTTTTGTTAGAGACATGGGAAGGAATTGAGTCTTTGAACACAAGCAAGTATCAACATAAGCATCATATCGCCTGGTGCATAATTGATGCACAAATTAGAGCAAAACGGGCGTTTTTTTTCAGACTCGTCGCCCTAGACAAACATGTCTAAGGATGTATTAAGGAAGAACTCTGAACTTGACCTGAGTTCCCTGCTAATTCAGCATTCTTCATTTCCGTCGATATCTCAGAAACTGTATGTCATAAAGCAGAACGGACGTTCTACACAAAGATGCCTAAGGGCTATATAAGTTACACTTCGACCACGGACGTTTTCACATTCATCATGGTTCTAAACAAGGTTTCTTAGGTATATGTTAGGTAGAAATAGAGCTTAACATGAAATGTCCCAAGGCATATTCAGGCCTTGACATCTAGTTTCTGGAAGTGTTTTACAGGTAGATATTATTCAGATTTATCATTGAATATTATTATTCAACTGAAGAAAATCAATTGATTTAGAGTCATCAACATGGCTTTATCTAACCAATCTTGTTTTTTTCAATTTTCTGATAAAATAATTACATATATTCTGCCAGGAACATTACTCTGTGTAAACAACGCACATCATTTGAATCATTCGCATATATAACAACAACATAATAGAGACAAGTGGTGAAGATGCTTCTCTGCTGAAAATGTAAATGAGAGTATTAGCGTGAAAAATTACTAGCTGATATATACCTAACAGCAAATTCTTTGACGCAATAAGTGCAAATACCTTTGATCTAATCATTTGAATTTTTCAAAACGAATTGATGTCAACAAACTGTTTACGTTTGCACTGCCATGAAACAAACGTGAATTGGCATGTAAAGTCATTTTCTTCAACATGGAAGACTGCACTTTTTCATCCTTGAAATACAGCATACATAAAACGATTTGAAAACAAATACACTGAACTGTTTTCCGGATTTCTGTTATTTCTCTATCAATGATTTATGATTAACAAAATGTATTGTTAGAATTTGAAGACATACGTTTGTACTCCGGAGATTAACACATTATTAGGATAATGTTTATTCGAAGAACACTTGACAATATCTTAACAAAATACCTCATCTTCTCAGGAGCCAATTCACAACATATCATAAACTCAGAACAAACTGGTTAATACCACATAATTTAGAATATTAGTGTTTGAGAGATGTATTTCATAGGATTCGTCAAAGATGAGTTCCTTGATTTTTTTTGTTTTGTTTGATGTCCCCTTACCTGCGACGCCCGTGAGGTTATCAACAGCCTTCTAATCGCTTTAGATAGGGCGGTTCGTAAAGTATGACCAAAGAAGTAATTGAATTTGCTTGACTTAATTTCTGAGAAGTGACATTTCAAGCATTTCCGTTGGCATATCCACGTCGATGTAACCCATTGCTGTGAGTGTTGCGCCTCAGATATGCAAACATGCACTGTCGGAGTTTCAAGATACGTTTAGTGTGTTTCGCTTTGCTTTGCTTGATTAAAACCAGAAGAAGCTGTGATATCTGAGCGCTATTCGTTACCATTTCCATGTCGACCTAATCCCCATGCTGTATTATTTTCTCCACAGTGGCGCAAAGAGGCACTGTTATGATTTCAGGAGATGTTTGCCGGAGCTAAAATGCAATTTACTTGATTAAAACCAGGCTTACTTGTGATACATCTCCCAGTTTTCAACATTATTATTGCATGGTTGTAGATTCATGCAAATTACTCTACATGTAATATTTGGAATATAAGTTCCACTCGAGGTAATGACGAGAACAACTTAATGCCAGAAACAACATATGATGTATTTTCACTGTACATATTATGCAGTTAGTATACGTTTCGGGAAGGACTTGATCAGATACAATTATTTTGTATTTCCTGCACGCAAGGAACTTGCATGTGAGTGATTATGCGAGTAATTATGTGTCACTGAGTAATTAATCATTGTAGTTCGAGTAATTTTGCCAAGCATCAATCGCAATTGTTTCATATTATGTCCACCTGTATAACAATGTGTCTACGGCTGTGAGAGTGAGCCCAGAGATACAGATCGGAGTGTAGGTGTAAAAGAATCCCATGTCTTATGTGAGGGTTAGAGATTTCCCGACGAGTCGTCAGTGCGAATCCAAGGCGAGCACGGGATGCACTATTCCACACAAAAATGACATGGGATTCTTTTTCTCATCCGTCCAGTCCCGTATTGACTGTTTTCCATACTGTTTTCGCCATGTTTTTAGGTTACCGAACCTTTGGTCTGATAACCTATTGCCGTGGCGTTGCGTCCGTCGTCCGTTGTCCGTTGTCGTCGTCGTCGTCCGTCCTCCGACAACAATTTTATCTTTGAAGTTTACGGTCGGATTTTTCTGAAATTTTGCACAAAAATGCTTAAAAATATTTCGAGAGGGACGTATTTTTTAGCTTTTTGATTTTCGCATTTTTTTTTCAGAATGGCGACCGTTTTCGTCAAAAAATGGCCAATTTTGGACTTTGACGGTCGTTTTCTCAAAATCTGTCCAGTAACTTTTTTTCTTATTGATGCAAAACACTCCTCATATGTACCCCTGTGACATGTACAAATTTCGTTGCCCTTGAATCTCTCGAAGAGGGGGCCCAAACCACGCCCAAATGGGACTTTCCCATGTTAAATTCTCCTATGCTTTATAATGGAACACATTATGCCTAATATCTCACTTAATATTGAGATTAGAGATTAGGAATCAATTGTGGACATATAGGAAACGATATATGCTGAATATTCTCGTGACCTTGAATTTGACCTCTGACCTTGGTTTCAAGGTCAGAGCACAAAATGGCTAATATCTCGCTTATTGTCGACTCGACCGCTTAGGAATCAATTGTGGACATATAGGAAATGACATATGACGAATATTCTGATGACCTTGAATTTGACCTTTGACCTCATTTTCAAGGTCACAGGACAAAATGGCTAATATCTCACTAATTATTGATTTTACAGCTTAGGGATCAATTGTGGACATATAGGAAATGATTTATGTTGAAAATTTATCGTGACCTTGAATTTGACCTCTGACCTCAATTTCAAGGTCAAGAGCACAAAATGGCTAATATATCGCATATTATCGACCTTACAGCTTAGGGATCAATTGTGGACATTTAGGATAAGATATACGCCGAATTTTCTGATGACTTTGAATTTGACCTTTGACCTCATTTTCAAAGTCAGATAAAAAATGGCTAATATCTCACTTATCAACTTTACAGCTTACTAATCAATAGTGGACATACTAGAAATGATAAATGCTGAACATTCTTGTGACCTTGAATTGACCAATGACCTTATTTTCAAGGTCACGGGACAAAATGCTAATATCCAAAATATATATTGTCCGGTAACCTTTCCAAGCCCTTGGGCTAATTTTTTCACTTCACGTGGAGCAAAATCTGTGCTCGATCATCTATGACTATCCATTGTTGTACATAGCCAACCAAGTACGTCATCAATTTTGTATTGTTACTTCATACCACGTGACACTACGACCTGGGATAGATTTTTTCCAGGTTGGGTGACAAATTTTCGCTATTATCGCATATGACATACATGACGTTTTCTGACAGAGGGTGACAATGCGATATCTCATGCATCCCGACGCATGCTATTGTTTGATCAAGATAATCACCATGACCTACAAGCACGCTTGACGTCACTTCTGGGTGTACATGTAGATTAATGTGAAAACCTTTTCACAAAAGAAGTGTAAACACAGTAGTTTCAGGTTAGTTCAGGTTAGCAGACCTATTTATGATTGTGTAAACACAGTAGTGTGTCTTACGGTTAGTAGGCCTATTTATGATCATTTTTGCCATCATTTCAATTTGTTCTTAATTTGGATATATTGTTGAATATTTGGGAAGCTTCCAATTTTTTACAGTCATATTGTTAATAGGTTTGCCGTTTAATACAAATAACCTGATGTTTCTATATTTATGTAGCCAAAACGTTTGCATTATGATTTGGTTTTCACTAATTTTGTGAAATACAAATTCATAACGTCATATGCTGCACTGTTTGAACTAGAACAAATTGAATGGGAGTTTTGCTAATATTATGTAAATACCACCCTGTGTGTATATTGGAACAGCCGATTATTCCCCGAGGGAGAGATTACTGATGTCTCACTAGGGGAATTAATCGCGGTACCAATATACACACAGGGGGGTATTTGTTATATTATACCGAATGTCGGTTTAATAAAACGTCATTGAACAATGCAACGCATGATGCTACCGGTTAGAATATCAAATTACCAATCGATTATTATATCGTTTATTGCGATCTGCTCCAGCAGAACATATTACTTCACGTGTATTGACCAATCACAGAGCGTGATTCTTACATGAGGTATAATATACGTATTTATATGTGAAAACGGAATGAATGAACTGCTCATAATGTTTCTCTGATGTTTACATAGTAATTATGACGTTCATAATATTCAACTATGCAGGAAAATGATGTAGTTGATTTTTTAAAAAAAAAATTTTTCAGTAGAATGTCAATGTATGTCAACGTCCAATGTATCAATAATTGACCTATCGCCAAAGCCCCTAAAAGTTGTCCGAGTTTCACATATTACGTCGGCAAACTTCTCTTTGACCAATAATAACGTTTTGCAGAATGCGTCGAAAATGACGTAAAAAGACTCGGACAAACTGGTTCTGCGATAGGTTAATTAAAGGGCCACTGTATGGGATTCGGCTTTTAGGGGATTTCCAAGATTTTTCTCCCGACGCTTCTATTTATAGAACAAAAGGTCAGATTACGTTTTGACCCAGAATCTCTGCCGAGCCAATTGTCAGATCAGCCCAGGTCGGCTCGGCAGAGATCCTGGGTCAAAAACGTCATCTGACGTTTTGTACTATAAATAGAAGCGTCGGGAGAAAAATCTTGGAAATCCCCTAAAAGCCGAATCCCATACAGTGGCCCTTTAATGCCATGACATACTGGATCATTATACCTTTGTATGTAGCATGTATTCATTTTCACCAGTGTTGCTGTATTCAGAGAGAGTTAAACTTTTTCAGTTGTGTTTTTGGACCAGATATTCAAATTTCAGTATATCTACCGAATACAGCATCGAAAAGGGTTTACGGAATATAATTGTGAAATACGAAATAAATGTTGGTTTCAGGGTATGCACGACTTAGTTTCACCACAAATCGACAAGCGACTTATTTTGACTTATGGAATTTAGATTTCAACTGCGGGTGTTCTTTTAACAATGCCTCAAATCTCCCTGGTGTTATCCGTGACCGCCAGTGACTATTGACTCAACAACTGGGGTATAACTGATTCGAGGACAGCTGTTATTTGCGCAAAGCAGATTACTTGGGCAGTTTAATTTCTTTCCGGAACACCTGATTTCACCCCTTTATGGCCATATATGGGGGTTCATGAAATTCCATTTAAATTTTCTCGATTTTGCCTGACACTGAACTTTGAGATTGGATTATGAACTCGGTTTTGTTTGCTCGGATAATATATACTTGGGTATTGTTTCCATGTTTATTCTAGGACAATGTGGTATTGTTATTAGTTTCATGTTCCTATTTTCAACCTAATCCAGTTTTTTAATGTTCTGTTTGGATTTCAATGTTCAACAGCATGAAGAAAACCAGAAATATTATTTCTTCACATATGTGTTTATTGGACCACTTGAGGAAGAATGTGTTCCACACAGTTTGATGTCAAAGTTTTCTGTGGTTCCTCTCCATTCCTCATCGGAAGTTTGTTGCTGAGTAACCTAAAATTACACAATACATTGAATGGAGACTTGTTGGCAACATGATATAATATGTATGTTTCGAATAAAGAAGGAACTCCATAGTGTGTATTTCCAATCTGACAGTAATAGATACCAGAAAAGAACACCAACCAAAAGAAGCTCTCCTACCTATGGAGCGAGGACGACACAGCCTGGTCCAAGGATCTGGCCTCCCGAGGTCTTGTAAACCCAGCGCCCGGGCTCACCGACATTGCTGTCCGATTCTAACAGCCAGAGCTCTTGACTGGTGGAGGCTGGGTGCTCGTAAGCCAGTCCATTGTCTCCGTCATTGAAACCGACCTTCAAGAGTACATCAAATGTCCAACTTGAGTATGATTTCTGACACGATTGAACGTTTTTATTTGCAAGGGAAAAAATAATAGGACAATAAATACGAGAACAATACACGTACGACGGCAGAGTGACCATCTGAAGTGGTCCAGCTGATCCTCTCATAGTTGAACATCGCAAAAGTATCGATCCCATCGGTGGCCAGAACGAGTTGGTAAGTGTTGGACCCATAGGGTGTGCGTTTATGGTGAGAATTGCTGTTGTCATACGCCATGACATAATAGTAGATAAATTCGAAAGAATAAACATCCTCCCAGGTGGCTACTAGAACCTATTGACTCAACAACTGGGGTATAACTGATTCGAGGACAGCTGTTATTTGCGCAAAGCAGATTACTTGGGCAGTTTAATTTCTTTCCGGAACACCTGATTTCACCCCTTTATGGCCATATATGGGGGTTCATGAAATTCCATTTAAATTTTCTCGATTTTGCCTGACACTGAACTTTGAGATTGGATTATGAACTCGGTTTTGTTTGCTCGGATAATATATACTTGGGTATTGTTTCCATGTTTATTCTAGGACAATGTGGTATTGTTATTAGTTTCATGTTCCTATTTTCAACCTAATCCAGTTTTTTAATGTTCTGTTTGGATTTCAATGTTCAACAGCATGAAGAAAACCAGAAATATTATTTCTTCACATATGTGTTTATTGGACCACTTGAGGAAGAATGTGTTCCACACAGTTTGATGTCAAAGTCTTCTGTGGTTCCTCTCCATTCCTCATCGGAAGTTTGTTGCTGAGTAACCTAAAATTACACAATACATTGAATGGAGACTTGTTGGCAACATATAATATGTATGTTTCGAATAAAGAAGGAACTCCATAGTGTATATTGCCAATCTTACAGTAATAGATACCAGAAAAGAACACCAACCAAAAGAAGCTCTCCTACCTATGGAGCGAGGACGACACAGCCTGGTCCAAGGATCTGGCCTCCCGAGGTCTTGTAAACCCAGCGTCCGGGCTCACCGACATTGCTGTCCGATTCTAACAGCCAGAGCTCTTGACTGGTGGAGGCTGGGTGCTCGTAAGCCAGTCCATTGTCTCCGTCATTGAAACCGACCTTCAAGAGTACATCAAATGTCCAACTTGAGTATGATTTCTGACACGATTGAACGTTTTTATTTGCAAGGGAAAAAATAATGGGACAATAAATACGAGAACAATACACGTACGACGGCAGAGTGACCATCTGAAGTGGTCCAGCTGATCCTCTCATAGTTGAACATCGCAAAAGTATCGATCCCATCGGTGGCCAGAACGAGTTGGTAAGTGTTGGACCCATAGGGTGTGCGTTTATGGTGAGAATTGCTGTTGTCATACGCCATGACATAATAGTAGATAAATTCGAAAGAATAAACATCCTCCCAGGTGGCTACTAGAACCCTCTTTGGTCTGAAGTTGTCGTTACAACCCTCAAAGTTGTCCCGGACGATGTTTTTGGCTTTCCTAATGGCGTCTTTATCGAACCTGTCGCTGACAAGACGGTACCAAACCTTGCCCATACCGTCAGTCACGTAATGATCTCCCCAGAAAACGGCAGCAAAGTTACCATCATCCACGGGAAGACTAAATGGCACAGACTCAAAAGCGTCGTGCACTGATACAACTCCATTCTCGTTCACCTGTTCAGAGACGAATGCTAATTATGGCATGCAAGTTTTGGTATACAATAGCTTATTGTCTTATTTTGTCCTTTATGGAAGGAATACTTCTGTCCAGAATGCACATCGTATGTTTACAATAGCATCTTTTATCTCATTTTGGGTTTAGTTTTGGAACAATCACGCAGTAGAGTAAGGATATTGTAGGTGTAATGAGGGAGATACGGTATTATGCCTCGCCAATATATGAAGATGAAAACAAATCTACAGACTATACAGCTCTACAGACTCCTAAAAGAGGCATAATTACCATTTCCACACAGGTGACAAGAAACTAACATACCGATGATTCATTTGGGAACAAAACTTTATCAAAGTACAAAAAAAGACAGACTCACATAAACTCTCCTGTCTCTGGCGGAGAAGATCTCGTACTTGTGTTTGGTGATCATCTTTGGAGAAGACCCATCATCTTGAAATGGCAACAGTTCGTCCAAAGTTCCAGGTCCGAAGTTAAGCAGTGGGCTTCCCCGGACCACACCTAGATTCAGAATTAGAACAGTAATATATAATTATTACTTTGAATTATATGCTTAGTGAGATTGAAGATACGAATTACGGTGACATGTTAGGATCATATATTTCTGAATATAACGTGCCAAGGACTCCTTCAATATGGACTACTGAGATATAACTGAACTTACTTGCCAGACTCACCAGTGTTAGAACCCAAAGTCCATACATCGTCCTGTAAAAACAAAACATTGTACAGTACTTATCTCAGTAAATATATTTATAACGAATTCTATGGAATGAAAAGACCACTGAACTCACCGCTGATTATGCCAACTATGTCCTCAGTTATGTTCAACGTCCACAACAAGGTTTTTTATAGCTTGGTAATGTCGTTAATTTTGTTTGGGCTGGTGAAATCGACACTTTTACCTGGGTTAGATTCCATAGGTATTCACCACAAAATCACATTATTTTCCCTCAACATCTGTGACCTTTTGGGTGTTGAACCCTATCGCCGAATCTATACTAGTAGTTGGAATGATATTTATTGGTTTCATTGGAATTTAATAAGCCATAATTTTGTTCATTTGACATAGCTACAAAGCAGTCGACACCTTGTAAAAGTATACGACCAGAATTCTGTTGGAACATCTGGCGAATTCTGAAATGTTGAATTTTTTTTGGCTATATTTCCGACTAAACGTGCTAAACTAACTGAATGAAACATAGTCACATCAAGTGTAATGAAAATAACCAGTCCTCAGGGAAATTGTGCTCATTTGAACAGGCGGTTCTCGCGTAAATACAGGAACTGTATCCATCACACGCAGATGTAAACAAAGCATAGAAAAGCGAGATAGACTAACAATTCCACACACATCATGGTATATCAATGATTACTTTCTCACAACTACACTATATATGCACATATGAACTGGAAAATGTACTTGATGTGGACTTTTATGCGCGATTTGAGCATTTGTTTACATTCGGGTTTGATGGATACACTTCGTTTGCTTATTTACAAAACCGGTGCAAAATGGGCACTAAAACGGATGAAAAGACAACTCGGACGGACTGTAATCGTCAAAATCATTGAGCACACCTTTTGTCATATTGCATTAGATGTGTTTAACAAAAAAATGGTTTTGAAAAAAATATATTGCATACATTCGAAGGCAGCAGCTTTAACTAAGTTTTTACTGAATATTTCATTCAAATAGATGATAAAGGATTAATGTTTAAATTTTATTTATTTTACAACAATTAGTGAACAAGCAGAGGTATAAACATTAACATCTCTTGCTGACCCGGATCCTGGCGCATGGTTGGTCATTAATGTGGGAGGAATCCAGAGAACCTGGTGAAACCCACTTGCCAGGATTGACGACCACGTGCATGTAGTGTCGAGGCCAGGGATTGAACTCGCACCTACTGCAATGAACCAACTGGTGAAAAGTCAGCCCATGCATTATGCGTTATAAATCTGTGTAATCATTTGAGTTGGCCAGCAAAACCTCCACAAAAAGTCAGCATATAGACATACAGAGGGTTGGGCGCCAAACGCTCAACGCTCTAATGTCAAAACCTAATAAACATCAGTAATCATAAAAAGGCATTGCTAATAGTAGTTTGAATTCCAGGCTAATGATTATTTATTAAGGATATTCTCGGCTCCTTGCACAGATGTTCTCAATTCTTTATGGGTGTCCTCGATCGGGTATGTCAAACGATAGCGTAGTGTACGTATCAAAATACAACAGCAAGCGTCATGCGCGTAAGTCATGGATTGGAAACAATGTAATATCATCCAAAACATAAACCATAGAGTGCGATGAAAATGTCGAAGCTGGTCGTGAAAAGCAGCAAAAAAATCGAGATAGGGAATCAATACTGTCACGAAATACGCTTCTGTCTCGAAACATTCCCTATATTCCCAGATCTACCCGTGCATTGGTGACTAGTATCTGTACTAAACGAGAAACTTGTTTGAAGAATGACCCTGGTTTCTATTGTTGTTTTTTGGAGTATTTGTAACTATAATCTTCAAAGAGAACAATGCTCTCGATTTTTTCACCCTAAAACTGGAAATACAGAAAACTGATATTGACAGGATTCCAACACGGTTTCGAGAAATGTTCTAAAAGTTGAGGTTGGCCTACTGTTAAAGCAGTGTTTGTTGCATATTTTAGAACTAACATGTGCATCAAACATCAATATTGAGCGTTGCTGCCGGGTTATATTGATACTGCAATTGTGAATAAACATTTTGAATGTACACTTGACACATACAAAAATACCTAAACAATTATTTCAGTTTTGTGTTATTGCATTGAACTTTCCATTTTTACCTTCCTAACATGTATGAGTACCAGCCATTTTGATTTCCTGACGATTTTTTTTCTCTACAACTACGTTTTCATGTTTCAACAAATTATTTCTCAAGCTAAAACTGTTATTTTTCTCATTTAGAGTAGTACCTTTAGGGTAATCAGAATGATCAGCAACAACAGTTACGAACCTTTACATTGTATTTGACCCTCTTCATGAGATATATACATGTATCTTCTAGATACGTATTCATTGAAACCAGAAGAACGGAAATAAATATTGTTTTTTGTATTTGCTTTGTATATATCGGTTTCTTTTCTGGAAATGTATTCGAGTCACAGGATGGCCTTGCAGGACACCAGCATTCCTAATGGACTTCTGATGGTTTCCTGAATCAATTTTGACATATCTTCGCGTGACCGAATGGCTGACAGCTACCAGATAGTTTACCCTTTTGTTCGCATAAACCCATGTTTTTGTAGTACAATCTGGAAGTGACAATAATGGCTTTGATATTGCAGTGTATTTTGACATCGATGGAGAAATTTGTACCAGTATCAAAATGAAATCCAAGTTAACAAGCATAGGAGTTTCTAGTGTATCCCATATATCATTTTGTGACAAAGTAGCGAATATTCACGGTTTTGAATGGTTCTAATTGTGATAAATTGTCATTTATACATTTAAGTTATTGTCACACAAACATTCGGGGGCACGATGGTGACTCCTCACAGATCATGGCGACTCGATCCGTGGCTCTTCCATGGTGAATCGGGGTGAATCCTGAATACCGGCCTATAATAAACTTTATATTCCTAAGGAAGAAAGATGTTTAATGTTGTGTCTCGAATATTGAATCTGACGCTTGATTCACTCGGACCAAATATTGTAACCTGCCTAGAAACCACTAAGTATGTGTACATATCATAAATGTATCACCGATCTATATCGATCATCTCATATCATATATTCGAAAAATATATAGAAAGGAAGAATGATGTCATAACGTCATAAAAATTTGTCAAAACGTGATAAAATCTTTAAAATACTACAACAATATGTCATATCATAATGTCATAACAGTTTCTTCCCCCACAAAAATTTTGACGTGGATGTGATATTTGTTCACGAATTGAATATGACAACCTCAACTGGTTTATTTGTTTACTCAGGTAAAATATATGTAACAGGAGGATCATTTTTGTTATTTCAATTCATTTCTATCGCTTTTGCTCACATCGTGTAAATTTTGCATGTATTGTTGCATACAGGAAGCATCCGTTGATGTACAGTTATATTGTTGAAACAGTTGCCTCATGAAGCACAACACATGGTGTTTGTATATTTATGTGAATAAAAACGTTTGCATTATGATTTGTATTATATTTATCTGAATAAAAACGTTTGCATTATGACTTTGTATTCGAGACTGTGTGTAACAGAGATTACAAGACAATGTGACGTACACAATGTCCACTGCTGCTCTGTGTGAACTGGAACAAATGTAGTGTTTCTCTGGCTCTGATACCGTATCTATATATGGAGTAAATAGAGTAAATAGAAAATAGTATAGTAAAGAGTAGATAACTACCAATATTGTTTCTGTGAGGTATACGAATAGTTCTTAATATCCAAATACACAATTGTTTGCTATATTGTTTTTGGTCTAGTCATATTGATAATATATATATATAAGTGTACGGTAATTGCCAGCAAAATACCATTCAAGGTCGTGCAATGTATTTCATCAAATATAAATATGACAGTTAACCTCCAAACAGTTAGGTAATGAAGGGTCAGAATTTGAAAGGCATTTCTTGAATATTTTTTTTTCACAATGAAATGTTTTGTAGGGTAACTGATCAGCACTCTAATACTGAAAAGAAAATAGTGGGTCACCGCACTGGTTTCTCCGACATATATATCCGATCACATTTACAAAAATATACCTAAAATGACATATCTTTCAACAGTTTTGCCAATTTTTTTGTCCATATTCACATTTTGCATCATGTTTTCCATGCAAACGGATACGGTGATCCCATATTTTCTTTTCGGTTTTAGGATGCTGATCAGTTACTCTATAACATATGTCATTTTGGAACTCTGGATTATGTTGATACAGTTATTTACAAATGCATCTCTGACCCCTCTTTACCTCACTGTTTGGAGCGGACTACCTTAATTCATGTTATAACTGATTGACATAGAGTTGTATGTTCCTGTGTTCAGTATTACATTTTCCAATTTTGTATTTTCTCACTAGTGCCAATATATTCAATCATAGTTCAAGTTTGTTTGATTTCAGTTTTGTAGTTCAAGACACATTATGTGTATCATTGCGGATGTCCCCGAATGTCTACAATATGATATATGCAACAAAACTTTGTTTTTAAAACTATGTTCAATTAGTGTAGAGGATTTGAGTCAACCAATTACTTTTTGATAATTCTCGATGAATTGAAATTGAAATATATCAGTCAAGTTATAGATATATAACTACATTTATACAATTTATCAATATATTCAGTCACCGAATAGTAAAAAAACCCCTTTCAGTTCGTTTTTCTGTAGATGATAAAATATGAATAAACACTTCATCTACAGGATATAAAAAAACTGGAATATAAGCCATACACCCACAAGATGTGATTCACGATCAACTTTAATAATATATTCATTGCAACATTCAAAGAATGAAGGTATAAAAACTGGTAAAACAGAGATCAAATTAAACAGAACAAATTCCATATAGCTTCTGACAATTGCTCATTTGGTGATTAACATGGACTCTTGTTTCGTCCACACAGAAGCTATTGTATTCATTTCAAAGGTACCTGCGGTTACCAATCAAAGCAAGGACATTTATTTCAACTGTTGGTGTTTCGTAACAATACCGCACATCTACCTGGTATTGTCAATGTCCTTCGTCTCGTTTAACTGGGGATATTCTGATTCAAGAACAAGACTTTCTACAAGGCCTATAAAGCTTCACTGGTTTCGGCAGATGATGTCTAGGGAAAACTGGAACAGTGATCATTGCAATGTTCTGTTCCAGTTTCAACCACTTTCATGATAGTCTGCATTCATTATCCTAATCCTCAACAACGTGATAAAAATGCAGAGATATTGTTTTTGCTGTTTACATAGGTGTTTATTGGACAACTTAATGACAAATCTTTTCAGCACATTTCGTTGTCAAAATCTTCTTTGGTTCCTCCGTTCCTGAACGAAAGCTCGCCACTGAAAAACATGGAAAAGTGATGATTTATGAACTTACTGAAAACTAATGATTTGCACCCTTTTGACTGGCGAAGGAATTGCATGTAGAAGAAATGACTTCCGAGGAAAAAAGACGAAGACATGATCAGAAGAATTTATCCTACCTATGGCGCAAGGACCACGCAGCTAGGTCCAAGGATCTGGCCTCCCGAGGTCTTGTAGACCCAGCGCCCGGGCTCACCGACATTGCTGCCTGTTACCAGCTGCTGGTAGTCTTGATTCACCGAGGCTGGGTGTTCGTAACCCAGCACATTTTCTCCATCATTGAAACCAATCTTGGAGAGAACATCATTTTGTATGCGAATTCTGGCAGGTTCGCTATTGATATATGTTGAGAAGAGCGACCACGTGATTCGCCAGCAGAAAAAGTAAATTAACAAAAATAGAACACTCACAACGGCATAGTTGCCTTCCGAGCTGGTCCATTCAATTCTCTCGTAGTTGAAAATCGCGAACGTCTCAATACCATCCGTGGCCAGGACGAGTTGGTAAGTGTTGGATCCAATGGGTGTGCGTTTGTGGTGAGAACCGCCTCCATAATACATGGAATAGTCGACATATTCGTACGAGTAGACATCCTCCCAGGTGGCTACCAGAACCCTCTTCGGTCTGAAGTTGTCGTTGCAACCGTCGAAGTTGTCCCGAACGATGTTTTTGGCTTTCCTGATGGCGTCCGTATCGAACCTATCGCTGACAAGACGGTACCAGACTTTGCCCATACCGTCACTCACGTAATGATCCGCCCAGAATACGGCAGCAAAGTTACCAGCATTCACGGGAAGACTTGATGGCACAAAATCGTTAAAAGCATCGTGCAATGATACCACTCCATTCTCGTTCACCTGTTCAATTATCAATGGATATTTTACATGCAGGTCAGGGTTTACATATTCGGTTGAAATAAGAGCATTAAAACCATCTCTCCACATAATGCACAAATTGTGTTTACATTTTATCTTGTAGGATTGAAATCACCCAGTGTAAACGGTGGATTAAATACAGTGTAGCTGTAATCAGAGGAAAACAAATGTAGTTCTCTCTAAGAGTTAAATATCACAAAACATCTTCAGATTCATAACCTAAGAGGCACCTATTATCAACTCCATGTTCCTTGGACAAGGAAGTGACATAACGATGATTAGTTTGGTATAAAAAAAAGGCTAGGGAATGACACTTTATAAAAACACTCACATAAACTCTCCTGTCTCTGGCAGAGAAGATCTCGTACTTGTGTTTGGTGATCAGTTTTGGAGAAGATCCATCATCCTCAAATGGCAGCATTTCGTCCAAAGTTCCTTGCCCGAAATTGAGCAGTGGGCCTCCCTGGACCACACCTAGGTTTCATCAACAGAGTAGTACTATATAAACATCAGTTCAAATTATTGATGAATTGAGTGTGGGATCGAAGACACTATGACACTAGGAATTATTGGGACAGCAAGCGGTATACATATATTTCTGATTATAACTTCACGAGTCTCCCTTCCACATAAGTCAGTTGTTTTCAGGCTTGGACATGACTGTGACAACTTACCCGCCACACACACCAGTGTCAGAACCCAAAGTCTGTACATCGTTCTGCAAAAACAAAGCAAAACAATGCACTGATACAGGTACGACGTGTCATGACGAATACTACTACGAAGAGACTTACCACAACACTCACCGCTGATTATGCCGAGTATGAACTCAGTTATGTTCAACGTCCTCAACAAGGTCTTTTATAGTTTGATGGTGTCGTTAATTTTCTTAGGCTGGTGAAATCGACACTTTTACCTGGTCTAGATTCATGAGGTATTCATAACAAAATCACATTATTTTCTGCAGCATCTGTGTCCTTTTGGATATTGAACACCGACACTAGTATTTAGAATGGTATTTTATTAGTTCGACTGGAATTTGATAAGTCATAATTTTGTTCATTCTGAGCAGCTCCATTTGTGGGAGAAAGTATGCATTATACTCAATTCAAAGTATACGCTCTAAGATTCAGTTAAACATCTGGTGTATTCTGCATATCAATTTGAAATGATCAATAATATCAAAACATATCTTGGAAATATACATATAGTCCATTGCATATGCTAGAAACTTCATAATTTTTAAGGGTTCATAGCATCATTGATAAATTGAGTCTAGAAACATGATCATGAATGTGCTTAATGACGAAAACTATTTAGGCGAACAAAGGCATGTTATTTACAATTATGTAGAAGACTCTGATATCATGATTCATGATGGCATGATTTTGGCCAAATTGTACTTACTCCCTGACTTCTAACATGGTATTCTCCCCAATATTCTTCTATATTTGTGATTATAACATATCATCAATTTATTATTAATAACGTGCCAAAATCTAATGCGCGGCACTGCTCTAAGGCGCAATACATAGAAAAAAGTAGAAATAGAAACATAAAACATAGGGGGAAGATGCTTCTGCAATTGAGTGGTACCGAAAACGCAAAATGTTATAACAATATTAAAGGCAAAGTAATGATCTCGTACTCCAGGGAAAACAAGAAAGGCTATCTAGAATATATTGCACAGGTGCTCTCTATGATTTATAGGAATTTTTGATCGGATGTGTTAAACGATAACTCCATTGTAACGTAATAATCTGTCGCAAAAAAATAATTGAAAAAGTTGCCAAGCCACTGGTTGATAGGTACTCAAAATCTTTGACAATTGTGCAATAAATTATGCAATGCTGTTTTACTTTCCAGCTATTTCATGATTCTATGAAATTGTTTTTTTTTCTTCGAGATATTCTGTGGTTCCAGTTTTAAAACGAAAATGATTTTTTGTTGATAATACCAGACTAAAAAAGTTGAACAAGGGCAACACTTCAAACGGAATTTCTGAACCATCTACAAGTAGATTAACTGATACACTGCAACCAAATGTCACCAAGAGGAAACTACCCAGTCAACACGTGACATCACAAAACCTCACAGTGATATCACATACGCCTCACATCTTTGATGTCATATTCGTGATGCCACAGGAATATCACTGTGACCTCACAAGAGTGACCTCTATCGTTTGAGGTCAATGTGATGTCACTATGACCTCAGACATAATGGCATCACATAGGTGATATTGTTGTGATGTCACAGGGACCTCACAACTTTGACCTTAAAGATGTGATGTCGATGTGATAACACGATGGCATCTCAGATATGACATCACAAATGTGATATTGCCGTGATATCACTGTGATATGATAAAAATGGCCGATATTTAATTAATATAATAATTAAGTCGGAATTTGAGGTGGACGTGAGTTATGGATGACTTTCACATAGAATCAGCCATGAAATACCATTTGGCAGACTTTGTGACGCTATATGCGTAATGTATGGGACATATTATTATTTGTTAATATTATTTCCGAATCTGCATCCATATCACATGAAATGACATTTCTCTATTTTGCGCCGCTAGAGACGTCACACCTGTGAGGTCGGTGTGAGTTTGATGAGGGGTGACAGTTTGAGGTCACCTCGATGTCACACTGTGACCTTGCTGTTCTCTGAATTTGAGGTAACTGTGAGGTAAATGTGAGGTCAAATTGTTGATCGATGCCTGGGTAAACCTGGGAAAACAATAGATAGTCCACGTCATGCTACAGAGTATTTTGTGACGGCATCGATTCCTCACGTCAATAATTTCAGTACATTTCACATACAGCCATGACAATTTTATTGCAATATATGGTCTATGTTTTGGATGATATTACATTGATTCAATCTATGACGTATGCCCCTAGCACACCCTGTTGTATTTTGATACACTCACTACGATTTGAGTATACATTCCTGATCAAGAACCCCCATAAAGAATATGAAGCAGCTGTGTGAGTAGCCGGTAATACCTTTGATAACCACAACAATGGAATATTGGAAAGATGAACTTGATAAAAGTCAGGTCACAAGTAGAAATTAATACAAATTATAACATGGTACCACAGGTCGCGTTTTTGAAAAATAAAGTCCATGTTTCTTCAATGGTATTCGTCATTGAACATTTTCACATAGTTCATTCCATCAATAACAATGTGACAACCGATATCATTCGAGTTGAAATATATACCAAGTAGCCGCACATTGTCTGCGTCGAATTGTGTGAATACTATTCTCAAAAGTGGACTGCCTCATAGCTGTGTGCATGAGTTTGCGTATTATGGCTTATCAAATTTCAGTGAAACTATTGAAATATCATTTCATCTACTAGACTGGATTCCGTAATAGTGTTCAATATCCAAAGAGTCCCATATGCTGCAGAAAATAATGTGATTTTGTGATGAATACTTCATGAATCTAACCTAGGTAAAAGTGTTGATTTCACCAGCCTAACAAAATTAACGACACTATCAAGCTATAAAAGACCTTGTTTAGGACATTGAACATGACTGATGTCATACTCAGCATAATCAGTGGTGAGTGCGGTGGAAACTCTCTTTCTATCAAAGCATTCCTCATAGCTCTTCTTACTTATCAATACAATGTTTTGTTTTGTTTTTTACAGAACGATGTACGGAATCTGGGCTCTGACATTTGTGTGTCTGGCGGGTTAGTTCACATATGTTCTGAACATATATATATATATCTCATGTCTATATATATATATATATATATATATATATATATATATATATATATATATATATATATATATATATATATATATATATATATATATATAACTGATCTTCGAACTGATCTTCATATAGTACCCTCCTGATTACAAACCTAGGTGTGGTCCAGGGAGGCCCACTGCTCAATTTCGGGCAAGGAACTTTGGACGAAATGCTGCCATTTGAGGATGATGGATCTTCTCCAAAGATGATCACCAAACACAAGTACGAGATCTTCTCTGCCAGAGACAGGAGAGTTTATGTGAGTTCCTCTATCTCAATATTATTTATATTTTATTTGAGGTTTAGTTTTTGCCGGGATCTGTAGCCGGTATGTTAGCCCTTAATAGCACATCTGAGAAATGTTACGTAAAAGCACATCAGGGGCCTCACAGGCGCCCTGGTAAGTAATTGTGTTTTCTCATATACATCCCTAATAAGCTCTTTTTCGATCCTTTGGATCGTTTTTGATAGAGAATGCTCTAGGCACACCTCATGATTCTCGCTCCTTTTCCCAACCAAACCGTAACATATATAAGCGTTGATGTGCAGTCCCGGCACTTTTCTGTCCACCGCCATCCTTGCTTTTTTTGCCATTCAGCTTTTGATTTGTTTTCCCGGTGTAATCATGGAATTCAGTCTGCAAAATAGTCTGTTCAGTACCAGCCAAAGCGCTTCCTCTGTTGCTGTCCTGTACGTACCTTTGCGAGAAACCATGTCGTTTCAGTCCAATCTGGCAACCGGTGCTCATGATCAGCGAGTGCGGGATTAACACCTTTCGTCGGTGGAAGGAATCCTTAATATGTGTTTCAATTGCTTGGATCTTGGCTCGGTGTCCACGGAAGACATGAGATGCGACCTGTGTCAGATGTGGCGCCCATCTACCTTCATGCTTACAACAGAGGGCTACTCCAAGGGCTCCCAGACCCAAAGGGATGATCTTAGGCTGGAAGACTCATCGGGAGCTATGCCAGACCTTTATCCTGGCATGAAGGTGGTTCCTGCTGTGTTGGGGGTCGTTCCCCGTCACAGTACAAGTCCTGGGTTCTCTGGTGTAAGGCGTTTGACGGGCACGGCCTGGGACCTGCTAGGCAGCCTCATGTTCCTCTCAGGACGGATTCGATTGTTTCGTCTCTGAAGGACCCGATCTCTCAGGGGAGGAGGAGAGACATGTGAATGACGATTGTGACCGTTCCTCATCGGAGGATTAGGCCAACGATCGTGGCGAATGGTCAAACTGGGGTGGACTGTTAGAGTCCATCGCGAGACGTACATGCCCCTATATTTTTTTATTTATTTATTTCGTACACAAGGACACGTCAACATAAATACGGTTACATTGTGCACAGAGACGTGATGGAAAACTGCAGATCATCACGATAAAAAAAACACTGTGTGAAGTCGCATGTAATTCTACTTTCTAGGCGCATGTACAACAAGTCCAAAATTACTCGAGCGTCATCCGATACGGTTATACTAGAATATAGCTGGTGAAGTACCGGTGCATCATTGCATATACCATGAAGTAAGTGACAGTGGGTAGTGCGAGGTAAGTCAAACAAATAACATTTGTTATTTGTCGATCAAGACTTTGGAGTCATCTCGGGGAACCAGATGGTTCGTTGGTGACAGTTCGTTGACTATTCTGAATTACAGACCTTCTTTAATTCTATAGGTACATGCAGGTTTCCATGGTTACTATTGGGTCTATCAGATCCAACTTCTTACCAGTCATTCTAAAAATCTTTGCCGTAGTTTTTGCCATCATTTTGGTGCATCAATGAAGGGTAGGCACATTATACGAAACAGGGGGCCTGGGAGGCCCCCATTGGTATTGTGGGGGTTGCATGTGTAAAATCACGTAATACCTTGATTTATCTTCGACCTGATGAAACCTAAATTCCTGGCAACAATTGTAAATGATAGTTGTAGGAATACCCGAAGCTATTTTGCCATAACAACAAATGAAGTGAACATAACTACATAAAATGTATTGAGGGGGCCTCCGAGGCCCCTAATATGCTATTAAGGGTTAATAAAAACCTACCTAATAATAATATATAATTAGAATGGGTCAGCTGATGATTCCCTCATAATGTAAATACAAATTCAGCATTCAGCATACAAAATTATTACAATGATATATTAGATCATCAATTTGCACTATTTCTGAGATAATATTTTAGAATGGTAGCTGTGCATCTTGAGTCAAGAGTCTGTAGGTATGTTTTTTATATATGACTATTGGACCGGACTTCTTTTGTATCCCTTTTTAGTTACGCTTACACTGTATCCAATCCATTTTCACACTGGGCGGTTTCAACCCAATTCACACCAAACCCAGTAACAGATATAAAATGACAATCTAAGCATATCAAGTGCATTCTGGGAAGAGATACCAACATAAGCCAATAAACTATTGTAAACCTCATCCTTGATGTAAAAATATCCATTGATAATTGAACAGGTGAACGAGAATGGATTGGTATCGCTGCACGATGCTTTTTACGATTTTGTGCCCTCGAGTCTCCCTGTGGACGACGGTAACTTTGCTGCCGTATTTTGGGCGGATCATTACGTGACTGACGGTATGGGTAAAGTCTGGTACCGTCTTGTCAGCGACAGGTTTGATACAGACGCTATCCGGAAAGCCAAAAACATCGTTCGGGACAACTTCGACGGTTGCAACGACAACTTCAGACCGAAGAGGGTTCTGGTGGCCACCTGGGAGGACGTCTACTCTTTCGAATATGTAAATTACTACTTGAGCGATGACGGCAATTCTCACCACAAACGCACACCCATTGGATCCAACACTTACCAACTCGTCCTGGCCACTGATGGTATCGAGACTTTCGCGATATTCAACTACGAGAGAATTGAGTGGACCAGTTGTGAAGGATACTCGGCCGTTGTGAGTGTTTTGTTTTTTGTTATTTTGCTTTTTCTGCCATATCCCATTGATGTCCTCTCTTCCTACATGTATCAATATCTAGCCTTGCCATAAAGCGTAAACAGAATGAACATTTAATGTTATCGTCAAGATTGGTTTCAATGATGGAGACAACGGGTTGGGTTACGAACATCCTGCCTCAGTGAGTCAAGACTACCAAAAGCTGGTAACGGACAGCAATGTCGGTGAGCCCGGGCGCTGGGTCTACAAGACCTCGGGAGGCCAGATCCTTGGACCTGGCTGTGTGGTTCTTGCGCCATAGGTAGGACAACTCATTCTGGGTTCTTCATTTATCCATTATTGTCAGATGTGACATGTGCAATCTGTAATTCATTCTTATCAGGAGGTTTGCAAATGATTTGTTCCCATAATGGTCCCTGTTACAATATATTAGAATATGTTATTTATGCTTTTGACAGGCATCTCATTTGGAATAGGACGGAGCTGCTGAAGATTTTGACAACGAATTTTGCTGTACAAGTTTGTCAGTTGTCAAATAAATGCATATATAACAGCAAAATAATAGTGTGCTTTCACTTATAACATGAACTCTTTGAATATTGATACAGAACTAACTGTCTTGAGTTTCTTTGAATGTAGAACAACTTTTTTGTACTGAGCATAGCACCAAAACATGAGACAAATCTGAACAACCAGGAAAAGCCCTAGATAACACTAGATAAGCTTGAAGTAAAGAATCATTAAATCAGACTCCACCAGCACTAAAAATGGAGAAATTATGTGAAATTGTCCCACGATAATTGACAGTCTCAAATTTGCCAAAAAGTTAGTACAGTAGTGAAATTATTTGAAAGACATAGACCCGTGCAGATACATGCCGGAATGAACAATAATCGGTGTCTAATCGGAACCTTTTTCTTTGTTTGTCTGGATATATAGTTCTATATCACTGCAGGCATTGGAGGTTATCGTGGAATCATTCGTCAGCTCGTGGAAACGAAATTTAGAGTTTGCTGGAAATCATATCGTGTGCTGTATGGCTAGTGTTCAAAATTTACTTCTATACCTTTTGGATGAAATGTATATTGAACTCTCATCAACTATAGGGAATAGTAACATTGATGCACTGACGAGGATTAGGGCCAACTAACTAGAAGAGTCTTTTATTAATTTTTGTCGATCTACTATCGACTCTATTTGACAGATTGACCAGATGTATGTCGAGAAATAATTTTGTGTAAAAATGTGGAGACGTTGCAGATCATTCTATGCCATTATTTCCTTTGACAATAGCTGGCAAAAGGGAGGAAACTGATTATTTATTCTGTAAAGTGTATGGAATAAAAGCACAAATGAATACTGACAAACAGACACATTCATATACCAAGACCGAGTCCATGGATGAAGACTACACACGCAGTATAAGTGGTTACATCCAAGTGATACTATCAGTATCAAAGTCAGTCATTTTAATATCACAGCAGGTTTGTGCCCTGCTAAAACGCTCCTGTCGCTACAAGAAGGTGTGTGCCCTGCTAAACAGACCCTGTATTGCTACAAGAAGGTTTGTGCCCTGTTAAAAAGGTCCTGTATTGCTACAGGAAGGTTTGTGCCCTGCTGAAAAGGGTCCTGTATTGCTACAGGAAGGGTCGTGCCCTGCTAAAAGGTGTGCAACCTGCTTAAAGGTTTTACAGTGTAACTGAAGATGACGTCTTACTAAAAAATAACATTATTTTGAAAGTACTCCTTACTTTCGTGAATAATGACAGCAATGGGCCACCGAGACGACATTAGTTCTGGTTTGCTTTTCGTGATACATGTGTGTGCTTGTACGGCTGCTTTTGATAACGTTTACTTCTGGTGACATTCGCATTCATGGTCAACATGTTAGGAAATTTGGATATTTGGATAATTCGTGAATCACAAATAACATACCTGGGGGTCTGTTGTGAACATGCGGAACCTGATATGTGCTGAATATCCTAGTGACCTCGAATTGACCAATGACTTTATTTTCAGGGTCATTATACAAAAGGCTAAATATCTAAAATATATATTGTCTGGTAACCTTTCTTAGCCCTTGGGCTATTTTTTTCCAATTTCTACTGGTGCATAGAATTCATTCATCAACTAACCACTATCCATACTAGTTCTAAAGGGGTAGGGAGGGTCATGGGGCTGTTAATACATATTGTATATTTATTTTCCAAATTAATAGAAACTCATCTTGTGTATACCTACCATTTGTATTTGAGATACAAGTGTATAGTGTACTTCACCGCTTGAGCAATCAAGTTACAGGCATCGGCCTCTGGTGGAGTCCACAAATTGTGCATTTCTTATATCATCTATTGAATATGTTCATCTTGTGTGCAATTTGGAAATAAATTACTTACTTACTTACTTACAATCAGGCATACATTGTTACTGGAACATTATTTTTTGTTTTTGTTTTCTCAACTGGATTGTTTGCTTACAGACTTAGGTCTTTGATTGCTACCTCTAGCGGACATACCTGTAACATTATATATATTTCAAATATTATGTCTCTTGAAATAAAATTTCTATCTATCTATCTATCTATCTATCTACCTAACCTCCCGATCATAATTTCCCAAGCACGTTTGCTTTGTTTATAATGGTTCTTCTGAAGTATCGAGTGGATTGGTCATCTCCAATGAAGTTCGTCCTTGGCAGTAACAAAATAATTTATTCCAACTATTTCCAAGGAAGCATTGCGTGGCGGTTTCTGCCCAAGGATCACCCATTTTGTTCGTTCTGATCATGTTTGATGTTTCAAGTGGAGCATGTTTCACATGGTTGAAAAATTTTATAGGGAAAGGTTATTTATCAGCCAATTTTATCCGGCAAATGTGGCAGATCATCATTTTAACACCTTTCCACCTAAGTGTAGTCAACACTAGTCACGTTGTCATAGTAGCAACTGTCCTCCGCGCAAATGTACAACACTAGGAGAGCCAATTTGAGCCCAACGCTCATAGTCCTAAGTATTGTGTCTAGTATGCTTTCGAAAGAGTACCAGTTGTCCTGCTTTTGAGTGGCTAATTACCACATTGCACCATTTTCATTGAAGGTTTTTGTGAACGCCCATGATAAACAAATACCCCTGCACTGTGGAGTGGAGTTCACGTGACATTAATTAGCCTTGTGACTGGAAAAACACCTGTAGTGATTTCCATTAGGGCTCTACTTCGTACTGCTAGGGGATAAATCCCATCCATTAACACAAACACGCACTGTTAATGTCATTAGTATTGAACACAATGGGCTCACGAGTAGGTGAACGAACCGTTCATTTTCGTGAAAATGAGGAATTCCTGTGCAAGACAATGTTTTAGCCTTTTAGACATAGTTTAGACCATGTTTTTACAGAATGTTTTTGTGGAGATTGCTCTATACCATTATGATTGGAAAAGTGGATGATTTTTTCCATATCCAAAATATTTTTCAATGTCGAAAAAAAATATTTGGGGGAAGGCGGAATAGGGGGGGGGGGGGGGCAGTTGGAAATGGCTAAAAACAGATACCGGTAACTTGATTTGGGCCAAAAACGTTACCCAGCCAACCCGTTGAAAAATGTGGAACGTGCAGAAGCATACACACATCACAAATGTATATAAGGGCAATCGTATGCATGATTCGAAAACAAAGTGTCCGAAGGGTGTAAAGAAATTGGCCGCCAGAATTTTTCGGCGTTTTCTGACCAAAAACAAAATGTTTGGACCTTTCGAGCTTGTTTAAGATCAAATTCAAGGTCATCACTGAAACCACAGTTTTCCTCTCTTGAATGTGCCAATAGTTGAGCTCTATTTTGAAGTGTTCAAAAAGTTTCCTCTATATAGTTCCCATTATGATGGAAAAAGTGGCTTAAAACTTATTTTTCGAGGGTTTGACGCGAAATGGCTCAAAACAATTAGTCATTTATTGTTTGGGCCATCCAGGAAAAATCAAGATGTCCGCCATGTACAGACTGGCGATTCAAGGGCAACTAAACTTATGCACATCATACAGATACTGAGGGAAACTGTGAACAAAAAGTAAAAAAAAGAATCTCTGAACAATTTTTGAGAAAATGGCCATGAAGGTCAGGAATTGGCCGTTTTTTTTTGTCTAAAATGGCTACCTTTTTGAAAAAAAATCGAAAAATTCAAAAACTTCCGACCGTGATCTCCAGATAAATTTGTTCACATCAAATCACCATTTTCGTTGAAGGTTTTTGTGAACGCCCATGATAAAAAATACCCACTGCACTGTGAAGTGGAGTTCACGTGACATTAATAAGCCTTGCGACTGGAAAGACACCTGTAGTGATTTTCATTAGGGCTTCACCTTAGTACTTCTAGGGGATAGATCAAATTCGAGGTCATCACTGAAACCACAATATAGGTTTTCTCCCTCTTGAATGTGCCAATATTTGAACTCTATTTTGAAGTGCTAAAAAAGTTTACTCTATATAGTTCCCATTATGATGGGACAAGTGGCTTAAAACTTATTTTTTCGGGGGCTTTGACGCGAAATGGCTCAAAACAGTTAGTCACTTTTTGATTTGGTCCATCCAGGAAAAATCAAGATGGTCGCCATGTGCAGACTGGCGATTCAAGGGCAACTAAACTTATGCACGTCACACAGATATTAAGAGAAAACTTTTGAAACAAAAAGTTTTTAAAAAAAACACTCTCAGAACAATTTTTGAGAAAATGGCCATGAAGGTCAGGAATTGGCCGGGGTTTTTTTTACTGAAATGGCTACACTTTTGAATAAAAAATCGAAAAATTAAAAACTTTCGTCTATGATCTTCAAATAAATTTATTCACATCAAATCCAAATTTCCTGTTTCCAAATCCATAATATTATAATGATAGATGTTTGAAAGTCCTCAGACATTTTAGCCCCTCTGGGTGGGTCCCTCACTAGAGCTTGTCCTTAAGAGCATTTTTTAAATGGGATACATTTTGGTTGCTACGGATGTTCTCTGGCAGTATATTCCATAACACCGCGGCTTGTAAGAGAACATATTTTTTAGAGAAAGGTCTTATCGGAACTCCTTGTCTCTCCTGGGATGACTGGCAGACACCAGCTACCGGGAGCCAATGTAGCTCTGGGAGGATTGGTGTCACATGGTCAGATGACTTTTTCGTTGCAGTAACTTTTGCGGCCATGTTCTGAACACACTGAAGCTTGGATAGTGCAGATGCAGATGCTCCAACAAGCAGAGCATTACAATAATCTAATCTTTATGATATGAAAGCGTGAACAAGTGTTTTTTGCTGAATCTGCAGTGAGGACATCACTGATCCATGAAATATTGTGGACATATAAAAGTCAATGAAGTCACTGAACAGATAATACCTTCCTCTTGAATTACATTTTTTTAGGTATTTTGTGCAAGATTTCATAAAAGTTTGACTGATTGATATGAAGTAATATCCTTAAATAGCTTTGTTTGAATCTTGACATGTATAAAGAGCAGGCACATATATGTGTGTGTGTTTTGTTTTGCTTTTTGTTTGTTTGTTTTTTGTTGGTGGGGGGATGGGACTTTGCAAATTGAACTTTCGCTTCTTTTTCGGGCGAGCCGCCAAAACACTCACAATGCCTGCTTGTGCGATAAACCGTGGTATATTGGTCTTCGAGAGACCACTCCAGCCTATGGTGTTCGGTGTGTCATAACTTCCTACAACGTCTCCGTTACAAAAAGACATCAGCACGGTTAGTGTTTGTATGCCATTCATTTTTCTAGACGATTGGCATATTGACCTCAGATAATATTCGACATTCAGCCAGAGATTTCAAATGACATCAGCAAATATGTAGTCAAGTAACTTAATATTGCTTAATTCGCAATATCCGATAATCAGATGGCATTTTTCCGGGTAGAAATTTCGCTATGTATATAAATACGAGCTTGTGTATGGGAATACTGAATGATTTTAACTCAGCATTAGCAGACCACCTTTACGTCGATCAAGATCGCGTGATAAAGATCACGTTCGTCTCTCTCAAGTAGGAGTTGAGGATGCTTATCAGTCAGGATCCATGCCTTATCGGCAGAATTCTGGTATGTTTTGTTTGGCCTATAACTCTGCAGTTTGGTAATGGATTGCGCTGAAAATTGTTGTGTAGGTTCTATCCACGACTACAATGCTTGTCCAATGACCATTATGAAGACCCAGTCGATATTCATACAGATCCTGAACGTTATACACCGCTAATCAAATGTAACTTACATAGAAAACTGACAGCGTTTTAGGGTACAGTTTCTTGACTATGGTTAGTTTACCTATCATAGAACAATAACCTACTGCCTGTTTTGGGATTTACCTAAACACTCGATGGGAGTTTGATGGTGAAAATAGCATGTTGTGTACCATCCGCACTGAAAATACACTGGGCGAAAGAAATTGGTTGTCAATCGTACTATTGACGTCTATATCCGTTGGCATTGTAAACTCAACCGCAAACAACATCAAGAACTCAGCGACTCTAATATTTTCTAAGTGCAGTATAGAACCAAAATCACAACAACATCTCACTCCTGAGTACAACGTTCTCGACAGCTGAGCATTGACGGTATTTGCCATACGAATAATCCGCTGATCTGTACTTAGCGCTTCACTGATCAGCGGCACAAGACATTTTTCACAAGACAGCGGCACAAGACACGAACGGGCTTCTGATATCAGTTACAAATTCACTAGTACCCATTGGTACACTCTGCTATAATTCCGTTTTTTACTTGCCGGATCACGATTTCGGCAAGTAGGTTGGTCTGTTCGTGGGTCGGTGTGTTTATTTGTTTGTGGGCAGTCTAGTTTCCACGGTTTTTGCGCAATCATCGCGACTATATTGATGAATATGGCAAGGTATTCGTTCAGGGACGGCACCGCACGTTTTTGAAAGATTTCGGTTCATTGATGGCGTCACTAATAAATTATGAAATCTCGAAAAAATCCCTTTTTCTTTACAAGTATGGGGCGAATATTCTCAAATTCGTAAATAGCTTATTTATCATCGAATTGCTTTGAAATTTTAATGAGATGTGTACAATGACAACTTTCATCGACCACTTCAGTTTGGATTTGACAGCTCATGGATGCCATATGGTTTTGACAGCCATTTCAATTCAACATTGGAAACTCCATTTAACAAATACTTTTTGTTATATTTCTGTCTAGTATGTACAGTTCATGTCGATTTTGTTCACACAGTGGCGGACCATTATCGTGCATAAACTGGAAAAAGTGTATCCGGATTCGATTCGGATAATAGATTTGACAACCATTTGAATTTAAAATTGAAAACTCCAATATACAGTTTTCGCGCTAACGCCACTAAACGTTTTTGATGGACAGGTATGTGGCCTAAGACGGCACCGCATGTTTTTAAAAGAAAATGTTGAAAACTCGAAAAATCCATATCTTTAACATGGGGCGAATTTCCAAAATAATCATAACTTACTCATTTTTTTACTGAATTGCTTTGAGGTTTTGGGCAGATGTACATGATGTATAGAATGACAACCTCTATGGATTCCATGCATTAAAGGAAACTTTGCAGCCAATTTCAGGTCAATGTAGATAAATTTGCAAATCTTTGAAACCAATTAATGTGGAGACATGGAACTACTTTCTTCTTGTACCACATGACCTCCACATTCATCTTTGACCTTGAAAATTCTGGCAAGTGTGTCGACTACTAGAATGTCGTCTCGGATAAATGTTTTCATGAATTGTACATTTACAGAACAAACAGGACCATGATCGATGATACGAGAAGTGTCGATCTTCACAACTCGACACCCGTGGACGGGACATCCAAGGGGCGATTGAAACAGCGTCGTTGGCTGAACGCTCGCATCGAAATCTGCGACCTATTACATCGGGGAAACGAGTCGGTCCCCTGGATGAATTCGACACCCCTAATATACATTGCCTCCATCATCGTGTATTTATTTCCACGTGTTGATTTCATAGGATTCGTCGTGATATGCGTAGTAATTGGTCTTGCTATCTTCTTCGGTAGAACCCGCATCTTACCCCATGTAGAATCCATGCTCCTGCAGCATATACTCCGTGGAATATTCGACCTTCACGCACAGATAGCGCTGCTTTCAGGATCTAGTGCACCATACATACTGAGGAACGGAGACACATTCCCGAGAGTGTCCAGGAGTGAATCAGCAATATTCGCGGGATATTTTTTTTTAAAAATTACCGACGTCTGGATCGACTTTCACCTGTTCAACATGTCGTATCGACATGTTTCTTACCATATAAATAGAATGTGATATCGCCTAGCTGTCAAAATCGTCAACTAAATATTTGGCGATGCTGGCAAATCGCCGGCGAAGGAGTGTATTGGCAAATAACGGAACACGAGAGGGTGGCCTCCCAACATTGTGGATACCCTCATTTTTTCGAGTGAGATATGCTAAGTCACACATGTTTGTGGAACTGTTGCCTCGTATCATACTCTTTCATTCTAATAGGACGATCCACTTTTTGGAAACTGTCACTAAATTCCTAGAGAGTCAAGTACTTTTCAGGGGAAGTTCAAACTCCAGGCGATTACAGGAATTTCAGAAGATATAAGAACCCTGGTATCAGTAAAAGTTTACATCATATCAACTGTACATCGGTTATTTTATTATGTACGGGAACTGGTGAGAAATTTTACAACTCGAACAACAACAAAAACACCCAAAAATCATATATGTATTTTCGACAATCGCAACCATATACAACACGCTCACAATTGCATGGATATTAGTATATTCCTGATATCTTTGAAATGTGCGGTTTATTCACACTACTTAGAATTGGTGTATCTAGTAAACTAGTTGTTGAAATACAGTTATATGCATTCTACTTAGAAATGTAGCGTCCGGTATGACACTGAAGCATTCTAAATACATGTGTATAGTAACCTTAAACATTCACCAATAATGAGTACAGGTGACCAGAGCGCGATTCAGGATTTAGAGGATGGGGAGGGGGGAGGTGTCACAATGTAAATGTATTTAAATTCGCCCGTAAACAAGCGGCACATTTGGGCCAGGGGTCTAGGGCCCGCTGAAGGGCCCCGGAGTCAGAGCCTATTTTATGTTTGAATTATTTTACTGGCCTTTTGTCGGTGTAAATTGCACTTCAAAATTGATTGATTGTTCTCTGTTCTGAAAATTTGTTTTAAAAATGTAGAAGGGAAGCTGCATATTTCTATGTTCTGTGGTAGCTTTCTGGTCTCTCCTGAGTATACATTTCGAACAAACTCAGTATGATCAACCTATTCTCAAACATATTTCGACCTAATTTTTTGGACACGATGCCTGAATCCGCTTTTAAGCTCTGATGTATATGTATTTTTTTCCGTATGGGGGGAAGGGGGGGTCATGACGGCCGCATTTGTGAAACAAATGCGAAATGAGAAAAAACTGAGGAATATCTTGAATTATTTTTCAGAAATTTGTATGCAAAAAAAAAAAGAATAAAAAATCGACTGATGGATATGACTTTATGCCTGATCAACATCTCAATGTACATGTACCATTCAATCTTTTAATGTATACAGTGCAGGCACATACCGAGGCATGGGTTTTCGTACTTTCCAACTTTCGCCTACCTACCTACAGGACGATCTCAATTAGTATAGAAAGTTCAAGACATATTCAAGAAAACACAATGCCTGTGCAATAGACCGTGGGAGACGGACTATGTGTACTTCAGAGACTTGTGTTCGATGTCTGGGTGTAATAACTTCCTGCAATACCATCGTTAGAGTATGACATCAGCACTGTCATTGTTTGTTATGCAACATGCATTTATTTGGGTTACTAGTAAACGAGTAATTGGCATATATAACTCTTGACTCAAGTACCGTAATATCGATATTCACGTCCATGCACATACCAACAAAAGGCAATTTTTATTTGTTCAAACAGAACTTAGAAGTTCGACTGACATCAGCAAATTATTATAGATGGCATTTTTTCCGGGTAGAAAACTCGCATTGTATATAACTCGCATTGTCAACGCAAATACTGAGTGGTTTTACCTCAACATTAGCAAATTACTCTTACGTTGATCAGGATCACGTTCGTTTCTCAAACAGGAGTTAACTATAAGGTTAGTCTTCATCTTATGCATGAATAATAGCGCATATTTTGTCATTCACCATATGTGGGCTGTATGCACGGAATTGTTGCTATGACTATAGTCTATCACATATATATATTTGCCATACTCGACTCTGACATGCATGTCCGTAATATTAAGTTGCGATATGATACACATCGATGTCGAAATAAGCTCCTACACCTTATTAAAACCAACAACAATATTCACATAACCGGTCATTAATACTAATTATATTATCTATTCTGCTTCACTGTCCCAGTAAAAACCACCGGTGCAAGATTTAACATAAATTTATGTCACAGTACATAAGCATGATAAGGAACGAATGAAGTCAGTCAGAGCACCTATAAAAGATTAATATTTAAACTCGAACATATTTAGTTACAGTGGTCCCTGTAAGATAAGACCTCACCTTCAGCAGAGAAAATGAGGTCTTATCTTACAGGAAGTCTTATTTCACAGGTTCATTTACATGTTAAATTGATCTTTGGGGAATACAAAAAAGTCTTTACAGACAGGGAAGTCTCATTTCCACGGTGGCTTAGATTCGCCATCACGTTTAATTTACACCCCATTCAGTTTCCACCTCGGCGAGAACCCTTCTCACCTAGGTGAAAACCTTTTCACCCCGGTGAAAACCTCACTCCGGTGAAAACCTTCTCACCTAGGTGAACGGTGAAAACCTTCTCACCTCGGTGAAAACCTTCTCACCCAGGTGAAAACCTTCTCATCCCGGTGAATACCTTCTCACCACGGTGGAAACCTTCTCACCTCGGTGAAAACCTTCTCACCCCGGTGAAAACCTTCTCACCTAGGTGAAAACCTTCTCACCCCGGTGAAAACCTTATCACCACAGTGAAAACCTTCTCACCCCGGTGAAAACCTTCTCACCTAGGTGAAAACCTTCTCACCCCGGTGAAAACCTTCTCACCTAGGTGAAAACCTCACCTAGGTGAAAACCTTCTCACCTCGGTGAAAACCTCACCCCGGTGAAAACCTTCTCACCCAGGTGAAAACCTTCTCACCCTGTTGAAAACCTTCTCACCCCGGTGAATACATTCTCACCCTGGTGAGAACCTCCTCACCCTGGTGAAAACCTTCTCACCTAGGTGAAAACTTTCTCACCTCGGTGAAAACCTTCTCACCCCGGTGAAAACCTTATCACCCCGGTGAAAACCTTCTCACCTAGGTGAAAACCTTCTCACCTAGGTGAAAACCTTCTCACCCTGGTGAATACCTTCTCACCCCGGTGAGAACCTTCTCACTCCGGTGACAATCTTCTCACCCCGGTGAGAACCTTCTCATCCCGGTAAGAACCTTCTCATCCCGGTGAAAACCTTCTAACCTCGGTGAAAACCTTCTCACCCCTGTGAAAACCTTCTCAGCTAGGTGAAAACCTTCTCACCCGGTGAAAACCTTCTCACCCCAGTGACAACCTTCTCACCCCGGTGAGAACCTTCTCACCCGGTGAGAACCTTTTCACCCCGGTGAGAACCTTCTCACCCTAGTGAAATCCTTCTCAACCCGGTGAAAACCTTCTCACCTCGGTGAAAACCTTCTCACTTAGGTGAAAACCTTCTCACCCTGTTGAAAACCTTCTAACCCTGGTGAATACCTTTTCACCCCAGTGGGAACTTTCTCACCCCGGTGAAAACCTTCTCAACTAGGTGAAAACCATCTCACCCCGGTGAAAACCTTCTCACCCCGTTAGGAACCTTCTCACCCCAGTGAGAACCTTCTCACCCCGGTGAGAACCTTTTCACCCCGGTGAAAACCTTCTCACCCCAGTGAGAACCTTCTTACCTCGGTGAGAACCTTCTCACCTTGGTGAAAACCTTCTCACCCCGTTGAGAACGTCACCCTGGTGAATACCTTCTCATCCCGGTGAATACACTGAATACCTTCTTACCCCGGTGAGAACCTTCTTACCCCGGTGAGAAACTTCTCACCTCGGTGAAAACCTTCTCACCCCGGTGAAAATTCTCACCTAGGTGAAAACTTTCTCACCTTGGTGAAAACCTTTTCACCCCAGTGAGAACCTTCTCAACCCGGTGAGAACCTTCTCACCCCGGTGATAACCTTCTCACCCTGGTGAAAACATTCTCGCCTAGGTGAAAACTTTCTCACCCTGGTGAAAACCTTATCACCCCGTTGAAAACCTTCTCACTCCAGTGAATACCTTCTCACCCCCGTGAGGTTTTCACCGGGGTAAGAAGGTTCTCACCGGGGTGAGAAGGTTTTCACCGAGGTGAAAAGGTTCTCACCGGGGTGAGAAGGTTTTCACCTAGGTGAGAAGGTTCTGACCGGGCTGAGAAGGTTTTCACCGGGGTGAGAAGGTTTTCACCTAGGTGAGAAGGTTTTCACCGGGGTGATAAGGTTTTCACCAGGGTGAGAAGGTTTTCACCTAGGTGAGAAGGTTTTCACCGGGGTGAGAAGGTTCTCACCGGGGTGAGAAGGTTCTCACTGAGGTGAGAAGGTATTCGCCGGGGTGAGAAGGTTTTCAATGGGGTGAGAAGATTTTTACCTAGGTGAGAAGGTTTTCACCGGGGTGAGAAGGTTTTCAACGGGTGAGAAGATTTTTACCTAGGTGAGAAGGTTTTCACCGGGGTGAGAAGGTTCTCACCGGGGTGAGAAGGTTCTCACCGAGGTGGAAACTCAATGGGGTATAAATTAAACGTGATGGCGAATCTAAGCCACCGTACATTTCGGAAGTGTCTTGCCTTACAGGGACCACTGTACTACCCAGATAGTAGCATGCTTACATTGACCCAACAGTGGACCAACATATACATGAAAATTGGCCCAACGTTGGCCCACAATATTGTGCCTACTTCGTGGTGCTCATTGGGCCAACGTTGGCCCACACTTAATTGGTCCAACATAATAAACAAACATTCGGCCAATGTTTGCCCAAATGATGGAACAATAAATCCTGAAATTCAGAATTGATTTTTCATGCAAGGCTAATAGTAAAAAAATAATAAAACAAAATAACTTTATCGGGTAACTTTGAGAAATACTTTTTATATACAATTGATGCCCTTTGTCAACTCCGATATTTCACCATGTTTGAATATTTATTTTTCAAAATGGCGGATTTTTTTTGGATTTTGGTTGTATTTAGAAGTTGTCCCTAACGTTGGTGAACAACGTCGGTCAGACATTAACAGCATAACATTGGTCTTATGGTTAATCGATCAACTTTAAATAACCAACGTCGACATTCCGACTCATTATCTGCCAATGTTGGTCCAACATTTCGCTGGCCCTCTGATCGATGGAGCGATGTGTTACTAACGCCGACTTCCCCAACCAATGGCCAATGTTGGCTCAACGTAAGCGTGCTATCTGTGTAATTCGCCAGTACCCATTAGCAAAGTATGATATAATTTCGTTTTTTTAAGGTTACATATATGGTCATTATATGGTTACAGAACAAACCATGGCCGATGAGCGAAGTGTCAATCTTCACAACTCGACACTCGTGGTCAAGACATCCAAGGACCGAATGAAGCAGCGTCACTGGCTGAATGCTTGCTTCAAAATGTGTGATTTGTCGGCGTCCTGCTGTTTGAATGCGACAGCCCATATATACATTGCGTCCATCATCGTGTATTTATTTCCACGTGTTGATTCCATAGGATTCGTCGTGATATGCGGAGTAATTGGGCTTGCTATCTTCTTCGGTAGAACCCGCATCTTACCCCATGTAGAATCCATGCTGCTGCGGCATATACTCCATGGAATTCTCGACCTTCACGCACAGATAGCGCTAAACGCGCTGCTTTCCGAATCAAGTGCGCTATACAGACTGAGGGACGAAGACAAATCCCCGAGTGTCCAGGAGTGAATGAGTGTCCAGCGGTGAATGAGGAGATTATTCAGGAAATTACCCGACGTCTGGATCGGCTTTCACCTCTTCACGCTAGTGAGCGACATGTCTTTTATGAGATGAAGAAAATGTGATATCGCCCGTCATATCGCCATCTAAACATTTTGGCGATACTGGGAAACTGCAAGGGAGTGGCAAACAATAGAACATTGTAGGGTGGCCTCCAACTGGCTCCTATCATTGTAGACACCGTCTTTTTCTCGAGTGAGCAGTGCCCAGTCACACATTTTTTGTGGAACTGTTGCCTCTTGTCACACTTCTTGATGATCCACGTTCTGTGAAGTGTCAATAAATAATAAATGCCTTTCAGGGGGAGTTCAAAATGCCAGGAGATTTCAGGAATTTCGAAAGATCTAAGAACACTGGTGTAAGTTGAGGGTTTACATCTTATCAAGTGTACATCGGCCATTCTGTAAGTTATGTGTGGTGACTGGTACGGGGCGCCAAGTGTAGGTGTTTTTGTCACAAAAATGGATTTTGTCCCTCAAACTTGAAACAAATAATTACAAAATCAGTTATAATCACACAATTGATTTTGCATCACAAAATTGAGAATTGGCACATCAATGTCCATTTATACACGGTTCAGGGATATACTACTGATATATAATGAGCTGTATATTCCCATTATTGTACTAAAAGAACCGGTGTATCTAGTAGATATTATTTACAGCTTTATGCATATGTATGTGTATAGTAACGTTATTCATTTACTATAAGTGGATACAGGTAACCAGGGGCCGATCCAGGAGATAGTGTGGCGCAGTGTGGAGTGAGTGGCGCAGTGGATAAGGCGTCGGACTCGTAATCCAAAGATCATGGGTTCGAGTCTCGAGCTGGACTGCTGTGCCATTTCACTAGTGTCCTTAGGCAAGGCATTTACCACTAATGTGTCTATCTTCACCCAGGATTAAATGGGTACCGGTTGATAATGGGTGTTGTATAGAGCGCTTTGAGTGTGGCAGCTCCAAGTACAATCACTCAGACTGGGGTTAAAGTGTAAAGCGCCTTTGAAAGCGGATTTAGTTCGGCTGAAAAGAGCGCTATATCAAATCTGATAACTTTAACTTTAACTTTAACTAAAGATAGTGGAGGGGGTTAACAATGTAAATGTTAGCTAAACATTCAAACTCCGAAATCACCCCCTGGTAACATAACGCCAGTATACTAGTAGTTGGTGATTGGCTGAGGCAGTACACACATTCTATTTTGGGGCTATTAATTAGGGATCAGTATTAATCACAGCTTGAGAGTCAACGATATCATATCAAAGGGACCAAAAACCTATGAATCCATTTTTTTCTGAGAAAAAAAACATGTCGATAAGAAAACATGGTGATGCCCTATTTTGCAGGAACGGTACCAGTAAAAGTCTTGAAACCATACCATAGAGTTGATTGAAAATTTAAATATCTCAACACGAAACGAATTGATATTCACTGATGTTGAACATATGTATTGATTACTTTTCAGGCGTTTTCACTAGTGTTTTCTGAAACACACGATATAAATTTAGACCTCCACAAACGGTACATGTAGTTATTTTTTCCTCCCGAAGAAGAGATCAATGACACAGGTCAATATTTGACATTGTTTCATACCTATCTATATTATGTTCGATCCGAGACGATCATTTGTACACTTATATTTATTCGATTACACAATATTTCACACTATAAGCTTACACATACTTGTACACCGATGAGAAACATCAAAAGACAACATTTAATAGGTAAATATGGACAAAAAAATGTTGATCGCAATTACACTTGGACATATCACTTACCACGTGATCACCTGTATTTCCATTCTTCTAATATATACTTCGAATATATATATAACCAGACGCTTTCCGGTCGCCGAAGACGGCATGGGTGTATCCCCCTGAACTATGTATAATCCCTATCACCCAAACACATTCATACAGCGAAATAGTCCAGTCGGTGTCTTTCATCCATTCGTGTCAATAATGAACACTTTTAAACTTATATATAAAACTTATATATATTTTATAATGTATGCAGTCATACTCTTGACAGATAACATAATTCCTTATCTTAATATTTCTCGCCAAATAATGCTCAGAAAGTCTTGTCGCAAGATTGTATTATAAATGATTGCTGAATCTCCACCACTACTGCTGATTTCTATAACCAACTACGCTAATAATATCTGTTAAATGTTAATATGGTCAGTAACTGATACTCACTAATTATTCCCTGAACAAAATTTGGTGGATACTATTGACTTGACTCTGTTGCGCTGAGTCAACCGCCGCTATTTACATTTTCCTGTGAACGATCTACAGAATGCATATTTGAACCGATTTTGATATTTTATGCGGACATTACTTTTTATAACAATAAATTTATGAAATATCCTGTTTGAGCTGTGATCATTTCATATGGATGGTATCTGAAACAAATCACATATTTGGTTTGTGTACAAGTATACAGCAGATGTTTTTTTGCAAAATAGATCAATATTACCGAATAAGGTAACATTGATTTTACTGGTTAAATCTATTATTGCCCACAATAAAAATAGTTAACGTGAGAAATGTTTATTATTGGAATAAACAAGGCAAAGCTTTTTGTCTGGAAGAAATTGTATACTAGTACATGTAATGTTTGTGATGATTAGTTTATATACCTTACTTATTTAAACGATAACCTCTGCATTATGAGCAAATGTAGATGTTCAAATCACCTACAATGTTGGGATTGAGCAAGATTTAATATTCCAATCTTGTGACAAGCTCAACAGACATAAGACATATTATATATAAATTAATTAATATATTTTAGTTGTTAAGAATATTACTGCATGGAACAGAAATAGTTAAGGTCTGGAACTTTCACTATTGATATCGATGAAACACATTGGACCAGCAAATTGATATTTCATTTGAATTTACCAATTTTCGGGCAACACGGATAGTAGGGAAACAGGGGGACAGACCCGCGCAGTCGTAGGCGACAGAAAAAAAACCTCTAATTGATATTATCATTACTGACAAACATCTACCGGGAAAAATGTTCTCTTTGCTGAGCTCAATTATCTTATTATCATTTATTCGATGATTTGGAACAACACCAAGTATTGTGTTAGCACTTTGGTCAACACGCCTGATCGATAACTGGGAAATTCTTTTAAAATGACCACCCTTGATGCACCCACAACCATTGTGGGTCATTTTCATTACAAAATTTTCCAACAATCAGCCATTTTGGTTTCTACGACAACCAATATCAATAGGTGGTGTGGCTTTACCATTAAAGTTGGAATCAAGATTGATTCCAACCAATTAATATTCATACAAAAAATAATAAAATCAGATGAGAAAAGTGGTGCAGAGCCCTCGTAAGAAAGTTTCTGTGTCAAACGTGGCGCGACAATTACAAATCCATAGTATCTGCCAACCTTCGTTTGGGGATACAATCATAACGCTCATTACAGTATACATCACTCTGCCAGTCAACGTTATGATTGTAGTAGAACATCATGATTATGATACACACTGAACTAAGAAGGTTTTAAGTTTTTTGGCAAAATTACATTATGGTTAAGGTTTTACATCATGATATATTTACATACATCATGTACATTGTGCACTGAAAAAATAATTCTTGCTAAAGAACATTTTTATTTCGATATGAACAAACACAGACCTAACACACACAAAAAAAAACCTTCCAAATCCAATTTAAACAACTATTTTGCTTCAAGTGGTGCAAAACTTTTTTTTTTCAAAAGATATACATTAAATGAAATCGATAGCTTTCACAAAATACAATATTAACCAAATGCTACCCCATATGTGGTTCATTTTGCCCATGGTCGTTTCTAGGAACCTGAGCTTGCAAAGCAGGTAACGGTTTATTATAGAATGACATTTTTATGATTTTTCAGCATGTTAACATTTACGTAAAGTCACAATGGATACGAAGAGTACAGTGGTCCCTGTAAGATAAGACCTCACCTTCTGATGAGAAAATGAGGTCTCACTCACATGAAGTCTTATTTCACAGGTTCATTTACATGTACATGCTAAATTGATCTTTGGGGCATACAAGAAAATCTTTACAGACGGGGAAGTCTTATTTCGGAGGTGTCTTATCTTACAGGGACAACTGTAGTTCAACCAATCCAATCGATCAAATATGGGTGGTTGCTAGGGTGGAATTCGGGATTTTTTCCCCCGCCGAATTATTCGGATTATTGAACAATATGAGATTTATATATATATCACTTTTTTTTGTAACATCACTCCTGTACATGCTGTATCACATGGTTATTGTGAGTACCACATCACAACATTTTGGCCCACAGCTCAAAACATACATGTATGCAATTGAAGCAATATAGACAGAAATAATTCTCACTTGACTGCATATTTTTTTTTCCGACATCAGTTGATATACTCAACTGATCATACATACAGGTGTATTTTCATGATTTTGATACAGTTAAATAAAATGTATAGGCCCCTCACGTGTACACACTACACAGTGTACATGTACATATTACATTCACATAAGTATATTTTACTGTGTAACATTTTTACCAATAGGGTACTTTTTCATAAATGGATGTAAATATCAGAAATTCTCAGTAGACAATGGAAATATATATACAGAGTGTCCATTACTAGGTTACTAGTACATGTATAAACATAGTGCATGTATATGAAACTATAAATATAAATGCATTGTCACATATAACTTCTCATTACAGTACACATAAAATTCACTCCAATAGAATAGAATGGCATAAATTCAATCATACATTACCATGATTACAATAATGTCATAAACTGATTACCACTTATACACATATTTGTATAGAAGAAATGTATAAAACATACAACAAGAACTTTCTCATATTAAAAATCCGTAAAAATGAATAAAATTCATACCTGACATCCAAATATGTGCATACATTCATATACGTGTATGTGTATCAACATGATGAATGGAGACATCATGGCACATAATTTTTCTGTCTCTATTTCTAAAAATTATGCGTGAATGAACTCACAACTTCAATGACTTGTATATGAGATGATGCATTACAAATTACATCATGTTTCAACAATGTGGTGCCCAAGTGTTGAGAATATCTTTTGAATATTCATGAGTATATATTTATATATTCATGAATATTCAAAATAGATATACAATCCTTTTAGTGAAATAACAAGGATTTCATTACAAACAGTTTCTTCCCAGGATCCCCAGTGTGTTTTAATGAGTGTTCTTTGAGATCAGACGGATTTTTGTAACTGACACCACAAATATTGCACTTGTGTCTTTTTTCCCGATCATGTTCCAAAACATGTTTTTTCAAACTTTCTGAATGCCTGAAAGATTTGCCACAAATTTTGCATCTACATGTATTCAGATTATCATGTTGACTTATTGAATGTTGTTCTATAGCAGATTGCCGAGTAAAATCTTTACCACAAATCTCACATCGATATGGCTTTTCGCCTTTATGTAGTGCTGAATGTTTAAGGAGATCGAAATTGTCCACAAAATTTACGCCACAAACTGAGCATGTGCAATTCCTCTTCACGTTGACGTGTGCCCTGGTGTGGTGTATTTTCAGCGTTGTCTTGGACTGATACTGACGAGGACAGTGCGGGCACTGGAGGGGTTTCTTCAGTACACAGGACGGTTGTACTGTGGTCTTCTTTCTTTGTGTTGTCCTTCATGAAATGACAGAATAGAACATGCAGATTACATTAGAAACTTACAAATTACAATCACAAGTTTTTTTACACATGTGCATCTATATGTTAGGATAAAAATATGGTTTCTTGCGATAAACTGCATATTTTATTTTGGTGTTACAAATGTTACATGTACACTAGTACATGTATGATGTAGTATGCAATCATCAAATAGCATATATATTTACACACATTTTACCATTTAAAGCATCTTACTCATGTTTCGAGCTCTTGTCACAATTTACCTGGTTCCACTCGCAACTGGCTCTGGATCAGTAATCATGGTTTTCTCCCCTGTCACAAGACCAACAACGCCCTGCACTGGAGGAGTGCCACTGACTTGATTGGAGACTGGATCAGAAGCACCACCAAGAAGCTCTAATTCATCACCCATAGAGTCACTGAATCCAGTAGCAACTGGTTCTTCTTTCACCTCAGGTTTTATCATTATAACACCAACAGGCTCCTCGGTTTTAACTTCATTAAACATGTTAAAAGGATCAGAGATAGATGTTGTATTTTCCCGCAGAAAGTTGTCAAAGTCACCTTGGTTCTCCTTCTTCACTTCCACAGTTGGAATATCATTAGAGCTATTTTTCGTCAATAACTGTTCATCAATACAGTCCATTTCTAGCTTAAGACAAGCCATCTTGGATTCACAGTGGTTCCATAGGGTGTGAAATCAATTTAATATTCTTTGCGGATCCTGTCATTTCAAGTACATGCAGCACAAGGCAGTTTCATTTGCATAATGATGCATGTTATATCAGCAATTTGGTGCCTGTATATAAATAGTGCTGAATGCATAATAATCGACTTTTACTGCCCATGTTCGACTGAACGTCTGTCCGGGTCTGGTTGATTCCTTAGTTTATACGTCACTCTGTGACATAGGGTATTTTATTCATTATACGAGCAAAATGTGCGACAACAGACACTGCAACAGTCAGGCCAAGTTTGTGAGTACAAATATACAATATCGAGGACTGTAGATTCTATTGTGTCACGGTCTAAATTTCAAAAAATGCGAAAACTTAAAATCCCGTGAAAAAAAACTCGAACCAATATGACAAGGCTAAAACAAAATCCGAAATAAGACTCCGTGAACCACGTTCCGCAAGAAAAATTGTATCACCGCATTTTTGTATGGTACAAAAATTGTACCAAAGCATGAGTGGTGAGACCATGGCTGCCTCTGTCATCAAAAAGGTTACCTCCAGAATAAAATTCCTGGGCAGAAAATCACAGTACCTTGATGTAAGTACAGCAAAACTACTAGCAAATGCTATAGTACAGTGTCAGTTTGACTACGGGTGTTGCTCTTGGTACAATGGTCTCCCTGTAAACACGAAACACAAACTTCAGATTTGTCAAAACAAGCTCATCAGATGTGTGCTTAAATTATCATCTCGATGTCATGTTGGTAAAATCCATTTTGAAATGTTAAATTGGCTCCCAGTCCAAGAACGAGTTCATCATCTCCAGTTATGTCATGTTAAGCGTATCTTATCTGGCTCTGCTCCATCTTATTTGTCTTCTAATTTTTGTTACACAACTGAGGTCCACTCACATAATACTCGCCATAGTCGTAACGGTCTAGTCCTACCCCGCTTTCGTACAGTCATGGGTAAAAATAGTTTTAATTACAGTTCTATTATGCAGTGGAATGATTTACCAGTCCACTTACAATGTATTAGCACATTTTCAACTTTTAAAAAGGAAACTAAGGTTTACCTATCGGATAAAATTATTTTGTAAAATTGTATTTACTATTGTACACCATTCTAATCATTTTAAAGCATACTAGTCACCTTATTTGTGTTCTTTTTGTATTGTATTATTCGCTACCTTGAATTATTTACTTTATTTTCTTTTTTTTTGAGGACCTCAATGGAAATAAGTCCCCTATTGGACTTTTTTGAGTTATCCTCGGTATTTTTAACAATGGTGTCTAATAGTGATTTTCATGTCACAATCACCGTGTTATATTATATGGTATAGCTGTCAGGTACCTGTGATATGTTTTTTACTGTAATATACACTTGTTTTTTATACCAAATAAATAAATTCAAAATTCAAAACCGACTTCGCAAATAAATGGAAGCTGTTTCCACACATACTGGTATACTCGACTGCATGACAGCTCGGCCCAAAGACAACTCGGACCTGGACATGTCGGCCCGGAAAAGACAGCTCGGCCAATTGCATTGGACAAATCGGCCCGGGCTGATGAGACAAGTCGGCCCGCCTCTAACATAAGCTCGGACCGCGATGTTAGGCTTCAATTACTGAGTGACGACCGTTAGTGAACGCCCGAACAATTGCACAGTGGTATATTTTCAAAGGATATATACTTACAAATAATAAATAAGATTTATTATTGGCACTGGCTGCCAATTAAACAGAGGCTTGCGTACAAGTTACTGCTCTACTGTTTCAAAGCTCTGCACGACATAGCACCATCGTACATCTGTGAACTTGTTAAGGAATATGTTCCTACTCGATCACTGCGTTCTCATGGGAGAAGAATGTTGACTGTTTCCCAATCTAAAACTGTGACTTACGGAAGAAAGGCTTTCCAGTTCTCTGCACCGCCTCTGTGGAATATGTTACCTGACTCTGTCAAAACAGCTCCATCACTGCGTGTTTTCAGGAAACTTTTAAAGACACATTTATTCAAATCAGTTTATTCTTAACTATTCAGTATCATTTTCTAGTCATTACCATTTATTATTGTATTTTATCATGTTTTTATATGTTTTATGTTAAGCGCTTTAGAGCAGTTAAACTGGATTTAGCGCTATACAAATGTTGTATAATAATAATAATAATTGTATAATAATAAAAGATATATATCCACTTTATATGAAAGATAATTTTGTCATCGAGTGTTTTTATTGGTCATCCATGATTCAAACAACATGCCCGTAGACAGGCGGAAATTTCAATAAACTTATAAATATGGACGGAATTGAAGTATCAATCTATTTACACCGATAAAGTTAGATTTTGATGATGACAATAACAAACGTAACAATCATTTTGCAATAGAAACAAACCCCGACCAAATAGTTTATAATAATAATACGATATTGTAAAGAATATTTATATATGTTGCGCACATTTCACCTTTCACAGCGAAGTCCGTGAACAGTGGAGCTTACACACTTGGGCGCATTGGTAGTAATCAAGTAGTCTGCAATCTGACTATTGTCTCTATTGCCGGTTGACACCGATTGCCAAGTAGATATTGTATAGGATGAGCAGATTTACTAACTCCATTAAACACAATGTGAATTGTGTAAAGAAAACGGTGCATATAAATATAAGGACCGACCTATCAATATCATAATCAGATTCCATGCCAAACAGCATACGTTGTCAAAAAGTTAACGTTGGTGCTGTGCATAGAGCGCAAGACTTTGAATCTACAGGCCCGTGTTCAACCCAACATCAAAACTCTATGCTTGTAAAGCATAGCAGCACAAATAAGAGCATACTATAGCACTAAATTTCGAATAAGCATAGAAGTCAAAAGCCATTCAGTAATTCCAAGTATATATATAGTGCTTGAAATAATCTGTCAGATGCAGTCATGATTGCAATTCAGTCGTATTGCCTAGCAAAGTCATTCGGTAATTTCCAGTAGTCTATAGGTGCCTTGAAATAATACGCAATTCAGTCGTATTGCCTAGTCCACTGAACACTATGGCCTGCCCCTCACTGCGACCCCTGAGCCGTGTCCAATCAGCCGTACAATCAGCGACCCGAGTTGTCCAATCAGCGGAACGAGCTGGGCCGACTTGTCCTGGCCGAGTTGTCCAGCCTGGGCCGAGCTGTCCTGGCCGAGTTGTCCCTGAGCCGAGTTGTCCAGTCCCCGTATAGACTCGTATACTCACTTTCAACACTATTTTGCCCTTTCAGATTCAAATCACGGCGGACACATTTCGAAAAAAATGTGTATACACAAGAACAAATGGGGGTTTTAAACTTGACATGGACACCAAAAAAAAAAATAAAAATCCAATTTCACAATATGTCAGAAGCTCATATTATGAGACATATCATTGAATGTACGAACACTGGCCTAACCATAATACACATTTTATATTCAGCATGTTGTGCAACATGCTGAATATCAGATTATCAATTTGTTGTTTTAAGGCCGTGGGACTAGTACTGGGCGTACTAAAGTCAAGTTCAACACAAAACCGGCTCATATACACAACCATAATTTTTGGCCACAACTTTTGTCGGATCATTTTTTGTTTGTTTCCATTTGGCATAAACCATATGTGACCGTGCGTTATGTTCTGTATCTGTCATTCATACCGAGTACATTCTGATTTGTGCATAACGTTGCATCGCTATTATCAGTTACCGTCATAGCGTCTGCATACCACAGTATTTGCGATATAGGATGTCTCGCGTTCGATTGATAAACTCTTTCGATAAGGCCGATGAATCTGTATGCGCATCCAAGGATTATTTGGTTATTTAAGATAACTAAACTAATGCATTTAACCTAAGCACAAGGTTATTCCTAATAAAAATAATAAGCAAATGTTTATCACATCACCATGCCATCACCATACATCGACCAATCAGAATTGACTATTGACGATCGACGCATTGAAGTCTCCCTTCTCAGACTTTCCTCGTGGTCAGTTCCACGCTCGCTGTCCACCGGACAACATCGACAGACTTGACCTTACGGCACATGGGGTATGTAGTACCTTGGGTTTAGTTTAGCTATATCTTATTATATTGGAATTTATTTCAACAGTATCATATTAGAAACGGATTATTACTGGGTTGTGACTAAACTATTCGTAATATCTTATATCACGTTAGGTTAGTTGGTCTCAGGCGGTTTGCCACGTTGTTATACTTTCATGCTAAACGGTGAAGTATTCTGCACTCACGGGGTACGTTTTCAACCAGTGTAATCCAAATATCAAATATATAATTATGTAATTCGGTTATTGCATATATTGGTATTGTATCACGACTCATACAGTTCTTTCTGAATCTGGAAATACTAGTTATGAAATACTGTTCATTCATCTATTCGTCATATTCATTGTATACGTTTTATACAAATATTTATATTGTTATTTTTAGGTATATTTCTATGTTACAATAAACGCATAAAACATCGACGGCTCGTTCCTGTGACTCGGTCAGACATATTTTTTCGCTTTTTCAATTTTCAAGATGAAAGTTCGGAATTTTGTGAAAGAAAAATATGGTGTTTATGTCACATGGAAACGTGTGAAATTTCAAATTGATCCGACCTTCCTAAACGAAGTAGATTTCATGGTCACGAGGATTTATATTGAACTTGACTATAAAGTCAAGTTCATATGTCAGAGGAACACAGTTTTTGGCCGTATTTTTGTTTTTGGATATTAATTGAGTATCATATGCCACAATGTTTTTCCCAATTTCAATTTTTATTAGATGGAATTCTTAAATTTTGTGAAAAAAAAGCGACATGACATCCAATTAAGACACACAAAATTTCAAGTTGATCCCATTGTTAAAAACAAAACTATGGCCAAAAAGCGTGTTTCACTGACAGATGAACTCGACTCTATGGCCGGACACGTATATAACATGACACAACATAGAATGCCACCAAGACATATTTTGTACGTTTGGATCAAGACTTCTACAATTCAGTAGTAGCATACATGTAACCTAATAGACTATATAACCAGGCCCCAGTGATGCCTCAAAGATACTAACTCTTGTGCTTTCGGTGAAGGGCCTAGGTCACTCGACTGATTGACTTTGAAATCAAAACGCTTGTTCTCTGACAGTATGCAAATTTTTTTTTTGCTAATCTACTTTAGGCCACTTGATGACAATGTAACAATATTGTATAAGCAGGTTGATGACGGTTCGAAAGATACAGTTTAATAATATATTATCTTCGTAATATTATGTGAATATACTAGGTCCTCATGGACAATCTCATGGACAATAACATCCCACCTCATTGCTTCATGAAACTCTTCCATTCATTCTCGTGTTATTGGCTAATAAGATCTGAACTTTTTTTAAAAGGAAAACCATAGGCCTAATGACTTCAATTCGTCTTAAGATGCAAAATTAGCATGTTCGTTAAAGGGGAAAAAATTGCATTTAATAATTTAAGAATATCAATCACATAATTATGTCCAATGAGAACATAATAATAATGCATCGATTGATGATTATGCAAAGACGAATGGTGATATAATAATGATTCTCAGAATAGTGAACCTACAGGCTACGTATATCGGGCGATAGCAGAACAATATTCTATTCATTCTAGAAAAGCTATTCTAGAATTACTTGATTGCAAACGAACAAAAAAAGGAGAACTATTCAAGCATAGTGTCATGAATATTTTGTCCCCAACTAGCAAGTTAAATTATTTAACAAGTTAAATAATTTTTAGTTAAAATTTTTATTCGACAAGTTAAATTATTCATTCATTTATGAGAACCACTGTTTTTGGCACCTAACAATCCCATATTGTTGTCTTCGAAGCTCTAAGTATGTAAATGTGACATCATACATTATCTTAATGATTATCAAGCTTAGACCAATTAATTCAGATGTAAAACAAAATCTTAGAAAATGAATAAGCAAAATGGGATTGTGCGTATGAAAACAGGTATCTTTTTTTTCAATTACGGGCGAGTAGATGCGTGTTGCACATTCACAACTAATTGTCTTCGGAACATGGTCCACGTAGTCGTATGTTGCTCGAGGATTTCCATATGTTTATGTTGGCATTCGATGATCGTGCTATGATTTCTAGACACATACAGCAGTGAAGGTGATAACATACACATATGAGGTGCTTTTTCGTTCCGTTCCTGGTAAATGTAATATGTTTTACATGTAATATGTTATTTTATTATATATTACGATTCAATTTCCCGGAATCATCCAACACACCCTTTATATACACGACGGACAAAATATTGACCCGGACTCTTGCCGCTTGAATGAGGTTCCTGTTTGCCACCAGGATCGCCACCATGTAATTCGGGTATAGATAACCCTTAGAAACAGTCTACTGTGCCATATACATACACAGACGTAATAATGTTATATTAAATTTTTGTCATGTTTGTTTTTGCATAATGCAGACAATGAACATGACGTGTTTTTTTTTGCACTTTTTGGGCATAATAGACTGTTTCATAGCCCCAAAAGCACATGGCATCAGCAGGTACCCCATTGTGACCTGGCTTTTCCCTCGAATTTTCAATACCAAATGCCATGTGTCCTGAATAATACCAACAAATGCATTTTTTTTTTCATGTTGGGTCGACTTTTTAAAATTACTTATTATAAAGTAGACAAACAATATCGTCTTCTCTGAGGACCAAAGGCCCGAAGACGGAATGTTCCTGTGTCAGAATTCAGCCGAATGAGGGGTTATCAGAAATATCTGCAATCACCAGCTGGCAGCACTGCTTTATCAGTCTTATGACGTCATTTTACTGTTTTTGCTGGCGTTATCAATATAAACGTAATTTTCCCGCCAAAATGTACGTCATTAATGATTACAGACGATATCCGTTTATGATTTTGGTGCCAAAAAGGACTGATAGTACAATGATGCCCTCTATTGAATGATGTTTGATAACCACCTTCTATCAAGGTTATGGATGTGGTTCTGATAAGACTGTCATTTAATACCGATAGGTTGAGGTCATCCTGTCAGTACCAAATGTCAGTTTCTCTGGAACTACATCTGTACATGTACATGCACGCACTTGTTTATGAAAGCCATATCATTGTTATTACTGTGTGTTTAGTTGTGGTGTAAGCGTGAGAAGATACACGTACATCCTTGCACCTAAAAGCAAAGCTATAGATTCTCCTTAAAGTCTGACTCAAGTCAAAATGAATTTCAATTTATCGTCTTGTTTGCTCAATATCTTATTATATATATATAAATAAGCCAATCTCGAGATATTAGCAATTTTGCACAATTTTTGATATTTTGTATCGGAGTTATGTTTTTTTTTAACTATTATAATGAGTATTCATGATGTTACACAATACATTTAGAGCCATTTTCTAAATGACCCGTGCATAGTATCGCTAAATATAACACTGATAGGAATATGATCATGGAAAATATACCACAACCAGGAGACGTTTCAGATTACCATGGCGACCATACTCAACATACGGCCAATAGCAACGTGGTTGCCAGGGGGTTCAATTTGGGACTGGTATGCAAAATGATGTTCAAAATTATTGAATGGGTTTCACAAAAGGCTGTCTTCCACATTTTCACCAGTTTTGTGGCCCCTAAGTAAATTTTCATAACGTTGAGCCCCTATCAAACACGGTTGCTATGGGATGTATATCAAGAATAGTTACCTCGGTAACCAATTCTGGTAATTGAACACTGATTATATATCATGCCAAACAAAGTACATGCCAAATAAAGAACGAATTATCATCATATATAGTGAAAATCAAAAAGTTTCATCAGCTTAATTAACTTGCTTTACTCTTGTAACGCCGTGAATTGTCATTATAATAGGTAATTAGGTAAGAAAAATAGCCCAAATTTGCCACTAAAACCGCCATATCTTCATAAATAATCGAGATATTGACATGCTGTAAAAACCTATAACAATCCATGAGCTTCACTTTATCATCTATCAAAAATAAGTATCCTGACTTTAGCTGAACGATGCCAAGAGAATTTGAATCACACCTTTCGGACTGTACATGTACAATTGATTGAAAAATGATCACGAGGATCTTGAATTTGAATTTTACATGACCTTTGCCACATGTTTTGATAGCCAGGGACGCAGTTCACAACGCGATGACATAGACTCGATTATCTCATTATCTGATGAAACAGAACAATATCGGCTGCACTTGCGGAATATAATTTCCACCTATTATTATGACTACATGTACACGTGTTGTTGCACTATAAATCTTCGAAATTCAATGAACAAATTGATTCATTTTCAGAGGTGAACTTGATGATGGCGTGCTTGAAGTTGGAAGTTGATTCCGCTGAAGAAGATTCCTTTCTGGAGGATCCACCTGTACTTGTCAAAGTAGAGGAACAGGATGCAACGAAAGATCTGTCACTACAACTTACAGTGGATTACCTAAACTCTGGAGGCACCTTCAACCTTGAGGGTCAGCCTGGAGTGATCGTAATAGCACCGCTCGAGGAGCTGCCACTGAAAGATGAAACATTTGATACTGAGCCGAATGGACTCGTCAGTATCAACTCTCATGTACCAGAGACGTCTTGCCCACTGAACCTTGCTCATGACACTGACACTTTCGGGACAACAGCTTGTCTATATCGGAAACAGGCTTCTACACCCAGAAGCAGGTGGGTGAAGACAACTCTTGCAGTATTCAATAGAGTACATGTATGTGACCGAATAAGTAACTAGGACAGGACTATGGCATGTTATCCTGTTACTAGACAGTAAGAAAAACCAGACACTTAGCAACGACCACGTGGGTTGTATCCATCGAATGCTTTATGACTCCTGTTGCCCAAAATATGTTATTTCATACAAAATATCATAACTGGCAGGACAGTTTCATCTTCAGTTACAAAAGAAATATCCTTCTGTTTCTTTTTATGTGATTTTGCCAAGTTTTCATCACTGGTAAGAAATATTATGTGGAATAGTCTTATTGTTTTCTGCCTGACTCTGGGATCCATGAGGATGGAATCAATCAGGGCTCAAAATTGACTTGACGCAATGCCATGGCAAAAACCTAAAAACAGGCTTTATCGGAATGTCATATTCGATGGTTTTGAAAAAAATATATTTTGGTTCAACATTCATTAATCAGGTTGGATCACATGAAGCGAAAAGTTGGAAAGCAAGCATCGAAGAAAACATACCAGAGTGCACTTTGTAGCGGTGAGTTTTCAAGTCGTACTGTAGACAAGAAAATACGCCTGATATAATACAAATATGTGTAAAAAATCTATGGAATTTCTAATCTTTATTTATTTTTCTGATGAGTATAACAACTTTGAGATACTGCTTGAAGTTATTGTGTGTCCAAAAGTTGTAATATTCCAATAAATATGACCCAGTTACCATTTGTTTAGATTTTCAGGAATTCTACGTTGAGTATGTCACATATTTTGTTGTATTATTACAAACTGTATTGGTTTTGTTGTACGGGAGTTTCAGGTGATAGAGTCGAGAATAGATTGCTGAGCATGGATAATAATGAGACTGTGCAACATTCCCCAAAGAAGAGGAGGAAGCAGGTGGAATCAATCAGCAGAGATGAGGACACTATTTCCAGGACTGATGATCGAAGACCAACAGCTATAAACTGTGTCCCAGTGACATCTGGAGGTAACGAAGAAGCCGAAACTGATGATGATGATGACGTTGAGAAGATGGATGAGGATTTAATTCAGAGAGATGTTAATTGCCATGACATCTATATCAAGAAGATAACCAACAGTTCAACAAACGTTTATGGCAAAATGAAGAAACATGATCGTGTCTACAACGTGCGCCAGCATTGCTGGAAATGTGAGAAACTTGTTTCAAACTTCGCGCAACATTGCTCTCGGATACACAAAGACACTGATGAGATTTTGGACATCAAGAGTACTACCGATCTGAAAGATTGTAAGAGAAAGTGGGCCTTGCTTCGGAACAGAGGCAACCACAGGAACAATCTTAGAACACTCAACAATAAGAAAGGAGAGATTGTTCTTGACAGACGACCCAAATCAGTATTTTCTGTGAAGGATTATTGTCCGTGTCCAAACTGCTTGGCATGGTTGGCCAAAAGGCTCATGTCGAGGCACAGAATAAATTGCCCAGGCCTGAGCAAATCTGAACGACATCACAAACGCAAATTGCTTGTCACCAGAAATGATGTGAGACCAGGAAGCCAAGAGTCCCAGCACCCACCGGAAGCCAAGAGGTGTCCTTCATCATCACTTGTGACGGAGAAACAGTCCCAGTCTGCTCCCGAGAATGATTGTCAGCCAGTGAGACCTTCCAAGACAACAGCTTGTGTAGATCATCCAAGTTCACCAAAGATTAAGTAAGTCAGCAATATCCAAAGATATGCATATAAATAGTCTGCATTGTGTGACGTTATTTTATAAATTTAATGGTTTAAAAGGTTTCCATATTTGCTCAATTTTCATCAAAACTGGAAGAAAACAGTTTTGCTAAAAAATAGATATGGTATAATTATGAATCTATGACATAAAAAGTTTTTCTTGGTTTATTTCAAGGTCATCTACCAGTATCATGACTATGGATCTCGTGAAGCCAGCATGTGGACATCGAGTATCATCGGAGATACAACAATCTACTTCCTGTGGTGGTGAGTCTTCTGGTCAGAGAAGCTGTACAATAGACAAGAAGTTGCAATGGAAATAAATCAAATATAAGGAGTTTTCCTGTCCATATGGCCTTAAGAATTGGACAACTTCATGATACTGTTTAAAGTTAGGATAGGTCTTGAAGTTGTACCATATACCATGTATACATGTTTACGACCAAGTTTCCATCTATCCTATCAAGTGTAATGTACGTTAGATAATTTTTTTTCAATTCGGTTTAATCAAAACACTGTTTCAACTGTTCAGGAACATCGAGTTGAGAACTTAATTTGGACATTTTGTTCCATACATGCATTTCCAAACTGCAGTAGTTTTGTTGTATGGGAATTCCAGTGACCAGTGAAGAAACTACACAATATTCCCCGGAGAAGCAGAAGCAGTTCGCAGTCAACAGCGGTAGAGACGGGGTTGTTATTTCCGGAACTCCGGATGGAGGTTGTGGAGATTGTGGTCCAGTGAAATCTAGAGATATTAGCGAAGGAGAAAGCGAAACTGACGATCAGGAGTTGCAGGAGGATTTGATTCAGAGAGATGTTAATTGCCCGGAGATCTATATCAAGAAAATAACCAACAGTACAAAAGACGTATATGGCAAGATGAAGAAACATGACCGTGTGTACAACGTGCGCCAGCATTGCTGGAAATGTGAGAAACTTGTTTCAAACTTCGCGCAACATTGCTCTCGGATACACAAAGACACTGATGAGATTTTGGACATCAAGAGTACTACTGATCTGAAAGATTGTAAGAAAAAGTGGGCCTTGCTTCGGAACAGAGGCAACCACAGGAACAATCTGAGAACACTCAACAATAAGAAAGGAGAGATTGTTCTTGACAGACGACCCAAATCAGTATTTTCTGTGAAGGATTATTGTCCGTGTCCAAACTGCTTGGCTTGGTTGGCCAAAAGGCTCATGTCAAGGCACAGAAAAAAATGCCCAGGCCTGAGCAAATCTGAACAACATCACAAACGCAAATTGCTCGTCACCAGAAATGATGTGAGCCCAGGAAGCGAAGAGTCCCAGCACTTACCAGAAGCCAAGAGGTGTCCTTCATCATCACTTGTGAAGGAGGAACAGTCCCGGTCTGCGCCCGAGAATGATTGTCAGCCAGTGAGGCCTTCCAAGACAACAGCTTGTGTAGATCATCCAAATTCACCAAAGATTAAGTAAGTCAGCAATACCCAAAGATATGCATAGAAATAGTCTGCATTGTGTGACGTTATTCTATAAATTTAATGGTTTAGAACGTTTCCATATTTGCTCAATTTTCATCAAAACTGAAAGAAAACAGTCTTGATAAAAAATAGATATGGTATAATTATGAATCTACGACATAAAAAGTTTTTTTTGGTTTACTTCAAGCTCATCGACCAATATCATGACTATGGATCTCGTGAAGCCAGCATGTGGACATCGAGTATCATCAGAGATACAACAATCTACATGTACTTCCTGTGGTGGTGAGTCTTCTGGTCAGAGAAGCTGTACAAGAGACAAGAAGTTGCAATGGAAATAAATCGAATATAAGGAGTTTTTCTGTCCATATGGCGTTAAGGATCGGACAACTTTATGATACTGTTTAATGTTAGGATAGGTCTTGAAGTTGTACCATATACCATGTTTACATGTTCACGACCAAGTTTCCATCTATCCTATCGAGTGTAATGTACCATGTGTACGTTAGGTAATTTTTTTTTCAATTCGATTTAATCAAAACACTGTTTCAACTGTTCAGGAACATCGAGTTGAGAACTTAGTTTGGACATTTTGTTCCATACATGCATTTCCAAACTGCATTAGTTTTGTTGTATGGGAATTCCAGAGACCAGTGACGAAACTACACAATATTCCCTGGAGAAGCAGAAGCAGTTCGCAGTCAACAGCGGTAGAGACGGGGCTGTTATTTCCGGAACTCCGGATGGAGGTCGTGGAGTTTGTGGTCCAGTGAAATCTAGAGATATTAGCGAAGGAGAAAGCGAAACTGACGATGAGGAGTTGCAGGAGGATTTGATTCAGAGAGATGTTAATCGCCCTGAGATCTATATCAAGAAAATAACCAACAGTACAAAAGACGTTTATGGCAAGATGAAGAAACATGACCGTGTGTACAACGTGCGCCAGCATTGCTGGAAATGTGAGAAACTTGTTTCAAACTTCGCGCAACATTGCTCTCGGATACACAAAGACACTGATGAGATTTTGGACATCAAGAGTACTACCGATCTGAAAGATTGTAAGAGAAAGTGGGCCTTGCTTCGGAACAGAGGCAACCACAGGAACAATCTGAGAACACTCAACAATAAGAAAGGAGAGATTGTTCTTGACAGAAGACCCAAATCAGTATTTTCTGTGAAGGATTATTGTCCGTGTCCAAACTGCTTGGCTTGGTTGGACAAAAGGCTCATGTCAAGGCACAGAAAAAAATGCCCAGGCCTAAGCAATTCTGAACGACATCACAAACGCAAATTGCTCGTCACGAGAAATGATGTGAGACCAGGGAGCCAAGAGTCCCAGCACTTACCAGAAGCCAAGAGGTGTTCTTCATCATCACTTGTGAAGGAGGAACAGTCCCGGTCTGCGCCCGAGAATGATTGTCAGCCAGTGAGGCCTTCCAAGACAACAGCTTGTGTAGATCATCCAAATTCACCAAAGATTAAGTAAGTCAGCAATACCCAAAGATATGCCTAGAAATAGTCTGCATTGTGTGACATTATTCTATAAATTTAATGGTTTAGAACGTTTCCATATTTGCTCAATTTTCATCAAAACTGGAAGAAAACAGTCTTGATAAAAAATAGATATGGTATAATTATGAATCTACGACATAAAAAGTTTTTCTTGGTTTACTTCAAGCTCATCGACCAATATCATGACTATGGATCTCGTGAAGCCAGCATGTGGACATCGAGTATCATCGGAGATACAACAATCTACTTCCTGTGGTGGTGAGTCTTCTGGTCAGAGAAGCTGTACAATAGACAAGAAGTTGCAATGGAAATAAATCAAATATAAGGAGTTTTCCTGTGCATATGGCCTTAAGAATTGGACAACTTCATGATACTGTTTAAAGTTAGGATAGGTCTTGAAGTTGTACCATATACCATGTATACATGTTTACGACCAAGTTTCCATCTATCCTATCAAGTGTAATGTACGTTAGATAATTTTTTTTCAATTCGATTTAATCAAAACACTGTTTCAACTGTTCAGGAACATCGAGTTGAGAACTTAATTTGGACATTTTGTTCCATACATGCATTTCCAAACTGCATTAGTTTTGTTGTATGGGAATTCCAGAGACCAGTGACGAAACTACAAAGAATTCCCTGGAGAAGCAGAAGCAGTTCACAGTCAACAGCGGTAGAGACGGGGTTGTATTTTCCGGAACTCCTGATGGAGGTTGTGGAGATTGTGGTCCAGTGAAATCTAGAGATACATGTATTAACGAAGGAGAAAGCGAAACTGACGATGAGGAGTTGCAGGAGGATTTGATTCAGAGAGATGTTAATTGCCCTAAGATATATATCAAGAAAATAACCAACTGTACAAAAGACGTATATGGCAAGATGAAGAAACATGACCGTGTCTACAATGTGCGCCAGCATTGCTGGAAATGTGAGAAGCTGGTTTCAAACTTCGCGCAACATTGTTCTCGAGTACACAAAGACAGTGATGAGATTTTGAACATCAAAAGTACTATCAGTCTGAGAGACTGCAAAAGAAAGTGGGCATTGCTTCGGAACAAAGGCAACCACAGAAAGAATCTGAGAACACTCAACAATCAGAAAGGAGAGATTGTGCTTGAAAGACGACCCAAATCAGTATTTTCTGTAGATGAATATGGTCCATGTCCAAACTGCTTGTCTTGGTTGGCTAAAAGGCTTTTGTCGAGGCACCAGATAAATTGCCCAGGCCTCAGTGGATCTGATCGGCATCAGAACCAAGCGTCTTTGGTTGCTCGAAGCCAAGTGATGTTAGCTCGCAGTACCTAACACAAAGCAGTAATCTTCCTATGTTATCGCGTCCCAAATGGAAATGGACCATGTGGACCGAACAAGCAGAAACAGATTAAGAATAGGTTTGCGAGATTTTTTACAGAGAAATATGACACTACCACCATTCTGTGCAGAGTTGATTTGAGATCCTTAAAGGATGTAAGAGATATTTTGAAGACAGTAAGTCAGAAAGTTGGAGAATAAACGATTAGTTATCACTTGTAGTAAAGGATACCCACACAGCTGATCAAAAGTTTGGTTCGGCGATGGGCTAGATGAATGTCTTATTTTTTCATCAGTAACAAATAGTACGTTGGGTTCTATATTTGTATTTGTGAATAGAATTTAAGTGCAGAATAAACCTTTCCTCTTCTCATTGATGTGCCCATCATTTTTCTACACAGATGATCACTAACAGAAATACATGGTAAACTGTTTTTCAGAGCTACTGTAAGACGAATTATTTTTTTTATTAGCTTTCGCAGGTACTTGAATTGGGCTTTCAGATTCAGATAATTCAATTCATTCGCAAATATTTGTCAGGCTCTACATGATAAATATATAACTGACACATAGCACCAAGTGTGCTGTAGCTTACCGGAAGACTTAGATCAAATGTGCTAATGAGCTTTTATAGTGCTGAAAATAATGCTGGAAAAATTAGCCCAGAGCTAAAGAGGTTACCGAGCAAAATATGTTTTATATTTTAGATATTAGCCATTTTGTCCTGTGACCTTGATCCAGCAAACGATCTAAGCCATTTTGTGCCTGACCTTGTAAATGAGGTCAAAGGTCAATTTCAAGGTCATCAAAATATTCGGCATACTCATTTCCTATACGTCCACAATTTAGTCCCAAGCTGAAAAGTGGATAATAAGCGAGATATGAGCTGTTTTGTTCTTTGACCTTGAAAATGAGGTCAAAGTTCAAATTCAAGGTCATCAGAATATTCGGCTTATATCATTTCCTATATGTGCACAATTGCTTCCTGAACTGTAGAGTCGATAATAAGCGAGATATTAGCCATTCTGTGCTCTGACCTTGAAAATGAGGTCAAAGGTCAAATTCAAGGTCATGACAATAATCAGCATATATCATTTCCTATGTGTCCATAATTGATTCCTAGTTTCTAATCTCAATACTAAGTGAGATATAAGGCATAATGTGTCCCATTATAAAGCATAGGAAAACATGGAAAAGTCCCATTTGGGACCCGTCGAGAAAATGAAAATGGCCGCTACATGCAGACCGGCGATTCAGGGGCAGCAAAACCCATACACATCACAGAGGTATGTGAGAGCAATCTATTGAAATAAAAATCTCAAAACTGTCTGAACAGTTTTTGAGAAAATGGCTGCCAAAGTCAGAAATTGGCCGTTTTTCAGCGAAAATGGCCGCCATTTTGAAAAAAATGTGAATCTAAAAACAAAAAAATAACCCCCTCTTGAAATATTTTTAGGTATTTTTGTGCAAAATTTCACAAAGATCTGATTGTAAACTTTAAAGATAAAAATGTGGATGGACGACGCCGACGACGCCAACCGACACAACGCCATGCCAATAGGTTATCGGGCCATAGGTCCGGTAACCTTAAAAAAATTAGCCCAAGGGCTAAGAAAGGTTACCGGACAATATGCATTTTAGATAGGATGGATGGATGGATGGTTTTAGATAGGATGGATGGCTGTAAAGTCGATAATAAGCGAGATATTAGCCATTTTGTTCTCTGACCCTGAAAATGAGGTCAAAGGTCAAATTCAAGGTCACCAAAATATTCAGTATATATTATTTTTTTTATATGTTCATTATGGATTCCTAAACCGTAAAGTCAATTATAAGCGAGAAAATTAGGTCAAATTCAAGGTCATCAGAATATTCAGACTATATCATTTCCTATATGTCCACAATTAATTCCTAAGCTGTAAAGTCGATAATAAGCGAGATATTAGCCATTTTGTCCTGTGACCTTGGAACTGAGGTCAGGGGTCAAATTCAAGGTCACGAGAATATTCAACATATATCATTTCCTATATGTCCACAATTGATTCCTAATCTCTAATCTCAATATTAAGTGAGATATTAGGCAAAATGCGTCCCATTATAAAGCATAGGAGAATGTAGCATGGGAAAGTCCCGTTTGGGCCGAGTTTGGGCCCAAAATGGCCGACTTCGAGCGCTTCAAGGGCAACGAAACTTATACGCGTCACAGGGGTAGATATGAGGAGTATTATGCATCAATAAGGAAAAAAGTTACTTCACAGATTTTGAGAAAACGACTGTCAAAGTCCAAAATTGGTCGTTTTTCGTCGAAAATAGCCGCCATTTTGAAAAAATTGCGAAAATCAAAAAAATATATATATATATACCTCCCTCTCGAAATATTTTTGGGCATTTTTGTTCAAAATTTCAGAAAGATTTGATTGTAAACTTTAAAGATAAAATTAGCCCAAGGGCTAAGATAGGTTACCGGACAATTTTGGCTTTAGGCATTGCAAGGGACATATGACCATGGTGACTTTGAGATTTACCAATCAAAGTCATCTTTGTGAACTGCAATATCACCATTAGGTATGCTGCATATGACTTCATATATGTTCATAATACAAACATATGAGCTCTATCAACAAGTATATTGTCTGTAGAGGCCAATTTACACATGTCAGGTCAGACAAGGTTGTGAGATTTGGATTTCAAGGTCATACCAGAAACCCATAAGAGGGGTTATGGGTTTCTGGTCATACATAAGGTTAAATTCAAGGTCTCCAGGAGATGTGCTATAAATGCATGACTTCTTGTAAGCGTATACACAATCCTAACCTGTATGTGCAAGTCTTTAAGCCTTGGTGGCTAATTTACACATTTCACATCGGACATTTAGCACTCAAGGTCATCTGACGTCAAGGTAAATGTCATCAGCTGTTCCATACATGACTTCCTATATGCTCATAATGCAAACTTAAGCTCTATCTACAAGCATTTAATCTGTAGAGGGAAATCTGGGCATTTTTAGGTTACCTGACCTATGGTCCGATAACCTATTGGCATGGCGTTGCGTCCGTCGTTCATCGTCCGTCCGTTCACATTTTTATCTTTAAAGTATATAGTCAAATCTTTCTGAAATTTTGCACAAAAATACCTAAAAATGTTTCCAGGAAAGGTTTTTTTTTAGTTTTCTGATTTCCGCTTTTTTTCAAAATGGCGGCCATTTTTGACGAAAAATGCTTGATTTTAGACCTTGGCGGCCTTTCTCTCAAAATCTGTTCAATAACTTTTTTTCTTACTGATGCATAACACTCTTCATATGTACCCCTACGATGTGTATAAGTTTCGTTGTCCTTGAATCGCTCGAAGTGGGCCATTTTGGGCCCAAACTCGGCCCAAATGGGACTTTCCCATGTTAAATTCTCCTATGCTTTATAATGGGACACATTAAGCCTAATATCTCAGTTAATATTGAGATTAGAGACTAGGAATCAATTGTGGACATGTAGGAAATGACATATGCTGAATATTCTTCTGACCTTGAATTTGACCTCTGACCTCGGTTTCAAGGTCACAGCAGCCATTTTAGTCGAAGAATGGCCAATTTTGGAGTTTGACGGCCGTTTACTCAAAATCTGTTCAGTAACTTTTTTTTTATTGATGCATAACACTCCTCATATGTACCCCTGTGACATGTATAAATTTCGCTGCCCTTGAATCGCTCAAAGTGGGCCATTTTGGGCCCAAACACGGTCCAAATGGGACTTTCCCATGTTAAATTCTTCTATGCTTTATAATGGGACAGATTAAGCCTAATATCACACTTAATACTGAGATTAGAGACCAGGAATCAATTGTGGACATATAGGAAATGATATATGTCAAAAATTCTTGTGACCTTGAGGTTGACCTCTGACCTCGGTTTCAAGGTCAGAGCACAAAATGGCTAATATCTCGCTTATTATCGACTTTACAGCTTGAGAATCAATTGTGGACATATAGGAAATGATATATGCCGAATATTCTGATGACCTTGAATTTAACCTTTAACCTCATTTTCAAGGTCACAGAGCAAAATGGCTAATATCTCACTTATTATCAATTTTACAGCTTAGGGATCAATTGTGGACACAAAGGAATGGATATACGCTGAATATGTCGTGACCTTGAATTCGACCTCTGACCTCGGTTTCAAGGTCAGAGTACAAACTCTCTAATATCGCATTTACTATCGAATTTACAGCTTAGGAATCAATTGTGGACATACAGGAAATGATATATGCCAAATATTCTGATGACGTTGATTTTGTCCTTTGACCTCATTTTCAAGGTCACAGGACAAAATGGCTAATATCTCACATATTATCAATTTCACAGCTTAGGGATAAGTTGTGGTCATATAGGAAATGATATATGCTGAATATTATCGTAACCTTGAATTTGACCTCCGACCTCAGTTTCAAGGTCAGAGCACAAAATGGCTAATATCATGGTTATTATTGACTTTATAGCTTAGGAATCAATTGTGGACATATAGGAAATGATATATGCAGATTATTGCCATGACATTAAATTTGACCTTTGACCTCATTTTCAGGATTACAGGACAAAATGGCTAATATTTAGCTTTTCATCGACTTTACAGCTTAGCAATCAACTGTGAACATATAGAAAATGATATATTCTGAACTTTGTCATGACCTTGAACTTGACCTTTCTCATTTTCAAGGTCGCAGGACAGAATGGCTAATATCTCACTTATTATCGACTTTACAACTTAGGAATCAATTATGAACATGTAGGAAATAATACATGCTGATTATTGCTATGACCTTGAATTCGACCTTTGACCTCATTTTCAAGGTCACAGGACATATGGCTAATATCTCGCTTATTATTGACTTTACAGCTTAGCAATCAATTGTGGACATACTAGAAATGACATATGCGGAATATTATCGTGTCCTTGAATTGACCAGTGACCTTATTTTCAAGGTCACGGGACAAAATACTAATATCTAAAATATATATTGTCCGGTAACCTTTCTTAGCCCTTGGGCTAATTTTTTTACCTCAAAATGGCTGTTTTGACCTTTCAAGGTCATCGAAGGTCAAATTCAAGGTCACCACACATATTGCCATATATGACTTCACATTTGAAAGTGCCAATTTCTAAGCTCTATCTTCAAGCGTTCAATGAGCACAGTCCTGGCAGCTCCCATTATGAAGGAAAAAAGTGCCGAAAATTTTCCAAGTCCAAAATTTCTTTCAAAGGGTGAAAATTTTTCTTTGCCTAGAAATGGCCTAAGATGGATAGTAATGCGATTTGACGCAAACAAATTTTTTCCCGCCGACCCGTCAAAAATTCAAAATGGCTGCCACACGGACACCGGCGATTCAAGGGCAAAACTTATATACATCATAAAGGTACATGAGGGGAATGTTTTGAAACAAAAATCTCAAAACTGATCAGACAGTTCCTGAGAAAATGACCGCCAAAGTTCAAAATTGAGCGTTTTTCGACAAAATTGGCCGCCATTTTGAGAAAAATAAAAAAATCGCAAAACTAAAAAATACATCCTTTTTGAAATGTTTTAAGGTTTCTTTTCCCAAATTTTCAGAAAAATCGGACCGTACACTTTAAAGATAAAAATGTGGATGGACGAGCGGACGACGGACGCAACGCGACGGCAATAGGTTATCGGATCATAGGTCCGGTAACCTAATAATGTAGATGGACGACGACGACGGACGACGACGACGACGACGGACGACGGACGCAACGCCACGGCAATAAGTTATCGGACCAAATGTCCGCTAACCTAATAATACCCCTTAGACATGTTTGTCTAGGGCGACCAGTCCGAAAATAACGTCCGTTTCGCTCTACGAAGCACGGTTTCTGAGATATGCAGGAAGCATATCTCAGAAATGCAGGATGCCTCAAAGATGACTCAGCAAAAAATTATTTCGACCACTAGGTCAAATGTTGTTTGACGGATCGATCCCAAAATCAATAGGGTTCTTCCCTGGTCGTATATGAACCTCCATGCAGAGTTCTGCAACTATTGCGTGAATATTTTTCGAGTTATCGTCCGGAAACCAAGTCTCAAAATTAGCCTTGATTTCATCCTCTCGGAGCCGGCTCAAAAAGAATTAGTTTCTTCCCCATATCATTTCACACTAGTGGTGAAAATTTGACAAGGATCCAATAAAGCAATCTAAAGTCCGGAAATGAACGGCGGAAGAAGAAAAAATTAGCCCAAGGGCTAAGAAAGGTTACCGGACAATATATATTTTAGTATTTTGTCCCATGACCTTGAAAATAAGGTCATTGGTCAATTCAAGGACACAATAATATTTGGCATATGTCATTTCTAGTATGTTCACAATTGATTCCTGAGCTGTAAAGTCGATAATAAGCAAGATATTAGCCATTTTGTAATGTGACCTTGAAAAGGAGGTCAAAGGTCAAATTCAAGGTCACGAGAATATTCAGCAAATATCATTTCCTATATGTTCACAATTGATTCCTAAGCTGTAAAGTCGATAATAAGCGAGATATTAGCCATTTTGTCATGTGACCTTGAAAATGAGGTCAAAGGTCAGGTTCAAGGTCATGACAATGTTCAGAATATATCATTTTCTGTATGTTCACAATTGATTGCTAAGCTGTAAAGTCGAAAAAAGCGGGATATTAGCCATTTCGTTCTCTGACCTTGAAAATGGGATCAAAGGTCAAATTCTCGATCACCAAAATATTCAGCATACATCATTTCTTATATGTTCACTATGGACTCCTAAGCTGTAAATTCGATAATAAGCGAGATATAAGCCATTTTGTATTCTGACCTTGAAAACAAGGTGACTGACCTTGAAATTTAGGTCAAAGGTCAAATTCAAGGTCATGAGAATATTCAGAATATGTCATTTTCTATCTGTCCACAATTGACTCTCAAGTTGTAAAGTCGATAATAAGCGAGATATTAGCCATTTTGTTCTTTGACCTTGAAAATAAGGTCAAAGGTCAAATTCAAGGTCATCAGAATATTCGGCATATGTCATTTCCCATATGTTCACAATTGGTTCCTAAGCTGTAAAGTCGATAATAAGCAAGATATTAGCCATTTTGTCCTGTGACCTTGAAAAGGAGGTCAAAGGTCAAATTCAAGGTCACGAGAATATTCAGCAAATATCATTTCCTATATGTTCACACTTGATTCCTAAGTTGTAAAGTCAATAATAAGCGAGATATTAGCCATTTTGTTCTGTGACCTTGAAAACGAGGTCAAAGTTCATATTCAAGGTCACGAGAATATTCAGCATATATCATTTCCTATATGTTCACAACTAATTCCTAAGCTGTAAAGTCGATAATAAGCGAGATATTAACCATTTCGTGCTCTGACCTTGAAAATGAGGTCAAAGCTCAAATTCAAGGTCATGACAATAATCAGTATATATCATTTCCTATGTGTCCATAATTGATTCCTAGTCTCCACTCTCAATAATAAGTGAGATATTAGGCATAATGTGTCCCATTATAAAGCATAGGAGAATTTAACATGGGAAAGTCCTATTTGGGACCAATCGAGAAAATGGCCGCCACACGCAGACCGGCGATTCAAAGGCAACGAAACTTATACATATCACAGAGGTATGTGAAAGCAATCATTTGAAATAAAAATCTCAAAACTGTCTGAATAGTTTTTGAGAAAATGGCCGCCAAAGTCAGAAATTGGCCGTTTTTAGGCGAAAATGGCCGCCATTTTGAAAAAAAATGCGAAAATCAAAAAACAAAAAAATAACCGCCTCTTGAAATATTTTTAGGTATTTTTGTGCTAAATTTCAGAAAGATCCGATCGTAAACTTTAAATATAAAAATGTGGACGGACGCCGCAGATGCTGACGCTGGACGCAACGCCATGCCAATAGGTTATCGGACCAAAGGTCAAATTCAAGGTCACGAGAATATTCAGCATAATTCCTATATGTCCACAATTGATTCCCAAGCTGTAAAGTGAATAATAAGCGAGATATTAGCGATTTTGTGCTCTGACCTTGAAAATGAGGTCAAAGGTCAAATTCAAGGTCATCAGAACATTCAGGATATATCACTTCCTATATGTCCACAATTGATTCCTAAGCTGTAAAGTCAATGATAAGTGAGATATTGGCCATTTTGTGCTCTGACCTTGAAAATGAGGTTAAAGGTCAAATTCAAGGTCACGAGAATTTTCAGCATATATCATTTCCTATATGTCCACAATTGATTCCGAGTCTCTAATCTCAATACTAGTGAGATATCAAGAACATTGTGGCCCATTATAAAGCATACTAGGAGAATTTAACATGGGAAAGTCCTATTTGGGCCCCGCAAACAAAATCAAAACAAGGGCCACTGGCCTCATAGGAAGAGCTTTGAAAATGTTTGCACAGAACTAGTTCAAAACCTAATCATATCCTAGTCGGTACATATATGTTGTGGCCATATTGTAACTGTAGCCCATGATATTGTACTGGCCAATCATTTGCTTATTGTTGATTTGGCCTAATATAAATTGATTGATACCATTATTAAGGTACTGATTCCATCTAGTCCCATCTTCCAAACTAGATGTTCTCCAGTCACTGGCGACTGCTGGAGTGTATCTCCCGTAGCCCTATCAACCCCCCACAAAAAAAGTCACCCCCCCCCCTCCCCCCAAACTATTAATAGATTCAACTAGCAAAAATCGATGTTAACTTATTTTCATATTATCACCATACCTACTACAAGCATCAAATTAATATTTACCAGAACCTTTATCTTGAACCTAATAGTCAATGTTTCATGTCCTAACTATTTTTTATTGTGGTCAATAGGCCCTAGTAGACACAACTAGTAAAGTTAATGTTAACCTATTCGGTTACAGTCATGAAATATGTAGTGGACAGAACCTTTACCTTATTGTGCCCAATAATAAATGTTTTATGTCTTAATTAAATTTACTGTGGTCAATAATAGACCTAATTAGTATTTACCCATCGGTTTATTTTTTATCTCCATCAGTAGACATGTTATATGTCTTGTTAATTGTCTAAACAATGTCACAGCTCAGAATGCCACATCACGATTCCCATGCAACCAATAATAGTGGTGTAGCAACAACAGGCCTATCTGATCATACGTGACATTCAACAGATGGCGCTCTTGAAGCATGCAGTAGGCCCCTACAGGAAAGATGTGCGGTCCATTATGATGAGAACTGGCATTTGTGACAAACGTGATGATGTGATTCAGATTGCTGCATATTTGTGTACGATTCCAATTATTGGTAACCTATCATGCACAAAATAATCGAGCAATTGAAACATGACTCAACCAACAAATCATTGATTTTAAAAGATGATTGATAAGCTATGATCAACTGATTTATTTTTGTATTAACAGTATCTCGTGATGTCATCTCATTAATTATTCATTAGGCTATGAGGCACGCTCACCGCGATGTTTAGGTGGAAGAGGAGGGGGGAGGCATAGTGAAGAAAGTGAACTTGTTGTCATCGGCATATATGATCTCTCGAGGTGGATCTTATTTCTGAAATCCATCAGTATCGACGATTGCGATCTTGCAGATAGTTTAGCGATATATTCATGCGACAAACTCATCGGACCATTCAGCAGACCTGATTTTTACCCGGGTGCGGCCCAGCTTTCATTTATAACGATTGGGTCGTAGTCGGATGGGAGGGCGGGGGGGGGGGGGGGGGAGGGGGGGAGAGGTGGTGCGGAGAGGTGGTGCGGAGAGGTGGTGCGGAATGGGGATGAAGCGGGTCGAGTGTGGCTGGCTGCCTCGCGAACAAACACTAGGAGGGGGCCACACTCATTTGCATTTGGCCTACTGGACATACCAGCTCTTGCCACAAGTTTTCAATTATTGTGTTGCCGTATCAAGCGTTTTTCCATTTTTGCAATAGCTTATGTACTATCTATGTAGTGTGGAATGTTTATGCAAAATTTTGAGTGCATCTGATACAAGAAAGCCCTATTTCAGAGAAGATCAAAACGGGAGTGGTGATGGGTGATGAAACGGTGACACACAAAAAAAATAAACGGTCGGAACACACGTCTCCTGTGGCTATTATTGCTTATAACTTATTACAGTAACCATACTTGGGTACACGGGTGTCATATTCTTTCCAACTGGCCCCGGGCCCTCCTAATTAGCCACAATTGAATGGTCTGCTCTGGCTCCAAGTCGGACTTTCAGAAATGTAAACAAAGGAAAATTCTCCAAAATCCAAAAAAAACCAACATCATAGAGGAAGAGTTCTGCTCTTCCTATTGACCGTCACATGCAGACTGGAGATTCAAGAGCATCGAAACTTAAACACATTATAAAGATACATGAGGGGAACATTTCGGAACTAAAATCTCAAAACTGATCAGACAGTTTTTGAGAAAATAATTTTTAAAAGTTGAAAACATGCAAAAACAGCCATTTTTAGAATAAAAATGTCCGCCAAAACTGCATAATCGATTCAATTAAAAAAATGAAAAAAGCTTCTGGGGGTATTGACCCAATACATATTCATACAAATTTATGGACAAATTCATCAGCCGGAAAAAAAGATAAAAAATGTTAACAGATGATGTGGCGGACGACGACGACGGACGAAAAGATTATGGGCCGGTAAGCTACAAAAAAAGAAGAGAAAAAAAAAATCCTGCTATAACCATAAAGGCATTTCTGCCGAAATGCCTTAAATACTATGCTCATAATGGTAACTTTGTTATAATGGTCGTTTGTCATAATGTAATCAAACTGTAAAGGGCATTTCGGGCCGAAATGCCCTAATAATAATGTATATGTTCTGTCTGTTCAGTTGTTGTATACATGTGCATGTACTGTAAAACGACTAATTTTGGCGGACGATTCATTTGACGGATTTGGCAGTAGGGGAAAAACCGCTAAATGAAATCGCCCGCCAAATTACCTAGATATATGATAAGAAATATATGTGGTTTCGAAACCGCCAAATTAAATCTCCGTCAAATAATGTGGGATTCACAAACGCCAAATTTAATAGCCACCAAAATTAGTTGTTTTACCGTATGTGTCGGTGAAATTAGCCTATGACTAGTGTTGTACATGTATTGTAAATCAGACTTGAATAAATTGATTGAGTGATTGATCATCTTTATACACGTTACAAATGGCCTAAAAATAGCATGTTAGGCATTTTCGACATTAAAACATGTAAAATGGCTGCCAAATGGCCAAAAACTATTTGAATTTTATTATTAAAAGTCTTCAGATATTGGCCCAAGGTATGTTCTGACACATTCATAGGAAAATTTATCACGTCAAAAAAATATTACAGACCCAGACGGACAAGAGACAAAAAACCATGACAATAGATTATCGGCCCAAAGGTCGGACGCTAAAAACAAACACATGGCTACTATAGCTATAGAGCTGTGACTTTATTTCACATGATCTAACAATATAATACAATATTTAGACATTTATCTTCGAAAGATGCTGTACAACGAAATCGTGTGTATAAATGTTGTATAATGCATGGAAGTAGTAAATGTACAATATTATACTGTCATATTAACGAATGTACAATATTAGTATATTAACAACCAATGTAATATAATAATGAAGCTGGTGCAACAGGATTGATTTCAGCAGGCTACACACAGTTAATGACACTAATACATGTAGGTGTTTGTGATGTAAAATTATCTAAAGTCTAGTTCAACACGAAACATTGAATCATTGTTGCCCATAACTTTATTTTGGATCGTCAGATCCGTCAAAAGTTGTATAACCCTTCAATTTAAAATAAAACCATATTTTTTTAACCGAATTTTAAACTTCAACTTTTGGAACAGTTGGTAATCTATGCCAATGTTAAATTTTAGATCCAAATGGAATCATTGAAATTCAAACAAATTTTGGGATTTCATGATGTTCAATATATGCCCATGAGCATATCAATTAGGATGTTTTTAAGCCAGAATCGAATTTAATACAACACGGCCTGTATTTTTGAGTATCACGTTGGGATGCCCTTCCATATTGAATGTCGTAGTAAGACTCACAAATGTTTGAGGTCTGGTGAAACCATATACATAATGGAGTGGATTGCCAACTTTATCAGTTTCAATGATAGAAACCTATCATCATACTTCAGCAATCTGAAGAAAATTGAGCAATAATAATTCAACATTTTCCAGGTTTTCTGTTGAGCTTCACATTACATGTAGCTTCAAGTGTTGCACACTGCCCAAAATACAGTTTCTCTAGAATATTTTCCTTTCAAATTCAAACTGTATCGCATGGCACACTGACAGCTGTTTAGTTTCACTGACACTATATTTACTTAAGAAATTTTCACCGCTTCCTTCCAGTGAGTATCAATGTGGGTTTTGAAACTGGTTAGACATGCAAAGCCTTTTCCACAAACATGGCATGTGTGTAGTTTGATTTGATCAGTATGTACGGATGCATGTTGATTTAAATTCCCGGAATGTGTAAAACCCTTACCACAGACTTGACACTTGTATGGCTTCTCTCCAGTGTGAGTTAGCGAGTGTGTTTTAAGATTGTTCCTTTGTGCAAAACCTTTCCCACATATAGGGCATGCGTGAGGTTTTTCACCACTATGTGACAATTCATGACGTTTCAAATGACTAGATTTCGTAAAAGTTTTACTGCAAAGTTGACACGAGTACGGCCTCTCACCCGTATGTGTCAATACGTGTTCGTTCAAATTACTGGTTTTTATGAAACCTTTCCCACAGATTTGACATTTGTGACGTCTGTCATCTGTATGTGTAGCCATGTGTTGATTAAGGCCAGCAACGTGCGCAAATGCTTTATTACAAACTTCACATTTGTGTGGCCTCTCTCCTGTGTGCAGAAGAGCGTGGTGTTTCAAATGATCTGAGAGCCGGAAACGTTTATCACAAATTTCACACTTGAACCGCTTTTCCCCAGTGTGTATCAAGGAGTGTCTTTGGAGAGTGGTCAGTCGGGAGAAAGCCTTGCCACAAATTTGACAATCATGCATTTTCTTACCAGTGTGTATTACAAAGTGTTGTTTCAGCCAAGACAGATGCATGAAGGACCTTCCGCACAAATTACACTGGTACGGTTTCTCCCCTGTGGGTGTCTTCGTTACTTTTAAAGGGGTATTGTCACTGCTGGATATACGTTGATATAGTGTGACAGGCTGTAGATTTGGCGTCTTCTCCACAGGTTCCACTTCAGACGAACTTTGAAATAAAAATCATCATCATCAAAATTAAATACATTCACACAAAAAAACTCAAATTTGTTTTGATAAAAAACATAGACTGAAACCCCAAGGTCTACATGGTCTAATTGCTCCTGGACCAACTGGCAGTCAGTCTAATTTGGGTTCTTGTTTAGTATCATTGAAAGATCCACCAGATCCAAATATTAACCAGCACGTACCTGCTGTTTGGTGTATTCGGCGGTTTGTGATCTATACAAGCTGTTGTCCCGACAGGTTCCACTGGCTGAGTGTCAGTGTCATGAGCAGTGTCCAGTTCACAAGGCGTCTCCAGTTCAGTTGTACCAACACTGACGACCTCTTCGCATTCTGTTTTGACTGGCTCCTCTTTCACTTGCAAATCCTCCAGAGGAGCTATGGTTATAACATCCCCATAGCCCTCGGTTTTAATTTGGTATTCGTGATCGACCTCAACTTGCATCACCAAATCTTTCCGGTCTTCTTCTTCCTCGGTTTTAACAGACACAGATGGATCCAGATCGAACACTTGCTCATCACCGGACTCGACCTCCATCTTCAAACACGCCATTTTCATTCGATCTGAGGAAAAAGGAACCAAAGCCTTCTAAGTAATTAAATACAGTGAGAACCTTTTCATAATCATTAACAGCCACCAACTTTACAATGTAGTCTCTTTACCATTTTTATTGTATACTAGTATATGGTCGAAGAATAACACTGGTTGTCAATTGATATTAGATTAGTTACCCTTGCAGACTAAAAGAAGAAAATCTGCTTGCAAATTTTCATGAATCTGATCAATGTCAAATGGAATCTAATATGAGTAATTTAAAGTATTGTATTTGGATTTCTGTGCATATTTGCCATTAATAACAAGAATGGCAGACATACCTAGTAACTGCAATTCGCTTCCAGTTGCTGATTGGCTGTCTACATGTATGCCATCACAAGATTGAGCAGACGCCGGCGCTTGTTCATCAACCTCTGTAACCTGAAACCAACCAAAGAAGTCTGTCCAATCACAACTGTACATATATGGTGTATGTTTCCTTCCCGTTGTAACAATCAAGTGTTACTCTAGAATTATACCTATTCGTGCACATTTTATTTCAAATATTTTGTGGGTTTTTTTTCTGTGTTTGAAAATTGGTCCTTTCAAATTATGTAATTATGCATAAAGATTGTGAATCATTAGCTGATATTTGTCTTTACGTGTGCTACATTGTACATGGAAAACGACTCAGGCATGTGCACAACTCTTGGCTTATATATAATGTATATGTATAGCCAAAGACTAGTGGCAACAACTTATTTAATATTTAAAACAGTGAGAGCAATTAATGAGAATGGAACTCTGAAAACAAAATGTATTTTCATCAATTGAGTTTGCTTGTGAGATAGGGATCAAGTCATCTACATAACTTTCCATTATATTTCCATGATTACTGTAGTTTTCAGAATACTAGTACTGTATTTCATTCAAATGTTCACAAGTTATGCTTGAATCTGTAATCATCATATTATAATACTAGAAATAACGGATTGTTTCATGAGGGTTCAAACCGTGAATTTTGCAATATTGAAGCCTCGTGAATATTTTGCTAATATTGTATATACATGTATACAATATTCCGGTTAGGCAAAATTATAACCCTGTGAATGGTCATACATCCATATCCGCAAAAATCTTGGCCTCACAAAATAATCCCCTTTTACAGCAGTCATAAGTGTCTCATAGACATATTGTCATATGTGTTTTGTAGAAATATCTTTTATTCACAGCTGTATACACACCTTCACTCTCTCTGGCTGTGATGTCTGAGGTTTCGGAGCTAGCTGTTTGTTAATAACCACCGCTTGCGGACTTGGGAAGATGCAACGAGTCGGGATTGCCCAGTCTTTTTTCAAGAGCCGATTTTTCAGCTGTGCATTGTAGAACGCAGCCTCCTCGAAGTGATCTATTGAGCAAATTCATTCAACAACATGCACAGATGATCAATTTGGCACCATTACCAGGTATACATATGAGTAGTTCTAGATCATTCTATCTGCAGTATGTGTTTACACAAATTTCATAGCTGACCTGCACAGATGACACAATTCTTGTTGAGATATTCCACAGATTTATCAAGAAGATCCTCTCGTCCAATGTTCACAGCCCACTTCCTGCACCTGTAATACATGGAACTAATGTATCAAATACTCCTGATTGATGGCTGGTAATATGCTGTAAACCCCTGTAATGTATACATAACTATGTGTCCGGTTTTGTGTCTAGGTTTTGCAAATTAAAATGTGAGTGATGAGGGGAAAATTTATGTCCAAGAATTTAGCAATCAAAATAAAATCATGAAAGTCCTTGATATTAACAGATGGAAAGAATCAAGGGGTTTACAGTATTACAACAGTTCACAGCGCTGTAGAAAGACTAATTTTGAAGGGAGAATTATTTGGCGGATAATGTCTGGGTCAAAAATGCTAACCTAAGCGGCCGTGAATAATGAATCTCAGTCTCTTTACAGCATGATAACCACAAATTACGGCATTGATATGGGTAGCGTACACGTCCATGTAAATTTATATGCTACAGTGTTGGAATAAACAGCTACATGATCTAAGTTCAGCAAATGTTGGGTCGCACACAAAGTACAGACAACAGCTATTTATTACTACCGGTAATCCACATGCCAGCCAATCACGCAGAATACACTTCAAACTCCACCCTGAAGCACATGCAATTGACCACGATTGAGGGCCATAAATCTAATGTGGAGGGTGCAATACAACAATGTCAAACATTAACTACACACAGATATTGACCATAACATGACAATATACCGATTACAAAAACAGAGAAACAGCGAAGTGCATAGCATTAGGTCAGAAATACTGTAAAAGGGGATTATTTAAATTTCGCAATATTTAATAGTCAGTGAAAGTACATGAAATGAACCACCATGAAGATTTTGCTAGTATTTTTTTTACAATATTCCAGATGGGGTAAATTAGCAAAATTAAAACCTTGTGAAATGGCCAGACACTCAAACTCGCAGAAGTTACCCCCTCTCAAAATAATCCACTTTTACAGCAAACTACGAGCCATCCATCCTAAATTCACCGCATCCCAAATTTTGCAACTCAGTATTATCAGAGCTCAGAAGCTTGTTTTGTGGAAAACAAACTACTGGTACAAACATTGGACGATAGAACTGGTTGGCTTCATTTGCATTACAAGGCCTGAAAACACTGTTGACGAATTTTCGAATGCAGTGAATTTAGAACGGATGGCTCATACACAAGACCATGTAAGCTGAATTTCTTATGTATGTCTGATCATACATGTATGTGTAAGTATAACACAAAAACACGAATGTGAAGACACCCCAACATCACATAATATAAATTATAAAAATAACTAATTATTGGGAAACACTTCGGATAACCATGACAGTAACCATGGTAACGGGCCAGCACAAAACACTGAAGCATGACAACAGAACTTCTCGATCTAGGTTCACAAACAAACATGAAACCCTTGTCACAAGGAAAACATCATACATGTACTTTAAACCCCGTAATATTTTGTATCCATTAATAACCACAATTTTTTAGTTTTTATTTGGAACGTGAAATTTCTGGACATGAATATTTTCTTCCACAACCATGAAAACTCATATAATCAATTAGCGAATGCAAACACAAATTACAATAGTTGCAAACATGTCCATATCTTGAAAAACTTGAACGGACATGAAATTAAAGCGGTTTACAGTACATGTAGTTACATTGTACACTAGTACACTTTTGCATTATGATTCAATACACAAAGACACACACACATCTCCTACAGTTGCTTGGTACATAATGATTCCCTGTCGGCGGATCAGTATACACGTACCTGGAAAGACACGAGATCAATATATTAAACACAAAAACAAGAAGTCTATCGCAGAAATAAGATTGGACGGGAAGTATTGTATAAGCTTTATTATATCCGCTATATGCTGTATATCTTCTACCTAGTTTCGTTGGAACTAAGATCTAGCCAAAATTTAAATGAGTTCAGAATCAGAATAGAGTCAATAGACTATGTAGATCTAGTAAAAACTGCAACAAACCTGTCTTTGTCGAACTTGGGGAAAGCAAAAAAGCTTTTCCCTGGGCATTTTTTATCGCTATTTCTGCAGTTGATAGCGGAACAGTGTCGACCGTGGTAGAATCGTGGTCGCGTTGTATCATCATCCATGTCCGTGAATGATTTGAGGACAGCTGAGTTGTACTGTAATCATGCAGTCATCTCATATACGACATGAACTTGACAAGAGATTATAACATTTCACAATTACCTCCTATTCGCTCAAATGTCTAATCAGGTAATTGTGCAGAACAAAATACAAATCGCAACCTCGCCCGGAGAAAACCCACCTATCGATTCTATGGAAAGCCTCGAGCAACATTTGTTCATCGATGCATGGATCATGTTTCGCAAGAAATTTGTTTTGAATGTTGTGCGGCAATGTTGTGCTGGCAAACTCGCTTTATCTTTATCTTCATATGGCACAAAATTCAATACCAATACAGAAGAGTCGACACATTTGGGTGTATTCTACCCAATCATGGTGATCTCAAAAGATTGCACTGCCGAAATATCAAACAAATGCACCAAAACACAATGGGACCACAATGGAAACAAGTGTATTCACAGAGAGTGTAGAACACTTTTTTGTGTTATCCTGGTTTTTTATGTACATTTCATACCACACAAATCTGTATCTTATGTCTTGTCATTTTTAAACCGAATAAATCGAATCAAAATCAAATCAAAATGCACCGAATCGTGTGGGGACCCAGAAATACATGATCGAGTGAACAATACGGTCCGGCCAGATTTCAGATTTGTGGCTTGCTTCAAAAATCAAATCTGGAGTTTTTCAGAATCTCATCGACCTACTAGAAACTTCCCAAACTATTTTCATACCTCATGAAGAAGATTAGCGTTATAAAATTTGATAGAGGTAGTTTTTATATTGCCAAATTACTCAGTAACTCCCGCCCCCCCCCCCCCCCTCCCATGACTATTTTCCGGTACACCCTGCATTTAATAATCACAAAGTACAATGTATTGAACCAAAAATTGTGTGTACTGTTTCCGGGGGTATACGGGCTCCGGCCGCCGACGGGGTGCGGCCCCCGTGTTATAGCCGGGGTGCGACCGCCTGTTGGAGCCGGGGCGCGGCCGCTAGACAAAAGACAGAACGAACATGCAGCCAGACCAATTGATCGCTTGCGTGTGGGAATATCTCATTGCCTGTAGTCTGATATATTCCGTTTATTTGTATTCAAACACATACGATCAATTTCAGGACATGACATATTAAAGACGTAGGCCATTTTTTATCCACCCTCTGGTCTGAGTTGTATACATTGAGTCGTGTCTGGTTGTTTTGAAGAAAGGGCATGTATTGGTATATCAATGATAGATAGATGGATGGGGAGATAGATAGATAGATAATGTTTATTTCATGCCACCTGGGCACATATACAACATACATACACCCCTACACTGTCAAACAGACACAAAAAAACAGATAAAACAAAGCACCAAGGATGCTGTAGCTTACCGGCAATCATGTGAATTGCATAGAATACTGTATACATATAAATTGTTACACTGATGTTAAAATCAATACGTTAAAACATCTTCGTAAATGTTGATAGAAACACATTTTCTGTGTGGACTATAATACGAAATCAAGTTACATCTTGAAATATTTTTTTTGTTAATGACAAATTTTCACAGATAGTCGATTCAAAGGCAACAAAACTTATACACATCACAAACGTACATAAGGATAATCTTATACATGATTTTGAGGAAAACTGTCTGAATAGATTTCGATAAAATGACCACCAAAAGCAAAATTCATCATTTTTTCGACAAAAAAGGTCGTTTTGACCTTTCAAGGTCATTGAAGGTCAAATTCAAGGTCACCACTCAAACCACAATATATGATTTTCCATTTGAATGTGCCAATACTTAGGCTCTATCTTGAAGTGTTCTATGAGTTTACTCTGCACAGCTCCCATTATGAAGGAAAAATTGGGTGAAATTTTCTAAGTCCAAAAAATTTTTCAATGGCCAAAAAAAAATTTTTTTTTTTTTTTTTTGCTGGAAATGGCTCAAAACGAATAGTGACTTGATTTGGGACAAAAAAGTTTTTTTTCGCCGACCCGTCAAAAAATCAAAATGGCCGCCACACGCAGGCCGGCGATTCAAGGGCAACGAAACTTATACAGGTCATAAAGGTACATGAGAGGAATGTTTTAAAACAAAAATCTCAAAACTGATCGGACAGTTTTTGAGAAAATGGCCATCAAAAATCCAAAATTGGCCATTTTTTGACAAAAAAGGTCGTTCTGACCTTTCAAGGTCATTGAAGGTCAAATTCAAGGTCATCACTCAAACCGCAATATATGATTTCCCATTTGAATGTGCCAATACTTAGGCTCTATCTTCAAGTGTTCTATGAGTTTACTCTGCACAGTTCCCATTATGAAGGAAAATTGGGTGAAAAAAGTCCAAAAAATTTTTCAATGGCCAAAAAAAATGTTTTTTTTTTTTTTTTGCTGGAAACGGCTCAAAACGAATAGTGACTTGATTTGGGACAAAAAATTTTTTTTTCGCCGACCCATCAAAAAATCAAAATGGCCGCCACACGCAGGCCGGCGATTCAAGGGCAACGAAACTTATACACGTCATAAAGGTACATGAGAGGAATGTTTTGAAACAAAAATCTCAAAACTGATCAGACAGTTTTTGAGAAAATGGCCTCCAAAGTCCAAAATTGGCCAAAATGGCCGCCAAATAGGCAAAAACGATTCAATCAAAAAAGATACTGGCCCAAGGTATGTTCTGACAAATTTATGGGGAAATTCATCATGTCAAAGAAAAGTTACAGACCCGGACGGACGACGGACGGACGACGGACGAAATACCACGACAATAGCTTATCGGCCCAAAGGGCCGGTAAGCTAAAAATAGTACACACATCAGTCTCACTAGGTTGCAAAGAAATACAGATTTTGGTACCATCTGGACCAAAGGTCACCACCAGTTACTGACAAATTACTGTTGAGTGCTTGTATTATCCGGTTGTCAGAAGAACACATTCTACTGATAAAGCTATATAATATTATACTTTTGCGGTATAACACATCAAAGTTATCACAGCGTAGATTTACAAACATGGCTCGAGCACTGTCTCGTCTAGAGAAGTGAAATATTTTCCTACACATATTATCATATGCTATTTTTACTTTATTATACATGTGTTTGGAGAAGTTACACCACAAGAAAACATTATAGAATTTAGCACAATAGGTACGGTACAGTGTGACTAACACGTTATGGGAACACCTCCCAAATTTGCGGATGAGTGTGTTACCACGGACATACAACTGTCTTAATTGTTTTGTCATATCATCATGATCTGATAAAGTTTCATGTATTAAATGATATCATTTTGCATTGTCAGTAGGCCTACACGCGTACATGTATATTGGGATCAGAAGTGTTGGACTTTATACGCAGAATATATAGGCCTATAGGGAAGTATGGTGAACGATATGCATATATTCAGGCAATATAGGCCTACGTGTACACACTTTTATCTCGATCAAAAGATAGAATACTAATACACTGCCTAGTTTAAAAAGCTCCACACCATGCATGTACATTGAACAGAATGTAAGAAAGTTAAGATTTAATTTTGAAATAGACCACATATGGCAGGGTCTTTCTCCATTCGAGCTGTCCCTTAATTAAACATATGGGACGAATAGTGAATAGGAAGAATTGAAGAAAATTATGGTATGAATTGTCTGAAATATGAAATAACCCATAATTATCGCCTTAGTACGGTGGCTTCTATCTGCCAAGATTTTGAGTTTTGCTCCCGAGCAAAGATTCAAAGAAGAAACTAAAAATAGAGTCAATTTCAACGCGTCTAAAATATCATCTAAAACTATTCTCAATGTGTTTAAAACATTTCCGATGCGTCTAAAACTATTTTTGATGCGTGTAAAACATTTTCGATGCATCTGAAATATTTCGATGCGTCTGAAACTATTATCGATGGGTCTAAAACATTTTCGTGGCATCTTAAATATTTTCGATGCGTCTAAAATATTTTCGAAGCGTCTAAAACCATTTCTGATGCGTCTGAAACAATTCCAACGTATGCAAATCGGAAATACTTCATGTTTAAGATGCACCTGATGATTTCCGATGCATAAACATCAAAACTGTTTCATACGCATCTTAAACTATTTTCTATGCATCAAAAATGTCTTAGACGCAGTGGAAATGTTTTAGACACTCGGAATTGTTTTCGACGCGTCTGAAATGTTTTCGACGCGTCAGAATTGTTTTCGACGAGTCAATGTTATTATTTCCGACGTGTTAAAATTTGTATTTTTTAATTTTAGCTGGAACAAAAATCTAAACTACTAATTGTGGCAGATAGCAGCCAATGTACCTACGTATTGTATTGTATCTATATCAGTACGTAGTTTATTTCACTGCAATGCTCGATACTTGCATTCGATCAGCAGTTATACCTACAGCTGCTGTACTAATACATGTATCGGCTGCGAGTTGTGGTTGTGCGCCACTATCAAGGGCCCCTATATAATGTTTGACTGGCTTGAGATGACCCAGTTTACAAAAGCCGCGTGCGTGTTGGTACAATTCATGAATATGCATTAACAATATCACGGGGCGAAGTGCTTGTTGTAACCGATCGTTGTTAGATGTAAATGCTGCAGAAAACGGGTCGACGCGTATCATTTGTTGATAAAGAAATCTACCGGTGTACATGTAGATTGTACCAAGAACACTTCTGACAAAAAAAGAACTCATATTTATTTGTTTACAATGGCTGACGCTTTTGCATTACTCCCTTTGCCTGACATTACGAACGCAAAGGATGACGTCAAAATTGCTGAGTCTTCGGTGCCCATTTCTACGCCGTCTGGAAAGATAGACATCTTTTACCGTGATGTTACCCCGAAGGTGCCGCACCCTGCCGGCAGACCAGCGGTACTACTTCTCCACGGGATGAAGTTCACCTCCAAAACGTGGCAGGACCTCGGCACGATGCACGTGCTGGGTTCCCTTGGTTACCAAGTGATTGCCATGGACTTACCTGGATATGGAAACACGCGTGGTCAGGCATTGGATGGACAGGCTGCTGCTGTGTTTTTAGACGAGTTCATTGCTGCTGCCAACATTTACAAGCCGGTGATTGTCAGTCCGTCAATGAGCGGGTATTACTCGCTGCCGTACATGTTATCTGATAAGACGATTGATAAGGCTTCTGGATACGTCCCTGTCGCACCAGTTACTACTGAACGATATTCCAGAGAAGACTATAAGAGAGCCCAATTACCAGTTATGATCGTGTATGGGGAAAATGATGCAAAGCTCGGAGAAATATCGTTGAAGAATTTATCCGGATTTCCAAACAAGGACATTGTTTGTTTCCCGGGCGCCGGCCATGCGTGTTATCTGGATAATCCTGACTTGTGGCACAAATGTATCTACAGTTTCCTGCAGAAGTACTCTTAGAAACTTCTTGTTAACTTACAATGGACCAGGATCCATTTTGGTCGGGAGATACCCCGAGCGTTATGTAATAGGAGTGTGATTGCTGCATGTACATAGATCCAATTTCCAAATATATTCATGCAATTGTGGTCATTGTTCACGTCGGGTGATGTTTTATCAGGCCCAATGATCATTGGTGACTTGGTAATTTGTTACCGTAAAATGTAAATTAAACGCAGGAGATTTGAATGCACTGAAATCAATTAACGCCGGACCTCTAATAATCGCAAGGGGTGTGAGGGGCGGCAAATGAAGAGATTGGATGGCGATATTAGTATGCGCATGCTAGGGTGTGAGGCAGGTATATGTTCAAATATTGTGAACGCATTTTCTGCTATTAGGTAATGCAGTAGTGGATGAAATCAATAAACACAAGGTCTCTAATAGACGCAGGTTTCGAAAGGCAAGTGAATCAAATAAACACCCCTGAGTTTATTAAAAGTTTTACGGTACATATCGTTCATCAATGCCTACCCTGAGCATCTGTATCTGCATTAACAATGCAAAGCGTGTCTGATACTTTACTATCCTGAAACGTGGCTGTTTTCCGGGATAGACATTTACGAGCTCAGATACCCTATCAAATTCTCAACAGCAGTATAGGACTTTGTTAATTTTCATCATATTAACATTTTAATACAACACAGAGAATTGATTTTCGTTCGAACGATGTTTAGTTTCAGTTTGAAATAATCCGAGGTTTTGTTTTTTCCAGCGAACTCAAACCATGTAATGATATGTTCACACTCCTCATATTCATGATATTTGTACGTCTTTTTATATGCACCAGTCTATTTGAAGGGATATAGATCAGATTGACACTCATGCTATTTCTTGCATGTAGTATGTTTAAGTATGTAATATATCTCTACCTGTATACGATATAACACTCACGAATAAACACCACACAATAAAATTATTATCCATAGTTGTTTATTCTGCTATGAACTAATATGCATGTACTTTTGGCGTTGTAAAAGATATGGTCTCATTATGGAGGGGAAATGTGGAGTCTACATCATTCAGTATCACTTCAGCCTAGCTGTAGTTTGGCGATCACGGAGTTTCAAGTAATGTTAAAAGTACGAATGTAATGTGAGCGTATCTGGAAGCACTGCGGCATTCAGTGGAAATGCAATAAAACAGATGAGGCGCAACACTATTTTATGTATCCGTTAACCTTGCTTAGCCCTTGGGCTAATTATTATATAGCTCATAAAACAATCAACTGATACTCGCTGTGCAAAGACAATTTTTCGAATGAACTGTATAGGTTAAACAAATGTGAAAATTGCAATGTATGAAATTATTAGGTCAAAATGAAACGAGTGATACGTCTGAATACATGTGCATTCAGTCAGATACTATACGAAACAAGTTGTTGTTTTCTTAATGAGGGGGGGGGGGGGGGGGGGGGGGGTGCGCTGCATAGTTTTTGGCCAGACACATGCACTGAGAGCCAGGCTACCGTAGTATATGTATAAACACACTAACTTTGGCGGCTATCAAATTGGCGGTTGTGAGTCTCAAGTTATTTGTCGGAGATTTAATTGCGTATATATACACTGCACCTCGATTCTAGGGCGGTTATACACTACATTATACTGTGGAATTATTTCAGATCAAAATGTTCAGAATCGTATTTTCTCTCACTTCATCGTTTCCGTTCAAAGATGAGAGCAGCTTCCAAGATATTTCGATCTGTCCCGCAAGCGAGTGAAATTTATAATTTGTTTGCCGTGACAGCTGTTTATGCACTCTGATCACCATCTAAGCCTACAGGCTCGGCCTAGATTCGGTGACAGAGGGCTATATAGTTAAACCGATCTGGTCTAGCATTCGAAACAATGCCATATTGTGTCGTAACTGCCAGCGAAAACCTTTCTTAGAGCACACCAGTTCAGCAAAACTCTTAGCTCTTCCCAATACTGAATTTCAGTTGATCGATCACAATATAGGCTAGGTTACATTTAACATACAAATATAGTCAGTGGTCCAATCTAGGCAACTCTCCCCCATATCAGCCCAAGCGACGCGGCTCCGCTCGTTTGATCTGCCCTATTAATGTGGCGATTTTGGCCCAAGATCGCGATAGGAGTTTGGTTGTTAATATAATTCTCGTTTAGGATGCTTCAGATAGAACCTCGCGCGTTGCCATGGCGACCCACCGTCCTTCTGTCGATCCACTATACTGAAACAATGGTCTTACGTCATCCCTCGCTCTTGTTTCCGGGGAGTTGTCTCATAGCTAGCAAGGCGTAAAAGCTCTAAGTCCCCTTTCACCGGCTAAGTAAGGGCTCGCAAGGGCTCCGGGATCAATATCCTATCGGGGGCCCAGGAGGGGGACTGTACTGACTCAGGGGCTCGCCCCTGGATCACCAGTCCTTCACCCTGGGACCCTGGGATGACACGCCCACGTGCGCGGGTTCTGGGGCGCCACTCCCATGGCGTCTCAGGCTCCACACAACGGGCTACATTACCATAACTGATGTCAAATATATAATTGTATGTCTATGATGTGTTATGATGTGATGTATGACGGCCGGATTACCTGATTGTAGTTTCAGTAATCACGACGCCCGCCGTGACCGTGCCACCGCACGGGGCGCTTCCGCCAGGTAGCGGGCGTCAAACGTTATAGGATTCATTGTGAGTGAAAATGTCTTAGGCCTATATCTATTAGAAATCAAGTTGACTCAACAACGGTAGGCTACAATTTCTGCATTATTGCATTATTGCCATTGCAAGTGAATATAGATCTATGCCAAGGCTTGAAGGCACGGTGTTTGCTGATTAATTGCAAAATATTTAAAACAATTTTGATGCGGAATATATACCACACCGTCATAAAATGTTGTCGAGGCTTTCCATACAACCATTGTTTTGATTTTCTCAAAGCGCATATGTTGTTCATATTCAATGGTATCGGCGATTTGGAACGGGTAAGAAATATATTTACTTGAGTAGGCCTATTGTGTGCATACGCAGAGATAGATCCCTGTTTTGTTACGTGTGGTACTGGAAATCTATAGGCTTGCTCGGAATACAATCATCAAATTCCTGTATGGTTATATAAACAACGAATTATTGAATGACCCGGACAATTCCTAGGTATGATAGACCAAAAGTTTGGTCTGCATATAAATGCATATATGGGGTGTTTCTAGTGAGATATATACCTTAGAAATACAATGCAAAAAAGTTTGAAACAATTTCATCCAGCCGTTTTTCTGTAGTATTAGCTTCAACATGCATACCGTATGGGGTAAAAAAAGTGGCGTTTTTTGTTGAATTTGAAAAAAAGTGCCCCCTTGCCATTACACACTGAAAAATGGATGGAAACTGCTCAAATTTCACCAGTAGCAGCACTGAGCCATAACATGATAGAAACCTGAACATAATATGCCACACACAAAAGCAAATATACCAGATAATGCAAAATATGACTGGAATTTACATCCGTTGTAACACATAATTGTGTTTGAATACTATGTATATTCTGTTGAATAGTTACAGATATCACATGATAGAGATAATTTACACTATTTTTCTTAAGTTTACCATATATATGGGTATATGAAGTAGTTTTTCATTGGGGTTTTTAAAATATGAATATTACCAATTGTATTTTAAATATATCATTCCCTAGGTAAACATATATTTCTAAAACCTAGTGTCTAATCAGGTTTAAGGCTAATTTACAGCTACATTCAATATTATTCTGATATATGAGAATAATCTATTTTTTCACACTTTAAACTGACATATGATATTATTCCAAGCATGCACTGCAAAAATAAATAAATGAACCCCAACAACATGCACCAACAAAAACAAAATTCTAAAAAATAACATTTAAAGTAAGTTTTTTTAGTGACCAAAATAAAAATACCATTTTTTTAACTACTAGTTTTTGCAGAATAGTATGATATGACAATAATAATTATGATAGTATATTAATAATAATAATAATAATAATAATGATAATAATAATGATAATAATAATAATAATAATAATAATAATAATAATTTTATTATTATGTAACGGGTTGGTGTCTCGTGTTGTGGTGGTGTTACGAGCCCGTGTGTTATAAGTATGGGTCTGCTACAGAGTTGTCTCGCAGAAGTGTGCAAGGATGACAGGACGTCTTCGATGTCACTAAAACGTTTATTCACTATGTACACACAAGTTCTGGTCAGCTGGTGGCGGCTGATCACCCAGGACAGATTAAGCCTGTGAAAATATAAATGAATGATTGAACATCGACGATGACAATAACGAACTATCAGTCGATGTGAGAAATGGCGAATGCCTTAACAGTTACAATTAGGCATATGCTAATAAAATACTATACTACACAAATATGGTATTATATCAAATACCAAAACATTATGACAGTGATATAAATACTGACTTGGAATTATGATAAACAAATACATATTTACCCTAAATTACGATAATGTGATATAACACCTATTCCGGGTATTCACATCAATACAGCACTGTGCTAGCGACAAGATGACATAATGGGGACATTGTTTACATGAACGATAATGGAGGACAACTGTCGCGAACACAGAGTTGTAAATAAGTTGAAACAACCTCATCTGTACAAAAGCCTAAAAGACGGGACAACCATAAATGGGGAGTTACATAGGACCGTATTATGCTAACAGAAACTCACCTGTGAAAATATAAATGAATGATTGAACATCGACGATGACAATAACGAACTATCAGTCGATGTGAGAAATGGCGAATGCGCAGAAAAATTTCCCGCGGTTGTTTATATACTGGACGCCTAACACAGGGTGTTGAGAAACTGCGAACCGTACAATTCTAATACGGACTAATAGTGAAAATACATACCTGTTACACTTTCCCCCGGGTTAAGGAATGTCGTCCCTTGACATTAAAATGAATTTTTGTGCATTCATACAACATTCATACCACACGACATATCACATGACTACAAGTACTGTAGACAATATACTTTATTCAATTCAGTGACATATATACAAAGTAGTGAAAGTATTAATACTACGTGACAAAGTCACCAGACGTATACCATCTCGGTGGACGACGGTTGCGACGTGGACGGGCATGAACAATGCCAACCGGAGATCCTTCGGGAGATACATGTAGTTGTGGTTCCTCTTCAGAGTCGGATCCATCCGGCGAATGTACTTCAGGTGTAGGTACCTGATCAACAACATCCAGAACTGGAGATACATCTGGATCTGGTTCCTGAACAACATCAGGGTCATCCACAAGAGGTTCCTCATCGTTTGGGAGAGGCTCATCAACTCCAGCACGGGGTAGGTCTGGAGGCTCAGTGTCACTGACATCGGATGAGACTGGGAGGTCAGCAGCTCCAACATCAGGCAGGTCTTCAGGTGCGTCAACGGCATCTAAGTCCGGAACAGCAGCAACATCCCCGACAGTGCCCACAACAAAAAACATTGATGAGTCGCTGTCGGAGTCCTCATCCCGTGTTGCCGATCTGGTCGAAGGCTTCTTGGGTTTTGGAGATGGTGGACTGTTGAAATCCTCATCCTCCAAGATGTTCCCAACGGGCAGAAGGAAGTTCCGGTGCAGGGTTTTGGTGGGCCCACGTTTCCCTTCCGGATGGACCCTGTAGACAGGTATCGTCTGGTCCGGCTGCTCTTTAATGACATAAACCTCTGAACTCCAGGTGTCCTCCAATTTGTGAGGTCCTTTGAGGCCAGTCAGTCGGATCAGGACTCGATCTCCGGGCGACAGGACAGCTCCGCGAGATCGACGGTCGTACAAGCGCTTGTGACGCTTCCTAGAAGACGAAGAAGTAGCCGCGGCGAGCTTGTATGCTTCCTCCAGGCGGTCCTTGAGTTTAGCGACATACTGGTCGTATTCCTGAACATCGGTGTTGACATCCTCGGCTACACCAAGAAGGAGATCCACAGGAAGCCTTGGCTGTCTGCCGAACAGTAGGTAGTGTGGACTATATCCGGTGGCTTCACTTCTGGTGCAGTTGTAGGCGTGTACTAACGGGGCGACGTGGACCTTCCAGTTTGATCTGGCCTGTGGGCTGAGCGTGCCGAGCATGTTTAGAAGTGTCCGGTTGAAACGCTCTGTCTGTCCATTCCCCATAGGATGATACGGCGTTGTCCTACTTTTACGGATGTTCCCGAGTTCGCACAGCCGAGCAATCACCTTCGACTCGAAATTCCTCCCTTGGTCAGAGTGAAGCCGTTGAGGGAATCCATACGGACAGATAAAGTGATGGAACAGCGCATCGGCTGTGGTCCTAGCTGTTTGGTTCCTGGTCGGTACTGCAACAGCGTAGCGGGTGAAATGGTCGGTGATCACCAGGATGTCTTTCACCCGTCCCTGGGATTCTTCCAGACTTAAGAAGTCCATACAGACTAATTCCAGCGGTTGAGAGGTAGTAACGGAGACAAGTGGTGCTCGGGAAACGTTCCCCTTGCGTCGGATGCACCGTCCACACGTCTTCACCCACTCCTGTGCATCGCTCCTCATGGATGGCCAGTAGAACCGATCCTGAAGGAGGTCAAAGGTCCTTTGGATGCCAGGGTGCCCCATGTCCTGGTGCACTCCATGCAGGGCGATGTGGTGAAACTTGGTTGGAAGAACCAGTTGTGGAACATCCGATCCATCCACTTGTCGATGGCGATGAAGGACCTTGTTCTTCAGGAACAACTTAGGCAGCTGTCGCAGAAGTGGGGAACTTCTGGAATCCACGTCAGACGTGGAACCGGAGTTGTCCTGAGTGACGAGCTGGATAGCTTCCGCTAGGCGAAGGTCCTTCTGCTGCTCCTTAGCCCACTCAGAGCTGGTCATCTGGGTCATGTCCGTATGCGAGAAAGCCTCGATGACGGATGGATCCACTCCCAGGGTCTCTGCAAATGAGATAGGGACTTGAGCACTACAGATGGCTGTGATTGTGTCGGTGTCCACATGGCAAGTGTCTCGAGTTAGCCGGGAAAGAGCATCGGCGTCGATATTCTTCCTGCCAGAACGGTAGAAGATCTCGAAGTCAAAGCAGGACAATTCCGAGAGCCAGCGATGTCCTGTAGCATCCAACTTGGCCGAAGTCTGTACATAGGTCAGAGGGTTGTTGTCGGTGTGGACGCTGAATCGGGCTCCATACAGGAAGTCCCGGAACTTCTGAGTGACGGCCCACTTCAACGCCAGGAACTCCAGTTTGTGGGCTGGGTAATTCCGCTCCGAGCGACTCAGACCCCGACTGGCATACGCGATGACTCGCCGAATTCCACCCTGGTCCTGGTAAAGGACAGCTCCCAAGCCATCAAGACTTGCGTCGGTGTGGACAATGAACGGCTCCAAGTAGTTGGCGTATGCCAGAACTGGCGCTGTGGTGAGACACTGGATCAGGCGACGGAATGAATCTTCTTGCGCTCGATCCCAATTGAACGTTCCGTTGTGTGACTTCCGCGTGGATTTCCGCTTGGACTTGACACTGAGCTTGTCATCAGCGTCCTTCAGAAGGTCGTAGAGTGGCCGGGCGATGCGCGAGTAATCCTGGACGAAGCGTCGATAGAATCCGGTGAATCCCAAGAACTGGCGAAGTTCCTTGACGTTAGTCGGGACTTTCCAGGATTCCACGGCTTTGACCTTATCCGGGTTGGTCTTGATTCCCTCGCTTGATACGATATGGCCGAGGTACTTTACTTCCTTCTTGAAGAGCGAGCACTTTGAAGGCTTCAGCTTCAGGCCGTGTTCCTGAAGACGACGGAAGACATTTTCCAGCCTGACGAGATGGTCATGGAAAGTCTCCGCGAACACGATGATGTCGTCCAGGTACAGCAAACATTGCGTCAGTTCCAGTTCTCGCATGGTGGCTGACATGAGGCGTTGAAATGTAGCAGGTGCATTGACCAGGCCGAACGGCATCCGATTGAACTCGAAGAAGCCGAGCGGACCGACCGTGAAAGCTGTCTTCGGCTTGTCTTCCTCAGCTACCTCCACCTGCCAGTAGCCGGCCTTCAAATCTAGAGCTGAAAACCATCGGGAACCAGAGAGTAGGTCCAACGTCTCCTCGATCCGGGGCAAGGCATGGGCGTCCTTGATGGTAGTGGCATTAAGCTTCCGGTAGTCAATGCAGAAACGCAGACTACCGTCAGACTTCCGGACGAGTACAATAGGCGAGGCGAAAGGACTTTTGCTGGGCCGGATGACTCCGCAATCCAACATCTCCTGGATGTGACTCCGGACCTCATTGTAGAGTGGAGGCGGCACACGACGGTAGCGCTGTTTGATGGGTGTTTCGTCCTTCAAGTTGATGTTGTGAACAACAGTGGACGTGTGGCCGAGGTCAAGGTCATCTTGGGCGAAGATGGACTGCCACTTGATCAGAAGGTCCTCGATCTGTTGTCGCTGATCCGAGTTGAGATCCACATCATCCAACTTGAACTTGGACAGGAACGTCGTGCGTGTCGTGTCGGTGCTGTCAACCTCCTGAGACATGCTCTGGACAACTTCGGTTGAAGAGAGTTGGTGTGAGTACACGATGTTGACACGTGTCAGCTGACATAGCTGTGTCCTAGCCGGAACAGTGATGGGCGTATCGGTGAGGTTGTGGATCTCCATCTTGATCTTGGTTGCTGTCTGTGAGAAGCTGGTCAATCGCTGTACAGTGGGCACAAGTGCCAGGCCGTTAGGCAGGGTCCCGTAATCTCCCTCTTCTCCAGACACCAGCAACCGTCCGACCGGTCCAGCCCGCGTCAAGCCGCTGAGAAACATCTTGCTGTTAGCAGGAACTTGGACTTGTTTGCTGGCAATGACTGGTGCAATCCAACCATTGGGCGGGTCCTTGGTCCTTGCTTGGATCGATGTGACAGCACTCTTCCAGGTCGCCGACAACTGTTGAGATTTTGGATCCATCATCTGTAGCAGGTTGGTGCCGATGATGAATGGGACCCGTGAGTTGTAGAGTGTGTCCTTGACAACCACAGTCGGTGTTGGGATGACTGACAGACACTGATCCTCAGAAGACATGACTCCAATGTCGAGTTCGACAACTCCATGAAATCCAATTGATTCTCCGGATGCACCGTGAATCTCCACAAAGTCCTCGATGGGATCGATGGCGAGACCCGGAAAGTGACGTTGGACGAAGGAGGAGCAGACGGAGGTGATCTGGGATCCCGTGTCGAGTAGACCCAAGCACTGCACGTCGTTCACAGCCAGGTTGACTTCGTTGGCGAGACCAACCAGAGGGACAGCAGCGTCCGGTCGACAGGTCGACTTCGTGGTGGTCGTGGTAGATGACGTAATGGGGTGATCATCCTTGGGACAGCTCGCTTTACACCCCTGAAGGCGAGCCTTTACTCGTTTAAAGAATGTCCCTTGGAGTGAAAACGAGCATGGCACTTCTCGACGTCATGGCCACGTCGTCCGCAACGAGTGCACTGCACCCTCGTCTTAGCCGACTTGTCCGAGGTCGAGCGTGGTTGAGAGTTGGCTGAGGGTCGATCCAGGGACGAAACCTTGTCGGTCAGTTTGGACAGAGCCTTGTCGGTGACATCCATCCGCTTCATCATTTCATCAAGTTTCTTGGTGAGCTGCTCAAGCTGACTTGGCTGTTGGACCTTCTGGGTCACGGCCTTCTTATCTTTCCGTTCTTGCTCAAGGATCCGCAGTGCCCGGAAGATGACATCGTATGACTGGCCGGAATCGAAGCGATGACGACTGGCATCCTTCAGCTTCTCGTCGGTGAGTCCCATCCAGAACTGAGTCCGGAGCTTGCCAGCAACTTCTGACGGGTGGATGGCTCCTCGCTCTTGAAGATGGCTCAGGATCTCCTCCAATCGACAACCCCAAGTGGTCACGCTTTCCGAGGGCCTTTGGGTGGCGCTGTAAAAGGATCCTAGGAGCTGTTCCGGTGGTAGGACGTTGCCAAAGGTGACATCGAACTTCTTCAGGACATCCTGTACTGACACCTGTTCACCCAGATATCTGAGTACCTCGGCGGCGGTTCCACGGACAGAGCGACGGATTCCAAGAAGTATGGACGAAGCGGTCTTCCCGGAGTTCATCAGGCACTTGACCTCGTATTTCCACTGGGAGTAGCTGACTTCCCCTTTCGCACCATCTCCGGAGAAGATCGGACACTTGATGTACGAAGGATGATCCTCCAACATCCGGGTAGCCATGGCAACAGGTCCAGGGTCATTGGCAGTCGACGAGTTGGGACTGGCGGTTGTGGCAGGCTCAGTCTTGACAGACTCCAACTTGATGGGTTTCGTCTTGAGGTGTTCCGTCGTCACGGCTTCCACCTCCGCGGCTTCCGTCTTCACGGATGATGGGCCAAGTTGACTGATCAGGTCCTGCAGCAGAGCTGGCGACAACAATTTCAGTTGACGAAGTAAGGCCAGGGTTGACTCCTTGTCACCAGATGGCTCCTTGGATGGATCCAGGTTCGTGAGAGCTGGTTCGTGTACGGGCTGAGCTGCGATGACCTGTATGGTGTTGTCGGCAAATGCCTCACTTCCATCATGCTGCCTTACAGCTTTCATCACAGTGCGGTCATCCTGAAATCTGATGAAGGCAGATCCATTGGGTCGACTTGTCAGTGGATCCTGAAGGATGAAGATCCCGTCCAAGTCCCCATCAGGCTCGAACAAATCCCGAAGATCAGCACGGCTGACAGTGACAGGAAGTCCCGAGACGAGGATGGTCCGCTGATGTAGAGCCATTGTCGAGCAGACAAAAGGTCAAACAACAAAACAGGATTTGCAGCAAAAACGCAAAATACCAGCTGGAATGTAAACAAGAATACAAGCAAGAACAAAATATTATTCAATCAGATTTGCTCAATCACAGTCACACGGGTACAGTGTATGTGTAAATACTCACCGATGACCAAGTATCAAAACACATCTAAGTCTGGAAAATTATTGTCTACCTGTGTATGTGTTACCAATAGATTACCTGGCTGTAATCTAACTCCAAAGGGAAGTGAGATCTTTCAAATTATTTACTCATAATACTAAGTCCATGTAACTCGGGATGGCCAAAAAAAATAATTTGAAAACAGAATTTAGTTACAGATGAAATTATTTTCTTATTATGGGGTGTAAACACCTGAATTAACAAAGTTAAATAATTGCTAACCTAAATTAATTCTAACCTAACTATGATGTAAGTGGATACTACACTACAGGATTGTAATAAATTAATAACTTAGCTAACACTTAATTAATAATATTACAACTAAATAGATACTAATAATGTAACTATGATTTATAATAACTAACACTAAGTAAATATACCTAAATACTGAGAACAGAAAATAAATTAGTTTTAAAAGAACAACTAAAGATATTACTAAGTACTAGAAAGAAAACTACAGAGTGAAATTATAAAAGAAATAACTAAGCAAAAAGTACCAAGTGATGAATATACTTAAGTACAGAAGTTACTAAATGAATAAATAAATATTGACAACTGAAAACAAAGTCCTAATCAATGATAATATACCAAGTACAGATTTTTTTTTTTTTTTAACTGCTGCAATGAAATAATGTGGTTTTAACAATTACCGTAATTAAACACTGAAATTAAATGTGAAATAATGTGAAACCAATACTGAATAATAATAACTGTGATAATGAATACCAAGTAGAATGTACACAGTAAATACCAAATATGTTTTTTTTTTTTTTTTTTTTTTTTTAAATCAAATTAATATTACCAATAAATAAATTAATATTACCAAATTAATACCACTGTAAGGGTACTACTGATACACTGAGAAATTAATTGAAATACAGACTTATTTAAATTTACAACTTAAATATATAATGAAACTATAAATACAGAATACCAGAGAAAAATACTTATATACACAAGACAGAAACCAGTAGTATGACCTTAGATAGTTTTGACAAGCAGCAAGGTCATGCAAGTAGCATGCAGATATGAGAGTTTATGCACTTACTAGGACTACACATGCAGACACTACATGCAGGTTTATGTACTCACAAACCTAAAGGTACACTGGACGTCACTTGCAGCTGTCACTAGTGGCTGTCAGACGGGGCGTACTCGGCTGTCAGTGGACCAGGCACCAGGAACGACGGCGGTCGGCTGGATGCGGTCGAGCAGACGCTGCAGCAGACGGCGTGGTCAAGGGTCGACTCCTCGAGAATGGGGGCGTACCGGTCAGCACGTGGTCACGGGGCGTAGTACTCCTCCTCAACAGGAGCGGAGCCGGCACGAGGTAACCGGGTCGCAGCAATCCTCGGCAACAGGAGCGGAGCCGGCACGAGGTAACCGGGTCGCAGCACTCCTCGGCAACAGGGGAGCAGCCGGCACGTGGTAACTGGGGTGCACCACGTCGTCACAGAGCGCAGCACACAGCTACAAGGGTGAAGCAGGAATGTGGCCGGTCAAGTCACAACACAGACGTAGACAGTCGTCTGGAACTTCACACGCGTGCTTGCACTAACGTCGCGGTCCAGCCACAGAGCATCAACGGGGCACCCTTGCTCAGGCGGGCGGCGATACCCGTAGTCGCAGTCAACAGGTGGTGGTAGCGTGACAGTCACCACTCACCACACTTGGTAAACAGGAGCGAACATCAGGTCGTAGTCGTCGTATTGCCACCAGGATGTGGCAACCTTGGCTCACACTCCGGTCACGGATGGAAGACCACGTAGACGTAGCTGTTGAGTGTCCTCTACAGTGCAGTCCCCACGGGGTGGGGCACTAAACACTCACCAAGTGCACAACACTGTCTCTCAGTGTCCAAGATGAAGAAACTCTAATGTAGCAGGTTCCCAGCAGAGCCTCCATTTGTAACGGGTTGGTGTCTCGTGTTGTGGTGGTGTTACGAGCCCGTGTGTTATAAGTATGGGTCTGCTACAGAGTTGTCTCGCAGAAGTGTGCAAGGATGACAGGACGTCTTCGATGTCACTAAAACGTTTATTCACTATGTACACACAAGTTCTGGTCAGCTGGTGGCGGCTGATCACCCAGGACAGATTAAGCCTGTGAAAATATAAATGAATGATTGAACATCGACGATGACAATAACGAACTATCAGTCGATGTGAGAAATGGCGAATGCCTTAACAGTTACAATTAGGCATATGCTAATAAAATACTATACTACACAAATATGGTATTATATCAAATACCAAAACATTATGACAGTGATATAAATACTGACTTGGAATTATGATAAACAAATACATATTTACCCTAAATTACGATAATGTGATATAACACCTATTCCGGGTATTCACATCAATACAGCACTGTGCTAGCGACAAGATGACATAATGGGGACATTGTTTACATGAACGATAATGGAGGACAACTGTCGCGAACACAGAGTTGTAAATAAGTTGAAACAACCTCATCTGTACAAAAGCCTAAAAGACGGGACAACCATAAATGGGGAGTTACATAGGACCGTATAAAGTAAGTAATTTATTTCCAAATTGCACACAAGATGAACATATTCAATAGATGATATAAGAAATGCACAATTTGTGGACTCCACCAGAGGCCGACGCCTGTAACTTGATTGCTCAAGCGGTGAAGCCCATTACATTGAAATAATAGTAACACAAAATATGGAACGGATAGGAACAAAATATTTACAAGTTGGACTCACGTATGAGTTGCATACTACATATAACAACATCACAAACAAGTAGATATATATATACATTAATTTCACGTAGAAATACATACTATTCACATTATTCACATACACCCATATACACGGGAGATGATGATACAGTTGTGCCAGAATTAACAGATTGAACCTAAAATGTACACATTTACTACTGTGAAATGCCAAACTTGTGGTATTACATAGAGTGAGAAATGAATGAAAAAAGTCCTTTTTCACACCCCCCCCCCCCATGACACACACACCCACACCCACACCCACACACATCCTTACACTATTGACAAAAGATACAGGATTGGTAGAGCAAAAAAAAAAAAAAAAAAAAAAAAAAAAATAATAATAATAATATGAAAAAGTGACACAAGACACAAAAAAGACAAACTAATAAAGCGACCGTAGTAACGTGAACTTATGAAATACAATGCAGCCATGAAATTTTACAGTATCAAGGGAGTATTACTAGATTAGATAGTTAGTTATTCATCAAATATTTCGAAATGAAGTGTTGTTTTATCTTAGATTTGTAGGCACTGGCTGAAATGCTGTTTTTTATATGGGTTGGTGTATTTAGCCATAATTCCGGACCTTTACGAATGAAGCTGTTTCCAAAAATTTGGACATTCCACCTAGTTATATGGGGGTCTTTACAATGTCTAGTGTTGAAGGAGTGGATAGAATTGTTTGCCACAAAAAGATTGTTCAGCGAACTTGGTAGTTCATTGCGGGAATGAAGATACATAAATTTACTAAGTTCAATATTGAACAAATCATGTAGCTTAGCTATGCCTGTTTTATGATAGAGTGGCGTAGAGCTGGCATTAAAACGTGATCCAGTGACGCATCGGATTGCTTTATTTTGCTTGATTTCAAGCGGGCGCAGTATCGTTTTTTGTGCAGAACCCCATAACAATATACCATAGTTTAGGTAGGAATGAAACAGACTAAAATATAACGATTTGAGGTGGGCTTTACTTAACATGTTTTTGACAGTGTTTAACGTATATAGGGCGCTGGACAATTTTTTCAAGACGTGTTCAATGTGGACATTCCAACTCAGCTTACTGTCTATATGGATACCAAGAAATTTAACAGAAAGTGATGGTGTAATGTATTCTGTATCGACTTTTAGCGAATGGGTGTTGTAGTTGTGTACCAGCTTCTTGGAGAATAAGATTATATTAGTTTTGCTAACATTCAGTGATAATTTGTTGCTCCGGAACCAATTAACCATGAGGAGGATATCTGATTCAACAATGTGATATAGGTGTTGGAGGTTATTGTGAGTATAATACAACGTTGTATCGTCTGCGAATAAAATACATTTTGATTTTGTTATTGAGTTGGGAATATCGTTTGAATATATGATAAAAAGTAACGGACCCAATACTGAACCCTGTGGTACACCGTATTTTATAGGATAGAGGTTCGAACATGAGTTTTTGAACTTGACATACTGCTCACGGTTATTTAGGTAGCTCCTGAACCACTCCAAGGCAATCCCTCGAATACCATAATATTCTAATTTGGACAACAGAATAGAATGGTCAATAGTATCGAAAGCCTTGGAGAGGTCCAGGAAAACTCCAAGTGTGTACATGTTATTGTTAAAGCCAGTCAGGGTATCGAATACAAATTCTGTAACTGCATTAATAGTTGAATGTTTGGGCCTAAATCCGTATTGCTTAGGATAGAGTATATTATGTTGTACGAGAAACGTATACAGTCGTGAGTGGATGATTTTTTCTAAGAGTTTAGAGCAACAGGGTAATAGTGATATTGGCCTATAGTTATTCAGCATTTGCTTGTTTTTATTTTTGTAGATTGGGATTACTTTCGCCGTTTTCATTTGCTGAGGGACAATTCCCGTTGAAATTGATTTGTTTATTAGTAATGATATCGGGGTGCAAACTGCATGTTTTATCTGTTTTATGAAGTGACTACTCAAATTGTCAACTCCTGAACTTTTTTTTCCTTTCAATGAGTCTATCATTTTCATGACCTCGTTGGGATCAGTGGGGTTGATGAATATAGAGTTTGGGTTCGGTTGTTCACTTAGATATTCAGTGAAATGTTTAGGGGCTGATGGAATTTGTTCTGCCAGCGAAACGCCTATGTTTGAGAAATATTTGCAGAACCCGTCAGCGATTTTGGTTGGATCAGTCTCAGGTTTATTATTGATAAGAAAGGTGTCGGTGATTGATGATTTGTCATTTGTTCGCCCTATAACATTGTTCAAAATTTTCCACGTTTTTTTCACATCACATCTGTATTTATCAAGAAGAGACCCATAGTATTCGCGTTTGCATTGTCTTTTCAAAACTCTGAATAAGTTCCTATGCTTAATATATTTTTGGTAAGAACTATCTGTTTTTGATTTACGTAGGCACTTTTTATAAAGTTTGATACATTTGGATGATGACTGTAACAACCCTTGTGTCATCCAGGGTTCTTTTATTACACGTTTTTGTGGGATTGTTTTCTCTATTTCAGGAGCGAATTTGTCCATAGCCTGTTTTACTTTGTTTGTGAAGGATGCGTAAGCGTCATTGATGGGAATTCGGTCGAGGTATGTCCAGTCTGTTGAATTGAGATCATTACATATAGACATCATATTTTCAGAAGTGAGAGGACGACAAGTTATAGTTAGGGACTGTACCTTGCTGGACGAAGTATCCCCCATAACAGCAAACAAGGGCAAATGATCAGATATATCGCTTAGTATTATGCCAGATTTAACATTATTGTAGTTAGAACACTTTACGTATATATTATCGATTAAAGTCGCACTATTATGTGTTATTCTGGTTGGTTTATTAACGGTCGGTAGGAAGCCAGATGATATGAAGGTGTTAAGTAATTCATCGGAGTGCTTGTTGGAGTGTATTTTGATATAATCAAAATTTTGATCTGTACCAAGTATAACGTCAGAATTAGTTCCGTTTAACTTTTCAAGTACTGTTTCGTATCTAGATATTGATAGTGTTTCGTTTGTGCCTGGGATTCGGTATATTTCACCCACAATTGTGTTTCGCTGACTATGTTTTACCTCGATGAAAATCGACTCAAATTCGCAATCAACATTTATGGCCAGGTCGTTCCTAATATCGTAATGTAGCGAATCATGTATGTACAGCGCGACACCCCCTCCCCGGGTCCCACCCTGTCGGTTACGGCATTCAAGGTTATATCCAGGTATGCTGCATAAATGCAATGTATTGTCGTTCAGAAAGGTTTCGCATAATAGAATAAAGTGCACAACTATCCCAGTGTTTTGTAAGTTCGAAAGCATGATTTTAAGTTCATTTATCTTCTTTGGTAAACTGTGAATATTCAGATGAAGAGTGCAATATTTGGATTTGTTGGGCGAGGTGTGTGAGACTATGTCTTCAACTTCAAAATATTGTGTGTCCAAGTTCAGAAACCTATCATCATTTACTAACATGGGTTGTGGGATGATTAGATCGCTCATGTGGCAATATGATAATCGCAATTGGCGATAGATATTTGGCACGAGAGGGCTTGGCTGGGCTCTGTTAGATGTGTATGTACGGTTAGTGTGTATGGCATTTGTTGTATGTACCTGTAACATATACCACACACCTTATAAGATGAACACTAAATTGGAAGAATGTATGATGTGGATATGGATCTGTATGATTCAAACGCTACCAGGAACCTATAAGGACCACCACTAACCACCTCACACCTCCAGCATAACCGTATTATGCTAACAGAAACTCACCTGTGAAAATATAAATGAATGATTGAACATCGACGATGACAATAACGAACTATCAGTCGATGTGAGAAATGGCGAATGCGCAGAAAAATTTCCCGCGGTTGTTTATATACTGGACGCCTAACACAGGGTGTTGAGAAACTGCGAACCGTACAATTCTAATACGGACTAATAGTGAAAATACATACCTGTTACAATTATTTCTCAGAATAATGTATCTGCATAAACCGGTACACTGCTAAATGAAAGAGTGATGAAATAGAAATTATAGCAATCCACCCAAAAATCATCAAGTCACGATAGTTCCAATATGGAGCTGAAACAAATTTTATTTCTCAGTTAATTTATTGTATTCAAGCTTTGAGGGCTGCCGCATATGGAATGAGGTAAAAAAATACTAACTAGTGTCTCCTATTATCGCTCACGCCAGTTCAATATTTAGCGACTTCCCAGCAGCAAAAAGCCACACAATCGATTTAAAATCACATGTATAAATAATATATTGAATTATCATTCAAAATTACTTGCAAATCTGTCATAAAATCATTTACAAACACATGAATTATCCAATCGAAGCATCTTTTGCAATCATCACGAATAAATTGATAGCCGCGTTCGTTATCTGCCCCAAATCGAGCGGGCGGCAAAATGGCGCGAAAGCGATCGGATAGGCACTCACTTGTCCGGGGATTTTCTCAGCTGTCCGGGGGCCAAGCACAATAAATAAGGTACCAAAATTTGCAGGAATAATTTCTCCAGAGGTAATTGTTTTTTCTAAGAGATAATATTTCTTGTTTTTTTTTAATCGTGGAATATCTGTGGCATGAATTCATGTGCTGGTGACAGCCATTTTTTATATAAATCTGCACAGTATTTCCATAAAATGTGACATACTAGGTCAAAGTTCGATCATTCTTCGTGACCCTACCTATTTTTCTGTTTTTCTATTGGACCTCTATCAACCCATAAACCCAATTTCAAATGACCCCTGAAAACTGGGTCAAAATGGGGTCACTTTTTCGGCGGATGTTGACACGGCACTGTGCGCGCCATCTGACGAGCGCTGCCATACCTACAATTCCCCGCTCCCTATGGTTACACCACAGGCACTTGGAAACCATTTAATTGAGGGTACAATGTGCTATCTATAATAATATATACAAGGCACTCAAGCCCCTGTCCGGAAAATGGCGGTTGGACAAACACTCGAAACTTCAAAGCTCCAAAAATGCTACTTGTCCACCAAATTGATACAAACCAGCATATCCCGTGAAAGCCGTGAAGACTCTATATCCAAATTAATATAGTATTTACACATAATATTCATGAAATGAAGGTTTTCTAACTCATTTTATATCGCCACTACCGCTTCCAAGACCTTGCGTTTAAGGTGCGGTACGAGCACATTAGTGAGCTATAGTATATTTGAGTTGGTGCTAGAGGCCTCTCTAGCCAATGAGGGGGGTTAGATCACCATGGTGAAAGTCAAATACCGCACCTTACTCGACCTTGCGTGGCTGGAATTTGGATTCAAAACATCCGTTGTGCATTTGTTTGGGTGAAAAACACATGAGCTCATTGAACCATGTCCGTTTCTTGCGACATAATTGGTCAGCAAAAACAGCCGAACTGATGTGAGTACAGCTCGCTCTAATCGTGAACTAATATAATTGTATAGAAATCTATATATCTGGTTGACTTACAGTTCGTGATCCCAAGTTTGAGCAATGTCAAAACAACGTGTTCGACCAAAAACAAGTGCACAACGGATGTTTTGAATCCAAATTCCAGCCACGCAAGATCTTGGAAGCGGTACTGGTGATATAAAATGTGCTAGAAAACCTTCATGGATATATGTTTCAATAGTGTACTAATTTGGATATTGTGACTTCATAGCCTCCACAGAATATGCTAGTTTGTATCAATTTGGTGGACAAGTAGCATTTTTGGAGCTTTGAAGTTTCGAGTGTTTGTCCAACCGCCATTTTACCGACAGGGGCTTGAGTGCCTTGCATATATTATTATAGATAGCACATTGTACCCTCAATTAAATGGTTTCCAAGTGCCTGTGGGGCAGAATAACGACCAGTGTTATTTGCCATGATATTTGCCTTCGTATTTGCCCACTGAGTGTCGTTATCCTACATGGCACAAACAGCGGACGAAACACTACTATTTGGGCAAATATTCCGGCCTGTATTCTACCCGCTGTCAACGATCGCTAATGGGTATTGAACTACATTGCCATAAAAACACATAATGCATAGTGTTGTTTTGGATAATTGGATCAACTTGAAATTTTGTGTGTTTCAATTGGGTATCATGCCGTAATTTTCCACAAAATTTCAGAATTCTATTTGAAAAGCTGAAAAAGTTGGCAACCCAACGTTAAATTTCAGTCCGAAATGGGATCAAGTAAATTCCAACAAATTCAGGGCTTTCATCATTTTTATGCCCATACAGAATGAACCATGTATGAACAGAATGAACCATGTATTTCTATATTTATACTCTGATTTTTCTAACTTGTTTACACCAGTTTTTGACGATATTTTCGCGATGCTAAATGTTATCGTTCCATAACCATGATAACTTAGCATACTTCACCCGGGAGTCAAACGGCAAGTTGCTACCAAATTTCAGACTCCTATTGCAAAAATTGAAGAAGTTGGCAATCTAACCCAATGTTAAATGTCAGTCTAAAATGCGATCTCGGAGAATCTGAGCATATTACAGGATTAAGAAGACACATTAGAGTGTATTCTAGACAAACATAATGATTTCGAAAGATTACACAGCTACAAAACTGAGTAAATGCACAAAATTGTGTACAGACCCAGAAATCGAATGACAGGGCTAAATTTAACATTGGGGTAGATTGCTAACTTTCTAAATTTTCGCAATAAAAGTCTGAAATTCAGTAGAAAATTGCCGTTTGACTCCCAGGTGAAGTGTGCCAAGTTATCATGGTTATAGAACGATACCATTTAGCATCGCAAAAATATCAGCGAAAATCAGTGTAAACGAGTTAGAAAAATCAGAGTATATATAGTCTATATAAATCCTGGAGGATAATTTAACTTACGAAAATCCCATTTGGACAAAGTTGTGCCAAAATGGCCTACTTAGAAGGATTTAGGGGCAACTGAAACATCAGAGACATAGGAGGAGTCTTATGCATCAATAATAAAAAAATGTTAATGAACAGATTTTGAGAAAATTGCTGACAAAGTCGTTTTCGTCAAAAATTGCTGTAAAAAATGTGCGCATAAAAAAAGAGAGAAATACATCCCTTTTGAAGTATCTTTAGCTATGTTTCTGCAAAATTTCAGAAAGACTTGGTCGAAAACTTTGAACATAAAAATGTAGACGGACGACGACGTTTTGATCTGTAAATGGATCACAAATTGAACTGAAGATAACCGAAAATGAGGTGTGTATGGTTGTGATGATGGCCAGTATTCATATACTGCTACAAGATCAAAACGAACATCAATACCCAAAGCGGGGATATCCCACTGCATACTGCATACAGCATATATACATCACAAGTGTGGAATGCTCAACCAACGCTGGCAAATACGTTTTGTTGGGGATAGCATCACGATATGGCCAAGATGCCTTCGGGCATTTTGGAATGTGTCAAGGATATGTTTTAGGTGCAGGCCTTGAGCATGTTAAAGTGGCTAAAACCATGAAAACATGAAAAAAATTAATGCAGATTCAGCAAAAAAAAAATAGTTCACCAAACATCAGAACAAAGCTCACCCAACAGACCCTCAGACATTGCCGAAAGGCAAGAGTCTTTTTTGGGGTCAGTCTTTGACCCTCTGTTTCCAAAATATGGTGGGGAACCTACTCTGTTGCACACATGATTTATAATATCTACGATGCCTGCGTTTTCTCGCAGACTTTGTACTCAATGTAATGTTACATTTCAGATGACGTAGATGTAGATATGGCGTGTTTGAAGCTGGAGGTTGACGATGTTGATGAGCAAATGTTCGATCTGGATCCAGCAGTGACGGTCAAAATAGAAATAAAGGAACTAGAAGACACAAAAGATTTATCAGCACAAAGCGAAGTGGATCCTGGAAGTAACATTAACACTGTTTATGGTTACGGTAACGTTATAAACATAGCACCCCTCGGGGATGTGCTAATGAAAGAAGAATTGTTCAGACCTAAGACAGAATGCAATGAGTCTGTCAGTGTCGACACTCCTGAACAAGATGCTTCTTGTCAACTGAACTCTGCTTATGGTACTGACACTAAACCAGTGGAGCCTATCGAGAAAACAGCTTGTGTACATCAAAGGTCGACGAATACACCAAACTGCAGGTAAGCAATTCTAGTGAATGTGTATTGTCACGTAAAATGTTTATGGTATGCATCACCAATCTAAACTACGACATGCTCCTTTTCGGTTCATTTAATCATTCTAGATAGATTAATACATGTAGCATAAACTAGCGCTATACTTTCTATATTACCCTATTGATATGTTCTAAGCCTACAATAATTAACATGATGAAGGGATACAAGTCCATGTTGGACTGTGTATCCTGATCGGGGGGGAAGGGGGGGGAGTGGGGGAGGAGGGGGGGGGTGGGGGGGATTTGTTCAAGGATTAAACCCTCTTTGACTTGATGGCCTGCTTCATGGTGTACCGACCCCGGGGGAGTGCCTACACTCTCAAAATAGGACAAGGCTTTATTGTTGCATTGCCTCACAAAGACTCAATGGGAAAAATGTATACTAGTGTTCAACTTAGCAGTTAACTTTGAAAATGTCGGCCAGTGCGAGATGAGGGTCCGATATCACGGTGGTTGATAATTCAAGAGTCGCATACGTAAATCATGGGTATATTACGGAGCCGCTGAAAGGACATAGAAGAAATATTTTTTGACATATGGTTATTGCGTTCCCTCGCAATATTATTGCGTTCCCTCGCAATAATATCGCGTTCCCTCGCATTCCGGATCGCGTTCCCTCGCGATCTTATTGCGTTCCCTCGCATTCCTGATCGCGTTCCCTCGCGATCTTATTGCGTTCCCTCGCAATCCGGATCGCGTTCCCTCGCGATCTTATTGCGTTCCCTCGCATTCCGGATCGCGTTCCCTCGCGATCTTATTGCGTTCCCTCGCATTCTGGATCGTGTTCCCTCACGATCTTATCACGTTCCCTCGCGATCTTATTGCGTTCCCTCGCATTCCGGATCGCGTTCCCTCGCGATCTTATTGCGTTCCCTCGCATTCCGGATCGCGTTCCCTCACGATCTTATCGCGTTCCCTCGCATTCCGGATCGCGTTCCCTCGCGATCTTATTGCGTTCCCTCGCAATCCGGATCGCGTTCCCTCGTGATCTTATCGCGTTCCCTCGCATTCCGGATCGCGTTCCCTCGCGATCTTATCGCGTTCCCTCGCATTCCGGATCGCGTTCCCTCGCGATCTTATCGCGTTCCCTCGCGATCTTATCGCGTTCCCTCGCATTCCGGATCGCGTTCCCTCGCGATCTTATCGCGTTCCCTCGCATTCCGGATCGCGTTCCCTCGCGATCTTATTGCGTTCCCTCGCATTCCGGATCGCGTTCCCTCGCGATCATATCGCGTTCCCTCGCAATCTTATTGCGTTCCCTCGCATTCCGGATCACGTTCCCTCGCGATCTTATCGCGTTCCCTCGCATTCCGGATCGCGTTCCCTCGCGATCTTATCGCGTTCCCTCGCAATCTTATTGTGTTCCCTCGCATTCCGGATCGCACTCCCTCGCGATCTTATCGCGTTCCCTCGCATTCCGGATCGCGTTCCCTCGCGATCTTTGTGACAAAAATACATGACGATTTTGGCGAGGCTCATTTCATTCCCCTAACTGTAGTAAGCCTTCCAAAACATGGATGCTGATCGGGATGCTTTGATCTTGGTATATTTTGAAATGGGCCTAAAATATCGTGATATCGTACATGCTCTTGCGTTGTATCACGGACTAATTATAAGCGAAAGACACTTGAAACGTATTTTACAAAGAAGACAACTGTATCGTCGCAAGGGATATAGTGATATCGATGAAGTGATTTCTTTCATACATGAACAGCTCAAGGGCTCAGGCAGATTGCACGGTTATCGGTGGATGACACAGAAGTGTCGTGATAATGGAATCAAATGTTCACAAGAAGAAGTGCGCGTCTTGCTTCAAGTGTTAGATCCAGAAGGATCCCAGCAAAGAAAGGGGCGACGATTGCTTAGACGTTCGTATATTTCGAGAGGGCCGAATTATATATGGCATTTCGATTCTTACGATAAAATTAAGCGATTTGGATTCTGCATCAATGGCTGTGTGGATGGATTTTCGCGTTACATTATCTGGCTGAACTGTTACACGACGAGTAACGATCCAAGAGTGATTGGGGGATACTACATGGAAGCCGTATCGTCGTTGGAAGGATGCCCATTACTAATGAGGTCGGACCTTGGCACGGAAAATGTTCGAGTTCGTCAATTTCAGACCTTTTTGCGTAGAGATGGATCTGACAACAGAGCGGGTATAAACAGCTTTCTGCAAGGATCCAGCACAGCCAATCAAAGGATAGAGTATTTATGGAATTTCGTCCGCAGACAGTGCATGGACTATTGGATTACACATTTCCGAGACATTGAAGCTGAAGGTTCCTTTGATGGACGATTCTTGGACCTCAACTTATTGCAGTATTGTTACATGCATCTAATCCAGGTGATTATAAAAGTTTGAATAACCGTATACAGTACATACTCTTGAATAACGTTGTATACTGGGATATATATGTGCGACATTTTTTAAGTACTAGTAAAATGCAAACATGATGTGAACTTATATAAAAGATCTCATTGACGTGTTCAAAATGGTATTAACAGCATGCCAATATCTTAATCCATTTAAAAGTTACAACACTTTAATAACAAAAAAATATGCAGCTAACTGCATGCGGGAGACGGCATTAGAGCTCGATCACATCATTGGCACCACAATAGCTGAATGTATCTTACACAATCCCCCCCCCCCCCCAAATGCTACCATATACTCCCCAACATTATTCCAATTCATTCCATAGGGGCCCAACTACTAGGGGCCCAATTTACTAGGGGCCCAACTCCTTGAATATCGAAGGAAGTGTAAAAAAAAAATGGTGAAAATGTGGATGAGAGCCTTTTTTTAGAAATCCAATCAATAATTTATGGTACATAATGGTATGCACTAGTTCGAACGTCAGAACATTGAAAAAACAATAATTACCTCAAAATGTCCTGAATAAATTTTGTTCCGCCATGACCTGATGACGTCATGAATTCCCATTAACATTTAATGTGCATATTAATGAGTTGCTAAAACTTTTCAAGTGGCTTCTGTAATGTAGTGTCGAAATGACAGTTTCAAATGGGTGTATTGATAAAAATTTTTGCTCATATAAATGAGATCTTTCGTGTAAGTTCATATCATATATTTGCACTTAACTAGTACTTAAACCCAGTCCATTTTCCAATGTCATACTTCCCCAAACCTAGTACTCACCGCAAGTACTACACTTATATTTATTATACATTTCATGTGTCAATGCAGGATGATCTGGACCAAGTTGTTCGGACATGGAACAATCATCGTATACGGGCCGTCAGGAATTCCCTGAGTCCTAGTGGAAGACCATCCGTGCTGTACTTGCTTCCGGAGATCCAAGGAGTTCGTGACTACCTCTGTCCTGTGTCAGCAGAGGACTTAGACGCTTGCAAACTGGAATGTGTGTTTCGCAAATGCGTACCATGTGATGAAGATGTTTTTGATATGTGCTCTCATATTGTGCGTGAAAATGGTTTATCACACCCTACCAATAGCAGAGAAGCGCTAGCATTGTACAGGGCATTGAGAGCGAGATCGTATGTTCTGTTAGGGTTGGTCTAAGTTCGGAGTGTCCACGTGTATGGGACTTTAACGTGAGTGTAACTGTAGCCAATGAAATAAATGATCAGAGATGCTTGTTATGGATTGTTCATTTTATAAAAAAATAATACAGAGTTGGGTAATAGTTGGCTCTGATTCTGATTTAGTAGAAATGTACGTTATACAACACGAAGACAAGACAAAGCAAGATTCAAGACAACATAATACAAATGATTATTAAACTTATACAGCACAAATGAAGTGGCAGGATGTGTGATGAAATCAAAGTGCAAATTTAAAAAGTCTACACTTTTCACCATGTAGGGGCAAAATATTTTACAAAATATGATATCTGCACTTTGAACTATGAACTGTTTCAATGACGAATATGACAACGTTGATCAATGTGTTTTTCTAGTTCGGTATTACATAATTCTCGAAATCCGTGCCACATTATGCAATCGATCACCTGTGAAATAATAATAACTCGAATTTAAATTTTACAACTTGGACAACTGCCACTTGCGTGTATTTTGCGAAGCCAGAGGCTTGTAATTTACAGCTTCACGTTGGGTGACGCTGCGAAGCCTTGACATGTGCGTGCGGACCAGTGATCACGTGCATGCGGAAGACCATGTATGTTTGTGGAGAGAACCACTTCGGGTTTTGGTGACTATATAAGCAGGCGGCCACAGTTCTCTGAGAGCTCAGTCTGAACGGGACACCGAGGACGACGGATCATCCCAAGATGGCTCTGTCCTTTTAGGACGGACATGTGAGAGACTTAGACGATTTCTGCCTCCGCTACCTCCGCACTAGATGAACTTTGCAGTGCCTCTCACTATTTCATTCAGACCGTCTGTGTTTCCGCTATTAGGGTCAAATGTGTTTTTCTCCGATCAGGGTCGAATGTCAAAAATGGCTGCAATTTTGGAAAAAAAATTTAAAAATCGTGAAACTAAAAAATACCTCCCTCGCGAAATATTTTTAGGCATTTCAGAAAGATTCGACCGTAAACTTTAAAGATATATGTAAAATTGTTTACGGACGACGGAAGAATGGACGGACGACGGACGCATTGCCATGGCAATAGGTTCTTCAACCATAGGGGCGGTAACCTGAGAAACGATATACTCACTGCAGACAAGCGGTGGTGCGAAAAAATAATTTTGAACGGGCTTGGTTGATAATTTCGAACGGGTGGTGAACAATTTCGAACGGTCCTTACATTGAAGCATGTTGAAAAGTGAGTAAATCTTGAAGTAATTCCAAATTTATAGACGTAAAAATTCAAATTATTAAAACGAAATGATCTCATTTTATGTGAAAGTCGTTGGGGATTTCGTAGGTAGAGCCGAACCGAAGTGGAAGCACAAGTCATTTTGTATTTCCTAATTATTCAAATTTTTGGACAAGTAAAGATGGTTACAATGTGTTTATATAAATATTGAGAAGCGATTTCGAACGGTCGTTGCTAATTTCGAACGGTTACTTGTCATAGGCGATCAATTTGGAACGGTAAAAAATATGTTATTCATCATATACGTGTTTTGTAGCTTCAAAACGGAGTCATCATGGCCAATTTCGAGTGCTAGGACTGTAAGATTTTTTACGATGACTTAACTGACGTGTTTAAGGTCATTGTAAGGCAGATCATACGGAAATGAAAGTTAGCATATTGCGCAAGGATAATACAGGCTATAGGCATTGTACTACAGATGTATGGCAAAGGATATGCCGAGCGATGTGTGCACTGTTGAAGGGTGTCAACTGATATTACGAAAAGGTCTGCAGAGTACAGAAAGTCCCTTCATAAAAGTACCTAAACAGAGTTTTCAGGCAAAAAATACGAGGGTAGAGCATATACGTAGTGATTTCTCAAACAGTAAACAATTACAATTCAATGCTCATAGATCTAGTTTCACATCCATCGCTAGCACCTCATGTGTATCTATATAGCATGTTTTTTTATATCTATATTAAAATGAGTTTGGTATACCATGCCGTGATGCCATAGCCTATGCAACATTAGTCAACGCTGCCCTGTGTGATTACTGTGATATATGCGAATGTTCTACATGAATATACATCAGCTATATTCCAACACGGGAGAGTGATTCAATAGACTATATCAACATTTTTCCTGCTGATTTCCCTATCATTACGTGTGAAGAACATCCTTTGGGTATCATACCATGAACTCTGCTCTGTGGCTCTGCGTACCACAAAATCTATTCAATTGTGAAGATGTCAGGTGTGAATGTCCGATCCTTGAAGCGTTACTAAAAGTTTTAATTTTCCTTCTGATACATAACATTGATGGAAAGATTATAATGCCTCGAACCCCCCCCCCCCCTTTCCCTCTTTATTATATTACACTCAAAATTACTCAAGAATAAAACATATACACATACACACACCTGTCACAATGAAATAGCTGTGCTATCAACAGACCGTTCGAAGTTGTTCGCATGACCGTACGAAATTATCCGCCTGCCGTTTATGAACGTTCGAAATTGACCACATTGAAATTTACTGTTCTATTTGTTTCAGGCTCGTATTAAGGGTTTTGCATCAATCAAACGGCATAATATGCTTCACTTTTGTCCTCTCTATTTACACGAAGTGTACAACTGATCTATTACTCTTGCAAACACAGTGATAACGACAATACATGATAATGGCATTTTTAATGCTATTTGCTAGTAGAAAATAATATTTAAAACAGTTTAACGAAATCTGACGTGTATCACATGGATTTCTAGGCTGAATAACGTATCACTGAACTGGTGAATATAATAACAGCAGACAATTATACTTCTCACCTACTTTAAAGTTACCACGCCACTGCTTGTCTACTTGCAATAATTCTCTGAATGCTCTGGATTCTCTGGATGTTGGGATAAGTGACCTATGTCTTTGATCATCTACAATATATCGTAGTTTCAAATTACATCTTAGAATCTCATTTGTGGTAAGAATTGTTGATTTAAAATGCTAGTTTGTGCAAAACTATAGATACATGTTGTATACACACTCGCCAGTAGGATAAGTTATGCTGCGATACTACTATGGGTAATGAGAATGACGGAACTTTGTCAAAATCGCTTTTATTTCCATAATGTTAAATATTTCTCAAAATTTCGTGATAAGCTATAAGCTATATAAGCTTCGTTATATCCCAAACTAAGTGTTCCGTTTGTTCTGTCCGTTCTTCAATAGTGGATCGACTTCTAGCCTATATGTCGCGTGACCTGAGCGGCGGTGCTTATTGGTGAAAAATCTCTCCCGGACCGCCACGGTTTCAACAAGAGATAACAATGACCATCACGAATCCCGGCGCCACTACGGACGACCCAGGACCTAACACGGCCGCTACATGAACCAACCCGGAGCAAATGATCGTCACGGACCGTCCCGGATCATCCCGCCAGTTTTTGACTGTCAAACGGACCAGCCCAGACAAACATGGACCAGCACAGACGAACTCGGAAGGTCCAGGACCATCCCGATACCAGCACGATGTCAATGCGGACCAGACCCCGGACCATCCCGGACGTGGCCGGACACGGGGCGCTCAGGGATGTATATGGGACTGGGGCTTAGTGCAATACTAATTTCACACCAACACACGGGCCAACGAATTAACCTATCGCCAAACCAGTTTGTCCGAGTCTTTTTACGTCATTTTCGACACATTCTGCAAAACGTTATTATTGGCCAAAGAGAAGTTTGCCGACGTAATATGTGAAACTCGGACAACTTTTCGACGTTTTGCCGATAGGTCAATTATTTATTATGTCTTACCGGTCTACAGTTTTTATCGGAAGTAGTTTCTGGAAATATCGGTTGAATTATGTCTACTCGTGAACTGAATGGATTGTATCAGTCGTTTTTTCTAAGCATGACATGTATGTTATATATCGACGGGGTTATCCAGAGAGATGCAATTTACTTGAAGCCAAGTCATGGACAATTATTACAAAATTTAATTAAGAACAATCACATGAGAGTACATATTTTCGTTGGCGATGAATATAAAAACACACATCTTGTGCACCGTAATGTTCTACATACATTCACAATACTACATATGCTTCATAATACTAATATAACCGGTTCTGTGATGAAACTTAGAACAACTGCAAATATATGTCTGATACCCACACCCATACATAGACATCAAAGATTCATGTTAAGTGTTAAGGGGCCGGTCATTATTTACTGGGTGGGGGGGTTGGATGGTTTTTCCGAGAAATGAGTTTTGAAAGTTTGACCCCCCCCCCCCCACCGATATCGAAAACCAATCTATGACCCCCCCCCCCCCCCCCACCAAGATCCAAAATAAAAGTATGACCCCCCCAATCCCCATGTATGAATATAAGGCTATGCTTCACAATTGATGACAATTACAACGCACCAGTATCATAATATATATGATACTTGAATGCTTTTTACGCTTTATTTACATTGCTATTGAAACAATTGTGACTTTTGTCGCAAATTTATGATACTATAAGGTCAGTGAATATTATGATTTGTGCTCTCCGTGTATCCACCATTCCTTCGCTTCAAGTGTGAACGCCATTACGACAATTATTACTTGTGTAGTAATTTTAGCGACTGTAACCCCCGTCCCTCCCGCGCATACATATTTCACAACAAACATTCATTCTACATGACTTACATACAGGACAGGTACAGACTATACGATCACAAGCATAAACTCCATGTAGTCATGGTTACATACACAGGTCAATCCACATGCACTTGCGCGGCCCCATTCATTCGGTACATCGACCCAGTTAGTTTCGGCCTTGACCTTCACCAGCACCTACTTCTAAACATAGAACATGACACACCCACCGCTCACATCACGTGCACAGATATAAGCATAACAAGTCTCGTTCACGCGCCGGGGAAACCCACTTTCCCGGTGAGATCAGCACACATCAGCACATACATGACCAATCACAACACCGCATGCATTTGGCGGGAAAGTCTACACCACATGTTGCCGGCCCCGCAGTTTTTCTAGGAGTTGAGTAGAAGCGGACACAGAGAATGGACGTGTTGTGACAGAGTTGAGTAAATGGCCGCCACGAGCACAGACGTGTTGAGGTATTGTTAAGAAGTTTGGCCGTGCTCGTATGGAATACTTGGAATAATTGTGGACTATTTATACGTGAATTGTGATAAAGAAGGACCATAGTTTTCGGCTATCTTATTGACGGGGAATCACCGGACGTAGGTGTATTTGCGGCCTTGATGTGACTGTCTGGATCATTGGACATTGTCGCCCAAATAAATTATTGAACTGAACTGCCGGCCTTGTGATTTGCACAGCGATCGCAGACATTTCGGCCTAATATCGGCCATAGAACGATATTTATCACATTGGCGCCGTTCGACCAGGATCTGAGCTAGTCTCGGACTACTGACCCTAACTTACCGGCAGTGATGGCATTGACCCCGGGAGCGTTCCGAGGTGAGTCGGCCGACCAGACAGATGAAGAAGTCACGTTCAACCCGACCTTCCGACCTTCCGGCCCCCGCTCAGTTGTTATGAGCGACACAGTTCCGTTGTCACAGGAACAACAACCGACCGGCCTGTTCGACTCCATGGACGAACATTCGACCCTGAGATCGTCTTCGCCGCCCGTCGACCTGATACAGGAGTTCCTCGACGAAGACCCGCTCGCACCTCAACACACAGTAAGTGACATTTTGAGTGCACACGCTAGGGCGTATTCGGCAACGTCGGCCAGAACAATCCAGAGACTATTGAACTCTGCCGACAGAAACTATACGCGCTCACGTCAAAGAGCGAGCGTATATCGTGCTACCGACCCAGAACAGTTATCAGTGAACGTTCGGCCGGTAACCATAGACACATCAATGGTTACACACCCACCGAGTGACTCTCGGATACGACAGTGGGTTTGTCAGTCTGACAATGTTCCGGAATCGGTCCCGCCAAGCGCTTATTCGGTAGATCGGCCACTGGCGCCGTCAACGACGCCGAGACGACACGACCCTGCGACTGAGACGTACTCGCGCATACCGACCGAGCCAACGGTGGTAGAGTACACACAACCCGGCCAGGCGAGAGTAACGAAAGAGAACATCCCGGCGACGATCGATGCCCCGATCGTGACACCTCTACGACCGCAACGACCCAGCGACCCGACGACGGAATTTCGCGCCACCACACGGCAAGCGCGACTTCGGCAACCACCACCGACATCGAGTCGCCGACCTCACGCCTCCGACATGCCGGCCTCCGACTCGCGCCCCCTCGCGCCGACCGCTTCCCGACCATCGCCGACCGACGGAGAACAGCCGCGCTTCGCTTCGCCGCAAGACCCAGTTGTGTCTGCTCCGGCAGAAAGTGTTGTGCCCATGATCGGACCTCCGATCTCTCAGCCAATCGGCTACACCACTGGATACGGTGTATCGCCAGTCGGATACCCTGGCGCAACAAGCGGTGTTTCAAATGGAGTAGCTGTCGGATACTACCAACCACCTGCCGGCTATATGAACCCACCACCCGGATACGGTGGCGTTCCAAGTGTGATGGCTGACACCGGCTATCATGGTGCACAAACCGGATTAGTGTACCATGGTGTAGGCCCAGACGGATCGACATACCGATATCCACCGCCGGCTGTAATCCCACCCTCAGGCGGGATACCATGGGTGACGCCACCATACAGTCAAACGGCCCCTGTCGCACCAATAGCGTACGACCCCAACAGCATTCCGGCACCACCCGCTACTTCGCCCGCCGTCTCCGCGACAACAGCACCGACCGCACCCGCTAACACGACCTCGGCAGCTCCGATTGTTACGACTTCAACTGCTCCAGCTGTCACGCCAACGACGGCTCCCGTCACAACAACGCCGACTGTGGTGAGCGTCGACACGCCCACGCCCCAGAGACTCACGTCTGAGCCCCAACCGTTAGCAATGGCTAAAACGGCTCAATGGCGTGCGACCTTCAAGGAGGGCAATCTCACACAGTACATACGGAGCTTCGAGCAATTCACTGCGGCCTTCACATATTCCGACCTCAATAAAACAACGACCTTCCGGAGTACGCTGCGCGGCCGCGCCGAAGCGTTAGCTCTGAACATTCCGGTCGAGACTCCCTGGGAGGAGTTTCGTTGTCAGCTCTTGGAGGGCTGGGAACCCGCACCTCGTCGGCAGTCCAAACGGGACGATTTTCCGTTTCTAAAAAGAGAACGGAAGGAGAATGCGGAACATTACTTAGAGCGGCTTCAAGCTCTGGCTGAGCAAGTGTTTGATGATGTCACGCCAGAGTCCCGGCAACGAACAGTAATCTCCCAGTTCGTCAACGGCCAACCCGACCACATTGCCGACAAACTGTGCGTGTTCACTTTCCATAGTTACGGTGAAGCGCTGACGGCCGTCCTCAAAGCTGAAAGTCGTCAGCAACGGACCAACAGAGATCGTCAGAGGGGCACACGACGTGCCGACATCTCCGTGAGCGGATACCCGGATGATGATTGTGTCGACCAAGAACTGTCTTGTGCTATGGGACAGATCAATCAGGGAGGAACGCCGACCCCTGAACAGGTTGCGGCTTATTACGACCCTGCCGACAGTGACACGACCGGCCTTCAAGGATGTGAAGAACATTCTGTGCCAGCCTGTTCACGCGAATGGGTGGCGGAAGCTTTCCAGAGCGTCCTTAGCGACGAGAATGGACTCTGTGAGGAGACAGCTATCTATTCCGTCCTACGAACTACGGCCCCGACTAAAGGTGATCGGCCTCCACAGCCCGGACGACCAGCCGTATGCTTCTTCTGCAAGAAGCCCGGCCATCGCTGGATGCGGTGTTTCCGACTTAAAGACGTCTTAGTGCGCAATGGCATGAAGCCACTAACTTTTCGACCTAAAGGTGCTGGTACTGACCGAAGGACAGATCAAGTATTGTCAGTACCTAACCAAATCGGCAACCAAACCAAGTCGGCTCCGACAGAGCCAACGGCTCAGTCGTTAAACCAGTAGTGGAAGGTGCTGCGGAGCAAGGACCTTCCGGGCAACAGAACAATGTTACATGCTCCACACCTGCGGTTGTCGTAACTACCAAACCAACAGTACCAACAGTTACGACCCCACAGCCGGCCCAGCCCACACCTCAGCTCCTTGAAGGGGTGTGTACCAAGTGTCGAACTCCGACTCCAAAGCCGGCTCGCCCTCATGAAGGGGTGTCCGCGCCACTTCCACAACGGCCTCCACGGGAAAATCGTCGTCCTGAAGGGGTGTCGCCCCCGACTGCCAACGGCATCGGAACAGATAGTATGCCTGAGGTGGAGTGGATCTCCGATGACGGAGGGTTCTACGCGTTCCCATTCGGACCGGAATCCAAATTGCCGCCGCTGCACACACTCTTCAAGCCACCGCCGGACGACCCCGCAATTCCGGCCGTCATAGACAATTCGAGAGCGGCACATGAGTGCTGGAAGTTATCGGTACGCGTCGGGGATAAGACAATACAAGCTGTACTCGACTCCGGAGCGCAAATCTCTTTGCTCCGACGCGATCAGCTCCGACACGTCCCCGCCGATCAACGACAGCTACAGCCTACTTCGGCCACGATTCGTGACGTCAACGGACAGTCAAGCCCAATCGATGGACTGATCGACCTCCCAATTCAGGTCGGGACCAACCACATGATTGTGACATTTTGTGTAGCTGACATCCACGACGCCATGATACTCGGCATGAACTTTTTCCGGCAAGCTCACGCTGTAGTGAATTACGGCGCAGGAACAATACAGGTACACAAAGAAATCCTGTTTGCGCACAAGGACATTGAAGCCAATGTTGTTAGAATGGCAGTGCGCCGAGCCGTCACCGTCCCCGCACGTAGCGAGGCGATCGTAGAGCTAATCCCGACCTCCAGAGTTCGAGTTCGGCAGCATCCACGGATGATTCAACCACTGACGGCTTTTCCCGAGGACACTGACCTCATCATGGGAAGAACATTAACGACCTTGGACCGACAATGTGTAAAGGTGTCTGTAGTCAACACGGCAGATACCGGTATCACACTTACTCGATCCGACCCTGTCGCTATAGCCAGTCCGATCGAGAGTGTTGTCGGAGCTCTACCAAGACCCGGAGAGGAGCCCGACCTGTCCACAGCCGACGCCAGTCACTACCGCGACCTGCCGCCACATCTACAAGAGATGGTGGATCGCGCCGGACTAGCGCCAGAACAACACCGGCGTTGCGCTAACCTGATCCATCAATATCAGGACACCTTTATGCACCCGGATGGACAGTTAGGACGGACCCAAGTCGTCCAACACAAGATTGACACCGGCAATTCGGCCCCGATTCGGCAACGTCAACGACGCGTCCCTCAGGCGCAACAGAGCATCATAGATGAGGAGGTCGACAAGATGCTTCGCTTGGGGTGCATTGAGCCGTCAGATTCGCCCTGGAGCGCACAGGTGGTGCTCGTGCATAAAAAGAACGGCCAAGTGAGATTTTGCGTCGATTATCGGCTCCTGAATGATGTCACCCGCAAGGATTCCTATCCGTTGCCCAACATTCAGGACACTCATGACGCCCTGGCGGGCGCTACATACTTTTCGGCCTTGGACTTGGCTTCCGGCTACTGGCAAGTCGAAGTCGACCCTACAGACAGACCGAAAACTGCCTTTGCGACAAGGAAAGGACTATACCAGTTTAAGGTTATGCCATTCGGCCTCAGCAATGCACCGGCAACATTTGAACGGCTGATGGAAACCATACTCCGTGGATACTTGTGGACACGGTGTATGTGTTACCTGGATGACGTCATCGCTTACGGCAGAACATTCGATCAGGCACTCGCAAACCTGGAGGCGGTCCTGGATCGGATTAGATCGGCAGGCCTGAAGCTTCAACCCAAGAAGTGTGAACTGTTCCAGAGGGAAATTTTGTACTTGGGGTTTATAGTGAGCGGCCAAGGAATTCGTGTCGACCCCAACAAGGTCAAAGCCATCAGAGAATGGCCGACCCCGTGCGAGATCTCCGATGTCAGATCTTTCCTTGGTTTCGCCAATTACCACAGGCGATTCATCAAGGACTATGCTGAGATCGCCGAACCTCTCGTAGCACTCACCCGAGGTGAATGTCATTTCACTTGGGGACCGGCTCAGCGACGCGCTTTTCGGCGGCTCCGCGACGCTCTCATCCAGGCGCCTAAGCTCGCGCATCCGACCCAGAGTCCGGATGATTACTTCATCCTCGACACGGACGCTAGCGGCTACGCTGTGGGAGGCGCACTCTCACAGAGGGTCAACGGGAAAGAAATCCCCATCGGGTTTGCCAGCAAAACCCTATCCCGGACCCAACGGAACTATTGTACCACGTACCGAGAACTGCTGGCAGTGGTAGAAATGGTTCAACATTATCGGCATTATCTTTGGGGTAGGAAGTTCCTCCTCCGGACCGACCACAGCTCCTTGAGGTGGCTCAAGAACTACAGCGACGCGGACGGCATGCTCGCCAGGTGGCTCGCTAAGTTGCAGCAATACGACTTCAAGATAGAGCATCGGCCCGGCAAACTTCACGGCAACGCAGACGGCTTGTCACGGTGTCACAGTTGCAAACACCAAGACTGTCCCGGACGACTCGACACACCTCCGACCGACCCAGAGACAAGTTCCGGAGAACTTCCAGTTCGTCGGATCACTGTTGTTTCGGCTAAGACAAGGGCAGACCTCCTGAACAGTGATTCCATAACATCACCGGTCTTGCCCCAACTAGTTTCGGCACGCCAAGTTGTTCGAGTCCGTGCTTTGGACGCCACACTTGACGGGCAAAAGTGGCTTTCGGACTATTCGGCTCAGGACATTGTCGCGGCACAGCAAGCCGACCCGAGCGTCGGAAAAGTGCGACAGTGGATGTTGATCGGCACTAAACCAGATTCTAAGGAGGTAGCGCGCCATGGGGAGGAGGTAAAAACACTTGTTTCCAGATGGAGCCTCCTGGCGCTACAAGACGGGGTACTAGTTCGGCACGTAAAACCCGACCCCGCTGGACGGCCTGTGGTGCAAACCGTGCTCCCCGTAGCACTCAGAACGCAGGTTTTGCATCAACTTCATGACCTGAAGATTGTCGGACATCTCGGCATTCAGCGAACCATCGAGAGAGTCAGGCGCCGATTCTACTGGCCCGGCCTGGCACTGGATGTCGCCCGCTGGTGTGCCCGCTGCTCGCAATGTGTCACCCGCAAAGGAAAACCGGCCCCAAAACGATCGCCTCTGACACAGTTGCCTACAGGAGCGCCTTTCGACCGGATCGCGATGGACATTCTCGACACCCACAAAGTCACGGGAAGAGGCCATCGGTATATCCTTGTTGTGTCGGACTATTTCACGAAATATACGGACGCCTTCCCGCTGCGGCGACATACTGCCAAAAATGTTGCCGACATCCTGGTAAACAGATGGATAGTTTATCATGGCGTCCCCAAGGCAATCCATAGCGACCAGGGCACCGAGTTCGAGTCGGCTCTATTTCGGCATGTCGTGCGTCTTCTGGGCGCTAAGAAGATCCGCACGGCCCCATATCGACCTCAGAGCGACGGCCAGGTTGAGCGATTCAACAGGACATTGCTCAACATGCTGAGTGCATTCGTCAGCGATCGTGCGAACGACTGGGACGTGCACCTGCCATATGTGTTAATGGCCTATCGAACCTCAGTACACTCGTCCACGGGATGCACCCCGCATCTGATGGTGTATGGACACGAGTGTAACTTGCCAGTCGACCTCATGTTTCCGACCTACGACCCTGAGCCTCTACCCCCGTGCGGCCCAGAGTATGTGGAGTACTTGCGGCAAGCGATCAGGACGGCCCACGGATTCGCTCAAGACCATCTTGGGAAAGCGGCAATTCGGCAGAAGATGGGTTATGACGCCCACGCCAAGCCTCGACCACAGTTCCAACCAGGAGAACTGGTCCGATATTATTATCTGCCCCTCACGCAGAATAATAAGTTCGCTCGGCCTTGGACTGGTCCCTGGAGGATCGTCGACCGTGTGACTGAGGTAGATTACCGGATCGCCTTGGTTTCCAACCCTCGGAACACTCGTGTTGTTCATCTGGACGTACTCAAGCCGTACGAAGGTGACAACCAAGCGGCTCACATCTATTCCGACCCTGTACGACCTTCGACGTCGTCAAGCAAATCCGGCTCAGAGCAATCGGCCGACCCCCTGGGGCTCCTCAAGGAGTTCTACTACCCCTGGGAGGTCACAGTGCAAGATCGGCATACAGATACAGACCAAACAGCTGAGTCTGACTTGTCAGCGGCCCAAGATCGTAAATCGCGATCACCAACTTCATCCGGCTCAAGTCGTCATCGGCAACGGAAAAGATCACGCAGATCAAGTTCCGACACACCAAAACCGGCACGCAAGACACGCAGGCAAAAGCCTGTGATATCATCCGACCCCGAGACAAGCGAGGCTACGCCCCCGCCTGCACGACCAAGTCGACCCAAACGCAATGCACGCAGACCGGCCCGCTACAGATAACCCCGGCCTTGTTATCTGATTGATGCTATTGATGATGAATTATGCATGTCTAACGGACTATGATATCATGTCTTTCCCATAATATTATAATATATTACAATAACAATATATATGCATTTAATATGTACAAGATGTCAGTGAGGCGAATTCGACATATATACACTTGATATGATTTCATAATTACGATGCTGGTGAAAAAAAATTGATTGCATTATGATATGTGTTTCGACCCCGTATAACGTATGCTATTGTTCCGCGTGTGTTACGCACTAACTAAGATTATCATGTCAGATTCTATCCATGTGTCAGCCGAAGAGGATAATAACTCATGTCACGCCGTGAGTAAGGCCACTTAGTTGTCGAAGAGGTGGTAGTGTGATTCATTCCGGGGTATGCGTCGACCGAGCCTCTACCCACTCCATGTAGTATTCGGAGGAACGGCCCAGTGGTACGGGAACCAGTCACTAAATAGCTATCATACCAAGATGCGGCCTGTCATCAAATTCATCACCCAAAGATATTCAAAGCGCCACGGTGTGACCGACCCTGATCATTGCAATTTCGACCCCGACAATATTAGCGGCCCCGTTGTCTTGTGAACTGGCTGAAAATGAATGGAACGAAGTCCGCCCCTGTGAGTGATTGACATTAATGTCTCAGCCTTTAATAACTGTGTGTCGTCTGTGAAACAGCAATTCGGCCGTTAGTTTATTGTGCGCTAACTCTGAGAGAAAAGGAACGATCAAAGAATCAGTTCACAAGGTTCGCACGAGCGCAGATAAACATTTAAGCTGTTTACAGCACCCACATGAAATCTCCCCTGATAAAGACAATAGTGAGTCGTCGGGCAAAAAGAGCCCAGTAATCTGAACAGTCGATTAGCACAAATAGACAATGTATAGGAACGTGTAATCCAGGGGACGGCAGATGGACATTCGGAAAAATGGACAGTGTGAGGACCCCCCTACTGTCATAATGGACTGACCCGGATAGGTCAGAGAGAGATCGTACTAGCGTTTCCCTGACGACGGCCCGCCTTGTTGCAGATACACTTGGAACAATGGGATACAGCGTAAAGACGTTTTTGTATATTGGCAGAGAGCGCCCCCCGGCCTGATTCGTGGAATTGGGATGCTGTCAGCATCTTTGTGTACGGCTGGAGTGATTAGCGGTAATCAGGTCACTTGCGCCTGAGATTTCAAGATGGAAGGAGCATAAGTACGACGGAGAGACTTGTGTGAAAATTTGGAACATTTGCGGAACACTGAGACGGCAATTAGTAACATTAAAATAACGAGAAAGCTGTGAACATTTGTCGGATTGTAGTGGATACAGTTATAGTCGGCTGATTTATCCCTGAGTGACATTTGTGTGTGCGGCCTTCGCCATGGCGGATAAGCCGGGCGGAGGAAAAGACAGTGACGGCCCTAACGAGAATCGGCCTCGCTCCATCACGCTTGATGGAGATAATCTGACGGTAGAGATTGTCGACCGAGGGGATGAGATGGATAACCCCATCATTTTGACGGACGATGAATTGTCCGCAGTCGGCCCCGAACCAAGTTCGGAATCAACAAACACAGCATCCGGCCCCGACAGACAGCCACGATATCAAATCTTGGCTAAGTTGGCACACCGCGGCACTCGGCATACTCCGAGCCCGACTCTAGAGGAGGACTCGGAACGTTTTCGGCAACTGGAAGAAGGTGGAGAAATTGTTCAGCGTGCCTTGGAGGCACAGCGTGCGGCTGGAGCCGCCGTTCCGGCTAGTTCAACTCCCGCTCCATTGGTGATGGCGCCAATTGAGCCTGCTCCGGCATCATCGGCCCCGTCAACACCCGTAGTTCGGCCCCGTGCTATCACGTCACCAGCACATTCTTCGGCATCGTCCGTGAGCTCATCGTCCGGCAGGAGTCCGCACTCGTCAGCGAGGAGTTCGCGACGCGTTAGTTCCGGCCCTGTGACACGCGCTTCGGCCTATCGACGACAAATAGAGGAGCTCATGGCTCTTGTTCCGGCCCCCGTCACACCATACGGCACTCAGCCAATTCGTTGGAGTGAAGTCCCGTTTCGGCTCCGGAATCGGCATGACGGCTATGCGCACGAGCATAATTTCAGCGCACCTTCTTGGCTCACGGAAGGAAATCTAGCGACCCTGGCACCACTACAGAGGGAAGACGGCCAGTATTTGTGTCCCTTCTGCATCGGTGAGGAGGACGATGAGGAGAGGAGGGCATGGCCCACGGTTCCGCGCCGCGGCCCTTTCCGTTCGGCTTCGGACTTAGACGGCCACGTCCTGGCCTACCACTTTCCGCTGTTGCGGTATTTTGTTTGCCCGGCCAAGGACCACTACTTCACCCTCACATCAGAGGATATGGTACGGCATTTGAGCGAGGCGACTCAAACCCATGTCGGCATCCTTCCGCTTTTTGAGAATGGACGGCTGAATGCTTCCGGCTCTATGTTACAACGATTCGCGCTACGCTGTCGTGTGGACATACAGCCCAACCCCAATTATCGGCCGCCTCGTGTTCCGGCTGACATCCCGATATTTCAGCGAGATGTCGACCGAGTGCTTACTTTCGGCATCTGGCACATGGCTCCGGAGCTTTTCGACCAGTACCCGCCAAATTCGGCCCCGGAGGTTCGGCAGGTGCTCCGACGAATTGAGTATATTCGGCCTTCAACCCGAGCGGAGGAGGATCGGCTGGCCAGAATGACCAATGACATCCTGGCGATGAATTGCTGGGTGAGTGTACGTCGGCCCAGCACCATCTTCTTCACTCGGCCCATTGCATATCAGACTGGCGCCCTCAAGACGGCCAGCCCCGGAATCGCAGTTCCATCGAACTCGTCAACCCCCGTGACGACACAGGTGAGCGGCCGGCCTTCAGATATCATCCCGCGAAAGATCGTGGTGGAGCGGCCTACGGCGACGAATGTCACCGATTATCGGGTGAGGGAGGGATTAGTTCCCCCACCGGAGGAGTTTCCTCCTTTGACGGCACAGCCTTCGGCCAGACAGGAGAGCGACAATAAAGGAGTGGCGGCCCTGCCGCGGGACTCTCCCCCGCCTCTACAGTTGGCGGTGGAGGAGGCTCCCCAATGTTCGGCCTCAGTTTCGGCTAGCGACCGGGAGGATTCACCTCAACCTTCAAGGCAGATGGTCCTCCAGACGGATGCGCCTCCCTATCTGGACGACAGTATGGAGGTAGTGCAAACGTCGTCACTAAAGATTCGACCGCTGATCGGCCTCGGCTACAATATGAGGAGCCTGAGTCGTTGGAGCCTCTCCATCGGGATCTGGACGAACGACTCCCGTTCCACGGCTCAGGGGAATTTTCGGCTGATGTCCAGTTCATTCGGCAACACGGGACGCGCTTGTCGACCAGAAGAATTCCCGGCCTACAGGCCCTGCCAGGGCAAAACCCGGACTTGGAAAACCCGCTACGGAGTCGGGAGGCCAACCAGCTCCCCAACAACACCCGTCTTCACGAGGAGCATTGGGCGTCACACATTAACCAGGCGGCCCACAACGCAGATCCGCTGATTTTGCCGGCCCGGAAGAGCGAGCATCTTCCCACCTTGTTCTTGGCCCGCGCCGATGATATGGCGAACCAGCATTTCCGGGAGATCCGCCGGTACTACTTGGAGGCCATGGATCAGCACATACGGCAAGCTGAATTTAACGGCCTCTCCGTGGGATTCGGGATGGGAGCCCTCCACGAACGGCATCTCCCGACCTTCCCTGATCGGCTCGAGGAGGAGACGGACCACCTACGTCGGCGGCTACATCGTCTAGAGGACGAAAACGAGGGGTTACGGCAGGAAACCGAGCAGCTACGTGCTCGAGTGGCACAGTTGGAACAGTCGGCCCCGCTTTCGGCACCCACAGTGACGGCCGCGACGCAGAGCGACCCAGGTACGACCATTCCGGGTGATCTGCTCGCCACAATAGTGTCGATTCTGCCCCGCCTGCCGCCGGACGAACAGCAGCAACTTATGCGGCAGGCGTCACCGGCACCACCACCACCTCCTGCCAGTAAGCGTGGCCAGAAGGAGTGAACGTTTCGGCCCAGTGGTGACAAACAGACAATTGCCGGCCTCGATTGTGTCGGCCTCTGAAAATCCTGGTCACGCAGGACTAGTGATGTATCGGCCTTTCATTGTGTCGGCCTGATGACAGAAAGTGACTCGGAGAAATCCTGGTCACGATGATCGTCCTGGTTATGTCGGCTTATTGTTCTGTCGGCCAAAATTTGTAAATAGTTATCTTAGTCACGGTATTTTATTCATGTAATTTAGTTAAGGTTAATCCAGACAATTCTTTTTCAGTTTATAGACTCTAAAATAGTTCCGTTTCATTATGAAACGTCGAGGAGTTTTGTTCATACATTCCATTCATATCTCATCATTCGTTGTTGTGCATGTATGTGTAAATGTATCATCGTAGCGACTATTGACGGACTGACTGATGACGTTCATTTTGACGGTTAGAATTTTTATTGTATGAAGTGCTTTACCATTGTCGCGCGGCGTGTGTGTGTGAGTGTTGGGGTTTGACCTTGTAGGACTTTTTAGCTTTTTATTGTTAGTTTTTGGCGACGGTAGGGTCCGGGTAGGGTAATTCCGAGGGCGTAGAATTAATGAAGGGGTGTAATGTAGTAATTTTAGCGACTGTAACCCCCGTCCCTCCCGCGCATACATATTTCACAACAAACATTCATTCTACATGACTTACATACAGGACAGGTACAGACTATACGATCACAAGCATAAACTCCATGTAGTCATGGTTACATACACAGGTCAATCCACATGCACTTGCGGCCCCATTCATTCGGTACATCGACCCAGTTAGTTTCGGCCTTGACCTTCACCAGCACCTACTTCTAAACATAGAACATGACACACCCACCGCTCACATCACGTGCACAGATATAAGCATAACAAGTCTCGTTCACGCGCCGGGGAAACCCACTTTCCCGGTGAGATCAGCACACATCAGCACATACATGACCAATCACAACACCGCATGCATTTGGCGGGAAAGTCTACACCACATGTTGCCGGCCCCGCAGTTTTTCTAGGAGTTGAGTAGAAGCGGACACAGAGAATGGACGTGTTGTGACAGAGTTGAGTAAATGGCCGCCACGAGCACAGACGTGTTGAGGTATTGTTAAGAAGTTTGGCCGTGCTCGTATGGAATACTTGGAATAATTGTGGACTATTTATACGTGAATTGTGATAAAGAAGGACCATAGTTTTCGGCTATCTTATTGACGGGGAATCACCGGACGTAGGTGTATTTGCGGCCTTGATGTGACTGTCTGGATCATTGGACATTGTCGCCCAAATAAATTATTGAACTGAACTGCCGGCCTTGTGATTTGCACAGCGATCGCAGACATTTCGGCCTAATATCGGCCATAGAACGATATTTATCACACTTGTATGATACTAGCATATTATTTTTCACTACACAAGCCATCGTTTTGGAGCCCACTTGAAACACTCGAGACCTAGGTGAAAGATGATTCAGTCGATTCTTTGACTCCGAAATTTTGATGGAATGGAAAAAATGTATGAAAACCCTCACGGACTGACTGGACACCATAGCGAACTCGCGAAAAATACAGGGCTCTTCCACATAACATTGATGAGCAGGGAAGAATTGGTGAATCAGGCCATTCAGAACTGGTTTTTTTCTAGTCTTGGATCAGGTCTGTGTTGGCTCTATGATGGGCTCATAATGTTCTGCCACCATCCAAATCATGTGAGTCAGATTCACTACCTGGGTCATCCGGGGCAATCCAGGACTATTTTGCCATTCTGTGTGAAAAGGTCTTTTACATGGTGGTTTGTGATAGTCCTGACGTCTTCGGGGAATATCCTCAGTGGGGTCATGTGTTGACAAAATTTTGAGTGGAAAACCGGTCTGTGTTTCTGGCATGCTGGTTCGGGTTCATCGTAAGGGATGATATGTTGCTCAAGGTGGTATGGACTGGTTGATCCGTGATTGGTTTGTGACAGGACCCTGCTGATCTGGGTTCATCCTTGCTGGCACCGTGTTCAGCTACATAGTGCTACTCCGTTGGGTCCAAAATTGATTCTTGGTGACAATGTTTCAATCTGAGTGATGAGCGTTGATCAATGCATATCAGGGCTCAGAATTGCCATTTATGGGTAGCCATAGGCTTTCAGATTTGCTCCCAGGCAATAGAGCTCTCGAGCCAATTGGCTGATGAAAATCGGTTTAAGGTAATATTGAAATATGCTTCTAGGAGCCAATTGGCTAGGAGCGTTGTTGAATAGGAGCGAAATAGAGCCTTTGGCTCCTGGACAAAATTATAAATTTTGACACGGATTGCGGCATCTCTCGATGTTGGTGTTCCTGGATGGTCCTCTGCGGGATCCGGTTTCAGTGAGATTATGGTTATACTGAAAATGTTCTGAAATTCCATCGCGTACTCCAATCAGTCTCATGTACTGATATTGAGTGAATTGTTTTATACTTAATTATTTAACTATTTTACTATTCAGATTTTCTCAAATTAACTCAATTTCAAACTCCGACCCCCCCAATCCCATCGAAAATAAAAGTATGACCCCCCCAATAATGTTGAAAATGAAAGTGTGACCCCCCCAGTTTTTACCCAACCCCCCCACCTGATAAATAATGACCGGCCCCTAAAGGAAAACGTTGCGTGCTTACACGTAAATATAAGATGTTTGTAAACTACAAATTACAAAACTTACTCGGACTTCTCGGTCCGTTATTATCGGCTCTTAGGCAATGTCCATATTCTGGTAATCTGAGGCGAGGATAGCATTCCATTCCACTCTAAATTCCCTGTAGGACTTGTACGTATTCGGGAGTCCAAGGACAGGTCCACACGTATGAAATATTGGTCGTCGTTGGAAGCCCTTCAGATCAACAAATCGGATGGCTATTTTATCGACACTTAGAACACGTGATGCTGTCATCATCGCCAACAGTTTTGGTAGCATGGTTTTGTCTTGGGAGCGAATAAATTGCTTGAGGAAATTGAAGCAATCATTCTCATTCTTGGTCATGCTATTCGGTGGATCGAGAAGTTTGCAGACCTTTTGTGTGGTTGGGCTTATGTCTGCCAGTGCCTCCTTGAGTGACGCGGGTGTTGGGAAAAACAACTGCAGAGTTGGCGCACAGGTTTCCCTCATAATCCTCAAGGGGTAACTTGGCTCCTGGATCAGTACTTTGTGGGCTAACTTCAACATCAACTGACGAATATCTCCGGGTTGTTCCGGAAGTGACCTGCTACCCAATCTTTCTAGTAGATCTGTGAAGTTCTCCTTATCGTCGGGGCTCAGAGTATCCATTCCGGATCTCAATACGTGCTCAATGATCTCCTGGTCTGGATTATTTAGGTACAACATCAGCGATTCTTGGAGATCCCCTTCTTCTACTGCGTTGTCCCCATGGATTAGAGCTATGAAAAATGCTTGTGCAAATTGGTATGGAAGGATACGGTGGTCAACGTATCCCTTCAGAAGGATTCTTCCTATGGCTTCCCATTCCGTTTGTCTGAAGTCCGGATTGATTGAAGGGACTCGTGAAGTTTCGCCTTCCGTAGACGTCTCAAAGAACGCTGCCCAGAATACAGTGTAGGATTCTCGAGATACACCGTCTGCATCTGCTGCCAGCTCATTTTTCAAAGTGACTTTCAGCTTCTTATTCAATATCATTGGATTCAAGAATGTTTCAATCATATCTGATATGATTGTAACTCTGTTCCATGTTACATGAATGTCAGGTTGGGGTAGCGATTCTGGTTCTGGAGGTGGAGTGGGTGACCGTGGTGACTCGGAACATTCTGGAGTTGGAGCTATTTGGTTGCTGACTGGCGTTGACTGCGACTGCAAAAACATTGCGGTTTCCATGTCAAAACCCACAGAACCCTGAATGAACTCCAATGTTTCTCCCAGTTCGATATTCACAGAACAGGCCATGGGACCGAAAATAATATCTTCGTCAGAGGACTGGTTCCATGGAAGGGATGACGGACTCTGCGTGTTCGTTGGTGGTGTACCGGTGTTCGTTAATGGAGTCTCAACGACGGATGATGGAGTGCCGGTGTTGGTTGATAGGTTCTCGGGAATTGATGACAGAGTCTCGGCGTTGGTTGATCGGGTCTCGGCGATGGCTGACAGAGTCTCTGCGTTGGTTGATCGGGTCTCGGCAATGGATGACAAAGTCTCGGCGTGGATTGATCGGGTCTCGGCGATGGGTGACAGGATCTCGCGTTGGTTGATCGGGTCTCGGCAATGGGTGACAGGATCTCGGCGTTGGTTGATCGGGTCTCGGCAATGGGTGACAGGATCTCGGCACTGGTTGATCGGGTCTCGGCGATGGGTGACAGGATCTCGGCATTGGTTGATCGGGTCTCGGCGATGGGTGACAGGGTCTCGGCGTTGGTTGACCGGGTCTCGGCGATTGTTGACAGAGTTTCGGCGTTGGTTGATGGAGTCTCTGCGATCGACGGCTGCGATGGACCGTCAACAATGGATGAGCTACGTTTTGCGGACTTTTTTGAGGATTTGACCTTCGCATTTTCTTCTGAACACTTTCTCTCAGTTGCTAGATACACTCGAAGCATCTTCACCTTGGTCAGTTCATAAATATCGCCTATTGAGACATCCGAATCCAACATTTTATGAGAGAAGTCGGTGATGAAAGTGTCAAACTCCAATTTCACCAACCCGGGATGTGTCGCCTGGGAAAAATAGGTTTATGGCGTCCGCTTTGACTTCACCAATTGTCGTGCTTTTAGTAACTGAAAGATGACGTACTCCACCACCCCTCTGAGACCGAACCTGATGATAATCCCGACCTGCACCTTCTTTGAGAATCCATCCTATTTCGATGCGACGTTTTTCTCTTTCAGCATATCGATTCCCCATCCTTCTATAAGCTGACGCCATCTCCCGAGTTTCAATTGGCGCTCCAAGTTTTTGTCCCAACTTCTGTAGTATTTTACTTTTACACACATCGATGTCTGTTTTTCTCTGTTGCTCCTTACAAAACGCCTTGACCTTAATTCTGTCTCCATATTTTGGAAAATATTTGGATAATTCCTTGTCGTCCATTAAATCTATAACTTCCAGATCAATCTATAAAAAAAAAATGATGGTCATATTAAAGTTGATTTAATGTAATACAATTTATAACCCCACCAAAAGGGTCGCTTCAGCTTGACCTTGGCAGCCAAATATAGATAATAACATATCCCCATCACATGTTAAAAATAATTTCTGCAGCAGAGGCAATTTCAGTATACGTGTTTTAATGTAAGTCTGAACTGTATAGACAATATGGACTACATGAAATATACAAAAAAATCAACAGCTACGATCTCGTTTAGTACCCATTCAGGCATTGTGATTACCTTGTCCTCCACTAGCTTCTCAGCAGCCATTCCGTGACTCAGTAAAAATGCATGAAACCGCTCGTCCATCTTCACGACCGCCATTTCTTCTGAAGTTTGATGCAAATAACCACGATGGGATGATGATTCAGAATGCGAGGGAACGCAATAAGATTGCGAGGGAACGCGATCTGGAATGCGAGGGAACGCGATAAGATCGCGAGGGAACGCAATCTGGAATGCGAGGGAACGCGATAAGATCACGAGGGAACGCGATCCGGAATGCGAGGGAACGCGATAAGATCGCAAGGGAACGCGATCCGGAATGCGAGGGAATGCGATAAGATCGCGAGGGAACGCGATCCGGAATGCGAGGGAACGCGATAAGATCACGAGGGAATGCGATCCGGAATGCGAGGGAACGCAATAATATCGCGAGGGAACGCGATCCGGTTTGCGAGGGAATGCAATAGTATCGCGAGGGAACGCGATCCGGAATGCGAGGGAATGCGATAAGATCGCGAGGGAACGCGATCCGGATTGCGAGGGAACGCGATAAGATCGCGATCCGGAATGCGAGGGAACGCGATAAGATCGCAAGAGAACGCGATAAGATCGCGAGGGAACGCGATCCGGAATGCGAGGGAACGCAATAACATCGCGAGGGAACACGATCCGGAATGCGAGGGAACGCAATAATATCGCGAGGGAACGCGATCCGGAATGCGAGGGAACGCAATAAGATCGCGAGGGAACGGAAATATAGGATCATCTGTTAAAGTGTTGTGAAGGTTGAAAATAACTAGTGCGATTTGACATCAAGTTTTACTCTGAAACATCTCAGGGCGAACTGGATGACAAGTCATTGTCATGCTGGTTGAATATTGCATTGGAATATATATACAACCACAGCTGAAATATGAACTGCACATAATTCCACGAATTTCATTGGGATTCTAAGAAGTATAGAGTAATTTAGATTGATGATGTATATAATAAACTTCCAATTATTAAGGCATTTCAGCAGAAATGCCTTTATGGTTTTGTCACAAAATTTTCAGCGCTGGTCAGAAATGTTGTGCAGAAGAAGCCTATTGTTTTTGAGCCGGCTCCGGAGTCTGTGAGGTCCGTGAGGATTTACATTTACATTTACATCCGTCAAACGACCTTTGACCTAAGGCTCGAAATAATTTTAGCTGAGTCATTGTTGAGGCTCACATGCATATCTCCGAAACGGTGCGTCGTAGAGCGAAACGGACGTTATTTTCGGACTCTAATGGGTATTATGGATGACCTTTGACCTTGACCTTGAATTTTTTCACCGAGTCGGCATTTTTCGATTTCGTCGATATCTCGGAAACGGTGCAACGTAGAGCGAAACGGACGTTATTTTCGGACTCGTCGTCCTAGACAAACATGTCTTAAGGGTATTATGGATGACCTTTGACCTTGACTTTTAATTTTTTCGCCGAGTCGGCATTTTTCGTTTTCGTCGATATCTCGGAAACGGTGCGTCGTAGAGCGAAACGGACGTTATTTCCGGACTCGTTGCCCTAGACAAACATGTCTAAGGGGTATTATGGATGACCTTTGACCTTGACCTTGAATTTTTTCGCCGAGTCGGCATTTTTTGTTTTCGTTGATATCTCAGAAACGGTGCGTCGTAGAGCGAAACGGACGTTATTTCCGGACTCTTCGCCCTAGACAAACATGTCTAAGAGGTATTATGGATGACTTTTGAATTTGACCTTGAATTTTTTCGCCGAGTCGGCATTTTTCGTTTTCTTCGATATCTCGGAAACGGTGCGTCGTAGAGCAAAACAGACGTTATTTTCGGACTTTTCGCCCTAGACAAACATGTCTTAAGAGTATTAGGGACGACTTTTGACCTTGTCCTTAAATTTTTTTGGCCGAGTCGGTATTTTTCGTTTTCGTCGATATCTCGGTAACGGTGCGTCGTAGAGCGAAACGGACGTTATTTTCGGACTTGTCGCCCCAGACAAACATGTATAATGGGTATTATGGATGACCTTTGACCTTGACCTTAATTTTTTCACCGAGTCGGCATTTTTCGTTTTCGTCGATATCTCGGAAACGGTGCGACTTAGAGCGAAACGGACGTTATTTTCGGACTCGTCGCCCTAGACAAACATGTCTTAAGGGAATTATGGATGACCTTTGACCTTGACCTTGAATGTTTTCGCCGAGTCGCCATTTTTCGCTTTCGTCGATATCTCGGAAACGGTGCGTCGTAGAGCGAAACGGACGTTATTTCCGGACTCGTTGCCCTAGACAAACATGTCTAAGGGGTATTATGGATGACCTTTGACCTTGACCTCGAATTTTTTCGCCGAGTCGGCATTTTTTGTTTTCGTCGATATCTCGGAAACGGTGCATCGTAGAGCAAAACGGACGTTATTTCTGGACTCGTCGCCCTAGACAAACATGTCTAAGAGGTATTATGGATGACTTTTGAATTTGACCTTGAATTTTTTCGCTGAGTCGGCATTTTTCGTTTTCTTCGATACCTCGGAAACGGTGCATCGTAGAGCGAAACAGACGTTATTTTTGGACTTTTCGCCCTAGACAAACATGTCTTAAGGGTATTAGGGATGACCTTTGACCTTGTCCTTAAATTTTTTCGCCGAGTCGGTATTTTTCGCTTTCGTCAATATCTCGGTAACGGTGCGTCGTAGAGCGAAACGGACGTTATTTTCGGACTCGTCGCCCTAGACAAACATGTCTAATGGGTATTATGGATGACCTTTGACCTTGACCATTAAATTTTTTCACCGAGTCGGCATTTTTCGTTTTCGTCGATATCTCGGAAACGGTGCGTCGTAGAGCGAAACTGACGTTATTTCCGGACTCGTCGCATTAGACAAACATGTCTAATGGGTATTATGGATGACCTTTGACTTTGACTTAAATTTTTTCGCTGAGTCGACAATTTTCGAAACAGACGTTATTTTCGGACTCATCGATTCTTCGGAAGCGGTGCGACTTAGAACAAAACAGACTTTAGACAGATAGTCTTAATGGTATGAAGTTTGTCCTTCACATACAAATGATACATGTAATTGCCAAATCTCTTATAGGTCTCATTGGGAGCTTATCATGTTTTTGCTGAGCCAGCATTTTGTTTTTTTCATGTCTTACCCTGAAATGCCTCGAAGGCCCTTTAGACCTTGACGTCTAGTATTATTTACATTTTTCCGTTTATTGTCTCATATGATGTAGGCACATGAACTCACCCAGTGTCAACAAGCATATTTTGCTGTCGAGAATGCAATTGAGCGAAGGAGCATGTAGTGGTTGTGAGGGGAGTATATCAAAAACAAAGAATAAAAATTTTCTCAATATGGCTCTAAAAAAGACCCAGTATTCAGTTTCAGCTTTTCCTCGAAAAGCATCTGATATTTTTGGATGTCTTTCTGTTTTAAAACATGCTAATGGGGCGTGGACAAAGCTCATTCGATAGGTGGCAGCATTGTAATAGTGGTAAATTTGACGCCAAATCACTACGGAATTTCGTCTGTTGTGAACCATGCACATGACATTAGGCGCGAAAATTCCGTATGTTTGGAGTAATGCCATGGAATCGTCATAATAAATAACGTTATGACGTCATTTTTCCACTAAAACAGTGCTGCCAGCTGGCGAATAGGCATTTTTCTGCTCATGCCCCATTGGGTGCATTGAATGTGGGCTTGAAAGGCCATGAGGACCTGATGTTCAGAAACTGTGGTATGATGTGAAAAAGTTTGTACATAGCACTTGGCTTTTTATATTGAACATTTTGGGAGTCATATATGGTGGATTTTTTGGTGGCTTTGGCCATTCTTCATTTTCGTGATATCTCGAAAACGGTGCGTTGTAGAGCGAAACGGATTTTATTTTTGGATTCGTCCTAGACAAACAAGTCTTGAGGGTAATCAGGATGAACTTTGACCTTAAGCTGAATTTTTTTTTGCTGTGTCACATTGTTTCATCTTTGTCAATATCTCGGAAATCTTGGGTCGTGGAGCGAGACATAATTACTTTCAGACAAACGTGTCTTAGGTTATTGACGATGATGTTTTTGTTTGTATCTAATAATCAGCTTGTTTCAAACAATATGTTTTACACTGAAATTCCTCCAAAGCATTTTAATGACTTCATGTATATTGATTATTTTGTATTTTCAAGTTTCTCAGCTGAACCAGATACCGCGGAGAACACATCCCATTCACTGCCAATCACGTCTTATCAAGGGAATGCCGGCAGTCAAAGTAGCTCTGTAACAGACAGCAAGGTACACACAAGAGGGAAGCCACACACATGCAAACAGTGTGGAAAATCGTTCAAGATCTTGTCTCGGCTGAAGCGGCATTCTGTAATACATGCATGTCCAAGAACTGTTGAAACGACACATACACATCTTTGTCAAATTTGTGGTAAACGGTTTTCTCAACAATACCTTCTCAAAGAACACCTAATTAGCCACAGCACAGAGAAACCATTCAAGTGTGAACTTTGTGATAAACGGTTCAAACGTTCAGGTGACTTAAAAAAGCATGGGCTGGATCACACTGGTGAAAGACCACACAAATGTCAAGTTTGTGGTAGAACGTTCAAGAGGTCTTCTCATTTGAGGCGACATTTGTTGACACATACAGACAGGAAATATAAGCACAGGGAACCTCACAAATGTCTAATTTGTGGCAAAACTTTTGTTGAAAAAGACAAACTCAGAATACACTCATTGGCACACATTGGAGTCAAACCATTCGAGTGCAAAATTTGTGGTAAAGATTTTACAACACGAGGAAGCCTCAAAAGACACTCATTCCTTCACACTAAAGAGAAACCATTCACGTGTAAAATTTGTGGTAAACGGTTTACACGGTTTTCCCATGTGAAGGTACATTCGAAAATACACACAGGTGAGAAACCTCACAAATGTCAAACTTGTGGCAAAGCTTTTAGATGTAAAATATCCCTTGAAACACATTCATTGACCCATAGTGGAGAGAAACCATTCGATTGCAACATTTGTGATAAAGTTTTCATATCACAACGACACCTCAGAATACACTCAGTGACACATCATGCACATACTGCAGAGAAATCCTTCAAGTGTGAAGTTTGTGGTAGAGGCTTCACACAGTCTTCCTATCTGAAGGAACATTCGCTTAGACATATAGGCGAGAAACCACACAAATGTCAAACATGTGGCAAAGGTTTCGTGGGAAAAAACGACCTCCGAAAACACGCAATCACACACAGTAGAAAGAGACCATTCAGATGTAAAATTTGTGATGGAAGTTTTAGGAGATCTTATGATCTGAAACTTCATATGGTAACACATACAGATGAGAGACCTCATAAATGTCAGTTATGTGGTAAAACTTTCAAGTTATCTTCCTGTTTAAGAAATCATTCATTAATACACACAGACGAGAAACCTCACACATGTCAAACCTGTGGCAAAGCTTTTAAGTTCAAACGAAATCTCAAAAGACACTCATTGACACATACTGAAGAGAATAAAATTCGAATGTAAAATTTGTGGCAGAGGTTTCATCGAAATTCTCATCTGTAGGATCATTCATTTAAACATACAGGTGAGAAACCTCACAAGTGTCAAACTTGTGGCAAAGCTTTTGTAAGACAAAGATCCTTCCAAACTCACTTATTGGCACATACTGGAGAGAAACCATTTGAGTGTAAATTTTGCAGTAAGGTATTTATACAGGCGTCTTGTTTGAAGGAACATTTGTTCACACAAACAGGTGAGAAACCTTACAAATGCCAAATTGTGGTGAAGCTTTTGCGAGACAAAAACTATTTCCACATCACTCATTGTCACTTACTGGAGAGAAAACATTCAAGTGTAAAATTTGTAATAAAGTTTTTACAACATCTTCCCATCTGTTAAGATGCATACAGTTAAGATGTCACACAAATGTCAAATGTGTGGAAAAGATTTTACGATCCAAAGAAACCTCAAAAGACACTTATTCACACATACTGGAGAGACAACATTCATATATGAAATTTGTAATAAATGTATTCAATATTTTGTAATCTGAAGGAACATTTTTTAACACATACAGGTAAGAAAGCTCACAAAGTTCATTCAACTCTTTGAAAGACAATACAAGTTTGAATGTAAACACTTCATTATGATCTGATCATAAATATACTAGTACACGATAGCAAAAGATGATCGATTAATGCATATACTAATGTGATTTCATAGAAACACCGATTTCATATAAAATCATCTAGTAATTTAAAAAAAATACATGTACTGTAAACAGCACAAAAAGTTTTTATTGCACCACAAGGTCAGACAGTTGTTCACCAGGTCGAAAGTAGTCTGACTGAATCAAGAGGTGAAATTTTGAAAATGGAATATGTTGGCAATGGGAAATTTAACAAAAATATATATCACCAAGTTAAATTTGTGTCGATCGACCGTTCAAATATTTTGAATTTTATTTCAAATCATTATATAAGCAGCTATTCAGTATTTCTTAGACCAACTTCACCATTTCATGTGGTCTTGAATGCAGTTGTGTGATATTATCGAGAATTTGAGCAAATCTAGAGCTTGCGATAATTTGTACTGGCAGTAACTCTTGCCTAGGTTTAGCTTTTCTGAATCCATTGGTATGCTACCCTGTGGTAGCATATGGTGCATATAGACTCTTTTGGTAGTTGAGTACTTATCACATGTAAATAATGTATTATTATGTGAATGCATATAACACGTTGTTGTGTAATATAATAGTGTTTTGTGTTCGAATACATGTCAGTCCATTGTTCGTCAGATGTAGTACTAGATTATTGTGTGGCAACATGGAAGACAATATTCACCAGAATCGTAACGACCACAATTCTTAGTACATGTCACAGTAGAAGTTGTATCTCTGTATGTATCAACCCGAGAACCAGATTTGTGCAATCAAATGAGAAGTCACATATATAGTGATTTCAGTGGTGAGCTTGAATTTGACCTAGGGTCCACTTGAAAGTTCAAAACAGCAATTTTAGTGGAAATGCAATAAAACCGTTGTGGCTCAACACTATAAATGTATCCGTTATTCTGTTTTAGCCCTTCGGCTAAATATTATACAGCTGAAAAACAATCAACTCATTCTCGCTGTGCATAATGAAGAAAAATATTCGAATGAACTGTAGAAGGTGAAAAAGATATGAAAATTACAATGTATACAATTATTAAGTTAACATAGCACCAAGGGTGCTGTAGCTTACCGGCAATCATGAGAATTGCACAGAGTATTGATTTTCCAACATATAAGTTGTTACACTGATCTTAAACTCTGTTGTCAAAATATGTTCGTAAATGTTGCTGGAGTCACATTTTCTGTATGGACTATACTACAGAATCAAGTTACATCTTAAAAGATGTTTTTGTTGTAAATGACATATATTCACAGACAAGCCAATTCAAAAGCGAGAAAACTTTTACACATCGCAAAGGTAGAATCTTATGCATTTTGAGGAAAATTGTCTGGATAGGTTTAGAGAAAATAGCCACCAAAGACAAAAATCATTGGTTTTTTTTTTTTGACAAAAAAGGTCGTTTTGATTCAATAATAAAAAAATAAAATAACGTCTTCAGATACTAGACCAAGGTATGTTCTGACAAATTTATGGAGAAATTCATCATGTTAAAAAAAGTTACAGAACCGGATGGACGACGGACGGGCGACGGACGAAAAACCACGACAATTACCGGCCCTTTGTGCCGATAAGCTAAAAATGAAAGATTGAAGTGAAAGGCAGTATTTGTTTGAAATGCCTCCCATACACGCATATATTGATATTTCTTAACAAAAAAAATGAAAACTAATCACCTTTTTATTTTTGGAGTTGTTGCCTAAGACGTTACTACCAAACAATATCTGCAATTTTTCAGACACAAAGTGAAAACCCTGTTTTTAGGTTACCAGACCTATGGTCCGATAGCCTATTGGCATGGCGTTGCGTCCGTCATCCGTCGTCGTCCGTCGTCGTCGTCCACATTTTTATCGTTTTTGTTTACGGGCGAATTCTTCTGCAATTTTGCACAAAAATAATTCAAGAAGGAGGTATTTTTTAGTTTTTTGATTTTCGCTTTTTTTTTCAAAATGTCGGCCGTTTTCGACGAAAAATGCCTAATTTTGGACTTTGGTGGCCATTTTCTCAAAATCTGTTCAGTAGCTTTTTTTTCTTTTTGATACATAACACTCCTGATATGTACTCCTATGACGTCTATAAATTTCGTTGCGCTTGAATCGCTCGAAGTGGACCATTTTGGCCCAAACTCGGCCCAAATGGGACTTTCCCATGTTAAATTCTCCTATGCTTTATAATGGGACACATTATGCCTAATATCTCACTTAATATTGAGATTAGAGACTAGGAATCAATTGTGGACATATAGGAAATGATATATGCTGAATATTCTCGTGACCTTGAATTTGACCTCTGACCTCAATTTCAAGGTCAGAGCACAAAATGGCTGATATCTCGCTTATTATCGACTCTACAGCTTAGGAATCAATTGTGGACATATAGGAAATGATATATGCTGAATATTCTGATGACCATGAATTTGACCTTTGACCCCGTTTTCAAGGTCATAGGACAAAATGGCTAATATCTCGCTTGTTATCGACTTCACAGCTTAGGAATCAGTTATGAACATATAGGAAATGATATATGCAGATTATTGTCATGACCTTGAATTTGACCTTTGACCTCATTTTCACGGTCACAGGACAAAATGGCTAATATCTTACTTATTATCGACTCTACAGCTTAGGAATCAATTGTGGACATATAGGAAATGATATATGCTGAATATTCTGATGACCTTGAATTTGACTTTTGACGGCATTTACAAGGTCATAGGACAAAATGGCTATTATCTCGCTTGTTATCGACTTCACAGCTTAGGAATCAGTTATGAACATATAGGAAATGATATATGCAGATTATTGTCATGACCTTGAATTTGACCTTTCACCTCATTTTCAAGGTCACAGGACAAAATGGCTGATATCTCACTTATTATCGATTTTACAGCTTAGGAATCAATTGTGGACATGTAGGAAATGATATATGCTGAATATTCTCGGACCTTGAATTTGACCTCTGACCTCATTCTCAAGGTCCAAGGACAAACTGGCTCATATCTTGCTCCTCTATTGACTTGGATATCAATTGTGGACATGATATATGTAACATGTTGGAAATCGTCGAATATCTTACGGTCATAAAATGTAACCGTTATGATGGGAGAATGGTGTTCCGAGTCATAATGTATCCAGTATTCTATGTTCTAGACGGTGCTGACACAAGGTCACCTAGCGAATATTTTCATGTAAATTTGCATAATCACGTTTGACGTCACCTCGCGTTACTTACAAAGTTAGTTGGTCAGTATCTCCATGATGGAAGCACGTCACTGGATAATTGTAAGAATTTAGTATTGAATTTCAGTGTCTTAAATGGCCTAAGGTTTGATATTGTTCATATCAATGTTGTGTCAGATCCATATGGGTTATCTTTAGTCTATTTTGGTACGGTATCTTTACGGTAAATATCAGTAATACGAAATATTAACTTCACCATGTGCTTCGTCAGCCATCTTGGAATGGAGTATTAGTATCCATGTCGTAATCTAGGTTATTTAGTTTTCGTGTTGACAGAACAAACACTAGTTTATTATTGTTTCATGTGTTACTCATGCGTATAAAGTAATACATAATTAATATTCTGTTTAAGCTCCACATTTCGTTGTGCAGCTCGGGGCACACTACACTTTCATGCTGACCAACTCACAGCCTGTAACCTCGCTCTGAGGGTAAGCAAATCACTATAAATATTGTCATTACTTCAGTATTTCCAGCGAGCAGATCGAATGTCAATGAGTTATTTGGTAATGTGTCTATCTGGCTGTACTAGAAACTTATGGTGGCATAATCTGATGTTGATTACATTGACATATTAGTACTCTGATGTATTTGCATTCCTAAATACTGTATGTTATTCGTCAGGAATTATCATAATACATGTAGTATCAATTTATCTGTGCTAATTATGTACTAGTATCTATATGTGTGTGTTATGTGTATTTTGTTCTTGTTATACTTATACATGTTTTATTTGTGTTTTCAATAAAGGTCTATGGATACATTCGGTATTCGTTTGTCGAGCCCCCTCACATATAGAAAATGATATACACTGAATATTTTGATGACCTTGAATTTGACCTTTGCCCATTCATTTTCAAGGCCACAGCACAAAATTGCTAACATCTCGCTGATTATTGAATTTACAGCTTAGCAATCAACTGTGGACATGATATATGCTTAATGTTATATATGCTGAATAATATTCTCTTGACCTTGAATTCAACCAGTGACCTGGCTAACATCTAAAATTTTAAACATTGTCCGGTAACCTATCTTTGGCCCTTGGCCTAATTTTCTCAAAAACTTGTAAATAGCTAGTTATAACTGCTTTCTATTTTCCAGGGCAGAATAGATTAAGTAGGCGAAATCCACATTTCCCTGCACATTCTACAATAAATTTGATAACTGCGTGATATCTAGCAGTATTGTACAAGTTATTACCGCGTGAACGTTGCCGTTTTCACAATATTTGATCACCAATGGTGATGTTTGTTTAAACTCCACTATCTACACTGGGACCGCATTAATACCTCGAACGACGCGCGAAGAACAATGAACAAACGAGAGGCCATAGGTCACACACTTGCCGGAGTAAATAGGTAATTATGACGTCATTTGTCGTCAATTCTATATTGCAAACTTACTGTGAATGGAGTTTTAGAATATGCGTGATAAAATTGTGTTTATGTATATTATATTATAACAGAACAAGATCATAATATCTTCGAATGATGAGTTTCCTCTGAAATTTTACCGATTAGTTGCCACAAAAACGTCAATTACGTCACGGATATATCGATTGAGCTAAAAATTGATTGAGACCATCATAGAATAAATCCACATCGTTTGCATCTGTTAGATCTGCAGTAAATGTTATAATTTTGCACATCTGACACTCAAAAGGCCTAAATGTCACTGAACTCACGTTTGACGTCATTATGACGTCAATTGATGTCCGATCCCAAAAATGACAACAGATGGGGAAAGTACTCTCGAAGACCTTTCAAACGAGCTACTACTCGATATTTTTGCAAAAGGTCAAGGTCATTTTTGAGGTCAACTTCGACCTCAGGCGCTTGTGAAGGCTATCGGTCATATGCCTTAGGTGTAAATGCAAAAGTTGTTAGGCTAAGTGAGTGCAATACTATGGATTTACTTCCGTGTCTCTATCTTGCTTACTTCCTGAGATATAGTGACCTACATGGTTTTCACTTGCGGGTCAATATTGAACTTGACTTTCGACCTTTGACCTTGAAATTTCGTGCAACAAAAGAACTCATCCTTGGCTATGAACAGGTGTATCATTGGATTTTTAAGCACATTATTGACGCTTTTATCAGCATGTCAGCTTGAAACATGCAATTTCGCTTATAATGGGACCGATTTCGTTGCCATAGAAACGTCAATTACGTCATAACGAATTGACCGATTGCGCTAAAAATTGATATTGACCATAAGGGACCGGTCCCACATCGTTTCCAAGCATCAGATCGAAAATCGGAGGAGGTGACCTCCAAGGTCAAATATTCGACCTCAGGCGAACTTCTCAAGGTCAAGGTCAAAGATCAAGGTCACAAAAGATAGAACTCGAGTATATCTACAATATGCACTTAATTTGAAGTCTCTACGACGATTAGAACCGGAGTTATGGCCACTTATGTGTTTTCGACGTTTTGCGTGACCCTGACCTTGATCTTTGAGCTAGCTTCACCAAAACAGGACGTTTTCTGCGCTTATTCTAGAGAATAAGAACAGGAAATTTGGAGAAAATCGGGTAAGAATTGTGGACGCTAGAGTGCGAACAAACAAACCCACACACAAACACATCCACCAACAGATCAACATACTTGCCGAAATCGTAGGTTCCGGCAAGTAAAAATACAGCGTTTCTGGGCATATTTGTGCAAATATTGCCTGGATTTATGATTTTTATGAATCACAGCATGTATGCTTCAAAACATTGCGTAATGTTATTGACGGTTTTTAAATCAACGCAATATTATTGACGTTCCATCAAAAGAATCAAAAGATTTTGATGCCGTCAATATATTGTGCAAACCATCAATATTCAACACACACTATCACTATTATTATATGTCTCATCAGTGCGTTCAGTGCTCCCTGAAAGAACCCGTGCGAAAGAAAGCCCAGTACAACGCAGTATTAGGGTACGTTTTTCTACATTACGTTGTGTTGTGGAATTATTTCAGATCAAAATGGTCGGAATCGTATTTTGTGTCGTAACTGCCAGCGAAAACCTTTGTCAGAGCACACCAGTTCAGCAAAGCGGGTGTTCCCAATACTGAATTTCAGTTGATCAATCACAATGTACATGCTACATGTATGTTACATTAAACATACAAATAGTCAGATGGTCCAATCTAGGCAACTCTCCCCTACGTAAAAGTATTTATAAGTGAATGTCTTAAATCTATTATGGCTGGTTTACACGATCAAACTACTTCAAACTTTCTACTTCAAACTACTTCAAACTCCTAAAACGTGAGTTTGAAATAGTTTGATGGTGGGTGTTTACACGATCAAACTCGTCACGTCAAACTACTTCAAACTACATCAAACTTGTTCAAACTCCGGTTTACAACTTCTTTCTTCAAACTCCTTCAAACTCCATCAAAATATTCATTTGACGTCAATTTCTGATACTCCTTTGTTAAAAGCTGCATTGAAACGGAACGACTGTATTTCAAAGAGATTCAAAGTGAAAATTATGTTTTTCCTCCATATGATATGGACACGAGCTTGAATAGTTTGACAGAGTTTGATCAAACTTGGTGGTGGAGTTTGAAGTATTTTGAAGTAGTTCGATGTAGTTTGAAGTCTCGGTTTACACGATCAAACTTGGCGTCAAACTCCAAAGTTTGAAGTAGTTTGAAGTAAAAGTTTGAAGTAGTTTGATCGTGTAAACCAGGCTTCAGAAATCAAGTGGACTCAACACAGGTAGGCTACATTTTCTACATTGTCATTACCACTGATTATACAAGTGAATATGCCAAGGCACGGTGTTTGCTGATTGATTGCAAAATATTCAAAACAATTTCGATGCGGAACATGTACCACACCGTCATAAAATGTTGTCCTAGGCTTTCCATACAACCATTGTTTTGTTTTTCCGAGAGCGCATATTGTTGATATTCAATGGTATCGGCGATTTGGAACCGGTAAGAAATATATTGACTTGAGTATTTTGTGCATACGCAGAGATAAACTTTTTGTTTTGTTATGTGTGGTAGTAATTCCGCAGCGTAACAGTGTCTCAGAGATAGGACTAGTGTGGTAGCCTATACTCGGATTTTTCTAACTCGTTTACACTGTTTTTCGCCAATATTTTTGTGATGCTTAACGCTATCGTTCTATAACTTGGCATGCTTCACCTGGGAGTCAAACGGCAATTTTATACCAACTTTCAGACAGCTATCGCGAAAATTGAAAAATTTGGCAATCTACCTCAATGTTAAATTTCAGCCCAAAACGGGATCTCGAGAATCTGAGCATTTTCGAGGAATTTATCCTGTTTACATCCATCAGGATTCGAAATATTCTTGTAACTTTGAACCAGAAGAAACACTGGGATGTACTCAGTCAAACATGTTGATTTTGAAACATTACTCCGCTACAAAACCGAGCAAATGCACAAAATTGTGTGCGGGTTCAGAAATTAAATAATAGGGCTAAATTTAACATTGGGGTAGATTGCAAACTTTTTCAATTTTCGCGATAGCTGTCTGAAAGTTGGTATAAAATTGCCGTTTGACTCCCAGGTGAAGCATGCCAAGTTATAGAACGATAGCGTTAAGCATCACAAAAAATATTAGCGAAAAACAGTGTAAACGAGTTAGAAAAATCATAGTATAATGGAAATATTATATAGCCTTCTCGGAAATTAGTCGGAACACACATTCTCAAACTAGATCTACTGTATGGTAAACAACGAATTTATTGAATGACCCGGATAATTCCTCGCTCCCTTTGGTTACACATAGATCTACTACAAAACATATATTCCGCGAACGGACGTAGTAAGGCCGTGTTGTATTTTTTCTTTGTTTCCCGTCAGCGGGCATGTGAAAATAGCAATTATTTTGAAAAAACAAAACACCTCCTCAAAAATGATGTTTTCTCTAGCCCCCAAAACACAGAACTTCGTGAATGATAGTAGGAAATGCTTTCCATTTTGCCGTTTCCCTCTCTGTTATTATCAATAAAGTATTTAATAGCTTAGCAAATGATCAAATGGCATTTATTTTACATCTTTGGCATGAGTTATTTCGTGAAAAAAGATGGTATCGTGATGATAAACGTTTGTGCTTTTTTTCTGGCTGGCGGGTACTTTTCGAAAAAAAAAGTTGACAGGAAACAAATAAAAAAACACAATATGGCCTCAGAACTTAATCTCAGTACATGAATATAGACAATATTACGCTTATGTTACCTGGTTGTTACCAGTAGACATCTGATGATATAGGACAGGAAAATCTCGTTCAGCACACACCAGTAAATGAGGCGTTGTTGACGTCATATGGTCATTTTGCGGATAAAAAATGCCACGTGGTCAATTTTGCTAAATTCATCTTCCGCAGCAGCAAAATTATTATTCTACACATGGGTTGGTTCCGAATTATTCATTGGCAATATCAAAAGGAATGCAGGTGAAAAGTAATATCTTCAAAGTGCCTCCTTCTCAGGTAGTGTTTCAGCGGTCGTTTTTCATCCACTGATGTGAATGTAATTATAACTGATTGATACACATCATAGGGGTACATAAGAGGAGTCTTATGCATCAATAAGGAAAAATGTTAATGAACAGATTCTGAGAAAATGGCTGACAAATTGGCCGTTTTTCGTAAAAAAAAAACTGCAAAAAGTGTGAGCGTAAAAAATGAGAAATACCTCCATTTTGAAATATCTTTACGTTTCTGCCATAATTTCGGAAAGACTTGGTCGAAAACTTTAAAGGGATGTTGTCAGAAAGTTATGGATTTTGCCATACCGTTCTGATTGAACGATGAACACATAAAACTTATATACATGTATCTGCACTTGTATGCCCAAACAAATGCCTCTTTCTGATAGATTTCATTACGAATTTATGGTGGATATAGTTTGAGTTTGTTTACATTACCGCCGTTCTTGGTGCTCTGTATCCCTTAATGCAATGCGAGGTCAGCTTACTCGTATATGTTTGAGCCAGTCAAGCGTGAACGAGGTTAAGTCAGAGGTAACTCGAGTGGCGCACAAAACAAACGAAAAGCGGCTGCTAGTACTGTCATATGCTTGACTTATCCATCTGATCAAGGATAGTTTGAGTTGTAACCTATTTTTCTGATACCACAGGCATATATGTAATTGATTTGGAAAAAATAGTTTTTATGCCAATATCACTTTAAACATAATAATGTAGACGGACGACATGGACGACGACGGTTTGATCTGTAAATGGATCACAAATTCCGTTTTCCATATCCATGATGGTAAGAATCAATCTATTACCACCAATATATTCAGATTTTGATGATGTTAATAACAAACGTAAAGTACAACATTTTGCAATAGAAACAAAGCCCGACCAAATAGTTTATCCAAAGACACACTGGCGTCATCAGGGGCAGACAGTGTGTTAGATGTACTAGTAGTTGTTTCTACTGTACACCTGATGGAATTAGTGTACAACTGCCCAACAACCTACGAAAACAATTATAAATCCAATACAAACCCCATGGAATAGATATACATGATATATGACAAGTACATAAGTACCTAATCAGAAGCCAAAAGGCTACTGAGTTGATGGTATCCTCGGGGACAGATTTAACGTCCGCCAGCAGTGACACCGACTCAGTGCTATGAATGTAAGAATCAATCTATTACCACCAATATATTCATACTGCATACTGCTACATACAGCAGTCACTCTTTGACCCTCCATTTCCAAAATATGATGGGGAACCTACTATGTTGCACACATTCATTATATCTACAATGCATGTGTTTTCTCGCAGATTTTGTATTTAATGTACATAGTGTTACATTCCAGATGACGTAGATGTAGATATGGCGTGTTTGAAGCTGGAGGTTGAAGAAGTTGATGACCAATTGTTCGATCTGGATCCAGCTGTGACTGTTAAAATAGAGGAACTAGAAGACACAAAAGATATATCAGCACAAAGCGAAGTGGATCCTGGAAGTAACCTTAACATAGTTAATGGTTACGGTAACGTTATAAACATAGCACCCCTCGGGGATGTGCTGATGAAAGAAGAATCGGTTAGACCCAATACAGAATACAATGAGTCTGTCAGTGTCGACACTCTTGAACAAGATGCTTCTTGTCAACCGAACTCTGCTTATCACACTGGCACTAAACCAGTGGAGCCTGTCGAGAAAATAGCGTGTGTACATCAAAGGTCGACGAATACACCAAACTACAGGTAAGCAATTCCAGTGAATGTCTATTGTCACGTAAAAATGTTTATGGTATGCATCACCAATCTATACTATGACATGCTCCTTTTCGGGTCATTTAATCATTCTAAATAGATTAATTGCATACACTAGCACTATACTTTCTATGTTACCTTATTGATATGTTTTAGCCTACAAAAATTAAGAGATGCAAGTCCATGTTGGGCTGTGTATTTTGGGATTGGGGGGGGGGGGGGGGTCATTGGTCCATGATGTACCGACCCTGGGGGAGTGCCTACACTCTCAAGATGGACAAGGCTTTATTGTTGCATTGCCTCACAAAGACTCAGTGGGAGACATTGTAAAATGTATATTCAACAACAGTGGTTAACTTTGATAATGTTCTTCCTGGCACTATTGGCCAGTGCGAGATGAGGTTCCGATATCACGGCGGTTGATAATTCAAGAGTCGCATACGTAAATCCTGGGTCCATATCTCTGAGGGATCATGATTTTGATGCTGAAAACACGTTTCGGGGTGGAGGACCGGGAAGCTTTCAGTCTGGTCGTGTTTCCGTCATTGGCGGGCACTGTGTTCTCTGCGTGTGCTGGAGTTCTTCATTTATCGCACGTATTGATCAGGAAATATAGGACCATCTGTTTCACATGTTTCAGTATCGTGAAGGTTGGATATAAATAGTGCGATCTGACATCAAGTTTTACTCTGACACATCTCAATGTCATTGTTGTCCTGATTGAATATTCCATCTTATTATATATGTACTAGTATATACAATAACGGCCAAAATATGAACTTCGAACAAAAAAATAATACAAACAAAATACAAATTTCATCGGGATTCTAAGGAGTATACAGTTATTTAGATTGATGATATATACAATAAACTTCCAAATATATACTTTACATTTTTCCGTTTATTATAATGTGAGCATATGAACGCAGCCGGTGTCAACAAGCATATTTTGCTGTCGATAATGCAATTGAGCGAAGGAGCATGTAATAGTTGTGAGTTGAGTATAGCAAAAACAAAAAATAAAAATTTTCCCCATATGGCTTTAAAAAAAGGCCCAATGTTCAGTTTTCATCTGATAATTTTTGAGATCTTTCTAATTTGAAACATGCTAATTGAGTGCATTGAATGTGGGCTTGAAAGGCCATGAGGACCTGATATTCAGAAACTGTGGTATGATGTGAAAAAGTTTGTACATAGCATTTTGGGAGTCATATATGGTGAATCTTTTGGTGGCCTTGAGGTTGACCTGAGAAGACCTTGTAGGTAATATTGGAAATCACGGGGAGCTGAAAAGTGTAAACTGGCTTCAACAGACGAAAAATGACCTTGACCCCAAATTTTTTTGCTGAGTCAGCATTTTTTATTTAGGTTGATATCTCAGAAACGGTGCGTCATAGATTGAAACAGACGTAATTTTCGGACTCATCATCTTAAACAAACATATCTTAGGGATATTAGGGATGAACTTTCACCTTGACATACACTTTTTTTGCTGATGATCAGAGTCAGCATTCTTCATTTACCCGCTATCTCGAAAACAGTGTGTTGTAGATGTTATTTTTGGATTCGTCACTCTAGACAAACAAGTCTTAGGGGTAATCGGAATGAAAACAGTACGCATGGTGCGTTGCGGATGTTAATTTTGGATTCGTCACCCTAGACAAACAAGTCTTAAGGGTAATCGGAATGCACTTTGACCTTAGGCTGATTTTTTTTTGCTGTGTCGCATTTTTTCATCTTCGTCAATATCCCGGAAATCTTGGGTCGTGGAGCAAGACATACATTACTTTCAGACGAACATGTCTTAGGATTATTGACGATGATGTTTATGTTTGTATCTAATATTCTGCTTGTTTAATATAATATGCTCTATACTGAAATTCCTCCAAAGCATCTTAATGACTTCATGTATAGTGATTATTTTGTATTTTCAAGTTCCTCAGCCGAACCAGATTCCGCGGAGAACACATCCCATTCACCGCCAATCACGTCTTATCAAGGGAGTGCCGGCAGTCAAAGTAGATCTGCAACAGACAGCAAGGTACACACAAGAGGGAAGCCGCACACATGCAAACAGTGTGGGAAATCGTTCATGTTCTTGTCTCGGCTGAAGCGGCATTCTGTAATACATACATGTCCAAGGACTGTTGAAACTACACAAACACATAATTGTCAAATTTGTGGTAAACAGTTTTCTCAACAATACATTCTCAAACAACACTTAATTATCCACAGCACAGAGAAACCATTCAAGTGTGAATTTTGTGATAAACGCTTCAAACGTTCAGGTGACTTAAAAAAGCATGGGCTGGATCACACTGGTGACAGACCACACAAATGTCAAGTTTGTGATAAAACGTTCAAGAGGTCTTCTCATTTGAAGCGACATTTGTTGACACATACAGCCAGGAAATATATGCACAGGGAACCTCACAAATGTCCAATTTGTGGCAAAGCTTTTGTTGAAAAAGACAAACTCAGAATACACTCATTAGCACACATTGGAGTCAAACCATTCGGGTGCAAAATTTGTGGTAAAGATTTTACAACAACGAGAAAGCCTCAACAGACACTCATTCCTTCACACTGAAGAGAAACCATTCACGTGTAAAATTTGTGGTAAAGGATTTATAGCACGACAAAGCCTCGAAAGACACTCATTCGCTCACACTAATGAGAAACCATTCACGTGTAAAATTTGTGGTAAACGGTTTACACGGTTTTCCCATGTAAAGGTACATTCGAAAATACACACAGGTGAGAAACCTCACAAATGTCAAACTTGTGACAAAGCCTTTAGATGCAAAATATCCCTTGAAACACATTCATTGACCCATAGTGGAGAGAAACCATTCGATTGCAACATTTGTGGTAAAGTTTTCATTTCACAACGACACCTCAAACTACACTTAGTGACACATACTGCGAAGAAATCCTTCAAATGTGAAGTTTGTGGTAAAGGGTTCACACAGTCTTCCTATCTGAAGGAACATTCGCTTAGACATACAGGTGAGAAACCACACAAATGTCAAACATGTGGCAAAGGTTTTGTGGGGAAAAAAGACCTACGAAAACACACATTGACACACACTGAAAAGAAACCATTCAGATGTAAAATTTGTGATGGAAGTTTCAGGAGATCTTACGATCTGAAACTTCATTTGATAACACATACAGATGAGAGACCTCACAAGTGTCAGTTATGTGGTAAAACTTTTAAGTTATCTTCCTGTTTAAGAAAGCATTCATTGATACACACAGACGAGAAACCTCACACATGTCAAACCTGTGGCAAAGCTTTCAAGTTAAAACGATGTCTCAAAAGACACTCATTGATACATACTGGAGAGAAAAAAATTTGAATGTAAAATTTGTGGTAAAGGTTTCATCGATCTTCTTATCTGAAGGATCATTCATTTAAACATACAGGTGAGAAACCTCACAAATGTCAAACTTGTGGCAAAGCTTTTGTAAGACCTGAAGACAAAGACCCTTCAAAATTCATTTATGGGCACATACTGGGTAGAAACTATTTAAGTGTAAATTTTGTGGTAAGGCATTTATATAATCCTCTTGTTTTTACGATACAAAAAAATAAAGATTAAAATAAAGATTTTACGATACAAAGAAACCTCAAAAGACACTCATTAACACATACTGGAGAGACACCATTCAGGTATGAAATTTGTAATAAATGTTATTCAACATTTTGTAATCTGAAGGGACATTGTTCAACACACACATGTTAGGAAGCTCACAAAATTCATACAACTCTTTGAAAGACAATACAAGTTTGAATGTAAACACTTCAATATGATCTGATCATAACTATACACGATAGCAGGTGATGGTCGATTAATGGATATACTAATGGGAGTGTAGCACCGATCTCGTAGAAAATTCTTATGTAATATGTAAAAAATTACTTGTATAACAGCACAAAAAGTTTATCTTGAATGGTAAAGTCAGAAAGTTGTTCACCTGGTAGAACGTAGTCTGACTAATATTCAACAGGTGAAATGTTAAAAATGGAATATGTTGGCAATGGGAAATTTAACAAAATATATATCACCAAGTTAAATTTGTGTCGATCGACCGTTCAAATATTTTGAATTTTATTTCAAATTCCTTTTGTTATATTATTAGCTATTTCTTAGACCAACTTCACAATTCCATGTGCCATCCTGTGGTATTGAATGCAGTTGTGTGTATCATGTGATACATGTAGTTATCATTTGAGCTGGATTTTATGGAGAATTTGAGTAAATGTAGAGCTTGCGATAATCTGTACAGTCGCAACTATTGCCTAGGTTTAGCTTTTCTGAATCCATTGTATCCCATGTGGTAGCACGTGGTACTGAATTAGTCTGTATTGGTAGTTGAGTACTTATTACATGTGAACAATGTATTATTATGTGAGTGCGATAAACACATTGTTGTGTAATATAATAGTGTTTGTGTTTGAATACATGTCAGTCCGTTGTTCGTCAGATGTGGTACTAGATAATTGTGTGGCAACATTGAAGACAATATTCACCAAAATCGTAACGAGCACAATTGTTAGAGTACATGTCACAATCTCTGCATGTATCGACCTAAGAACCAGATTTTGAACTGCATGTAAGTAAAGATGTCTAATAATACTATTAATACCAGTAGTTCGTTTTAGGGTTAACAGACCTTCGATCCGATAACCAATTGACGTGGCGTTGCGTCCGTTGGTCGTTCTAGTTTGTCTACATTTTTATCTGTCACAACTTTCTGAAGTTTTGCACGCAAAAAAACGTCTGAAATATTTCAAGAGGCAAATATATTTTTTTCGATTTTTAGGTTACCGGACCTTTGGTCCGATAACCTATTGCCATGGCGTTGCGTCCGTCGTCCGTCGTCCGTCGTCCGTCCGTCCGTCCGTTCACATTTTTATCTTTAAAGTTTATGATGGAATATTTCTGAAATTTTGCACAAAAATACCTAAAAATATTTCCAGGAAAGGTTTTTTTTAGTTTTCTGATTTTCGCATTTTTTTCAAAATGGCGGCCGTTTTCGTCGAAAAATGGCCAATTTTGGACTTTGACGGTCGTTTTCTCAAAATCTGTTCAGTAACTTTTTTTCTTATTGATGCATAACACTCCTCATAGGTACCCCTGTGACATGTATGAATTTCGTTGCCCTTGAATCGCTTGAAATGGGCCATTTTGGGCCCAAACTCAGCCCAAATGGGACTTTCCCATGTTAAATTCTCCTATGCTTTATAATGGGACACATTAAGCCTAATATCTCACTTAATATTGAGATTAGAGACTAGGGATCAATTGTAGAGATATAGGAAATGATATATCCTGAATATTCTGGTGACCTTGAATTTGACCTCTGACCTCGGTTTCAAGGTCAGAGGGCCATTTTCGTCGAAAAATGGCCAATTTTGGACTTTGACAGTCGTTTTCTCAGAATTTGTTCAGTAACTTTTTTTCTTATCAATGCATAACACTCCTCATATGTACTCTTGTGACATGTATAAATTTAGTTGCCCTTGAATCGCTCGAAGTGGGCCATTTTGGGCCCAAACTCGGCCCAAATGGGACTTTCCCATGTTAAATTCTCCTATGCTTTATAATGGGACACATTAAGCCTAATATCTCACTTAATATTGAGATTAGAGACTAGGAATCAATTGTGGACATATAGGAAATGATATATGCTGAATATTCTCAGGGTCTTGAATTTGACCTCTGACCTCGGTTTCAAGGTCAGAGCACAAAATGTCTAATATCTTGCTTATTATTGACTTTACAACTTAGGAATCTATTGTGGACATATAGGAAATGATATATGCCGAATATTCTGATGACCTTGAATTTGACCTTCGACCTCATTTTCAAGGTCACCACAAAATGGCTAATATCTCACTTATTATCGATTTCACAGCTTAGGGATCAATTGTGGACATATAGGAAATGATATGTGCTGAATATTCTTGTGACCTTGAATTTGACTTCTGACCTCAGTTTCAAGGTCAGAGCACAAAATAGCTAATATCTCGCTTATTATTGACTTTACAGTGTAGGAATCAATTATGAACTTATAGGAAATGATATATGCAGATTATTGTCATGACCTTGAATTTGACCTTTGACCTCATTTTCAAAGTCACAGGACAAAATGGCTAATATCTCACTTATTATCGATTTTACAGCTTAGGGATCAATTGTGGACATATAGGAAATGATATATGCTGAATATTCTCGTGACCTTGAATTTGACTTCCGACCTCAGTTTCAAGGTCAGAGCACAAAATGGCTAATATCTCGCTTATTATTGACTTTACAGTGTAGGAATCAATTATTATTCATCCGTCCGTCCGTTCACATTTTTATCTTCAAAGTTTACGATGGAATATTTCTGAAATTTTGCATAAAAATACCTAAAAATATTTCCAGGAAAGGTTTTTTTAGTTTTCTGATTTTCAATTTTTTTTCAAAATGGCGGCCATTTTCGACAAAAAATGCCTGATTTTTTACTTTGGCAGTCATTTTCTCAAAACCTGTTCAGTAACTTTTTTTCTTATTGATGCATAACACTCCTCATATATACCTCTATGATGTGTATAAGTTTCGTTGCCTTTGAATCGCTCGAAGTGGGCCATTTTAGCCCAAACTTGCCCCAAATGGCACTTTGCCATGTTAAATTCTTCTGTGCTTTATAATGGGACACAATGACATTATGTGTTATTTCTCACTAAATATTGAGTTTAGAGACTAGCAATCAATTTTGAACATATGGGAAATGATTGATGTAAAAAAATGTATGCTGAATATTCTTGTGACCTTCAATTTGACCTTTGACCTAATTTTTAGGTTACCGGACCTTTGGTCCGATAACCTATTGCCATGGCGTTGCGTCCGGCGTCCGTCGTCCGTCGTCCGTCGTCCGTCCGTCCGTCCGTTCACATTTTTATCTTTAAAGTTTATGATGGAATATTTCTGAAATTTTGCACAAAAATACCTAAAAATATTTCCAGGAAAGGTTTTTTTTAGTTTTCTGATTTTCGAATTTTTTTCAAAATGGCGGCCGCTTTCGTCGAAAAATGGCCAATTTTGGACTTTGACGGTCGTTTTCTCAAAATCTGTTCAGTAACTTTTTTTCTTATCGATGCATAACACTCCTCATAGGTACCCCTGTGACATGTATGAATTTCGTTGCCCTTGAATCGCTCGAAATGGGCCATTTTGGGCCCAAACTCGGCCCAAATGGGACTTTCCCATGTTAAATTCTCCTATGCTTTATAATGGGACACATTAAGCCTAATATCTCACTTAATATTGAGATTAGAGACTAGGGATCAATTGTGGAGATATAGGAAATGATATATCCTGAATATTCTGGTGACCTTGAATTTGACCTCTGACCTCGGTTTCAAGGTCAGAGGGCCATTTTCGTCGAAAAATGGCCAATTTTGGACTTTGACGGTCGTTTTCTCAATATCTGTTCAGTAACTTTTTTTCTTATCAATGCATAACACTCCTCATATGTACCCCTGTGACACGTATAAATTTCGTTGCCTTTGAATCGCTCGAAGTGGGCCATTTTGGGCCCAAACTCGGCCCAAATGGGACTTTCCCATGTTAAATTCTCCTATGGTTTATAATGGGACACATTAAGCCTAATATCGCACTTAATATTGAGATTAGAGACTAGGAATCAATTGTGGACATATAGGAAATGATATATGCTGAATATTCTCAGGGTCTTGAATTTGACCTCTGACCTCGGTTTCAAGGTCAGAGCACAAAATGTCTAATATCTTGCTTATTATCGACTTTACAGCTTAGGAATCAGTTGTGGACATATAGGAAATGATGTATGCTGAATATTCTGATGACCTTGAATTTGACCTTTGACCTCATTTTCAAGGTCTCACCATAAAATGGCTAATATCTCACTTATTATCGATTTTACAGCTTAGGGATCAATTGTGGACATATAGGAAATGATATATGCTGAATATTCTCGTGACCTTGAATTTGACTTCTGACCTCAGTTTCAAGGTCAGAGCACAAAATGGCTAATATCTCGCTTATTATTGACTTTACAGTGTAGGAATCAGTTATGAACTTATAGGAAACGATATATGCAGATTATTGTCATGACCTTGAATTTGACCTTTGACCTCATTTTCAAGGTCAGATCACAAAATTGCTAATATCTCACTTAATATCGACTTTACAGCTTAGGATTCAATTGTGGACATGCTAGAAATGATATGGGCAGAATGTTCTCGTGACCTCGAATTGACCAACTACCTTAATTTCAAGGTCATGGGACAAAAGGCTAATATCTAAAATATACATTGTCCGGTAACCTTCCTTAGCCCTTGGGCTAATTTTTAATGTTCGCATTTTTTTCTAAAATGGAAGCTATTTCTCTCAAAATTTTTCGAGATTTTTGTTTAAAAAGTATCCTTACCTTGAATCGTCAGTCTGCACGTGACGGCCATTTTGAGTTCCGATTGGGACTTCCCCATGTTATATTCTCCTGTGCGAACAGGACCCATAATTCCCAATATCTCACCTAATTTTGAGACTAATTTTTAAGAATGGACATCAATAGTATCAATAGGCATGTAGGGAATGATATATGCTGAATATTCTCGTGACCTTGAATTTGACCTTTGACCTAACTGTCAAGTTCACTGGACAAAATGGCTAATATCTCGCTTTTTATCAACTCGATAGCTTGGGAATCAATTCTGGGAGTAGTATACGTCAAATATTCTGATTTGACCTTCCACCTCCGATTCGCAATTGAATACGTTGTTACGTTGTTGTGTGTGTTTGTGTGTCTGTGTGTGTGTGTGTGTGTGTGTGGGGGGGGGGTCCATACCTTTGGGCCACACAAGCTGAAGGCCCACTCGACGTAGTATGCAGTCCTGACATGAATGAACAGTTGGTTTCATGATCATCATCGCGAATCTCTGGTAAGGGTTGTCAGTATGTAAGTACCATTGAGCCCCTTGTGGACCATGGAGAGGCCCTTGAATTGGATCTTTGCGTGGATCAGTAGCCAGTGGGGCCATCTTAACACTGAGTCACCGGGTATGAGTTTTGTGGTCATATCGCCTGATACGGGTCCGTACCAATAGGTTATCGGACCTATGGTCTGATAACCTATTGTCATGGCGTTGCATCTGTCGTCTGTCCATCTGCGTCTCCGTTCACATTTTTTACTGTCAAGTTTACTGTCAAATCTTTCTGAAATTTTGCAATAAAATACCTAAAAATATTTTCAGGGAATTTTTTGTTTGTTTTCACATTATTTTCAAAATGGTGGCCACTTTTCATGAAAAACCGCAAATTTCGGCAGCCATTTTCTCATGAAACGCCTGATCGAAATTTTTGCTTCATAATATGCTAATTTGGGGTCCTCGACATTGTGTATGAAGATTGACGCCAATTCAGACGTGGTTCGCTCATATTCTTCTTCAACACGTGAGATCTCGTCCTCGATTTGACCAAGTTGGTCGGCAATGACACTCATCCCTTCACGAAGCTTGTTTTTGTTCATATTAAACATGCCTAATTCTCAGCCATCAGTTTTAATGGAACTCTGATTTAATGGACCACCTTCGTTTATTGCCGGTACATGGCTGCCACTATGGTTACTTAAAACTGAAAAAGACAAAAATACAACCTTGTTCACAAATCAGCTTGGACTATACATGTAAGCGAATTATGCCTTTATCCATATACGATAGTCGAACACATGTAAATTATATTTCTATATTTGTAAATTATGAGCCACCACATAACCTTCAAACTGATAAAATTCCTCCACATTACTCTACCAAAATACTCATAGGTCATAGCACGAAGAAAGACATTAATATATGTAATATCTTGATAGTTTGTATAAACTCTTAATAAAGTGCACAAGAGCACACAAAACACAGAACACAGGAGTTCAGTTTTTTAGCGTTACTATTACTAAATTGCGAACTGTAGTTTTACATCTAGTGTGCATTTATACAATGCGAACTGTACATTACATCCCTCCCAACCTTTAGTGATATTGAAACGGAGGTACCAAAACATGTTCACAACAAAATCAATGAATGTCCAATCTGAAATATGAACACAAACAAAATTACTGAATGTTCAACCTGAAATATGAGCACAAACAAAATTACTAAATGTTCAACCTGGAAAAAGAACATGGCACCATTAGTAGGAGTTTCAGTATTATTTAACATAGTCCATGAACTTTCGGGGTGGTCTCCTCTCTCGTCGTGGACGGCCATGTTGCGGGGGTACATTCACGGCTTGTTGCTCCTCAGGCATGTTAGCGGCAGGTGCTGGTCGCTCTTCTGGAATGTTAGCGCGAGGTAAGTGCTGAGGATATCCATCCAAGTCCTCCTCAGGGTAATCTTCTGACGAATGTGGCACTCTGTTTGCTGCTTTATGCACCTTTTTGAAGAATGAAGCATTCCGAGTTTTCGTCCCGAGTTCGCTGTTCTGGGCCGTTACCATGTTTCCGTTTCTCTTGACAACCGTCATTGGATTTGGATGGTATGCTGGTGTCAACTTATGTTGTTTGACTTGCTTCATCAGGACGGTGTCACCTGGTTCCAGGTCAAGCACAGGTTTTGCACACAGCCGCTTGTCAGCATGCTCCTTTTGAGAGGCTTTTTGTTGCTGGTCACGGGCACGCAGTTTTCTGTCGGCAACTTTTTTACGTGTTTCTGGGAGTAAAACACGGATGTTAGCACCGAACAGCAGTTCTGCTGGAGGACGCCCTGTTGTCACGTGTGGTGTTGCACGGTAGTTCCTCAGGAAACGGAATAAGTGTTGATGCCATGACTTACCTTCCACGGTTGCTGCTTTTATTGCTTTATTGAGCGGCTTCATGAAGTTCTCTGCTTGGGAGTTGGCGCGTGGCCACAGTGGTGTAATACGACGATGATGAATCCCACAATATTCCATGAATCGCCGGAACTCTGAGCTCTGAAATGTAGGACCATTATCCGTCTTGAGAGTGTGGGGTATACCGTGTGTTGCAAAGATTTTGTCCAGCACAGGGATCACTGTTTTCGCTGAGGTTGATGTTACAATCTCGACCACTGGAAAACGAGAATATTCATCGATGACAACCATACAGTAATGTCCATTCGGGTAAGGTCCACTGAAATCCGCTGACAGTGATTGCCATGGTCCATCAGGAAGCTCAGTCATTGACAGTGGGTACAGCCTTTCATCTTTCACCACAGCTGAACAGGCTGAACAGTTTTTCACTGTTTCCTCAACTAGTTTGTCTAAGGCTGGGAACCATACTTTGGCTCTTAGCAGGCTTTTACATTTCACCAGGTCTTGGTGACCTTCATGAGCAATGTCCACTAGCTTTTGTTGCAGGCAGGTAGGTATCACGATACGCTGTCGCCTCATTACAATTTGTTCTGATGTCACACACAGTTCATCACGGACACGTTCATAAGACTGCATTTCCTTGCAGTCTTTGTGTTTGTACCATTCTCCAGTTCTGATGCATTTCATCACTTGCTGCAGTACCACATCATTTTGTGTTGCTTGCTGCACATCTCTGATGGTTACAGCTTTGGGACATGCAGAATTACACACATAGTTGACATAGGCCTCTGTTGCTTGCCTTCCTGGGCCATTGGTGCTTTTCTGGGATGCCGTGACCTATAATCGGCCGGATTGTTGGCGGCAGGTCGATACACGATATCAAACGTGTACTGCTGCAGTCGCATACACCAACGTTCAATGCGAGGCGATGGCCGTGCCAACACGGAGAAAATGCTTACCAGAGGGCGGTGGTCAGTCACCACCGTGAACTGGATCCTGAATAGGTACAGGTGGAAGTGTTCAACTCCCCACCTCACAGCCAGGGCTTCACGTTCTATTTGTTAGTATCTGGATTCCACCTCATCGAGCGCCCTGGAGGCATATGCCACTACTCGATTGGCTCGGCGTCCTTCATCATCAACATGAACCTTTGTCAACATAGCGCCGAGCCCGCTCGGTGATGCGTCAACAACAAGCTCAGTATCCAACTCTGGGTTGAAGTAGGACATGACACTCTTGTCAGTCAGACAATGCTTGAGTTTCTCCCAGGCAGACTCACAGTCACTGGTCCAGTTGAACACAGACTTCTCCTTTGTGATTTCCCGTAGTGGCTTCACTAGAGTTGCCAAGCCTGGAATGAATCGTTGCACATAATTGGCCATGCCAAGCAACGATTTCACTTGCCGCTTATCAGCGGGTCTAGCTGCGTCTTTTATCGCTGACATCTTACTCGGATCTGGGGATATGCCGTCTTCACTGAAGATGTTGCCGAAAAATGTCGTAGAAGATTGGAAAAATGCACATTTTCCCTTATTCAGACGGAGACCTTTTTCTTCGAGATGACTCAAACATCCTCCGACATGTTTCTCATGGCTCTCATCGTCCTCACTTGCGATGATGATGTCATCAGAGATATTTCTAACTCCATCCAGACCTTCAAGGACCTGCTCTATTATCCGTTGAAATACTTCACTGGCTGCATTGATGCCAAAGTTTAGCCTCTTGTAACGATGCAAGCCTAGATGTGTACTGAATGTTGTGATGTACCTGCTATCTGGATGCAGCTCCACCTGGTGGTACCCTTGTGTAAGATCAAGCTTGGAGAAGACACGGCAACCATTCAGGTCATGGATCAGTTCATCCATCGTGGGTAATGGATGCTTTGTACGCTTCACAGCTACATTTGCAGCACACATGTCAACACAAATTCTGACACTGTCCGGAGAGTTAGCTTTGGGCACACACACAATTAGAGACACCCATGGAGTTGGTGTGTTCACTGGATCCTCACAAATATCTTGTGCATAGAGCTTCTTGATTGCCTTCTCGACTTTTGACCGAGAGGAGAAAGGCACCCGCCTGTGTTTCTGATGAACTGGCTCCACTGTTTCATCAATATTTAGCCTCAGTTGAAAATCTTTCAACTTTCCTAGCCCCTCAAACACGGAGGCATGATCCTTCAGTGTGTCATCAATACGCTGACTTCGAGACTTCTCCAGAAGACTTATCGCTTGAGTGACGCTGATTATTTTCAGTCGCTGTGCCGTGTCAAATGATAACAAACAGCCGTTTGTTTGTTTTGCAACATAGAATACACAGTTCACAGAATGTTTATTGTCACGTGTCAGTGCCACTGCACTGAACTTGCCGATCAGGGGTATAGGAATGTCTCGGCCATATGCATACAGTTTAGTGTCTGTTTCCATCAGACAGACATCCGATACACTGCAGATTTTTCCGTATGATTTCTCATCAAGAATGTTCACACTGGAGCCAGAATCGATCAACATGTTGATCTTCACACTGTTTATTTCGAGTTCTGTTTCTGGAATTTTATTGCTCCCTGATTTCACACGCTGACATACTGATAGCGAGTAGTCAGAGAAATCAGTATCGGCCTGAGTTTCTGCACAATTTCCTTCTGCTGACTTCACATGTTTGACTTCTTGGCGTGGTTTCTTGCATAAATGGGCATAGTGACCTTTTTCGTGGCACCTACGACACCGACGATGCTTTGCTGGGCATGCTGCATCATGTGGATATTCAACACCACATTTGAAGCACGTCTTGAGGTTCGAGCCTGTGGGTGCATTATGACCATCAAAACGAGACTGGCCACGGCCCCTCCCTCGACTGTTTGATTGTCGTGGTTTTCTGGTATATGTTTTGTTCACAGATGGAGTTTCGGCTGTTCCTTCCATTTCTCTGGCTTGCACTACTGCCTGTTCAAGTGCCTTGCCAACATCTAGTAGTTCATTTAGTGTCATTTCCTTTATAAGTGCCTTTTTACGCAGTGATGTTGATGTACAGCCCTGTATCATTTGGCTTTTCACTTCTTTATCGACACTATCCGCAGGAAAATCACAGTTTACAGACAGCTTCTTGAGTCGAGTGCAAAACTGGTCTAAGGATTCTTCTGACTGCTGTTTTGTGTTTCTGAACAAATATTTCTGGTACTCACTGTTCAGTTTTGGCACAAAATAATCCGTGAGCTTTGTTTTCACAGCGGCAAAGTCGTCAGTATCTGCTTTCAAAGTTTCATATATGTCGAAACACGAAGGGCCCATGTAATGCAACAGGAGCGCCTTTTTCCGCTTCTTATTGTCCTCAGTGTCACCGATAGACATCGCGTCAAGAAGCACATGGAATCGAGCGAGCCATTTTTTCCAGCGAGGCCCGGCACTAGAGAGCTCCTCACAGTCAAACGACGGAAAGTCCGGGAGAGAAGTAGCCATATTTTAGCTGTAAGAGTTCTTTTCTCACTCGTCGCCAGTTGTAATATCTTGATAGTTTGTATAAACTCTTAATAAAGTGCACAAGAGCACACAAAACACAGAACACAGGAGTTCAGTTTTTTAGCGTTACTATTACTAAATTGCGAACCGTAGTTTTACATCTAGTGTGCATTTATACAATGCGAACTGTACATTACAATATATTTCAGGCCAAACAAATTATCCTCTCGATAGTCGATACCATCATCAGTAACATTCAGATACATGTAATATAGCATTTGGACAAGCATATACTTCAGAGCCATTGCAAAATTATCTACGCCTAGCTATGTGACTGGCTACAGGTCGATCAGAATATCGAGCATAAATCGCAAGAGATACAATGACAATCTAAACCTACTAGATATTTAGCATCCACAAACATTCATGTATATTATGGACATACCTCCATGGCCGGGTAATCCAACATAAAATGCAAAAACATCCAAAATTATCAGATTTGCGATGAAACAAATTGACATTATTCAAGCGTCACACGAAACAGCCTTCAACTACCGGAGAGTTCCAAAACATGATACACGCGTCATTCACAAGGTGGCAGCACCTCACGGTGTCTGTCTACAGGTATCTTCCCACTATTAAGACTCACATACACTTCCATTGTAAAGTTTTGCTGGAAAATACTTGGTAAAATATTTTCAATCTTTGAATAAATTTAGTATGTGAAAGCCTAGTATATAACTTTTAAAATATTAAAAAATCAGCATAAGTTGTTGGAATAGATCGCTCGCTATGAGCACTTGACTGACACCTGGCAAATACCTCGAGAAACAAACGACAAAATAAAGAGCCGATTTACCCAGTTGTGCTTCCGCCCAGTGAAAGCTCATATCATATTGGAAACTCACATGTACAAAGGAAAATGGTTGTCCTACAAGCATACAATTAAAAAGAGCTTTCCTACACCATTACCTGTGCATTCTGAGCAGATATTGTGATTTTTTGAATAATTAATGGTAATTTCCTTCATATTCTCCCATTATAACATCTTCCATACAGAGGTGATAATCCCCAATTATTGTGCTTCTATATGAAAAGGTAAGAAACAGTAATTTTTGTACTTGAGAAAACGAAAAATTTGAACAAAAATGACCGATTTTCTTTGGAAGTTTTGATTTGACACCTGACGCCTGTTTCATATAAATGTATTATTCACCCATATATTATCATCAGTTTGATTCAGCTTGGGCTAAATGTGCCAGAATTTTAACGGAGTATGTTGTCCTACCATTCTCCATCACACCCAACATTGTCTGCCATACTGCTGTCTACACCAATGATGTTCTGATGTCTTAAAATGCTACCTCCACATTCTTAATATATTATATGTTTGAGTTAAGCAAAAATTCCAAGGTTTTGTTTTTGATGAAATATATAAATGTAGCCAATTTGCTGAAAATACGCTTTCTGTTAGCCAGAGATCACCGACATTAGTTCAGATAAGTATCTTGTACAAGATTATTTTATGTGCTATATGAAATTTATTCTATAAAACACATTTATATGATTGACTACAATTGATTGAATAGCAAGAGACACATATGGGGTCTAAATTGTGGTTCTATGGCAATATCGAAAAGAATTATGGTGAAAAAATCTCAGAAAAAATCGTTATTTTATCCAATATGGTGACAGAATTGCGAATAATATACCAAATGGATTGTGCCGTTTTGACCATATAAGGAAAATCAATACCGGACCGTATCCTACAAACGGCGGGAAACATAATACACTGATAATGGATAGATGGGGAGATGGGGAGATAGATAGATAGCCCCCATTTATATTGTGCCGATCGGGATACTTTTTCAAACGAATTTCCTGACATCTTTGCCTGCCAAGTGACGTCACACGCGCGTGCACTTGAGGGAATCCCCTCGAAAAATGACGTCACTTGTCGAAATGACAAAAAATGACGAAAAATGACGTTCCTGTGTGACGTCACTTGGCAGGCAAAGATGTCAGGAAATTCGTTTGAGAAAGTATCCCGGCCGGCTTCAGAACAGTAAAATATGAGGATAAACACAATAACAATTGTGTTTATTTCGTTGGATTTAGGAAGTATAGACATCATGAGCCGCATCTGACCAAGAATGTGAGTACCATTCCTGATTTTTAGCCAGTTAGAACAGACTCGAAGTTCCGACTCTTTTTTTTCGGAAATTCAGCAGAATATTGACACGGGAGGCATTCAGAGAGAACGATATTGTTTGTCTATTATCATTGTTGCTAGGAATTTCGGTACCATCAGATCAAAGCTAAATCAACGTATTTCGTCTTCGGGCCTTTGGCCCTCAGAGAAGACGATATTGTTTGTCTACAATGATAAATGGTGGTTATAGGAATACCTGAAGTTATCTCGACACAACAACAAATGAAGTTAGCGAAACTTCATGAAATGTATATTGAGGGGGCATCCGAGGCCCCTGATGTACGTGCTATTAAGGGTTAAGAGCACAACTTGTTTCATTCTCTTCAGTCAGGGGCGGGTTTAGGGGGAGGGGGGAAGGGGGTCTTGCCCCCCCCCCCCCCCAAAAAAAAAGAATGCAGAAGAAGAAAAAAAAGGAAAAGGGGGAGGGGAGGAAAGAGAGGGGAGAGAGGGGAGGAAGTGTTTTCAAGATAAATTACACCGGGAAGTTGCTTTAACTTTTGGGGCCCCATGTTGCGAGCAGTGTATTCACTTTATAGCCAACCCACTTGTTCTCAGTGGAAGCACTTCATGCCCTCCACCTTCTATAAATGATTTGAGAGCATTGAATGGCCAAATGCACTTAATCCTCTGATGGGGTCCAAAACCAAGTAATATTTTATGTCATATTCTGTTTCAACTACAGCGATCATGCATTTATGGGTAAGTAATGCTTGATAGTTAGACCCAGGAGAACTCTGGGAAGCTGTATTAGGCCGACAGGGGCTTGCTCCAACTTGCTCAACAACATTTCAGAACTAGGCTTTCCCTCGAAATCCTAGATTTGCTGAACTCAGCCATGCATACACTCTTTAGGGGGATGGGAAATGGACTAAAGAAAACCTATAGAACACACCACTACATATCCCTTCAGCTTCTGGGGCCCCAGATTCTCGGTCTGCACCACCTCGCTCCACGACATTTCATATCTTGGCCTTCCTTCTGAACCCTGGATTCACTCAAGATCAGGTATTCATAAACTCTCCAAGGCCATGGATATAGGATCAAGGAGAGCCCTAGAACACATCATTGGGGGTGAATAAACCTTCAGCGTTTGGGGCCCTTGAGCCGGCCCCAGACCCCCTGCCGACAGGGGTTTGCTTCACCTGACTTAGTAACATTTCACAAATGGGTCTTCCCTCAAATGTCAAATCTGTTCCGAATTAGCCACGCAAAAACTCTTAGGGGGATGGGGAATGGACCAAGGAAACCTAGAAAAAAACACCACTGGGCATGCATATCCTTTTAGCTTCTGGGGCCCATAAGCGCGCCTCAGACATCGGCCTTTGCCAACTCGCTTCACAACATTTCATATCTTGGCCCTCCTTTAGAACCCTCGATCCACCCCAGATTATAGGCATTCATAAACTCTCCAAGGCCCTGAAATTGGTCCAAGGAGAGCCCTAGAACACACCATTGGGGGTGCATAAACCTTCAGCGTCTGGGGCCCTTGAACAGGCCCCAGACCCCCAGCCGACATCGGCTCGCTTCGCTCGCCGCTCTGTCGATCGAAGGTTTTGCCCCCCCCCCCCCCCCTCTCAAAATCCTATACCCGCCCCTGTCAGTATCATCCGATACTTTGCCGAACACACTAATGAACGGACATTAAATTTGTTTTAAATCATGTACACTCAACAAAACAAAATGCATTCTCTAACTTGCCATCATGCAATGAAACTATGCGTTATGCCAAATATTCAAAATATTTTCTATGCTAAACATACATGCCCCAGTTATAAAATCTTGTTCCAGGCTTTCCATAGAAGTATTGTTTTGATTTTTTCCAGGGCACATCTGTTCTTCATATTGAGTGTTCCCGCCGAATTGGAACTGGTAAGAAATGTAATGATTTGAGTACTTTGTGCAGGCTTAGATATACATGAAGGTTTTGCTTGTATATGTAGTAAAAGAGAAATGAGGATGTACGTATTTTCGATATAGATCACGATATAAACGACTATTATTCGATGACCCGGACGATTCCCTTTGGTGACGTTACGATGCAAAATTGCAAATGTATTCCGCGAGGATTTCTTTTAGCTCGTGTGAAGATTATTATTAAAGCACATCAATGAGCATGTTCGAAATGAATCTCAGTATGGCGTAGTAGTTGCTTAGTATCTGATACATGTTGCAGTAATGCTAGACACCAAGGCCTAAAAATAACAGCAAAATCGTGATATACTGGTATTGGGAGACATAGCCTACTGGTAAATTGTCACACTGCTATTGTATTTCAGAAGTCATAGATGTAGATATGGCGTGTTTGAAGCTGGAGGTTGATGATGTTGATGAGCAAATATTCGATCTGAATCCAGCTGTGACTGTTAAACCAGAGGAACAAGAAGACACAAAACATTTATCAGCACAAAATGAAGTGGATCCCGGAAGTAACTTCAATACTGATTACGGTTATGGTGACTTTATAACGATAGCTCCCCTGGGGGATGTGCTGACAAAAGATGAATCAGTTGGACCCAATGTAAAATACAATGAGTCTGTCAGTGTCGACACCCCTGAACAAGATGCTTCTTGTCTACTGAACTCTGCTCATGACACTGACACTCAGCCAGTGAAGCCTGTCGAAACAGCAGCTTTTGTACACCAGAAACTACCAAATACATCAAACAGCAGGTGCGTATAAACATGATAAAAGAGAAAAAAATATCCAACAGTGAAGTCAATTTGCATTTACATGTTTCAGGCAACAGGGATATTGGCGCTTCGGAGGGATACACGACTGATAGTGTTTAGTTTGCTAAACCATATGCATAATGAACTGGTTGTGCGTTTCTCCTATAATAAGAAAACATAAGAAATATGTTTTAGTATAAACATTAGAAATATGTGTGATCCGTTATGATTTAATGTTTGTTGACTCCATTTTGCAAAATGTCTTGTATATCTTATGATTATCTTTATTTTACAAGTTCATCAACTGAAGCAGAATCCATGCAGGGCACATCCCTTTCACAGCCAGTTACGTCATACCAATGGAACGCCATCAGTGGAAGTAGAACAGTGACAGACAGCAACGCACACACAGGGAATAAGCGGTACTCATGTAATTTGTGTGGAAAGTCGTTTATGTACTTGAGTCGGCTGAAACGACACTATGACACACATTAGAGAGAAACTGAGCAAGAAACTTTCGTCAACATGCGAGGGTGAGAAACCACACAAATGTCAAATTTGTGGTGGAGGGTTTAAACGGTCTTATAGTTTGAAAGAACATTCGTTAATACATACAGGTGAAAAACCTCACAAATGTCAAATTTGTGGTGAAGGGTTTAAACGGTCTTATAGATTGAAAGAACATTCGTTAATACATACAGGTGGAAAACCTCACAAATGTCAAACTTGTGGTAAAGGGTTCACAAATTCTTCTAATCTGAAGACACATTCGTTAACACATGCAGATGAGAAACCTCACAAATGTCAAATTTGTGATAAAGGATTTACACAGTCTTTAAGTCTGAAACAACATTTGCTAACACATACATGTGAGAAACCTCACAAATGTCAAATTTGTGATAAAGGATTTACACAGTCTTTAAGTCTGAAACAACATTTGCTAACACATACATGTGAGAAACCTCACAAATGTCAAATCTGTGACAAGGCTTTCATATCGGGAAAAAGCCTCAAAAGACACTCATTAACACATACTGTAGAGAAACCATACATTTGTGAAAGTTGTGGTAAAGGATTTATCGAGTGTCGTCGTCTGAAAGAACATTCACTAATCCATACAGGTGAGAGACCTCACAAATGTCAAACTTGTGACAAAGCTTTTGTAGCACGAAGAGCCCTCAAAACACACTCATTGACACATACTGGAGAGAAGCCATTCGTGTGTGAAAGTTGTGGCAAAAGATTTACACTGTCTCATCATCTGAAACAACATTCACTAACGCATAGAGGTGAGAGACCATGTATTATTATATGCTGAGTAGAAACCACACCCCCACAAATGTGTAGTGAAGATTTTGTGCACTGCTTTCAAAATGCAGTAACTCATATTGAAAAAATCCCATTCAAATTGTTATAAACTATTCATACATTCTAGTGATGAAGTGATGGGGGTGCAATTTTCTTCGCAGTTGCATGTAAAACCTACTAGTCACTGCGGCGAGACTGGATGCACTAACGATCGTTAGTGCATCCCGCAATGGCGAACTCCACTCGCGGTTCGTTTGAATTTTCTTCATTTTCCCAATAATTACGATTGTGATCGATACACACATACATCTGCTGATTCTTATGCGCACGAAACAACCGTTCGTTGCAAATACATGGCGATTTATGTTGGTTTGAGCTTGAAAAACTCGTCTGAAAAAAGCCTAAAGATTCCCTAACGATTGTTTTTGTAGAATCAAAGATTCCCTAACGATCTTTTCTTTATTTATTCAAATCTACGTTATTTAAATGTTAAACGTGAAATAAAGTACCAATTGACATGTATTGATGTGTACAGATGATCTTCTAGTACAGATTTCTTATTTTCAATGTGACATTCGCTAATTTATGTCCCATAAATCAACGAATTCACAATGGTGTATGATATAGACCTATTACAATATACACATATTAGGCCTATATCGTTAGGGAATCTCACTTTTGTCATTGGTGAATCTTATCGCTAATTCTTTTCCTCAACATATCTCAACAAAAAAGCGTGATCTGCTTGAAATAACTACGCATGTCTTTGACTAAAACACTAAGCTACCTTCGAAGTATCCATTTATCACAAATGGACCTGCCATTTGATAAAATACGGTTATAAAACAAACTGACCGTGTTTACTGTCCGCCATTGCGGGATGCACTAACGATCGTTAGTGCATCCAGTATCGCCACAGTGACTGGTTATAGTATGAGTAGAGTATCTTGTACAGCACACAAAGTAGTTAAGAACTGATTGCACGTAACATACCAGTGACTGCAGTGAGGCACTTTCCCATTGACTTATGATGTGAAAGTAAAGGTAACAGTCACCACGACAATACAATCCATAGACCTAAAACTCCTAGAGGCCTAGACCTAAAACTCCTAGAAGCCTAGAGGCCTAGACCTAAAACTCCTAGAGGCCTAGACCTAAAACTCCTAGAAGCCTAGAGGCCTAGACCTAAAACTCCTAGAGGCCTAGACCTAGACCTAAAACTCCTAGAGGCCTAGACCTAGACCTGAAGCTAGCATACACATATATACTCATGGATGATGAACCTAGACACGGTTTCATATATAATATCACGGAAGCTGTGGAATTTGATGATTAGATCAATCTTTTTATGCGTTTCACCAAAACGAACGTTCGTGTCTTCCGCTTGACAAACACTGGCCGTTGTTGCGTATGTGTATACTTTGTTGTGGTCAAAATAATGAGAATATAAAGGGCTATACTTCCTGTGAGATGAATACAATGAACTGAACATTCAAAATCCCAAACACCTCGGTGCACCCGAGTGCATATCATCTGTGCGTTTTACTAGCATCACTAGCTATTTGCTGTGGAGCATAATCCTTTCGCTCGCCCTGTTGAGAGTGTATTTTGTCTACTATGAAATATGTCGGGAAATGACACATGAAAACGAAGATTTTAACAAATTTAACATTGTTTAACAAGAAACGGAATCTCGGTTGGCAATCCTTAATGGCTAACAATCAGAAAGGCAAAGTTTCACGTTGATTGGAAGTATGTAAAGTCACGAATTTGTTACCTTTATATTTACATTATAAGTGAATGGACAGCTGGTCAATTCCAGGTTCATGGTTATTACATGCAATCAATTTGTGATAACTGTATGTTGGCAGCAAATATATGTGTCATGGGCTGTGTTTGTCTTCTTGAATAATCAAATTCGTAGATAGCATGACGGCATTTGTATTAAACCAGGCACGTTTTGTATTTGAATTCGGCTTGTATCATTAAAAAATTGTACATGTATCTTTGTTGTTGTATTTGTGTATTAAGGCATTTCGGGAGATATGCCATTATGGTTTTAGCAGAATTTTTTTTCCGGCCGTTTTGGTTTCCATCGATGTATTTTCGTCAAAATTTCAGCATCGGTCAGACGTATTATATGGAAGAACCCTATTGTTTTTTGGCTGGATCTGAGGTCCGTGAGGATGAAATCCATGTCGATTTTTTTTCTTGTTTCTGCACGATAACTCAAAAAGTATACAGGCAATGGCTGCAGAACTTCGCATTGAGGTTCATATATCATCAGGAAAGAACCCTATTGATTTTGGGATCAATTCGTCAAACGACCTTTGACCTAGAGGTCGAAAGATTTTTCGCCAAGTCGTCCTTGAGGTTTCCTGCATATCTCGGAAACGTTGCGTCGTGGAGCAAAACAGACATTATTTTCAGACTCGTCCCCCTAGACAAACATATCTAAGGGGTATTAGGGATGACCTTTGACCTTGACCTTAACTTTTTTCGCTGAGTCGGCATTTTTCATTTCTTCTCGGAAACGGTGCATCATAGAGTGGAACAGACCCTGACCCGATTTTTTTTGTGAGCTGTCATTTTGCCTGTACGTTTGGGATCTCAGTATGGTGTGTAATAGAGCAAATCGGATGTCATTCATGGTAAGCAAAAATGTTATAGGTTAGTCTCCACCGAATTGCCTCCAAGGCATCTTCAGGCCTTGACGTCTGGTTGAATCTTGTAAATGCAATAAACATAATTGATATTATTTCCTTGTTTTATAAATCATATTTGGAATACATGTATGTTGTATATTAGTATGACCTCGTGAACATGCAAACAGACTTTCAATGTAATAGTTATTTTTGCTTGGTGCAAACCCGAGAACAAGTTTGTAAAATGGTTGTGGAACATGTTCAGAGTATTTGTAGATTTGTTTGGTAAGTACCTGTGTTTTGGTGCAAATAATGGTGACAAAAATTTTGAAACGTTTGACTAATAAAATTGCATATGGTATGTGTTTCTACACATTTTTAGGTTACTGGAATAAACTGATGCCATGGCGTTGCATCCGTCATCATCTACATTTTTTACCTTGACTTGACTTTGGATGACCTTGAGTGCTAAATGTCTGACATGAAATGTGTAAATTGGTCTCTGAAGTTTAAACACTAGCACATACGAGTACAGGTTAGGGTTGTGACCTTGATTGTGACCTTGAACTTAGACAAGCTTAAAGGCTCAATCTCAAACTCTTGCCTGACGTGAAAGATGTAAATTGGCCTCATACGGTTTCATATATAATATCACGGAAGCTGTGGAATTTGATGATTAGATCAATCTTTTTATGCGTTTCACCAAAACGAACGTTCGTGTCTTCCGCTTGACAAACACTGGCCGTTGTTGCGTATGTGTATACTTTGTTGTGGTCAAAATAATGAGAATATAAAGGGCTATACTTCCTGTGAGATGAATACAATGAACTGAACATTCAAAATCCCAAACACCTCGGTGCACCCGAGTGCATATCATCTGTGCGTTTTACTAGCATCACTAGCTATTTGCTGTGGAGCATAATCCTTTCGCTCGCCCTGTTGAGAGTGTATTTTGTCTACTATGAAATATGTCGGGAAATGACACATGAAAACGAAGATTTTAACAAATTTAACATTGTTTAACAAGAAACGGAATCTCGGTTGGCAATCCTTAATGGCTAACAATCAGAAAGGCAAAGTTTCACGTTGATTGGAAGTATGTAAAGTCACGAATTTGTTACCTTTATATTTACATTATAAGTGAATGGACAGCTGGTCAATTCCAGGTTCATGGTTATTACATGCAATCAATTTGTGATAACTGTATGTTGGCAGCAAATATATGTGTCATGGGCTGTGTTTGTCTTCTTGAATAATCAAATTCGTAGATAGCATGACGGCATTTGTATTAAACCAGGCACATTTTGTATTTGAATTCGGCTTGTATCATTAAAAAATTGTACATGTATCTTTGTTGTTGTATTTGTGTATTAAGGCATTTCGGGAGATATGCTATTATGGTTTTAGCAGAATTTTTTTTCCGGCCGTTTTGGTTTCCATCGATGTATTTTCGTCAAAATTTCAGCATCGGTCAGACGTATTATATGGAAGAACCCTATTGTTTTTTGGCTGGATCTGAGGTCCGTGAGGATGAAATCCATGTCGATTTTTTTTCTTGTTTCTGCACGATAACTCAAAAAGTATACAGGCAATGGCTGCAGAACTTCGCATTGAGGTTCATATATCATCAGGAAAGAACCCTATTGATTTTGGGATCAATTCGTCAAACGACCTTTGACCTAGAGGTCGAAAGATTTTTCGCCAAGTCGTCCTTGAGGTTTCCTGCATATCTCGGAAACGTTGCGTCGTGGAGCAAAACAGACATTATTTTCAGACTCGTCCCCCTAGACAAACATATCTAAGGGGTATTAGGGATGACCTTTGACCTTGACCTTAACTTTTTTCGCTGAGTCGGCATTTTTCATTTCTTCTCGGAAACGGTGCATCATAGAGTGGAACAGACCCTGACCCGATTTTTTTTGTGAGCTGTCATTTTGCCAGTACGTTTGGGATCTCAGTATGGTGTGTAATAGAGCAAATCGGATGTCATTCATGGTAAGCAAAAATGTTATAGGTTAGTCTCCACCGAATTGCCTCCAAGGCATCTTCAGGCCTCGACGTCTGGTTGAATCTTGTAAATGCAATAAACATAATTGATATTATTTCCTTGTTTTATAAATCATATTTGGAATACATGTATGTTGTATATTAGTATGACCTCGTGAACATGCAAACAGACTTTCAATGTAATAGTTATTTTTGCTTGGTGCAAACCCGAGAACAAGTTTGTAAAATGGTTGTGGAACATGTTCAGAGTATTTGTAGATTTGTTTGGTAAGTACCTGTCTTTTGGTGCAAATAATGGTGACAGAAATTTTGAAACGTTTGACTAATAAAATTGCATATGGTATGTGTTTCTACACATTTTTAGGTTACTGGAATAAACTGATGCCATGGCGTTGCATCCGTCATCATCTACATTTTTTACCTTGACTTGACTTTGGATGACCTTGAGTGCTAAATGTCTGACATGAAATGTGTAAATTGGTCTCTGAAGTTTAAACACTAGCACATACGAGTACAGGTTAGGGTTGTGACCTTGATTGTGACCTTGAACTTAGACAAGCTTAAAGGCTCAATCTCAAACTCTTGCCTGACGTGAAAGATGTAAATTGGCCTCTACAGACAAAATTATTCTTGATAGAGCTTATATATTTGTATCATGAACACGTATAAAGTCATATGCAGCATACATAATGGTGACATTGAAGTTAATAAAGATTACCTTGATTAGTCAATCTGAGGTACATAATATGCCACCTGCAACGCTCAAAACAAAAAATTGTCCGGTATTCTATATTAGCCCTTGGGCTAATTTTTTAATCTGACATCAAGTCACTGTTTGTTTTGAGCCATTCTCAGAACACAATAATTGTTTTGGAGAAAAAATGACGGCTTAATGCTGTGCAAATAATTTCTATTTGGAATGTATGTATATTCCATGGTGAAAATGGCAGAGGAAATATGTAAAGTACAGCTTGCTCGGTGAAAATCCTAAAACCAGATTTTGACTGGTTATTGTACAGTAGTGAGTAAAACGTACAATGTATTTTGTCTACATATAATTATACTATAAGATGATGGAGGGAAGTAATCAAGATTGCACTCTACTGAATGCTCTTACCCAGAGTGCACTCATTGTAAATAAAATCTGTGTACAGACGTTTCCTAGGCTGTAGTTCGTCACTGTTAATGATAGCCCTAATTACGTGTTGTGGCTACACAACTAGTGACGCCAGTTATAGTATGCACTGGAGCAGATATGTTACCTCTTTATTGTGGGGATAGAGCTGTATGGCTCTCGAGAGATATGCGTTGAGTATTGGAATGAACAGGTCAGCCGGGGATAATAATTGCACACTCAGTAAGACCGACCTGAGTTGGTGATCCTAGCGTCAGAGTACCTAATCATCGACCCTTTCCCTAATCGTCGACCCCTGCAAACGGCTGGGCAAAACTTGAATAAACTAAATTGTGAAATGTGCTGAAATGTGTATTAGAAGTTCTTTCAATGTTGTTTTTGTCAGATATCTGTTTTGCACAGCTGTTTGGCAATGTTTGCATGGGTCGATGATTAAGGACAGGGTCGATGATTAGGTACCCCGACGATAGACTATAAATTTTTTATTCTAATTACATAGATTGTTATGGGTGAAAATGTCTCTATTAGGAATCGTGTTGACACAAGACAAGATTTTACAGGTACATTCTTTACATTAACTCCAGAACCAAGTCACGTTGATTGCTGTTTGATTACAAAACATTCGAAACAATTTTCATGCGGAACATGTGCCACCGCCCCGCAGTAATAAAAGTGTCGTTCCAGGCTTTCCATAGAAGCATTCACGGCATAGTTTTGATTTTCCCAAGAGCGCATATGTTCTTGATATTCATTAGTCCTGGCGAGGCGGAACCGGTAAGAATAATGATTTGGTTATTTTGTGCATACACAGAGATAGATCTTTGTTTTGCTTATACTCAATGGAGATATTATACCTAAAATACACATAGACCCCCACTATTCTCAAATACGTGTATCGTGATATAAACGTCGAATTATTGAATGACCCGGACAATTCAGAGCGCTGTAGTAATTGCTTAGTATCTTCTAATAGTAATACTAGACGTCAAGGCCTAAATGCCGGCCAAGTCGTGATATCTACCGGTAGTCATATATAACGATGCTAACTTGTCACACTGTTGCCTTACTGTGCACTTTTGAAAAAAGCCACCACCCCCCGGATATCATTTGTAGTCTTTGTAGTCTGTGCGCCACCAACCCCCCAACCACACCTCCCCCTCCCCACCACCACCACCACCACCACCAACTGTGTAATGAAATGTACAGTCCTGGGTTTGCCAGAAAGACCGACGTGTGGCTGTTCCGCCAACAGCTGACTTCTAGGTTGGAGAGGGCCACTGCTGGGGCTTGGGTTATCGAGGTTAGAGTAAAATGGGGGAGAGAATGTTCAAGCAATGTGCATTGCAATATGCAAGTGAAATCCTTTCTCCATTACATGTTTTGATCAGTAAGTAGATCCCTTATTGAGCTGGCAGAAGCTGAAAATGAGGTCTGCATAATGATCTGACAGTGTTCAAAACAGCATATATGTTGTTATATGAACTGAGGGAAAATCAATATCTACAGCGGGAGTTCTTTTTAGGTTACCAGACCTATGGTCCGATAACCTATTGGCATGCCGTTGTGTCCGTCGTCTGTTTTCAGCGTCAGCGTCGTCCGTACACATTTTTATCTTTAAAGTTTACTGGTGAATCTTTCTGAAATTTTGCCCAAAAATGCCTGAAAATATTTTAAAAAGGTTTTTTTTATTTGCACATTTTTTTTCAAAATGACTGCCAATTTCGACGAAAAACAGCCGATTTCTGATTTTGGCGGCCATTTTCTCAAAAACTGTTCAGACAGTTTTGAGATTTTTGTTTCAAAAGATTGCCCTCATATACGTCTGTGAGATGTATAAGTTTCGTTTCCCCTGAATCGCCGGTCTGCATGTGGCGGCCATTTTCATTTTCTCGAGTGGCCCCAAATGGGAGTTTCCCATGTTAAATTCTCCTAATGCTTTATAATGGGGCACATTTTTCCAAATATCTCACTTAACCTAGTCCGCTACAAACAGTGAGATAACGAAGAGTTAATATTTAATAGTCATTTCTTGAATATTATCTCTTCAAAATGACATATTTTATAAGGTAAATGATCAGCATACTAATACTGAAAAGAAAACAGGGGGTCACCGTGCTCGTTTCTTCTACATATTCGATCGAAATCACACACATTTACCTAAAATGACATAAATTATGGCATTTTTGCACATTTTTTCGTCCATATTCACATCTTGCATCGTGTTTTCCATGCGAACGGATACGGTGACATACATACATACAGTTTATTTATTTATATCGCGCCTCACATTGAACACAATTTCGATGGCGCATGACATTATTACAATGAAAACCTTACAATGATGACGTACAAGTACAATGATAAGTACATTGAAGCATAGAATTGTAGGGAGAAGATATATAATTACATATATAAACAACAATGTATATGTATTTATATACATCATGTACATGTATAGATGTAACTACTGATTAGTCATCATGTACATGTATAGATGTAACTACTGATTAGTCATCATGTACATGTATAGATGTAACTACTGATTAGTTGAACTCAGGAATTGTGGACAAATACCATGTTTTTAACAATCATTTAAAATTATTTACAGTTGTGCTATTTCTGATGTAACTTGGCAGTTTGTTCCATAAAGCTGGACCACAATATTTGAATGATCGCTCTCCGAACCTCTTGGTACGTGTTCGAGGTACGGCCAGGTGGACACTTTCATTGGATCGAAGTCGATAACGGTCATGTACATTAACATTGATCATATCACACAGATATGAAGGTGCCAGTCCATGGATGCACTTAAATACAAAAACCAAAACCTTGTATTGACATCTATATTTGATGGGCAACCAGTGCAACGTTTTAAGCGTAGGCATAATGTGTTCAAATATTGACACATTGCATACCAGTCTAGCAGCCGTGTTTTGGACACGCTGTAACTTGGCCAGTTTATACGCTGAGAGATTAACATACAATGAGTTGCAGTAATCCAATCGTGTGGATACCACTGCGTGAACCAAGGTTTTGGTTGCAGACATTGAGATGTATTTCCTAATTTGCCTGATATTATACAGACTGTGGTACGAACTGCTGCAAACTGTGTTGATCTGTTTAGTCAAGTCCATGTTGTTGTCTAGCCAGACACCCAAGTTTCTAGCAGACGTCGAGAGAGTGATTTCATCGTCACCCACATGGATACTATGCAAATCCACTTTTGATAACTGTTTGCTTGTTCCTATAAGGAGAACCTCCTTTTTCGATTCGTTTAATTTAAGTTTATTTTGCAGCATCCACCATTTTCCCCTATTTTCTTTTCAGTTTCAGGATGCTGAACAGTTACTCTATAAAATATATCAATTTGAAGCTCTAGATTTTGTTGACACAGTTATTTATTTTAAAAAACTCTTTGACCACCTCCCCTCACTGTTTGAAGCGGACTACCTTAACATTGAGATTAGAGATTATGAGTCAATTGTGGACATATAGGAAATGAATATTTTTATGCCCTCACATTTGACCTTCGACCTTGTTTTCAAGGTCAGAGCACAAATTGGCTAATATATAGTCTATTATCGACTTTACTACCTGAGAATCAATTGTGGACATTCAGGAAATGATATATGCTGAATATTGTCATGACCTTGAATTTGACCTTTGACCTCATTTTCAGGGTCAGAGCACAGAATGTCTATTATATCGCTTATTATCGACATCACAGCTTAGGATTCAATTGTGGACATATAGGAAGTGATGTATGCTCAATATTGGTGTGACCTTGAATTTGACCTTTGACCTCATTTTCAAGGTCACAGGACAAAATGGCTAATATCTCACTTATTATCGACTTTACAGCTTAGGATCAATTGTGAACATATAGGAAATTATATATGCTGAATATTGTCATGATCTTAAGTCAGAGCACAAAATAGCTAATATCTCACTTATTATCAACTTTACAGGTTAGGAATCAATTCATAGTTCCGATGGTATGTAAGCCCCGCCCCTCTCCATATTCACTACCTAATCAAAAGACGTCAAAAATCGCGCCAAAACGTCAAAGTCCCACAAATAAAACCGGCGTGTTCCACAGCCCAATCTCTTGAATGAAATGGGATGATAGTGTACTTCTGACGCACTCACGGTCAAGTAAGGCCAAGTTAGTTAAATATTTAGGCTTACAATATATTCTCCATCCCTTTATGAGTATAGACATGTGAGATATGGTGTATTATTTTACAAAACTAATGTGTAAACAGAAGCAAGCGAAAGTTGCATTATTCCGGACTCGCTCAAACAAAAGCACATGGTATGTTTGTGGGACTTTTTCCGCGGTTGCCAAGGGGCGTGGCCTGTTGGGATGTCATCCGAACTATGAATTGTGCACATATAGGAAATGATATAGTCGAGATATTCTGATGACCTTGAATTTGACCTTTGACCTCACTTTCAAGGTCAAAGAACAAAATTACTAATATCTCGCTTATAATCCACTTTACAGCTTGGGACTAAATTGCGGACATATAGGAAATGATGTATGCCGAATATTTTGATGAACTTGAATTTGACCTTTGACCTCATTTTCAAGGTCAGGCACAATTATTGACTTTACAGCTTAGGAATCAATTGTGAACATATAGGAAATGACATATGCCGAATATTCTTATGACTTTGAATTTGACCTTCAACCTTATTTTTCAAGGTCAGAGCATGAAATGGCTAATATCTTGCTTATTAACGACTTTACAACTTGAGAATCAATTCTGGACATATAGGAGATGATATAATGCCTTTGACATCAGTTTCAAGGTCTCATATGACAAAATGGCTAATATCTTATTTATTGTCAACTTTACAACTTGAGATTCAACTGTGGAGATACAGTAAATGATATATGCCAAATATTCTGTGGACCTTTAATTTGACTCTTGATATCATTTTCAAGGTCACAGGACATAATGACTAATGTTTCGTTTGTTATTTAATTTACATCTTAGTAATTTATGTGAATATATAGGAAATCATATACTGAATACTCTTTTGACCAATGACCTTATTTTCAAGGCCAGGGGACAAAATTGCTCTTATATATTGTCCGGTAACCTCTCTCAGCCCTTAGGCTAATATTCCCATATCCCCTTGCTCACTGCTGCACACAGCATGCATTACATCACAAAATAATGGGGAATCATAACAAGCGTTGGCAAATACTGATACTCCCCAGTGGGAATTACACCACAAAGTGTTCAAGATGCATTCGGGCATTATGGGATATAGTAAGGCGCAGTTCCTGAATATGTTAAAGGGGCCAACAAAAATGGAAAAAAATGCTGATTCAGCAGAGAATATTTCATCCAACGTCAGAAAACTACTCACCCAACAAACCCTTCACACATGTTCACCTTGTTCACATTTCGGGCTTGAGTCCAAAAAAAATGTTCATTTCGCTCTACGACCCACCGTTTCCAAGATATAGTCGAGAAAAAAAATTGCTGATTCAGCAAAATAATTTTTGGTTCAACTTACTCTGTCAATCAAATTCATTATATATACGAGGCGTGTATATTCCTCCAGATTTTTTTAATGGATGCTACGTTGTATTTCAGATGGCATATATGTAGATATGGCGTGTTTGAAGCTGGAGGTTGACGATGTTGATGAGCAAATGTTCGACCTGGATCCAACTGTGACTGTTAAAACAGAGGAACAGAAAGACATAGAAGAATTGTCAGTACAAAATGAAGTGGATTCTGGAAATAACCTAAAGTCTGATTGTGGTTACGGCAATGTTATAACGATAGCACCCCTGGGGAATATGCCGGCAAAAGATGAATCGGTTGGACCTAAAATAGAATACAATGAGTTAATCAGTGTCGACACTACTGAACATGATGTTTCCAGTCAACTGAAATTTGCTCATGACACTGACACTCAGCCAATGGAACCTGTCGAGAAAACAGCTTGTGTACAACAGAGATCACCAAATACACCAAACAGCAGGTGTGTGCAAAAAAAATAAATCTCAACTTATATTCATTAACGACAGTATATTTTAACATATATCAATAAGATTTAATATGAAAAATTGCATATATATATATATATATATATATATATATATATATATATATATATATATATATATATATATATATATATATATATACATATAATGAATGAATAAATGGTGTTGAAGATTTCATTGAGAGCGCTCTTCTGGTCGCAATTCTCACCTGATTTTGATGTACTGTTGTTCGGACAGTAAGCTTTAGTTGCCAAAAAAGATAGAAATAAATTTTGATTCAGCATAGTGTCCAGTCCTTTAAGCTGTAATTCAAAAGCAAACTCTGGGAAACTACATTGAGTTTTAACAGTTTGAAAGTCTATTATTTACCAATTGTATATTGTACATGGTAGAAGTAGATCACACAAGGCCGAAATACAAAAATTTATCTATGACATTTTAAGAAATATCATGCAGTAAAGTTATTTTGTCTGCTTCTGCATGTTGTAGGCGACAGGGATATTGAGGCTTCATAGGTTTACACCCAAACGGTCATCAGCGACTGATAGTGTTTAGTTTGCTGTACGATATGTATAATACACTGGTTGTGGGCTTTTTCTATGATGATAAACATAAGAAATATGTGTGAACCTGATATGATTGGATGTTGGTTGACTCCTTTCTGTAAAATGCTTGTATTTCTTACAGTATGATTATTTTTTACTTTCAAGTTCAACAACCGAAGCAGAATCTATGCAGGGCACATCTCGCTCACAGCCATTCACGTCATATCAAGGGACCGGGACCAGTAGCCCTGTAACAGTCAGCAGTGTACACACAGGAAATAAGCAGTACCCATGTGAAGGCTTCAAAATGTCTAACCTTCTGAGACAACTTACATCATCACTTACACAAACTGTTGCCAAACCACACAAATGTCCAATTTGTGGAAAGGGTTTTGTATCACTGAGAGACTTCAAAAGACACTCATTGACACATACTGGAGAGAAGCCGTACAAGTGTGAAAGTTGTGGCAAAAGATTTACCGAGAATCGTCGTCTGAAGGAACATTCACTAATGCATACAGGTGAGAAACCTCACAAATGCCAAATTTGTGGAAAAGGGTTTGCACGGTCTACTGATTTGAAAAAACATTTGTTATCACAAACAGGCGAGGAACCACACAAATGTCAAATTTGTGGTAAATGGTTTCCACGGTCTTCTGATTTGAAAACACATTTGTCAACACATACAGGTGAGAAACCTCACAAACCTCACTGAGAGACCTCAAAAGGTCAAAACAACTTGGACAAAACATTTCATGAAAAGGGTCATATCTAATTGTTCTCAATGTGATGATGAATGTCAGGCTGTTGCATCGGCCATTAAAGAGTTATGCAATATGAGAGAAGGGTACATTGTACAACAATTCCCGAAACAATTTATGGATGCATTACTGGTGGATTTGTGTGTGAATTAACTTCTACTATGTTACATATTATATTGTACATGCTTTGTCCGAAATAAATCATATATATATTATTAGTTATCTGAAGAAACATTCACTAACCTATACAGGGGAGTACGGAAGCGTGACATGCGCATAAAAATTTTCTATGTCTTTTCCAGCAAAAAGCTAGCATGTTCGAACATGGAAGCATTTAACTCTACCACGTTCGCACGTGGAAACAATTAAGGCTATTGCGTTCACACGTGGAAAGTCCGGAGTTACCACGTTCACACGTGGAAGCATATAACGCTTCCACGTTCGCACGTGGAAACTTCAGGAGCTACCACGTTCGCACGTGCAAAGATTTGGGTGTGGTAGCATGAAATGCTTTCACGTGTGAACGTGGTAGCTTTGAATCTTTCTACGTGTGAACGTAGAAACCTAAATCTTTCTATGTGCGAACGTGATAAGTTTGAAGGTTTCTATGTGCGAACATGAAAGCATGTAATGTTTCCACGTGTGAACGTGGAAGCTTTGAAACTTTCTACGTGTGAACGTGGAAACCTACATCTTTCCACGTTCGAACGTGATAGGTTTTAAAGTTTCTACGTGCGAACGTGAAAGCATATAATGTTTCCACGTGTGAATGTGGTAGCTCTGGACTTTCTACGTGTGAACGTGAAAGCCTAAAACCTTTCTACGTGCGAACGTGATAAGTTTTGAAGTTACCACGTGCGAACGTGATAGCGCTAAATGCTTCCACATGCGAACGTGGTAGTTTTGAACTTTCTACGTTCGAACGTGCAAGGTTTCTAATAGAAAAAAACACCATTTTTTTCCCACACTTGTCACCTATGGGCTTCCATAGGGGAGAGGCCTTGTATAAATGTCAAATTTGAGACAAAACTTTTGTAGAACGGAACAACCTCAGAAGCCACTCATTGACACACGCACATGATTGAGAGCCGCCAATCAAGTGTAAAATTTCTGGTAGAAGTTTAACAATATGTATCATTATATGCTGATGAGAGACCACATTTTGTACCACGTTTTGTAGTTGCAATCGTATACAAGTATACTTGTTGTTGTATTTATATATTTGATCTTGTAAATGCAATAAACATAATCGATAATCTTTCCTTGTTCTATCAATCATATTTGAATTACATGTGTGTTGTATATTAGTATGACCTCGTGAAAATGCACACAGCCTTTCCATGCAATAGTTTTACACATTTTTTTTTGCTTGGTACAAACACGAGAACAAGAATGTAAATTGGTTATGGAACATGTTCAAAGTATTTGTATATTAGTTTGGTAAGTACATGTGTTTTTGGTGCAAATAATGCTGAAAAAAATTAATACACATTTGACTAATAATTGCATAAATGGCATGTATTTCTACACATTTTTGGGTTACCGGGATAACCTGATGCTATGGTGCATCCGTCGTCTGCTGTATTTAGTTGTCATACACATTTCAACCTTCAAAGTTTACAGTCAAAGTTTCCTGAAGCTTTGCACAAAAATACCCGATAATATTTACCTATGGGTGGTAGGGATGTTTTAGTTTTATTTTCTTTTTTAGGTTACCGGACCTTTGGTCCGCTAACCTATTGGCATGGCGTTGCGTCCGTCGTCGTCGTCCGTCGTCCACATTTTTATCTTTTTTGTTTACGGTCGAATCTTTCTGAAATTTTGCACAAAAATGCCTAAAAATATTTCGAGAGGGAGGTATTTTTTGTTTTTTGATTTTCGCATTTCTTTCAAAATGGCGGCCGTTTTCGTCGAAAATCGGCAAATTTTGGACTTTGGCGGCCATTTTCTCAAAATCTGTTCAGTTACTTTTTTTCTTTTTGATACATAACACTCCTCATATGTACCCCTATGATGTCTATAAATTTCGTTGCGCTTGAATCGCTCGAAATGGGCCATTTTGGCCTAAACGCGGCCCAAATGGGACTTTCCCATGTTAAATTCTCCTATGCTTTATAATGGGACACATTAAGCCTTATATCTCATTTAATATCGAGATTAGAGACTAGGAATCAATTGTGGACATATAGGAAATGGTATATGCTGAATATTCTCGTGACCTCGAATTCGATCTCTGACCTCGGTTTCAAGGTCAGAGAACAAAATGGCTAATATCTCGCTTATTATCGACTTTACAGCTTAGGAATCAATTGTGGACGTATAGGAAATGATATATGCAGATTATTGTCATGACCTTGAATTTGACCTTTGACCTCATTTTCAAGGTCACAGGGCAAAATGGCTAATATCTCACTTATTATCGACTTTACAGCTTAGGAATCAATTATGAACATATAGGAAATGATATATGCAGATTATTGTCATGACCTTGAACTTGACCTCTGACCTCATTTTCAAGGTCACGGCAAAATGGCTAATATCTCGCTTCTTATCGACTTTACAGCTTAGGAATCAATTATGAACATATAGGAAATGATATATGCAGATTATTGTCATGACCTTGAATTTGACCTTTGACCTCATTTTCAAGGTCACAGGACAAAATGATTAATATCTCACTTATTATCGATTTTACAGCTTCGGGATCATTTGTGGACATGTAGGATATGATATATGCTGAATATTCTTGTGACTTTGAATTTGACCTCTGACCTCATTTTCAAGGTCAAGAACACAAAATGGCTAATATCTCACTTATGGTCGACTTGATAGTTTAGGAATCAGTTGTGGGCATATAGGAAATGATAAACGCCTAATATTCTGATGACCTTGAATTTGACCTTTGACCTCATTTTTAGCTTACCGGCCCTTTGGGCCGATAAGCTATTGTCGTGGTATTTCGTCCGTCGTCCGTCGTCCGTCGGGGTCTGTAACTTTTTTTTGACATGATGAATTTCCCCATAAATTTGTCAGAACATACCTTGGGCCAGTATCTAAAGACGTTTTTTTAATTTTTTTGATTGAATCGTTTTTGCCTATTTGGCGGCCATTTTTGATGAAAAATTGCCAATTTTAGACTTTGGAGGCCATTTTCTCAAAAACTGTCTGATCAGTTTTGAGATTTTTGTTTCAAAATATTCCCCTCATGTACCTTTATGATGTGTATAAGTTTCGTTGCCCTTGAATCGCCGGTCTGCGTGTGGCGTCCATTTTGATTTTTTGACGGGTCGGCAAAAAAAATTTTTTTTTGTCCCAAATCAAGTCACTATTCGTTTTGAGCCATTTCCAGCAAAAAAAAAAAAAATTTTTTTGGCCATTGAAAAATTTTTTGGACTTAGAAAATTTCACCCAATTTTCCTTCATAATGGTAGCTGTGCAGAGTAAACTCATAGAACACTTGAAAATAGAGCCTAAGTATTGGCACATTCAAATGGGAAATCATATATTGCGGTTTGAGTGATGACCTTGAATTTGACCTTCAATGACCTTGGAAGGTCAAAAGGACCTTTTTTGTCGAAAAATGGCCAATTTTGGATTGTTGATGGCCATTTTCTCAAAAACAGTATGATCAGTTTTGAGATTTTTGTTTTAAAACATTCCCCTCATGTACCTCTATGATGTGTATGAGTTTCGTTGCCCTTGAATCGCTGGTCTGCGTGTGGCGGCCATTTTGATTTTTTGACGGGTCGGCAAAAAAATTTTTTTTTGTCCCAAATCAAGTCACTATTCATTTTGAGCCATTTCCAGCCAAAAAAAAAAAAATAATTTTTTTTTGGCCATTGAAAAATTTTTTTTTCACCCAATTTTCCTTCATAATGGGAGCTGTGCGGAGTAAACTCATAGAAGACTTCAAAATAGAGCCTAAGTATTGGCACATTCAAATGGGAAATCATATATCATTGTGGGGGCAGTTGGCGCAGTCAGTTAAGGCGCTCGTCTCGTGACCAGTAGGTTGCTGGTTCGAGCCGCGGCACTGGCGCTGCTGTGTTGGCTGTCTAACACCCTTGGGCAAGGTGTGTACCACAATGTGTCTCGGTTCACTCAGTCGTATAATTGAGTACCCAATTGGCAGTGTTGGCAAATTGTACGTGTGTCCTAGTCACCTTGCGCCAATATGGCAGCAAAAAGTCTCTGACAAATAGGTGATTGTCTATGGACCCCAGGGAGTCGGAAAGTGGTTCCTGGCCATATATCGGGGGTAATAATTGTCAAGCGCTTTGAGCAGGTTCCTGAAAAAGCGCTATATAAAAACTTGACATTATTATTATTATATTGCGGTTTGAGTGATGACCTTGAATTTGACCTTCAATGACCTTGAAAGGTCAAAAACGATGAATTTTGTCTTTGGTGGCCATTTTGTCAAAATCTATTCAGACAGTTTTTCTCAATATAATGTATAAGATTCTCTTTATCTACCTTTGTGATGTGTAATTTGATTTCGTATTATAGTCCTTGCAGAAAATGTGTTTCCAGCAACATTTACGAACATGTTTTGACAATTAGAGTTCAAGATCAGTGTCACAACTTATATGTTGGAAAATCAATACTCTGCGTTTCTCATGATTGCCGGTAAGCTACAGCACCCTTGGTGCTATGTTTTTAAATCTTTTACTTCTTGCTGAAGATTTGGAAACTATTGAAATATAACCTCAACATATATGTATAACTCAATGAACTAAACTGTATTAACTGTACATATTTTGCATATTACTGAGTATATGTGCTCTTTCCAGGTCTGATTGCGTTATACCTGACATTGCACATTCTTTCACATATACAATCCTTACCATTCGAAGTTAAGCCCGAAGTTAACCATTCGAAGTTAAGCGAAGTGTTTGGGGTTCACTTCTTAATACGTCCCCCGAATGGTTTTGATTGCTATATGTCTATGTGTGTGTAGGTGTCTTTATGTTTCATTTAAGAAAACTTGTATTTCCCCTATTGAACTTCGTTAATTTCGATATTAATATGAGAGAAAGCCGCGAGCCTGTGTATCTGTGAAAGATGCACACACATAATTCCTTTAGCAGGTGGCACGCATCCACGTGACCGCGACAAACCGCAGATCGCTTTATGGCCCCATGGCGACAAAGTTAACGAGTTTAAATGCCCTCAAAAGCATGCCTCAGGAGCATGAGCAGACAGTTTGGTGATCACTGATCAAGGTTATAAAAGACAGTTAACCGGTGTTTGACGGTTAACCGGTTAATCGTTTGGAGATTTATCAGCCGGTTATTCGCGGTTATTAAAAAAATGCTAGCCGTCGGCGGTTAACCCATTTATCGTGCAGGCCCTAGAAATTGGCACTTTCAAATGGGAAGTCATATATGGCGACTTGTGTGGTGACCTTGAATTTGACCTTGGATGACCTTGAAAGGTCAAAACAGCCATTTTTTGGTCGAAAAATGTCCAAATTAGCACTTTGTCTGTCTTTTCTCGAAAACTGTCTGATCGGATTTGAGATTTTGGTTTCAAAAGATTCTAGTTATGTACCTCTGGGATGTGTATAAGTTTGGTTGCCCTTGAATCGCCGGTCTGCGTATGGCTGCCATTTTGAATTTTCGACGGGTCGACGAAAAAAACATTTTTCGGCCCAAATCGCATTACTATCCATTTAGGGCCATTTCTAGACAAAAAAATGTTTTCACCCTGTGGAAAAAATTTTGGACTTGAAAATTTTCGGCACTTTTTTCCTTCATAATGGGAGCTGCGCGGATTGTACTCATAGAACGCTTGAAGATAGAGCTTAGAAATTGGCACTTTCAAATGGGAAGTCATATATGGCGACTTGTGTGGTGACCTTGAATTTGACCTTTGATGACCTTGAAAGGTCAAAACAGCCATTTTGGGGTAGAAAAAAATGCACAGATTTGCCTCTACAGATGAAATGCTTGTAGATAGAGCTTTAAAAGTTTGCATTATGAGCATATATGAAGTCATATATGGAACAACTGGTGATGACCTTGACCTCAGATGATTTTGAGTGCTAAATGTCTGATGTGAAATATGTAAATTAGCCAAGGCTTAAACACTTGCACATACAGGTTAGGATTGTGTATAAGCTAACAAGAAGTCATGTATTTATAGCACATCTCTTGGAGACCTTGAATTTGACCTTATATATGACCTTGAAATCCAAATCTCACAACCTTGCCTGACCTGACATGTGTAAATTGGCCTTTACAGACAAAATACTTGTTGATAGAGCTTATATGTTTGTATTACGAACATATATGAAGTTATATGCAGCATACCTAATGGTGATATTGCAGTTCACAAAGATGACCTTGATTAGTAAATCTCAAAGTCATATGTCACTTGCAATACTTAAAGCCAAAATTGTCCGGTAACCTATCTTAGCCCTTGGGCTAATTTTTTAACGTGTGACTTTTTTTTTTCCATCAAAACAAGGCAATTTCGGATGTTTCCAGCCATTTTCTCAAAATCATTGTGAACATTTTTGAGATTTTTTTTATTCCCCATATGTACTTTTGGGACCTGTATAGGTTTTGGAAATGTGTGTGATTGTGTGATATGACTGCATACATACTTGAAAATATGTCAAGAGGGAGGTATTATTCAGTTTTTTGGTTATTGACCATGATTCAATTCTGAGGCCCAATTTTGGATTTTGGCAGCCAATTTCTCAAATTATGCTCAGATTATTTTCCCCAAAATATTGCATAACGTTTCAATTATGTACCTCTGTGAAGTGTATGAATTTTGTTACCCTTGGTTCACAACTTTGTGCATGGTGACTATTTTGATTTTTCGATAAGTTTTGTTTGAAATCTCTTTCCAGCCATTTCCAGGCAACAAAACCCAAAATATTTGTTTTCATTATTAAAATGTTTTTTTTTTTTTAGTTTTAAAGAAAATGTCATCAACTTTTTCCTTCCTGAGTGATGTATGGAGTAAACGCGTCGACATGATGCACATGAGGACTTGACTTTTGTCAGGAGGACTTTCGATGAGTTAAGAACAATGAGTATCCCGAATGGAATGGAATGGAATAGAATTTACTTCAGATCTGTAATACATGATTCAACGTTTCTATGGGTAGTGAGCCGTATTGTACGGGTCATGAGCTAACCCCACTATTGCTTTGTTGTTGTCTGGTAACGTGTTTACTGCTACATCACCAGCTTCATTATAGCTTACACGATGAGATATAAGATATTACCAAATCAGGTCGCTCGCAGACCATAGTAAGGGTATATCACGAAAATGAATTAAAGAGGAAGGCTGAAAAACACATATTCTACATCCTGTTCGTTCATGTGCAGTCACTCACCCAGCACCCCAGAGCATGATTATGATCCTACCATGTTAAATCCCCATAAGGAAATGGAGAAATCGACTTCAAAGAATATTGTCCACCGAGTCATTATGCCAACTTTACATTTTGGTTTTGATCCCGTTCTCACTTTGAATCGATTTAAGAGCGTGACTTGTTTCATTCTCTTCGGCATTATCCAATAATTTGGCGAATACACTAAATAAACGAACATTGAATTTGTTTTGAATCGTATTGACTCAACAAAACGGAACAAAATGCATTCTCCACATTGCCTCAATGCAATGAAATATGCATTACGGTATGCCAAATATTCAAAACATTTTCTTTGCGGAACATGCATGACGCAGTCATAAAAAATGTTGTTATAGGCTTTCCATAGAATCATTGTTTTGATTTTCCCGAGGGCGCATCTGTTAGGCCCTATTCATATTCGATGGTTCGCATCCCGCTGAATTGGAATTGGTAAGAAATATAATGGTTTGATTATTTTGTGCATGCTGAGATATATAGGTTTTGCTGGTAATTGTAGTAACACGAGATATTTCAAGAATGTATATATCTATAGTCGGAGTCATTGGTCTGTGAGCGGTGGGTTTTCGGCGATTACTCAGTCAATATTTGAGATAATCCGATGGAATTTTGAGAGGTATGTTATCTTATGACCGCCTAACCAAGGATGTATTTTCGAGAAGATTGGATGCGAAGCAAAAAAGTTTGCCTATCTCGGCCATAGTAAAAATCTGGTGAAATCAACCGTGGACCGCCCCCGATCAGCGTAGCATTTCTATGGAGACTCATAAAAAAAGTCTCCACAGGTTTCTCCGAGTATAATGCACATACTGAACCTTTGTTTAATCGATATAAGATACTGTCAATATTTGATTTACACGCTTTATTCGTTGGAATATTTATTCACAAGAGTCTTTATCAACCAGTGCCAATATTTTTCAGATGTCTTTTCCACAGGAATATTAATCACAGAACTAATTACAATCTTAGATCCGTTTTCCAAAGAAAAAAGTTTGCTCAATTTTCCATAAAAACTGTTGGCCCCAGAATATGGAATTCACTCCCACAACAATGCAAGATGGCCAAATCATTATTTACATTCAAAAGGTTATTGAAAAAATATCTCAGTGAGCGCTGATTCAGACTTCACGCAAAATCTCGTAATAATATAATGCAACAATATTGGAAAACATGTCTACCTATTTAGAATTCCAATAGATATACATGTAATATTAGTCCTATCTCTGAGACAGAGTCCTATGTAAGCAATGACAAGAATTTACTGACGGAGTGGGGAATTCCCGCGCCAACAAACATCGGGTTATATTCGACGAATAGAACGATTTACCCTTAAAACAACATGTGAATCATGATGAGGGTGATAAATGTACTCAATTTGCTATGTTCGAATAAGCTGTTAAGCGATATATTTCAAAGAACATTGAATTAACGTCAGATGACAGCAAATATTGCAAATCACCGCCTTCCCAGGATGTTCGCCTTCCCAGGATGCTTTGCGAAGAACCCCTTTAATTTGGATTTTTATTTTAGGCGGAGCCTATATGTTTTGATAACTCGCACGATACAATGAACGCAGAGAAAGATTTCCCGATATAGCTGACACAGCTCATGCAAATAATCCGAATTCAAGGCCAGAAAATATATAAATATCTATGTACTCAAATAGTATATGGATTTTAGAAGGTGAATAAGCCTGTTGTAGATGAACGGCATAGGAAGTGGCCAAGTATGTACAATTATAGTACATACGTACATGTATGCATTAGCCCCGCTGTGACTGACCGCAATGTCTTCTCGTGTTTATTAGCCAGTAGATGATGCTACATTCGCGTACAGGACACTTTGTATTTGTGAGATAATGAGAACAAAACGTATTAGCCAAATCCTGACAATTGTGGTTATAATGAATGTTTGAGAATGAGCCATGGTCACATAAAATATTACTTGCTAAAATCTTAATAATTTTACAAATTAAGGAGATATTTTTAATAAATTGCAATCAAAAAGGTGATTATCTGATTGGAATACACAGAGAACCTAAATATAATTGAAGAAAATATTGCCCCATTGCCGTAGATCAACAGCAATAGCAATATTCGACACGTAATGGAGCAATGTATGGGAGTGTTTTCTGAATGAACAGATAGCAATTACTTTGTTCCTGTTCGGGTTTAACTCAGTATTCTTTGCATGCATACAAGTCATGATATACCAGGGAAAAAAACTATATTATATTAAAAAAACTATATATAAAGCACATATTCATATATTTTGGTTTTTTTTCGAAATTGAAAAGCAAAGTCAAAGTCAAAGAATGGTATACCGTTCTGTATACCGTAGGCATCAAATGTAGCGTTCTGATCGCCATTAGTGCTATTAGTGGCGACACAACCAGCACGATGTGTGGAGCATTACTAGTATCCGGTTCAATCTGATTAACATGAATACATCTCAAGTTATCTTCACTTTCTTATCAGACTGTGGGGGAGGTGTTTAAAACATATATGTGGGAGTATATGATAAATCTATCTAATTTAATCTAGCACTATTTGACTGCATATTATACATTTGACCATATCGCTTATTTATCTCAATAATCATTTCGCTATTGTCCTGGAATAGGCCAAAATTATTGTTGTGTTTATTTCATTCACTTCTAGGATCATACAGACTAATTCCCTACAATAATTTGTATTTACATACCACTAATGTCCAAGTCAATAATATATGTGTCTTCTCCAGCAAGATTCTGATTGTTTTTACATCAATGTACATTAGGTGTACATCATGCCTATTCTCAATGAACTACCAAAGACTTTTTTTCAAATAGTAAAGGGGCATACCTTGTCCATGATGAGGGGTGCAACTGTGTACACAAAACTTTTTCCTAAAACATTTTTCCTAAAACATTTTTTCTGTTGCATATGTGCCAGATTATGTCCAGTTGTTCCTGCTTTAACTGTATCTTGAATCTTTCTTCATAGTGGTTCTTGTATATTCCACTGATTTCTTCTTTGGAAAACATTGTCGGCAAAAAATTTAAATACTTCTGTTGATGTCAAAGGTCAAGTGTCACCTCATACATGTACATCTCCTGTCCAGTTTATGTGTGTGATATTCAATGTGTTTACGCCTTTTTAAAATCTTGTTCTAGTTTGCATTCACCAATAAACCTTGCCCTCACCTGATTGGCTGAGCGTTTGACAGTCAGCTGAAAGCGGGGGGAGGCGCCATTAAATTGTAAACACAAAAAAACCGCGAGATGTAGCGGGTGGATTATGATAGATTATTTGATAATGTCGCCATATGTCAGACACCTAATTGCGTTTATAGAAGGACAACAACACACAGTAAGTGGAAATCAAGTTTATTTCAGCATATAATGCAAACTTTGGAGGAAAAAACAACAACCGTTATAGCCGGTTATAGCGGGAATCTCGTAGGGAATTTTATGCATGGCCTTACGCGTAACTCTGTTACGCTGCGGAATTAATGTAATATGATTACGTGTTCTCACAGGGATTACATTGTACATTTGTGCCGTTTAAATATGTCTTTGTAGTAACAATTTAAGTGATGTCTTGTAAATATGTTGCAGCGACATACAAGTTTCACTGTAAACTTTTGTCATTATGCTGAAATAAATTAAAATTGAAATTGAAAAAATTGAAAATAGATAACGTTTTGACGTTTTCCTATTTCGTTATATATAGGCCAAATGGGCTAACTTTTCTGTTTACACACCAATCTCTCAGAAAACGTATACCCTATTAGGCGAGTATAAAATAACACTCCTCCCAAAATTTCATTGAAATATACGAATTATTGATGGAATAATCGTGAAAAAACCACCGCTCACAGATCAATGACGCCGACTATAGTATGCGACCTGAACGATGGATTATTAAATGACCCGGACAGTTCCCTTGGGTGATGTTACAATAGAACACTATTTCGAAATACTGTAAAAACACTAATTAAGGCATTTCGGCAGAAATGCCTTTATGGTTTTAGCAGAATTTTTTTTTTTTTTTTTTTTTCTTTTTTTTCTTCTTCCGCCACTTTTGGTTTCCGGACGATAACTTTAGATTGCCTTGACGGATCCTCGTCAAATTTTCACCACAAGTCAGAAATGATATGTGGAAGAACCCTATTCTTTTTGAGCCGGATCCGAGGTCCGTGAGGTCCGTGAGGATGAAATCAAGGCTAATTTTGAGACTTGGTTTCCGGACGATATTTGGAAAAATATTTACGCAATAGTTGCAGAACTCTGCATGGAGGTTCATATGCCACCAGGGAAGAACCCTATTGATTTTGGGATCGATCCGTCAAACGACCTTTGACCTAGAGGTCGAAATAATTTTTTGCTGATTCATCCTTGAGGCTTCCTGCATATCTCAGAAACCGTGCGTCGTAGAGTGAAACGGACATTATTTTCGGACTCGTCGCCCTAGACAAACATCTCTAGGGTGTATTATTTTTTTTGATCCGGCTCCGAGGTCCGTGAGGTCCTTGAGGATGAAATCGAGGCTGATCTTGAAACTTGGTTTCCGGACGATAACTCGAAAAATATTCAGGCAATAGTTGCAGAATTTTGCACGGAGGTTTATATATCAACAGGGAAGAACCCTATTGATTTTGGGATCGATACGTCAAACGACCTTTGACCTAGAGGTCAAAATAATTTTTTGCTGAGTCATCCATGAGGCATCCTGCACATCTCGGAAACGGTGCGTCGTAGAGCGAAACGGACGTTATTTTCGGACTCGTCGCCCTAGACAAACATGTCTAAGGGGTATTATGGATGAACTTTGACCTTGACCTTGAATTTTTTTGCCGAGTCGGCATTTTTCGTTTTCGTCGATATCTCGGAAACGGTGCGTCGTAGAGCGAAACGGACGTTATTTTCGGACTCGTCGCCCTAGACAAACATGTCTAAGGGGTATTATGGATGAACTTTGACCTTGACCCGAAATTTTTTTGCCGAGTCGGCATTTTTCGTTTTCGTCGATATCTCGGAAACGGTGTGTCGTAGAGCGAAACGGACATTATTTTCGGACTTGTCGCCCTAGACAAACATGTCTAAAGGGTATTATGGATGAACTTTGACCTTGACCTTGAATTTTTTTGCCGAGTCGGCATTTTTCGTTTTCGTCGATATCTCGGAAACGGTGCGTCGTAGAGCGAAACGGACGTTATTTTCGGAATCGTCGCCCTAGACAAACATGTCTAAGGGGTATTATGGATGAAGATTGACCTTGACCCAATTTTTTTTTGCCGAGTCGGCATTTTTCGTTTTCGTCGATATCTCGGAAACGGTGCGTCGTAGAGCGAAACGGACGTTATTTTCAGACTCGTCGCCCTAGACTAACATGTCTAAGGGGTATTATTGATGAACTTTGACCTTGACCCGAAATTTTTTTGCCGAGTCGGCATTTTTCGTTTTCGTCGATATCTCGGAAACGGTGTGTCGTAGAGCGAAACGGACGTTATTTTCGGACTCGTCGCCCTAGACAAACATGTCTAAGGGGTATTATGGATGAACTTTGACCTTGACCCGAAAATTTTTTGCCGAGTCGGCATTTTTCGTTTTCGTCGATATCTCGGAAACGGTGTGTCATAGAGCGAAACGGACGTTATTTTCGGACTCGTCGCCCTAGACAAACATGTCTGAGGGGTATTATGGATGAACTTTGACCTTGACCCGAAATTTTTTTGCCGAGTCGGCATTTTTCGTTTTCATCGATATCTCGGAAACGGTGTGTCGTAGAGCGAAACGGACGTTATTTTCGGACTCGTCGCCCCAGACAAACATGCCTAAGGGGTATTATGGATGAACTTTGACCTTGACCCGAAATTTTTTTGCCGAGTCGGCATTTTTCGTTTTCGGCGATATCTCGGAAACGGTGCTTCGTAGAGCGAAACGGACGTTATTTTCGGACTCGTCGCCCTAGACAAACATGTCTAAAGGGTATTATGGATGAACTTTGACCTTGACCCGAAATTTTTTTGCCGAGTCGGCATTTTTCGTTTTCGTCGATATCTCGGAAACGGTGCTTCGTAGAGCGAAACGGACGTTATTTTCGGACTCGTCGCCCTAGACAAACATGTCTAAAGGGTATTATGGATGAAGTTTGACCTTGACCCGAAATTTTTTTGCCGAGTCCGCATTTTTCGTTTTCGTCGATATCTCGGAAACGGTGCTTCGTAGAGTGAAACGGACGTTATTTTCGGACTCGTCGCCCTAGACAAACATGTCTAGATGGTATTATGGATGAACTTTGACCTTGACCCGAAATTTTTTTGCCGAGTCGGCATTTTTCGTTTTCGTCGATATCTCGGAAACGGTGCTTCGTAGAGCGAAACGGACGTTATTTTTGGACTCGTCGCCCTAGACAAACATGTCTAATTGGTATTATGGATGAACTTTGACCTTGACCCGAAATTTTTTTGCCGAGTCGGCATTTTTCTTTTTCGTCGATATCTAGTATATATTATAAATTAATCATCACACCGAAATGCCTCCAAGGCATCTTTAGGCCTTGACGTCTAGTTTTGGCGGCTATTATGAATAGGTGAAACCTAGATGCGAGCGCAGAAATATGTACGCTGTAAAGCAATGACCTGCAAAATATTATCAAATAATATGGTCACCAGTCCTCGTACACTCATTGGAATGTGTCAGGAGCTGCCGACATGGTGTGAAATTGTAAATTTTTGTTTCCATAAAAACTTACCCCCATTCGTCCTTGTGTCTGCAGAATCATAAAAAATTGCCTGCCATAATTTGATTCTTTCTTTGATTGTATGAGCACTGGTCCCAGACTCCCAGTATGACTACTGGTCATTTTTGCCACATCAATATCCCTGATCAGTTGATAGACCTTCGCTCGTAACACACTTTCTTAATGAACCTACTTGTCAGTAATGAATATTCGTTCATGTCAGACGCTATGGGAAACTATATTGGGTATACATGGGTATATGGGGTATATCTGTCAGCTTCCTGTGCAAGCGCTGTATTGACTATACATGACTATTCGGCTAGGATGTACAATAACGTGGGCAATTTTATTACCAACTAATTTCCCATACTTAAGATCCGGAATGACAATTGGTTATGATAGAAAAGTGTTCTTCATTACAAACTAGATGTTCTTTTTATCTAGTATCATTTTGTGCAACTGATTAACTCATCATTGTCATCATAGAGAAACATGATTGTCCACTAAATTGTACATGTGCTCCTGTGAATGTAGACAAACAGGCGATAATGAATCCTAATGACCATGACAGTGACACCAGAATATTGTTTTAAAAATGTTTAGGATGTTATTTTTTAAAATCTCAGACACAATCTCTTATGAACTTGTGACCCCGTCAACGACTCCAGAATATAATTTGGGCCCAATTTCTCACAAACTGACACCACAATATTAAATTGACTCTTTACTATTGATGTATGTATGTCAAAATGCAGCCCTACTCTTAGCAGTAGTAGGCATAATCACATTCGATACTGTACGTCGCATATTTTCATGTAAAGTAAACTGCACAGTTATCATATTTGAAATGAAGGAACAGTAAAGACACCTTTCGGCTGTTGGGATACCAAAATAATACATGCAATCATAGACATATGGCAGATGAAGTTCAGCACAGCAGTCATCAAATGAAGTCAATTTCATCTCAGACCATAAATTGCCTGCTGTATGGGTCATGGAGTTTTGACATTAAAATTCAAAGCTCATAATTATTTAGGTAAAGTTACTTCACTCTGGCGTGGATGGCTCAGGTCGGGCCATCCACCCCATACCTAAATAATTATTTGAACAAATTATTGGATGTAATTCGTAATCGGATTTCTTTACCACGTTTCAGTCTATATCAGTGAACGCCTCAAAACTCGAAGCAACTTATTCTATGTATGTTAACCATAACCTGCACATATACCACATTTTGCTCATAATCAGTGAGTGATAATCGAAATAAACAAGGATTTGTCAGCCCGAGTTTGTCGCACATGTATGAGAAACACGTGTATTTAGTTTATTTACATTTTATCGATCGCCTATCGGTCAAGCATCGTTTATGACGTAAAAAGTGGGCGTGGTCACTCATGGCGCCATCTGCTGATTACAAATGAGGATTGACGCGCCCTCTTGTGAATCACAATGCTATTATTAAGGCATTTCGGCAGAAATGCCTTTATGGTTTTAGCAGAATTTTTTTTTTTTTTTTTTCTTCTTCCGCCACTTTTGGTTTCCGGACGATAACTTTAGATTGCCTTGACGGATCCTCGTCAAATTTTCACCACAAGTCAGAAATGATATGTGGAAGAACCCTATTCTTTTTGAGCCGGATCCGAGGTCCGTGAGGTCCGTGAGGATGAAATCAAGGCTAATTTTGAGACTTGGTTTCCGGACGATAACTGGAAAAATATTTACGCAATAGTTGCAGAACTCTGCATGGAGGTTCATATGCCACCAGGGAAGAACCCTATTGATTTTGGGATCGATCCGTCAAACGACTTTTGACCTAGAGGTCGAAATAATTTTTTGCTGATTCATCCTTGAGGCTTCCTGCATATCTCAGAAACCGTGCATCGTAGAGCGAAACGGACGTTATTTTCGGACTCGTCGCCCTAGACAAACATGTCTAAGGGGTATTATGGATGAACTTTGACCTTGACCCGAATTTTTTTTGCCGAGTCGGCATTTTCGTTTTCGTCGATATCTCGGAAACAGTGCTTCGTAGAGCGAAACGGACGTTATTTTCGGACTCGTCGCCCTAGACAAACATGTCTAAGGGGTATTATGGATGAACTTTGACCTTGACCCGAAATTTTTTTGCCGAGTCGGCATTTTTCGTTTTCGTCGATATCTCAGAAACAGTGCATCATAGTGCGAAATGGACGTTATTTTCGGATCGTCGCACTAGACAAACATGTCTGAGAGGTGTTATGAATGAACTTTGACCTTGACCTGAAATTTTTTCGCGGAGTCAGCATTTTTCGTTTTCGTTGATACCTCAGAAACAGTGCTTTGTGGAGCGAAACGGACATTATTTTTGGACTGGTGGCTTTAGACAAACATGTCTAAGGGGTATTATGGATGAACTTTGACCTTGACCAGAAATTTTTTCGCCGAGTCAGCATTTTTCGTTTTCGTCGATATCTCGGAAACGGTGCGTTGTAGAGCGAAACGGACATTATTTTTTCGGATTTGTGACACTAGACAAACATGTCTGAGAGGTGTTATGAATGAACTTTGACCTTGACCTGAAATTTTTTCGCGGAGTCAGCATTTTTCGTTTTCGTCGATACCTCAGAAACAGTGCGTTGTAGAGCGAAACGGGCATTATTTTCGGACTTGTCGTCCTGGACAAACATGTCACACTAAAGGGTATTAAGGATGATCTTTTACCTTGACCTTGAATTTTTCTGCCGAGTCGGCATTTTTCATTTTCGTTGATATCTCGGAAACGGTGCGTCGTAGAGAGAAATGGAGGTTATTTTCGCACTTGTGGCACTAGACAAGCATGTCTTAAGGGTATTATGGATGAACTTTAACCTTGACCTGAAATCTTTCTGTCGAGTCTGTGCGTCGTACAGCGAAACGGACGTTATTTTTGGACTCGTCGCACTAGACAAACATGTCTGAGGGGTATTATGGATGAACTTTGACCTTGACCTGAAATTTTTTCACCGAGTCGGCATTTTTTGTTTTCGTCGATATTTCGAAAACGGTCCTTCGGACGTTATTTTCGGACTTGTCGAGCTAGACAAACATGTCTAAGGAGGTACATGTATTATGGATTAACCTTGACCTCGACCTCAAACATTTTTGCTGATTCGACATTTTTTATTTTCGTCGATATCTTGGAAACAGTGTGTCGTAGAGCCCATGGTAAACATGAGTCTTAATACCGAAATGCCTCCAAGGCATCTTTAGGCCTTGACGTCTAGTTTTGTGTTAATTCATTTGATATTAGGCCGAATTAACAGTAAGCAAATCAAGGCCACAACATATATGTACCAAATCAAATAAGTATTCAAGCGTGATTACTGTGCAAACGTTTTCAAAGCTCTTCCTTCGAGGCCAGTGGCCCTTGTTAATGAATGTAACGTTGTATTTCAGATGACATAGTTGTAGATATGGCGTGTTTGAAACTGGAGGTTGACGATGTTGATGAGCAAAGGTTTGACCTGGATCCAGCTGTGACTGTTAAAACAGAGGAACAAGAAGATACAAAAGACTTATCAGCACAAAATGAAGTGGAGCCTGAAAGTAACTTCAAGTCTGATTATGGTTATGGTGACGTTATAACGATAGCACCCCTGGGGGATGTTCTGGCGAAAGAGGAATCGCTTGGACCCAAAACGGAATACAATGAGTCTGTCAGTGTCAACACTCCTGACCAAGATGCTAATTGTCAACCAAACTCTGCTTACGACACTGACTCTCAGCTAGTGGAGCTTGTTGAGACAACAGCTTGTGTACATCAGAGGCCACCAAGTACATCTAACAACAGGTGTGTGCAAAAGCAGAAAATAAATCTCCATTTGATATTCATCAATATTAGTATATATTAACATATATTAATAAGAATTTATATATGCAAAAAGTGTATATAAACAATGAATGAATGAATGGATTCAGCTTAGCTTAAATTTGGATTCAGCCTAGTGACCAGTCCTTTCAGCTGTAATTTAAAAGCAACCTCTGGGAGGTTACATTGAATTTTAACAGTTTGAAAGTCTATTGTTTACCAAATGTATATTGTACATGGTAGAAGTAGATCACACAAGGCCGAAATACAAAAATTTGTTTATGACATTCTAAGAAATATCATGCAGTAAAGTTATTTTGTCTGCTTCTGCATGTTCTAGGCGACAGGGATATTGAGGCTTCATAGGTTCACACCCAAACGGTCATCAGTGACTGATAATGTTTAGTTTGCTGTACGATATGAATAATACACTGGTTGTGGGCTTCTTTCTATGATGATAAACATAAGAAGTATGTGTGAACCTGATATGATTGGATGTCGGTTGACTCCATTCTGTAAAATGCTTGTATTTCTTACATGTATGATTACTTTTCACTTTCAAGTTCAATAACTGAAGCAGAATCTAAGGAGGACACATCCCGCTCACAGCCAGTTACATCATATCAAGGGACCGGGACCAGAAGTTCTGTGACAAGCAGCAGTGTACACACAGGAAATAAGGGGTTCCCATGTCAATTGTGTGGAAAGACATTGATGCACGTATCTGGACTGAAACAACACTATTTAATACACACTGGAGAGAAACCGAGCTGTACAATTCGTGGTGGAGGTATGAAAACTTACCACCTTCTGGGAAAAAGTTCGTTAAAACAGGAGAAACCTCACAAATGTCAAATCTGTGGCAAAGGTTTTGCTACACAGAAAATTCTCAAGACACACTCATTGACACATACTGGACAAATGCCATTCAAGTGTAACATTTGTGCTAAATGTTTCAAAACAAATTCCATTCTCAAGCGGCATTCGATAATACACACAGGTGAGAATCCTCACAAATGTCAAATTTGTGGTAAAGGGTTTACACAGTCTTCTATTCTGAAGCAACATTCGTTAACACACACAGGTGAGAAACCCCACAAGTGTCAAATTTGTGGTAAACGTTTTACACAGTCTTCTGGTTTGAAGGAACACTCGTTAACACACACAGGTAAGAAACCTCACAAATGTCATATTTGTGCTAAAGGTTTTGCACAGTCTTCCGCTTTGAAGGAACATTCGTATAGACACACAGGTGAGAAACCACACAAATGTCAAATTTGTGGAAAAGGGTTCACACAGCCTTGGAAAGTGAAACAACATTTGTTTACACATACAGGTGAGAAACCCCACAAATGTAAAATTTGTGGCAATGCTTTTGTAACACTGAGAAACCTCAAAAGACACTCGTTGGCACATACTGAAGAGAAGCCGTACAAGTGTGAAAGTTGTGGCAAAGGGTTTACCGAGAATCGTTGTCTGAAGGAACATTCCCTAATCCATACAGGTGAGAGACCTCACAAATGTGAAGTCTGTGGCAAGACTTTTGTGTTACTGAGAGACCTAAAAAGACACTCATTGATACATATTGTAGAGAAGCCATACAAGTGTGAACATTGTGGCAAAGGATTTACCGAGAATCGTCGTCTGAAGGAACATTCACTAATCCATACAGGTGAGAGACCTCACAAATGTCAAATTTGTGACAAAGCTTTCACTACGAAATCAAACCTAAAAACACACTCATTGACACATACTGCAGAAAAACCATTCAAGTGTGAAGTTTGTGGTAAAGGGTTCAAAAAAGCTTATTATCTGAAGCAACATTCGTTTAGGCACGCATGTGAGAAACCTCACAAATGTCAAACCTGTGGCAAAGCTTTTGCTACACAGGTATTTCTCAGGTTACACTCATTGACACATACTGGAAAAAAACCATTCAAGTGTAACATTTGTGCTAAATGTTTCAGAACACCCTCCACTCTCAAGCAGCATTCGTTAACACACACAGGCGAGAAACCTCACAAATGTCAATTTTGTGACAAAGCTTTCGTATCACAGATAAACCTCAAGAGACACTCATTTACACACACTGGGGAGAAGTCAACCGAGTGAAAACAAAATGGTGAAGGTTTACATTTTCATATGATCTATAGCAACATGCATTATCATATACTGATGACAAATAACATCCACGAAATATGTAGTGAGCATTTTATGCGCTGCTTTCATAACGTGGTAACTCACATTTAGCAAATCAGATTCAAATATAGCTATTTATACATTCAAGTAAATGAGGTGAATCAGCTTTGTGATAAATGACGTTGCTTGCACAGATGCATGTCAAACCTTCTAGTTATTGTTCAGAATCTGTAAAACTTGTACTCTGTATTTTGTTATGTGATAATTGCAAATATCTGTGTAATGGGCTGGGTTTATGATGTTGAATGATCAGATTTGTTAGATAAGCTTGACTGTATTTGTACTAAACCTGGCACTTTTGTAGTTGCATTCGACTTGTATCATTCAATAGTTATACATGTATCTTTGTTTTTGCATGAACATATATAAAAAAAATAAACATATATAAAATATATTAGTGTGACCTTGTGAAAACAAGAAAAATGCACAGAGACTTTCAATGCAATAGTTATTTTTGCTTGGTGCAAACCCGAGAACAAGATTGTAAACTGGTTTTCATGGTTATGGAACATGAGTACTAGTATTTGAGTTCTGGTAAGTACAGGTGTTTTGGCGCAAATAACGCTGAAAAAATGCATGTTTAACTACTAGTAATAATGGCATATGACATGTGTTTCTACACATTTTCAGTGTCACATCCATCATCCGTCGTCATCCGTCATAATCCACATTTTCACCTTTAAAGTTTTCAATCAAATTTTCCAGTCAAGAGTTTTGCACAAATTTACCCAATAAATATTTCACTAGGAGGGGGGATTTTTAGGTTACCGGATAACCTATTGGCAAGGCCTGGCGGCGGCGTCGGCGTCGCCCGTCCACATTTTTATCTTTAAAGTTTATGATCAGATCTTTTTGAAATTATGCACAACAAAAATACCTAAAAATATTTCAAGAGGGGTTATTTTTTTTTATTTTTGCATTTTTAAATGGCGGCCATTTTCGCCGAAAAACGACCAATTTCTGACTTTGGCCTCCATTTTCTCAAAAACTGTCTAGACAGTTTTGAGATTTTTATTCCAAAAGATTGCTCTCACATACCTCTGTGATGTGTATATGTTTCATTGCCCCTGAATCGCTGGTCTGGGTGTAGCGGCCATTTTCATTTTCTCAACCGGTCCCAAATTGGACTTCTACATAATAAATTCTCCTATGTTTTATAATGGGACACATTATGCCTATTATTATATAGCTACAAGTGACGACACCGTCTTATTCGTAGAACTCGACTAGAGTGTAATCCTTTTTCTATATTCCACCCTAGCAACCATCCATATTCCACCCCTGCTCTGATTTGTCAAAGATAATTTTCATTCATAAATTTCACAAACTGAAATAAGTGAACTATGCGCAATATTACGTACTATGTAACGCAAAGTTGCCTGACAACCATACTTGTCGATTCGTATTCGTATGCCATTCACAATTATTCTGAGCAGGTTTTAACACTTCGATTGCTATTTCCTACATTTTAACAAATAAATTCCAATAAAATATTCTGTAGGTAAACAAAAAAGACAAATGTAATCAGATATTGCCTATATAGTAAACCAAATACCGTCCTATACATGGTTTCATTCTACCCTTGGTCATTTTGCGGATCCCTCACAAGCTCGGGACTCCGTGAAACGACCGCGGGCAGAATAAAACCACGTATAGGGTAGTATTTGGTTGATATTTCACTTAATATTGAGATTAGAGACTAGGAATCAATTGTGGACGCAGGATATATGCTGATTATTGTAATGAAATTGAATTTGAACTTTGACATCATTTTCAAGGTTAGAGCACAAGACTTCTAATATCTCGCCTATTATCAACTTTACAGCTTAGGAATCAATTGTGCACATTTAGGTTATGATACTGTCTGAATACTCTGATGATCTTGAATTTGACCTTTCACCTCTTTTTCAAGGCCAAAGAACAAAACGGCTAATATCCCGCTTATTATCCACTTTACAGCTTGGGACTAAATTGTGGACATATAGAAAATGATGTATGCAGAATATTTGGATGACCTTGAATTTGACCTTTGACCTCATTTTCAAGGACAGGCACAAAATGGCTAATATCTCGCTTATTTTTGACTTTACAGCTTAAGAATCAATTGTGGACATATAGGAAATGACATATGCCGAATATTCTGATGACTTTGAATTGGACTGTTGACCTTGTTTTCAAGGTCAGATCACAAAATGGCTAATATCTCACTTATTATCGACTTTACAGCTTAGGAAATAATTGTGAACATAGAGGAAATGATATATATGCTAATATTCTCATGCTTTTGAACTTGACCTTTGACCTCATTTTTAAGGTCAGATCACAAACTGGATAATGTCTCATTTATTATTGACTTCACAGCTTAGGAATGAATTATGGACATACTAATCTTGACATGATTTATTGTACAGATACTAGGGAGAAAGTCACCCTAGTTATCCAGTTCTTCTCTCATAAGGGCCGATGAGCTATTGTCGTGGTTTTTCGTCCGTCGTCGTCGTCGTCGTCGTCGTCGTCCGCCACATCATCTGTTAACAGTTTTTATCTTTTTTTTGGCCTGATGAATTTGTCCATAAATTTGTGGGAATATGTATTGGGTCAATACCCCCAGACGTTTTTTTTTTCATTTTTTTTATTGAATCGATTATGCAGTTTTGGCGGCCATTTTTATGCCGAAAATGGCCGTTTTTGCATGTTTCCAACTTTAAAAATTATTTTCTCAAAAACTGTCTGATCAGTTTTGAGATTTAAGTTTCAAAATGTTCCCCTCATGTATCCTGATGGTGTGTATGGGTTTCGATGCTCTTGAATCGACGGTCTGCGTGTGGCGGCCATTTTGATGTTTAACTGCGGGGCCCAAGTGGGACATTCCCATGTTGGGTTCTCCTATGCTTTATAGTGGACCACAATGTTCTTGATGTCTCACTTGATATTGGGATTGGAGACTTGGAATCGGTTGAGGACGTGTGGGGAGTGGTGTGTGCTGGGTGTTCTCGTGACGTTGAGTTTGACCTTTGGCCTCGTTTTCGGGGTCGGGGGACAAGATGGCCAGTGTCTCGCTTGTTATTGACTTTGCAGCTTGGGAGTCGATTGTGGACGTGTAGGGGATGGTGTGTGCTGAGTGTTCTCGTGGCCTTGAATTTGGCCTTTGACCTGGTTTTCAAGGTCGGGGCACAAAATGGCTAATATCTCACTTGTTGTCGACTTGGCAGCTTGGAAATCTGTTGTGACCATGTGGGAAATGGTGTATGCCGAATATTCTGATGACCTTGAGTTTGGCCTTTGGCCTCATTTTCAGGGTCAGGGCGCGGAATGGCCAATGTCTCGCTTATTATTGACTTTACGGCTTGGGAATCGGTTGTGGACGTGTGGGGGGTGGTGTGTGCTGAATATTGTCGTGACCTTGAGTTTGACCTCTGGCCTCGTTTTCGGGGTCGGGGCACAAAATGGCTAGTGTCTCGCTTGTTATCGACTTTGCAGCTTGGGAATCTGTTGTGACCATGTGGGAGGTGATATATGCCGAATGTTCTGATGGCCTTGAGTTTGGCCTTTGACCTCGTTTTCAAGGTCAGAGCACAAAATCGTTATTATCTCGCTTGTTATTCACTTTACAGCTTGGGGGTCGGTTGTGGACATGTGGGGAATGATGTGAGCTGAAGATTCTCATGACCTTGAATGTGACCTTTGACCTTATTTTCAAGGTCAGAGCACAGGATGGCTGGTGTCTCGCTTGTTGTCGACTTTACAGCGTACGAATCAATTGTGGACATGTGGGGGATGGTGTATGCTGGATATACTTGTAACCTTGAAGTTACCAGATCACTGGTCCGATCACTTATTGGCTAGCCGGTAAGCTACAGGTCCCTTGGGCCTATGTTTCTTGATTCCATTATTATTTCACCAGGAATTCTATGAAGGGCGGAAATGGTAATTTTGTTGTAAATTGTGGTATTATTTGGTGTTTTGGTCCACGAGTTGCAAGACTGTAATGACGTATACTAACCAATGTGGTTTCGCATAAAGTGACGAAGATCGCACAGAACAGGAACGGCACAACTGCACGTACGTTGTAAGTGTATAAATACACTTAGATTAGAAACTAGTAAATTTTTGCAGCACTCCCACTTTTCACCTTGTCGCACATAACAATTTGTAGTTTCAATGCCAGGGGACTCACAAACAAACAGAAGAGAATAGATGTATTTGATTGGTTAAGGGAGAAAAATTACTCCATATATTGTCTCCAAGAATTTCACGGGAAGAAAGAATTAGAGAACACATACCTCAGTGAGTGGGGAAACAATGGGGTGTTCAACTTTTATAGCACAGAAAGTCGGGGGGTAGCTGTTTTATTCCAAAATAACTTTGAATTTGAAATTCACAACAAGATGATTAATGAAGAAGGAAATATGATATTACTAGATTTGACAGTAGAAAGCAATAGAATGACGTTACTTAATCTATATGGTCCAAACCAAGACAAGCCTGAATTTTATGAGGAGCTTTTTAATAGCGTGAATATATATGACAATGCTTCAATGGTTATATGCGGAGATTGGAATTTAGTCATGGATTATGATATGGATACTCTGAAATATAATAAAAACAACAATCCAAGGGCTAGACTCAAAGTTTTGAATAACATGGAATCGTTTAACTTAGTGGATATATGGAGGGTTAATAATCCATCAAAAAAGAGTTATACATGGAAAAGTTCGGACAGACCAACAAAATTAGGCAGGTTAGTCTTCTTCCTAGTTACCGAAGATATTCATAATATTGCACAGAATACAAGTATAGTTATGGAGTACAGATCGGACCATTCAATGATAACACTTTCCTTGAATTTACACCAGCAGAGGAGGGGTAAAGGCTTTTGGAAATTAAATACATCTCTCCTGTTTGATGACAAATACAAATATATTATTAAACAATTGATAAGAGATGAAGTTGATCGATACAACATGGATGACAGTGTTAAAAATAAGACCATAAGTGATGCTTTATTTTTCGACGTTCTCAAAATGTCCATCAGGGGTAGAACTATTGCTTATTCGTCACAGAAAAAAAAAATTACTAAACAACAAGAAAAACATTTATTAGATGAAATTGAAAAATTGGAAGGGGATATAGAAAGCGGGAACCTGGACGGAAACACATTAGATGCTTTGGAAACAAACAAAAAACAGTTACAAAATATGCGCGAGGAACATATAAAAGGGATTATGATACGATCAAAGGCAAAATACTATGAGCACGATGAGGGAGGGGACATAACAAATCCTGTCAAGATATTGCAAAAACAGCAAGAATTCTACCATGAATTATATACGTCAAAAACAGATATAAAAGATCCAGGTTTAAATAATACTTTCTTGAGCTCGAACAACATTAAAAGCCTAAATGATGAGGAAAACCAGTCCTGTGATTGTGATATTACAGAAGCGGAATTGGCAAGTGTATTGAAAAATATGAAAAACGAAAAAACTCCAGGCAATGATGGAATCCCAGCCGAATTTTACAAAATATTCTGGAATGAAATAAAAGTGTACATCACCCACAGAACACAAGAACTGTCATTCACCCAGAAACAAGGAATAATAACTTGCTTACCTAAAGGAAATAAACCCCGAACAAGTCTGAAAAATTGGAGGCCAATATCTTTACTCAACACAGATTATAAATTAATATCGGGTGTTTTAGCTATGCGTCTGAAAAAAGTCTTACCATCTATAATTGCACTAGATCAAAAAGGGTTTTTAAAAGATAGGTTCATTGGAGAAAATACAAGATTAATTTACGATGTCATAGCTCATATTAACCATATACACGGGGAAGGGATAATTATGCTTACAATATGCAGACGACACTTTTCTTATTCTTGACGGGTCATATGACAGTATTCGTAACACTTTTAATACACTACGGGAATTTGCTAATGTGTCGGGGCTGAGGATAAATGCGGAAAAAACTCAAATGGTATATCTAGGGGGGAACAAACTACAAAAAACTACAAAATGCCCGGAATTATCTTTAAATTGGGTGGAGGAGTTTACACTTTAGGGGATAAAATTTTCAACCAATAAAAACTTCCGGTTTTACATGACGACGTAAAAACATTTAAATACCCGTTGCTGGTTTTTACAATTAAACGAATAAAAAGACTGGTGTGGTAAGGTGAAACCAACTATTATTTGGAAGATGATGTGTAGCTTTCAGTGGAGGCGTTGTTGTATGATCTGATCGTCAATTTTACCCTGACATTTCGAACATTGAAATATTGACACTGAAAATCACCCAACCGTGACTGTGAAAGCTACAAGTGTATGGAAAGCCTGTGACGACTTTCATCATGTCAAAAAACACTCAGAAAACCACGGATATTCCTGCCTGGGCTCTTCAATTCAAAAAGGAGATTGAAACCCTGCTGAAAAATACCATCAGTGATGAAATAAAGTCCATTACCAACGAATTTAAAGCCAGTATGAATCAGCTGAAAACCAAACTACAAAAACAAGATCTAGAACTTGCACAAATTCGTGCCAATCAAACTGAACTCGACAGACGTATAACACATCTGGAATGCAGATCCATGAGGAACAACTTGATAATCAGTGGGATTGGGGAAAACGAACAGGAAACTACACAAACTCTCAAAACAACAGTGTCCAAACTTTTCAAAAACACCCTCAAACTCACCCAAAAAGACTTCACAATAGAGAGGCTTCACAGACTCAGACCTCAGCCCAAGCGAGGAGATGGCCAAGAACGACCAAGAAATGTCATCGTGTGCCTAGCCGATCACAACGAGGTATCAACGGTGTTGTCTGCCTGCAAACACTTGAAAAATTACAGTCCACCAACCTTCATCACCGCACAGTACCCTCAAAAGGTTCAAGACAGCAGAAAAGTCCTACTTCCAATTTTCAGAAAAGCCAGAGAACTGCAAATGAAAGCAACTCTGAAAGAAGACATGCTCTACATTAACGGTTCAAAGTTCACCTGTCATGACCTCACCAACATCCCATTTGACACAACTGAACTCAACTCCAAATCAGATGACTCCTCCATCGCCTTTCTGGGACGTTTGTCACCACTAAGCAACTTTTATCAATGCAACATTCTAATAGATGGTAAAAACTACACGTGTGTGGAACAATATTTTCAGGAACAAAAAGCCCTTGCGGCGATGGACCAAGCTCGTGCCAGCAAAATCATGATCTGCAATAACCCAGTTGATATGAAAACAGTGGGCGATCAAGTTCAACCCCCGAAATCCTGGCAAGCCGATCACTGCATGAAAAAAGCGCTGCAGGAAAAATTCAGACAAATCAAACGAGCAGAGGAGGCCTTGATAAACACCGGGGACAAACGCATTGCTGAAGCGAGCAATGACAAATTCTGGGGGTGCGGCAAACGACTTAATCACAGTGACATTCTAGACCAAACAGCATGGGAAGGGAAAAACAAGATGGGGGAGCTGCTAGAAGAAATCCGAAACGAACTTTCTCAATAAATGTTGTACACACGTCTATATATGTGCTCGCGAAACCCAAAGACGCTCAAATCAATTGTGCGTCCATTTCAAATTACACAAGTGAACATAGGCCTTAGTGAGAGATGAAAAATTGTTTGAACCCGTTTTACCATTGCCCTCTGAAAAAATGCGTAAAGGGACTTCCATATATACTATTATTGATATTAACAAGGTCAAGGACGTCCAAAGTGTAAAAATGCATCGAATCATGTCGGAATAGGTCTACCTGGTTCTTGTTCTATAATTCTAATATGTTATTATGCAGAGCATAGAGACGCAGCGAGTGGAAATGCAGATTTCTTGTATATCTCTATACATGTATTATAGTCGTATTAATTATTATCATGTTAATGGGCATATATGTGTGCCGGTGTATTACTGTATCTACATGTATATGATATAAATACACTGCAATGATGCTGATAGATCTAGGCCTAGAAGATTGCCAAAAAATATTGATTAATACTTGCAAGCGGTTGAATAAAAAAAACTGTCTGAATCAGGCTCATGGACAGTCAGTGGGCCTAGATCTATGTGTGTAACAATAAAACTAAAAAAAACTTTCATCATAACCAATTGTTGTTATTGTATCTACATATTCAGAAGGCTCCTTTTCCACTCGCTGCGTCCCTATGGTCTGCATAATAACATATTAATATGAAGGTGTGTTAAATGCTTTGAACATCCCAAAATGTAGACGAATTTAGGACACATGGCTCGCATGCAGATAATCAACTCACAGATTCAGCAGCACTGTAACCTCAATTAAGACGCGGTGAGAACGAACGGGAAGATAGCTGTAACCTCAAGATGCAACAGTTACTATAGGAGATTAAATGGGAGTCAAATTACTCAAGACTTCTGACATGAGGTTTGATAGGTAAGAAAGGTAACACATTATGGGCGATATTTGTCCCTCTAGATAATCAATATAATGATTGAGTTTATGAGTAACACAAAATCATAAATGCAGAAATTTCATCATGACCACTGTTATTTCTGAACCTGACAACTCACTATAAGGAACTACCTGGGAATAGATATTGCCCAAGACTAACTGCATGAGATTCAATGGATAGTATGTGACTAGAATTTCATGAGCGAAATACACTTAAAACGGTAATTACAGCTGTATCACATAATGAAGTTCTTTAGTTGATTTTTAAAAAAATAAAATTTTCATAACCGTTTTTATAGGAAACTAACTTCTGTGAACTGTGATAATCAACGATAAGAATATATCAGTAACACAAAGTGATGAAGGCAGATACAGACAACCCCATACTTGTTGTGTTGTGAATAAACTTTCCAACAAAAAACTTTCTTTCATAACCAATTGTCATATTTATATCCAACCACTAACTATAGAGGAATAACTGAGATCAAAATTGCCCTGGAGATTCATCTGATGACCTGCCTATTCAAGACAACAGATCAAGAGAATAGATCTATTCGAGCCAACAATATGCCAGCCCTATGTAGTGTCAAGCACCACATACCCACACAGGAAAATTAAGAATGAATGAAATTATGAGCAATGGCAGTGCTGCGGATCACACCAAACAGTGATTTTACTGCACAATATTGTGGAAACAACGCCTACTGGATGACTATTCAATTTGAAGGTGTGAAAGTGTGGGTCACACTGAACATACCTCTGCATAACATTGAATCTGTAAAATCGTGGTTATAGCATATTATTATTTCATTAATATCATGTATACAATGGACAAATTTTATCGTCATTATTATTTGTTACTATTACATATTGCATGTATCAAACAGCTGTATCACATAATGAAGTTCTTTAGTTGATTTTTAAAAAAATAAAATTTTCATAACCGTTTTTATAGGAAACTAACTTCTGTGAACTGTGATAATCAACGATAAGAATATATCAGTAACACAAAGTGATGAAGGCAGATACAGACAACCCCATACTTGTTGTGTTGTGAATAAACTTTCCAACAAAATACTTTCTTTCATAACCAATTGTCATATTTATATCCAACCACTAACTATAGAGGAATAACTGAGATCAAAATTGCCCTGGAGATTCATCTGATGACCTGCCTATTCAAGACAAAAGATCAAGAGAATAGATCTATTCGAGCCAACAATATGCCAGCCCTATGTAGTGTCAAGCACCACATACCCACACAGGAAAATTAAGAATGAATGAAATTATGAGCAATGGCAGTGCTGCGGATCACACCAAACAGTGATTTTACTGCACAATATTGTGGAAACAACGCCTACTGGATGACTATTCAATTTGAAGGTGTGAAAGTGTGGGTCACACTGAACATACCTCTGCATAACATTGAATCTGTAAAATCGTGGTTATAGCATATTATTATTTCATTAATATCATGTATACAATGGACAAATTTTATCGTCATTATTAAGGCATTTCGGCAGAAATGCCTTTATGGTTTTAGCAGAATTTTTTTTTTTTTTTTTTTTTTTTTTTTTTTTTTTTTTTTTCTTCTTCCGCCACTTTTGGTTTCCGGACGATAACTTTAGATTGCCTTGACGGATCCTTGTCAAATTTTCACCGCAAGTCAGAAATGATATGAGGAAGAACCCTATTCTTTTTGAGCCGGATCGGAGGTCCGTGAGGTCCGTGAGGATGAAATCAAGGCTAATTTTAAGACTTGGTTTCCGGACGATAACTGGAAAAATATTTATGCAATAGTTGCAGAACTCTGCATGGAGGTTCATATGCCACCAGGGAAGAACCCTATTGATTTTGGGATCGATCCGTCAAACGACCTTTGACCTAGAGGTCAAAATAATTTTTTGCTGATTCATCGTTGAGGCTTCCTGCATATCTCGGAAACCGTGCGTCGTAGAGCGAAACGGACGTTATTTTCGGACTCGTCGCCCTAGACAAACATCTCTAGGGTGTACTTTTTTTTTTGATCCGGCTCCGAGGTCCGTGAGGTCCGTGAGGATGAAATCGAGGAACTTGGTTTCCGGACGATAACTCAAAAAATATTCAGGCAATAGTTGCAGAATTTTGCACGGAGGTTTATATATCACCAGGGAAGAACCCTATTGATTTTGGGATCGATACCTCAAACGACCTTTGACCTAGAGGTCGAAATAATTTTTAGGTTACCGGACCTATGGTCCGATAACCTATTGGCATGGCGTTGCGTCCGTCGTCCGTCGTCCGTCGTCCGTCGTCGTCCGTCGTCCGTCGTCGTCGTCCACATTTTTATCTTTTTTGTTTACGGGCGAATTTTTCTGAAATTTTGCAGAAAAATACTTAAAAATAATTCAAGAAGGAGGTATTTTTTAGTTTTTTGATTTTCGCTTTTTCTTCAAAATGGCGGCCGTTTTCGACGAAAAAGGCCTGATTTTGGACTTTGGCGGCCATTTTCTCAAAATCTGTTCAGTAACTTTTTTTCTCTTTGATACATAAGACTCCTCATATGTACTTCTATGATGTCTATAAATTTCGTTCCGCTTGAATCGCTCGAAGTGGGCCATTTTGGCCCAAACTCAGCCCAAATGGCACTTTCCCATGTTAAATTCTCCTATGCTTTATAATGGGACACATTAAAGCCTAATATCTCACTTAATATTGAGATTAGAGACTAGGAATGAATTGTGGACATATAGGAAATGATATATGCTGAATATTGTCGTGACCTTGAATTTGACCTCTGACCTTGGTTAGCGACCGTTTTCGTCGAAAAATGGCCAATTTTGGACTTCGACGGTCGTTTTCTCAAAATTTGTTCAGTAACTTTTTTTCTTATTGATGCATGACACTCCTCCTATGTACCCCTGTGACATGTATAAATTTCGTTGCCCTTGAATCGCTCGAAGTGGGCCATTTTGGGCCCAAACTCAGCCCAAATGGGACTTTCCCATGTTAAATTCTCCTATGCTTTATAATGGGACACATTAAGCCTAATATCTCACTTAATATTGAAATTAGAGACTAGGAATGAATTGTGGACATATAGGAAATGATATATGCTAAATATTCTCATGACCTTGAATTTGACTTTTGACCTCATTTTCAAGGTCACAGGACAAAATGGCTAATATCTCGCTTATTATCGACTTTACAGCTTAGGAATCAGTTGTGAACATATAGGAAATGATATATGCTGAATATTCTTGTGACCTTGAATTTGACCTTTGACCTCATTTTCAAGGTCACATGACAAAATGGCTAATATCTCGCTTATTATCGACTTTACAGTTTAGGAATCAATTGTGAACATATAGGAAATGATATATGCTGAATATTTTCGTGACCTTGAATTTGACCTTTGACCTCATTTCCAAGGTCGCAGGACAAAATTGCTAATATCTCGCTTATTATCGACTTTACAGCTTAGGAATCAATTGTGAACATATAGGAAATAATATATGCTGAATATTCTCGTGGCCTTGAATTTGAGCTTTGACCTCATTTTCAAGGTCACAGGACAAAATGGCAAATATCTTGCTTATTAGCGACTTTACAGCTTAGGAATCAATTGTGAACATATAGGAAATGATATATGCTGAAAATGCTCGTGACCTTGAATTTGACCTTTGAACTATTTTCAAGGTCACAGGACAAAATGGCAATATCTTGCTTATTAGAGACTTCACAGCTTAGGAATCAATTGTGAACATTATAGGAAATGATATATGCTGAAAATGCTCGTGACCTTGAATTTGACCTTTGACCTATTCTCAAGGTCAAAGGACAAAATGGCAAATATCTTGCTTATTAGCGACTTTACAGCTTAGGAATTAATTGTGAACATATAGGAAATGATATATGCTGAAAATTCTCATGACCTTGAATTTGACCTTTGACCTCATTTTCAAGGTCAACAGGACAAAATGGCTAATATCTTGCTTATTATCGACTTTACAGCTTAGGAATCAATTGTGAACATATAGGAAATGATATATTCTGAATATTTTAATGATATTGAATTTGACCTTTGACCTAAATTTCAAGGTCAGTCATTTTATTTTCAAAGTCAGATTACAAAATGGCTTATATCTCGCTTATCATCAAATTTACAGCTTAGGGGTCCATAGTGAACATATAGGAAATGATGTATGCTGAATAGTTTGGTGATCTAGAATTTAACCTTTGATCCCATTTTCACGGTTAGAGATATGGCGATTTCAGTGGTCACCTTGAATTTGACTTTCAACTTTCTCGGCTTAACTCTGTATATTTCTCCGGTAACCTTACTAGCCCATTGGGCTAATTTTTTGCTGAGTCATCCTTGATTCATCCTGCATATCTCGGAAACGGTGCGTCATAGAGCGAAACGGACGTTATTTTCGGACTCGTCGCCCTAGACAAACATGTCTAAGGGGTATTATGGATGAAATTTGACCTTGACCCGAAATTTTTTTGCCGAGTCGGCATTTTTCGTTTTCGTCGATATCTCGGAAACGGTGCGTCGTAGAGCGAAACGGACGTTATTTTCGGACTCGTCGCACTAGACAAACATGTCTACGGGGAATTATTGATGAACTTTGACCTTGACCCGAAATTTTTTTGCCGAGTCGGCATTTTTCGTTTTTGTCGATATCTCGGAAACGGTGCGTCGTAGAGCGAAACGGACGTTATTTTCGGACTCGTCGCACTAGACAAACATGTCTACGGGGAATTATGGATGAACTTTGACCTTGACCCGAAATTTTTTTGCCGAGTCGGCATTTTTCTTTTTCGTCGATATCTCGGAAACGGTGCGTCGTAGAGCGAAACGGACGTTATTTTCGGACTCGTCGCACTAGACAAACATGTCTAAGGGGTATTATTGATGAACTTTGACCTTGACCCGAAATTTTTTTGCCGAGTCGGCATTTTTCGTTTTCGTCGTTATCTCGGAAACGGTGCGTCGTAGAGCGAAACGGACGTTATTTTCGGACTCGTCGCACTAGACAAACATGTCTAAGGGGTATTATGGATGAACTTTGACCTTGACCCGAAATTTTTTTGCCGAGTCGGCATTTTTCGTTTTCGTCGATATCTCGGAAACGGTGCGTCGTAGAGCGAAACGGACGTTATTTTCGGATTTGTCGCACTAAACAAACATGTCTAAGGGGTATTATGGATGAACTTTGACCTTGACCCCAAATTTTTTTGCCGAGTCGGCATTTTTCGTTTTCGTCGATATCTCGGAAACGGTGCGTCGTAGAGCGAAACGGACGTTATTTTCGGACTCGTCGCACTAGACAAACATGTCTACGGGGAATTATTGATGAACTTTGACCTTGACCCGAAATTTTTTTGCCGAGTCGGCATTTTTCGTTTTTGTCGATATCTCGGAAACGGTGCGTCGTAGAGCGAAACGGACGTTATTTTCGGACTCGTCGCACTAGACAAACATGTCTACGGGGAATTATGGATGAACTTTGACCTTGACCCGAAATTTTTTTGCCGAGTCGGCATTTTTCTTTTTCGTCGATATCTCGGAAACGGTGCGTCGTAGAGCGAAACGGACGTTATTTTCGGACTCGTCGCACTAGACAAACATGTCTAAGGGGTATTATTGATGAACTTTGACCTTGACCCGAAATTTTTTTGCCGAGTCGGCATTTTTCGTTTTCGTCGTTATCTCGGAAACGGTGCGTCGTAGAGCGAAACGGACGTTATTTTCGGACTCGTCGCACTAGACAAACATGTCTAAGGGGTATTATGGATGAACTTTGACCTTGACCCGAAATTTTTTTGCCGAGTCGGCATTTTTCGTTTTCGTCGATATCTCGGAAACGGTGCGTCGTAGAGCGAAACGGACGTTATTTTCGGATTTGTCGCACTAAACAAACATGTCTAAGGGGTATTATGGATGAACTTTGACCTTGACCCCAAATTTTTTTGCCGAGTCGGCATTTTTCGTTTTCGTCGATATCTCGGAAACGGTGCGTCGTAGAGCGAAACGGACGTTATTTTCGGACTCGTCGTACGAGACAAACATGTCTAAGGGGTATTATGGATGAACTTTGACCTTGACCCGAAATTTTTTTGCGGAGTCGGCATTTTTCGTTTTTGTCGATATCTCGGAAACGGTGCGTCGTAGAGCGAAACGGACGTTATTTTCGGACTCGTCGCACTAGACAAACATGTCTAAGGGGAATTATTGATGAACTTTGACCTTGACCCGAAATTTTTTTGCCGAGTCGGCATTTTTCGTTTTCGTCGATATCTCGGAAACGGTGCGTCGTAGAGCGAAACGGACGTTACTTTCGGACTCGTCGCCCTAGACAAACATGTCTAAGGGGTATTATGGATTAACTTTGACCTTGACCCGAAATTTTTTTGCCGAGTCGGCAGTTTTTGTTTTCGTCGATATCTCGGAAACGGTGCGTCGTAGAGCGAAACGGATGGTATTTTCGGACTCGTCGCCCTAGACAAACATGTCTAGCGGGTATTATGGATGAACTTTGACCTTGACCCGAAATTTGTCGACATTTTTCATTTTCGTCGATATCTAGTATTATAAATTATTCATCACACCGAAATGCCTCCAAGGCATCTTTAGGCCTTGACGTCTAGTTATTTGTTACTATTACATATTGCATGTATCAAACAGAATAATTAAGGCATTTCGGCAGAAATGCCTTTATGGTTTTAGCAGAATTTTTTTTTTTTTTTTTTTTCTTCTTCCGCCACTTTTGGTTTCCGGACGATAACTTTAGATTGCCTTGACGGATCCTGGTCAAATTTTCACCACAAGTCAGAAATGATATGTGGAAGAACCCTATTCTTTTTGAGCCGGATCCGAGGTCCGTGAGGTCCGTGAGGATGAAATCAAGGCTAATTTTGAGACTTGGTTTCCGGACGATAACTGGAAAAATATTTACGCAATAGTTGCAGAACTCTGCATGGAGGTTTATATGCCACCAGGGAAGAACCCTATTGATTTTGGGATCGATCCGTCAAACGACCTTTGACCTAGAGGTCGAAATAATTTTTTGCTGATTCATCCTTGAGGCTTCCTGCATATCTCAGAAACCGTGCGTCGTAGAGCGAAACAGACGTTATTTTCGGACTCGTCGCCCTAGACAAACATCTCTAGGATGTATTATTTTTTTTGATCCGGCTCCGAGGTCCGTGAGGTCCTTGAGGATGAAATCGAGGCTGATCTTGAAACTTGGTTTCCGGACGATAACTCGAAAAATATTCAGGCAATAGTTGCAGAATTTTGCACGGAGGTAGAACCCTATATCAACAGGGAAGAACCCTATTGATTTTGGGATCGATACGTCAAACGACCTTTGACCTAGAGGTCAAAATAATTTTTTGCTGAGTCATCCATGAGGCATCCTGCATATCTCGGAAACGGTGCGTCGTAGAGCGAAACGGACGTTATTTTCGGACTCGTCGCCCTAGACAAACATGTCTAAGGGGTATTATGGATGAACTTTGACCTTGACCTTGAATTTTTTTGCCGAGTCGGCATTTTTCGTTTTCGTCGATATCTCGGAAACGGTGCGTCGTAGAGCGAAACGGACGTTATTTCCGGACTCGTCGCCCTAGACAAACATGTCTTAGGGGTATTATGGATGAACTTTGACCTGGACCCGAAATTTTTTTGCCGAGTCGGCATTTTTCGTTTTCGTCGATATCTCGGAAACGGTGTGTCGTAGAGCGAAACGGACGTTATTTTCGGACTTGTCGCCCTAGACAAACATGTCTAGAGGGTATTATGGATGAACTTTGACCTTGACCCGAAATTTTTTTGCCGAGTCGGCATTTTTCGTTTTCGTCGATATCTCGGAAACGGTGTGTCGTAGAGCGAAACGGACGTTATTTTCGGACTTGTCGCCCTAGACAAACATGTCTAGAGGGTATTATGGATGAACTTTGACCTTGACCCGAAATTTTTTTGCCGAGTCGGCATTTTTCGTTTTCGTCGATATCTCGGAAACGGTGTGTCGTAGAGCGAAACGGACGTTATTTTCGGACTCGTCGCCCTAGACTGACAAGTCAAGGATGAACTTTGACCTTGACCCGAAATTTTTTTGGTATTATGGATGAACTTTGACCTTGACCCGAAATTTTTTTGCCGAGTCGGCATTTTTCGTTTTCATCGATATCTCGGAAACGGTGCTTCGTAGAGCGAAACGGACGTTATTTTCAGACTCGACGCCCTAAGCTAACATGTCTAAGGGGTATTATTGATGAACTTTGACCTTGACCCGAAATTTTTTTGCCGAGTCGGCATTTTTCGTTTTCGTCGATATCTCGGAAACGGTGCGTCGTAGAGCGAAACGGACATTATTTTCAGACTCGTCGCCCTAGACTAACATGTCTAAGGGTTATTATGGATGAACTTTGACCTTGACCCGAAATTTTTTTGCCGAGTCGGCATTTTTCGTTTTCATCGATATCTCGGAAACGGTGCTTCGTAGAGCGAAACGGACGTTATTTTCAGACTCGACGCCCTAAGCTAACATGTCTAAGGGGTATTATTGATGAACTTTGACCTTGACCCGAAATTTTTTTGCCGAGTCGGCATTTTTCGTTTTCGTCGATATCTCGGAAACGGTGCGTCGTAGAGCGAAACGGACATTATTTTCAGACTCGTCGCCCTAGACTAACATGTCTAAGGGTTATTATGGATGAACTTTGACCTTGACCCGAAATTTTTTTGCCGAGTCGGCATTTTTCGTTTTCGTCGATATCTCGGAAACGGTGCGTCGTAGAGCGAAACGGACGTTATTTTCGGACTCGTCGCCCTAGACAAACAAGTCTATGGGGTATTATGGATGAACTTTGACCTTGACCCGAAATTTTTTTGCCGAGTCGGCATTTTTCGTTTTCGGCGATATCTCGGAAACGGTGCTTCGTAGAGCGAAACGGACGTTATTTTCGGACTCGTCGCCCTAGACAAACATGTCTTAAGGGTATTATGGATGAACTTTGACCTTGACCCGAAATTTTTTTGCCGAGTCAGCATTTTTCGTTTTCGTCAATATCTCGTAAACGGTGTGTCGTAGAGCGAGACGGACGTTATTTTCGGACTCGTCGCCCTAGACAAACATGTCTAATTGGTATTATGGATGAACTTTGACCTTGACCCGAAATTTTTTTGCCGAGTCGGCATTTTCTTTTAATAATATAAACGAAAAAATAAGCCTATTTGACATGGGGAGGTTATATTTTGTCCAGCATGTTCACTGTACACTCGGCATGAATGGAATTACTTATAGAGTAATGGGTGTTTAATTTTCTTCCCTATACTAGAATAACTGTGTGTATGTCAGGCTCCAGTCATTTGTGGATATCAAAAAGTTTCTGATGCATTCAAATAAATCTGTTAACATATGAAAAATACCTATAGCCGTGGTAAGGAAAAAATATGTATATATTTCTTGTTTGAATGTTCAACAAGTGAATTTATTAATAAGCAAAGATATGTCATTGTACCAGTTCAATATTTGGAAGAAAATAATGTTGGGCAATATTTAATTTTTTTCTGTGCTTGCAAGCATTAATTTGAACGAAAATTGCATAATTTGAACTATTCACCATCCAGCATCAGGCATTCAAAAGTCCTTTGCGTTTTGGAACATAAGGCGCCAAAGTTCTAGAATATACGCACGAATACGGCATAACTTACTATTATATACTCGTATACAGTAGTGAGCATACTGATTCAAGTATGCATGTTCGCGTGACGCTATACAGAAATCTACTTTTTTCTAGAGTATCCTGCTTGCATGAAATTACGGTACCGGGCGGCCGTTGTCATGGAGTCGCGTTGTGATGTCTCGCAGTTCCAGTCTCGTTGTTTGTCCACGACACAAAAAAGACTGATGAATGTTATCTAGCTGCCGTATTCATGTTATATACTCGAATAAAAAATGCAATAACCGATTGAGGAACGCTCGTGAAACCATATTGCGAAACGGTGCTTCGCAAAAAAAAAAAAATCACTGAGCGGTGAAATTCGCTCCCAGATCGCTAGGGGTTTCCTGTCTAAAAAAACTTCCGGTCAAAATTCGCAGAGATGAAAATTGTGATCATAGTAGCTGGGACTATCTTTAGTTTCTGCTGCTTTCAGTGCTTTGGTGTTATTTTCTCGGACATGCAATACCATTAGACGCAGTTCGGCGCGCTTCGCGCGCCTCGCTGCGTTATAATTGGCGGAAGTAATCATAAGTTGATTGACATGAAAGTGAGAGGGAGCTACTCTCGTACTGCGTAAATGGTATGATGTTGTCAGCTGTGTATTTTGACCTGGATCTAGACCCAATAGTATCCCGTACGGTATACGTGCAGATCGAGCGTGTTATGTATATCTATCCACTCACTGATTCAGCGCACGTCATACTGAGTCAGTGATTCACGCAATACAATGTACTGCAGGAATCACTGTACTGTCACCTGATAAATGTGCTCTGAAACTCCTGATCATATACATAACTGATAACACTTACCCATGACATTATGGAGTGTTTTATTGTCACATAAATCCGCCAGTTTCTCATAGATTTCTTATAATCTTGTGTCCTACATGTGATTATTTCACCATCAAGTATATTCGTGTATCTATAATATAGTTTACATTTATATATCTGTAAGGCCGATCACTCAAACAACATGTTCATGCAAGTATGTTGAATGTAAAAAAAAAATCACCAGATGGTGGATGTTCTGTGTCAGTACTAGTTAATAACAAACATGTTAGGTGCAGGATACCCCCCCCCCCCTTCCCACTGCTTTAGGCCCCGAGAGGGGCGGTACACGTTCTGTGTGGCTGGCGAAGCCTGTTACAAACATGCATATGCTATACATGTATGCAATATATTGGAATCTTATTACATTCTGATGACCCTCATCAGATATCAATATCGCAAGTATTCACTTGATGACTTACAAAGGGTGCACATTTTTTTCGATTAAAGTTTCAAAAAGTCTTTACTAGTGCATACTTTATCGGATACAATTTTCAACAAATGTCTTTTTGCGTATTTATGATGACCCTCATCAGATATCAATATCGAAAGTATTTGCTTGATGACTTACAAAGGGTGCACATTTTTTCGATTAAAGTTTCAAAAAGTCTTTACTAGTGCATACTTTATCGGATACAATTTTAAACAAATGTCTTTTTGCATATTTTCTGGGTAACAATTTTCAACAATTGTCTTTGGGCATAATCCATAGACTTGATTTCCAATCAAGCTACTGATTTCATATTAAATAATTTGTATATCAAGTACTATCAGTCTTGAATCACCAGCGATAAGAAAAAATGAGGAAATATCAGTATTGGTGTCATACTGATATGGATATCAATTTTCTAAAAATTCTTTGTGCTTATTCTATGGGCCTGACTTACCATCAAGTCACTGTTTAAATATTAAAATTTGTATAATACTATATGTACTATAGCCATTGGAATGCCAGTAATATAATCCTGAGGGAATATCTGTCTTGATGTCACGGACTACTAGCCTGACTCAGACAAAACCACCTGCTGGTACCCTCACACTTTGGTAAAGAAATACATGTACATCACAGAAATATCCCCCACTACACAAAATTCTTTTTTAACATCAAGTCATAGAAGCATGATCGGAAGCAATCAATGCCAACTTGATAAACAATATCAGATAATGTTGATGAGCTACAGGAACTTTGTGTTCTAACCACATAAATTTAAATACACATTGTACATATCAACAACACCAGCATCGGGTAATTTGTATATACGTTGTATGGGAACGATGAATAGACAAATGTATCAGTACGGTAACTCTGAGGGGATACTTGTGCACATGGACTTCTGGGATGGGTGTAGACTCTGGGGGTATGGAGTGGGGATCATTACATGATGGCAACTGTAAATTTGGACCAAGTCAGGAATGATAGAAATTTTGACTTTTCTAAACTATATGATAACAATGATGTTGAAGCTGAGGAGTACCAAGAATCACCAAACAATTTTTCTAATTTGAGTGATTGTAAATACATTGACCCAACTGATTTTTCCAGCCTAACTGAAAACCTTCAAAAAAGTATGTCTTTCTTTCATATAAATTGCTGTGGGTTATCATCTAAATGGGAAAACTTCAATGAGTTACTAGGTATGATGTACGAAAATAACAAATTTACGTTTGATATGATAGGAATGAGTGAAATATTTGATTGTGATAAAGACTCTCGTATCCATTTGCCAGGCTATCACAAATTATTGACTCGAAATCGACCTGACAGCAACAGAGGGGGTGTTGGTTTATTTATTAAATCAGAAATCAATTACAAACAACGAGATGATCTAAGTGTCTTCATACCGCATACATATGAGTCTCTATTTATAGAAATCATTTCCAACAGTAAACATTCAAATAAAATTGGGGGAGTAATATACAGACCTAATACTCAACCTCAAGCAGATCTAGAAATATTCTCGACCACTTTACAAGATACAATAGACAAAATTAATTTAGAAAATAAGGCTTGCACAATTATGGGTGACATGAATATTGATTTATTGAAATACAATACTCATATTAAAACAAATGAATATATTGATGAATTATTTTCGCGAGGTTTTATTCCCACAATTACAAAACCTACACGAATTACTCATTCTTGCGCCACCTTAATTGATCATATTTATACCAATCAATGTCATCAAAAGTTAACATCAGGAATAATAGTCACCGACATGTCTGATCACTTTGGTGTATTTTTACTGGAAGTAATGAACAGACCCACAAAATCTAATAATGATCCATCCATCCAAAGAATAATTTCACAGAAAAATATACACAATCTCGAACGTCAACTAAATAGTCTAGATTACAGCTCTATTCTGCAATGTAACTCTGCAAATGAAGCATATGACACTTTTTCCACAATGTATAAGAATGAATTTAATAAAGCATGTCCTCTAGTTTCTATTAAGAAGAATAAAAAGTACTTTAAACGAGAACCTTGGATGACTGAAGGGATTATGACATCAATGCGACATAAAACTAAACTACTGAAAAAAAAACTAAATAATCCTACTGAGGTCATAATCAATCAGTATAAATCCTATGTAAATTGGTACAACAAATTAAAACGTCTCATGAAAATAAATTATTATTCTGACATAATAGAGCTGAACAAGAATGACATCAAAAAAACTTGGGACACATTGAAAAAAATTATTGGCAAACAACCGAACAAACATAATATTCCACAATCCTTCCAAATTGAACGAGCAACTGTAACGGACAAACAAGAAATAGCTGAATCGTTTAATAATTACTTCTCATATATTGGCAAAAAAACAAGTGAGAATGTAAGAAAAACAGATAAACAATTCACTGAATATTTGAATGCCCCGAATAAAAACAGTATTTTCATTGAACCAATAGAATCCACAGAAGTCTTAAACATTGTAAACAAGCTAAAACCTAAGACCAGCTCGGGTCAGGATGAAATTTCAGCCAAAGTCATTAAAGGTACAATAAACAGCGTTCTAACTCCTCTCACTCACATAATTAATATCTCACTAAGTACGGGAATTTTTCCACAACAATTAAAAAGAGCCAAAGTTATTCCAATATACAAAACTTCAGATCATGATATAATAACAAATTACAGACCAGTCAGCTTGCTGCCTGCATTCTCGAAAATTTTTGAAAAAGTAATGTACCATAAAATAACCAGTTTTTTTGACAGCCAAAATCTTTTCTACAGACATCAATACGGTTTCCGAAAAAAACACAGTACTGTGCATCCCATAATCCACTTACTGAATCAATGCGCCGAATCCCTAAATAGCACGCCTAAACAATCAACTCTGTCAGTACTCTGTGATTTATCTAAAGCCTTTGATGTTATAAATCATGATATTTTACTAAAAAAATTAGATATCTATGGAATTCGAGGTAGGGCAAATGACTGGATTCGAGACTACTTGACAAACAGAGAACAATTTGTTGAAATTGACATTTCTAATAGATCAAGTATCAAAAACATAAAATGTGGAGTTCCACAGGGATCAATTTTGGGGCCACTTTTGTACTTAATATATGTAAATGATATTCCAAACTGTACCTCAGCCAACATTCTGTCATTCGCAGATGACACAACACTATTTTTATCCAATTGTGACATAATACAATTATTTCAAGATGCAAATATTGAGGTTAACAATTTATATGAATGGTTTTGTTCCAACAAACTTCAATTGAATGCCACCAAAACAAAATTCATTATATTCAACAACCAATATGAAAAACAAATTAGGAATCATCTTCAAATTTTCATTGATAATATAGCCTTAGAACAAATAGGAACGAATTTCAGAGAAACATGTACCAAATTTCTAGGACTTCATTTGGATGAAACCCTATCATGGAAGTACCATATATCACATATCCAAAAAAAAATTGCTAAGGCATTATTTCAAATCAAGCAAGTAAAACATATTCTACCAATCCACTCATTGCAAACCCTTTATTATTCAATGATACATCCTCATATACTCTATGGTATACTGGCATGGGGTAACACAGCACCTAGTCATGTTAATAAACTAGTAAACATACAAAAACGAGCTATAAGAATTATCAATAAGTCCAACTATAGGAGTCACACCGAACCCTTATTCAAACGGTCAAATATTCTCAAAATTTCTGACCAATATATATATGAGACAATCCTATTTATGTATGATTATCATCTAGGGAAATTACCTTCATCTTTCGAAAATATGTTCAAACTCACAAGAAATGTACAAGTGAATTATGAAACCAGGCAATCAGGTCATCTCTATATTGAGCGATGTGACTCATCTGCAGCTAGAAGATTACCCCTATATAATTATCCCATATTATGGAATAAATGGCTCCCGAAATTAGCATCTGATCAATCTAGGTATACCTTGAAAAAAAGCTTTAAAAAACAATTACTATCATCATACTCTGAATCTTTAAAATGTTCAAACAAATGGTGTCAAAATTGTAATAAATAAAATCATTTATAATATATTCCTGTTTATTCTTGGTCTTTACCAAATATCGATACCCCTCCCCGCTCCCTCCTCTGCCCCTCCTCGATGTCCGTGTGCGCCCCCCTTTAGCTTCACCAGTACCCATTACCTTTTGTCTCACTCTGCCCATTATGGTTTATACATAAATAGATATTTTTTTTCATGTACATACACAGTATTCGCTATATATATATATATTCAGTCATAGTAACATCATCATTGTTAGGTATATATCAGGTGTATAATCCATATTTTATTTAATAGTTTCTGATGTTAATGTTTTGTATCGTCGTATGTAAATAATTATAAATAGCTATTTTCATAATATTACTTGTACTTGTGGGGCCAAATGGAAGACAGCTTTCAGCTAATTTGGTCCCTCAGTTTTTGTTTCTTTCTTCCATTCATTTAATATTTATATACTTTTGCCATTGTTTACCCCACAGCTGTATGGAAAGTTAAAAACTGAATAAAATCTATCCTATCCTATCCTATCCTAACCAATCTTGATTGGGTGGTACTGTATAATTATAAGAAAGCGATTGACAAAATGAAAAGTGTATTGAAAATACATGCCAAACGTAATTTAACATTGATGGGTAAGGTCACTATTGTAAAATCATTAGCTATTCCACAATTAGTACACATACTATCAGTGTTACCGTCCCCAAATAAACAACAAATTAAAGATATATATGACGTTCTTAAATCTTTTATTTGGGATGGGAAAAGATCTAAAATTGCATGGTCAAAATTAACCCTCAGTCATGAACAGGGCGGTCTCAATTTAACAGATCTGGATGTTTTTTTCGGGGCATTAAAGATTAGCTGGGTAAAAAGAATACAATCCCCGGGATCGTGGCAAATGTTATTTGAGGAAACCATCTGTCGAAATAGGAATATGTTGTGGGAACTTGATAAAAAATCTCATCTAAATATAAAGGGAAGAACACACAATAGATTTTGGAAAGAAGTTTTGGAATATTGGATAAATTTTCTATATGAAGACATGCATGTTGACACTATTAGAAACATAATGAATTACCCAATTTGGGATAGTTTCTGGAACAATAACTTAAATGTAAATGCCGATAGAAATAATTTATTATTAGGGAATATCGTTTATGTAAAAGACCTAGTTACAGAAACTGGACGTTTCTATACATACACAGAATTCAAACAAATTACACAAACAAAAATAACATTTCTTGACTATCATGCTATGATTAAATCTATTCCCATTAACTGGAAAGATATAATGGTTTCTAACCAAATAGTTAAATCTGAGTGTGTCCTAACAACTAACCCTGTAGAGATTGTAAGAAATACCCCTAAACCAACAAAGTATGTGTACAAACAAATTATGAAAAGAGTGAAAATAATCAATACAAATGAACACAAGTGGGAAGAAATTTTCCAACATAGCCTAGATTGGACATTTATCCACTCTCTACCACACTTTTGTACATTAGATCCCAAATTGCAAGATTTTCAATTAAAAATTTTACACAGAATCCTTCCATGTAATAAACATCTATTTATCTATAAGTTACGTGATTCAGATAAATGCTACTTCTGTGGCAATGATATAGAAACATACTGTCATCTGTTTCATGACTGTATCATAGTAAAAAGCTTCTGGAGAGAAGTCAGTGACTGGTTTGGCCCAGAGATAAATCTATACCAGTATATTAGTAGGGAAGATATTGTTTTGGGAACGAAAGTTGAGAAAAACTTGATATTGATAAATCATTTGTTGTTGTTAGGAAAAAAGTTTATATATAATACTAGATGTAAAAACAAAAGTTTATCTCTGACGGGCTTTGTGAACAATGTGAAATCATGTTTCAATTTGGAAATGCATATAGAAAAGAATAGTACGATTAAGAAGAAAAGTAATTTCAATTTATGTCTAAAATGGGCACTTTTGAAAGACCAACTGATGTGATATGCAAAATAGTGCCTCTCTTTTTTAATTTATCCCCTGGCAGAGGAAGTTGATGATATGATAGAAGTATATATAACAATTGTAGAGTGTAAAGTGTATAAGTGCAAAATGCCAACTAGCTACATAATGTGTGTAGATGTATGTTCTTTTTCTCATTTTCTTTTTTGGATCAGATAGGAGCATTCAAATATATGAACATTTGTGTATGTGAATTTTGTCAATAAACCTTAAAAAAAAGAAAAAAAAAAAAGAAATGATATATGCTGAACATTTTCGTGACCTTGAATTGACCAATGACCTTATTTTCAAGGTCACGGGACAAAAGGCTAATATCTAAAATATATATTGTACGGTAAGGTTTTTTTTTGCCCGTGGGCTAATTTTTAGTGTTCTTTTATTTTTGCTTTTTATCAAAATGGAGGCCATTTTTTTTATGAATACCGGAAAATTTCGCACTTTTGCTTTACCTCAACTGTATCACCACTTTCAAGATTTTTCTTTCAATATATTTCCATTTCCCATATGTACTTTTGTGACTTGTATAAATTGTGATGCTTTTAAATTGGCTGTCTGCATGTGGCGGCCATTTTGAATCTTTGAAATGTTCTAAGAGTTTACTCCATATAACTTTGATTATGAAAAAAATTGGGTCCAAAGTGAAAAAAAATGCAGCAGGGGTGGGTGGAAATGGATCAAAACAGATAGTGACCAGGTTTGAAACCAATATTGTTTGTCAAAATGTCCACCACACACAAACCAGCGATCAATGGCAAAAAATCTCATACATGTGCGGCGATTCCGCCCAAAGATCACAGCAGGAGATTCTTTGTAAACACTACTCTTGTTTTTCGCCGCTTCGTGTTCAACGCAACGCTCTCTAATCCTCTCGCCCCATTGTACTGTATCAATGGTTTTACGTCATTCCTTCGTTTCTCGTGCTTCAGGGGTTATAAATACTCAGGAGCCGTCTTGTTCAGTGGAGTTGTCTCAGAGCTGGGCAAGGCAAAAGGACGACGGAGGGCTCGGCCATGAGCTCTACGTCCCATCTCACCAGCTAAGGCCCGCGAGGGCCCTGGGGACGACTACCAATAAGGGGCCCAGGAGGGGGACCGTGATGATTCGGGGCTCGTCCATGTGATCACTAGTCTCTCGCCCTGGGATGGTGCGACACAGGCTCTGGCAGACTGTCGGGCTGTCCCGGGTTCCATCCCTGCGGTAGTGCCGTCGGCGAGGCCGGCCAGCAACATGGCCGTGGACGTGCGCGAGTTCTCTGGTGCCGCTTCCATGGCACCTCAGGCTCCGCACAGGGCTAAATTGCCATAACTATATATAATGCATGTTGATATTGGTGATGATGATGATGCGGATGATGATGAGGGGGATGATGATGTGTTATGATGTGATGTATGACGGCCAGACTCGTCCGGACGGAATGTTACCTGGTTGTAGTTCTAGTAATTATGACGCCTGCCGCGTGCGCCCTGTGCGCCGCGGGCGTCAAACATTACATACTAGTATGTCACAAAAGTACATGGGGAATATTTTGAAACAAAAATCTCGAAGTAGTCATACAGTTTTTGAGAGAGAAGTAGCCGAAGTATAAATTTGGCAGTTTTCTGTCTGAAAACATTTTCATGTGCAGAATTTCAGGAAGATTTAATTGTATTTAAAGGTTGAATATTTTCTGTATGGAGTCATTATGTGGAACAACAATTATTTTCATGTTTCTTAATATTATGCTGTACTGGTTTCAATGAGCTCATTATCTTCCAGTGACTCATATGACGTCATCATTGCTCATTTGCATATTTGCATATGACCTCGAAATGTAGATAGGACATGTCATAAACAAACCTCCGTAAAATAGTGACTATTCAAGATATTTCATTTTTGTAAAAACGGAAATGATCCCCAGACTTCCGTCTTTGATATTGACACTCAACTAAAAAAAGGTATTTTTTCACTCTAGTTAGGCTTTAAAGATAGAAATGTTGACAACAATGGACAATTGATGATGGCCGAAGACGGATGACATATGCATTGCCATGGCAATAGGTTATTGAGCCATAAGTCCGGTAACCTGAAACGTCTAATGATATACCTTGAATAGTTTGTTTCCACATAGTGCATAAAACAGTGAAATCATTATCCATGTGCGTGTACACAGAAAAATATACAATATGGACAGAAATGGGTTAAAACGACACAGAAATGCACAGTTTGGGAAAGTAAAGTGAAAATGGAATGTGTGATATGACTGAATACCTAAAAATATGTCGAAGAGGGAGGTATTTTTGCAGTTTTTAGGTTAATGAACCATGGTTTAATTTTGACGCCCAATTTCTGATTTTGGCAGCCATTTTCTCAAAATCTGTTCAGACATTGTTTTCCAAAATCTTGCATTAGATTTCAATTATGTTCCTCTGTGACTTGCTTGTTCACAATTTTGTGCGTGGTGGTCATTTTGATTTTTCGACAGATAAGCAATTTTTCTTTGTCGAAAACCAAGTTATTATATGTTTTGAGTCAATTCCAGCAAAACACCCAAATATTGGTGTTCATCATTGAAATGTTTTTTTTTTAAGTGTTGAAGAAAATGTCGTCCACGTTTTCCTTCCTGGTGCTGTATGGAGTAAACACGTCGACATGTTGTACAAGAGGGCCTTTGCATTTCATTATGCAAGGAAATTATGCATTAAATGCAAAATATTCAAAATAGTTTCTATGCGGAACATGCATGACGCATGTTGTTTCAGGCTTTCCATAGAAATATTTGTTTTTATTTTCCCGAGGGCACATCTGTTCTTCATATTCAATGGTCCCGCCAAAATGGAACTGGTAAGAAATATGATGATTTGATGTTTTTGTGCATGCTCAAAAATAGGATTTGCTTGTAGTGTATGTGGTAATAGATATATATCAGAAGAATGTACACTTTCAACAAGGATCTATTGTGACATAAACGACGGATTATTCGATGACCCGGAAAATTTCTTTGCCTTTGGGTGACGTTACAATGCAAATTTATTCCGCGAGGATTTTTAACTCGCGTGAAGATTATCATTAAAGCACACAGAGGACCAAGTTCGAAACAAATGTCATTAGTAGTTGCTTAGTATCTTCTCCAGTTGTTCGTCAAGGCCTAAAATGCTGGCCAAATCGTGATATACTGGTAGTCACATGCTAACTTGTCACACTGTTTGATATAGGCCTACAAGTAGTCCCCACCATGACTGCCTTACCGTGGACTTGAAAAAAAATCATCGTCCACGTCTTTGTGGTCTGTGCGCCATACCCTCCCCCTTCCTACCCCCTCCCCCAGGCCACCCCCGCCCCCAAACACACCATCACCAATAAAATGTACACGTACAGTCCTGCATTTGATAGAAAAACTCACAAGACCGACGTGTGGCTCTTCGAACAGCTGATTTCCAGGTTGGAGAGGGCCACTGCTGGGGCTAGGGTTATCGAGGTTAGAGTAAAATGAGGGAGAAATTGTTCAAACAATGTGCATTGCAAAGTGCGCGTGAAATCCTTTCTTGGTTGCATGGTCAGCACATTGAATGATGCGTGTATTTTCTTTCAATATAATGAATACAATGTTGTATTTCAGGTGATATAGATGTAGATATGGCGTGTTTGAAGCTGGAGGTTGAGGAAATCGATGAACAAATTTTCAACGTGGATCCAGCAGTGACTGTTAAAACAGAGGAACTAGAAGACACAAAAGATTTAATAGCCAAAAATGAGGTGGATCCTGGAAGTAACGCCAAGTCTGATTGTGGGTATGGAAACGTTATAACGATAGCACCCCTGGGGTATGTGCTGGCAAAGGATGAATTAGCTCGACCCAGTGCAGCATGCAATGAGTCTGTCAGTGTTGACACTCCTGAACAAGATGTTTCTCGTCAACTGAACTCTGCTCATGGCACTGACACTCAGCCAGTGGAACCTGTCGGGACAACAGCTTGTGTACATCAGAGGCCACCAAAAACATCAAACAGCAGGTGCGTGTTAAAAAAAATCTCCTTATCATATCTAATAATATCTAATAGTGTATATTAGTATGATTATTAGGGAAGGCGGGATATGTGAAGCACGCGGCAGGGAAAATTAATGTAAAATAAGAGTGAATTATTCAGTCATACATTTTTGAGTCATGTGCATATTACTGTACACATTAGAAGTAGATCACACCGGTCTGAAACATTTATTCGTGACATTTTGATAAATATCCAGGCGGCGAAGATATTGTGTCTGTGTCCACATGTTTTAGGGACAATGGGTATCAGAGGGATACATGGTACATGGTCATCAGCGACCGATAGTGTTTAGTTTGATATACTACATGCACATTTAACTGGCTGTGGGTTTCTTCTGTAATAATAAAAATAAGAAATGTGTGTAAACCCAACATGATTTAATATTTGCTCCAAGTCTGCAAAATAGTTCGTATAACTTATGACTATTTTTATTTTCAAGTTCATCAACCGAAGCAGAATCTATGGAGAGCACATCCCATTCACAGCCAGCTACATCATACCAAGGGACCGCCAGCAGTGAAAGTAACCCTGTGACAGACAGCAACATACACACACGGAATAAGCGGTACCCGTGTAGTTTGTGTGGAAAGTCTTTCATGCACTTGTCTCTGGTGAAAGAACACTCTGTATTACACACCAGAGAGAAACAGAGAAAGTGTAAAATTTATGGTGAATCTTTCGTACTCCCTGTTAATTCAACACAACATTCTTTAAGACATATGGGTGAGAAACCTCACAAATGTCAAACTTGCGGCAGCGCTTTTGCACGGAAAATATACCTCAAAAGACACTCATTGATTCATACTGGAAGCAAACCATTCAAGTGTAAAATTTGTGATAAAGGCTTCACAACATCCTCCCGCCTGAAGCACCATTTAACAACACATACAAGTGAGAAACCTCACAAGTCGCAAACTTGTGTAAAAACTTTTGCAGTACAAAGAAAACTAAAAATACACTTATTGACACAAACTGAAAAGAAACCATTCGAGTGTGAAATTTGTGGCAAAGCTTTCGCGTCAAAATTAAGCCTAAAAACACACTCATTCACACATATTGAAAAACCATTCAAGTGTAAAGTTTGTGGTAAAGGATTCATAAAGTCTTGCTATCTGAAGCAACATTCGTTAACACACGCAGGCGAGAAACCTCACAAATGTCAAACCTGTGGAAAATGCTTCTCGATACAAACAAACCTGAAAAGACACTCTTTGATGCATGGAGAAAAGCCATTCAAATGTAAAATTTGTGCAAAAGGTTTCACAATATCTTCCAAGCTCAAACAGCATTCGTTAACACATACAGGTGAAAAACCTCACAAATGTCAAACTTGTGGCAAAGCCTTTTCAACACAAGGTAACCTCAAGAAACACTTATGGATACACACTGATGAGAAGCCATTCGAGTGTGAAATTTGTGGCAAAGGATTTACAGACTTCTGTTATCTTAAGGACCATTCGCGCACACATACAGGTGAGAAACCTTACAAATGTGAAATTTGTGGTAACGTTTTTGTTTCAAAAAGAGCCCTCCGAAGCCACTCATTAATACATACACGGAAGACACTTCCCAAATGTCAAACTTGTGGCAAAACTTTTATGGATCCAAAATACCTCAAAAGACACATATTGACACATACCGGACAGGAGCCGTTCAAGTGTGAACGTTGTGGTAAAGGGTTTACACTGGTTGGTCACCTGAAAGAACATTTATTAACTCATACACACACACGTGAGAGATCTCACAAATGTCAAATATGTGGCAAGGCTTATTTAAGAAACAAATCCCTCAAAAAACATTCGTTGACACACACTGGAGAGAAGACAGTCAAGTGAAAATAAACGTCTTGCGAAGGTTGTACAGTTTCACAAGATGTATAGTGATATGGATTATTACGTTTATATACTTATGGAAAATCACACACACACGAGCAGCAGATTTTTGTTTGGTTCACCTCATTCACGTTGAATGATCCATGTTAAAATATGACTATTCATAGCTTCGAGTAAACAAAGTGAATCAGCCTGATTGTAAAGTGATGAAAGTTCAATTGTTTTTCTCACACCTACTTATTGAAATTTTTCAAAACGTGAAAGTTGTCATTTGTACATTGTATTTTGTACAGCAAATAAATTATATAACGTGGTAATTGTATGTTTGTGGCAACTGTCACTGTCATGGGCTAGGTTTCTCTTGTTGCATGATGCATGATCAAATTTGGTAGATCAGATTGACTAAGCTTGTACTAAACTCTGCATGTTTTGTATGTGCATATACATGTATACCATTCAACAAACATCGTTGTTCTATGACAACTTATTACTCCCCCGCATATTTCATTTAGTCAACTTACTGTAAAAAGCCAGTGACAGTTTATGTTTTGCTGGCTATACTCTGATTTTAGGTTACCGGACCTTTGGTCCGTAACCTATTGGCATGGCGATGCGTCCGGCGTCGTCGTCCGTCGTCGTCGTCGTCGTCGTCGTCGTCGTCGTCGTCAACAATTTTATCTTTAAAGTTTACGATCGAATTTTTCTGAAATTTTGCACAAAAATGCCTAAAAATATTTCGAGAGGGAGGTATTTTTTAGTTTTTTTATTTTCGCATTTTTTTCAAAATGGCGGCCGTTTTCGACGAAAAATGCCTGATTTTGGACTTTGGCGGTCATTTTCTCAAAATCTGTTCAGTAACTTTTTTTTTATTGATGCATAACACTCCTCATATGTACCCCTGTGACATGTATAAATTTCGTTGCGCTTGAATCGCTCGAAGTGGGCCATTTTGGGCCCAAACTCGGCCCAAATGGGACTTTCCCATGTTAAATTCTCCTATGCTTTATAATGGGACACATTAAAGCCTAATATCTCACTTAATATTGAGATTAGAGACTAGGAATCAATTGTGGACATATAGGAAATGATATATGCTGAATATTGTCGTGACCTTGAATTTGACCTCTGACCTTGGTTTCAAGGTCAGAGCGGCCGTTTTCGTCGAAAAATGGCCAATTTTGGACTTCGACGGTCGTTTTCTCAAAATCTGTTCAGTAACTTTTTTTCCTTATTGATGAAAAACACTCCTCATATGTACCCCTGTGACATGTATAAATTTCGTTGCGCTTGAATCGCTTGAAGTGGGCCATTTTGGGCCCAAACTCGGCCCAAATATGACTTTCCCATGTTAAATTTTCCTATGCTTTATAATGGCACACACTAAGCCTAATATCTCACTTAATACTGAAATTAGAGACTAGGAATGAATTGTGGACATATAGGAAATGATATATGCTGAATATTCTCGTGACCTTGAATTTGACTTTTGACCTCATTTTCAAGGTCACAGGACAAAATGGCTAATATCTCGCTTATTATCAACTTTACAGCTTAGGAATCAGTTGTGAACATATAGGAAATGATATATGCTGAATATTCTTGTGACCTTGAATTTGACCTTTGACCTCATTTTCAAGGTCACATGACAAAATGGCTAATATCTCGCTTATTATCGACTTTACAGTTTAGGAATCAATTGTGAACATATAGGAAATGATATATGCTGAATATTTTCGTGACCTTGAATTGACCTTTGACCTCATTTCCAAGGTCGCAGGACAAAATTTGCTAATATATCGCTTATTATCGACTTTACAGCTTAGGAATCGATTGTGAACATATAGGAAATGATATATGCTGAATATTCCCGTGGCCTTGAATTTGAGCTTTGACCTCATTTTCAAGGTCACAGGACAAAATGGCCAATATCTTGCTTATTAGCGACTTTACAGCTTAGGAATCGATTGTGAACATATAGGAAATGATATATGCTGAAAATTCTCGTGACCTTGAATTTGACCTTTGACCTCATTTTCAAGGTCACAGGACAAAACGGCCAATATCTTGCTTATTAGCGACTTTACAGCTTAGGAACCAATTGTGAACATATAGGAAATGATATATGCTGAAAATTCTCATGACCTTGAATTTGACCTTTGACCTCATTTTCAAGGTCACATGACAAAATGGCTAATATCTCGCTTATTATCGACTTTACAGCTTAGGAATCAATTGTCAAACATATAGGAAATGATATATGCTGAATATTCTCATGACCTTGAATTGACCTTTGACCTCATTTCCAAGGTCACAGGACAAAATTGCTGATATCTCGCTTATTATCGACTTTACAGCTTAGGAATCAATTGTGAACATATTGGAAATGATATATGCTGAATATTCTCATGACCTTGAATTTGACCTTTGACCTCATTTTCAAGGTCACAGGACAAAATGGCCAATATCTTGCTTATTAGCGCCTTTACAGCTTAGAAATCAATTGTGAACATATAGGAAATGATATATGCTGAATATTCTAGTGACCTTGAATTTGACTTTTGACCTCATTTTCAAGGTCAACAGGACAAAATGGCTAATATCTTGCTTATTATCGACTTTACAGCTTAGGAATCAATTGTGAACATATAGGAAATGATATATGCTGAATATTCTAGTGACCTTGAAATGATATATTCTGAATATTTTAATGATATTGAATTTGACCTTTGACCTAAATTTCAAGGTCAGTCATTTTATTTTCAAAGTCAGATTACAAAATGGCTTATATCTCGCTTATTATCAAATTTACAGCTTAGGGGTCCATAGTGAACATATAGGAAATGATGTATGCTGAATAGTTTGGTGATCTAGAATTTAACCTTTGATCCCATTTTCAAGGTTAGAGATATGGCGATTTCAGTGGTCACCTTGAATTTGACCTTCAACTTTCTCGGCTTAACTCTGTATATTTCTCCGGTAACCTTTCTAGCCCATTGGGCTAATTTTTCTAACTCGTTTACACAGTTTTTCGCTGATGATTTTGCGATGCTGACTGCTATCGTTCTGTAACTTGGCATACTTACTTAACCTGGGAGTCAAACGGCAATTATTTACCGAATTTCAGACTTCTATCATGAAAATTGAACAAGTTGGCAATCTACACCAATGTTAAATTTAGCCCTGTCATTTAATTCCTCCGTACGCACACAATTTTGTGCATTTGCTCGGTTTTGTAGTGGAGCACTCTCTAAAAATCAACATGTTTGTGAAGAATACACCCCAATGTGTCCTCTGGTCTAAAATTACAACAATACTTCGAATCCTGATGGATGTAAACAGGATCAAATCCTCGAATAAGCTAAGATTCTTGAAATCCCGTTTTTGGCTGAAATTTAGCATTGGGTTAGATTGCCAACTTCATCAATTATTGCGATAGAAGTATGAAATTTGGTAGAAAATCGCCGTTTGTCTCCTAGGTGAAGTATGCCAAGTTATAGAATGATACCATCTAGCATCGCATAGATATCGTCAAAAATCGGTGTAAACAAGTTAGAAAAATCAGAGTATAGTTAATGTGGCGGTGAAGACTGAATTCTGTAATTGCAAATTACAATCTGCAGAATCGGCAGACTTGTATCTTTTGAAAGTTGTGTTCTTCGTGTATTCAATGGTGTAATGGATGTTGTGATTGCAATAAACACAATTGTCATTTTTCCTGGTTTTATAACTCATAGTTTACCGTATTGGTCCTAATAGTGGCACGCGCCCTAATAGTAGAGCACTCCCTCTTGCCCCAAAATATTTGATTTTTGCAACCTTGTAATTCACTTCATATCTTCCTAATAAAGTATTGCGGTGTTCGAATTAACACAGGCATGAATCATAATAAAGGGAATTGAAGGCTATACATGCTATAGGTATATTATTCAGTGATTTTCTTAAATTTGACCTCAAGTTTGACTTCATTTTTTGCGCGCGATACTGCAGGAGGTCTTGCTTGGGCTCGCCGTGCTACTATTAGGACCAATACGGTATACGAGTACATGTATGGCCTGGCCAAAACGCAAAACGAATTTAAGGAAGTAGTTATTTTTGCTTGGTGCAAATCTGAGAACAAGATTTTGGACTGGTTATGAAACACGTTCAGATATTTTGTATCCTGATAGCAATATGTAGTTGGAGTACTATAGTATGATATTGATGGTGGGGGGGGGGGGGGGGGTCATTATCAAATTTTAAAAACTGTTCACAGATGCTTCTAGTCTGTGGTTTGCCAACGTGAAATGTAAGATCCATATCCAATATTGCATTGAATTTATTACATATAACTATTACACGTTCATTTTCTATGAATAGGTACCTGATTTTATTTAATTAGTCCTCGTGTTGGCCCGATAAACAGTTAAATTATTTCAAGCTCTATTCTCTACATAAACGTATATAGGTATATTAGATCTACCATGCAAACGAACTGAAATTAATCCGAGGCACATCCATATCTTTGTTTACTGGTAATTGTCAAATATGTCAAACACTTTTTATGCGGAATATGTCAACGCAGTGCTTGAAAATGTTGTTCCAGGCTTTCCATAGACACCCTGCCTAGTAGATTTTCCCAAGGATGAATTTTTGCCGGATATTCAACAGTTCAGTGGCCCCAGCGAATTTGAGCAGGTAAGGGAATAATCACTGGATTAGTGTATGCGTGTTCCCGGAATTATATTATGATCGTCTATGTAGTAATGAAGATGTCACAATCAGAATACACGTATTTTCCAACAAGTTAATATGAGAGCCGGAATCTTCAACGACCCGGATTGCTTGGGTCGTGTCTAGGGACACTGTACATTGTGACATAAAATGGGGCCGTTTCTGAGAGTTATTTTTTTAACCCCATGTTAGGAACAGATACAAATTTGGTAATTGTTATGAATTACCAAATTATGACATTTTAACATCATTTAGAAATTACACAAAAAGGAAATGGCAAAAATACATGACCATTTTGTGATATTTTAACAATTACCTCTTTTGGTAACTTCAGTCTAATTTTCTTGTTCAGATGCCTGCTGTGAATTGCATGCTGTGTACGGATTGCTATAAACTTGACAAAAGAAAGCTTACATCATAAGGTGTACTCTCAATAGATTTGCAGCAATCCGTACACAGCATGCAATTCACAGAAGGCATCCGAACAAGAAAATTGGACTGAAATTACCAAAATAGGTAATTGCTAAAATATCACAAAATGGTCATGTACTTTTGCCGTTTCTTTTTTGTGTAATTTTTAAATGATGTTAAAATGTCATATTTTGGTAATTCATAACAATTACCCTATTTGTATCTGTGTGAACATAGGATAGCAAACTTGACAGTTGACATGTTGAAACATAGCACCATGTAAAAATCCACGTTTAATATATAGCTGTAGAATTACATAATCTTACAATTTTATTTTTACTATGAAATTAGATATTTTGTGGATACTTGACTTTGCGCAGCTACTGTAGTGTACAACAAATGTTAAATTTCCCCCACCAAATGTTTGAACAGACTTGAAGTCTGGATTTTGTTTTGCTTAACTTTTCCCCCACTTAACAGTTCAGCCACTATGCCCCATAGAAATTCGGTGATAATAGATGAGACATCGTATTTGTTAAGACCTCGGCGAAAGGGAAATTTAATCACCAAATGTTCAATCACCAGAGTTCACCTCGGAGGTACGTCTATTCCTGAAAGATTTGTATGATAGTTTATATCAGTTTATTAATATTAACTAACTGGTGAGACTTAAAAAAATAAAGCTTCAAAAATTATTTAGAAATATTATTTTTTCAATCTACAAGAAATTGCAGACATTTTGTATCGTAATGTTTTGAAAATTCAACGGAAAACTATTTTCAGTAATTTCTCACGGTACAGTTCCAACATTGCTGTAGAAAACTTTTTTATTTTGGGCAATTGGGTGGGGCGGATTTCATCATCAGCGGATCCCACAGGGGACCTCCAAATAATCACAACAAACATAAATCCACGAAGGATCTAGTTCTCAGGATCCGCCTAATGCTGGGTTTGCACGGGTCTGGCAAATATGTGTAGCGATTTTGCCCGAAGATCGCGGCAGGTGATTCTTTCTAAATACGCTTGTTTCTGGCCTTTGTTTTGGACGCTTCTGTTCGAAGCACGCGCTGCTTAGCAACACCCTCCAACTCTCTCGCCCAGTATGCTGTAACAATGGTCTTACGTCACTTCCCTCGTTTCTCGTGCTTCAGGGACTATAAATACTTTGGAGCCGTTTTGTTCAGTGAAGTTGTCTCCGAGCTGAGGAAGGCGAGAGAACGACGGAGGGCTCGGCCATGAGCTCTACATCCTCGCTCTCTGGCTAAGGCCCTCGCGGGCCCCTGGGGACAATTTCCATAGGGGGCTCAGGTGGGGAAGAGCTTGATGACTCGGGGGCGTATGCCCTCTGGATCACCGGTCTCCCACCTTGGATGGTGCGATACAGGCTATGGCGGACCGTTGGGCTGTCCGGGGTTCCATCCCCCGCCGGCCTTATAGTTAACACCACGGTGATGATCCTGTATCTGAGTGGTGTCCACATGTCTGGGCTCGCTGGGCGGGCTGCTACCTGGTTAACGTTCTGATGATAGAGTAGGCACTGCGCCCGCAGTGACCCTTGGTGAGCGGTCTATCCGCGAGGATCCGAGGATAGCGGGCGTGCGTCCGCCGTGACCCGTGGTGAGGACTATCCTCGAGGATTCCGGATAACAGACGACGTTAAAACTTTACATTTGCATGACTAGATTCGGATCGATAGGGATAGGAGAGTTGTTGGTGAGTTGTATCAACAGGAGTCGACCAGTTAGCAGTGTGCTCCAGCCAGTCGAGTAATGATCATGACCCTGATCGATCGGTCTGACTTGTAGATGTATGACGATGGATATAGGCAATAAAGAACATTACATTGCGCAACCGCCTTTTAAAAATCCTATGTTGTGGTCGAACCTGTGTTACATAATGATGAAAAGAGAGAAAATTTCAAACATTGGTTGATGTAGATCAAACGTAAATTATTAGTTTTATCAATGGCAATTATGAACATAAATGTACATGATATTGAAAACTATATATGGACCCAATACATATAACTATCTACATGTGCATTGTATATCCAGTTGTCGATGAAATGCATGTATTCTTGTAGCTTTCCGGTGAGCTGGGCTACTCGGCCTGTGGCCTACATCGTATGTTTCTATACAAGATAGTCCAAAGTATTGAACATGGTATGGTAAATGTAGGTTAGATTATGGGTATATCAGAATTTAGGTTCTATGATATGTTTCGGGAACATTCAATCGGACCTCCTGTGATCTTGATCATGTTAAATTAAAACTCTTATGTCTACTTTAAATATGTATATTGGACAACGTCAACAAAAAATACATAACAGACAGATACTGAGGGAATGCTGTGTATTAGCACTGACGAGGCTAATACGAGTTTATACTACATAACATCAAACTCGGTGTCATATTTTGGTGCTATGGAAAACACAAAGTTATCCTCCTGTCTCCACATAAGCAAACGTGGCCATCTGGTGTTCTATCCTTCTTTTGTTTTACAGATGCTCGAAGTTGACGGGTTGGATTACTCTGTCACGAGCAAGCAGCTCAAGGGCCGCTATCACTCGAATCAACCGCTATCGCTATCCCAAAATGTACCCTTGTCAGCTCGTCCTGAGGGACGGTTCAACAATCATGTTCCGACATCAAGAACCCAGACCTCAAACACAGGTTAGCTACAGAAGCATGCAGGCCTACAGACTTTCTGGAGAAGGGGGTGGGGGTTGGCGGCCATACTCAGTATTAGTTACTGGGAATGCTAACAGCCGGTGAGACTTGTGCGTGTTGTACGGGTGAGGGCATCTGGATTGATTCAAATTGGCACAAGTTTGTAATGTTGCCTTGCTACATTTCCTACCTCATGACGTTCATCTGCCAGGAACTATGGATACCATGGATATATTCATATTACTTTGCGATCGACCCGCCTCATCTGCCTGCCGCATGCATATATTTCTTCCCACATGTTAAATTTCTAATCCGATTTTGATCATTATTTGTATGATCACATTATTGAGATTTCGTGACACCTGTCGATTTTGGATGCCATAACAACCAATATGACCGCTTGACAGGTTTTGTTATAAGATCAGCCAACAGAAATATGGCTAGCGAACGTTCTAGGTTTGGTAATTTTATACATATTATAAGAATCGCTGCTATATTAAATAGGCATGTTGAGCATTGTTCATACGTAAAACCTATTTTTAGGTTACCGAACCTTTGGTCCGATAAACTGCCGTGGCGTGGCGTCCATCGTTCAATTTGACCTTTCACCTACATTTCAAGTTCACAGGACAAAATGGCTAATATCTCACTTATTATCGACTTTACGGCTTAGGAATCAATTGTGAACATATTGAAAATGATATACATATGCTGAATAATGCCATGACCTTGAATTCGACCTCATTTTCAAGGTGAAAGGACAAAATGGCTAATATCTTGCTTCCCTATTGACTTTATAGCTTGGGAACCAATTGCGGCCATATAGAAAATGATATACACTGAATATTCGGATGACCTTGAATTTGACCTTTGAACTCATTTTCAAGGTCATAGCACAAAATGGCTAATGTTTTGCTTATTCTCGACTTTTCAACTTACGAATCAATTGTGCAAATATAGGGAATGATGTATGTCGAATATTTTGATGACCTGAATTTGAGTATTGGACTCATTTCCAAGGTTGTAGGACAAAAAATTGCTAATATCTTCCTTGTTATTGAATTTACAGCTTAGTAATCACTTGTGGACATATGTGGAATAATATATATCATTTACTTAATATCTATACATGTATATACATGTAAATGAATATGCTGGATATTCTCGGGACCTTGAATTATACCTGAGGGTGACACCTTATTTTCAAGGTCATTGGACAAAATGGCTAATTATAAACCATATATTGTCCGGTAACCTGCCCTAGCCTTTGGCTTTTTTTGAAAGATTGAATGTACTAAAAAGTTAAATCATGGAGAAACTCTGAACAAACTAGCCAACAGGCTGTTACAGCACACTTGGTGCTATGTTTTGCTGACCTCTACTGAGCTATGTTTTGTCTTTGATAGTTGCCTGTGGACCTGACGCTCCTGACCTCTGTTGAGCTATGTTTTGTCTTTGATAGTTGCCTGTGGACCTGACGCTCCTGACCTCTGTTGAGCTATGTTTTGTCTTTGATAGTTGCCTGTGGACCTGACACTCCTGACCTCTGCTGAACTATGTTTTGTCTTTGATAGTTGCCTGTGGACCTGACGCTCCTGACCTCTGTTGAGCTATGTTTTGTCTTTGATAATAGCCTGTGGACCTGACGCTCCTGACCTCTCTTGAGCTTTTTTTTTTGTGTTTGATAGTTGCCTATGGACCTGACGCTCCTGCCCTCCGTTGAATTATATTTTGTCTTTGATAGGTGTCTGTGGACCTGACGATCCGGACCTCTGTTGAGCTATGTTTTTTGTCTTTGATAGTTGCCTGTGGACATGTGGACCTGACGCTCCTGACCTCTGCTGAGCTATGTTTTGTCTTTGATAGTTGCCTGTGGACCTGACTCTCCTTACTTCTACTGAGCTATGTTTTGTCTTTGATAGTTGCCTCTGGACCTAACCTCTGCTGAGCTATGTTTTGTCTTTGATAGTTGCCTGTGGACCTGACACTCCTGACCTCTGTTGAGCTATGTCTTGTCTTTGATAGTTGCCTGTGGACCTGACGCTCCTGACCTCTGCTGAGCTGTGTTTTGTCTTTGATAGTTGCCTGTGGACCTGACGCTCCTGACCTCTGCTGAGCTATGTTTTGTCTTTGATTGTTGCCTGTGGACCTGACGTTCCTGACCTCTTTTGAGCTATGTTTTGTCTTTGATAGCTGCCTGGAGACCTGACGTTCCTGACCTCTGTTGAGCTTTTTTTGTGTTTGATAGTTGCCTGTGGACCTGACACTCCTGACCTCTGTTGAGCAATGTTTTGTCTTTGATAGGTGTCTGTGGACCTGACGCTCCCGACCTCTGTTGAGTTATGTTTTGTCATTGATAGTTGCCTGTGGACATGTGGACCTGACGCTCCTGACCTCTGCTGAGCTATGTTTTGTCTTTGATAGTTGCCTGTGGACCTGACTCTCCTTACTTCGACTGAGCTATGTTTTTTCTTTGATAGTTGCCTGTGGACCTGACGCCCCAGACCTATGCTGAGCTAAGTTTTGTGTTTGATAGTTGCCTGTGGACCTGACGCTCCTGACCTCTACTGAGCTATGTTTTGTCTTTGATAGTTGCCTGTGGACCTGACGCCCATGACCTCTGCTGAGCTATATTTTGTCTTTGATAGTTGCCTGTGGACCTGACGCTCCTGACCTCTGTTGAGCTATGTTTTGTCTTTGATAGTTGCCTGTGGACCTGACGTTCCTGACCTCTTTTGAGCTATGTTTTGTCTTTGATAGTAGCCTGTAGACCTGACGCTCCTGACCTCTGTTGAGCTATGTTTTGTCTTTGATAGTGGCCTGTGGACCTGACAATCCTGACCTCTGCTGAGCTATGTTTTGTCTTTGATAGTTGCCTGTGGACCTGACGCTCCTGACCTCTGTTGAGATTTTTTTTGTGTTTGATAGTTGCCTGTGGACCTGACGCTCCTGACCTCTGTTGAGCTATGTTTTGTCTTTGATAGGTGTCTGTGGACCTGACGCTCCCGACCTCTGTTGAGCTATGTTTTGTCTTTGATAGTTGCCTGTGGACATGTGGACCTGACGCTCCTGACCTCTGCTGAGCTATGTTTTGTCTTTGATAGTTGCCTGTGGACCTGACTCTCCTTACTTCGACTGAGCTATGTTTTCTCTTTGATAGTTGCCTGTGGACCTGACGCCCCAGACCTCTGCTGAGCTATGTTTTGTGTTTGATAGTTGCCTGTGGACCTGACGCTCCTGACCTCTACTGAGCTATGTTTTGTCTTTGATAGTTGCCTGTGGACCTGACGCCCATGACCTCTGCTGAGCAATATTTGTCTTTGATAGTTGCCTGTGGACCTGACGCTCCTGACCTCTGTTGAGCTATGTTTTGTCTTTGATAGTTGCCTGTGGACCTGACGCTCCTGACCTCTGCTGAGCTATGTTTTGTCTTTGATAGTTGCCTGTGGACCTGACGCTCCTGACCTCTGCTGAGCTATGTTTTGTCTTTGACAGTTGCCTGTGGACCTGACGCTCCTGACCTCTTTTGAGCTATGTTTGTCTTTGATTGTTGCCTGTGGATCTGACGCTCCTGACCTCTGCTGAGCTATGGTTTGTCTTTGATAGTTGCCTGTGGACCTTACACTCCTGACCTCTGCTGAGCTATCTTCTGTCTTTGACAGTTGCCTGTGGACCTGACGCTCCTGACCTCTTTTGAGCTATGTTTGTCTTTGATTGTTGCCTGGAGACCTGACGCTCCTGACCTCTTTTGAGCTATGTTTGTCTTTGATTGTTGCCTGTGGATCTGACGCTCCTGACCACTGCTGAGCTATGTTTTGTCTTCGATAGTTGCCTGTGGACCTGACACTCCTGACCTATGTTGAGCTATGTTTTGTCTTTGATAGTTGCGTGTGGACCTGACGCTCCTGACCTCTGTTGAGCTATGTTTTGTCTTTGATAGTTGCCTGTGGACCTGACACTCCTGACCTCTGTTGAGCTATGTTTTGTTTTTGATAGTTGCCTGTGGACCTGACGCTCCTGACCTCTGTTCAGCTATGTTTTGTCTTTGATAGTTGCCTGTGGACCTGACGCTCCTGACCTCTGCTGAGCGCGCTGCTGTCCTGTCCAGAAGGAAGCCCAAGGAGAAAATCATGGTTCAGGAGGAAGTCGAGGACAACTTCAATGTGGACAACTACGCTCATCTATGGAAGAAATCTTGACAGTTATGAATTAATTGAACATGTTTGATTGAAAATGACCATTCTCTCTCTCTCTCTACTTCCCATCTTTCCACAAAACCCACCTCGCTCTCTTAGATTGTCCAGCAAATTACGTAAATAAAAATCAAAAATACCATCATAAAAGTCACGTAAATGAGGTCACGTAAACTCCAGCAAAATGGATTGCATATTTGTCGTGAAATGTTACGATTATTTTTAAAGAATGTTTTGGACAACTTACAGTATTTACCCGTAAGTATTGAAATCGTAGAAGAGAGATTGTAAATGACGTTGGTTTGAGTACGAGACAGGTTTATCTCAGCACTCGTCTATAAATCTGGGTCTCGCCTAAAGGCTCAGTCCAGATTCAGAGTATTGTGCTGAGATCAACTGCACTCAAAACAATGCCTTGTGCATATCGTCAGTGTACCTTTATAGCGAACATATTTCAGAATTTCGGTGAAAACATATAAATTGTTCTAATGAGAGGGTGACTACAAGTTTAGGGTATGTAATAAAAGCAAAAATGTAATAGCAAAAATGAAGATTTGTTCTTCTGATGGATACGAAAGTTAAAGATAGAGTCTGGTCATAGTAGGAAATTTATTAGTTTTGGCACATGAAAATAGAGTGAATCGTGTGAATTAACGTGGTTTTTACAGCATATTGATATTGGTTCCAAAGTTATGAGGATTTATTCAAATTATTTCCCGCCAAAATACCTAATTATGTATTATAATTAGTATTCATGACGTCACACCAGTATAACTGTTTTAATTAGTTATATTCGGATGCTAAATCTGTGTCCTTTATATATATTATCACGAAATATATTGTTGTATGGCATCCCAATGAAAAATAAATATGTGTAGTCGAACATCGCCATACCATCCATCCCTTAAATACTGTCCATAGCAACGCCATTGCTAGGGACCTTTGCTCGTAACTAAAGAGAGTTATCATGATGATAAGGCATTTATTTCACGTTTTAAACGAAATACACGAACGTTATAATGTATTTTTGACGAAAAATTAGCACATTCATGAAGTTTGGGCCAATAGCAACCCCCGTTGCTAAGGGCAGTATTTCGGGCGTTGTTCACTTGGTGACGAAATTAGGCTATTATATTCTGATTATGTTTAATACCAAACGCGACAAAATAGTTAAGACTAAAAAATGTAAACAAAAGGTGAAATATCAAGAGTTATTAGTTGCTAATTATCTTAAAGTACTGGTGTGACGTCATGAATACTCATTATAATACTTAATTAGGTGTCAATTTTGGCGGGTATTCTCCATGGATGATCAATAGCAGCAAAGCTAAACTTCTCACCCGATATAGCTCACACAACTGCGTTATGGCATAATGGAGCGGATTTAAGCCTTGTTTTGTTGTTGTCTTGAAAAAGTAGTTCCAGCAGCCGGAGTTTATTCAACAGCCAGGCTTTATTCAACAAATTGGTTGGTTAAACCACAACGAGAACAATGCAGCTATGGTTTAGAACATATTAACAGCTTCAACCCCAAGTACAAGTACCTACTGTGTGACATAACCAATAGACCTTGGAGGCATATACCTCGTCCCAAAGTCCGTATGTAATGCAATTTATTATGTACTATTTCTGACGAATGAGGCTATACCATGGCATTTTTGCCATATTGGTAGAATGTAGGGTGTGGAGAGATGGGCGACATGTCTTATGTAATTCCATAACATGATAGGGTCACCATTGAAATTCCAATTGTACGTGTACACGCTATATCACATGTATACACTAATCAATATGTAATGAGCATTAGTAGTATAAAATACTATCGAATGTGAGTGCGCAATGTTCTACAACACATCAGTACAAACCTTGCCAGGACACACGAAACGTTTGTTTTTTGTACAAATGTGTATGATACCCATACTGCAACTACAATTCTGGGAGATAACTATGCATGTCAATTACTGGAAGATATGGCTGGTTTCTGCAGGAGGACATACAAATATGTCACACCTATATTACGGCTAATTCCCTGGGGGATTTTGTGTGCGTATCTGGATCACAGGCATTTGAAGACCATTAAATTGACCGTACAATGTGCTATATATAATAATATATACAAGGCACTCAAGCCCCTGTCGGGAAAATGGTGCTTGGACACTCGAAACTTCAGAGCTCCGAAAATGCTATTTGTCCACCAAATTGATACAAACCAGCATATCCCGTGAAAGCCGTGAAGACTCTACATCCAAATTAGTACATTATTTACACATAATATCCATGAAATAAAGGTTTTCTAGCTCATTTTATGTCACCACTACCGCTTCCAAGACCTTGCGTGGCTGGAATTTGGATTCAAAACATCCACAACGCGTGGTTCTGTGGTTTTACTTTCAGTCTATCCATGGCGAAAGATCGTGAGCGTCATCAAACTTTTTTACATGGTCGTTCACCTATTTATACATGTAGCATATTTACAGCTTTAACGAATGTCGACTTTGTTCGAAATACGTTTTGAAACTTTTACCACAAGATATACACTTGAGTGACTTCTCTCTAGTGTGTGTTAATGAGTATATCTTGAGGGATTTCCGTTCCTTAAAACTACTACTACACATATCACATTTATGAGGTTTCTCACTTCTATGAGTTATCGAATGCCGATTCAGATTGGAAAATGTCGTGAAACCTTTATCACAAGTGTCACACTTGAATGGTTTCTCTCAAGTATGTGTCAATGAGTGTATTATATGAGAGAACTTTACAGAGATTTTCTCAGAATTTCGCCAAAAACTATGTGTGCGGGAACGAGAAATGTGTTCCAAATATGATTTATAAAACAAGGAAATAATGACAATTATGTTTATTGCATTTACAAGATTTGATGCACAAATACAACAACAAAAATACGTGTGTAACTTTCCAATGATACAAGTCGAACACAACTACAAAACGTGCCTAGTTTAGTGAAAAATACAGTCATTCTATCTACAGATTTGATTATTCAAGAAGACAAACCCAGCCCATGACACATATATTTGCTGCCAACATACAGTTATTATTTAATTTATTTAATTTATTACACTAACTCGTTTTAGTGCTGCACAAGATTCTCTATTCATTCTATAACTAGTAGATTTGACATGTAACTGTGAGGACAATTGTCACTTCATCACCAGTGATTCGCTTCGTTTAGTTGAATGTATGAATAGTAATATTTGAATGGGATAAGTTCATTGTGAATTACCACATTTTGAAAGCAGTGCCAACGATCTTCACTACACGTCCGTGGGACGTTGTCTCTCATCAGCATATAATAATACATGTTGCTATAGATCAGGGAAATTGTTAAACTTTTACCAAATATTTTACACTTGATTGGCGCCTCTCAATCATGTGTGTGTGTCAATGAGTGGCTTCTGAGGCTGCTCCGTTCTACAAAAGCTTTGTCTCAATTTCGACATTTATACAACATGTACAAGGTCTCTCCCCTGTATGGGTTAGTGCATATTTCTTAGATAACTTAACACTGTAAACCCTTTGCCACAACCTTCACACTTGCATGGCTTCTATCCAGTGTGTGTCAATGAGTGTGTTTTGAGGGCTCTTCGTGTTACAAAAGTCTTGCTACAAATTTGACATTTGTGAGCTTTCTCCCCTGTATGTGTCAGCAAATGTTCCTTCAGACGAAAAGACGTTGTAAGCCCTTTACCACAACGTTCACACTTGTACAGCTTCTCACCAGTATGCGTCAAAAGGTTATTTTGAGGCCTCTACATGTTACAAAAGTCTTGCTACAAATTTCACATTTGTAAGCTTTATAACCTGTATGTGTTAACAAATGTGTTTTCAAAGAAGAAGACTGAGCAAACCCTTTACCACAAATTTGACATTTGTGAGGTTTCTCATCGGTATGTGTTAGTGAATGTTTTTTCACATCAGAACACCGTGCAAACCCTTTACCACAAATTGAACATTTGTGGTTTCTCACTTGTATGTGTCAACATATGTTCCTCGAGATGGAAAGATCTTGTAAAACCTTTAGCACAAACTTTACATTTGAATTGTTTCTATCCAGTATGTGTCAACGAGTGTCTTCTGAGGGTGGTCTGTGATACGAAGGTCTTGCCACAAATTTTACATTTGTGAGGTTTCTCACCTGTATGTCTTGACAAATGAGCGTTCACATTAGAACACCGTGTAAACCCTTTTCCACAAATTTGACATTTGTGAGGTTTCTCATCTGTGTGTGTTGAAAAATGTGTTTTCACATGAGAAGGCCGTGTAAACCCCTTTCCACAAATTTCGCATTTATGTGGTTTCGCACCTGTATGTGTTAACAAATGTGCCTTCACATCAGAAGACCGTGTGAACCCTTTACCACAAATTTGACATTTGTGAGGTTTCTCATCTGCATGTGTTAACAAATGTGCTTTCAGATCAGAAGACCGTGCAAACCCTTTACCACAAATTTGACATTTGTGAGGTTTCTCACCTGTATGCATTAGTGAATGTTCCTTCAGACGACTACTCTGTGTAAACCCTTTGCCACAACGTTCACACATGAATGGCTTCTCTCCAGTGTGTGTCAATGAGTGTCTTTTGAGGTTGCTCCGTGCTACAAAAGCCTTGCCACAAATTTTACATTTGTGAGGTTTCTTACTTGTATGTGTTAACAAATGTTCCTTCACATTAGAAGACCATTTGAACCCTTTACCACAAATTTTACATTTGTGAGGTTTCTCACCTGTATGTGTTAACAAATGTGCCTTCACATTAGAAGACCGTTTAAACCCTTTACCACAAATTTGACATTTGTGTGGTTTCTCACCTGTATGTGTTGACATATGTGTTTTATCAGAAGACCATGTAAACCCTTTTCCACAAATTTGACTTTTGTGTTTTTTGGCAACAGTTTGTGTAAGCGATAATGTAAGTTGTTTCAGAAGATTAGAGTTTTTGAAGCCTTTACATGGGTACTGCTTATTTCCTATGTGTACACTGCTGTCTGTTACAGGGTTACTGGTCCCGGTCCCTTGATATGATGTAACTAGCTGTGAGCGGGATGTGTCCTCCTTAGATTCTGCTTCGATTGTTGAACTTTAAAGTGAAAAAATAATCATACATGTAAGAAATATTAGTCATTTCGCAGAATGGAGTCAACCAACATCCAATCATAATAGGTTCACATATATTTCTTATGTTGATCATCATAGAAAAAAAATTAGCCCAAGGGCTACGATAGGTTACCGGACAATTTTGGTTTTAAAAATTGTAGGTGATATACGATTTTGAGATTTACCAGTCAAGGTCATCTTTGTGAATTTCAATGTCTGCATTAGGTATGCTGCATATGATTCATATATGTTTATAATACAAACATATAAGCTATATCAACAAGTATTTCGTTTGTAGATGCCAATTTAAGCATCTTGTTGAAGGTCACCAAAAGATGTGCCATTTATACATGACTCTTTATAGGCTTATACACAATCCTAACCTGTATGTGCAAAATCTACATGCATCTACATGCATTTCATCTGTAGAGGCAAATTTGGGCTTTTTTTTACCCCAAAATGGCTGTTTTGACCTTTAAAGGTCATCAAGGTCAAATTGTAGGTGATATACGATTTTGAGATTTACCAGTCAAGGTCATCTTTGTGAATTTCAATGTCTGCATTAGGTATGCTGCATATGATTCATATATGTTTATAATACAAACATATAAGCTATATCAACAAGTATTTCGTTTGTAGATGCCAATTTAAGATTTTGAGATTTGCCCTTCAAGGTCGTTTAAGGTCTTGTTGAAGGTCACCAAAAGATGTGCCATTTATACATGACTCTTTATAGGCTTATACACAATCCTAACCTGTATGTGCAAAATCTACATGCATCTACATGCATTTCATCTGTAGAGGCAAATTTGGGCTTTTTTTTACCCCAAAATGGCTGTTTTGACCTTTAAAGGTCATCAAGGTCAAATTCAAGGTCACCTCACAAATCGCTATATATGACTTCCTATTTGAAAGTGCCAATATCTAACCTCTATCTTCAAGCGTTTCATGAGTACAGTCCTGGCAACTCCCATTATGAAGGAAAAAAGTGCCAAAAATTTTCGAAGTCCAAAAATTTTTTCAAAGGGTGGAAATTTTTTTTTTGCCTAGAAATGACCCAAAATGGATAGTAATGCAATTTGGGCAAAAAAAAATTTTTTCGCCGACCCGCCAAAAATTCAAATTGTAAACATCATAAAGATACATAAGGGGAATATTTTGAAACAATAATCTCAAAACTGATCAGACAGTTTTCGTGAAAAGACAGACCAAGTGCAAATTTGAGCATTTTTCGACCTAAATATGGCTGTTTTGACCTTTCAAGGTCATCCAAGGTCAAAATCAAGGTCACCACACAAGTCGCCATATATGACTTCCCATTTGAAAGTGCCAATATCTAAGCTCTATCTTCAAGCATTCTATGAGTACATTCCTGGCGGCTCCCATTATGAAGGAAAAAAGTGCCAAACATTTTAAAAAAAATTTTTTCAAAGGGTGAATATTTTTTTTTGCCTAGAAATGACCCAAAATGGATAGTAATGCAATTTGAGGCAAAAAAAAATTCCTTTCGCCGTCCCGCCAAAAATTCAAAATGGCCCCACAGAGATCGGTGATTCAAGGGCAACAAAACTTATAAACATCATAAAGGTACATAAGCGGAATCTTTTGAATCAATAATATCAAAACTGATCAGACAGTTTTCGAGAAAAGACAGACCAGGTGCAAATTTGAGAATTTTTCGACCCAAGAATGGTTGTTTTGACCTTTCAAGGTCATCCAAGGTCAAATTCAAGGTCACCACACAAGTCACAATATATATCTTCCCATTTGAAAGTGCCAATATCTAAACTCTATCTTCAAGCGTTCTATGAGTACAGTCAAGGCAGCTCCCACAGCTGTCACCCCCGTGCGCCCTCAGGAAGTCCATACATGTACCCAGCATAACTGGGTCCTCTAATTCCGCCACAACAAATCAATGTCTGTAATCATTGCCACCAATCTTAAGATTCAGGGTAACAAAACCTTGTGCCTGTATCACATGACCATCTGCCAGTTTGAAACTCTTTTGCCCCCCTAGGGGTGGTTTCCCCTCCTGAGGCATAGCTTCATATTTTGCCGACTGAAGGACAGTCACATTGGCGCCTGTATATAGCAAACAATTAAGTTGCAAGCCCATGATCTCCCCTTGAATAAACAAGCTGTCATTTGCACCAATATGTCTGTCCTTCCCCGGATCACCTGGTGGTTCTATGGGCCGTCTTTTCACATCGGCTGAAGTCTGGCCTCCGATAATTTTGGTTTCCCGAGTTCTGGCCATCCGTCACCGACTTATCACCCCCTGCCTCCTTGTTGGAGACATCAGCAGCCCCCACTGCTGATGACTTTTTCCTCTCTGGGCATTTGTTTGCAAAATGGCCAGCACCTCCACATGCAAAACAGGTTAGCTGCCTCTTGCCTTTTCCTTCTGACTTGGCTTTTGACCTCGGTTTGGATTTGCTCTCTCCCGAGTCTGTTCCCATCTTTTTGAGCTTCTCCAATGCCCCTGTCAGTTGGCCCACAAGTTTAGACTCAACCTCCACATTAGGAGCCACCCCCTCATCAGTGGTTTGTTTACGCACCATGCCCTTGGTGGGTACACGCCTATCACGGCCTGCCTTGAAAGCTTCATACTTCAGAGCCGCCTGCAGGGCCCCGTTAATATCACTCGTGTGTGTGTGGTGTACAGACCTCTCCAGTTCCGCATCCCCCAATGCATCAATAAAACTGTCCTTTGTCAGCGCCTCCCATATAGACTTTGGTGCTGTAGGATAGGCCTTCCGGACCAGCTTTTTGATGTCCTGGGATAGCTCAGGTAGGGACTCACCTTTCTTACGGAACCTACCCTGCAGTTGCGACCTAAACACTTCTGCCTGGTTTTCCGGCTCAAATCTTGCCAGTAATGCAGCCACCACTTTAGAGAAATTTCCCCGTTCTACCCTGGTCAAGTCTGTCAAAATGGCCTGTGCCTGACCTCGTAAGCTAGTCGCCAACTCCAGTGCCCGGGTTGATTGATCCCAACCATTGAGGTCAGTGACCATATCGAACTGGACCAAATAATCCTGGCAACTGGTTTTCCCATCATATGGGGCCGGTCGTTTTGGCTTGATATGCTTAGCCTCATCCTTTGGCCTGAATGGGGGTGCATCCACATTCAAACGTGGTTCAGTCTGAATTTCGAACGCTGGGCTGTAGACATAACTCTGTCTGCACTCATCATCAATAGGCAAACACCCTGGATTCACAGTATCCCGAGCAACTCCTCTCGGAGACAACATGTGTCCCCCGCCCACCTGTGCACTAGTGACTCTGACTGGTGTTGGCCGCGCTATGGCCCCTGGTATCGGAGTGCCAGGGCGAGAAATGCCCCTACCAGCAGGACTCTGTCCCACTGGAGCCGCGAATCTGGGTTGGTTAGGTTGCCCAATACCAGGTGTACTGTTAGCCGGATGGGTCCCAATAAAGGGAGGTACCACAGAAGGCACAGGACTGGCATGTACTATGGGGGTAAATGCACTTCCGCCCCTAAATTTAGGGCTCCCCTTTACCATCTCCCTCCTCAACTGATGCTCCAGTCTCTAAAGCTCAGCCTCCAGTTGGAGCCGCTCATCTTTCAGAGCATTCACACGCTCCTCAGGTGTCCGTGCTCGTCCAACGGGGGTAACAGAAGACCCACCCCTGCTAGGGGGTGACCGCCGTTGAGCAGTCCCTGGGTACCCACTGTCCCGCCGTCGGAACTCTCTGGCCACCTCTGAATCAGGAGACACTGCAGGGGCTTTTGATCTATCAGCAGAGCCCCACACTCTCCGCCATGTTCTTGACAAGAAAGAATCTGTCATCACTGAGTTTTAATATGTTCCTGCTGAACAAATTTTCATCCCACCGCTGCCACCAGAAAGCTGTAGCGTGGCGCGGGTCTCAAGTGGCCCGCTCTGTAGTACAGCCGTTCGTATCGGGATGAAAATAGCTCAGCAGAACACAACAACTCACTTGGTGTTACGGACTACACAATTTATTGTGGTAACCATGGTAACAGTGAATAACAATTGAATGACACGATTTAGTGGTTAAAATTATTAGGGGACATCCATATGCATGTACATATATGACGGGACTACACAACTTGGTACCACACGGGGACCGCACAATTAGGTACCACACACTAGGTACCGCACAGGTACCACACGAGTTCCACACCGGTGCCACACCAAGGACTGCACAGGTACCACACAGGTACCACACAGTGTCCCAAACTACAGTTACAAGGCCAAAAGACCCAAAATAAAACACCACAATTAAGTCAAAAGACAATGGTACCAAAATAAATCATTCAATATATATATGTTTGACTTCTCTTTAAATTATTGCCGTGTAAAAAGGACAATACCTTACTCTTTGCATAAGAACAGTGAAAAAATAGACCTGTGTCTTGTTCAGGCTGGAGCTGAGAAGCTCTTGTGACCTGGATTTGCTTACTTACCCCCCAAGATCATGCCTATGCATGAGCCTGACAGTTTCCAGGACATTTGACCAATCACAACATTGATCCAGACATTAACACTTACAACATTAACAATAATTGTAGTAAATCAAAGTTAACATTCTTATATCATCTTGAAATAGACCCCAACATGTCCCATATAATTCCCCAGGCCCCTAGCTAACACACCCTTCAATGTGTGATGCTCCCACAATTAACAGTTCTCTATTAATGAACAGCCAACATTGGCCTGATTAAACACAGCGCCCCTAGCGAGTGAAATGGGAACTATTAACAAAGGATTTTTATGGCCAAAATATATGTCAAATGAAATAAACAGTGTTACCTATGACATAGAAAACATAAACAGTGTTAGTTATGACATAGAAAAGATTGTGGTAACAATAGGCGAGTAAATAATGCTAATACTAAGATTTTGCATGACTAACACCTCGCTATACTGCCATCTTACCCTATTATCGCCCACCGGCTCGTGGACAAAAAATCAATACTGGCGAAATTCGCCACATATGTGTAGGCTTCGGCGACCCCACGATAAAGAGGTATAACCCATTACTGGAGTGTCACCGAATGTCTTATAAATCCGCCCACACTGCAGCATCATACCCGTGGTGTCACTACTCGCGCACACCACGTCATAACGCTACATTGCTTTCCCCTTTCGGAGAGACCTCGTAACCGAGGTCAGCTATATCCCACTGTTGAGCCAGATCACAAGCCACATCCATCCACACAAACATGGCGGTGATGTGAGTCAACAGCAGGGCTGACCCGGGAGCGACGCCGAGAGAAAACAGTAGCTCGAAAGATTAGGCACCAATGTAGGTTTCGCCGACCCCACGATAAAGAGGTATACCCCATTACTGGAATGTCACCGAATGTCATATAAATCCGCCCACACTGCAGCATCATAACCGTGGTGTCACTACTCGCGCACACCACATCATAACGCCACATATGTTAATATATTAAGGCTACATACTAATTTTAATATATATGAAGTGGTGATTCATTTATTTTTTTTTGCACGTACCTGCTGTCTGTTGTATTTGGTGGTCTCTGATGTACACTAACTGTTTTCTCGACAGGCTCCATGGGCTGAGTGTCAGCGTCATAAGCACAGTTCGGTTGACCAGAATCATCTTGTCCATGACTGTTGACACTGACAAACTCATTGTATTCTATATTGGGTCCAACTGATTCCTCTTTCACCAGCACACCTCCCAGGGGTGCTATCGTTATAACGTCACCATAACCACAATCAGACTTAAAGTTACTTTCAAAATCCACTCCATTTTGAAGTGACAACTCTTTTGTGTCTTCTAGTTCCTCTGTTTTAACAGTCACAGCTGGATCCAAGTTGAACATTTGTTCATCAATTTTTTCAACTTCCAGTTTCAAACACGCCATATCTACATCTATGTCATCTGAAATGTAATACTCACTTCATTAAAAAATCTGAGGGAAAATGCATATCTCAGATATTTTGATGTGCTCAACATAGTACATGTAAATTCGTACAAAATTTCGTCCTCTGAGTCAGCAATTTTCATTTTCGACCATATCTTGGAAATGGTGAGTCGTAGCGTAGGTAGAGCGGAAACGACCTCGCTTTCAGACTCAAGCCAAGTCTAAAGAACATGTCTAGAGTTTGTTGGGTAAGCTAAACCTGAGTTGTTGTTTTTTTTCTAATGTTGGGTGGAATATTTTCTGGTGAGTCAGCATTTCCACCATTTTTGTTGTCCCCTTTAACCTTTTTAAGAACCACGGGGGTCAAGTGTACCTGACCATACTCTATGGTGGCATTGCTTTGTTTGTTAACACATCATAGTCGAGTTATTTGCAATGTTTTAGCGGCCTACTGTAACGTTTTCCTCCGAAGATATCACGCCCCAACTCCCAATAATTCAGGAGCGCCAATGTTCCTCCGAATAATTCAGGTTCGCATGACCCCAGTGGTATTGCTGCAGCGAATACCCATAATATCATGGGTTACGAAAATAATTACTCAATTAAATTACTGAATGATAATCTCCACGAATTCAAAATCATAGCACACTATGTTTTGCACTGTTCTCCCTGACTGTGGATCCACTTCACAAGTCGCTGAGGCCTTCAGCACTTTCTTTGGAACTAAAGTTGCCAAAATTCGAGATCTCATCTCGAACCAACAAGAGCACATCGCACAAGTTACTACACAGTGCCCGTCAGTGCCAGTTCAGACCCAGTGGCACACATTTTTGCAAGTACATGTACATGTACAGTAACAGAGGACGAAGTACAGAAGTGCATCAAATCCTCACCATGCAAATCATGCATGCTCGACCCACTGCCGACCTGCATGCTAAAGGAAATGATACCACTTGTGCCTGTGATCACGAAGGTTATCAACACATCCCTTGTTCAAGGCAGTGTTCCAGATGCAATGAAAATTGCAGTTGCTGCTCAAAAAAGCCTCACTCAACAAAGATAATCTGCGAAATTACCGTCCGGTGTCAAATATTTCTTTCATCTCCAAAGTGTTGGAAAGAACTGTTGCTGCCCAATTTCAAAAACACCTTGATGAACACAACCTTCGAGAAGTGATGCAGTCGGCAACAGCTCTCCTACACGTACAAAATGCTGCATTCGATACGCTGGACCATGGTGTATTGCTACATCGGCTCACCAGCCACCTGGGGATCACTGGAACTGTCTACAGTTGGTTCTCTTCATACCTCTTGTCTAGAGTCCAGCGGGTAAAGGCTGGTAACTCCACTTCCCCCGACATGCCATTGAACTTTGGTGTTGCGCAGGGGTCGGTTCTCGGACCCCTGCTATTCACGGCATACACCCTTCCACTATCGGACATAATTCAGAAGTACACACTGTCACTTCACCTTTACGCTGATGACACACAACTGTACGTGTGTTTCAAGCCAACTGACAGTACACGAGCTGTACATGTAAGTCAGCTGGAAAATTGTATTGATGAAATAAAATCCTGGATGGCAACAAATTTCCTGAAACTGAATGACGAAAAGACGGAAATCCTGCTCATAGGTTCAGACTCACAGCATAGGAAAGTGACAGTTAAAAACATTCGAGTTGGTGAACTCTGTATCAGCACCTCTAGAACAGCACGCAATCTGGGCGTTATCTTTGACAGCTGTATGGCAATGGATACACATGTCACTAACATCTGCAAGAGTGCCTACTTCCATCTCCACAATATCGCGAGAATTCGAAAATACCTGTCCGTTGACACCACCACGTTACTCGTTCAGGCGGTCGTCACTTCGAGGCTAGCCTCCTGTAACTCCCTACTGGCAAGCTTGCCCAAAGTTTTGATCCATAAACTCCAGATGGTTCAAAACAGTGCTGCCCCGACTCATATTCCGGGCAAAGAAAAGGGACCATATAACACCACTTCTCGTGACACTCCACTGGCTCCCAGTCAAGTGGCGAATCGTGTACAAACTGTGCTAACTAACTTATCGCGCCATCCACGCCATAGGTCCGGACTATATCAGTGAACTGATCACCCTCCATGAGCCTGCTAGAAATCTGAGGTCCGCGAACCAGTTTCAGCTCAAACAACCATCAACAAGCTTTGTCAAGTTCGGTGACAGATCCTTCTCGAGTGCATCGCCACGTGAATGGAATAAACTCCCACTCAGTGTCAAAACTGCACCAACCCTATTGACTTTTATATCTTTGCTAAAGACTCATTTATTCCGTTGCGCTTATAATCATGTTATTTAACTGTTTTCCATCGGTTTTATATATTGCTTTTTTTTTTACATGTTCAGCGCCTTGATTGCTTTTATTGGTAGATATGTGCGCTTTATAAATAAATATTATTATTATTATTTTGTAGGCATGACAACACCAATGATATTGCGTCATATCCGTTACAATCAGAGAATTCCCTATTTTGAAAACAGGGGATGCGCTTCATCCCCCGCAGAATGGTGGGGGATATTTTGCTATGGCTGGTTGTTGACCCGAGCTGGTTGGCATTGCACACACGCTGATGACACACAACTGTACGTGTGTTTCAAGCCAACTGACAGTACACGAGCTGTACATGTAAGTCAGCTGGAAAATTGTATTGATGAAATAAAATCCTGGATGGCAACAAATTTCCTGAAACTGAATGACGAAAAGACGGAAATCCTGCTCATAGGTTCAGACTCACAGCATAGGAAAGTGACAGTTAAAAACATTCGAGTTGGTGAACTCTGTATCAGCACCTCTAGAACAGCACGCAATCTGGGCGTTATCTTTGACAGCTGTATGGCAATGGATACACATGTCACTAACATCTGCAAGAGTGCCTACTTCCATCTCCACAATATCGCGAGAATTCGAAAATACCTGTCCGTTGACACCACCACGTTACTCGTTCAGGCGGTCGTCACTTCGAGGCTAGCCTCCTGTAACTCCCTACTGGCAAGCTTGCCCAAAGTTTTGATCCATAAACTCCAGATGGTTCAAAACAGTGCTGCCCCGACTCATATTCCGGGCAAAGAAAAGGGACCATATAACACCACTTCTCGTGACACTCCACTGGCTCCCAGTCAAGTGGCGAATCGTGTACAAACTGTGCTAACTAACTTATCGCGCCATCCACGCCATAGGTCCGGACTATATCAGTGAACTGATCACCCTCCATGAGCCTGCTAGAAATCTGAGGTCCGCGAACCAGTTTCAGCTCAAACAACCATCAACAAGCTTTGTCAAGTTCGGTGACAGATCCTTCTCGAGTGCATCGCCACGTGAATGGAATAAACTCCCACTCAGTGTCAAAACTGCACCAACCCTATTGACTTTTATATCTTTGCTAAAGACTCATTTATTCCGTTGCGCTTATAATCATGTTATTTAACTGTTTTCCATCGGTTTTATATATTGCTTTTTTTTTTACATGTTCAGCGCCTTGATTGCTTTTATTGGTAGATATGTGCGCTTTATAAATAAATATTATTATTATTATTTTGTAGGCATGACAACACCAATGATATTGCGTCATATCCGTTACAATCAGAGAATTCCCTATTTTGAAAACAGGGGATGCGCTTCATCCCCCGCAGAATGGTGGGGGATATTTTGCTATGGCTGGTTGTTGACCCGAGCTGGTTGGCATTGCACACACGCTGATGACACACAACTGTACGTGTGTTTCAAGCCAACTGACAGTACACGAGCTGTACATGTAAGTCAGCTGGAAAATTGTATTGATGAAATAAAATCCTGGATGGCAACAAATTTCCTGAAACTGAATGACGAAAAGACGGAAATCCTGCTCATAGGTTCAGACTCACAGCATAGGAAAGTGACAGTTAAAAACATTCGAGTTGGTGAACTCTGTATCAGCACCTCTAGAACAGCACGCAATCTGGGCGTTATCTTTGACAGCTGTATGGCAATGGATACACATGTCACTAACATCTGCAAGAGTGCCTACTTCCATCTCCACAATATCGCGAGAATTCGAAAATACCTGTCCGTTGACACCACCACGTTACTCGTTCAGGCGGTCGTCACTTCGAGGCTAGCCTCCTGTAACTCCCTACTGGCAAGCTTGCCCAAAGTTTTGATCCATAAACTCCAGATGGTTCAAAACAGTGCTGCCCCGACTCATATTCCGGGCAAAGAAAAGGGACCATATAACACCACTTCTCGTGACACTCCACTGGCTCCCAGTCAAGTGGCGAATCGTGTACAAACTGTGCTAACTAACTTATCGCGCCATCCACGCCATAGGTCCGGACTATATCAGTGAACTGATCACCCTCCATGAGCCTGCTAGAAATCTGAGGTCCGCGAACCAGTTTCAGCTCAAACAACCATCAACAAGCTTTGTCAAGTTCGGTGACAGATCCTTCTCGAGTGCATCGCCACGTGAATGGAATAAACTCCCACTCAGTGTCAAAACTGCACCAACCCTATTGACTTTTATATCTTTGCTAAAGACTCATTTATTCCGTTGCGCTTATAATCATGTTATTTAACTGTTTTCCATCGGTTTTATATATTGCTTTTTTTTTTACATGTTCAGCGCCTTGATTGCTTTTATTGGTAGATATGTGCGCTTTATAAATAAATATTATTATTATTATTTTGTAGGCATGACAACACCAATGATATTGCGTCATATCCGTTACAATCAGAGAATTCCCTATTTTGAAAACAGGGGATGCGCTTCATCCCCCGCAGAATGGTGGGGGATATTTTGCTATGGCTGGTTGTTGACCCGAGCTGGTTGGCATTGCACACCAACAATTTCAAGACCACAGCACGCACAGAACGGCTCGGACGACGAACGATATATATGGGTTGTGAGGCATGAAAATCAGTCGTTTTAAGGGGGTACCCTCAGAATTCGAGCTGTAGCAAAAAATCCAATTATCTGTCCTGAAGGTTGCTCATGAATTGTCGGGGTCATTCAATAGTTCGTCGTTTATATCACGATACACGTATTTGAGAATATGTGTATTTTATGTATAATATTTCCATTAAGTTTAAGCAAAACAAAGATATATCTCTGTGTATCCACAGAATACACAAATCAATAATTTTCTTACCGGTTCTGCCTCGTCAGGACTAATGAAATTGAGGAACAGATGCGCTCTCAAGAAAATCAAAACAATGCTTCTATGGAAAGCCTGGAACGAAATTTCTATGACTGCGTGGCACATGCTCCGCATAAAAAGAGTTACGAATATTTTGCAATCAAACAGTAATCAACGTGACTTGGTTATGGTGGCAATGTAAAAAAAATGTACCTGGGAAATCTTGTGTCAACACGATCCCTAATAGAGACATTTTCACCCATAATGATCCATGTATTTATAATAATGAGAATTTTATGGTCTAGGATCAGCAACTTAAGTCAGTCTCTCTGACTGCACAATTATTATTTCCGGCCGACCTGTTCATTCCAGCACATACTCAACACATGCCTCCCGGGAGGTATACAGCTCTATCCCCACGATAAAAAGGTAACATATATATACCCCCAGTACTGTGGAGTTGTCTGAGTCTCTTATATAGGCTACTGGCACCAACACATGTATGTACACTGGCGGATCCAGGGGGGGGGGGGGGGGCAGTGGGAGCGGCCGTTCCCCCCGAAGGCCGGAAAAAAATGTCATTAAAAAAATGAGAGAGAGAGAGAGAGAGAGAGAGAGAGAGAGAGAGAGCGCGCAAGGGCGGATATAGGGGGGTGCAGGAATGGGAGCGACCCCTCCCCCCCCCCCCCCCCAAAGGCTTTACGATGTTTTTTTTTTTGACAAGCAAAAAAATACTGTGGTGATTTTGCCCAAAGCACACGGCAGGAGTCTTTGCAAAACACTAGCAAGTATTGTGGCCTATCTTTAGACCGCTCGAGTTCCGAGCGTGCGCTGCCTAGCAACGCACTGTACCTAATCGAGCCCAGTAAACTATAACAAGTGGTGACCTAGTTTCTCCTCTCGCCTCTCACTTCGATATATACGCGAGCATTTGCTTGGTCTGTGAGATTGTCCCAGAGCAAGCGGAGAGGCAGGACGAGAGGCTCGCCATGAGCTTTACGTCCCTGTGTCTTGAGTAAGGCCCGCATGGGCCCTGGGGACGATTCCCATTGGGGGCCCGGGTTGGGGTAGAGACAGTTGCTGACTCGGGGGCGCAAGCCCTGTGGATCGCCAGTTCTCTTCTCCACCCGGGGTGGTGTGACACAGGCTCTGGCAGACCGTCGGGCTGGCTCTGAGTTCTATCTCTGCGACAGTGCCTTCGGCGAGGCCGGCCAGCAACATGCCCACGTGTACGGGTTCCGTGGTGCCGCTCCCATGGCATCTCGGGCTCTACACACGGCTACATTACCATAACTATGTAATATGTATGTTGTAGTTAAGGAGGTGAGATGCATGTGTTATGTTGTAGTGTATGACGGCCGGACTCGTTCCGGGCTGACTGTACCTGGTAGAAGTTTTCCGTAGAGTAGTGCCGGACGCCCTGTAGCGGGCGCCCGCCGAACTTTACAGTGGTGCTGAGTGATCAGGATCAGCCGGACGGTGTTCCATTGTAGCCTACCGTCACAGTTCCTTAGCCCCTTCGTCCCTGGGGACCGTCCGTTCCTCCGGGACTAAAATAAAGAAATGACGAAGTCCAAAGGGGAGGGAAAGGGTGGTAGTAGTGTCGCGGACAACACCCGGTCGCGCAACAGCCGTGAGCAGCCCTCAGGCGGCTCCGGCGAGAAAGAAGGGAGCGCGGAGCCCTCCGCCAACCGGACCCCGTCTTCGGACACGGTCCAACCGGCAGAGTTGACCCCGGCACCCTCGACTCCGTCTCAGGACGTTGAGTCGACACATGTCATTTTAACAAGTATTTTAGGTAATACAACTGTGTTACCTAAAATGCAGGAAAGGCAATTATGGCGATTTGTGTGGTGACATTGGATTTGACCTTAAATGACCTTGAAAAGTCAAAACGGCCATTTTCTTTTTAAATTGCTTAATTTTGGACTTTATCTTTTCTAAAACTATCGAATCTCATCTGTTTTGAGACTTCTTCAAAACACACTAATTAGGGTCCTTGGTGTGGCATGTAAGGCTGAGAGCCACAAATTGCTCGTGATGCCTGATATGTAGGTACAAAACTACCATGAAGGCTGTCTGATATGCACAAAATGGCTTATGAGGCCAGAACACTTGTGCATTGAGCTTATCTCTGTATCAACGATCCTATAGCTTCACTATACGATCGTTGTCTTTGTTATAAGCATAAAAAGTCACTTATTTTGCTGACCTTGAATTTGACCGCAGATGAACGTGAAAGCCTGACTCTCATGGTCATGCTTGACTGGAAATAAACATAGGAAGTCATATATTGCAAACATACATTGCAAACTTAATGGCGACCTTTGAATTTGACCTCTGATGACCTTGAGTGCTCAAACCCACGTCTAAACGTCTAAAAACACGACATGTGTAAATTGGCCTCTAAGGCTACAACACTTGCCAAAAAAGCTTTATCATGCTTTATATGAAATGTAGTTTTCAAAAAATATTGACTGGTTACGAAGGCAGTTGCTTTAATCTCACAAATTTGGATGTCTGACCATTTCATGGGTTTTAATTTCGCAAGTCTAGCTCAAGAAATATAGTGTCAATATCAGAATTATTTTCACATCCTGTATAAAATCATGAAATTTGCGAAATATAAATATTTCGAATCAGCTATACCACAGTATTGGTATTGTTCAAGTACACTGACCAGTCTGAAATCCGGCTCTTCAGTTTGCACAAGAATAATATTTAAAGAAGCACTCTTTTCCTCAAAAAAATCACCATGGAACATAAATGTATATTATTTCTGAAACAAGTGACAGTATTTGTATCAAAGATACTCACTTGATGAAATATTTGTTGGGTAATTAAATAAACTTTTACTGTTGAATATTGTCTTCAATATTTATTATTGTGTATCATTATATTTAGCATACATGTACACAATGCACTGGTATTAAAAAAAATGGTAAAACAACACACATAGAAAGACTTCGTTTCTGAATGATACAATTACTTTGCAAATTGAAGTCATACTATCAAATTTCACAAAGCTGCAACATTGAGTGACTCTATATACAATGCAATGATCCATATGTATGCAAATACATAAAGTGCACAATTCTGTACAAATACTTATCAAATACACCTGACAGTGATAGATGTTGCCAATGGCGTGACAATCATACATTTACTAGTGTCACTTGAATTTATTCATGTGAAACATTACTTCTGATTGGCTTCTGTTCAGTGTGTGATAATATGTCTTCTGTGTGTAGTTGGCCAATAAAACCCCTACCACATATGACTTGTGTGAAGTCTCTCAATGGTGTGTGAAATGTCATGTTGATTTAGATCAGGGGGACTTGAAAAACTCACCCCAAAGTTTACATTCTAAATATCCTCTGCATTATGTGTCACCGAGTGTTGAAAGTTTTGAAAGTATCTCATTTTCATAAACCTTTCCCACAAACTTTGCACTCGAATGACTTCGCTCAAGTGTGAGGCAAAGGGTGTATTTTGATGCATTTTTCGTACTTTTATACAAACGCCTTGCCATGAAATTATTTAAAATTTGTGATGTCACTCACCTGTACAGAAAGTCTCAACGAATGTTTTTCTTTCTTTTTTTCAGATTAAATTATTAAGACCCTAATAAAAAGTTGATACCTGCATGTGATAAATGAGAATATCCTGACATTTAGGTGTGCCACAAAATTGATATTGGTGATGTTTTCATCTGTATATGTTAATGAATAATGCTTCATGTAGGGACGATGTTCTGAAACATTTACAACAACTTGTACACTTCAATGGTTTCTGTCAAGTGTGTATCTTGAGGTTTTGGCAACAAACGCCTTTCCGCAGATTTCTGTGTAGTATGAGTTAGCAAATGCCGGTGTAGAATGTAATATGTTATGAAACATTTACCACAAGTTTCACACTTAAATGACTTCTCTCTTGTGTGTGTTAATGAGTGTATTTTGAGTGATTTTTGTCTGCTAAAAGTTTTATCACACAGTTCACATTTGTGAGGTTTCTCACCTGTATGTGTTAAGGAATGTTGCTCTAGAATGGAAGATGTCCTGCAACTCTTACCACAAATTTTACAGTGAAGTGCAACGTGCGTCCAATAATGTATCTTGAGATTTCTTTTCGAAGCGAAAACTTTGTCACAAAGTTGACATTTGTGAGGTCTTTCACCTGTATGTGTTAACGCATGTCGGCTTAACCAAGCTTGATGTTTGAACGTTTTACCACAAATTTGACATATGTGCGGTCCATAATCTGTGTGAAGTATCACATGTTTCCTGAGATTGTCTGAAGGTCTTAAGGTTTTTTCACGTTCGAGTGTTACGGGGCTGTCTGTTACAGGGCTACTTCCACTGCTGGCGGTCCCTTGATATGACGCAATTGACTGTGAATTGGATGCTTCCTCCATAGTTTCTGCTTCAGTTGATAAACTTTAAAAAAACAAGATCATCCAGACACTATACAATGGAATTGACGAATAATAAATCATAATAAAGATATTGTCTGGTTTTCATATTCAATTTTTTACAAAGAACATATATCACATATAATATGTATAATACATTGAATATCATATGTATATATATATATATATATATATACTCCAAACGGCTTTCTATCAACAAGTATTTATCACAGAAAAATAATATAGAATCGAGATTTGTGCATGTGAAATAGGGATAAATTTCCCTTATTTACCTGTTGTTTTGTGTATTTCCTGACATCTGCTGTAAACAAGTTGTTGGTCCGACATGTTCCAATGACTGAGTGTCAATGTCATGAGCAGAATTAAGTTGACAAGAAGCACCTTGTTCAGGAGTGTCGACACTGGCAAATTCATTGCCCTCTGTATTGAATCCAACCGATTCATCTTTTGTCAGCACATCACCCAGGGGTGCTATCGTTACAACGTTGCCATAACCGTAAACTGTGTTAAAGTTACTTCCAGGATCCACTTCGTTTTGTGCTAGTAAATCTTTTGTGTCTTTTTGTTCCTCGGTTTCAACAGTCACAGCTGGATCCTGGCCAAATATTTGCTCATCAACATCGTCAACCTCCAGCTTCAAACACGCCATATTTATTTCCTGTGAAATGAACACATTATCAAATCAGAGGGATTATACAATCTCACACATGATACTGTACATGAACATTGGTGCTCGGGACGAAAACAAACAAATCACAATTATGACCGATTTACGGGCTGACACATAAAATGTTAGTAGTGTATGTATGCCAATACACGAGAGGACCCCTATTAGATATGATAGCTCAACTGAATACCGCGATATATTGCTCAAAATCCCCTTCAAACATCCCTAATCCTTCCTGGTAAAATTTGTGGTCGGTGACAGCCAAGGCTGAAGTCAATGTTTAGAGGGGATTTTCAACAATATTTTGGGATATTACATTACGTTGTCATATAGAGTTTGGGTCCTCTCGTCCATCTGAGTGAATACAAAAAGACAATTTGGTGAGTCAGTCCAGATAACGGTCATAATCGTGATTTGTTTGTTTTCGTCTGGAGCACCAATGTGGGTCATCTTGGACGCCCCGCGTCGCTTGGGTTGGTTCTGAACAGCCCATAGCTTTCTGATGGTAGTTTTTTTTTGTGCTGTGAGGATGAACTAGTGAATATTACACCCAAACAATGTAAAAGTCGCATGACATGCAACCTCCTCGTCAACCCGAAAGGGAACTGCATGCTAAAGGCAGGGTCCATTGACATCAATGTTGAATGACCACATTCTGTCAAAATATCCGGGTCACACAACATTCCGTTGTTTGTATCGGATGGTTTAGATTGTTTTTCCTTTCGCCATAACATCCCCCATGGTACCCCTGAAAACAAGGCAAAAGCAGGGTGTATTTTAAGATTTTTTTTTTTCGTTCACCCTGCTTGGTGAACGAAAAAAAAACAACAAGGGCCACTGGCCTCAAAGGAAGAGCTTTGAAAATGTTTGCACATAAAAAACCCTGGAATACTGCATGTTATTTGGTACATATATGTTGTGGTCATATTGTAACGGTAGCTTTGGCATTGAACCAACTGACCCATTACCAACTGATTTGCTTATTGTTAATTTGGCCTAATATTAAATTGATTAACACGTAATGATATTGTCATGCCTTGTCCAACGCACATGTCTTTGACCTTTAATTATTAATTACTGCAGTTATATATATGAAAAGTTACGGTTTTGTAGTGGCTTGCAAAGTTTTCCTGTCGAGATTTCAATCCCGCTTGCCATCCAATTAATTATTCATCAGGCTATACGAGGCACGCTAAGCCAACGACGAGTCGGCCCTGCGCAAAAACTTCTGGGCATCGGCATAACTTCGAGATGGATCCTATTTCTACACAATTTAGATATTCAATGCGGTAAACAGTGGTAAAACACATCTGACCGTTCGGCAGACCTGACTCCTCTCCTCGACCCCCCCCCCCCCCCCGCCCCGCGGCCACTGGCCAGCCGACGTCTTCACTGGTAAGAGGTGCATGGGGGGGGGGGGGGGGCTACCGGTAGGCGAAGCCTGGCTCGCGGGACTACTTCCTGGAAGTAGAGCGAACACGAAAGGGGCCACACGTCATTGCATTTGGCCTACTTGATATACCAGCACTCGCCACAAATTTTCAATTTTTATGTTACCGTATCAACTTGTTTTTCGTTTTTGCAACAGCATACTGTATCTATATATTGTACGGAATGTATATCCAAAACTTTGAGCGCATATGATTGCAAGAAAGCACTGTTTCAGTGAAGATCAAAACGGGATTGGTGATGGGTATGAGACGGTGACATACAAAAAAAACAAACGGTCGGAACACACGTCTCCTGGGATTATTATCGCTAATAACTTATTACATTAACCGTGATTAGGTACACGGGCGTCATTTTCCTCCCAACGGGCCCCGGGCCCTCCCAATTAGCCACAGTTGAATGGCCTGTTGTGGTTCCAAGTGGCACTTTCAAGAATGTAAACAAAGGGAAAATTTCAAAAATCCAAAAAAAACCAACATCATAGAGGAAGAGCTCTGCTCTTCCTAAAAATCTTAAAATACACCCTGCTTTTGCCTTGTTTTCAGGGCTACCCCCAGGGGTGCTAGCGTAATAACATTGCCATAACCACAATAAATCTAAGTATGTACGTTCTTCAGAACTTCTTCTGATAGCCTATATATCTATTACCACCTAGCTACACCTACAAGCAAAACCTATATCTGAGAATGCATAAAAAATTCTCAAATCATTATATTTCTTACCAGTTCCAATTCAGTGGGAATATGAAGAACAGATGCGCCCTCGGGGAAAGCAAAACAATATTTCTACGGAAAGCCTGAAACAACATTTGTGTAGCTGCGTCATGTATGTTCCGCATAGAAAACATTTTGCATAATGCATAATTTCATTGCGTCATGACAATGTATACTGTGATTTTTCACTTCGTTTACACTGTTCTTCGGCGATATTTTTGCAATGTTGATAGGTATTGTGCTCTAACTTGGCATGCTTCACCTGGGAGTCAAACGGCATTTTTTTTTTACCGAATTTTAGATTTTTATCTCGAAAATTGGAAAAGTTGAATAATATGAATGGGTGAAACCTAAATGCGAGCGCAGAAATATGTACGCTGTAAAGCAATGACCTGCAAAATATTATCAAAGAATATGGTGACCAGTGCTCGTAGTCGTACTAAAGTGAAGTTCATCCATCAGTGAAACACGCTTTTTGGCCGTATTTTTGTTTTAAATAATCGGATCAACTTGAAATTTTGTGTGTATTAATTGGGTATCATGCCGTAATTTTTTCACCAAATTTCAGAAATATATCTAAAAAAAAATAGAAAGTTGACAATCTAACCCAATGTTGAATTTCGGCCCCAACATGAAGTTTCAGAGTCTGCACAAAAAACAATGTTAACTTTTATTCGATTTACGAGTTATATATTGCTTCAAAATAAACATATTTACTTCTTTATCAGTGAACGCCCCAAAAGTCGAAGTAACTTTGCCAATGTATGTTCACCATAACCTGCATATACACCACATTCTGCCCATAATCAGTGATAATCGAAATAAACAAGGATTTGTTAGCCCGGGTTTGTCTCACATGTATGAGAAACACGTGTACTTAGTTTATTTACATTTTATCGATCGCCTATTGGTCAAGCATAGTTTATGACGTAAAAAGTGGGCGTGGTCACTCATGGCGCAGTCTGTTGATTACAAATGAGGATTGACGCCCCCTCTTGTCAATCACGATGCTGTTATCAATTTTATTTTCAACCAATCACAGGTGAGCTTGATACTTGCTGCGATACCAACCTGCGACAAACAGACAGATATGAGTTGTTTACGTTTGGTAACGCATTTTGAAGTTTCATGCACCTATGGATATTAGTATGTCTCTTTATTATGTATCGTAGGCCTCCGGCCCATATACATCACATATTGATCACATCATATACATCACATTTTGATAACATTAGATTGCTCAAAATCCTATGTTTGTCACATATAGGCCTACGTGTAACCATTGAGCTCGCTTCGCGAGCTGCGCTCGCTATAAATGTTCAATTTTGCCCTGTCATTTATTTCCTGGGCATGCACAAAATTTGGTGCATTTGCTCGGTTTTGTAGAAGTGCAATCTTTTGAAATGTAGGCCTATATGTGACAAACATAGGATTTTGATTTAATGTTATCAATATCCATAGGTGCATGAAACTTCAAAATGCGTTACCAAACGTAAACAACTCAAAACTGTCTGTTTGTCGCGGTTTGATATTGCAGCAAGTATCAAAAAAATACGGCAAGTATGTGAAAAAATACGGCATGATACCCTTTTGAGAAACACAAAATTTCAAGTTGATCCGATTATCCAAATCAAAACTACGGCCAAAAAGTAACTAGGGCACAATGCTAGCCGAAAAGCAGGTTTCATTGATGGATGAACTTGACTTTAGCATATTTTCATGTAAAGTAAACTGTAGGCCTACAATGACTTATCACATTTGAAATGAGGGAAAAGTAGTTCCTAAAAGTAAAAAAGACACCTTTTGGCTGTTTGGATACCAAAATAATACATGCAATCATAGACATATGGCAGATGAAGTTCAGCACGGCAGTCATCAAATGATGTCGGACTAAAAATACTTTTTCAAAAATCCTACTAGTGAAATATTATTGGGCGGATTTGTACAAAACTCATGACTGTACATTTTAAAGGTAAAAGTGTGGACAACGACGGATGATGACGGATGCAACGCCACGACATTAGGTTATTCCGGTAACCTAAACACTCCCCGCAAACTGTTAAAGCGCTGGATATGCATGTGTGAAAACGGACACGACACATGTGTGAGAGATATGATGCATGTGTGAAAAGATAGTACATATGTGTGAGTAAATCAGGCCCGAAGTAAAAAAGACACCTTTTGGCTGTTTGGATACCAAAATAATACATGCAATCATAGACATATGGCAGATGAAGTTCAGCACGGCAGTCATCAAATGATGTTAGGTTATTCTAACATCATTTAGGTTATTAGGTTATTCCGGTAACCTAAACACTCCCCGCAAACTGTTAAAGCGCTGGATATGCATGTGTGAAAACGGACACGACACATGTGTGAGAGATATGATGCATGTGTGAAAAGATAGTACATATGTGTGAGTAAATCAGGCCCGAACACAATTATATCATTATTGTGTGGTTAGGACGAATTTGCACAAAACCAACAGCCTACAATTATATATGGGAACAATATCGATCATTTAAAACCAAGCAGCGGAAATGGTATGCACAAATTAATTTAGTGCAGTAAGTCACATATGTTGCGCTTGTTTTGGTTGTAAACTGCTATATATTGCAAAACTTTGCGGTTCTGGTGGCAAAAGTGTACATAGAAATACCAATGAAAACCAAATCACACATGTAGCGTCACCATTACGCCTAAAATTTAACGTTATTTGATGATGTTAGTGCGAAATGATACAATGCATGTGTGAGGAACATTCGCTATGATATGATGCATGTGTGAGAGGATAGTACACATGTGTGAGAGGATAGTACACATGTGTGATCACATTACACGAGAAAGAAACCAAGAAATTATGATATGTGTGTGCTAAACCTAATAGCGTAACCTGCAGCCTGTTATAATGATTAGGATACAGGTATTTCCGAAGCTCGAGCAAGACAGGTGCCCAGAGGTGGGTTGAATAGACTGGGACTATTGTCAATACAGTGATACAGGATTGTTTCCCATAATGGGTCACATGGATAACATGATTACCAAGATTTGCCTCCGGCATCTGCCCCACTCTGCATCGTAATTTCCAGACAGTAAGCCAAAGCGATCGGCGTAGAATCTACACATACAATTTTAATAGGCTGCGTATGGGCCCGATATGCTGTATGTATATATGCTATCCATTTACGGCTCACCAGTAGGCCTACTGTTTTGTGTCTGCCATTTTTAAGTGTAAATAGCATACATATCCAAATGAAATTTATAAATACAACACCAATAGTAATGCATTGATGAAATGTATTGGAATGATTAGTGAACATTTACCTATTAGACTGCTAGAAATCAGACGTTTACATAGCGAAACGACTGAAAACAGAAATAAGTCATGTAAGTCATAGCTGCAATATCCGTAAGTACAGACCCAAGCAACCCATAATGGAGCGTTATGGGATGATTTATTTATTACAGTATTACTGATTTATTTAAATTTTCCCACGGGGAAGCTCTGATTGTTGCTAGTAATAATAAAAATAAGATATGTATACAAATTTATCATCATTAAAGTGTATAGAGAGCCTTCGGTGCCGTGTAGCTAGTAAATGTGGATTAAATCAAGTGGAACCATATCGAATAAATACGATTGAACAATTAATACTATTGCCGCCGTGAAGAGTGGGCAAATGTCGGCATACAGAGCCAGTCTTGAATGTGGAGTGTCAAAGACATGATTGTAGTACATTAATTTGTCCAACCAAATAAGCAGACGAACATAATTTGTAGTGATATTAAGTACATATATATACAGTACATAAATTTACTGCAAAATATTAATCATCTTTATAAAGAAAACTACAATAAATTGATCGAGGATCCTGTTGTATTCTAGTAATACATCGACATGTCAATATATTGAATGATGTACATGTAAGTGTAGAATCACTTACAAAAGTGTGCCAGGAAATAGAAAGATTTCGCATCAAAGACGAAGAAAATCATCATTTGAGGTACTAGATGTCTAAACGTACATACCAAAGGAAGTTGATATTTTATTATATAAATCAGTGCGAGTGTATCGTAATGATTTACCTGACATCAAGTATTGGACCAGTTAGGTGACCCTAGAGTTGCAGAGACAATGGAGCTGAAACAGCTGACAGTTAAATATGATAGGCCACAAGATAACAATAGAGTCAAGGCATATCATTCGTACATACCATCCAATTCTTAGTAGGGTATTTTATAGTTTATGTTATAAAAACACAAAGCGACAAACCAGAACAGTTGTTCAGTGCCACAAGTTTTGCTCGGACATGTACCACGACCAAGAAGATTTATTTATCATATTTCTTCGGGCTCAACGTACATCAATTCCCTCAAAACAGTCTTTGTTCTATAAGCGTGATATCCTTTTATCATCATGCAAAATTTAATTTTAACCATCACTTCTGACACTCGTTCCACGCTGTAATCAGCTAGTCACAAATAGTGTAATGGTTTTCAAGCATGCTAGTATTTTCGATTAAACATGCTGAATGCACCTTACGCAGATTTCGTGGCTGCTTGGACGGCGTGTGATGTGGTCGAAAGCCGAACAATATTACTGCATAACTTAGTCGTTGAGCCTAGCTGCCAACTACAACCCTAAATTATTTGGGCAAACTCACTCGTATTGTATTTTCAAATATCACCAAGATCGTTCAGTAGCCTGCCTTTTATACATAAAACCCCATATTGTGCAATAACCCTATAATATGTTCACAGCTTACAACCGATAGGACGCCAAAGTACTAGGATATTTTATGCACGAGAGCACCCGCCTCTCAAAGTAATATTCATGTTGGTAATTGATTGGTAAATGAGATGATTATTTTGATGAATGAAATGAATATTCTCGAATAATTATTTAAACAAATTGACCCTAAACTGGTAAGATGATAATTTCCACATAAAACCATCACTATACTGTGTTTGATAGCAACTGAAGGTTACATGTGATATTTTAAAGGTTACAAGCTGGAATTGTTCTCATTCCCGATTCCCTTCCCGAGTACCCGGGAAAGAACATTTCTTATTCCCGTTTCACGGGAACAGGAGATCCGAGAATAAATTAAAACATAGTCAAAATATGTATTTGAATGAATGACACTCCTCACACATGCAGCAAAACATCATATCATTTCTCACACATGCATACTATCTCCTCACACATATGTACTGTCTTCTCACACATGTGTATTGACATGGTGATATTATTTTGACCAAAAAACTGCGTGAATAATGCAAATAAACAGCAATTTTCACCATCGGGCCAGTCAATAGTTATTAACGTGTACCATAAATCACGTATTGGGGATTATCAACAGGTTTTCATACGTATTTAACATAAACTGTCATCGTAACACTTGTATGCGTTTTTAGTTCCAATAAAACTGGTCTACATTACTGCAGAGCATGTTATAATACATATAATACGACACAACTTCTTACTTTCTGGTTCCAGTGTCCTGTTTTAAGTCTACCACTATTTTCTGGCCATGGAACCATGCTGGGTGACAATTACTCACACATATGTACTATCTTTTCACACATGCATCACACATGTGTCGTGTCCGTTTTCACACATGCATATCCAGCGCTTTAACAGTTTGCGGGGAGTGTAAAAGTGTGTAGAAATAGATGCCACATGCCAATAATAGTCAAACGTACATTAATTTTTTCAGCACTGTTTGCGCCAAAACAAAGACTCTGAACATGTTCCAAAACCAGTTTACAGTCTTGTTCTCGGGTTTGTTCCAAGCGAAAATAACTAACGCATGGAAAGTATGTGTGCATTTTCTAAAGGTCATACTAATATACAACTTACATGTGTTTCAAATATGATTTATAAAACAAGGAAATAATGGCAATTATGTTTATTGCTTTTACAAGATCCAATACACAAATACAACAATGATAAATGTATAACTTTTGAATGAAACATGTCGAACAGAATTACAAAACGAGCTTAGCTTAGTACAAATGCAGTCATGCTATCTACAAATTTGATTATTCAAGAAGACAAACCAAACCCATGACACATATATTTGCTGCAAAAGATACAGTTATCACATTAACTGCTTTGTGTACTGCACAAGATACTCTATTTATACTCTGACCTAACTAGTAGGTTTTACACGCAACTGTGAGGCAAATTGCACTTCCGCCACTTTATCAGCAGTCTGATTCACTTCGTTTGTTTGGATATATGAATAGTAATATTGGATGTTATTACAATTTGGAAGCAGTGCACATACTGCACACGTTCCTCACCACACATTTGGGGGGTGTAGTTTCTCACCAGCATACCAGTATAATAATGCATCTTGCTATAGATCAGGGGGAAATTGTTGAACTTTTACCAGAAATTTTACACTTGATGCCTGGCGCCTTTCAATCATATGTGTTTTAACGAGTGGCTTTTGAGGTTGCTTCGTGCTCTGAAAGCCTTGCCACAAATTTGACATTTATGAGGTTTCTCACCTGTATGTGTTAGTGTATGTTTTTTCAGATTAGAAGACTGTGTAAACCCCTTACCACAAATTTGACATTTGTGAGGTTTCTCCCCTGTATGGGTTATTGAATGTTTCTTCAGATAACTTAACACTGTAAACCCTTTACCACAACTTTCACACTTGTACGGCTTCTCTCCACTATGTGTCAATGAGTGGCTTTTGAGGCTGCTCCATGATATGAAAGCCTTGCCACAAATTTGACATTTGTAAGGTCTCTCACCTGTATGTGTTAGTGAATGCTGCTTCAGATGACTTAGACTTGTAAACCCTTTGCCACAATGTTCACACTTGAACGACTTCTCTCCAGTATGTGTCAATGAGTGTCTTTCGAGGTTTCTCCGTGATACGAAAGCCTCGTCACACATTCGACATTTGTGAGGTTTTTCACCTGTATGTGTTAGTGAATGCTGCTTCAGATGACTTAGACTTGTAAACCCTTTGCCACAATGTTCACACTTGAACGGCTTCTCTCCAGTATGTGTCAATGAGTGTCTTCTGAGGGTTTTTTTGTGTTATAAATGTCTTGCCACAGATTTCACATTTGTGAGGTCTCTAACTTGTATGTGTTAGCGAATGTTCCTTCAGACCACGACTCTCGGTAAATACTTTACCGCAACTTTCACACATGAATGGCTTTTCTCGAGTATGTGTTAATGAGTGTCTTTTGAGGTCTCCAAGTGATACAGAACCCTTGCCACAAATTTGACATTTGTGAGGTTTCTCACCTGTATGTGTAAACAAATGTGTTTTAAGAGAAGAAGACTGTGTAAACCCTTTACCACATATTTGACACTTGTGTGGTTTCTCACCTGTATGAGTCAAAACATGTTGTTTCAGAAACGAAGGCTTTGTAAACCCTTTACCACAAACTTGACATTTGTGTGGTTTCACTGGTTTGTCAACAGTTTGTGTATGTGATAATGTATGTCGTCTCAGAAGTTTGGACATTTTGAATCCCTTACCACAAATTTCACATTTGTGAGGTTTCTCACTAATATGTGTTAACAAATGTGTTTTCACATCAGATGACATTGTAAACCCTTTCCCACAAATACGACATTTGTGTGGTTTCTCACCTATATGTCTAAACGAATGTTCCTTCAAACTACAAGAGAGTGCAAACCTTTTACCACAAATTTGACATTTGTGAGGTTTCTCACCTGTGTGTGTTAACGAATGCCGCTTGAGAGTGGAAGGTGTTAAGAAACATTTAGCACAAATGTTACACTTGAATGGCATTTCTCCAGTATGTGTCAATGAGTGTATCTTGAGGTATTTCTGTATAGCAAAAGCTTTGCCACAGGTTTGACATTTGTGAGGTTTCTCAGCAGTATGTCCTAACGAATGTGTCTTTAGACTAGCAGATTGTGTATATGCTTTGCCACAAATTTCGCACTTAAATGGCTTCTCTCCTGTGTGAATCACTGAGTGTCTTTCAAGTGTACTGTGTAGCGCAAAGGCTTTGCCACAAGTTTGGCATTTGTGAGGTTTCTCACCAGTATGTCTGAATGAATGTGTCTTTAGACCAGAAGATCGTGCGAACCCTTTGCCACAAATGATACACGTGAATGGCTTCTCTCCTGTATGAATCATTGAGTGTGTTTTAAGTCTGCTTTGTTTCGCAAAGGCTTTGCCACAAGTTTGGCATTTGTGAGGTTTCTCACCAGTATGTCTGAATGAATGTGTCTTTAGACCAGAAGATCGTGCGAACCCTTTGCCACAAATGATACACGTGAATGGCTTCTCTCCTGTATGAATCATTGAGTGTGTTTTAAGTCTGCTTTGTTTCGCAAAGGCTTTGCCACAAGTTTGGCATTTGTGAGGTTTCTCACCAGTATGTCTGAATGAATGTGTCTTTAGACCAGAAGATCGTGCGAACCCTTTGCCACAAATGATACACGTGAATGGCTTCTCTCCTGTATGAATCATTGAGTGTGTTTTAAGTCCGCTTTGTTTCGCAAAGGCTTTGCCACAAGTTTGGCATTTGTGAGGTTTCTCCTGTGCTAACGAGCGTTTTCCCAGAGGGTGGTAAGTTTTCACACCTTCTCCACGAATTGTACACGTGCTCGTTTTCTCTCCAGTGTGTATTGTATAGTGTTGTTTCAGTCCCGACAAGTGCATAAATGACTTTCCACACAAATGACATAGGTACTGCTTATTTCCTGTGTGTACACTGCTGTCTGTTACAGGGCTTCTGGTGGAGGTCACTTGATATGATGTAACCATGGTAACTGGCTGTGAGTGGGATGTGCCCTCCATAGATTCTGCTTCGGTTGTTGAACTTGAAGTAAAAACAAAATCATACATTTAAGAAATACGAGCCATTTCGCAGAAAGGAGTCAACCAACTCAATCATATCGGGTTCACACATATTTCTTATCTTTATCATCATATAAAGAAGCCTAAAAACCAGTTTATTATGCATATTGTATAGCAAACTAAGCACTATCGGTCGCTGATGACCGTGTGGGTGTATCCCTATAAAGCCAAAATATCCCTGTCGCCTAGAACATGTGGCTCAGGTAGCGCACCTCACTCTGTTAATACTACACACACTGAATATATACCATACTAGTATTTAATCCATCTGACACAATTTTAATCTTCATTGAATTTAGAAGAAATTCGCTACATGGGCCGAACATGTAAAAGCAGACAAAACAACTTCACTGTTGGAGATTTTTGTTTTTTGCACGCACCTGCTGCTTGGTGTATTTGGTGGTTGCTGGTGTGCACAATTTGTTGCCCCGACTGGCTCCACTGGCTGAGTGTCAGTGTCATGACCAGAGTTCAGTAGACGAGAGGCATCAGGTGCATGAGTGTCGACACTGACAGACTCATTGTATTCTACATTGGGTCCAACTGATTCATCTTTCGCCGGTGCATCCCCCAGGGGTGCTATCGTTATAACGTCACCATAACCACAATCAGACTTGAAGTTACTTCCAGGATCCACTTCATTTTGAGCTGACAAATCTTTTGTGTCTTGTTGTTCCTCGGTTTTAACAGTTACAGCTGGATCCAGATCGAATATTTGCTCATCAACATCGTCAACCTCCAGCTTCAAACACGCCATATCTACATCTATGTCATCTGAAACACAACGTTACATTTATTCAAAAAATCTGAGAGAAAATACACGTCTCATAGTTATTTCACGGTCCTTTCGAGTCGCGGCTTGGTGTATGGAATTCCCGAATATGTATAGGCCTGGTTTCGTCATTCATGGGCTTGGTTGGCCGACATGAGCCTGGTTTTCATGAATCATGGCGCTGATGCGTGAATGTTCGGGAGAAATGTCTCCACTATGAAGTGTATTTCCTGAGGATTGATATCTGGTATCGCTATCCTGGTAGTTAAATGTTCCCTATTTTCGAAAATGTATGCTGTATGACTCGACAAGTTCGAATAAATGAGAAAATGTGACAACCGTTACCCACCCATATAACTTTTCGGGGCCAAAAGAACCAAATGATTGAAACTTTCATGATTTTCATCATTAATTCAATCTTTATGAGGTGCAGTGTGATTACAGTCGTTATTCTATGGGCATATCTGACTCACTCACCAATTAGAAAGTCACCACAATGAACATGATGAACGAACCCGATTATTTGATTGGTAACGCAAATGCAGGCGTCTGGTGTTTTCGATGCACAGGCTTGGTTAATATTGTGTTTGATATTTAGAAAATTTCTAACATGTATTTCTTCCCAGTTATGTTGTAGGATGGTGAAATAAACAGAATAATACAGGTATGCACCATGAATATAATTTATATTTGATGTCGGCTAAACAACAACATCGTAGAATTGTTTCATTAATTACGAAATGATTGCTCGCGAGCGCCTTGGCGTATCGTCGAGAAATTTTCGCCATTTATCACGCTTATTACGTAAATGAAGCATGTCCTGTCAGTCCGGGAAGATGAACTTCTGTCAAGTGAAAAGCTGAGTCAACATTTTCTATCCCTATCCTTATCTCAGAAACCGTGCATTGTAGAGCAAATCGGACATCGTTTTCGGACTCGCCACCCCAGACAATCATGCATCAAAGGTGTGTAGTTGAATTTCAACCTCGGCCTAAAAATTACGCTGCTAAGAATAACGAAACCGAAACTCAAACAGAGTTTGAATCGAAATGCCCCAAGGCATTTATAGGCCTCGGTGTTTAGTTGTATAAAATACACATACAACCATTGTACTACTAGGCATTAAAATATACAGTATGTCTAATTTCCAGTGAGTAAGAAATTAATTTGCCTAATATACTTTGGGTCAATTCCCAGTTCGTTCAGGGCCCCCGTTTGGACCTGATCAGCATCTCACTCTATTTATGATTTGGTATAGCATAGTTATTAAATAACAGCAATGCATTTGTAACATTGTAATGTATGATTTTACATTTGTATGATCATCGACGAAAAACTTAAATAGATAACTTTGAATTTGACGTGGATCTATTATGTTTTATGAACTGGTACCGTGTTGGTAACATATTCATATAAATAGTTGATAAAATAACTCAAATTTCTAAGATAGGACTTGGTGAATGTATGAATGTATGTATGAAATGTATGAATATATGAAAAATTGTTTAAATGAGAGGAAAATTCAAATACACGAGGCGGCGCTCTTCCAGTCCACGATACATGTATTAACACCACGTGGCTCGAGTACTGTAGACTATGCTGTAATCTCTCCGGTATTGTTTCCAGGTATTAGTAAGTTTTACATTTATGCGTTTGAGGTAGACTATAATAAGGTATTTTGTACACAATTTATGAGCAACCTTGAGTATACTCTTAATGTTATGGGTCAAATAGATCAGAAGATAGACCGTTTTTGTTTGGGTTTAAACCACTTTTTTGCATGCTGCTAATGAACTTGATATGGTAAAAATTAGCCCAAGGGCTAAGATAGGTAACCGGACACTTTTGGTTTCAAGTATGGCAGGTGACATATGGCCTTGAGATTTACCAATCAAGGTCATCTTCGTGAATTGCAATGTCATAATCAGGTAGGCTGCATATGATTTTAGATATATGTTTATAATACAAACATACTAGTAAAACCTCTATCAACAAGTAATTTGTCTGTGGAGGCCAATTTACACATGTCAAATTAGCCAAGATTTTGAAATATGGCATTCAGGGTCATTTACGATCAAATTCAAGGTCACCAAAAGATGTGCCACATATACATGAATTCTTGTAAGCTTACACAATTCTAACCTGTATGTGCAAGGGTTTGAGCCTCAGTGGCTAATTTACACATTTCACGTCTGACATTTAGCACTCAAGGTCATCCGAGGTCAAGCTCAAGGTCATCATCAGTTGTTCCATTTATGACTTCCTATATGCTCATAATGCAAACTTAAGCTCTATCTACAAGTATTTCATCTGTAGAGGCAAATATGGACATTTTTTTGACCCCAAAATGGCTGTTTTGACCTTCCAAGGTCAACCAAGGTCAAATTCAAGGTCACCACACAAGTCGCCATATATGACTTCCCATTTGAAAGTGCCAATTTCTAAGCTCTATCTTCAGGCGTTCTAGGAGTACAGTCCTGGCAGCTCCCATTATGAAGGAAAAAAGTGCCGAAAATTTTCCAAGTCCAAAATTTTTTCTCAAAGGGTGAAAAAAAATTTTTGTCTAGAAATGGCCCAAAATGGATAGTAATGCGATTTGGGACGAAATTTTTTTTTTCGTCGACCCGTCGAAAATTCAAATGGCCGCCATACGCAGACCGGCGATTCAAGGGCAATCAAACTTATACACATCACAGAGGTACATAAGGAGAATCTTTTGAAACAAAAATCTCAAAACTGATCAGACAGTTTTTGAGAAAATGACCGCCAAAGTTCAAAATTGAGCGTTTTTCGACCAAATTGGCCGCCATTTTGAGAAAATTGAGAAAACGAAAAACTAAAAAATACCTCCTTTTTGAAATGTTTCAAGGTATCTTTTCCCAAATTTTCAGAAAAATCGGACCGTACACTTTAAAGCTAAAAATGTGGACGGGCGTCCGGACGGACGGACGACGGACGGACGGACGACGGACGCAACGTGACGGCAATAGGTTATCGGACCATAGGTCCGGTAACCTAAAAAGTACAGATTATTTAGACCCCAGAGCTGTACCCTACGCCCCCAATAATCTTATAAATGGCCCCATCACTGTAGAAGAAGTTTGCAAAATAACCCATAAGCTTAAAAATAATAAATCCCATGGCCCGGATATGATATTTAATGAATTTTTAAAGTACTGCCCTGATAGGATGCTTGTCATTATCACCAGGATTTTCAACTTAGTTCTAGATTCAGGAATTATCCCACATGATTGGTGTATCGGCATGATCAAACCTTTATACAAAGGCAAAGGTGAGGTAACGAACCCTGACAATTATCGAGGAATCACAATTTTGAGTTGTATGGGCAAACTATTTACTTCAGTTATGAATAACAGATTTGCATATTATGTAGAGAGTTGTGAAATATTGGGGGAAGAACAGGCTGGTTTTAGACAAGGCTGCTCCACAGTTCACCATATTTTTGTTTTACATAGTATCCTTGATATTTATCTACAAAAATATAAACGTGTGTATTGTGCTTTTATCGATTACAAAAAAAACATTTGACATGGTTGATAGGGCTTCTCTGTGGCAGAAAGTGTTAGGAACAGGTATGAATGGCAAAGTCTTTAATGTTATATATAATATGTATTCAGAAGCTAAGTCCTTTGTAAAACTGTCTAGGAGCTTGATGACAGACTACTTTCCTTGTAATGTACGTCAAGGTGAAAATTTGTCACCAATCCTATTCGCTATTTTCATGAACGATTTTGAATCACATCTGGCAAAAAACTTCAAAGGTTTACACGATTTAGGCAATGTTATGAACTCTGTTATCGATGTCGATACTTTTTTAATTATGTATGTCCTTTTGTATGCGGACAATACAATTGTAATGGCTGAAAATGAAAAAGATCTACAGTCTGCACTTGACGCAACTGCCTTATATTGTGAACAATGAAAGTTAAATGTTAACACGAGCAAGACCAAAGTTGTTATATTTCCTAGGGTAAAGTCCGTAAATAAACAGTATTTAGTTTTGGAAATTATCCTTTGGAGCTAGTTTTTGATTATACATACCTAGGTATAGATTCTAACTATAATAATTCTTTTCAGAAGGCAATTGTTAAATTGATAATGCAAGCAAAGAGAGCACTCTGTAGCATGACTGTTAAATGTAAAAGGTTAAACTTGCCAATTGATTTACAAATCAAATTATTTCATCAGCTAATTGTCCCTATCTTATTGTATGGTAGTGAGGTGTGGGGTTTTGAAAATTTGAATCATATAAATGTCTTCCACAGAAAATTTCTGGAAAATATACACTTGAAAGAATGCACAACTAATTGTATGATGTATGGTGAGACTGGTGAGCATGAGTTGTCATTGTATGCTGAGAATAGAAATTCATCGTTAAACTTCTGGTTCAGGCTTGTAACTGGAAACCAGCACAAACTGTCATGTCTCATGTATAAATGTATGTTTAATTTGCATATTAGAGATGGTTTTCACTCAAGATGGTTATTAGCAGTGATAAATATTCTAGATTATAGAGGTTATCCCAATTTGTTGTATTTAGACTTCACAGTGTTTATCCGTCTAAAGAATGGTTAAAAAGCAGTAATAAGCTACGAGGATCTGATATGCGTACCCAAAATTGGCAGAGTATAGGTTGGAATCAGAAAAATTGCCTGAACTACAGAATTTTTAAAAAGGAGTTGAAATTTGAAAAATATTTGTCTCAGCTGAGCTACCCTGATGCGCTCGTAGTTTGCAAATTTAGATGTTGCAATAGTAAATCATGGTAAATTACCCATTTGTAAAAGTTATGCTGATCCTACAAAAAGTAATAAATGCACGCAATGTCAATCGGGTGAACTAGGGAATGAATTCCATTATTTATTTACTTGTGATAAATTCTCTGATTGTCGAAAAAAATATATTGAGAAATACTATCGTGTGAACCCAAATTCAGTGAAAATTAGTGATTTATTTAATACTACAAGCATAAAACGGTTGAAAAATCTATCGATAATGATCAGGTGTATTGAGAAGGATATATGAATGATGAATATGATACTTTGCACGATGAGATGTATGTGTGCTGAAAATGTGTGTTCAATCACTATACTTTTTTTCTGATCTTAGCCAGATTGGCTCTTTTCTCCATGCCAATGGTGGTTGGCCCCAATACTATTATGCTAGTAATATTCGATCAATACATGTATGTGTGATATACACAGGTTGTGTGTAGCTCATTTTTTATTTTTGTAATTCATGTTCTGCCATACCCCTGTAAGGGGTCGCCATTTTGAAAAATACAAAGATTTAAAAAAAAAACAAGCCCATGCCTGAATTGACCACATCGTAATCATAATCCCAACCGGCGAGTATTTGGCCAGCGCTGGTTATGCATTCCCCATTATTTTGTGGTTTGAAGACCTAGCGGCATGCTGATGACAGTGCTTTTCACTTTGTCAATTATAAACAGTTTTCAGTGAAATCGAACTAATTTTACAGATACAATCAATGGGTGTCGAGATATCGAATCAAATAGGCACTCTTTCCGTAAATTGCCGAAGATTTTAATCACGATATTAGTATGGGTCACGTGGTGTGTGACGTCAGTTGAGGCAGAACTGAAAGTACATGTAGCCAGCAAGATAAACTGCATGTCGCATATTTAATTCTCCTAGTGCATGTTTGACAAATCAAATACATGTAAACGGGTGAGATGGCGGAAATATGGCATTCCTCGCCTTGATATTTAGATTCAGTACTACATGTATTTATTCACCCGGAAGGGAGGTTTGTTGAACTGCAGGATGTCCAGTATTTGCTGGTCTTAGCATGTTTTCTTTTGAATCTCATGCATTTTGGAATGGTTTTCTATCTTTGAGCAGTTGAGCTGAAAGCCCAAATTATGTATTTAACGTTGTTGGCCAGCCATCAAAGCACATTCTGCCTCAACTGACGTCACGATTACGGAAACTGATTTTTTTTTCATCGGCATGAGAAGGCGATTGCAAAAGGCACAGATTACAAAGAGAATGAGAAGGGACAGATTACAAAGACTACAAAGGCAGCCACTGTGGGGACTATATCAAACAGTGTGACAAGTTATAATTGACTACCGGTATATCACGATTTGGCCGGCACTTTTAGGCCTTGACGTCCAGCATTACTATATAAGAAACTAAGCATTTACTTCACCATACTGAGATTTATTTCGAACTTGGTTGTTGGTGTGCTTTAATGATAATCTCCACGAACCCAAAATCGTCGCGGAATATATATCTCTGTAACGTTGCTACATAGCAAACGCGACACTGTGATAAATCCGACATATGTGAGAAAAGCAAGAAAATCCCCTGTGAAAAAGCGACATGCGTGGCAAAAGCGACATATTGCTGCGGGACTGTTATAAAGAAACAGACATATCGACCATACACGTCAAATAAGCAACATATTACTGCGAGGCTGCAGCATGACATGATATTCTAAGCCTATAGCAAAACCAACATGGTGAGACATCGCATACAGAAAAAACGATCAGAGCTGATGACGATACCGTGGCTAATAAAGTTATTACGAGTAGTCTAGAATATATCGTTTTCATCATAAAGATCCACTTGCGCAGACATATAACATCAAACTAGACATACATATAATCTAGAAACGTGACATTTACAATGTAGCAGACTTGTGGATATACGGAAAGCCAGTGGGGACATGGGAATTAGGAAATCCGCAGTATTAAACCATGGTTTACTACGGAATACATATAGATCATATATAACGATGGTAACTACTGTATACTGATGCATGAATTCTTTACTAGTATTTGTTCGACTTATAGATATAGAAGCATATATAGGAAATGAAAGATGAATCAAACAATTTAATCACCATTCAAATACTCACTATTCTGTTGTAACATGAATTTCACCATTCAACAATCGAACATCAGTTTGGTATTTTTAGTATAATCTCTAATATTATTTGAGATTCCATTTGTAAAATTGAATACAAAACAATTCCACTTTCTCAACAGAATATTTTCGACCAGTCAAATTGGTTCGCGAAATGACAGTAGCCATGAAATAACCGAATGAGCGATAAAGGGTGGCGCATGTCGGGTTTTCCACGGCCGTGGCAAAGGCGATCACTGATGTTCGTTTTTTCGCCATGTCGGTTTTGCTATGCTACAGGCCACACAACACCAATGATATTGCGTCATATCCGTTACGGTCAGAGAAGTCCCTATTTTGAAAACGGGGGATGCCCTTGATCCCCCGCAGAATGGTGGGGGATATTTTGCTATGGCTGGTTGTTGACCCGAGCTGGTTGGCATTGCACAAGAACAGTTTCAAGACCACAGGACGACGAACGATATGGGTTGTCAGGCATGAAAATCAGTCGTTTTAAGGGGGTACCCTCAGAATTCGAGCTGTAGCGAAAATCCAATCTATCAACATATATTTTCGTTACTATAGTGAGAAGAGGAAATGAATTGGCTAGCTTCGTATTAGACAAAGTACGTCTTTCGGGGATACCTGCTGAGGACCGCAGGTCCGAAAGACGAAGTGCCATGCATGATAAAAAGTGTACCTCGATGCGAACGAAATCAATTCGCTGTTTGACGGCTCAAAACTTGGTGAAAACTAACGGAAATTACAGCTAACCTCACCAAAATGGCAAGCATAATAATTTCAAAGTTGTTATCTGTGTTAAAATTGTTGATTCATTGTGTTTTACAAACATTTTCAATCGTATGAACTAAACCAGCAAAATCCGGCAAGTTTCTCGCTTCGATTCAATGGCGGTTTCACCATTGCCTCGATAAACTCCGTGACACAGAAATATGGTGTAGAATCAAATCGAAACGGACATCTGTTGCGTAAGGCTTAACAGCATGTACGCAACACTAAGCCAGTTTCGATTTGATTCAACATCGTATAAAACCGCCATTGAATCGAAGCGAGAAAGTTGCCAGATTTTGCATCTTTGGTTCAAACGATTCAAGACGTTTGTAAAACATAATAAATCAGCGATTTTAGTGCAGATAACAACTTATAAATGATTATCCTAGCCATTTTGGTATCACAGTCGTCAACGTGCGCACAGGATTCCTGTAGCGGAGTTACAGGAAGCCTGCAAAAAACAACAACATAATCTGAGAAAATTGATGGTAGGTGGGTATTTTTGGTTGGAAACACATCCCAAAAGGAGTTTCCAGCAAAGCGACTAAGCAGATAGACTAACATAATGATATTCTTTTGCGTGGTAGTTTCATTTCTTGTTGACACCTTCGTTATTATTAACTATAAACACATGAAGTGAGATTATTCCTCAATTATCGTCCGATTGCCTCTTTGCCTACATGAAATCACCATATAATGGAACTTTTGCCCACTGCTTATGTACATGGGGGTTTATTGGTTCACAGTTGATCAAATTCGACAGTTAATGGGAGGTGACACTCGTCTGCTTTGTGTTTGTCAAGCAATTGTTTATCGTAGCACACACGAGATATGTGCTGCAGGATTCACGTAACAGGCACTGAAGTATTCACGTAACAGGCGCTTCAGTGTTCAAGTAACACTGGATGTAAAATTGCCCTAAAATTTCTCTTTCCAATAAATTAAATTTGTACACATCAATATAAACACATACAGAGGTCAGATTCATGGATTGTGCATTGTACTGGAAAAGTACAAGCATATAGGCTGCATTATTCCTGGCTGGATCTCATCAATTGGCAATGCAAGTATCACTAGATGTGAAATTGTCCCCGAATCTCTCTTTCCACTAAATTAACAGCAGAATTGTTTATTATATTTAACACATGGAACGGTATAATATGTATGTACACTATGCATAAACTGTCAGTGCTCACCATGACCTCACTGATCGGTATTGGGACCAGCGTGGGACTGGATGCAGTGTTGTACAATGTCATCCGTTTGCTCTGATGAGAAACTGCAGTACCCACAGTCACCAGCCATAATAATTCTCTGTAGGAAAGTTGCTAACAAAAACTCACAAGTAAAATAGGTTAGGTCTATGTGTTGCATGGACCTAGGTTAGGTCCATGCAACACACCAATACTGATATCATTGAGGACATGATGAGCACTGTATATTCAGTTTATTATATTGTTCCAGTTGTTACACATAATAAGTTATTTTGCTGTAAATTTAGTGAAAGATATATTTGGGGGCAATTTTTCATCTAGTGCTTCTTGCATACTAAATTACTCTACAACGAAGAAAAGGCATTGCCAGTTGATGAGATCCAGCCAAGAATATCGCAACCTATATGCTTGTACTTTTCCAGTACAATGCACAATCCATGAATCTGACCTTTGTATGTGTTTATATTGATGTGTACAAAGTTAAGTTGAAATTTTAGGGCAATTTTACATCCAGTGTTACTTGAATACTGAAGCGCCTGTTACGTGAATACTTCAGCGCCTGTTACGTGAATCCTGCAGCACATATCTCGTGTGTGCTACGATAAACAATTGCTTGACAAACACAAACAGACGAGTGTCACCTCCCATTAACTGATGAATTTGTTCAACTGCGAACCAATCAACCCCCATGCACAGTAGCAGTGGGCAAAAGTTCCATTATATGATGATTACATGTAGACAAAGAGGCAATCGGACGATAATTGAGGGATAATCTCATTTCATGTGTTTATAGTTAATAATAACGAAGGTATCAACAACAAATGAAACTACCACGCAAAAGAATATCATTATGTTAGTCTATCTGCTCAGTCCCTTTGCTGGAAACCTCGTTTGGGATGTGTTTCCAACCAAAGATACCCACCTACCATCAATTTTCTCAGATTATGTTGTTGCTTTTTGCAGGCTTCCTGTAACACCGCTACAGGAATCCTGTGCGCACGTTGACGACTGTGGGTATGTTTAGCTGGAATTTTCGTCAGTTTTCACCATCTTTTGAGCTGTCAAACGGCGAATAGATTTCATTCGCATCGAGGTACACTTTTTAACATGCATGGCACTTCCGTCTTTCGGACCTGCGGTCCTCAGCAGGTATTCCCGAAAGACGTACTTTGTCTAGCTTCGTATATAAGCTGATATGGTTCATCTTGTTCTGTACGGAGCTATGGAGACTTGAATTTGGGCTTTTTATCATTGTTTTGTATGGCCGAACGTCACCCAAATAATTGTCCGGGTCATCGAATAGTCCGTCGTTCATACCACAATAGATTTATAATGAAAATATGTGCATTCTTCTGATATATCTCTATTACTACATACACCAGCAAAACTTATGTCTGAACATGCAAAAACAAAATACTCAAATCATTATGTTCCCTACCAGTACCAATTCGGTGGAACCATCGAATATGAAGAAGCAGGTTGATGTCCTCGGGTAAATCAAAACAATAATTTCTATGGAAAGCCTAGAACAACATTGTTATGACTGCGTCATGCATGTTCCGCATAGAAAATATTTTGTATACTTTGCATTTATGCATATTTCATTGCATTAATGGCAAGGTGGAGAAATTGGGAGAATGTATTTTGTTTCGTTTTGTTGAGTCAATACGATTTAAAGCAAATTAATGTATGTTCATTTAGTGTATTCACCAAAATATTGGATGAAACCGAAGAGAATGAAACAAGTTGTGCTCTTAAATGAAATTTAAAGTGATAACAGGATCAAAACCAAATTGTTCAGTGGGCTTTTTTTGATTGATTTATTTGGTATAGAACAAGGTACATTGAATACATCAAATAACAGATGTAAAATACAATGATAAAATTGTATAACATTGTACCGATGTTATACCGAGGATTACTCAAAAACGTCCAATAAGGGACTTGTTTCCATTGAGGTCCTCGTTAAAAAATTAAAAACGATCCCCCAAAAATGACTAGAGTGCAAAATTTTGTAAATACTAGTAGTATAAATGATGAAAAAAAATACTTGTTAAAACTATAGAGAATGTAAAACTTGACGGACTTGAAACACTCATTAAAAAATACAAATAAATACTAGTATATAATCAACGGTAATGAATAAAGTCGTTCTCTGGGGTAGATCTAAGTGTCTCAAATAAAAACGACTTATTAAAAACACTGATATGTTGAAGGTCATATATAAGATTATTCCAATCAACAATGGCAGTATATAAAAAGCTACATTTACCAACAACAGAATGGACACGCGGTAAAACAAGTGAGGAACTGCTAGATCTTGTGGCATGGGAATGAACTGACCTGACGTGCATGATGTTATCAAGAATACTCTGATGTTATTGCTCAGATAAGAAGGTGCCTCACCAGAAACAACCTTTTTAACATGTAGTATTTTTTTGTACTGGACTCTGTACTCTACAGGAAGCCACTGGAGCGTTGCAAAATGGTTGACGGATACAGGTGTTCTTGCATCCAGATTAAGCAGAAGTCTTATTGATTCAATGTCACCTTGATTATGGCTCTTGAGCATGGTACTCTGGTTTGTCTAAACTGTTGAAACTTTGTTCGTTTACTTGGGTTTGATGACTTCATGAACAATATTCTTTGAAGTTGATGTCTATATTTACTTATAGCAGCTGCCTTCGAAAACAGGCAATCTTTTATTGGAAACTATATTTCATAATAAACATGTGAAATTAACCGAATGAGACGTACTCTGAGCTGATCTGAGCAGCTGGTTCACGCGTCAATACAGGAACTGTATCCATCACACGCAGATGTAAACAAAGCATGAAAGTGCAAAATGGACTGACGATTCCACGCACACCATCGTATATCACTGATTGTTTTTTCATAAATACACTATATATGCAGATACAAACTGAAAAATGCACTCGGAAAATGTGCTCGATTTGGACTTTTAAAGGCAATTTGGACATTTGTTTACATTCGGGCTTGATGGATGCATCTCGTTTGTTTATGTACAAACCTGGCATAAAATGTGTGTTAAAACGGATGGAAAAACGAATCGGACGGGCTGTAATCGTCAAAATCAATTAGCATATGTTTTGTTATACTAGCATCATATTAGATGATTTGAAATGAAATTTAGTTTTGACAAAAAATATTGCATACATTTGAAGGCAGCTGCTTTTAAGGAGATCTAACATGAGAGGACCGTAGTCATGTTCGGGTGCTGGGTGAGTGACTGCACATGAACGAACACAACACAGAATATTGAGTGTTCAGCATCCTACTACTGTAAAGAAAATAGGGGGTCACCGTGCTCGTTTCTTTACCTAAAATGACATAACTTCTGGCATTTTTGCACATCTTTTTGTCCATATCCATACCTCGATATCTGACCACGTTTTATGATATTGGTTATTAATCAGGACTGTTGCGCCTTAGAATTCGTTATACGAAATTAAGCGCTATAAAAGTTTGATATATTATTATTATTATTATATATTCACATCTTGCATCGTGTTTTTCATGCGAACGGATGCAGTGACCCCCTATGTACTTGTCATACATCTATTCCATGGGGTCTGTTTCAGATTTCTAAATTATTTTCATAGGTTGTTGGGCAGTTGTATACTAATTCCACCAGGTGTACAGTAGGAACAACTACATTTAACACACAGTCTGCCCCTGATGACGCCAGTGTGTCTTTTGATAAAGTAATTTATTCTGGATAAAATTGCCCCTCATAAATCAGTCCGAATTAAACAGGACACGGCACCCTGGATCACAGGTGAAGTACTCCACCTTTTTCAACAAAGAAACCATGCTTTCAAGCAATTCAGGAAAACCAAAGAACATCACTGGTATGAAACCTATGTCACACTCAGAAATCGGGCTCAGTATGAACGAAATAGAGCCAAGTCAGAGTACTTTGTGAATAAGGTGGAGGAAAATAAGAACAACCCCAAAAACCTCTGGAAAACTTTAAAAAGCCTTGGTACTTCTTCAAAATCTAAGTCTAATGATGACAACATCGGCCTCCAAATTGATAGTGAAATATGTTTCGATAAATCCAAGGTATCCGATAAATTCAATGACTTTTTTTCTACCGTTGCCTCTTCACTGGTACAGAAACTACCCAAAGGTCTTGGTAAATATGGTTCAAGTCATATCAAACAATATTATTCTAGTACCGCTGGTTCTTTTAATTTTCAACATGTCTCCGAGGAAGTTGTTCAAAAGGTTCTCCTTTCTCTAAATTCAGACAAGGCTACCGGTTTAGACCAGATTCCTGCACGTTTTCTAAAGGACGGTGCCTTGTATTTAACCAAACCACTAACACATATTGTAAATTTGTCTCTTCTCTCCGGTAAAATCCCTTTAGACCTTAAATCGGCTAAAATAACTCCTATCTACAAGAAAAACAGTAAAACTGATCCCGGGAATTATAGACCTGTTTCGATACTGAGCGTGGTGAGTAAAATATTTGAAAAGATCGTATACGATCAACTAAATCAGTACCTCACAGATCACAAACTCATATATGAGTACCAGTCAGGCTTCCGTCCCTCCTACTCCACAGATACGTGCTTAAGCCATCTGACTGATTATATAAAGTCAGAGCAAGACAAAGGCAATTTCACAGGTATGGTTCTTCTAGATCTACAAAAAGCCTTTGACACTGTGGACCATAGTATTCTCCTCTGTAAATTAGAAGCCACGGGGCTTCAGAAGCCTGCTGTGAACTGGTTTCAAGTCTACTTAGGGAATAGGCTGCAGAGAGTTGAGGTTGGTGACGTATCCTCAGCTCCCGCAAATGTGACCTGTGGGGTCCCCCAAGGATCAATATTAGGTCCTCTACTGTTCCTGGCTTATGTCAATGACATGCCAGCGGCTACCAAATGTAAGCTACTATTGTATGCAGACGATTCAGCCCTTCTCGTTCCTGGCAAAGATGCTGTTTCCATACAGAAACGCCTGTCTTCCGAATAACAATCAGTCCAAGAATGGTTGGTAGATAACCAACTTTCTCTCCACCTTGGGAAGACAGAATCTTATTTGGCTCAAAGCGGCGGCTCAATGGTAAAGAGTCAATAGACGTCACATGTGATGGTCAGAGTATATCCAGTAAAACCTGTGTCAAATATTTAGGAATTACTCTCGACCAGTCTCTATCAGGGAGCCAAATAGCAGACTCAGTACTACGCAAATCCAATGCGAAAATAAAATTCTTGTATCGTCAGACCAGGCATTTCGACCCCCATACCAAAAAATTACTGACTTCTGCACTAATACAATGTCACTATGACTATGCCAGTACTTCTTGGTACTCTGGTCTCACCAAGAAGCTTCAGAATCGTCTGCAAACCACCCAGAACAAAATAGTTCGATATATCATCAATGTGCCCCCTAGGACCCATATAGGGCATGCCGAGTTCGAACAGGTCAAAATTCTTCCAGTAGGTTTGAGAGTCAAACAACTAAAAATTAACCAAGTCCATAACATTATTCATGGTTCGGCCCCTAACTACCTGTCATCCCCCTTCTGTCTCAATTCTTCCCGCCATAATACTCGATCAGGGCCCTACTCTCTTCTTATCACTCCTGTAAAATCTTTTGGACATACTTCCTTCAGTCATACTGGGGCAATAGCCTGGAATAGTATACCTACTTGGTTACAATCTATCAGCAACAAGCAAAGTTTTAAAACCCAATTAAAGTCATTTTTATTCAGTCAGCTCAGGGAAGAGGAACTCAACCCTTTTATTTGTTATTAGTTGTTACTTCACACCAATCTCTAGTCTATGTTCTAGTCCGTCTACTAGTCTAATATGGTGCTATTCATTTTGTTATTAAACTTATACACATTTATATCCATATACAGTTTTTGTAATGTACAACAACTATTTTCCTATATTGTCATTTTTACATATTGTTCATATTTACAACTGTTTAGTACTACATGTCTTTCTGTTTTACATACATATAGTCTCAAATTTACTGTAAATTATTTATCACCTGTTTATGTAGACCCTATTGTCTTATTTTCAAAGTTTTTGCATCTTTAGTTCCTCTATTTTGTCATGTGATACTTTTACAAGGACCACAATGGAAATAAGCGTTTTATGCTTTATTGTGTTATCCATGTAATCTGAATATATTCATCATTTTTGTATGTTTATATTGATTTTACTAAATAAACTCAATCAATCAATCAATTTGTCGGGCTTTGTTTCTATTGCAAAATGTTGTATGTTTGTTATTGGAATCATCAAAATTTGGCTGTATTGGTGGTAATAGATCGATACTTACATACCGGTACACAGAGTATTGGCGTACAACAATAGTTGCAAGCAATATCAGAATGTATCAGTGGTCTGTATAGCAGCTGTGGACAATTTTCGGCCTTAAAGCCCGGGGCAATTGCGAACCCCAACTGTTTTTAGAGCGTCACTTGACTCTCGATTGGCATGGTGATCGCTTTAACTATAAATTGGTGTTAATTCTCGGGTTCACGTACACACTATTATTGTCCAATGTTCACGGTGCACGCCTGGATAGAACACGACTGGAGTTCTCGTCCATATATTTATTCAGGTTATCCTAGCGATGGAAGTCACGCTCGAAGACAGGGTTCTCGATGGTCCATTCACGCCACACGTTATTCTAGTCCTTCACAATAATATCAAAGTTTATCTAATTCCCCAATATATATATCCTTCTGAGTCCAGTCCAGTTATTTTATATATATTCCACAATGTTCACGAATAGACGTAGTAGTACTCTTTTCCACAGCTATTCCAGAAATCGTGTTACTTCGTTCGGCGTCTCTAATCCAACTGAGGGGTCAAGCGTCTTGGGCGTCGTCCGTATGTCTGCTCGCGCGACCTGTCTTTGTCTAGGGGGAGTTCTAATCAGTCGGGATGGTCGGGCCTGGTACGCGAGTCGCATGTACTCTGTCTAGTACAGCGTACACAAGTCTCTCTGTCTGTCCGTGTAACGTAAACCGTCAGTCACAGTCAGTGTCTGCTAGTCGCGTAGGGACGGGGGCAGAGTCCAAGGGCGATAATTCTTTTAACTGTCTTAGTCGTCCGTCTATAATCGCTACAGCAGCCATATAGCCATGTTTAAAGTATTTGTAAACCCAAGTTCATACAATGTTGCTGTTTGTGAGCCGTTAGCATTGAACACATTGTGATCAATGTTTGGACATTACATATTTGTGGACCGCATCTGTGGGCGAGGGGTTATTTCTGAACAAATCGTATCTCTATGAATAATTGGAGAACACGGGCTTGTACATTGGTATCTTGATCACTGCATCGAATCCCATTCTTAGGTAATGTGGTCAGTATTTGACAGGAAAATTATTTTATTCACCATATGTCGGCATCAGCTTCGTTGGCGTTCAAAATTACGTAACGCTAGAGGGGGTGGGTGGGTCTATGGTCAAGCGTTACGAGGCGTCACGAGGGGGTTGGGGTGTTTCCACAGGTGTTACCTAACACTTTTTTAAATTGTAAAAATACAATTAAATCCCAAATTAGTATGTATGAAATGATATAAACTCAAAATCCAGTCCATGTGTTTAATCAAAATACAGCCTAATTAATTATAAATGTAATATTATAGGCTAATAAAATCTAATTCATGGTTCCGAATAATCAACCAAAAAAAGCCATGACATCCATGATTTGCAAGGCAATTATCCACATAAAAAACCATGATAAAAAACCATGAACAGTGATTCGCCTCAATGGTTGGAGGGTGGCGGGTTATCTTAGAAATATATCAATAGCGTGTCAGTGTGGCGGAGGGGGGAGGGGGGGGGGGGGGTCATCAAGCTTCACAAAACGGAGGCGGGGTGGTGGGGAGTAGTATGTCCTAGCTTTACGGAGCATTACAAGGAAGTGGGTAGTGTTAATTTTGCCTTCAGTTAAAAAGCGTTACTTAATTTTTAAACGGCCCCTTCCAAAAAGCATAGACATAGAAGTAGTCAACAACGACATGGCTGTACATTAGCATAATCATCATTCATTTACATGACAACAATATTCGGAATATACCTTAGAATAATTATGTTGTTTGTTGGGCCATAACTAGGACTGTGATAATTAGGATTGACTTGGTATATATTTGCATGGTGGTAATGTACCTGGAAAATCTTGTCTTGTGTCTACACGATTCCTAATAGAGACATTTTCACCCATAATAATCTATGTATTTATAATAATGACCATTTCATAGTCTAGGATCACCAACTCAGGTCGGTCTCTCTGAGTGTGCAATTATTATCCCCGGCCGACATATACATTCCAGCACATACTCAACGCATACCTCTCGGGAGCCATACAGCTCTATCCCCCATGATAAAGAAATAACATATACCCCATGAATGTAGAGTAGTTTCAGTCTCTTGAACATTGGCACAAACACATGTGCACCATAACTGTGGTGTCACTAGTTGTGTAGCCGTAACACGTCACAACGCTACATATTAACTAGGTCTATCATATAATTCAACACAAGTACACAGATTTTCAGGCTGAATCTAGCATATATTTACAATGAGTGCACTCTGGGAAAGAACATTCAGTAGAGTGCAATCTCGATTTTTTCCCTCCATCATTATTGTGATAATATTTTAATTGTATGTAGACAAAATACATTGTACGTTGTACTGTACAATATCCAGTCAAAGATTTTAACCGAGCTTGCTGTACTTTAGCTATTGTCTCCGCCATTTTCACCATGGAATATAAATACATTCCAAATAGAAGTTATAATAAAACAAGTGACATGATCAGTATCAATCACATCAATGCAAACAATATCAATGGCATTTATACATTTTTCGCATTTGTAAAATCGAGTATAAAATACAACTAAACATGAGTTTCGAATGGCACAAGTGGAAAAGTTTCACAAACTGTGAAGTAATATATTGAAATCGCAGAATTAAGTGTAAACACTAAAACTAACTGCATCAAAGAGGAAGAAATCAGCCCAGGGAATAAGAAAGGTTACAGGAGAAATGCACAGCATTAAGCTGTCATTTTCTTTTCCAAAAACAATTATTTTGTGTGTACTGGAAATGGCTCAAACAGATAGTGACTTGATTTAGGACTAAAAATTTTTTTTTTTTTTTTTTAAATCCCACTAGTGAAATATTATTGAGCAGATTTGTGCACAACTCATGACTGTAAACTTTAAAGGTAAAAGTCTGGACAATGACGGATGACGAATGCAACGCTACAACATCAGGTTATTCCGGTAACCAGTTTACAATCTTGTTCTCGGGTTTGCATCAAGCAAAATAACTATTACATTGAAAGTGTGCATTTTCACAAGGTCATACTAATATACAACATACATGTAATCCAAATATAATTTATAAAACAAGCAAATAATATCAATTATGTTTATTGCATTTACAAGATCCGATACATAAATACAACAGCAAAGATACATGTATAACTTTTGCATGATACAAGTCGAATTCAACTACAAAATGTGCTTCGTTTAGTACAAATACAATGGTGCTTATCACCAAATGTGATCATTCAACAAGACAAACCCAGTCCATGACAGTGACAGTTGCCCCCAACATAAAATTGCCACATTATCTACTTTGTGTGTTGTAGAAAATACAGAGGACAAGGCACATGCACATCTTCTCAATAAACAACTTGACGTTCAACTTTGAGAAAAATTCCGATTCCATGACTTTACCACACGGCTGATTAGCTTTGTTTACTCGAAGTATGAATATCACACATGAGTGTGATATGTTTTGAAAGCAGGGAACAAAATATCCACTACATATTTCAGCGTGTGATTTCTCATCATTTCTTACACATAATAATGCACGGCACTCTGAATCATGGGAAGTTGTAAAACATTCACCATAACAGTCACACCTGATTGGTTCATCTCAATCAAGTATGTGTCAATGAGTGTCTTTTGAGGTTGCTTCGTGCTACAAAAGCCTTGCCACAAATTTGACATTTGTAAGGTTTCTCACCAGTATGTGTTAACGAATGACGCTTCAGACTAGAAGACTCTGTAAACCCTGTACCACATATTTGACATTTGTGAGGTGTGTCACCTGTATGTGTTAACGAATGTTCCTTCAAACTAGAAGACCGTGTAAACCCTTTACCACATATTTGACATTTGTGTGGTTTCTCAGTTGTAATTTTTCTAAACGAATGTTCCTTCAAACTAGAAGATCGTGTAAACCTTTTACCACAAATTTGACATTTGTGTGGTTTCTCACCTGCATGTGTTAACGAATGTTGGTTCAGATTAGAAGAACGTGTAAACCCTTTACCACATATTTGACATTTGTGCGGTTTCTCACCTGTATGTCTAAACGAATGTTCCTTCCAACTAGAAGACCGTGTAAACCCTTTACCATAAATTTTACATTTGTGAGGTTTTCCACCTGTATGTGTTAACGAATGTTTCTTGAGCTTGGAAGATTTTTTGAAAGCTTTAGCACAAATCTTGCACTTGAATGGCATTTCTCCAATATGTGTCAATGAATGTCTTTGGTGTGTTAAATTTGTTGCAAATTTTTTGCCACAAGTTTGACATTTGTGTGGTTTCTCACCCTGAAGTGTTGACGAAAGTTCCTTGCTCGGTTTCTCTCTAATGTGTGTCGTAGAGTGTCGTTTCAGCTCACTCAAGTATATAAACGACTTTCCACACAAATTACATGGGTATGGCTTATTTCCTGAGTGTACGCTGTTGTCTATTACAGGGTTACTTTCACTGCTGGCGGTCCCTCGGTATGACGTAACTGGCTGTGAATGGGATGTGCCCTGCATGGATTCTACGTCAGTTGAAGAACTCAAAAGATCAAATAATTGTAAAATATACATTTTGCAAAATGAAATCAACGAGCATCAACTCATATTAGGTTTTGTCAGTAAATTTGGCTGCTATGGCAATCAAAAGCTACACCTGTTATGATTTTATCATATATATTCAAACAAATATGTATATCAAAATTGGATGAAAATTGCGACCTGAATAGCGCTCTCTAGGAAATCTTTAGCACCATCAAAATATTCACTATATTAGATGGAGATTTATCTTTTTTTCACGCGTACCTGCTGTTTAAGGTATTTGGTCGTTGTTGATGTACAAAAGCTGTCTTCCCGACAGGCTCCACTGGCTGAGTGTCTGTGTCATGATCGGAGTTCGGTTGACAAGAAACATTTCGTTCAGAAGTGTTGACACTGGCGAACTCATTGGATTTTGTATTGAGTCCAACTGATTCATCTTTCATCATCACATCCCCCAGGGGAGCTATCGTTATAATGTCACCAAAATGATAATCCGCCTTGAAGTTACTTTCAGGCTCCACCTCGTTGTGTGCTGATAAATCTTTCGTGTTTTCTTGTTTCTCTGTTTGAACAGTCACAGCTGGATCCAGATCGAACTCATCAACATCGTCAACCTCCAGCTTCAAACACGCCATATTCATGATATTTATTTCACCTGAAATATAATGGTACATTGATCAACACATGTGTATCTCATAGATGTCATTCATAACTCAACTAGCAGACACTGCTACACGTGGGAGTGGTATCTGTCGATTCCATATGAAATGTACATTTTTGTCAGGCACTTTGATTGAGCACTTGTGGGCTCCAGCTACCACAAGGAGCACTGTACAGTTTCCAACGTAAGGCATTTCACCTCTAGGGTAATGTAACAGCCATTGGGTATTCACGGTGTCCACCCATTCCGCATTATTGCTGGTTAATTCCACGTTATTATAGTTAGGATCCGCATTATTATGGCAAAAGTTTCAAAGTGGTCCTGCTAAAAGCGATAAATTCATTATAAGATAAATACACTCAAAGTAGTAGTTGCAAGGAATATCAGAATGTGGTCTGTATAGCATCTATACTTAGTTTGAAGTATTTGAAACCCAAGTTCATACAATGTTGATGTACGTGAGCCATTAGTATCAAACACATTGTGATAAATTTTTGGACACTACATATTTGTGGACCACATCTGTGGGCAAGGGCCTACTCAGTACTGTACAGCCACAAATTATTCGCGAATTTCGCGAAGCCAATAAATTAAGAAAATAAATTGACGCGAAACATTTCTGATGACAACCCACATTATTCCGATAAAATGTTCAAGACAGCCAAATCACGAAGTTAAATGAATGCGAACATGTTCTGATCGCAAAAACGCGAAAATTTGCGGCAGCAAACTCAAAGGGTTTTACAGTATTTCTGAAGAAATCATATTTCTTGGATAGCATAGGCTTGTATATTGGTATCTCGATCACTGCATCAAATCCCATTCTTAGGTAATACGCTCAATTATTTTAGAACATTATTTTAGTCACTATGTGTCGGCATCAGCTTCGTGGGCATTCAAAATTTACGTAACACTAGAGGGGGTGGGAGGGTCTATTTGTTACGTAACACACTTTTATTGTAAAAATATAATTAATTCCACAACTGAAACATGTATGAAGTCGAATAAACTCAAAATTCAGTCCATGTGTTTCAGTCCAATTAAGTTTAAATGTAAATATATAGGCTAATAATATGTAATTCATGGTTCCAAATAATCAAACCGAAAAAAACAAACATGACATCCACAATGATCCATGGCTTGCACGGCATTTATCCACATGAAAAACGTGATGGTACTGAACAGTGATCATGGTGATCCGCCTCAGTGGTTGGAGGGTGGCAGATCATCTCAGAAAAATATCCATAGCGTGTCAGTGCGGGGGGGGGGGGGAGGGTATGGGGGGGGGGGTACCATCAAGCGTTACATAACGGAGGGGGGGGGGGGGAGGGGTTAAGCCTTACAGCGTTGACATCAACATGACATCCCTAAACAGGGAACTAGGTCTGCATGGTCTGTCAACGCAATTTGGCATGGTGATAATAACACGAAATTCGATTTTTAGCCAGCAATAACACGGAATGGGTGGCTACGGTGGTATTATGGGCATATAACGGTAACTCGCTCAGCCAATCAGCAAGCGTTCACCTCACTTAGGCAATTTGAAGGTAAACTGTTGTGAAACATCACCTCATATATATTTCTTATGCCAGATTTCTGGACGAGTGTGTATTCATCTGAAAGAGTACACTGTTGGGAAATGATGACTCGGTTTTCAAGACAGTATCTTTTTAGCGCTATTCTCAGGAGCTGGGGAAGCAAAGGGGTTTTGCATGGCCATCAGCAACCTTAAAGTACTAGGAACATGAAAAAATGATGTGAGCTCAGACTAAAGCACCATGTGAGTTGATCAGAATGGTTTTTACAGCATGTGAATATCTCGATTCCTTCAAAAGTTACAGTGCTTCAAAGTTCAAATTGCCCAAATAATAATTTGAAAAATCATATAGCTCATTAATATGCAAATTTGTATGCATGACGTCACAGGGGGAACATTTTTTAATTAGATGGTTTTAATGGCATATTAAAGTCTTAAGAAATTGCAATTGTCCAACAAAGCTTATTCCACATGCTCTACATATATCACTGTAGGAACCCCACTACCGTAACGCGGCGTTACGGTAGTATGGCACGATGGCAGCAGGCGAGTGGTTCGATTGGTTTTCTTGAGCGTATCGTTTATAGAACACGTCACTCTTCTCCGATGGTGTGCTTTGACGCCTCTTGAAGTTTCGCATCTATTGGCGTATTGTTTTGTGAAAATATTGCTCCTAATTAGTCAGAAAATGGAAAATGAAAAGTAAGTGAATACCACGGTAACGTCAGATCAGTAGATGCGGGGTACTACCGTAACGCCAAGCATGTATTACCATAACGTTAATTTTGGTCTCACACTAGGTCTTCCCAATTTGTAATATGTCTTTTGCGTCGTTTCAGATAAGATACTTTTATCTTAACGAAGATAATGATGTTAATGTTCTGATTTATTTCAATGACATATATTGTTGTCGTGTTAATAAATAAAATGTTGAGATACATTGGTGTATTCCGAGCCATATAATTTACATGTATGCAAACGTTGACCATTTGCATTACACACTCGTCTGAAGAAAAAGGATTGAAGTTTACAATAGTGATTTAATTGGCATCAATTATGAATATAGATTCGCAGTGATATGCATCAGATATAGTATTGTAACGGTTTTGGGGCGTACCCAAAAGTTTCCCCTAGGTAATTCTATTAGTGTTTTGTGATATTATGGTTGAATAACCGTTTATTAAAATGTATATGTGTTTAAAGGTTCATTCGGTTCCGTATTGGTAATATTTGAAAGGTTTTCCGTCTCGAAACTTGGTATATTTGTGATGTTGGTAAAGCCGGAGACGGAGCCGGAGACGGAGACGGAACCGGAACCGGAGACGGAGTCGGAACAATGGAGTACAAAAACGTAATGACGTTATTTCCGGAAGGTCATGTGATCAGCCTCGTTTTCGGTTTAAAAGGTGACGTGTCAGCCACTGATTGGTTCTAGAGTGTTTTTAGAAATCCGGAAAATATCAGTGTTTTGGCGGACTATGACGTCACAATAGGTTGGTCACGTGACGTGGGTCTCAGGTCTATAAAAGCCCCCGCTTCACAGCGGACGGCGGAGTTGGTGTCCTGACGTCGACCTGTGCAGACCCCTTCTCCCATAGCAGAGTACTCCCTTGTTCCGGCTAGAGTCATCCAGATGATCGCAGTTTATGTCTTCCGACTGGGCACTTGGAAAATAAACATGAAAACTTCAACCGAGTTGTTTTTCCGTGTTTGTTAGGGAACTGGAATTTATAATAAAGTTAGTTCACCGGAAAAGAAAGTAATACGGTGAAAAGGGAGATAAGTCCACAGTAGGTTAAGACCAAGTTGTAACGACGTCTTAGGGTGATCCAAGAACCCAGATCACCAAGGAAGGAGACGGAGACGGAGGTGGAATTCAACGGAGCAACTACGGAGGCGGTACCGGACGGAGCAGTTGCAGAGACGGGAACGACGAAGCAGTTGCAGAGGCGGTACCGGACGACGGAGTAGCAGAGGCAGTACCTGACGGAGCGGTTGCGGTAACCGGAAGCGAGAACACTTCCGAGATACTCCATTTCAGGTGCAGTCGCAGGTTGCGGTGAGGCGGAGCCAACCGGAGCAGTTTGCAGTGAGGCGGAACCTGGCAGAGCGGTTGCAGTATTCGGAAACGGCAACGTACCCGGATTCTCTATTCCAGGTGCAGTCGCAGTTGCAGTAAGGCGGAAAACGACGGAGCTGGTGCAGTAAAGCGGTATCCCGACGGAGCAGTTGCAGTACCCGGAGACGGAAACGCCTCCGGATTCTTACTTTACAGGTGCAGTTGCAGATTGGCAGTCGGACAACGGTTAAGAGGTCCATTCCAGACCACGCTACCAACCTTAGAGACTTCTAGCCGGAGTTCAACCGTACAGCAGTAGCAGTTTCCCAGAGTTTTACCGTTTCAGCTCCGGTTAAATAACAACTCACCCACCTCCCAAGAAAACCGGTTTATCAAGACGTCACAGAAGGGTGAAGAACCCGTTACAGTATCTTTTTGACCTTTGATTTTTTATCGACGTCTGTGAAGTCATATCATAATGCATACTATGAAAGTGTGAATCCTTGAACCGCGAAGGTTTGCTCTTAAAACGTTTATACACCGCCCCCCATCATCGTCAGAAGGCTGTAACGATTATTGAATTTCTGTCACTATACCAGGTATTCTTTAATTACAGTTTATGAGTAAGTGTCTGGGGTCAAAATCGTACCAGGACCCAATGCCTCAAATTCCATTCCAAAGTGAACGGAACACCCTGAATCATTACCAGATTTATCGTCTAAACACGAGACTATGAAATCTGAATGATGTTCAATAACATGCTCTAAAATTCTGTTTGACGAATGGCTGGTCAAAGGGCAGTAATGTATTTTTCACATAGGCTACAAATGCATGACAAATTCCCAAAAATTGTCCCGATTATGGTAATGGATTCACAACAATATTTGTACTATTTATAGATAACGGAAATCCCTATCGATAACGAAAAATATGATCAAAATCAAAGTTTTACATCATGGTAATTTTTATATATACAAGCGTTACGGTAGTACTTGAAATCTGGAAATTAGCGTTACGGTAGTGGGCCGCTAACGTTACGGTAGTAATCGTCGCATATTTCAAACCGTTTTTTCTCGCAAATCAATCAGATTCACAGTTTAATTATATTGCAACATTATAAAGCATATCTAGACAATTCGCCTCGTGTAAGTGTTATGTGCGGAACCTGCCTAATACCTAGTTCATCGTGAAATAACTTTTCGAAGCTAATAACCTTCCACCACCGTTTGGACTACCGTAACGTCGCGTAGGGTAGGGTTCCTACAGTGATATATGATAGTCAATGAATTTCACATCCGGATAGTTGCCAAGGTCACCAGTATTGATATAAGGCCCCTAGCAACCAGGGTTGCTATGGTCCAAATCCACAGTCATATCGATTAGCAAACAAAACCAAAGGTGAAAATGGATTGACTCCACATGCATAATTAATATGCAATTATCAAATTCTGTCAAAACCCCTATTTCTGGCAGTTAGGACCCATAGTAACCAATGGTTGCTAGGGACTCCAGCAGGTGAATAGTACCCATGGCAACAGTAACACTTTGAACAACACTGATTATTGACCATACCTATGAATGTTTAAAGTTTAGGTTTGCGATAATTCTGACCAGATCAATTATATTAGGACTCAAACTTGCCTAATTAAAAATATTCCCCCTTCTACGTCACGAATACCTCATTTGCATACTAATTAGCTCCTCGTAAAATCCAGAAGGGTTCAACCCAGCATATGTCATAACCTGCCAAAATGTGACATTCAAATGGCCATAACTTTTTAACCAATAGAGATATTGGCATGCAGTAAACTGCACTTTACTCAGCAAATCTAGGTCTCTCATTTGAGTTCACATCATATTTTCATGTTCCTAGTACTTTAATTTCGGGTATTTTCACCCCGGGTCCATTCAAGACAGAATAGCGAAAAATCCCGTGTCGTCAAATATATTCATGCCTATCATGCGATGTCCATGGTTTGGCTGGGATTTTCGTTTTAGAAAGGTGCTATGGACCACCAAAGTGAGACCATTTTACATTGAGTTGAATGGCCATTTCTCACAAGGGAAATGTCCGGGTCATCGAATAATCCGTTGTTCAAATGAATATATTCGAAAATATGTGTATGTAGCATTACAAACGCGACATGTGAGAAACCCGAACATCACGTATGTCGCCTTTCTCATAGTCAAATGCTTATTATCGCCCATGTCGCATTCTTCACGGCTGATGTGATTGGTGGATAATATTTTATTCCAATCTGCTTGCGATATCCACATCAAAGATTATTTGACTTCTTAATACGTTTCAATTAAGTTATTTTTTCATTAGCAAATGTAAACAGACAGTCTTAATGACGATTTGTGTGTTTTGCCAATGGAATGCTTCGAACTCGTGCTGCACCACCGTCACCATTTGCACGACTAGAATGGAACGCAGCACATAAGGCACCCAAAACATAGCTCGATGTATTGGTTAATATCGCATCATAAAATCCTGTGTTGTGCTGTTTTGCCAGATCCCCCACCCCCACTCGATTTCAGCGCTGAATCCTGATTCAATATTGAGTGGAAGTCCATGAATTGGACGATAATGTAGCATGACAAACGCGACATGTGAGAAAATCGAACACCATGTATGTCGCGTTTCTCACGGTCGAATGCTTATTATCGCCCATGTCGCATTTTTCACGCCTGATGTGATTGGTGGATAATATTTTATTCTAATCTGCTTGCAATATCCACATCATGGATTATTTGGCTTCTAAATACGTTCCAATTTAATCATTGTTGCAATAGGAAATGTAAACAGACACACTTGATGTCAATTTGTGTGTTTTGCCAATGGAATGCTTTGAACTCGTAGGCCTACTACCGTATCTTCTCACTCATGATCACCATTTGCACGACTTGAATGGAACGCAGCACATAACGCACCCAACATCGTTCGATGTATTGGTCATATATCGCACCATAACCCCCCCCCCCCCTCCCCTGTTGTGCCAGATCGTCCACTACCACTCGATTTCAGCGCTGTGTCCTGATTCAATATTGCGTTGTCCATGAATTGGACGATAATATGGTCATGCCTGTCGTGAATTTCACGAACAAAAGCTATTTCAATAGCTCCGCCGTTAATGTCGGGTATTTCACGGGCATGTCGCTTTTTTCACGGCGGAAACACCAACCGTGAAAAAAGCGACATGGTCGGATATTTCACGTGAAAAAAGCGACATGGTCACTTTTATCACATGAAAAAGCCGACCATGTCGGGGTTTTCACAATATTCGGTTTTATCATGCAGCAATAATATGGACATGCATGTCGTGAATTTCACGCACAAAAGCTATTTCAATAGCTCCGCAGTTAATGTTGGGTATTTCACGGGCATGTTGCTTTTTTCACGCCGGAAATACCAACCGTGAAAAAAGCGACATGGTCGGATATTTCACGTGAAAAAAGCGACATGGTCACTTTTATCACATGAGAAACCCGACCATGTCGGGCTTTTCACAATATTCGGTTTTATCATGCAGCATGTATTCGGGGTAGAGTCTACAATCCTTTTATTCTTATTACATAGATGTGAATAACATGACTCTGAGGACACACGCGCTAATCCACATTATATCTATTGCACAGTTTCAGATCGTCCGTGCTACTGTACTGTTGAATATCCGGAAAAAAATACAGCCTTGAGAAAATCTACCAAGATTCTATGGAAAGCCTCGAACAACATTTTTCATGACTGCGCTGGCTATATTCCGCATAAAAATTAATTTGAAATAAAAAGTAGTAAACAACGATATGGCTGTTCATCAGCATAATTATCATTCATTTACATGATAACAATGCAGAGAATAAACTTAATATTATGTTGTTTGTTGGGCCATAATTAGGACTGTGCTATATTTTTCGTCAGGTCCTAAATGCGAACCCATAACTTTGATTTGATTTATTTGGTACCGTAATAAAAAGTATATAATGATAAATGTACATTAGAAAAATTCCGAGGCAGCACAAGTAATTACATACATATTTCCATTGTGCCCCTTTCGAGCAAAATGATGGACAAGACAAGTGTAAAAAAATGAAGACAAGTGTAACTAGGTAGGCCTACAATTTGTTGACTAGAAAATTGGATACGACTAGAATGTATACGTACATGTACATATTTTGGTCTTCTCTTTAAACTTCTCCCAAAAGCAAAGATTTGGTGAATTTCTTAAAAGTTGACTTGTTTGTTATATGTGTTTCTGAGGGTAGTGAATTCCAAGCTTTTATCCCGGTATAATTGAAAGTTGTTTGACCAAAAGCAGATGTGACAGAAGGTACCATGGAAGATTTAGAACTGAATCGTGAGTTAAAATAATAGGTGTTGATGATGAAATTGGAATTAGGAAGGTGCATCCCCATAGATTATGTTGAAGACATGATTTAACTGAAGCTATCAACTGGAAGCTTACCGACTCTAATGAATTCCATCTTCCCAATATGGGATCAGGCAGGTAACTGTAGAATGAACATTATCAACTTATTTTGTGTAGTTTGCATTCTGTTTTTGTTTCTTTTTGATAGTGCGGGATACCATACAGAACAGGCATAGCCCATATGGAACTGGATGAGTCTTTTTGGTGTCTAAATTAAACTTCCTTGCCTGGCGGTAGAGGAACATTTACCATTCGATTTGCCAATGATCTTTTGGGCTACTTTGTTATTGCCTTAAAGAGTTTGTTCGAGCTCCACACCTAGATATTTAACTTGGGCTTTACTCTGAATAGTGTTCCATGCACAAGCGATCTGTAGGTCGGATTTCTTATTATGTTTTTGCTGCGTGCCGAATAACATGGATTCGGTCTTACCCAAGTGAAAGGACAGTATATTACCGATTAACCAATCCCTCACTGCTTTGAGTTCCGTTGTCTTCGATTTCCAGGACATTTTGGCCCGATACCATGAGGGCTGTGTCGTCAGCATACAATAAAACTTTGCATGAGACGGCAGATGGCAAATCACTCACATAAACCAGGAGAAGATTAGGGCCTGATATAGGGCCCTGTGGTACACCGCACGTCACGGTCTCGATGGGGGAGAGAGTACCACATGCGTGATCACCGTGTCAAAATTGAGGTAAACATTGATGGAAGAAACCTTATTTCTGGGAAATTTCAGCCCTTACAAATATTTGTGAGATACATAAATTTGTAGTAGTATCTCGGACATCGTATCATCCCCCTCAGTTATTATATATATGGTACAGGCCACGCTGTCACTGAAATCGCAGTTACATCACAAGTGTAAAAAATCTACTCTCACCAAAAATTAGAAATGAAATTTGGGTGAAAGCTTTCATGTTGTGTGTTAGTGCCTGATCCATAGCACTGAATTCCAGAAGGAAATGTTTTTCTTATGAAAGCAAATGTAAGGTATTGCTAAAATACTGCTCCCAAAGTGTGATGTAACGAGACACCATAACAAAATTTCGAACGCGCCAAACTGGGAGTTTTCCAGTTGAATGAGCAAGTTAAAGTCATGCTGTAGGTACTATATCATTTTACTACGCAATGGTGTTATTAAATTTTGAAATACTCATCATAAAACATAGAATTTGCACTCAAATTATCTTAACATGTAACTGGACAACAAGGTGTAAACATACATGGCCTAAACTACGATATAAAAAGGAAATATTCAATAATACGCAGGAAATTAGTTAGTGGCAGTCTTGAACATTTTTTTAAACATTCAACCAACATAATGGATTCATAATGTTGGAAGAGAATGCCGTTTGAGATATTTTGTGTCCATGTTACATCACAAATCACTGTATATCAGTTCGGGATATTCAGATGTTGCCTCAAAAATATTAAAAAATTAAATGTCAACGTTTTGGGAGGTATCTGTGGGAAGAAATTGAACGTATGTTTGATTCTCACTTACAGTTGACACCATGATGGGTTTGCAAGTATGAAAAAAGAACCTGATATGACGCAATGTTGGTCAACTCTCACCTTTTTGTGAAAAATTTACGAGTAACAATTTCTGTTATTCACAATTTGTAACCTGGTAAAAAAAAATCACAATGCATTCAGCAGAAATCTTTATTCGAACCAAAATGTAAAGTTTCAATCCACTTGCTACCAGAGGAATGAAGATTTTCTCGAAAATCCCCACTATATAGTATAATATAGTATAATAGTATAGTATAATACCCATACTTTGGGAACATCGTCTCGTGTTTGAAGGACACCAATGAATATTTCACCAGATCACGCAAAAAAAAATCTGCGCCAGTTCAAGAATTTAGACAATGACATTTTGAGATGTACAAGAGTAAACATCTAAAATTGTGATATCATACATGTATGCTTTTTATCCTATAACAGCAGATTTTATCAATAACATTGATTTTATACAGCCTTGTCCAAAGTTACATCACAAGTGCAAATTAGTGAGGCAGTGTTTAAAATGAAACATTATGGAAACGCTAATCGCAGGACATGATACTTACTCTTGTTTGGATTTGAAACGTATCAAATCATATGTATGTTCCGACACCAACAATGCCATCAACAAATTTAAAACTGGGCATGTAACGTGTACAGAACCCGACAGCATAATAATGGCTAATGTTACATAATCAGTCAAACATTTCAATTCATGTTCTTATGGCTGTTTTGTGAGGTTCGCACCATACAAAACCAAAAAAACTACATTTTTGTATATACAAACAATGGAAAGAGCTATTGATTTTCTATGCTGCATGACTACACATTGAAACTTTCCTGATGACGTAACAGGGACACCAAAATTCTGGATGAAATACTCGGGTCACTGTTACGTATTCAGAGAAAATATCCGCAGATCAGCATGAGTATGACTGTCATCTCCCAAACCCCGCTGTAAACAAATTAATAAACAGTATCTTGGCGATTTGAGATGCCCACATCAATCAACAGATACCTACCTAACGTCAGGAAGATCGATTGTTAATGCTTGGAAATTTTGTTCTTAACATGTAACAAACCAAAATTTCTGACAACACTTTACCTTATCTTGAGTGAGCTCATCGCACGTGGCGCCAGGGTAAACACCTAGATGCGGTAACCACAAGTGGGCTTCAGTGCCCCCAATGTCACAAAATGGGTCAAAAATATACAACTAGGTGGCAGTAGTGAGCCTAATATAGCGATGCCTTATTACGTAACATTTTGTGAAAGCATTGACTTGTGTTTTTCAGGACATATTTTTACCGAGAAAGGACAGAAAAAAATGTTGTTTTACAGTGTGTTTGTCTGAATTCATGTTGACTTTTCATGCATGTCACATTCAAGTATACCCTTGCAATGCCCTGGCCATGTTTTGGCAGTGTTTCTTAATACGTAACCAAAAAGACACCAAATTAGGATATTTATTAATAATTCTTTATTTCTGTTCCAAACCAGCCCATATGTTCAAAAACTGTTTAAACATTTGCTTTATATGTTTCTATGTTCAAGCATGCAACAATAGATGATAATTATGCGAATGGTACTTGGATATATAACACTGAATATTGTGACATGGTGCTGGGACACCAAGAATGTCCTGCAAAAAATGAAGACACGACGGAATTGAAGGTATATTTAAAAAATATTTTATTGACGAACACATTCGATGATGGAATATCTGAAACAGTATAAAGGTATTCTATGTACTTTCCCAAGGAACATACTCATTCACCTCACTGTGTGCGAGTTTGAGTGTCTTGTTATGTAACAACTTGTGATGTAACAAAATTTCAGTGACAGCGTGGCCTGTACCATATGCGTTATGTTGCAGAAATTGCATTTTTCTTACCGTGTGTTGATCTTCCTTCCAAAAAATCTGAGCACAAGTCGGTGACAATAACATGACCTGACCCCTAGACAAAAGAACTAGGTCAGTCACCGCCTTAAGATATGTTGCAGGGTGTGTCGGTTAATCCATGGTGGTTATCGACGGTTACCGCGGTTGGTTATTGACGTATAGGAATCCAAGAGCGTCCTGCAAAGTCCAAATCACATGAAAGTTCGAATTGTTTATTATAATATGAGGCAACGTGATAATGTGTCACTTACTGTTTCACTGTCCCCGGTGGGGCGGGATCAAACAACACTACACATGCACAATAACCGCACCTTCTTTGACAACTTCCACAAAACTGAACAACGCAGGGGATTTTCCGTTTTATGTATGTGTTGTCGTGTGTTGATTGGCTGTCTGTCTATATAACACCATGTTAGAGCGGTGTCACGTTGGTTAAACTGCAGTGTCAGTTACATACGCATGTATGCACTGTAGGGGTGTCGGATATGAATGCATGTATGCACTGTAGGGGTGTCGGGTATGTACGCATGTATACACTGTAGGGGTGTTGGGTATGTACGCATGTATGCACTGTAGGGGTGTCGGATATGTAAGCATGTATGCACTGTAGGGGTGTTGGGTATGTACGCATGAATGCACTGCAGGGTTGTCTGGTATTTACGCATGTATGCACTGCAGGTGCAGTGGTGTCCGACCACTGCGGGTGTTGGGTATGTACGCATGTATGCACTGTAGGGGTGTCGGGTATGTACGCAAGTATGCACTGTAGAGGTGTTGGGTATGTACGCATGAATGCACTGCAGGGGTGTCTGGTATGTATGCATGTATGCACTGTAGGGGTGTCGGGTATGTACGTAAGTATGCACTGTAGAGGTGATGGGTATTTACGCATGTATGCACTGCAGGTGCGTCGGGTATGTACGCATGTATGGCCTTTAGGGGTGTCGGGTATGTACGCATGTATGCACTGTAGGGGTGTTGGGTATGTAAGCATGTATGCACTGTAGGAGTGTCGGGTATATACGTATGTATGCACTGCAGGCTTGTCAGGCATGTACGCATGTATGCACTGTAGGGGTGTTGGGTATGTACGCATGTATACACTGTAGGGGTGTCGGGTATGTACGTATGTATGCACTTTACGGGTGTCGGGTACATAGGCATGTATGCACTGTAGTCTTTTCGGGTATATACGCATGTATGCACTGTGTATTAATATGATTCGATCACTCCTGAATAGTGTGGTGATATGCACATGGTTTATCCATGTCTGGTACAAGTGCAGGTACCCGTACGGTACATGATATTGGTACGATATCGGTACATCTTTCCCGTACAAAAGTAAAACGAATACAAAACAAATAAAAAAAAAGAAATAAAACATGCAACAGGCAACAATTTCACAAAGGTTATTACAAGTCCAGCTTCTCTGGTGCTACAAACCTCCGACCACTGCGGGTACGACATATATCTGTGTTTTGGCCAAGCTCCACTTCGTTCTATGGAGGTCCAGGGAGAGCCTGAGCTTGTTCTCCACTGATAGTGTCCAAATCGTCCATCTTACCCTCTGAGTGCATTGGGTCCAAGACATCGGTAGCACCCACAGGAGTTTCCATGGTTTTACGCAGGTGCAATCGGTTTCGGCGTAGTAGATGACCAGTATCTGTGACCACTTCATATGATCGAGGAGATGGATGTGGTCGCAAGGCTGTAGCTCGTGTGTCCCACTGACCATTTTGGTTCTGTATAAGTACATGATCTCTCGGTTTCAGTGGCTGTAGAGCTTCGGCAGCTTGGTTGTCTCGAGAAACCCCAGATGTTGAGGTTGCAGGGTGAGATGTGCTCCCACATCTTGCGTAGGACATGAGCTGCCGACGGGATCCGGGTTCTAAGTTGCGGCCCATTAGGAGTTCAGCTGGTGATCTTCCACATAACAAAGGCGCTGATCGATAAGCCAGAATAGCCAGATACGGATCACTGCCTGATTCTGCAACCTTCTTGAGAAGTGTTTTCACGATGTTAACTCCTTTCTCGGCTAGCCCATTCGACTGTGGGTAGTGGGGACTGGAAGTGACGTGAGAGAACCCATAGTTCTCAGCAAACCGTCGAATTTCATGTCCTGAAAACTGGGGACCATTATCTGAAACAACAGTTTGTGGTATGCCATGGCGAGCGAAGATAGAACTCAGATATGTTATGTTGGCCGACGATGTGGTCTGTGTAAGCAATGCCAATTCTGGATATTTTGAGAAATAATCCATGACAACCAGATAAGTTTTGCCCTGAAGTTGGAAAAGATCAGTGCCAACCTTTTGCCAAGGTACCACTGGGACACTCTGTGACATGAGTGGCTCCTTAGGTTGACTGTTCTGATGACGCTGGCAGGCTGAGCATCTGGTGATCATATGCTGCACGCCTAGTTTTTCAATTCCCGTGTGGCCGTCATGTAAGCGTGACAGGATCTGACTTCTCATTGACGCTGGCACAACGATTCGTTGACCTTTGAGGATGACTCCATTGACAACAGTGAGGTCATCTTTGAAGTCGTGGTACGGGTGGCAAGTTTGTGCTTCTACCTGAGTCTACCCATTAGCAATGTACGTCAAAACCTCCTGAAGTACTGGATCAGCTTGTGTCTCGCTTGCAATTTCCGTCCACTTTTGCTCAGAAATTGGCAGGGATTTAATCACCATGACAACATGCACTTTCACGTCCTGCTCTGTGGAGCTTTGAGGTGGAGACCGGCGGTCATAAACTCGTGAGAGCAAGTCAGCCAAGATCAAGTGCTTGCCAGGGGTGAAGATTAGGTTGAAACGATATCGCTGCAGCCTGAGCAACAGACGCTGGATACGTGGCAGACACTCTGACATATTTCGTGAGTTTATGGATATGAGTGGCCGCCAATGTCAGAAATCGGCCATTTTTCATCGAAAAAAAGTGAAAATCAAAAAAAAACGACTGTAATCCACACGTAACCTTTAAAGATAAAATTTGTGGATGGACGACGCTGCTGACGCCAACGACGACGAACGCAATGCCATGCCAATAGTGAGAATAGGGCTATGACGGAACCGGAAACCTTGGTTTAGCATTCAAGATCATCCGAGGTCAAATAAAAGTCATCATTAGTTGTGCCATATACACCTTCCTTTATCATTTTGTTTGTAGAAGCAAATTTGGACATTTCTTCAACCAAACATAGGCCCAAGGCACCTGTAGATTACTGGCTAGCCAATAGGTGATCAGACCGATGGCTCGATAACCTAAAAACCCCGAACACTGAAAAGTCACCAGTCACCCAAATTTCGGTAATTATTGCATTATGTTCACTTCCAGCTTTGAATACTGGTAGTTATCTCATCATTATTATGTTTGTAAAATTTAGCGCAAGGGCTAAGGAAGGTTACCGGACAGTATATGTTTCAGATCTTAGCCAATTTGTTCAGGTTCCTTGAAAGTATGGTCAAAGATCAAATACAAGTTCGCAAGAATGTTCATCATATATCATTTCATACAATACGAATCACACAGAAGGTCACTAGTATGCTAGCCTAATTATATGCTCAGTGCGCCTTGGCCGCGCCAATGTTCGTTTGAGCATATTGAAATGCTAGGGTCTGCAATGCAAGATGCTCGTCTGACTGCGCCAGAAACAAGGGTCACTGGCCTCAAAGGAAAAGCTTTGGAAATGTTTGCACAGAACATCCTTGAATACTGTATTTTATTTGGCCATGTCTTAACTATTTTTACTGTGGTGAATTATAAATCTAACTAGTAAAACCAATGTTAACCTATTTGGTTACAGCTATGAATTTCCCACTGGGCAGAATATATACCTTGTTGATCCCAATAATACATGCTTCTTGTCATAACTATTTTTATTGTGGCCAGTTAGTAAAACTATTGTTAACTTATTCCGTGATATATATGAAATCTCTACAAGTCAGAAGCTTTACCTTGATGAGCCCGTATAAAAATCACTCGAGTATTATTTGGACCAATGTGTAAGATTTTCAAGATTCTGAATAGTTTTTTTTCTTATTTAGGAGGCACAATGTTTTTCGAGCTAGATCTAGATCTAAATCCTTTTTCATGGATTTTTTTTCAGTGTTTTTGATCTATATGGCAGAGACATTTCAGCAACTTGTCTGCATTTCCAATAATTTATAACATGCATGAAGGCATTTTCGTCATTGCTAAAAATTTGCGATCATGTTTCTCCTTGCCCAAATGCTGGTTTGAAGATCATCGTAGACATGTGAAGTGAATGAGCGTCTCAGCTGTCAATTAGCCCGAATCGCCGCTCGCAGGACTGCATTGAAATCAGCACTGATAATGCTCGTCGGCAATATAAAACTATCATAAACGTGATAAATGAGCTAGTATCCATTTGTTTCTGCTCATTTCAGGAGGAAACTAAGTCCCCCCCCCCCCCCCGACAAAGTGTAAAGTTCGGCCAATCTGCCAAGTTTTGTTGCCTTCGACCGTTCCTGGTCAAATCTCGTGATCTCTTGCTTCACTTCAATGGGGATTTCTGATTAGATTTCCCCATAAACAAGCTTTGTATGATGATATTTTCATGAAGAATTACCAGTGAAGTAGGAATGATTTCATAGAAAAGACCATTTATTTGGGTCGTAACAAGTATTTCCACAAATACCGCACTCAGTTCGACCATCTCATGGCACTTGATCCCGCAAGCATTTTTTTCGTTGCCCTTGAATCGCTCGAAGTGGGCCATTTTGGCCAAAACTCGGCCCGAATGGGACTTTCCCATGTTAAATTCTCCTATAATGGGACACATTATGCCTAATATTAGGTTACCGGGCCAATAATATGGTCCAATAACCTATTGCCATGGCGTTGCGTCCGTCGTCCGGCGTCCGTCGTCTGGCGTCCGTCCGTCAACAATTTTATCTTTAAAGTTTACGATCGGATTTTCTGAAATTTTGCACAAAATTGCCTAAAAATATTTCGAGAGGGAGGTATTTTTAAGTTTTTTGATTTTCGCATTTTTTTCAAAGTGGCGGCCGTTTTCGTCGAAAAATGGCCAATTTTGGACTTTGGCGGCCATTTTCTCAAAAACTGTCTGACCACTTTTGAGATTTTTGTTTCAAAAGATTTCTCTCATATACCCCTATGACGTGTATAAGTTTCATTGGCCTTGAATCGCCGGTCTGCGTGTAGCAGCCATTTTGATTTTTCCGACGGGTCCCAAATGGGACTTTCCCATGTTAAATTCTCCTATGCTTTATAATGGGAAACATTTTTCCTGATATCTCACTTAATATTGAGATTAGAGATTAGGAGTCAATTGTGGACATATAGGAAATGATATGTGCCAAATATTCTCGTGACCTTGAATTTGACCTCTGACCTCTTTTTCAAGGTCAGAGCACAAAATGGCTAATATGTCGCTTATTATCGACTTTACAGCTTAGGACTCAATTGTGGACATATAGAAAGTCATACATGCTGAATATTTTCATGACCTTGAATTTGACCTTTGACCTCTTTTTCAAGGTCAGAGCACAAAAAGGCTTATATCTCGCTTATTATCAACTTTACAGCTTAGGAATCAATGGTGGACATATAGGAAATGATCTATTCTGAATGTTGTCATGACCTTGAATTTGACCTTTAACTTCATTTTCAAGGTCATAGGACATTATGCCTAATATCTTGCTTATTATCGACTTCACAGCTCAGGAATCAATTATGAACATATCGGAAATGATATATGCTGAATACTGCTATGACCTTGAATTTGACCTTTGACTCCATTTCCAAGGTCAGAGAACGAAATGGCTAATATCTCGCTGTTTATCGACTTTACAGCTTAGCAATCAATTGTGGACATATAGAAAATGATATATTCTGATCATTGTCATGACCTTGAACTTCAGCTTTGACCTAATTTTCAAGGTCACAGGACAAAATGGCTGATAGCTCGCTTATTGTCGACTTTACAGCTTAGGAATCAATTATGAACATATAGGAAATGATATATGCTGAATATTGCTATGACCTTGAATTTGACTTTTGACCTCATTTTCAAGGTCACAGGACATAATGGCTAATATCTCGCTTATTATTGACTTTACAGCTTAGGAATCAATTGTGGACATACTAGAAATGACATATGCCGAACATTATCGTGTTCTTGAATTAACAAATGACCTTTTTTCAAGGTCACGGGACAAAATACTAATATCTAAAATATATATTGTCCAGTAACCTTTCTTAGCCCTTGGGCTATTTTTTTCACTTAATATTGAGATTAGAGACTAGGGATCAATTGTGGAAATATAAGAAATGATATACCCTGAATATTCTTGTGACTTTGAATTTGACCTTGGTTTTAAGTTCAGAGCACAAAATGGCCAATATCTCGCTTATTTTCGAACTTACAGCTTAGGAATCAATTATGAACATATAGGAAATGATTTATGCTGAATATTCTGATGACCTTGGATTTGACCTTTGACCTCATTTTCAAGGTCATACCACAAAATGACTGATATCTCGCTTATTATTGACTTTAAAGCTTAGGAATCAATTGTGGAAATATAAGAAATGATATACCCTGAATATTCTTGTGACTTTGAATATGGCCTTTGACCTTATTTTCAAGGTCATAATTTGACTTTCTGAATATTTATTTCCCGCTTTGAACATTTAATTCCAGGTTTTTATACTTAATTCCGGGGTTTTTTTTTGATAACCTTTATTTAGCGATCCCAAAACATGCCAAAAGGCATATATAAATGGGTTTTAACACACAAAGAACATATATTCAAATTGCACAAATAACCAAGAATGACACCTGTTAATTATGCTTCAGTCAAGAATATTCAAAATCGCTTTGTTGCATTAACAAATTTTAAAGCAGAATCAATTAAATGGGAATTAGTCTGTAGGCTGCCCCCATCAATACCATGTAATAAATCATGCGCCGAAGTTATATGAATGTCCCCGAGATCATCAAAAAGTTTCCTCCGTTCTTCCGAAAGGAAAAAATGATCAGGGTCTTCTCTATAAAAACCACATCGATTTCCGGGTTTGAATACTCAATTCCGGGTTTGAATATTTAATTCCAGGTGTGGACATTTATTTCTGGGTTCAAATATTTATTTCCCGGTTTGAACATTTAATTCCAGGAATTAATATTTAATTCCTGGTTTTAATATTTAATTCCTGGCTTTAATATTTAATTCCGGGTTTTAAATATTTATTTCCCAGTTTCTCAGGTTTTTCCCAGGGAGTAAATCATTCTTCAGAAAAAAAGTTAATTCATCAATTTGAATGTCCCTAATAAGCGCTAAGTATCACACCTCCAACATAAAATACAACACGAATATCGATGGAAACAAAATGTGTGGGAATTAAATATTTATTGCATTCCAAGATCAAACAACAAAAAATCTCGCATTTGAATGATGCAATTTCATGCCTATACTGAATTAAGAACTGAATTGCACAAAGTTGGACTGCAACATTGATCGAATCTCTCTATATATACAATTTAATGATTCACATGGGAGAAAATTCATGAAGTGCACAATTCCGTACAAATACTGATAGTTCAAATATAATTGATCGAACAAGCTAAAGCTAGCAGTGGCAGTTGCTGCCAAAGATGTAACAATCATTGTCCCTTGAACTCAACTGTATGAAACATGAGTTCTGTTCATTAATTTGTATCCAGAGTGGAGTTAGCCAGAGTGGTCATTCATAAGGCCATTCCTGTTTAATTTTCTGTTTCTCGTCCCCGCGCGCCTAGCTTTTTGCGAAATTTTGAGAAAAAATCAAACAACATAAATAAAAGCGATTTTGACACAAAAAAATCCGCCAATCTTTGTACAGTTTACCCACATTGGTCTCGTAGCAAAACTTATCCGACTGGCGAGTGTATATACAATATGTATCCAGAGTTTTGCACAGATTAACATTTCAAAATAACAATTATTACCACAAATAATTGTCTAAGATTCAATATGGAACTATGATATATTTTCAGATGCTCAAAGACATAGGTCCCCCACCCAAGCATCGTACGCATTCAGAGAATCATTGCACAGTATATTGTTTTTTATTTGAGGGTCTGTTTGTGTTTTTCCGCCCTCCCGCCTATCTTTTGATTTTCCAAATAACGAGAAACAAAAAATGGCCTAATCAAGAGTGGCCTAATGAATCGACACATGTGTAGTCATTCATTAGTATGGGAAATGACATTTTGCTTTAGATCAGGGGAAGTTTTGAGACATTCACCACAAACTTTACTCCCGAATGTCTTCTCTACATCATGTGTCAATGAGTGTCTTTTGAGAGCATCTGGTATCGCAAAACCTTTCCCACAAATGTTTCACTCGAACGGCTTCTCTCTGGTTTGTGTCATTGCGTGTATCTCTCTCGGGTAGGTGTCAATGAATGCTGCTTTAAAATGGGACGATGTTGTGAAACGTTTACCACAAATTTTAGTATGTTCTCCAGCATGTGTCACTGAGTTTATCTCGAGGTTTCTTTGAGCAGACGTCACTCATCATTGTGAAGTCTCTCACCTACATGTGTCAACAAATGTCGATTTAAATTGCAAGATGTCGTGAGACCTTTATGACAAATTTTACACTCGAATGGCTTCTCTCCAGTATGTGTTAATGAGTGTATTTTGAGGCTACGTAGTCACGCAAATGCTTCGCCACAGACGTTACATTTGTGAGGTTTCTCACCTGTATGTGTTATCCAATGCTGCTTGAGAATGAAAGATGTTCTAAAACCTTTGTCACAAACTGTACACTTAAATCTTTTCTCTCCAGTGTGTGTCAATGAGTGTCCTTTACGAGAAGCGTTTTGCCACAAATTTGACATTTGTGAGGTTTCTCAGCTGTGTATTAACGAATGCTGTTTGAGATGGGAGGATGACGTGAAACGTTTAGCACAAAGTTCACATTCGAATGGTTTCTTGCCAGTATGTGTCAGGGAGTGTCTTTTTAGGTTATGTTTGATAGCAAAAGCTTTCCCACAAATTCTACAGGTCTCTCACTTGTGTGTTAACGAGTGCTTATTGAGGTTGGAGGATGTTGTGAAACCTTTAGCACAAAATTGACATTTGTGAGGTTTCTCACCTGTATGTGTTAACGAGTGCTGTTTGAGGTCGCAGGATGTTGTGAAACCTTTAGCACAAATTTGACATTTGTGAGGTTTCTCACCTGTATGTGTTAACGAGTGCTTATTGAGGTTGGAGGATGTTGTGAAACCTTTAGCACAAATTTGACATTTGTGAGGTTTCTCACATGTATGTGTTACCGAGTGCTGTTTGAGGTCGGAGGATGTTGTAAAACCTTTAGCACAAATTTGACATTTGTGAGGTTTCTCACCTGTATGTGTTAACGAGTGCTTATTGAGGTTGGAGGATGTTGTGAAACCTTTAGCACAAATTTGACATTTGTGAGGTTTCTCACCTGTATGTGTTAACGAGTGCTTATTGAGGTAGGAGGATGTTGTGAAACCTTTAGAACAAATTTGACATTTGTGAGGTTTATCACTTGTATGTGTTAACGAGTGCCTATTGAGGTTGGAGGATGTTGTGAAACCTTTTGCACAAATTTGACATTTGTGAGGTTTCTCACCTGTATGTGTTAACGAGTGCTGTTTGAGGTCGGAGGATGTTGTGAAACCTTTAGCACAAATTTGACATTTGTGAGGTTTCTCACCTGTATGTGTTAACGAATGCAGCTTGAGAAGGGAGGATGTTGTAAAATTTTTAGAACAAATTTGACATTTGTGAGTTTCATCACCTGTATGTGTTAACGAGTGTTTCCGGAGGTTGAAAGATGTTGTTAAAACCTTTAGCACAAATTTGACATTTGTGAGGTTTCTCACCTGTATGTGTTAACGAGTGCTTATTGAGGTTGAAAGATGTTGTGAAACCTTTAGCACAAATTTGACATTTGTGTGGTTTCTCACCTGTATGTGTTAACGAGTGCTTATTGAGGTTGGAAGATGTTGTGAAACCTTTAGCACAAATTTGACATTTGTGAGTTTTCTCACCTGTATGTGTTAACGAGTGCTGTTTGAGGTAGGAGGATGTTGCGAAACCTTTGGAACAAATTTGACATTTGTGAGGTTTCTCACCTGTATGTGTTAACGAGTGCTTATTGAGGTGGGAGCATATTGCGAAACCTTTAGCACAAATTTGACATTTGTGAGTTTTCTCACCTGTATGTGTTAACGAGTGCTGTTTGAGGTAGGAGGATGTTGTGAAACCTTTAGCACAAATTTGACATTCGTGAGGTTTCTCACCTGTATGTGTTAACGAGTGCTTTTTAAGGTTGGAAGATGTTGTGAAACCTTTAGCACAAATTTGACATTTGTGAGGTTTATCACCTGTATGTGTTAACAAGTGCTTATTGAGGTCGGAGGATGTTGTGAAACCTTTAGCACAAATTTGACATCTGTGAGGTTTCTCACCCGTATGTGTTGACGAGTGCTTTTTGAGGTTGGAGGATGTTGTGAAACCTTTTGCACAAACTTCACACTTGAATGGTTTTCCTCCAGTGTGTGTCAATGAATGTTTTTTTAGAGATTGTTTTGTAGCGAAAGTTTTACCACAAATTCCACATTTGTGTGGTATCTCACCTGTATGTGTTGAAGAATGTTGGCTTAACATATCATTACGTTTGAAAATGTCACAACAAATTGGACGATCAACGTGATTAAGTGATTTCTTAGTAGTACGTGCATATATAACAGCATGTAGTTTTAGCAAAGTTAACCGCATGGAAGCCTTTCCACACAAACTATTAGTACATTTCTGCGGCTCCCCTCCTGTGTGTACCTCACTGTCTGTTACAGGGCTACTCTGACAGCTGGTGGTCCCTTGAGATAGTTGAGAATGGGATGTGCTGTTCATAGATTCTACTTCAGTTGATGAACTAGAAAAATAAAAACAACCATAACAAGATAATCCAGGCAGCATAAAATGGAGTTGACGAACAATAAATCATACTTGGTTATTATGTTTAACATAACAAATTTATCACACATAATAGAACTAGACATCAAGGCCTAAAGATGCCTTGGGAGAATTTCGGTGTTAAGAGTAATTTGAAATATTTATAACATGTTTGCCACAGGCTCTATGACGCACCGTTTATGAGCTATCGGCCAAAACGAAAAATGCCGACTCTACAATGCACCGTTCCCGTGATATTGATGAAAACGAAAAATGCCGACTCGGCAAAAACTTTTCGGGTCAAGATCAAAGTTCATCCATAATACCCCTTAGACATGTTTGTCTAGGGCGACAAGTCCGAAAATAACATCTGTTTCGCTCTACGACATACCGTTTCCGAGATATGCAGGAAGCCTCGAGGATGAACCCGCAAAAATTTTTTTCGACCTCTAGGTCAAAGGTCGTTTGACAAATCGATCCCAAAATCAATAGGGTTCTCCCCTGGTGGTGTATGGACCTCCATGCAGAGTTCTGCAACTATTGCCTGAATATTTTTCGAGTTATCATCCGGAAACCAAGTCTCAAAATTAGCCTTGATTTCATCCTCACGGACCTCACGGACCTTGGAGCCGGCTTAAAAACAATAGGGTTCTTCCACATATCATTTTTGACTAGTGGTGAAAATTTGGCAAGGATCCATTAAGGCAATCTAAAGTTATCGACCAGAAACCAAAATGGCGGAAGAAAAAAAGCAATTCTGCTAAATGCTGAAATGCCTTAATGAATATCATATATTTTCTGAATAGCTCTTTAGCAACAATTGTTAATAACTAATCGGAATTAGGTTCCCTCATTTACCTGCTTTTTGATGTAATTGGTTGCCCCTGATGTACACAAGCTGATGTGGTGACAGGCTCCACTGGCTGAGTGTCAGCGTCATAAGCAAAATTTGGTTGACAAGAAGCATCTTGTTTAGGAGTGTTGACACTGACAGACTCATTGCACTCTGTATCAGGTCTAACGGATTCATCTTTTACCAGCACATCCCCCAGGGGTGCTACCTTTATAACGTCGCCATAACCATAATCCCTGTTAAAATTACTTCCAAGATCCACTTCATTTTGTGCTGATAAATCCTTTGTATCTTCCTGTTCCTCTGTTTTAACAGTCACAGCTGGATCCAGGTCGAATATTGGCTCATCAACATCGTCAACCTCCAGCTTCAAACACGCCATATTCATTTCACCTGAAATGAACACTACAGTTGCTACAAAATATGACGGATAACACACTATCATAGATATTATACACAACGTATACTGAACAACGGATAGGTCATTGCCGGAAAAATTGTTTTTTTATGTTTTGGGAATGAATCGGTGAATATTGCGTATGAACAGTGTAAAAGTCACACGCCATGCATCTTACCGTTCAAACCGTGATGGAACTACATACTTAAAGAGGACCATTCCATTGACCATGTTAAATGGCCACATGTTGGCAGACCATAGCATACTTAGAAACAAAACCAGAGACACTTTGACGTTGGGCTTGAAACAGAGACTTCTTTAGAAATTTGGCGCCCTTATGCCATTTAGTAATGTCAGGAAAGGAATGAGCGAGGGAAGTAAACGCCATATCAATGGTCTTGGGAGTCTAGGCAGCCCAAGACCCCCCGCCTCTCCAGAAAATACAAATTGACACTTCCCTAGGAGCATTTTAGAACATATCTGGCTTGCCTCTATTGGATTTTCACCAACTCTGTAGGCCCATATTTAAACAATCACCCGAAAATTTTTAGAGGGATAGCTGATTGAATAACAGTCAGTTTGTAACACAGTCACATGTTACTAAAAATACCCCTTTCGACTCGCTTTTTCAACCAAACAGTGACTTTCCGAATGATCAGTTGTTGATACCCAAAGCACGTGGTGAAATGTCACACGGAACACATAGCAGGCTAGACAATGATTCACGCACCCTGCCATTTGCAGTCAGATCGCCCGCTGGACCCCTAGAGATCTACACTGATGCTCGCTGCTGACCATAGCCGGAGTTGCTGGACCATAACGTAGGTCTACACGTGCTGGACAAATTGCCGGACCAATTCGCTGGACCACAGCCTAGGCTACGGGTGCTGGACAGCCGATTTTTAACATATCAGGCAAGCCGGATTTTAGTTAATCAAGCCGGGTATTAACGGGGCTCAGTGGGAATAAGAAATAGGCCGACAGGGGACCCGGGCAAAAAGGGGGTCTTTTCCCAAGGGGGGTTTGCAGCGGGATCTAAAACTTTTATTAGCGAACACGGTGCTGCTAGAAAGACTAGAGCAGGTTAAGGCCTATTGCCGGTTTTATATATAGGCCTATATATATTTGTGTGTATTTAATGAAGAGGTAACGGCAATAGGCTAGCTAGTTTGCCAGGGGCGTTGACCGCCAGGATCTTGAGTTTTAGTCTGTGTATTTTATAACTTGGTGTGCCATGAATAAATGATTTGTATGAAAGAGCATTTATGTCCACGTTTTATTTGACATTTCACAAATAACTACAAAGCTGTATGTGTGTCACTCACGCTACCAATACACACTAAACATCTACACGCTACAAAAGCCTTGGCAGACTGCATAATGTGTCTATTTAGTTGTATCGTCGGGAATGAACACCAAATGTAGGTGGTATGTATTTATTGAGTAAGTTTATTGTTTATTGTGATGAAACATGACGTTCGTCAGTGTCGAAGATGTGCGTGTCTTTGAAAATATTGGCGGTTTCCGCCAGTTTCCCCCATTATCGCCCATGTAAACAAGAAGTCATGCGAGCGGAGTTGCTTCGGAAAGTCACTGTTTGGTTGAAAAAGCGAGTCGAGCGGGGTATTTTTAGCAACATGTGACTGTGGTTTGTAACCATGGTATTGCATGCCACACGCCAAATCCATTTATATCCCGACTCATCTGGCAGATACAATTAGGCCCTGTAGACATGGATACCCCAGGCCAGGACTCATTGAACATGTGCTTTTTTTCTTGAGAGTCAGCTGAAGGAGTGAAATAATTCGGGGGGGGGGGGGGGGGGGGGGATACACCACCTTCACATTCCAATCACAAATACAAAAGCATTCTGCAGATGATCTGTTCCGTTAGGAGATATGCACCTCAGAGGCGTGTGCAGGAATTTTGGAAAGGGTCAGACATATTTACAATATATCTACAATATATATCAATATTTGTGAACGAAGGGTAGAAAATGGACGGACAACCAAGCGAAGAGAGGGAGCCATAATGGCCGGGGGGTTGGGGCTCGCTCAAGAGGCCCCAGAAGCAGCTGAAAACTTTTTCGTTAAATGCGCAAGAGCATTCTGTGACGCTGCCCATTTCACGTTTGAACTTCTCAGACACTTTGTATTTTATGCAAATTATCTTAATTCAAGATGATGTTTCAGATTAAGACACTGTCAACTTGACTTTTAGATTTTGGTATGTTTGTTTCACAACAACAATTAATAGCTATTATTTTTTACGGTCAGAAGTTTCTCCAGAAAAACCTGCCAAGTACACGCCACCGCGCCTGATTGCGGCGGGCTCAATGGCTTTTATTAAGATTCAAGATTTTGGGTGTAATGCCTATCAGAGGAAGGTTCGGTTGGGAAGGGGGGTGGAGGCGGCAGTATATGTTAGGGTGCGCCGATCGGCCTAGTCGGCCTGACTCAGAAACATACTAGTAGGTCAAGTTCAAAGTTACCAGGACTTCTTTAAGACCATTCGACTAGGGAGGCGAGTCAGAAAATAATGCCCACTTCGGATCCACCAGTAGGATGCACTTTTTCCGAGATATCCAGGAATATGTGAAATGCCCATTCAGCAAGAGAAATTGGGTCATGGACAAATGTTCCTTGAGACATGGTTTTCCAGGTCCACAAGTTCTAAAATACTAGTAGCGTGAACTGCGCTCTACGAGACCGTTCCTGAGAGATCAAAGAGAACATATTGCCAATTCGAATTATGTCAGAGACAATTTCCCACCTAAATAATACTCATTAGACTTGTATGTTTCGGGCAAGGAGCCCCAAAATATCATACGTTCCACTCAACGGCAGACCGTTTTTGTGATATTCACTAAGACAAAAAAAAAAACATTTCATGCTGGTGGGAAAGCCGCTGGAATCAAAGTAACGGACTGGTACCGATTTTCCTTGCATCTTCTTAAGTCTGTTAGTGTATGCCGACCATTCCCTAATGTACGCGTTCCAAGAAGAAGTTTTGTTTTCAAGATGAAGCTTTCACTGGGCAGAAGCACAACTGAGTAAATCTGACCTTTATTATGGCGTTTGTTTTTCATCATGGTATTCTCCAGATGTCAGCCAAGTGCTTATTTGTAACGACCTTTCTTCAATAATAACCTCATACTAGCAACCTCAAGGCACGGGATTTTGAGGTCCGGGTCATTAAACATCCATCGTTTATCATACATTTTATACAGACGTCATGTTTGTCACTTTTGAGTATACATATATACCACAAGTAGATCTATCACACAGACAAGCACATTATAACTCATGGCTCTTACATAATAGTCAAATAGCTATTCTCTAACCGGCTCAAACTAGCTGAGGCCGTTGAATATTCAACACAAATGCCTTGCAAAAACCAATCGTGTTTTTATGGAAAGCATGAACAATTTTTGTATGCATGGGCTATGTTTCGCATGAAACTTGTTGTGAACGTAATTAGATTCTGGCTACTGGTATTCTAGCATTCAATTTCTTGCACGAAAACCCATCATACAGTGAATTGTTGGTTTCAGATCAGGTGATAGAAGTCTTCTTCAAGTGCCTCGGACACGAACATTAACTTTATGGGGACCGGGCTTTTGCGGTCTCTGCTCGCAAAAGTGCTGGAATTCACTTCACGTATAGAAGTTGGCACCGATCGAGACAGTTACTTACTAGTATTCCACGGTTCAAGACAAGGCCACAAATTGTATTCTGTCATGAAGTGTATGAAATATAGTCATTTTTGCAATATATAGGCCTACAGGTAACCACATTCAGGTATTTTATCTATTTAGGGGCCTAACTTAATTGTTCATTGTAATGCGGCGCTTCGAGCAGATTCCTGAAGAGGTGCAATATAAGAACTAGCGCAAATACATACACAAACATACATCTGCGTTGCCAACCTTTTGAAGTAATCGTCAGACCGCCTGTCTTCATGGTTCTGTAGTCAGCTGAGGAGTAACCCAGGCTTCCACCGGCCTGGCGTGTAAACGCGTTATCACGGTCTGCGTCGACCCGGCGACAAGGGACTGAGATCACTGTCTGACAGCGCGACAGGATTTAGGACCCGATTGACTTCTGTGAATTCGTATTTGTTATATGTTATGTGTGCCCAGAGGATGAGTACTCTAATTAGAGACGGTGTATTGTAGGCCTACACAGATTGCCGTGCTGTGAACCGAACTTTCCAACAAAAGTTCAATTTCAACCCATAAATATACCAAATTTGGTTCAGAGTTGAAATTCCAACTGAATATTATAGAGTTTCCATATCCAGCGGACCTTCAGTCTGAGGTGCGGAACGCGCCTCATTTGAAGATAAACTGGTGCATTTATACACATCAGGGAAGACGAAGAACAAAGATGTATGCGGAAACTGTTATCAAGTGTATACGTGTATAGTAATTGTACGTGCAAATAGGTACAAGTACAAGTGAGTGGATGCGGCAACTCTCTAATGATCAAATCTGCAATTCGAGATGATGAAGTTGGAGCCAGATTAAAGTTTACACAAACAAACCCTGTTTTTACCCGAACTATGTTCCAAACTGGGTTCGAACGTGAAATTCCAACTAAAAGTTAACCAAAACTGCATTTGAAATTGATAAAATTGAAGCGAAATCTGATTATTAAATAAAACTTCTATTTTTACTCTGATTTCATAGTTAAAAAGAAATGAAAGGGGTTCACAGCATGCTGTAACAAGCGAAATTAATTTTATTTTACTGAGTACATGTGATATATGTGGCACTACAGTCATGAAATCAATACACTTTTCCTCAGTATAGGCACAATTGTATACGTTAAAGTGCCATTATCGGTTTCTGGTTTTCCATGCGAAAGGGATTCAGTAGATTCATACAAGACAGACGAAAACTAAAAATTCTCACTGCAATCTCATATTCGTCAAAATTTAACATTGAAAGTTAAACTTTTTGCATAGTTTCGTGCAAAACAGTTCCCACGCAGTGATGCCAAAACATCAGAAACAATGGAAGCATATAGCTTATTTGCTCTGATTTGCTTGTAACTCACATATGTGAGCTGCTGATAGCGATGGAACAAACAGTATCAAATTTGAATCATGTGTGCTCAAGATAGCGACAGTAAATGCCAACATACGACTTTGTTTGTGTTTGCGTAAATGGAAACAGTGCGTTCACATTGTGCGTTTTTTCCCCAATATGCTCAAACTTCAATGTACATGTAGGGTCATTCGGGCATAGTTTGAAGGATCTATTGGTGCTATACTGATACTGATACATACTAGCCAATTGTTCTATAACAAATTCCAAACATAGGCCCAAGGGACATGTAGCTTACCGGCTAGCCAATAGGTGATCGGCCGATCGTCCGGTAACTACAAGGTCACAAGTATATTCAGCATAATCATTTCCAATATGTCCACAATTGATTCTTAAGCTGTAAAGTTGACAAACATAGCACCGAGGGTGCTGTAGCTTACCGGCAATCATGAGAATTGTACAGAGTATTGATTTTCCAACATGTAAATTGTTACACTGATCTTAAACTCTATTGTCAAAACATGTTCGTAAATGTTGCCGGAAACACATTTTCCGTATGGACTATAATAAGAAATCAAATGGTCCTATTCACAGAATTTCCCGCCACTGGTCACGAGAGTGCCGACCAATCACAGCTGCGCGCAGTAACGGTAATAAACAAATCCGCAGTGTTCAGTTTATCGCACATTTTCTCATCATAGACGGCAGTACAGATTATATTTAACCCAGATGCCCCATTATCTGCAACAAGGCTGTATGGAAATAAGGATTTCTTAGCCAATTGAGCACCAAAAACGGGCGATGCGAGTTTGGTCAGAATGTCAACACAGTATTGGGGAAATCCCAGTAAGGGAAACACGGGTGAGTGACCATGGTGATCCTCGCGCTGTGTTTGTAAGGCCAAAAAAAAAAATGTTTTGGTTTGCGTCCCAGTGATGGTCCGAAATCGGTGCTATGGCGCTGAGTTTTTTCTTTTTTTTTTTTTTTTTTTTGAGTACCGGTTTAGGTATTTTTTTTCGCATAAAAAGTGTTTGTACCATATTTTTCATCTGGAACAGTAAAATACAGATTTATTCAAACTCTATTGAAACTACGACGGCTGGTTTAGGACACCCCGAAAACAATTTTTACTTTTTTTTCGAGAAAATTATTTACGACAGCAAAAAAGTTTTTATCACGTTATTTTGAGTTAATTATCTCGTTACATCAAGATAATTATGTCGTTATTTCGAGATAGTCCAGTCGTTATTTTGAGATAATTAAGTCGTTATTTCGAGATAGTATCTCGTTATTTTGAGATGATCATGTTATTTTGAGATGGTATAGTTGTATAGAAATCCAAATAATACAGTTTTTTATCTCGTTATTTTGAGATAGTCACCTTGTTATTTTGAGGCAGTATCTCATTATTCCGAGATAATCATGTCATTATTTCGAGATAGTATATCGTTATTTAGAGATAGTTTTCAAGGTAATGGTCTCGAATAACAAGGTACTATCTCCAAATAACGAGTTAATTGTCTCGAAATAAACGAGATAAAAAACTTTTTTTGTTTCCGATATAAATGTCTCGAAATAACGAGATAAAACAATTTTTTGCACGTTCTAAATCAGCCCACGTATGGATCAAATAACTAGTGGAAAATATTAATTGATAACAGAATCAATAAAAAATAGTAATGTAATAAATAAAATCATAAAATAACTAAATAAATACCAAAAAAATTGTTTACTTTTAGAACTTTGGCCGATACTCGCTACAAAATATATCAACGACATAAACTCATATTGTTTCTAAGCAAGGGGGTCTTCTCTGCACGCATATGCAACTTCCTATGTCTGTATAAAACAAATTTCTCATGAAGCAGTTCACTGGAGGTGATCTGCTGTTTTAATCTGTGACAAGTGGAAGGGGCTCGTATGGAAAACCAGGTGTTATCACTTCCGTGGCAAGGGACTAGCTAGTATCGGAAATTAAAAAATCGTTTAACGGACGACTCTCCTTCTCTACTTGTTATCAGCCCGTGTTAATATATAACGATCAACAATAATCTTAAAAACAAATCTGTAAAGTATAAGTTTGCTAATTGATTGGTTTGAAGCTTTCACAGTTAAACGCCTGATTGGTTCCTGCAAGATTGCAATCCTCGATACAGTACAATCACTAATACAGCCACTTTGGGGACGCTCATCAACTTGAACAAAATGAAATGTGGCCGCTGCTTGCAAAATACTATCATGGCAAAAAAAAAAAATCTGACGCGGGGGGTTTGGGACGACGCGCGCGGGAACGCAAACCAAAACAATTTTTTTTTTGGCCTAAACAGATAGTTCTGGCTACTCAGTAAAATGATTTTACGGGCAAGGTTGGTCTCAACGGGGGAAGGGATGCGTTTACGGGTATTTTTTTATATCGATATATGCGACTGTCACATAATGTCAGGTTTATTTTTGGCCCGAACACTATATCATGCGTGTCACGTAGGCCTACACGACATTATGAGTAGTTTTGCTACACGTGGTCAGGCTGGGATTTCCCCCAGATTTCCGAAGATCGCGCGCAGCTGTGATTGGTCAGTTTGAACTACGGAGTTTGCCGACTTCTAGAAGGGGTCTGTGAAAAGGACCATTACATCTCGGAAGATTTTTTTTCGTTAATGACATATATTCACAGAGTGTCGATTCAAAGGCAACAAAACTTTTACACATCTGAAAGGTACAAAGGGAGAATCTTATGCATTTTGAGGAAAATTGTCTGAATAGATTTTGAGAAAAGGGCCACCAAAGACAAAATTCATCGTTTTTTTTCAACAAAAAAGGTTGTTTTTGACCTTCCAAGGTCATTGAAGGTCAAACTCAAGGTCACCACTCAAACCGCAATATATGATTTCCCATTTGAATGTGCCAATACTTAGGCTCTATCTTGAAGTGTTCTATGTGTATACTCAGCACAGCTCCCATTATCATTTGCTTATGAAGGAAAAATTGGGTGAAAAAATTGGCCCTCTTGCCGCAAGCACTCGTCATCACAGACCCTCGTCATTGCAGGCCCTCGTCATCGCAGACCCTCGTCATCGCAGGCCCTCTTGACCGCAAGCACTCGTCATCGCAGACCCTCGTCATCGCAGGCCCTCTTGATCGCAAGCACTCGTCATCACAGACCCTCGTCATCGCAGGTTCTCCTCATCGCGGACCCTCATCGTTGCAGACACTCGTCGCAGGCCCTCTTCGTCGCAGGCCCTGATTGCCGCAGGCCCTTATCATCACAGGTCCTTGTCATCGCAGGCCCTGGTCATCGCAGGCCCTGGTCATCACAGGCCTTCATCGTCGCAGGCCCTTGTCATCGCAGGCCCTGGTCATCGCAGGCCCTGGTCATCGCAGGCCTTCATCATCGCAGGCCCTAGTCACTGCAGACCCTCATCATTACAGACCCTCGTCATCGCAGTCCCTTGTCATCGCAATGCATGATATTGGGACAATAAAACAAAATCAAGGGAGGAGCCCTCCTAACAAAATATAGAAGGCCTACCTACAACATTTGGAATCCGGCTGAAATGTCATTTTTCCTACGTATTGTAAGCCCTATGTAAGTCCTATGTAAGTCCAAAAAAAATTCCAATGGCCAAACAAATTTTTTTTTTTTGCTGGAAATGGCTCAAAACGAATAGTGACTCGATTTGGTACAAAATTTTCTTTTTTTGCCGACCCGTCAAAAAATCAAAATGGCCGCCACATGCGAACCGGTGATTCAAGGGCAACGAAACTTATACACGTCGTAGAGGTACATGAGAGGAATGTTTTGAAACAAAAATCTCAAAACTGATCAGACAGTTTTTGAGAAAATGGCCACCAAAGTAAAAAAATTAGCCCAAAGGCTAAGATAGGTTACCGGACAATTTTGGTTAGGATTATGGCAGGTAACAGACCTTGAGATTTACCAATCAAGGTTATCAGTGTGAACATATGACCTTGAGATTTACCAATCAAGGTCATCCATGTGAACTTCAATGTCACCATTACATGTATGTGTGCGGTATTCGATTTTCTATATGTTCAAAATACAAAGATACATCTGGGTGCAAGCGAATAGGCCGCTCAGCCCAATTTACACATTCCGAGTCACACATTTGGCACTCAAGCTCATCCGAGGTCAAGTTCAAGGTCATCATTAGTTGTGCCATATATGTCTTCCTATATGTTCATAATGCAAACAAAAGCCCTATCGGCAAGCATTTCATCTATAGAGGCAAACTCATTTTTCGAACCGAAAATGGCTGTTTTGACTATCCAAAATGGATAGTAACGCGATTTGGGCCGAAAACTTTTTTTGTCGTCGACCCGTCAAAAATTCAAAATGCCTGCCATACGCAGACCGGCGATTCAAGGGCAAATAACCTAATACACATCACGGAGGTGTATAAGGGGAACTTTTTTGAAACAAAAATCTCAAATCTGATCAGACAGTTTCTGAGAAATTTGCCGCCAAAGTCCAAAATTGACCGTTTTTCGACGAAAACGGCCGCCATTTTGAAAAAAAATTGAAAAATAAAAAATACCTCCTTCTCGAATTATATTAAGGTATCTTAATATCGGACGACGACGACAGACGGACGGACGGACGCAATGCCACAGCAATAGGTTATCGGACCATATTTTTCGCCAAAATTGGCCGCCATATCGGCAAAAACGATTCAATCAAAAAAAATTTAAAAAACGTCTTTAGATACTGGTCTGTTAAAAGTTACAGACCCGGAAGGACGACGGACGAACGACGGACGGACGACGGAGGAAAAAACATGACAATAGCTTATCGGCCCAAAGGGCCGGTAAGCTAACAAGTGAGATATGCGCCATATTGTGCTCTGACCTTGAAAATGAGATCAAAGGTCATATTCAAGGTCACGAGAATATTCAGTATATAGCATTTCTTATATGTCCACAATTGATTCCCAAGCTGTAAAGTAAATAATAAGCTAGATATTAGCCATTTTATGCTCTGACCTTGAAAATGAGGTCAAATGTCAAATGCAAGTTCATCAGAATATTCGGCATGTATCATTTCCTATATGTCCACAATTGATTCCTAAGCTGTAAAGTCGATAATAAGCGAGATATTAGCCATTTTGTCATGTGACCTTGAAAATGAGGTCAAAGGTCAAAGTCAAGGTCACGAGAATATTCAGCATATATCATTTCCTATATGTTCACAGTTGATCCCAAGTCTCTAATCTCAATATTAAGTGAAATATCAGGAACATTGTGACCCATTATAAAGCATAGGAGAATTTAACATGGGAAAGTCCCATTTGGGCCCCGTAGAAAACTTCAAAATGGCCGCCACACGCTGACCGGCGATTCAAGAGCATCGAAACTTATACACATTATAATGATACATGAGGGGGATATTTTGAAACTAAAATCTCAAATATTTTTACACAACTGCATAAACGATTCAATAAAAAAAATAAAAATAAAAACCTCTGGGGGTATTGACCCAACACATATTCACACAAATTTATGGGCAAATTCATCAGCCCGAAAAAAAGATAAAAAATGTCAACAGAAGAAGCGGACGACGATGCCGACGGATGAAAAAACACGACAATAGCTTATCGGCCCTTATGGGCTGGTAAGCTAAAAACGGATTCTGCTACTTTGAAAACACAACCAACAGAGAATCAGATTTGGTTGCGACAAAGCCCAGACTAAATCTCCATTTAAAATAAAATATTTTTATAATACAATCACCCATTGCATTGCTCTCCATTGACAAAACATCATTAAATCCTGTTCGGTCAGTGGCTTGATTTCACTATTTTATTGGTTTGGTAAAATTAAAGTTCATACAACTGAAGATATCACACCAAACGTGCAATTCGGCGTCTTTCAATCATAAACGCACTTTACAATGTTTAGTACACAATTTTTAGTACACAAATAACAATGAAACATGAACTAGTCAGAGAACGTTATGAAACACGACAATAATACAGGTAATCATTTTGAAGGTTGTTCTATCATAGTGGATTCACAAAGTAAAGACTGTAATTATTTCACAGTAAATACACAACATAATACGTGAGGTTTTCATACAGCAACAATATTTGTTAATTGGTACACGCAATGCAATAATCTTCTATAGCACAATTCAACTCTATCTAACACAATGATTCCGACAAGCTAAGCCCAGCCGCAACATTCGATTATCGATCTTTGTGTGCTTTGAGCGAAAATATACATACAATTTTGTATTAACATAATTTACTTTAAAATCTGACAGATTCTATTCTGTGTGAGGCTATAATCGACATCCAGATTGGGTATAACTATGAGCTAAGAATGTATTATTCATATTGTCGTTTAAAATGAACATAACTCGTAAACATTGAGAGGAATTTGACTCATCTCACCCATATGCAGATTGCGAAACTGTCTTAAACGTTCATTCCTGTCCTAAACCTTTGGTGAACATATTTGCACAAAGGCGTCAGAATATAAACTCGACATCTTTTTATTTCTGTAACCCGTGGAGGCCCAAGTAGCGCACCTTACTCTGTTAATACTACTCACCCACTGAATGTATACCATATTTAATCTGGCACATTTTTAATCTTCATTGAATTTAGAAGAAATAGTAAGCTGCGCTACATGGGCCCATGTGGACTACCAATAACTGTATAAGTTGTAATATGACATCCCTGAGGTCTCTAGTAAACATAGATGTGTTAACACATTTTACTTTAGATGACATGCCACATACACAATGGATTAACCAGTGACTGTGCAAGCTTTACCACAAATTTGACATTAGTGAGGTTCGCCCCTCCCCCCCCCCCCCCCCCGTATCTGTCAAGAAATGTTGCTTCACATGATTGGACCGTGTGTATCTTTTATCAGAAACTTTATATGAGGTTTCGTGTCTGTTTGTGTTAACGAATGTTGCCTTGAGGAATGGGAGCTTGCGTAGCTCTTACCAGAAACTAGACATTTGTGCGGTTTCTCACCTGTATGATTTAACAAATTCTGTTTCAGACTAGGTGACATATATTTGTGAGGTCTCTCACCTGTATGTCTCAACATATGTTGGGTTAAATCACCAGGAAATATGAAGGCTTTGCCACAAATGTGACATTTGTGCGGTTTCTTATGTTTATGTGATAACAAATGTCTATTCAGATCAGAGGACTGTGTAAACCCTTTACCACAAAGTTTACATTTGCGGGGTTTCTCACCCGTATGTGATAACAAATGTCTATTCAGATCAGAGGACTGTGTAAACCCTTTATCACAAAGTTTACATTTGTGGGGTTTCTCACCCGTATGTGTTAATAAATGCCTATTCAGACTAGAGGACTGTGTAAACCTTCTACCACAAATTTGACATTTGTGTGGTTTCTCACCCGTATGTGTTAACAAATGTTTTTTCATTGTAGAAGATTCTGTAAACCCTTTACCACAAATATGACATTGGTGATGTCTGTTGCTTTTTTGTGTCACCTTTTTATGAAATTTTCCGTGGCCTAGAAGGTTATTCATCCTGCACAAAACACTCATGGGCATAGATCTTTGATGTTGCAGGATTGGCCGTGAATTACCAGTAGATATTTTCTTCACAGGTTCTGCTTCGGTGGACGGGCTTTTGAAGCATGCAAATAGAGAACATACATATATCCACAGCCATGTTCATTTAATAAATTAATATCATTAATACATGTAACAAAAGTTTCATTAAGTCCTATACACCATGTACACATGCATATTGAGTTCGCTTACCTGCGGCTCAGTGTACTTGGTGACGTCTGATGAGCAAGAGATGTTGCTCTCCGAGGCTCCACTGGCTGAGTGTCAGTGTCTTGAGCAGAGCCCAGTTGACAAGATGTCTTCGGTTGAGTAGTCTGAACACTGACGACCTCATCGCATTCCATATTGACTGGTTCATCTTTCACTTGCAGATCCTCCAGAGGTGCTATGGTTATGACATCTCCAAAGCCCTCAGTTTTAACATTATTTATGTTAAAATCTTTTGTGTCTTCTTCTTCCTCTGTTTTAATAGTCACAGTTGGTTTCAAATCGAACATCTGCTCGTCATCCGATCCAACTTCCATCTTCAAACACGCCATCTTCGTTAAATCTGGAAATTCAATACAATTCTTTTTTTGCTGGCAGATTTTTTGCCGGCGGATATTGCCCTTCAAAATGTCAAGATGAAACAGTATTCTATATTCTATTGTTATATACACATTACTAGTCTGTGAGATTCATGCTCAAAGAAATAAAGGAGACGCTGAAAAGATGTACACTGGGCCTATGTCCACTACTAGTATGTCTTCCTTGTCATTGATATTTAATATTATGGTAGATTCGAACAACAAAGAATATAGAATGAACAGATGAGAAAAGCAATGTAGCCAAGGTTCCTTCACACTAAACATGCTAAATGGAAGCAGTTGCCATGGAATACCAATACTCGGGTAGGCCTCGATGAAACATCGGCACTTCAGCAGGTGCTTTTAGCGGGGATTAAGTTTTCGGGTACAACAAACAAATTAGCCCAAGGGCTAAGATTTTGGTTCAAGCACCACAGGTGAGATATGACATTCAGATTTATCAATCAAGGTCATCTTTCTGTACATACATCAATATCACCATTAGGTGTGCTGTATATAATTTTTTATACAACATATTTTCATAATACAAATATAATGTCTATCTACAAGTATTTTGTCCGTACAATACAATACAAATACAAAACTTATATAGCGCACAATATCCCAGAAAACCAAATCAGAGGCACTCTGATGTGACATGGCCATTAATTGAATGCTATTGAAAACAAATGTGTTTTTAGTCTGTCTTTGAACAGAGAGAGAGACAGTCAGCGGCACGGATGTTGTGTGGAAGACTACCGGTATTCCACAGTGCGGGAACAGCGGCAGTAAAGGAGCGGTCACCATACGTCTTAGGTCGAGTCCTATGTACAACCAGGAATAGTGCCGTCTGAGATCTGAGGCTGCGTTGTGGGACGTATGGTATTAATAGTTCCTTGATATACTGTGGGCCGATGTCATGCATTGTTCTCCGAGCTAACACCAGCAACTTGAACTTGATGCGTTCAGTGATGGGGAGCCAATGGAGCTCCTTCAATATTGAAGTGACGTGGTCATATTTGCGAGAGCAAAAAAATTTTCGTGCAGCCATAAAGGCCAATTTACACATTTCAGGTCAGGCATGACCTTGAGATTAAGCCTTCACGGTTGACGTCCCTTTAGGTCACCAACAGATGGTGACCTTCTGTTCTTCTGACTATATGCTAATACTGCAATCCTAACCTGTATGTGCAATTGTTTTAGCCCCACAAGCCAATTTACACATTTCATGTTAGATCTGACATTGAGATTTAGTACTCAAGGTCATCTAAGGTCGGAAACAAGGTCACCAAAAGACTTCCTAAATCTATAAACATAACCTATCTACAAGCATTTGGTCTATAGAGGGTGATTTACACATTTCATGTCCCCGTGACCTTGAGATTCAGCCTCCAAGGTCATCTGAGGTCAACCTCAAGGTCACAAAAAGATGCACCATATATGACTTTCTATATGCTTATAATACAAACCTAAGCCCTATGTACATGATGTACAAGCGTTTTTGCCCTATATGGCAATTTGTAAATATCGGTCTGTTTAATTTTTAGGCCTCTCCAGCCAACAGATTGGGCTTTTCAGCAATTCAAGGCACTTCTCTTTATAAACAATGTCAAGGACCCCAATTGGCATGTTTTGAAACAAAAATCTCAAAACTGATCAGATATTTCTCGAGAAAACAACCAAACTTAGGCCCAATGGACCTGTAGCTTACCAGCTAGCCAATAGGTGATCGGACCGATGGTCTGGTAAACTTCAAGGTTACAAGTATATTCAGCATATATCATTTCGTATATGTCCACATTTGATTGCTAAGATGTTTTTTAGATTGCTAAGTCAAACATAAACGAGATAATAGCCATTTTGTGCTTTGACCTTGAAAATTAGGTCAAAGGTCAATTTCAAGGTCATCAGAGTATTCAACATATATCATTTCCTATATGTCCGCAATTGATTCCTAAGCTGTAAAGTCGATAATAAGCGAGATATTAGCCATTTTGTGCCTTGACCTTGAAAATAAGATCAAAGCTCACATTCAAGATCATGAGAATATGCAGCTTATATCATTTCTTATATGTCCACAATTGATTCCCAAGCTGTAAAGTTAGTAATTAGCGAGATATTAGCGATTTTGTGCTCTGACTGAAAATGAGGTCAAAGGTCAAATTCAAAGTCATCAGAATATTCGGCATATATATAATTTCCTATATGTCCACAATTGATTCCCAAGCTGTAAAGTGAATAATAAGCGAGATATTAGCGATTTTGTGCTCTGACCTTGAAAATGAGGTCAAATGTCAAATTAAAGGTCATCAGAATATTCGGCATATATCATTTCCTATATGGTCACAATAAATTTCTAAGCTGTAAAGTCGATAGTAAGTGAGATATTAGCCATTTTGTGCTATGACCTTGAAAATAAGGTCAAAGGTCAAATTCAAGGTTACGAGAATATTCAGCATATATCATTTCCTATATGTCCACAATTGATTTCTAAGCTGTAAAGTCAATAATAAGCGAGATATTAGCCATTTTGTGCTATGACCTCAACATTGAAAATAAGGTCAAAGGTCAAATTCAAGGTCATGAGAATAGCTATATGCGCACAATTGATTCCTAAGCTGTAAAGTCGATATAAGCGAGATATTGGCCATTTTGTACTTTGACCTTGAAAATAAGGTCAATTGTCAAATTCAAGTTCATCAGAATATTCGGCGTATATCATTTCCTATATGTCCACAATTGATTCCCAAGCTGTAAAGTCGATAATAGGCGAGATACATGTATTGGCCAGTTTGTACTATGACTTTGAAAATAAGGTCAAAGGTTAAATTCAAGGCATCAGAATATTCGGCGTATATCATTTCCTATATGTCCAAAATTGATTCCTAAGCTGTAATATCGATAATAAGCGAGATATTGGCCATTTTGTACTATGACCTTGAAAATAAGGTCAAAGGGCAAATTCAAGGTCATCAGATTATTTGGCTATATCATTTCCTATATGTCCACAATTGATTCCAAAGCTGTAAAGTCTTTAATAAGCGAGATATTAGCCATTTTGTCTTGTGACCTAGGAAACGAGGTCAAAGGTCAAATTTAAGGTCATCAGAATATTCGGCATATATCAGTTCCTATATGTCCACAATTGATTCCTAAGCTATAAAGTCAATAATAAGCAAGATATAAGCCATTTTGCGCTCTGACCTTGAAACTGAGGTCAGAGGTCAAATTCGAGGTCACGAGAATATTCAGCATATATCACTTCCTATATGTCCACAATTGATCCCTAAGCTGTAAAATCGATAATAAGTGAGATATTAGCCATTTTGTTCTGTGACCTTGAAAATGAGGTCAAAGATCAAATTCAAGGTCATCAGAATATTCGGCATATATCATTTTCTATATGTCCACAATTGATTCCTAGTCTCTAATAGATATTAGGCTTAATGTGTCCCATTATAAAGCATAGGAGAATTTAACATGGGAAAGTCCCATTTGGGCCGAGTTTGGGCCCAAAATGGCCCACTTCGAGCGATTCAAGGGCAACGAAAATTATACATGTCACAGGGGTACATAATGAGGAGTGTTATGCATCAATAAGAAAAATTAGGCCGAGGGCCAAAGATAGGTTACCGGACAATGTTTAATATTTTAGATGCTAGCCAGGTCACTGGTTAAATTCAAGGTCAAGAAAATATTCAGCATAAATAATATTAGGCATATATGATGTCCACAGTTGATTGCTAAGCTGTAAATTCAATAATCAGAGATATATTAGCAATTTTGTGCTGTGGCCTTGAAAATGAAAGCAAAGGTCAAATTAAAGGTCATCAAAATATTCAGTGTATATTGTATATCATTTTCATGTCCACAATTGATTCCCAAGCCAAACAGACAATAGAGGAGCAATATATGAGCCAGTTTGTCCTTGGAACTTGAAAATGAGGTCAAATGTCAAATTCAAGGTCACGAGAATATTCAGTATATATCATTTCCTATATGTCCACAATTGATTCCTAAGCTGTAAAATCGATAATAAGTGAGATATTAGACATTTTGTCCTGTGACATTGAAAATGAGGTCAAAGGTCAAATTCAAGGTCATGACAATAACCTGCATACATGTATATCATTTCCTATATGTTCATAACTGATTCCTAAGTTGTATAGTGGATAACAAGCGAGATATTAGCCATTTTGTCCTATGACCTTGAAAATGGGGTCAAAGGTCAAATTCAAGGTCATCAGTATATTCAGCATATATCATTTCCTATATGTCCACAATTGATTCCTGAGCTGTAGAGTCGATAATAAGTGAGATATTAGCCATTTTGTCCTGTGACCTTGAAAATGAGGTCAAATGTCAAATTCAAGGTCATAACAATAATCTGCATATATCATTTCCTATATGTTCATAACTGATTCCTAAGCTGTAAAGTCGATAACAAGCGAGATATTAGCCATTTTGTCCTATGACCTTGAATATGGGGTCAAAGGTCAAATTCAAGGTCATCAGAATATTCAGCATATATCATTTCCTATATGTTCACAATTGATTCCTAAGCTGTAGAGTCGATAATAAGTGAGATATCAGCCATTTTAAGCTCTGACCTTGAATTGAGGTCAGAGGTCGAATTCAAGGTCACGAGGATATTCAGCATATATCATTTCCTATATGTCCATAATTGATTCCTAGTCTCTAATCTCAATATTAAGTGAGATATTAGGCTTGATGTGTCCCATTATAAAGCATGGGAAAATTTAACATGGGAAAGTCACATCTGGGCCGAGTTTGGGCCCAAAATGGCCCACTTCGAGTGATTCAAGCGCAACGAAATTTATACATGTCACAGAAGTACATATGAGGAGTGTTATGCATCAATAAGAAAAAAAGTTACTGAACAGATTTTGAGAAAACGACCATCAAACTCCAAAATTAGCCATTTTCGACGAGAACGGCCGCTATGACCTTGAAACCAAGGTCAGAGGTCAAATTCAAGGTCGCGAGAATATTCAGCATATATCATTTCCTATATGTCCACAAATGATTCTTAGTCTCTAATTTCAATTTTAAGTGAGATATTAGGCTTAATGTGTCCCATTATAAAGCATAGGAGAATTTAACATGGGAAAGTCCCATTTGGGCCGAGTTTGGGCCCAAAATGGCCCACTTCGAGCGATTCAAGGCCAACGAAATTTATACATGTCAAAGGGGTACATAGGAGGAGTGTCATGCATCAATAAGAAACAAGGGCTAAGAAAGGTTACCGGACAATGTATATTTTAGATATTAGCCTTTTGTCCAATGACCTTGAAATTAAGGTAGTTGGTCAATTTGAGGTCACGAGAATATTCTGCCCATATCATTTCTAGCATGTCCACAATTGATTCCTAAGCTGTAAAGTCGATATTAAGTGAGATATTAGCCATTTTGTGATCTGACCTTGAGAATGAGGTCAAAGGTCAAATTCAAGGTCATGACAATAATCTGCATATATCATTTCCTATAAGTTCATAATTGATTCCTACACTGTAAAGTCAATAATAAGCGAGATGTTAGCCATTTTGTGCTCTGACCTTGAAACTGAGGTCAGAAGTCAAATTCAAGGTCACGAGAATATTCAGCATATATCATTTCCTATATGTCCACAATTGATCCCTAAGCTGTAAAATCGATAATAAGTGAGATATTAGCCATTTTGTGGTGTGACCTTGAAAATGAGGTCAAAGGTCAAATTCAAGGTCATCAGAATATTCGGCATATATCATTTCCTATATGTCTACAATTGATTCCCAAGCTGTAAAGTCGATAATAAGCAAGATATTAGACATTTTGTGCTCTGACCTTGAAACCGAGGTCAGAGGTCAAATTCAAGACCCTGAGAATATTCAGCATATATCATTTCCTATATCTCCACAATTCTACAGTTCGGAATTACGCGCTCTCCAGTAGTGGAGGCAAAAAAGTTTAGCCTTGACAACCGGAAGTAGGTGTGTTTTTATTAGCAACTGTCATTCTGACTTGACGTCTTCAGTTCAGGTGTTCGTTACACTGAAAATTGTGTCTGTCTGTGGCCGTATTTAGCAAGAGATGGTATTTTATCATTGTGCCGTGCCAGGATGTACATCTAATTCCAAAAAATGGCAGCAGCTGGAGAAATATCCGTGGATGAAGGGAGTGACTTTCCTGTCTTTTCCAAGGGACTTTCGCGAGAGGCGGGCCTGGATTAGGCTAATGAGACGAGCTGATTTTTCCATGTCAGATATAAGCAAATGGACGAGGATATGTTCCAGACACTTTGTTGAAGGTTGTGTGACAGAGAACCACCCCAGACCAGAGCTGTTCCCTCACAACAATTTTAAACAGCCTCTGAGAGTTCGCAACACTGCCAACAGCCTATCAGCCAAGCTGCATCCACAACCCACTGAGTCCACAGAAGCTGAAAGATTTGCCCCAAGCAAGAAAAAAATTCGCCTTGTGAAGATGGTCACTCATCGAGGGGACGTAGCTGCCCATGAAGTTGTACCTTGTGATTGTACAGAGAAATCTGAAGCCAAAAAAATCACAGGTGGGGTCTATGTCGGTCTATGTTTCATCTATTATGCCTGATACGATAGGCTACTCAGCACATTTTCAATACCTTTTACAAATATATGTAGAGGTTTATGTGCATTTGCCATTTATCCTAATTCCTGAAATAAATTATATGAAAAAATTTAACTTAAAATTGTTTTTCGAAAATAGTTAAGCCATGTGACATTTGACTTGATATCAACTTGTAAAATTTAACTTTAAAAACCTTGTTTCCAGCTATTACCCCTTCCATTGAAGACCACAAGTACTCCATCAATTCCAGCAGTTTCAAAATACCCGATGTGAAAGACTGTTCGACACAGACTGTCTTGACCATGGAAGGCATCACCTGCCTTGAAAACAAAACAGAACCAAGTATCTCTGAGAAGCTGCAAGTCATCATAACGTCAAATGATAAGAATGTCAATTACTACACTGGAATACCAGCCCGCGACATTCTAACAGGTACATAACTGTCAACAGGTACATGACTGTATATTGTCATAGTACACTGTCGTCATTGCCTTTGAGATCTATGCTTTATCATGTTTATTGCTCACCATATAAAACTGTCTTTTATAAATCCTGTTGATTTAGAGTGCAGTGTGCGTGTATTATAACGAAATGGCCTAATCAAAATAGCTACAGTACACTAAAGTATTTTTTAAATAATTTGTATTCTGTAAAATTTATCATTTATTATCAGGAATAATTTTTATCCATTATGCAGGTACACTGTAATATATGCATGATATGTGTATAATTTTTTTCAGGTATGTTTGACGCTATCAAACAGCCAGCTGAGAAAATGAAGTACTGGTGTGGACCAGATAGTGCCGGACGAAAATCCTACGAAGAAGGCAACAGGAGGAAACCAGGTCCCAAAAGGAAGCTCAAACTGTTCACAGAGTATGTCATGGTGCTACTCTGGATGCGAATGAGCCTTCCATTGCACTTCATGGGAGACCTATTCGGTGTGTCGCAGAGTACGGTGTGCAGCATTCTTACCACATGGGTACACCTTATCCACCAGCTGGTGACACCGGTTCTGCTGACATGGCCATCTCAAGCCCAAGTGAGGAAACACATGCCCAAAGTTTTCAAGAGACACAAATTTGGAAACACCAGAGTCGTCATAGACTGCACCGAATTCTTTATGCAAAAACCACACATGCCCGACACCCAGTACAAAACATACTCCAGCTACAAGTCTCACAACACTCTCAAAGCACTAGTTGGAGTGACACCCTCTGGAGCATTCAGCTTCGTGAGCAAGCTGTGGAGTGGGAATGTGTCAGACAAGCACATCACTAAGCACTGTGGTATAGTGGACTTGTTGACTGATGGCGATGAGGTCATGGCAGACCGAGGTTTCCAAATCGAAGACATTCTACTACCAAAAAAAGTCAAACTGGTTGCTCCACCTTTCACTAGGAAATGTGGCTTTGGCAAAGGAAAGCGACTAAATGCGGCAGAAATCAGAGACACTCGGTCCATAGCACATTGTCGAATTCATGTAGAAAGAGCCATTGGTTTGATGAAAAACTGGAAAATTTTAAAAAATGTGATGCCTGTTTGTCTCAGTGGAATAGCATCTGAAATTTGTCGAGTAGTTGCTGGGTTCTGTAATCTCAAGCCGCCGAGTTTGGGCCCAAAATGGCCCACTTCGAGCGATTCAAGGGCAACGAAAATTATACATGTCACAGGGGTACATAATGAGGAGTGTTATGCATCAATAAGAAAAATTAGGCCGAGGGCCAAAGATAGGTTACCGGACAATGTTTAATATTTTAGATGCTAGCCAGGTCACTGGTTAAATTCAAGGTCAAGAAAATATTCAGCATAAATAATATTAGGCATATATGATGTCCACAGTTGATTGCTAAGCTGTAAATTCAATAATCAGAGATATATTAGCAATTTTGTGCTGTGGCCTTGAAAATGAAAGCAAAGGTCAAATTAAAGGTCATCAAAATATTCAGTGTATATTGTATATCATTTTCATGTCCACAATTGATTCCCAAGCCAAACAGACAATAGAGGAGCAATATATGAGCCAGTTTGTCCTTGGAACTTGAAAATGAGGTCAGATGTCAAATTCAAGGTCACGAGAATATTCAGTATATATCATTTCCTATATGTCCACAATTGATTCCTAAGCTGTAAAATCGATAATAAGTGAGATATTAGACATTTTGTCCTGTGACATTGAAAATGAGGTCAAAGGTCAAATTCAAGGTCATGACAATAACCTGCATACATGTATATCATTTCCTATATGTTCATAACTGATTCCTAAGTTGTATAGTGGATAACAAGCGAGATATTAGCCATTTTGTCCTATGACCTTGAAAATGGGGTCAAAGGTCAAATTCAAGGTCATCAGTATATTCAGCATATATCATTTCCTATATGTCCACAATTGATTCCTGAGCTGTAGAGTCGATAATAAGTGAGATATTAGCCATTTTGTCCTGTGACCTTGAAAATGAGGTCAAATGTCAAATTCAAGGTCATAACAATAATCTGCATATATCATTTCCTATATGTTCATAACTGATTCCTAAGCTGTAAAGTCGATAACAAGCGAGATATTAGCCATTTTGTCCTATGACCTTGAATATGGGGTCAAAGGTCAAATTCAAGGTCATCAGAATATTCAGCATATATCATTTCCTATATGTTCACAATTGATTCCTAAGCTGTAGAGTCGATAATAAGTGAGATATCAGCCATTTTAAGCTCTGACCTTGAATTGAGGTCAGAGGTCGAATTCAAGGTCACGAGGATATTCAGCATATATCATTTCCTATATGTCCATAATTGATTCCTAGTCTCTAATCTCAATATTAAGTGAGATATTAGGCTTGATGTGTCCCATTATAAAGCATGGGAAAATTTAACATGGGAAAGTCACATCTGGGCCGAGTTTGGGCCCAAAATGGCCCACTTCGAGTGATTCAAGCGCAACGAAATTTATACATGTCACAGAAGTACATATGAGGAGTGTTATGCATCAATAAGAAAAAAAGTTACTGAACAGATTTTGAGAAAACGACCATCAAACTCCAAAATTAGCCATTTTCGACGAGAACGGCCGCTATGACCTTGAAACCAAGGTCAGAGGTCAAATTCAAGGTCGCGAGAATATTCAGCATATATCATTTCCTATATGTCCACAAATGATTCTTAGTCTCTAATTTCAATTTTAAGTGAGATATTAGGCTTAATGTGTCCCATTATAAAGCATAGGAGAATTTAACATGGGAAAGTCCCATTTGGGCCGAGTTTGGGCCCAAAATGGCCCACTTCGAGCGATTCAAGGCCAACGAAATTTATACATGTCAAAGGGGTACATAGGAGGAGTGTCATGCATCAATAAGAAACAAGGGCTAAGAAAGGTTACCGGACAATGTATATTTTAGATATTAGCCTTTTGTCCAATGACCTTGAAATTAAGGTAGTTGGTCAATTTGAGGTCACGAGAATATTCTGCCCATATCATTTCTAGCATGTCCACAATTGATTCCTAAGCTGTAAAGTCGATATTAAGTGAGATATTAGCCATTTTGTGATCTGACCTTGAGAATGAGGTCAAAGGTCAAATTCAAGGTCATGACAATAATCTGCATATATCATTTCCTATAAGTTCATAATTGATTCCTACACTGTAAAGTCAATAATAAGCGAGATGTTAGCCATTTTGTGCTCTGACCTTGAAACTGAGGTCAGAAGTCAAATTCAAGGTCACGAGAATATTCAGCATATATCATTTCCTATATGTCCACAATTGATCCCTAAGCTGTAAAATCGATAATAAGTGAGATATTAGCCATTTTGTGGTGTGACCTTGAAAATGAGGTCAAAGGTCAAATTCAAGGTCATCAGAATATTCGGCATATATCATTTCCTATATGTCTACAATTGATTCCCAAGCTGTAAAGTCGATAATAAGCAAGATATTAGACATTTTGTGCTCTGACCTTGAAACCGAGGTCAGAGGTCAAATTCAAGACCCTGAGAATATTCAGCATATATCATTTCCTATATCTCCACAATTCTACAGTTCGGAATTACGCGCTCTCCAGTAGTGGAGGCAAAAAAGTTTAGCCTTGACAACCGGAAGTAGGTGTGTTTTTATTAGCAACTGTCATTCTGACTTGACGTCTTCAGTTCAGGTGTTCGTTACACTGAAAATTGTGTCTGTCTGTGGCCGTATTTAGCAAGAGATGGTATTTTATCATTGTGCCGTGCCAGGATGTACATCTAATTCCAAAAAATGGCAGCAGCTGGAGAAATATCCGTGGATGAAGGGAGTGACTTTCCTGTCTTTTCCAAGGGACTTTCGCGAGAGGCGGGCCTGGATTAGGCTAATGAGACGAGCTGATTTTTCCATGTCAGATATAAGCAAATGGACGAGGATATGTTCCAGACACTTTGTTGAAGGTTGTGTGACAGAGAACCACCCCAGACCAGAGCTGTTCCCTCACAACAATTTTAAACAGCCTCTGAGAGTTCGCAACACTGCCAACAGCCTATCAGCCAAGCTGCATCCACAACCCACTGAGTCCACAGAAGCTGAAAGATTTGCCCCAAGCAAGAAAAAAATTCGCCTTGTGAAGATGGTCACTCATCGAGGGGACGTAGCTGCCCATGAAGTTGTACCTTGTGATTGTACAGAGAAATCTGAAGCCAAAAAAATCACAGGTGGGGTCTATGTCGGTCTATGTTTCATCTATTATGCCTGATACGATAGGCTACTCAGCACATTTTCAATACCTTTTACAAATATATGTAGAGGTTTATGTGCATTTGCCATTTATCCTAATTCCTGAAATAAATTATATGAAAAAATTTAACTTAAAATTGTTTTTCGAAAATAGTTAAGCCATGTGACATTTGACTTGATATCAACTTGTAAAATTTAACTTTAAAAACCTTGTTTCCAGCTATTACCCCTTCCATTGAAGACCACAAGTACTCCATCAATTCCAGCAGTTTCAAAATACCCGATGTGAAAGACTGTTCGACACAGACTGTCTTGACCATGGAAGGCATCACCTGCCTTGAAAACAAAACAGAACCAAGTATCTCTGAGAAGCTGCAAGTCATCATAACGTCAAATGATAAGAATGTCAATTACTACACTGGAATACCAGCCCGCGACATTCTAACAGGTACATAACTGTCAACAGGTACATGACTGTATATTGTCATAGTACACTGTCGTCATTGCCTTTGAGATCTATGCTTTATCATGTTTATTGCTCACCATATAAAACTGTCTTTTATAAATCCTGTTGATTTAGAGTGCAGTGTGCGTGTATTATAACGAAATGGCCTAATCAAAATAGCTACAGTACACTAAAGTATTTTTTAAATAATTTGTATTCTGTAAAATTTATCATTTATTATCAGGAATAATTTTTATCCATTATGCAGGTACACTGTAATATATGCATGATATGTGTATAATTTTTTTCAGGTATGTTTGACGCTATCAAACAGCCAGCTGAGAAAATGAAGTACTGGTGTGGACCAGATAGTGCCGGACGAAAATCCTACGAAGAAGGCAACAGGAGGAAACCAGGTCCCAAAAGGAAGCTCAAACTGTTCACAGAGTATGTCATGGTGCTACTCTGGATGCGAATGAGCCTTCCATTGCACTTCATGGGAGACCTATTCGGTGTGTCGCAGAGTACGGTGTGCAGCATTCTTACCACATGGGTACACCTTATCCACCAGCTGGTGACACCGGTTCTGCTGACATGGCCATCTCAAGCCCAAGTGAGGAAACACATGCCCAAAGTTTTCAAGAGACACAAATTTGGAAACACCAGAGTCGTCATAGACTGCACCGAATTCTTTATGCAAAAACCACACATGCCCGACACCCAGTACAAAACATACTCCAGCTACAAGTCTCACAACACTCTCAAAGCACTAGTTGGAGTGACACCCTCTGGAGCATTCAGCTTCGTGAGCAAGCTGTGGAGTGGGAATGTGTCAGACAAGCACATCACTAAGCACTGTGGTATAGTGGACTTGTTGACTGATGGCGATGAGGTCATGGCAGACCGAGGTTTCCAAATCGAAGACATTCTACTACCAAAAAAAGTCAAACTGGTTGCTCCACCTTTCACTAGGAAATGTGGCTTTGGCAAAGGAAAGCGACTAAATGCGGCAGAAATCAGAGACACTCGGTCCATAGCACATTGTCGAATTCATGTAGAAAGAGCCATTGGTTTGATGAAAAACTGGAAAATTTTAAAAAATGTGATGCCTGTTTGTCTCAGTGGAATAGCATCTGAAATTTGTCGAGTAGTTGCTGGGTTCTGTAATCTCAAGCCGCCACTTGTAAAAAATGTCTAAGTTCACATAGTCATTTAATGCTATACTCATACAATTACTGTGAATGATTTTACAACTTTATACATACATGTAATGAAATCTTGTTCATTATTTATGAATGCTATTGATTATTGTTTAAACTGTATTTTGAATGGCTAAATATACATATTTTCATCATGTTTTTTCAATTCGTATAAATGCCTTGCAATAAACTGCAATAAAACATTCCATCATGCTCCTGATCAATTTTTGAATAGGTTAGGGTTACTCCTAACAATATCATGATGAATATCATGATCATCAGTGATGTGTAAAAGACATGCACAGACGTAAAGCACGATTTAATCAATAAGGAACAAAAACGAAGTTTTCTAGAGTTTGTTCATCAATTTATAGGTTACATTCATACATTGTAACATTCATGCATGGTCACATCAAGTAATTTTGAAACTTATGCAGCATGTTAGAAAAAAATAACAGCATTGCTTTAATATGTGTAGATTACCCGATAATTTTGTTTAACATGTTCATGTACTACAAGTGATAAACCTTGAGATGTACCCATCTGTACAAACAAATGCACACAATAACATTATGATCGGCCCATAAGGACCGGTAAACTGAAAATGTGAACGGAAGACTGACAGAAGCAACGCCACACACATCGGACTATGGGAACATTATGACATCACAATTCCATGATGTCAGACATTATTACCCTCAGTTTGACGCCCTATCATCCCTGTTGCAAAAACATTAGACATGTAATTCAGATCAAATGATCATGGGCCATTGTCAAACATTACTGTCAGAAATATGAGTTCCAGCCCCTACTTTTTTTTCCATGCACTCCTAACAACAAAAATATTCATGAACTATTTTTAACAAAATACTTTCAAGAATAGCTTGTTACAGAATTGGAACATGAAACTTCACTCAATATCAAATGTCAAACTGGATACAACATGTAGATGCCTCAGGAGGTATTTTGGTGTGAAAACTAATTCAATACAATCATAAAATGTTTGCCCCGGGCTCTGCGACACACCAATTTCAGGAAACTTAACATATTTTATGTTTATACAACACATAAATTTTTCAAATTAAATATAATAATGTGACCTTTGTAGCACAAACAGTAAGTGATTCGGACGCAGAGGATACATTCACAGTTGAGGCAGGATCATGTTTGCAAAGAATGCATCAGCTTTTTTCTTAACATCTAGCCACAGGTTTGGATCAAACTCAACAAGGAAGGTTTCAACTTCTTCATCCGAAAACAGTGCAAAATATGTGGTGTGTACACCACTGACAGCCATTTGTGTCTGCACTTGATAATTCCATGTTGAGTGTTCAATCAGTTCAGGCAATCCTGTCGATTGAGACAGTGTGATCTGCTTGAAATCTGGAAGTGTGAAGAGATCTGCTGGCTTCAAGTTCCTATGTTTGAAACTGCACTTGATTTCAAGCAGTCTCTTGCCATGACACTGACAAGTGACAACACCATCCGGTGATGCTGCCAAGTACGGATAGTTTGGATCCACCAACAGTCCTACTTCCGCAATGGAGAGTTCACGGTGGCTACTCGACAGTTTTTGCCTCACAAGATTTCTTGCAACTGTCTCCATGGCACTACCGTAAGCACGAGGGTCACGTTCAGGATTTGACTTTCTCAGCTCACTTGCTTCGTGTTTTTCCATTACACTCCTTGGCAAATACGCTTTGGGGTCATTTTTCCGGAAGCGCGTAATCGTGAACATCTGACTAGCTGTCAATCTTCCCTGCCTTTGGTTCCACCATGTCTGAGAATACTGTGTGTATGCAGCGAAGGTCTCGACCTGAGAGGCACTGTACACACCACGCATGTAATCATTGAAGTCATCAAAGTGGCTTGTCGGGATACTGGTCATGCCTTTCTCAGTTTTGTACTTGCTTGCTGCGGTGAGTAGGGTGAGTACCGGTATCTCTTCGTCAGGGTCAATGTTGTCCATTTCTGGGTGCAGCTGGAGTACAACAGCATTCGGCCTGGAATGCTTGATGGTGTGGAGCAAGGACATTTTGATGTTGTGTTGCATATCCTCAGAAATCCCAGACAGTGGCTGATAATTTTCAGCTGTTCGTTTCAATCTTGCAGGTGTCGACTGATCTTTGCGGAAGTCAAGCACCGATGCCTCAACTGGACAAGACTCTTTACGTGGCTTGTTCCACACACATGCTTGGTCAGTCCCAACCACTGTTGCTCGATCCCTGTGCCGATCAGAGAAGTCAGCCAAAGCAAACAATGAGGCCACAACATGCTTGCATGATCCGTCACACCTGCAAATACATTCATAAATATAGATACAATGCATAAACTTTCATTGGCATAATATAAACACTTCATCAAGAAATTGTGAATACCATTAAAACTTACAGCATCTCATAATGCAAACATAAGCTCTATCTGCAGAAACTTTCTCTGTAGAAGCAAATTAGGGCATTTTTTGACCCAAAAATGACTGATTTGACCTTTCAAGGTCATCGAAGGTCAAAATCAAGGTCACCACACAAATCGCCATATATATATGACTTCCTATTTGAAAATGCCAATATCTAAGCTCTATCTTCAGGCTTTATATGAGTACATTTCTGACAGCCGAAAACGGCGAAAAGTTTCCAAGTCCAAATATTTTTCAAAGGGTGAAAATTTTTTTTTGCCTAGAAATGACCCAAAATGGATAGTAACACGTTTTGGGGCAATACGTCCGGTAATCTAATATATTTTGCATTAATTATTTAAATCAAACAAAATTTCACTCACCCAGCCACACATGTACACCAGGCCGAGGCAACAGACGCATTCTGTGTGAGGGCGATAATTATGATGTACTTGTCAGCTGTTTGCCGCTGCTCAGGTATACACCTGCACTTGACATAGAAGTAGTCAGCAGGATGTAACAGCTTGGAAATCTCCACGCCTGTCAATAAGACATAATTATCACCTGTAATTAGATTTAATTACCAGGGTACATGCAAATTTCAAATGCATTGTGCATTATTTTATTCAAATTGAATGCTTTGTACAAATGGCATTCATTTTGTTCACCTTATTGGTCCCAATAGTGGCACATGCCCTAATAGTAGAGCACCCCCCTCTTTCCCCCCGAAATGTTCAATTTTCAAATCCTTATAGTTCACTTCACAGCTTTCTAATAAACTCTTGGATTGTTCCAATCCACATATTTATGTTATTTGATTCATAATGAAGGGGATCGAAGGCTATAGTTATATTATTTAATAATTTCCTTAAATTTGACCTCAATTTTGGCCTCATATTTGCGCGTGCTGCTGCAGGAGGTATTGCTTTGGCTCACTGTGCTACTAATAGGACCAATATGGTACATGTTATTACACATTTCACACCTGTTATATGGTTTGCCATGAAAAGCTTGTAGCTATCGTCTTCAATGAACTTTTCTAGCCGGTTCGCAGACCACTGGCATCTGTTGCTGGCATATGCAATGACGTGGCCTGACTGCAGAGATGGAAGGCCGCCAAGGTTTTGTGTGAAGGTGCATGATGAAGGCTCGGGCAAACACTGAGGAATAAAAACAGAAAAACAATACGTTAAGTGTTGAGAAAGAGTTTCAACACTGAATCCATACCAGTCGAATAGGCAGTAGGTAATGCATAGCTTCAAAAATTACTCACAAGAAACTCACCAAATTTCAATTATATTACACAAGTTAAACGAGGCCTTGTGTTCGTCTCTTCAACATCAGCAATGACACAAACCTTATCTAGATAACAAACAAAAACAACTATTAAATGCATTGCAACAAATCAAAAACATAGAAAACATGATAGATCTACATCATACATTATATATCTATATTTTTCCTTTTATTGTCATATCATGGGAAATTGCTGGTGACCTGTAAAGCTGAAGAATAATTGTGCAAACTTTGCTGGTCATAGTACGCCTATACAGCCTTACAGTAGATCTATAGTTATACATGCCATTGGCATTGTCAAAATTGAACCTATATACAGTAGGCCTACCGTGATTTCACCAGAGGCAGTCTGAATCCTGCGCCGCTTCACAGACACTTCCTCTGAGTCGTCTTGTGCAAGTGGCATATACAGCTTACTGGCCCCTTCAGCCAGCGAAACAAGTCTCTTTTTGTCATAGCCGGTCGCGGATATTCCGCGTTTTTTAAGAAAAGTTCGAAGCTCTGGGACCGTCAACCGGTTCATAGCTGTCACTCTAGATAAACAACACCTACCGGAAGTTTACTCTTTGTACTTCACGCGCTGAAGAGTTCCAAAATTACATCAAATTTGGGTATCCCCGAACTGTAGAATTGATCCCTAGTCTCTAATCTCAATATTAAGTGAGATATTAGGCTTAATGTGTCCCATTATACATAAAGCATAGGAGTATTTAACATGGGAAAGTCCCATTTGGGCCGAGTTTTGGCCCAAAATGGCCCATTTCGAGCGATTCAAGGGCAACGGAATTCATACATGTCACAGAGGTACCTATGAGGAGTGTTATGCATCGATAAGAAAAAAAGTTACTGAACAGATTTTGAGAAAACGACCGTCAAAGTCCAAAATTGACCATTTTTCGACGAAAGCGGCCGCCATTTTGAAAAAAATTCGAAAATCAGAAAACTAAAAAAAACCTTTCCTGGAAATATTTTTAGGTATTTTTGTGCAAAATTTCAGAAATATTCCATCATAAACTTTAAAGATAAAAATGTGAACGGACGGACGGACGGACGGACGACGGACGACGGACGCAACACCATGGCAATAGGTTATCGGACCAAAGGTCCGGTAACCTAAAAAAGTTACTGAACAGATTTTGAGAAAACGACCGTCAAAGTGGCCATTTTTCGACCAATTGGCCATTTTTCGACGAAAAAGGCCGCCATTTTGAAAAAAATGCGAAAATCAAAAAACTAAAAAAAATATTTCCTGGAAATATTTTTAGGTATTTTTGTGCAAAATTTCATAAATATTCGACCATAAACTTTAAAGATAAAAATGTGAACGGACGACGGACGGACGGACGACGGACGCAACGCCACGGCAATAGGTTATCGGACCAAAGGTCCGGTAACCTAAAATGCGGAAATCAGAAAACTAAAAAAAAATATTTCCTGGAAATATTTTTAGGTATTTTTGTGCTAAATTTCAGAAAGATTTGACCGCATACTTTAAAGATAAAATTAGCCCAATGGGCTAGAAAGGTTACCGGAGAAATATTTCCAGAGTTAAGCCGAGAAAGTTGAAGGTCAAATTCAAGGTGACCACTGAAATCGCCATATCTCTAACCTTAAAATTAGGCCAAGGGCCAAAGATAGGTTACCGGACAATGTTTAATATTTTAGATGTTAGCCGGGTCACTGATTGAATTCAAGGTCAAGAGAATATTCAGCATATATAACATTAAGCATATATCATGTCCACAGTTGATTGCTAAGCTGTAAATTCAATAATCAGCGAGATATTAGCAATTTTGTGCTGTGGCCTTGAAAGTGAAGGGGTAAAGGTCAAATTCAAGGTCATCAAAATATTCAGTGTATATCATTTTCTATATCATGTCCACAATTGATTCCCAAGCCATACAGTTAATAGAGAAGCAAGATATGAGCCAGTTTGTCCTTGGACCTTGAAAATGAGGTCAGAGGTCAAATTCAAGGTCACGAGAATATTCAGCATATATCATTTCCTACATGTCCACAATTGATTCCTAAGCTGTAAAATCGATAATAAGTGAGATATTAGCCATTTTGTCCTGTGACCTTGAAAATGAGGTCAAAGGTCAAATTCAAGCTGATGACAATAATCTGCATATATCATTTCCTATATGTTCATAACTGATTCCTAAGCTGTAAAGTCGATAACAAGCGAGATATTAGCCATTTTGTCCTATGACCTTGAAAATGGGGTCAAAGGTCAAACGTCATCAGAATATTCAGCATATATCATTTCCTATATGTCCACAATTGATTTCTAAGCTGTAGAGTCGATAATAAGTGAGATATTAGCCATTTTGTCCTGTGACCTTGAAAATGAGGTCAAAGGTCAAAGTCAAGGTCATGACAATAATCTGCATAAATCATTTCCTATATGTTAATAACTGATTCCTAAGCTGTAAAGTCGATAACAAGCGAGATATTAGCCATTTTGTCCTATGACCTTGAAAATGGGGTCAAAGGTCAAATTCAAGGTCATCAGAATATTCAGCATGTATCATTTCCTATATGTCCACAATTGATTCCTAAGCTGTAGAGTCGATAATAAGCGAGATATCAGCCATTTTGTGCTCTGACCTTGAAATTGAGGTCAGAGGTCAAATTCAAGGTCACGAGAATATTCAGCATATATCATTTCCTATATGTCCACAATTGATTCCTAGTCTCTAATCTCAATATTAAGTGAAATATTAGGCATAATGTGTCCCATTATAAAGCATACGAGAATTTAACATGGGAAAGTCCCATTTGGGCCGAGTTTGGGCCCAAAATGGCCCACTTCGAGCGATTCAAGCGCAACGAAATTTATAGACATCATAAGAGTACATATGAGGAGTGTTATGTATCAAAAAGAAAAAAAAGTTACTGAACAGATTTTGAGAAAATGGCCACCAAAGTCCAAAATCAGGCATTTTTCGTCGAAAACAGCCGCCATTTTAAAAAAAATGCGAAAATCAAAAAACTAAAAAATAGCTCCTTCTTGAATTATTTTTAAGTATTTTTGTGCAAAATTTCAGAAGAATTCGCCCGTAAACAAAAAAGATAAAATTAGCCCAATGGGCTAGAAAGGTTACCGGAGAAATATACAGAGTTAAGCCGAGAAAGTTGAAGGTCAAATTCAAGGTGACCACTGAAATCGCCATATATTTAACCTTGAAAATGGGATCAAAGGTTAAATTCTAGATCACCAAACTATACAGCATACATCATTTCCTATATGTTCACTATGGACCCCTAAGCTGTAAATTTGATAATAAGCGAGATATAAGCCATTTTGTAATCTGACTTTGAAAATAAAATGACTGACCTTGAAATTTAGGTCAAAGGTCAAATTCAATATCATTAAAATATTCAGAATATATCATTTCCTATATGTTCACAATTGATTCCTAAGCTGTAAAGTCGATAATAAGCGAGATATTAGCCATTTTGTCCTGTTGACCTTGAAAATGAGGTCAAAAGTCAAATTCAAGGTCACTAGAATATTCAGCATATATCATTTCCTATATGTTCACAATTGATTTCTAAGCTGTAAAGGCGCTAATAAGCGAGATATTGGCCATTTTGTCCTGTGACCTTGAAAATGAGTTCAAAGGTCAAATTCAAGGTCATGAGAATATTCAACATATATCATTTCCTATATGTTCACAATTGATTCCTAAGCTGTAAAGTCGATAATAAGCGAGATATTAGCACATTTGTCCTGTGACCTTGGAAATGAGGTCAAAGGTCAAATTCAAGGTCATGAGAATATTCAGCATATATCATTTCCAATATGTTCACAATTGATTCCTAAGATGTAAAGTCGATAATAAGCAAGATATTAGCCATTTTGACATGTGACCTTGAAAATGAGGTCAAAGGTCAAATTCAAGGTCATGAGAATTTTCAGCATATATCATTTCCTATATGTTCACAATTGATTCCTAAGCTGTAAAGTCGCTAATAAGCAAGATATTGGCCGTTTTGTCCTGTGACCTTGAAAATGAGGTCAAAGGTCAAATTCAAGGTCACGAGAATTTTCAGCATATATCATTTCCTATATGTTCACAATCGATTCCTAAGCTGTAAAGTCGCTAATAAGCAAGATATTGGCCATTTTGTCATGTGACCTTGAAAATGAGGTCAGAGCTCAAATTCAAAGCCACGGGAATATTCAGCATATATCATTTCCTATATGTTCACAATTGATTCCTAAGCTGTAAAGTCGATAATAAGCGAGATATTAGCAATTTTGTCCTGCGACCTTGGAAATGAGGTCAAAGGTCAAATTCAAGGTCACGAAAATATTCAGCATATATCATTTCCTATATGTTCACAATTGATTCCTAAACTGTAAAGTCGATAATAAGCGAGATATTAGCCATTTTGTCATGTGACCTTGAAAATGAGGTCAAAGGTCAAATTCAAGGTCACAAGAATATTCAGCATATATCATTTCCTATATGTTCACAACTGATTCCTAAGCTGTAAAGTCGATAATAAGCGAGATATTAGCCATTTTGTCCTGTGACCTTGAAAATGAGGTCAAAAGTCAAAGTCAAGGTCACGAGAATATTCAGCATATATCATTTCCTATATGTCCACAATTCATTCCTAGTCTCTAATTTTAATATTAAGTGAGATATTAGGCTTAATGTGTGCCATTATAAAGCATAGGAAAATTTAACATGGGAAAGTCACATTTGGGTCGAGTTTGGGCCCAAAATGGCCCACTTCAAGCGATTCAAGCGCAACGAAATTTATACATGTCACAGGGGTAAAAAAGTTACTGAACAGATTTTGAGAAAACGACCATCGAAGTCCAAAATTGGCCATTTTTCGACGAAAACGGCCGCTCTGACCTTGAAACCAAGGTCAGGGGTCAAATTCAAGGTCACGACAATATTCAGCATATATCATTTCCTATATGTCCACAATTGATTCCTCGTCTCTAATCTCAATATTAAGTGAGATATTAGGCTTTAATGTGTCCCATTATAAAGCATAGGAGAATTTAACATGGGAAAGTCCCATTTGGGCCGAGGTTGGGCCTAAAATGGCCCACTTCGAGCGATTCAAGCGCAACGAAATTTATACATATCACAGGGGTACATATGAGGAGTGTTATGCATCAATAAAAAAAAAAGTTACTGAACAGATTTTGAGAAAATGGCCGCCAAAGTCCAAAATCAGGCATTTTTCGTCGAAAACGTCCGCCATTTTGAAAAAAATGCGAAAATCAAAAAACTAAAAAATACCTCCCTCTCGAAATATTTTTAGGCATTTTTGTGCAAAATTTCAGAAAAATTCGATCGTAAACTTTAAAGATAAAATTGTTGACGGACGACGACGACGACGACGGACGACGACGGACGACGACGGACGACGACGACGCCGGACGCATCGCCATGCCAATAGGTTACGGACCATAGGTCCGGTAACCTAAAAATGTGGACGACGACGACGACGACGACGACGACGACGACGACGACGACGACGGACGACAGACAACGGACGCAACGCCATGCCAATAGGTTATCGGACCTATGGTCCGGTAACCTAAAAATGTGAACGGACGTACGATGGACGGACGGACGACGGACGAAACGCCATGCCAATAGGTTATCGGACCATAGGTTAAAAAACAAAAAAATACCCCCTTCTCAAAATATTTTTAGGCATTTTCGTGCAAAATTTGCAGAAAGATTCGATCGTAAACTTTTAAGATAAAAATGTTAACGACGGACGGACGGACGACAGACGCAACGCCATGCCAATAGGTTATCGGACCAAAGGTCCGGTAACCTAAAAAATTAGCTCAAGGGCTTGGAAAGGTTACCGGACAATATATATTTTAGATATTAGTATTTTGTCCCGTGAGAATTTGAAAATAAGGTCATTGGTCAATTCAAGGACACGATAATATTCGGCATATGTCATTTTTAGTATGTCCACAATTGATTGCTAAGCTGTAAAGTCAATAATAAGCGAGATTTTAGCAATTATGTCCTGTGACCTTGAAAATGACGTCAAAGGTCGAATTCAAGGTCATAGTAATATTCAGCATATATCATTTCCGATATGTTCATAATTGATTCCTAAGCTGTAAAGTTGATAATAAGCAAGCTATTCGCCATTTTGTCCTATGACCTTGAAAATTAGGTCAAAAGTGAAGTTCAAGGTCATGACAATATTCAGAATATATCATTTTCTATATGTCCACAATTGATCGCTAAGCTGTAAAGTCGATAAAAGCGAGATATTAGCCATTTCGTTCTCTGACCTTGAAAATGAGGTCGAAGGTCAAATTCAAGGTCATAGCAATATTCAGCATATATCATTTCCTATATGTTCATAATTGATTCCTAAGCTGTAAAGTCGATAATAATCGAGATACATGTATTAGCTATTTTGTCCTGCGACTCTGAGAATGTGGTCAAAGGTCAAGTTCAAGGTCATGACATGTTCAGAATATATCATTTTCTATATGTTCACAATTGATTCCTACGCTGTAAAGTCGATAACAAGTGAGATATTAGCCATTTTGTCCTGTGATCCTGAAAACGAGGTCAGAGGTCGAATTCAAGGTCACGAGATATTCAACATATATCATTTCCTTTATGTCCACAATTGATCCCTAAGCTGTAAAGTCGTGAAATATTAGCCATTTTGTTCTGTGACCTTGAAAGTGAGGTCAAAGGTCAAATTCAAGGTCATCAGAATATTCGGCATATATCATTTCCTATATGTCCACAATTGATTCCTAAGCTGTAAAGTCAATAATAAGTGAGATATTAGCCATTTTGTCCTGTGACCTTGGAAATGAGGTTAAAGGTCAAATTCAAGGTCATCAGAATATTCGGCATATATCATTTCCTATATGTCCACAATTGATTCTCAAGCAGTAAAGTCGATAATAAGCGAGACATTAGACATTTTGTGCTCTGACCTTGAACCCGAGGTCAGAGGTCAAATTCAAAATCACTAGAATAGTCAGCATATATCATTTCCTTTATGTTCACAATTGATTCCTAGTGTCTAATCTCAATATTAAGTGAGATATTAGGCTTAATCTGTCCCATTTTAAAGCATAGAAGAATTTAATCTGGGAAAGTCCCATTTGGACCGTGTTTGGGCCCAAAATGGCCCACTTTGAGCGATTCAAGGGCAACAAAATTTATACATGTCATAGGGGCACATATGAGGAGTGTTATGCATCAATAAGAAAAAAAGTTATTGAACTGATTTCGAGGAAACAACCTTCAAACTCCAAAATTGGCCATTTTTCGACTAAAATGGCCACTCTGACCTTGAAACCGAGGTCAGAGGTCAAATTCAAGGTCACAAGAATATTCAGCATATATCATTTCCCATATGTCCACAATTGATTCCTAGTCTCTAATCTCAATATTAAGTGAGATTAATAAAGCATAGGAGAATTTAACATGGGAACCATATTTAACATTGACCTACCATAGGTCCGGTAACCTAAAAACCCGAAAGTTTCTCTCGCGCGAAACATTCCCCTTTTACAGTGCGTATTATTGAGGGATGAGAAATCATCGTGGCTGAATGACACGGACCGTAGCAGGTTTTACTGCAGCACTACCTTCGGAAAGCACTAAATCGGAACCCGGTCAGGCTTATTCCGTTGGAATACGAGCCATCCGTCCTAAATTCGCCGCATCCCAAAATTCGCCAACTTGATATTATCAGAACTCAGAAGATCTTTTTGTGGGAAATAAATTGCTGGAACAAAGATTGGATATCAGAGTCTCGATTGACGATCAAACTTGTTAGTTTCATTTACATTACAGTCCTCTCTTTATTTATGGTCCTAAAAATGGCAAATTCGTGGAAAGTTGCTGTCGGGCCCACCGCGCTTTGCAGGTGTCTCTATACTGCCATGGTGTTACTCCATTTAGTGTGAAAAGATTAGGTTTGTGAGATGATTTGTTACATAAATATGCTTGTCTATTACTGCAGTGTTTTTGCTAAATCTGGCCATGTAGTTTTCTCGATTTATGGTCCGCTTTCTATGTTGCCATGTCAACATGACATTTTACGTAAAACAGCACCGCCTTTCCTCGGGCTGCTTGCGCGTGGACTGATACAAAAATCAATAAATATATGACTTGCGAAGGACATCTTTCAGCTTCACAAATTGTTTTTAGATTTCCTTCTATGGTACGAATGTAAATAAAAATAATTGGGGCCGTGCGATTGAAGGATATCATGGGTATCAAATCAAACACGCGGTTGGTGGAGTTCTGAAAGTTGAGCCAGAAAAAGATAAGTGGCGGATTCGAGGAGGAGTGGTCAGCCCGGCGTAGTCCCCCCCCCCCCCCCCATAAATCCGACACCCCCCCCCCCACACACACACACACACACACCCATCAAATCGGCGAGAGAGACAAAAGACAAAGCAGTGTCACAGTCCTGCGTTGGTTTGTATACCTCAAAAATGATCTGAGACTGAGAGACATCAGTTTCGCAAGTTTCCTTGGCAATTTCAATGATCATGATGATGTAATTTTAATTTGTCTGTGCGAATATTTTCATCAAATATCGTATTAATTTACTGCTTTGGTGTAAATCATGAGTTAACATAAGCCTAATTTTCCTATGAAAGCACCCTAAATGAAGCAGATACTCTATATCAATAGGTGCCTGCATATCCATTGATATTTCGAGAATATATGTCATCTACATTGATTGTAGGCATAAATTATTTTAGTTCAGATTGCTTTAACTGATCATTCAGCACAGTGGTATGTCAATTCCAAAAGTTCTCACGGCTGTGTAAGCTGACATTCGCCCATCCCGCACCTCACCAATAATGTGCCGTGTGCAATTTGTTTCCAGGATATTTTTTTCTTCTTTTTGACCATGTTGACTGACCAGTGCTAATATCGTTCCAATAGTTCTACTTCACATCTAATAACAGTTATATTGTACGACTAGATCTGAATCCATGATACAGTAAACAACGTTTTTGTTATTTAATTAACTGACATTGCCATGATGTTTGTGGGGTATGTTTCCCTTTGTCATCATCGAATACAATTTATATAGTATTAATTGCAAAGTATATATTTTTCTCACCATTTTTATTGTGATATCCACCGCCATTGATAAAAAAAAAAATATTGGCAATGCATGCGTAAACAACCAAAGCGGATCCGGCGTCAAAACGTGAACGATAACGCCATAACGTTATTTTTATTGTATTAGGACTATAAATCGAGAGCGGACCATAAATATAGAGAGGACTGTACAAGGCCTGAAATCCACGTTGGCGAATTTGGGAATGCGGCGAATTTAGGACGGATGGCTCGTAGTAGCACCATTTTAATAAGTTAGGAAGGACGGGGCACACCAAAATCATAATGGAATAAGGGGCATCTAAACCGATCAGACTTGACCAGTTGGGAAGAATCCCATTAGGTGGAATATATCCCATTTGGGCATATATGCCACCAAATGGGATATACCTGAGGGCTTCGTCCCATGTAGCTGGATCCAGATGCTTGGGAATGGAGGGGGTCTGGGGTTTCATCAAAATAATTAATAAGAAAGGCCTGACATACTTTTTGGAGAGTTTGGTGTCTTTTCCATCTTCTCAGCTCATTTTATTTCAGTGGTGTGAAATGACAGTACTTTCTATGATAAACATGGATGTATGGTTTGAGAAAATTTTTTATACATAAGATATACTTTGTTTTTGCTTGACTGACTACATCTAAACAAGTTTACACAGCAAGATATTCTTTTTTCAGGAGAAATCACATGTCCCAAGAATAAATTGGACACAGACAGTGTGAAATTAAAACCAATCACAAAGGGAAATGAATCAATTGCTTTATATCCATTAAATGAATGAATGCCCAGACCCCCCGAGTCCGCCCAATGAGTATGACCACAAAACTGCCACCAAGCTCTCAGGTATATCCCATTTGGGTATACAGGAAGTATACCCATTTGGTGGCATATATGCCCAAATGGGATATATGCCACCAAATGGGATTCTTCCCAACTGTTGACTGGGTTCCGATTTAATATGCAATCTGCTACGGCCATGAGGATAGAAGCCAGGAATAGATCTGGGGATGCCTCACACATTGAGGATTCCGTTTTAAGTGGCGTCATTTCGCCAGATGTATGGTTGCCTAGGGAGACAACGCGAAGCGATATTGATCCACGTGCTGGTTTATTTTGCGCGTGTGGAAGTCTGGTTTTGGGAAAAGCAAAAATTCCGATGGTATTCCCCGGGATTTGGAGTAGAGAAAGGTTCTGCTGAATGTATGCTATGTCGGCAATTGCGATCTGAAAACGAGCTAAATTGACAGGGGTCCTGTTCTACGTCATTTTATGAAAAATTGGTACTATCATGCTCTATAGTGACCTAGATTTTATTGAAGTACTATGATTATACTATCACACCCTGTCAATCGTTAAGCCCTAATTTTTTTTGGAAAGGTGAAACGCACACCCGAAGTTGCCCAATTTAACATTGATTTAAATGCAGACAATAATTGGTCATTTCAACCCATGAGACATCGATGGGCTTTGTCCGGGTCGCTGAACATCTGTATTTTTCATCAGATGGTTTGGATTTTTGTTTCTTTCTCAGTTGTAAGCTGCCTGATAATAGGCTACCACCGATATTACAAGTGAAATATAACTCTGAGCGCTTATGTGATTCAAATTATTATTTCCTACCAGGTTCTGTTCGCGTAGGACTTCAATATGATCCTTGTCACAAACAAAGCGACCCAGTGATTTTATGGAAAGCCTGGAACAACTATTTATCTACGTGGGCCATGTTCCGCAGGAAAATAGTTGTAAACGTACAGTGGTCCTCCTCAGACCTGCCCCCCCCCCCCCCCCCCCCCCCCTCATTAAAACAAGCATCTATCTATTTCGCCATAAATGACTGGAACCAGGCCAATATTACGCCTGGAACCAGTAGGCCTATATTTTGAGCACCAGTTGTTAAATCGGGAGAAAATATTCCAAATATGATCAATAGCATGAAAAATGGGTTTTTGTTAAGAGAAACTTAATTTGTCCCGATTGTTATTTTTTTTGCTACTACATAAAATATGTAACATTTTTAGTTAAAAGAGAAAGTGGTTTGGTGACTTCATTTTGAAATGGGTCCTCAGTTATGAGATCTTTTGTTGTACATTTTGCCGCAAGCGAGGTGAACGACATGCAATTTGCACCATAAATGCAAATATTGAGTAGAATTGCTGCAACATTTTATTTATTTTTATTTCGTTCTAGGAGCTACTTTGAAAAATATCATTGAGGGTCATTACTACGTTAACCAGGTTACAGCCCACCCAGCACACCCAGACCTACGGACACCACTCAGATACAAGATCATCCCTGTGGTGTTAACTGGAGAAGGCCTGGACAGCCGCGGTCTGCCTCTGGGACGGAACCCCGTACAGCCCGACAGACTGCCAGAGCCTGTGTCGCACCATCCCGGGCGGGAAAAGGCCGGTGATCCACAAGGCTTGCGCCCCCGAGTCAACACGGCCTCTCCCCAACCCGGGTCCCCGGGAGCCCGCGAGGGCTCTTACCCACGACGTGAAGACGTAAAGCTCATGGTGAGCCTCTCGTCCTGCCTCGTGGCCTGCTCTGGGACAATTTCACAGAGGCTAGCACCTAGCCTTCCTCCTGCTGCATTGGCTCCTCATTCGTGCCGCCTTTCTTGGAACTTGGCGGCGGAGAGGGGTCCCTACGCCGCGGAAGCAGTGGAGCCGGCATGGTGTAATCCAGCTGCACGGGCAGACGAGACAGGCCTGGTGGCGGTTGCAGGGGCTTAACTGGAGAGCCCTGCACACCAGGTCCTGACGGGGCCAACGCAAAGGAGGCCGGTAGAGCAGTCCCGCCGAGGCTAGCCACGGCGGCGAACATCTTTACCGTATCGCAGGTGCGCTGGACGCCGGCCGTATGCTCTCCCCATATCCTAACTAGGGTAGGGTAGATGGTCAGCTCCAAAGCGGCATCCGCCCGCCGGACAGTAGACTGGTCCAGAGTGGACGACTCGAGGTCATCAACGCCCTGGGACAGGCGAGTCTGAGCGGCCTCGGCTTCGCGTAAGCGTCGCCGTAGCTCCCCGTTCTCAGCCTCCAGTTGCTGCATCCTGGCGGTCACCTCGGGGGAGATGGAGGACCTCTCGGACTTCTCGGCTAGGGGGGCGGCTCGACCCTGGTCGAAAGCCCGCCGCTCACACTCCGCCGACAGAGTCCGGTAGCTCTCAAAGCTCCGCCGGGCACCTTCCATGAGGCCTTGGTCGTGTGCTAGGTCGAGAGGCCTCAGCACGGTACCGGCTGAGCCGTTCCAGAGAGCGGTCCATCTCCACTACGAGGTACTCCGCGGTCTGAGTGAGCCTGCCTCTCTGGGGGTGATCCCAGGGGTGCTCTTCTCTCGTGCGGACCAAAGCGGTTACACCTGCGGACCCCAAGTCACCAATGGCTCCGGGTACTGGCAGGGTAGCCAACGCTGGGTCCGACGGTATCCGATCTAAACCATCTCAACGATGGCCGACCGCCTGACCTACAGACTCACGGAAAGTCTCGTAAGCTCTGGCAGTCGTAGATCCGAACTGTCGGAACACATCCTCCACCGGCCTCCATGTCCAGGGAGGCTATACTTTGCCATCCCGCAGACGTCCCTTCAATCGGTAGGGAGGACGCGGACGTCGACCTCGAGAGAGGTGGCGCACGTCCGGAACCGCTCGCAGTGGAAGGAGCCTCACGTGGGGTCTTAGGCTTGACAACCGACGTGGAGCTCGAGGAGGCGGTGGTGCCCGACACCACACGTCCCTCTGACGGACCCGCAGGGACCGTCACTTCCAGCAAGCCCGGGAAATCCTCCTTTGTCAACGTGCCAGGAGACTGCAGGGGCGCCGCCCGGGCCGGAGCAGTTCTGGCGGACGAGCCCTTCCCCTGAGTCTTTGGCGGGGCGCGAGGCTTGGGGGATGCCACGCGTGTCTTCGCCGTGATATGCGGCATCTCGGACACGATCATGGTGACCCGGTTCCGATCTTCCACAACTGGAGTTTCCGGCGGTTGGCGGACAGCCTCTGCTGCTGTCTGGACGACTTCTGCTGCCGTCCTGTACTCCGCCGGCGTCTGGCCCATAGTTGCCGTCAAGTGAGCTGCGTAGCTCGAGCCTGCCGACACGATACCAGACTCCCTCCAGTTATCGTCCATGATGCGCTGTGCAAAGCGCCATGGACCGAGGTGGAAGATATGGTTCTTCGCCGTTCCTGATGTAGTCATGAACGACGCCACTCGCGGTGGAATGTATCCAAAATTGAATACAGGCCCCACTTCATCACTGGTGGTGTGAAGCCAATCACCGCGGTGAAGTAGCACCGTCAACAGACAAACATCTTCACCCATGGGTAATGGTACCCCGCAATGTGTCGACTCAGATGGTCGTAGGAAGGATGCCTACGATCCCGGTTGAGCGCACAATGCGGGTCCTCATACCCTTTCAGGGACATCGGACAGAAAGGGCAAGGAGGTAGCCCGGCACGCTCCTCGTCCGTGAGTGGATGAGGCCTAGTAAAAGGCGTGTCGGCTGTGGTACCCGCCTCCTCAGAACGTCGGGAGTACGTGTCCCTGCCATAATGCGCGAGAAACATATGCCCCTGACGCACCCCAGGGAGTTCGGGGCCCATATCAGCCCGCAGCTTCTTGATAGAAGGCTGCTCCGAGGACGCCCGTCGCTTCTTGGACGTCCTCGAACGACTACTCGACCTGGGTTGTCGAGGCACACTTTGCGCGTGCTGAGCGGCGGCTCGCTGTTGCTCCTCACAGTAAGCCCGCCACCTTGCATCCAGTGCAGCGTCGGACAGGTCCGTAGCCCCGTCCTTGTCCGCTTGCCGGCGAAGGAGCTCCAACCGGAGATCTCCCTTCTTTGGCAAGCGTCGCTCTGGCCGGAGGAAGTTCCTTTTGGTGCCCCGGAGGGCGCCGGTTTACTGGAACCTCCCGTACCCCGGTCGGACTTTGCGGAGGTACCGTCCGCACCGCCTCCCGAAGGATTTGGCGCTTTAGTACCCCCGGACTTGGCGGAGGACCCTGACTTGCCGTCCGGCTTAGGCGCCAGGGGCTTAGGTCCTCCAGACTTAGGTCCGGACTGGGGCAAGGGACCACCGGACTTACGTTTCCGGTGATTCCTTTTCTTCTTCTTCTTGCGCAGAGATGCGGACGAGCCCGGCGCCTGTTTGCCCGCAGTTAGAGGATTGCCCGCGGTTAGAGGCCTCGAGTTTCTGTTGGGCTTCCCACTGCTTCTGGGCAATCTTCTTGGCTCGAAGGTGAGTACGTTTGGAGATGGGCGATACAAATCCATCATCCTTGTCCTCGGTCTCCTTCGAGCCGGCACCCTGCTCCGAAGCCGGAACCTGGGACGCAGCTTCCTCAGCCGCATCAACCCGTTCAGCCCAAGACGCAGGTTTGCCCTGGTCGAGCGGACCAGACTACGCAGGTGCGGACACCGACGGGTTCTCGCCGGAACCGGTGTCCGGATGACTGCGGCCATCCGGACGGGTTTCCGGACGAGTACCCTCATCCGGCCCAAAAGATTCTAACATCTCCGCGGGCGGATGCAACTCGATATCCACACCAGTAGAGCCCGCCTCGCTGTAGTCCATCAACACTTCCATACGAGGAAGCGGAGACGGTTCGAGGAGCTTCTCGGCATCCAAAGCTGCCAAGTTGCTCTCTACAGCGCGGTCCACTGCGACCACACTCTCGACACTAGTGCCGGAGTGAGATTCCTCGGAACCCGTAGTCGAGCCTTCGGACGATGCCTGACGGCCATCATCCTCAGACTCAGTTCGTCTCGAGTACGTGTTACCGCGCTCAAGAGACTCATCCTGGACTGGATCTCGCGATCACTGTCCGGAGGCACCTTCCCTCCCGTGCCTTCCCCATCGTTTGGCTCTGACATGGCAAATTCGGCGCTCTATTAGCTTAAACACTGGGAGTCAGATGCGCAGATCTGTCTCCACCAGTGCCGAGTGCTCGAATGACCAGTAATCTCAGATTACATAGTTTATAGGAATCAAGTGTCAGCAGTTATTTTACATGCGCAGCGGGAGGCGCGTCGCCGAGGAAACGTCTATCTATAGCATCAATCAGTACAGGCCAACAAACGAATAACGTTTTCTGACAATAGGCTAATACATACACACGCATCTCCCCCCCGAAGGTGACTCCTATCAATACATGTATACGGGTGGCTAAAAACACTAGCCATCCCGGGGGATCCCGCAATTAAATACATAGTAATTAACATCAGTCATTAGCTGTAGCTGCCGCACTGGCAGACAATGACGTGAAGTTAATCACTCCAGCAGGATAGAGATTGTATACAATGTATCAGAAGTCGATCTACTTGTGGATCTAACGAATATGTCCACCTTACAACAATGTAAATAAAAATCTACACTGCTCGAACCAGTAATGAAAATAAATTCACCACCGTTCACCTGCTTTTCCATAGATCACGGCAAAACAAGCCTCTGATACACACAACACAATCTCCTACACCCCTCTAACGAAAGCAGAAATCTCCCGATTTCTTACTCTCTATGAACCAGGAAAAAGATATATCACTAAACTTATCTCAATGTCTGATTGAATGAGTAAGGATAGCGTTTCCACGGAATACATGCACACTTGTGGCTTATATAATCCACTCAATAAATTATAACATGAGATGGAAAATAAACATAATCACTCCCCATGGCCGCTGGTGCGCTTACAAGGCAATCGGACATGCCCATGACAGCCGGACAGACAGTTGGGCACCCTATGGGCGTTTGCAACGCGCCCACTAGCAACCCCAACGTACAGCCCGGCCGCGGAGCCGTGTCCGGTCAAACCCAGAGCCCAAACAAATGACCACCGGAGTGCGGAACCAGTAGATTAGACGTGGGGCCGGCATGGGCCATAACCGCTAGGGGGACGAACCCTTCATACCGGCGCCCAATCTAAAGGATCCTAAACATGGTGAAATCAATAGCCGGCGGACGTCCGGAGCTGCCTGCGAACGGAGTCCAGGTCGGACGACTACCATAGTAAGGCATATTGACCTTATCCGATGATAATGATCAGGGATTAAAAGCCACAAAGTATGCTCCACGTGTAAAATACGACCCCCTTCTTAGAAAGGAGGCCTGGGTTCCGGTCATTCCAGCCGGACCGCGTATTGTAAGGTGCGATCCGGACGAGAACCAGCGTCGCCCCCTGCCGCGGCTGGTCCGCACGTGTGGACCTAACAGCTGCTCCATTAAAATAAATGGAAAGCGGTTTCCTGCCGTTAGAAACCTTATCCTACTATAAACTTAATTACAGTAGTGGCTCACGGGGATAACGCACCGAAATGCGTCATCTTAAAACATCCGGAGTGCAGGACGTGTTAACTACGCCAGACAGCATGCCAACTGATGCGGATAGCATTGCCGCACATCCCTAGCGCTAGAAACTACGGGAGGGTGGATGCGGAGCGGCGGCGTTACGACGTGAAGACATCCGCAGACCTCAACTCCGGAGTTAGCCACAAAGTAGCTGCTCACGGAGGAAAGTCGTGCGGACTCTCACGGAACGACCTAAAATCCATCCCTGGTGTGATAGATGGATACCGCAGACGCATCCGCATGGGCGGAACGTTAATCCCACCCATACCGGGACGGTGCACGAGGTTTCCGCGTGGCCACCTGTCATCCGCAGGTGGTGGAGGGAGTGGGGGTACCTGCGGATCGCCAAGAATTGGTGGTTTCACGTCCGGACCATCATCTGACGGATCAGAGAGGTACGGGGGACCAACCATATGGTGCACACGCTCGTCCGGAGTCCGCGGATGCTGACCGGACGGATCCAATAAAGGAGCATCATCCGGTTCCGCATCTTGTACGAGCGGATCCATGACAAGCGGGCCCTCGTACTTCTTCAGGTTATCTATGTGAACCACCAGAACCCTATCCGGGTCGGAATCCCTCCGGATCCGGTAGTCCACTTCCGTAACCTGTTTAAGTACAGTAAACGGGCCTATCCACGGCTTAGCAAACTTGTTGCCTTGCTTCAGCGGTGGATAATAATATCGCACCTTATCTCCTTCCGCAAAAGCGGGCCTATCCTTGGCATGGGCATCATAGCCTCGCTTCTGCCGGATAGCAGACTTATCCAGACGCATTCGCCAGGGTGCGGCGAACCCACTCGACGTACTCGGGACCGCACTGAGGTACTGCACCGGTTTCCGCCGCAGTTGGATACATAATATCCACGGGCAGATTTAGCTCCCGGCCGTACATCGCATGCGGAGTAACTCTGGTCGAAGAGTGGACTGACGACCTGTACGCCATTAAGACATATGGGAGGTGGTCATCCAAATCATTCGCACGATCATTAACAAAGGCCGCCAGCATGTTCAGGACAGACCGGTTAAAGCGTTCAACCTGTCCGTCCGACTGGGGCCTATAAGGGTAGGTCCGGACCTTGGTACTGCTCAGCATCTGTGCTAGGATCCGGAACAGGTTGCTCTCAAATTGCATGCCCTGATCCGAATGTACCTGCTTAGGTACACCATGGTACACCACCCACCTATTCACCAGCAACCGAGCTACCTCGTCCGCAGTCTGGCGGTGCAGCGGGTATGCGTCGGTATATTTGGTGAAATAGTCGGAAATCACCAGGATGTACCGGAAACCACGTGAGGTGACCCAATGGGTATCCAGTATATCCAAGGCTATCCGATCAAACGGCGCGCCGGCCTTAACCGTGGTTAAGGGGTGGCGGCCAGGAGCCGGAACTCCTTCACGAGCTTGACACCGAGGGCAGGCTGCGCACCATCGTTGCACGTCCAAACTGCTACCAGGCCAATGAAAGCGCTGTTGTAGCCTATGAACCGTCCTCCGGATTCCCAAGTGACCGGTCACCCGGAGGTCATGCAACTGATGGAGCACTTCTTTCCGCAGCTCCGCCAGAAGCACCAACTGCCAAATAGGAGGCAGTGGGCTCGGTGGCTCATAGCGCCGGTACAAGAGGCCATCCCTCAAGGAGAGTCTTTCACACTGGGAGATAAGAGACTGGGTCTCCTCTCTGTAGGTCTTCCGCTCATCCTTGAAGGGTTTCTGGCCGGCCTCAAGGGCTTTTATAACCGGTGCTAGAGCACTGTCAGCTCTCTGCTTCGCAATCAACTGCGCCGGAGAGTAGTCACTCAAGTAATTAGGCTCCTCATCCGGCACGTCGGACTGCGCCGCAGCGGCCATTACCACTGGGGGTACAGACCGCTCATACTCAGACTCGCCCGAGGACGCGGAGGGTACCCACGAGGAGTTCACCGTCGGACTCGAGGAAGACTCACTGGAGCTGAGCCGCACCTCCGGTTCAAATGCGGGATGTCATCGCCGGCCGCCATGTTGTTAAAGGGGGCGGTAGCCTGTGGTCTTCCCGGAAGGTCCATTTCCGAGTCTGAGGGAGAATCCGTAAGGTGCTGGAATGGAGCCATCCCGGCACAGATTCTTGCACTTATGACAATGGGACAAGCCATCCGCGTTGCTGTGCAACTTCCCGGCACGATGCTCAATTTGCATGTCATACTCCTGGAGTTTGACGAACCATCATGCCACCAAGCCATCGGCCTCACTATAGTTGAGGAGCCATCTCAGCGAACTGTGGTCAGTCTGCAAGCGGAAATGGCATCCCAACAAATAGTGCCGGAAGCGCTTGGTCATAGTAACCACCGCGAGCAGCTCGCGGTGAGTGGTACAGTAGTTCATTTGAGAGCGGCTCAAGGCCACACTCGCATAAGCTACTACCCGCTCTTGCCCGTCCACGATCTGCGAGAGGACACCGCCGAGTGCAAAGTTACTCGCGTCAGTGTCCAAAATGAACTCGCAATCCGGACGAGGGTGCGACAGCACCGGGGCCCCTGCCAAAGCCTGCTGGAGTTCCGAGAAGGCAACAGCCTGCTCAGCGGACCAGACGAAATCGGCGCCCTTTTCCGTAAGGATAGTGAGGGGACGCGCGATCTCTGCAAAGCCTCGTACGAACCAGCTGTGGTATCTCGCGAAGCCCAAAAAGGACCTCATGTCCGCCCATTACAAGGCCGAGGCCAGTTCTTGACGGCCTCAATCTTCTTAGGGTCTGGTGTGACTCCGGTGCCCGTTACCATGAAGTACCGGATCTCCTGCGCGAAAAGTTCGCATTTACTTGGCTTCAACTTAAGACCTGCTTCGCGGATGCGATGCAACACCATCTGGAGATTGGTGAGGGTTTCCTTGAACGACCGGCCATACACGACGACTTCATCGATGTAGACCATACATCGCTTCCAGAGGAACCCTTCAAGGACCATCTCCATGAGGCGCTCGAACGTCGCTGGCGCGTTGCAGAGCCCGAACGGCATTACCTTAAATTGGTAGAGCCCGTTCTTGGTAACGGAGGCAGTCTTCGCCCGATCACTCTCCTCCATCTCGACCTGTCAATACCCGGAGGCCAGATCCAGAGCACAGAAATAGTGCGATCCGGCCAGGGAATCGAAGGTGTCTTCAATGTGCGGGAAAGGATATGAGTCCTTCCGTGTGGCATCGTTAAGCTTACGAAATCCACACAGAACCTCCACGATCCGTCCTTCTTCTTCACCATAACCACAGGACTTGCCCAAGGGCTGTCACTGGGTTCAATGATGTCTAGCTCGAGCATCTTCTGCACCTCCTGGTCTATGACCTCTTGGTGCACGATCGCTGCTCGTCGTAGACGCTGCTTGATAGGACGCTCGCTAGGAGGTTGATGCGATGTTTGGCAACGTCTGTCTTGCCAACCGCACCGTCCGGACTCATAAACACATCCGCATACTGCCGGAGCAGCTTGCGGAGAGCCTGACGCTGATCTTCATCCAGCCTGTCCTTCGGAACTTTAGACTCCAGATGGTCCGGCAGGGTGAACAGATCATCTCCGGCGACCGCCGCCACGCACGCGGCATGGCAGACAGGGTCGTCAGGGATGACATGACTAGACGACGCAGGTGTGGCAGTAGCTGCCACACAACCACGCCGCAGAACAACGGGAGCATCCGTGGGATTCACCACAAGGATGGGCATCGCACGGGTGCTGGACCAGATCCCCACCCAGCACGAGTCCGGTTCCTTGGGCGAAACTGCTCACCGATTGTACTAAACACGGACGACCATCAAGGGGCATGCGGGGACGACGCGGCCTCCCCTCAATGATCATCTCGCTCATAATCGACACTACCGTGATACGCGCCGCCCGGAGTTGAAATGACTTAATCGGACCTGCTCGGAAGAGAAAGTGAATTACCTCTCCCAACCGGAGTTCGCCGGAACTGAAGTTGGCGATAACCCGGTGGATCCGCAGAAGGTTCATTCCAATGATCCCAGGCACTCCGATATCCACAACGATTGCCTCTGTGATATACACCTTGTCCCCAAGAGTAATAGGCAGATCGATGATACCGTGGATACGGATGCTGTTGTTACCCGCTCCGTGGAGCGTGTAACGCCCGGGATCCCGCAACACCATGTCGCGGAGCGTCGGCTCATGCTTAAACGTTCCAGTGGATATGATGGTAACCTCCGAGCCAGAGTCTACGAGGAACCGGACCGGCTCCCGTCTGAAAGACAGGGGCAGGTACCAGCAGGGGTCCCTCACCAGTGCGCACAGAGGATGATCGGAATCATCCACAACACTGGGCTGGGCTACGGAGTCCTCATTATCTGCCTCAGCTGCGGAGGAGCTAGACTGATCCTCAAGGACTAAGAAGTCATATCTACTTGAGGGTCATCTGGCTCATCAGCGCGTGAGGAAGCGTCAGACGCCATGGAACAACTGTCCCCAGATGCAGTGTTGGTCACCACTACGTCTGGCTTCAGTTTCCCTTCTGAAACGGACGACCTTGCTTTCCCAGAGGACCAGGCCAAGGGTATACACTCCGGCGCGGATTGGAAAAAGTCCCCTGATATCCACGTGCCCGCAGTCGTTCTAACAGTTCCGGACATTTCAGCCAAAAGTTTCCCTGTTTCCCGCAGAAATTCCCGCAACACTCTGCGGGTCCCGGAGAGTCAATTACAGCGCAGTACGCAATCATCTTGATGCCGCTTGAACAGGCATCCCTTGCGGAGACGCCGGTGAACCAACCCATGGAGGGTTGGACTCGGAGGACCGGGGCCGACCATGGGGTCACCTGCGATGCCTTGGCAGGAGACAGGGCCGGAGGCCGGGGCCGGAGCCAGGGCCGGAGGCATCTGTCTAGAACGGACAGCTACCTCTATCGCAAGGGCGGAATTGATTGCCTCCTCCATCGATCGTTTTTCATGGGTGGCCAGCCCGTAGGATATGTGGTAGGGCTGGCCGTCGATGAACTGATCGATCAGCATCGGTTCAAACAGACTGGCTTCCATGTCCGGATAAGCTCTCCGGCCGAGTATGCGCAAGTTCAATGCATACTCGGTAACGGACTCAGTCGGTAGGCGGGTCCGCGCTTTGAACCCCCGTTCAAATTGCCGCCTGTTCGTCGTCGGTGTGAACAGTAGACGAAGTTGTCGAGCAACCTCGCCGAAAGTTACTGGTCCCACCGGCAGACACTGCATCACTCGGAGAGCCTCACCTTCCAAGCTCCCCGAGAGGATGTGCCTGGCCTCACGCTGGGTCCATCCTTCGTAGACTGCCGTCCGCCATACCTGAATTAAATAATCCTCCAAGTCGGCGTTGTCCCCGTCAAATCTCTTCCCCCACGACGACTGGTCCAGCCCTTTATCGTAGGAAGAGCGGGCCCGACGGGTGGATCCGGCTCCGATGCGGTCGGGACTCGGTGCGGTCGGGACTCCCGTCAAACCCACTGGGTAGGCTCCAGACGGGCGGCATAGCTCACGTAGCTAGGGGCCGAAGTCGTCGATTGCCACTGCATGCCCGACACACCCTGGCTGCCAGGATAGGCTGACCACTCGGCACTAACTCCGGCCGTAGGAATGGTCGGAGCGGTAGCCAACGTGGTGCCTCCGAGTCGCGGAGCAGGCGCGGATCCCATTGCGGGGACCACGGGTGTCTGCGCACTCGGCAGGACTTGAGGAGGGGCCATGGGCCCAATCATCCCCGGAGCGTAGGAGACCGGCGGGTCGACGCTCAAGGCTAACTGACTCTGCTTGAATTGCTCAAGCGCCGTAGAGATCAGCCACCTCTCCCTCTCCGACAAGGGCCCCGAAAGGCTCTTTGACCGCGGAGAAGGTGAGCGGTCCCGTCGATCGGGTCGTCCCTGATGGGGCGACCGGGCGCGGTCATAGCGCCCTAGCGGAGCCAACGCACTCAATGTTTTGGTGAGTTGGTCCACTACACCTAGTGCGGACCGTCCGGAATCCGGACAGGGGGCTCTGGAAGGAGTCCACCCGGCCGGATTAGGCATTCGGAACTGATGGTCCGCTCGTCCGGAGGTGCTCGCGCCGGCGTTCACTCGATCCCTGACATCCAGAGATGTCCCCTGAAAGAGTGTCGCCTGCCTAGACCCCCATCCATACGAAGGTGGGCGCGTCTCCGGCTCCACCAACCGCGCCTAAATCACCGGGGCTAAGCCCCGATGGCAACCCCTGTTGCGGCCCCGCAGGGCTCGACTCTACGCCGCTGAGACGGTGTCAAAGACGCCGGAGTCGACTCCGCAGGTTGGACCATGTCCGCAGACTGGGTCCGGTTTGCAGAGGGCTCCGCGCACATTTCTCTACCGCCGGAGCCGCCCGAGAGCAGCTCACGGCCGTTGCATGACTGGGTGTGGTCCGCAATGTTACCACCCGTTCCCTTCCCTTTATCCGTTTGCTTATCACTCATTTCTTTCGTATGGATGTCCCGGAGGAGATGAGGGGTCACCAGGGACGAGGGAGCAAGACACTACGACGTTAGGCTGCGATGGAACGCCATCTGGCTGATCCTGGTCACGGCACCAATGTAAAGTAATTAACTTCGTCCGTTCTCCGGGATCCTTGAGGCTAGTCCTCTCACCGCGAGTTCTTACGGACACGCACCCGCTATCTCAGATCCTTGCGGAGAAGCCGCTCACTGAGGGTCACTGCGGGCACGGTAACTCTCTAACATTACTACGTTAACCAGGTTACAGCCCACCCAGCACAACCAGACCTACGGACACCATTCAGATACAAGATCATCCCTGTGGTGTTAACTGGAGAAGGCCTGGACAGCCGCGGTCTGCCTCGGGGACGGAACCCCGTGCAGCCCGACAGACTGCCAGAGCCTGTGTCGCACCATCCTGGGCGGGAAAAGGCCGATGATCCACAGGGCTTGCGCCCCCGAGTCAACACGGTCTCTCCCTAACCCGGGCCTCCTATGGGAATCGTCCTCGGGAGCCCGCGAGGGCTCTTACCCACGATGTGAGGACGTAAAGCTCATGGTGAGCCTCTGGTCCTGCCTCGTGGCTTGCTCTGGGACAATCTCACAGATCAAGCCAACGCTCGAGTACATATACCTTTGCACACGAGGCAGGAGGAGAAACCAGGTCAAACCATTGTTATAGTTTACTGGGTGCGAGAGGACTACTGAGCGTTGCTGGGGCAACGCACGCTCCGAGCTGGAGCTGTCAAAACAAAGGCCGTAAAACTAGTGTCTTTAAGAAGGTCACCTGCCGCGATCTTTGGGCAAAATCGCCACACACATATATATATATATATATATATATATATATATATATATATATATATATATATATATATATATATATATATATATATATATATATATATATATATATGACAATTGAAAAATGCGCAATGAGATATTTTGCCAAAACCCAATATCCGTTGCCATGGCAACGGCTATCATCATGATATGTCTTACAATATCTAAATATTGTCAAAACTCTGGTTTTTATGGTCAAATTTCTCTCTTTTTCATATCCCATTGCCTATTTTACGACTTTATTACCCAATAGGAGGGTTTTCATTATTATTCATACTTATTTTGTTTGAGTGAAAGGAACTTGGGTCCTGCTGAACTGCATACCAAGAACACACCAGTCTGTAAAAATTACTTCGACTGCCAGGACTGCTTAGAGGGTTGGGCTACAGTTAACTTGTTCCTGCGGTACTAGCTAAATCTATCAAGTCGTGGTGAAAAATGATGTGCTGTGGTCCAAATCCTCCCTCGGAAAAATTCGCTAAGCAAAAAAAAATATTGGTTGCCATAGCAATTATGCTTGACTGCACCCGATTCAGTAATTTTTGTCTTCAAATTAGAGCAGTTTCCGTGAATTTCGCCAGGAATAGAATTTTTTTGCCTATTCAGCTGGATAAGTGATGCAAACATACTCTACAATAGTCAAGTTTCATGCAATGCATGAACTCAATATGTCAATATATTAAATCGGGAGTTTGATTTAATAAAAAAAATAAAATATGATCAATTAGCATGAAAAATGGGTTTTTGTTAAGATTGCACACTCGGGTTTAAAGGCCCTATATAAATCAATGTAAATTGTCCCACTTCGGACCCTCTTATCTCTATGAAAGGGGCAGAAACTAAACATATTGTTCATTTTTTTTCTGACAGATACATCACTGGGCAGTAATAAAAATGCCTATGTCTAAATGAAAAAAAAAATTCACCCGTTTCCGACCGTTTTGCCGACGAGCGTCTGACAGCCGAGGTCCCCTCGAAACTTGTGGAGATGAATGAGGCTCTACTGCGATTTTTTAAGAGCACAAATTTTCCTTGTAGGCCTACCTATTGAAGGGAGGGGGGGGGGGGGGTGATAATACATACTTCATCAGGATTTACGCCCATGCAGGCTATATTAGAACACTACGTGCTTTGTATTGTCTAATAACATGAATGATCATGTTTCATTTCGACCATGGATGATTCCATGGAAGTGCCTTTATATTGTGATTACGTGATCGCTTGCGAGTTGCTTGCGAGTTTGCTACGATTTTAATTCTCGTAAAAATGTCAAAAACATCAGTAGTGGACTTAGAGGGGGTACTAGGGTCAGACCCCCCACCTCCTTTCGGAAAAAACCCCAAACATATACCACAGAGCTTCCATAGGCGGATTCAGGCTTCCTGCCCCCCCCCCCCCCCACCCCTCTAAATCCACTGCGGATGTTTTCGACATTTAAGTGAGATTAAAATCGTAGCAAACTCGCAAGCGACCACGTAATCACAATATAAAGACACTTCCATGGAATCATCCATGGTTGAATTGAAACATGATCATTCATGTTATTAGACGATACAAAGCACGTAGTTTTCTAATATAGTCTGATGTGTTGAAATATGTTTGAGAACATGTTGATGATGGTAAGTTTATTCGAAATGTAGGCATATACTCAGGAGTGATCATGAAAATATCACAGAACATAAAGAGGTTCTGGCTTTTAGTGCCCTTCAGTGGGCCCCAGATCCCCGGCCGAAATGTGCAGCTTCCTTTCTACATTAAAAAAACCCTCAAAACATAGTGTGAACATGATGATAATGGGAGCATTCTGAGGACATCAAAGTAATCTTCTGTTGCGGCACGTAGGGTGAGCCTCGAGGTCCTGGAAACAGCACCCGTGTCAATCAATAGGTGGATTTTTCATCCCTCCAATCGACATCGAGCGTACCAAGCTACGGGTTTAGGTTTTGTTGCAATCTTTATACAGGACAAGGGAAGCTCCCCATCCCTCTCGGGCGGCCTGTCCTCCTCCTCATGTAAGAAATCTTGGTAGTAGGAACATCGTGAACATCGCTGTTTACAGTGGACGAGGAGATTTATCGTTCTCTCCCTTAGGTCAGACATCTGGAGTCATACGCACGTCATCGTCATCAATATTATTTACAGTAGACAGAGAAGGGTTCTACTTCCCCTCAGGTAAGACACCCGGAGTCGTGTTTATATTACAAACATCAGCAACATCAGGCACATCGTGAACATCATTATCGTCATCACCTCGGAGGCAGGAGTCACCTCCACAAATATATTCCCACATGAAATCGCAGAGACTATCCCTGTGGGTACTATCTCTCTACAATCGGTACAGATCCTGGATCTTTCGTCTCGTCTTGTCATCTTCTAATCATGATCTGCGCTTGCCAGGGATTGCTCATCGTATCGGCGTCAGAAATGGGCACCTCTAGTTTGGACGAGAGGTCCTCGTTCTCTGACTCCTCCTCAAGGACGTCCTCGTCCTCCAACTGCTTCAGCAGGAGCGCCAGGGACTTGATATCCTTCGGTCTCTGGGGACACTCCCTACTTAGGTGCCCGGGTTGTCGGCACAACCAGCACTCCCGGTCTCGACCTCGAGGTCCTTGTGCCGAGGTCGTCCATGGAGTTATCACTCCCTGTGGATATCTTCTTCAGAACTGTCCCCATCAATTCGATTAGCTGGTTCATCTTCTGGGCCTGGGTCTTGAACATTCCCTTGTAGTAGGTAAGCTGAGCCACTCCGGCCGTTTATCTTCTCTCTTCGTTTTAGTCACCAATAAAGGTGAGAAACATTATGTTATTTTATAGCCGTAATAATGAGCATTTTATAGTCTAGGATTACAAACTCAAGTCGGTCTCTCTGGCTGCACAATTTTTATCCCCGGCAGACCTGTTCATTCCGACACATACTCAACCTCCCAGGAGGCATACAGCTCTATATGCAACCATTGTTTGGTGCAGAGAAACTGGTAAAGTCCACCTGTGACGTCACTCTATTGTCTTTCTCTCCATTACCAATAGGTATTGGAGAGCTGCATGCAAATATTGGAGTGATATGTTTGTGGTGTTGCAGTTGAGCTCAACTGTGAAATATTGAGAAAAGTTTTGCTCGCTTCATTGATTGCAAAACAACGGGATTAAATAATGTGTACAATTGTAAATTGCAATTGACATGTGCTTGAACTCTTCTCCCTTAGTCCACGGTTCTATTGTTCTTCGCAGTAGATTATTTTTCAGAATCTACTGGGAGACGGTTCCCAGTATAATATTGCAGTAGATCATTCTTTCCAATAATCTACTGCAATAAAATATACTGTGTGTAAACACAACAACTGCCAGTGTCCAAACTGCATCTGCTCAAACAAGACGCGTTTGTTTGCATACTAGCGAGTCGTTTTCATCATTGCCGATACCTAATTCGTTTGATGCCATGGAACCTTGGTCGAGGCCGATTCAATGTAGATGAGGAGGTGAACAATAAATGTGGTGTTACCAATTCTAAATTCACCAAGACACCAAAGGGTGGCAGCACAAGCAGTGGGCATTGTCGTGAATCTAAACCCGATTTGTATTCATGATTCATTCATAATCCAAGATTGGTATATATTCATCATTATCATGCAAACCATTCATTAGATGCAGACATCAGTTAGCAAAATGTGGTGAATACCGTGTTGTAAATCGTTGAAAATTATGAAAACAGCAAGTGGACATGTACTTCTACTCTCATGATATAATAATGGTGACAAAGTTCATCACAAATTCAGACAGTGTCGCCCTCTGTATCCTAACACTGTTGAAGTGTGACGGTATAGTTGTGCACGCAGATTACTACTCGCAGATGCAGATGTCGGCGGAGATTTAGTTGAGTTGAGGGGGAACCGAGAACTAAGTCGGATAATCGGTTCAGTGTCGCGTCTCTGGAAAATAATAGACTTGGTATATATTCATCATTATCATGCAAACCATTCATTAGATGCAGACATCAGTTAGCAAAATGTGGTGAATACCGTGTTGTAAATCGTTGAAAATTATGCTTCGCCCTCGTTCTCCAATACCAATAGGTAATGGAGCGCTCCTCGGGCTTTAACTACTACTTGATGTAAAAAAAATGGCTGCAGTGAACGAGTGAAGAACATTTGCAGGGGAAATCAGCCACTGTTTCGTATTAGATAATGGGCGAGACGCAGGTCATTATTAGAAAAGAAGGACTTTCGAGGCGAAGCCGAGAAAGCCTTTGTTTCTAATAATGACCTGTGTCGAGCCCATTATCTGACTTAATGGATGCCTGCCATTAGGTTATTATTGCAAATAATGACCTCCGTTGAGGTTATTCAACAAAAATAATAACCTCTGTAGAACAATACAAGCATCCATTAATAATAGTTACAGGGAACTAATGCCCGAACGGACTATCACATCTTATCTCTAAGTGAACCTGCTACACTCTGGATAAAAAAAATTTCTGTTATTGAGCGAATATTTCTCACGGGATTGTTGGAAATTGGAATCATTTCGAATCATATACATAAGTTGAAATCTACATATTGATGTTCTGGACTGGGCCAGTCAGCTTTCCACACCAGTGAATTTCACGCCAGCGTTTACCTGTCGCGAGGGCCACCTCCAGTCTCCAACACTTGTTCTGTACCTGTTAAAATTCATTTTGAAGCATGGAGACAACAAACCAGCTACCTGTAAACCTGACCGTTGAACAAAAACTGGATAACTTGAGGACAATGGTCAGCCAAATTCATACGTCGTTGACGTCAATGCAATCAAATATAGAAATAATGAAAGACAGATCTTCGAAGATTGAACAAGATAACAATATTTTGAAATTAAAGTGTGATGTGCTGACAGAGGCAAACGCCCAACTGACCAGACGACTGGAAAAAGTTGAAACATACAACCAGAGAGACTGTCTTCTATTTCTAGGTTTTAAGAAAACTGGAAAGGATGAAAATGCAGAAGACCTCATACTAGCTCTGCTACATGCTTTGGATATCGCCAACGATGACAGGACTTTGGTGAGGGCTCACCGCACTGGCAAGTACCACAAATACTCCAACAGACCCATCATCACCAAGTTTCAGCAAATTCAAGTTCACGACAATACTCGACATATATCAATTCCTATATGTCCACAATTGATTCCTAGTCTCTAATCTCAATATTAAGTGAGATATTAGACCTTATGTGTCCCATTATAAAGCATAGGAGAATTTAACATGGGGAAGTCCCATTTGGGCCGAGTTTGGGCCCAAAATGGCCCACTTCGAGCGATTCAAGAGCAACGAAATTTATACATGTCACAGGGGTACATATGGGGAGTGTTATGCATCAAAAAGAAAGAAAGTTACTGAACAGATTTTGAGAAAACGTCCATCAAAGTCCAAAATTGGTCATTTTTCTACGAAAACGGCCGTTCTGACCTTGAAACCGAGGTCAGAGGTCAAACTCAAGGTCACGAGAATATTCAGCATATATCATTTCCTATATGTCCACAATTGATTCCTAGTCTCTAATCTCAATATTAAGTGAGATATTAGGCATAATGTGTCCCATTATAAAGCATAGCAGATTTTAACATGGGAAAGTCCCATTTGGGCCGAGTTTGGGCCAAAATGGCCCACTCCGAGCGATTCAAGTGCAACGAAATTTATAGACATCATAGGAGTACATATGAGGAGTGTTATGTATCAAAAAGAAAAAAAGTTACTGAACAGATTTTGAGAAAATGGCCGCCAAAGTCCAAAATCAGGCATTTTTCGTTGAAAACGGCCACCATTTCGAAAAAAATGCGAAAATCAAAAAACTAAAAAATACCTCCTTCTTGAATTATTTTTAGGTATTTTTGTGCAAAATTTCAGAAAAAATTCGCCTGTAAACAAAAAAGATAAAAATGTGGACGACGGACGACGACGGACGACGGACGCAACGCCAAGCCAATAGGTTATCAGACCATAGGTCCGGTAACCTAAAAATGACACGAACTGGGAGGAGTCGGAAGCTGGTCAGGCCGCCATGTACAATGGAGTGTACGCCAAGTTCCAACAGAATCCATTCGCGAAAAATGTCCTCCTCGCCTGGCTCCAACTACCTGGTCGAAGCGAACCCGAACGACACCGTCTGGAGCTGCGGATTGCCTCTGGATGACAAGGATCTTTTCGAAACATCGATGTGGACAGGAAGGAACATCCTTGGTCAAATGATGATGTCTATTCATGACAAACTCTCCAAAATCAGGTAGATTACTGGATAAGGCATGCACCATAGACAAGTCATGGCTGGAACTGTTATCCCTGTGTTCTGTTAGTTTGCTCTGTTTTTATCAAGTGGCTGTTTACCCCTGTAATCAAGTGCATGTGATCAATCTTTGTTACATGCTCGCATTATGTTGCTTTCAACTCGTTCACTGTTACTGAAACCATCTGGCAGGGTGTTTCATATATCTTTTGTTCCGTATTATACGTTTCCGTATTTATATATGTTTCCCATTTCTAGTTCCAATCTAATACTACATGGTTACTTTAACTTACGAATACGTGATATATGTATGCATAGGTTAAGTACAGGTTAAGCTGAAGTATTCATGTTTACCAACTGATTTGCAATTCGTCTCATTCTCACTGTTTGCATGATCTCTAAGCCTAGAATAAGAGCTATTATTATATACTGCTAAGAATCCCGACGTTGTCATTGGTTAAAAGCTGGTCACGTGTCTTTGCATAAAAGTACATATTCACCAGACAAGCCGGTGAAGTTTTTTTGATATTCACCGATCGGTCTATATCACATATATGTACCTCTCGCCAAAGAGCAACTCTGGTCAAATGCTTTTTCATGCTTGTTTTCTTTTTCTCTTACTAGTATCGCGTATCCAGTGATACAGTGAATTGAATGAGCTTGTTTCAGAAATCATTCCTCGCTTGTTTATAGTGTTCCTGAAATATTGACATCAAACTGAAATCTAAAGGCGTGACTGGCGCAGTACTTATTTGAATCAACACATGATAGTTTTAGATTATTATGTTTATATCATACATCCACCAGGGTGGTGCATCACTGTGGGTGGACGACTCAGTAATTATTCAGGGCGGCGTCCCTGAGGAGAGTGGCAGCTCTCTTAACATTGACAGAAATGGCCAGGTGGTGTTGTTGTCAGCCGGTTCCCGAGGCACATTGGCGTGGTATGCGGCGTGCCACGTTATGGAGGGTGACTCGTATGTTGGTGGACACGGGTGCCTCCTCCACCGTTCTGGACGAGTGTCTCTTCGACCAATTGGATGACGAACATAAAGCGACCATAAGGCAAACGAGAATAAGGTTACGGGCAGCAACTGGAGACTACTTACAGGTTCGAGGTGAAATGACAGCACAACTTCTACTGGGCACACGACTCGTGTTGGCAGACGTACTGGTAGCTAAGCTGGGAATCCCGGGTGTGCTGGGGCTCAATGTACTTCAACAGATTGGGGGACAGCTGGATCTGTGTAAGGGCGAGTGGCAAGTGGGCGACACTACCGTAGTGATGAGCTCGGGCCACGAGGACGCCGTCTACACACTGGTAACGGAGAAGGCGGTCGTCTTGCCACCCTTTTCGGAAATGATGGTGGACCTCAAGCTGACGGGAAGTGAGGGAGGAGTTCCGAAGGCCGGCCTCGTGCAGTCCGCAAGAGAGCCGATGGAGGACGACCCCCTCGTAGTGGGACGAGCCCTTGTACGACCCCGAGGACGCCTGGCACCGGTGGTACTATTGAATGCCGGCGCTGGAGTCCGCACTGTGCTGATGGGGACCATTCTAGCTGAGCTTCATGGGATAGAGGCCGTGATCGACCTAAGATTTCGTCCCGATGGCGGGAAGTCAACCCAGAACGAGCCTTGGGAGGAGCAGTGGTACCGGGAGGAGCACGGGAGGGAGCATGAGCCCCTTACTCCAAACTCTACCAAGTGGCGGAACCGGACGCCTGAGCAGCCCAAAACCAGAGTGCACGCCATGCATGCCGAACCGTTGACAACGAGACCAGAGTGCCTGGAGCATCTACAACCGCTCCTGGAGGGAATGCATCCGGACTTGACGGAGAGGGAGGTGGAGGTCGTCAGCGATCTTTTTCGACGCCACCAGCAGGTCTTCATGGGACCAGACGGGAGGTTGGGCCGGACGTCCCTGGCAAAACACGTCATCGACATGGGAGATCACCCCCTGATCAAGCAGCCTCTGCGGAGAGCCCCGTACTACCAACAGGAGCTGATCGAGGACGAGGTCGACAAGATGTTGGAAGCCGACGTTGTGTAGCCCAGCGACAGTCCATGGTCGTCCCCCATCGTACTGGTGAAGAAGAAGGATGGTGCGCTGAGATTTTGTGTCGACTACCGCCGTCTAAATGATGTCACCCGGAAGGATGCGTACCCTCTGCCTCGAGTCAACGAAAGTTTTGACACCTTATCAGGAGGACGAAAGAAGAAAGTCAACTATCATTGGAGCGAGGCTCATCAGCAGGCATTTGAGGCGCTGCATCAACCCCTGACCGAGCACCCCCTGCTGGTGTACAGAGTACAGAAAATATTTCTTGTGCAATAGGTCTTGTTGCTTTTCATTTCACCTGATGAAGTTGTATCGACTACAACGAAAGCTTGTGAACATTAAACCACAGTTAGCCACAAGCGTTACTGTTCTTTTTGAACAACACTTAGAAAATACTCTGGAAAAGAATCCACAATGGGCCCAACAATATCAACAGCAAATACAAGATATGTTGGATAGAGGAGTCGCTCGTAGGCTCTCGAAGGAAGAGATCAAAATGTGGATTGGTCCAAAGTTCTACATCAGCCACCTGGCAGTAAAAAACCCAAAGTCAAACTCGACACCAGTACGCATAGTATTCAACTCAAGTCAAGTGTATAAAGGAGTTTCTCTGAACTCATCACTAGCAAAGGGTCCAGATGGATACCTTAACAGTCTTGTCAGTCTCTTATTGCGATGGAGAGAAAATGCAACAGCATTTGTGGGAGACATACGGAAAATGTTCAACTCAGTATTGATTGAAGAATCAGATTAACACTGCCACAGATTTCTATGGAGGGATTTGGATAAGACCAAGGAACCAGATATTTATGTCATGGAAAGAGTGAACATGGGTGACAGACCTGCTCCTGCAATCAGCACTAAAGCACTATACAAGACAGTAGACTTGTTCCAAACATAGAGTCCCAAGGCAGCAGACTTGTTACGCAAATCAAGCTATGTGGATGACCTCATAGACTCGGTCGCTGATCATGAAACTGCCTTCCAACTCAAGTGTTGGCAATTCAGTGGAGAATCTGAACCACGGAAAAGAGTCAACCTAAAGCAGGAACCTTCTGACCAGAATTCCAATGTAACATTATTGAAAGGAACCAAAGACAGCACAAGAGTTTTGGGCATTATTTGGGATCCCAAATTGGATACGATCAAGTATCAAGTCAACCTGAACTTCTCGAAGAAGAAGAAAGGTGTGAGACAAGGACAAAATCTCAGATTAGAGGACATTCCTCAAGCCATTCCTGAAGTCTTAACGAGACGAATGGTCTTGGAGCAAGTCATGATGATCTATGATCCACTGGGACTGCTTTGTCCTTTCACCCTGATAGCCAAAATTTATCTGCGGGAAACATGGTCAAGGAAGCTTGAGTGGGACGAAGCCTTGCCAAACGACCTGTGGCAAAAATGGACACATTACTTCAGAACCATGTTCGAACTGGAACAACTGGAATACCCAAGAAAGTTGCGACCAGAGAATGCCACTGGATCACCTTGGTTGATCATACTGTCAGATGGGAGTGATCTGGGATACGGTTTTGCTGCATATATTCGCTGGAAACTAGATGATGGAACCTACTGGTGTCGTCTCATCATGGCAAAATGTAGAATCGCCCCACTGAGAAAGGTATCAACACCACAAATGGAGCTCAATGGAGCAGTATTGTCAAAAAGGGGAAGTAAGGCAATAGAGTCGGAAGTGCGCTTCAAGTTTGAGAAAGTATTTCAGATCGTCGACTCGGAGATCGTGCTGAACATGCTCAATAAATTGAGCACAAGATTCAAAGTCTACGAAGGTGTACGCCTTGGAGAAATACAGTCCGCTACAAATGGGAATATGTCTTGCTGGGCATGGATCAGTGGGAAGCTCAACACGGCAGATTGGCTAACGAGAGGACGTACGCCCAAGGAGCTTGATGTTGATTCAGAATGGTGGAGAGGACCACCAGTCCTCTACCAACCCTTAGAAAGCTGGGGCTTGAAATTTGGGTTGCAGAAACAGGAATCCTTGCCAGGAGAAAAGAAGATGGTATTTGCAAGCCACAAGAGACAATCTCCATCTCAACTTATGAGCTATGACCGATTCAGCTCGGTACAGAAAGTCTATTGGGTAGTTGCAAGGCTTTTGGGGATGGCTAGAGCGAAGTCATTCTCTGGAGGTCGAGTTGAGCTAATCACACCAAAGTTGCTGGAAGAAGCGGAAAATCTTGTGATGAAAGATGTCCAAGAAATCATGGCGCCTGAACTAGTCAAGTCGACAAAAAATGGTGCTGTAGGTGGGCAATATTCCTCACTGAAACCAACACGAGATGACAAGGGCATCTGGATAATCGGATCACGTCTAGTGCGATATAATCCAATGGTACTTGACTCAAAACCTCAGAGACTTCTTCCATATAATCATGTGATCACTCGTCTTCTCATGGAGGAGGCACATTGCACAGTAAGACATAGAGGTCGGGATAGCACTTTAGCTAAATTTCGCTCAAAGTTCTGGACTCCCAGAGGCAGCAAACTAGCATGGTTAGCTAAAAATAGCTGTCAACTCTGCAAGTTGAGAGATCAACAACTGCTAACTCAGTCCATGGGACTGCTGCCGACCGCATGACTCAAACCTTCACCACCATTCACATACACCATGCTGGACCTCTTCGGCCCATATGAAGTACGAGGTAAGGTTCAGAAAAGGACAAGTGGAAAAGCGTACGGGGTTATATTCACCGATCTGACAATGCGAGCTGTGCATATTGAGGGAGTCTTTGGATATGATAGAAGCTCATTCTTGCTGGCACTCATCAGATTTGTCAGTCTTCGAGGGTGGCCACAAGTCATCTACAGTGACCCTGGCTCTCAGCTTGTGGGAGCTGAGCATGAGCTACAGGAAGCATGGAGCAAAGTGGACAGGACTGTGCTTGGCAGAAAAGGCACAGAAAATGGACTAGAATGGATCTTCGGACCAGCAGACAGTCCCTGGCATCAAGGAGCTGTCGAAGCTCTTGTCAAGTCAGCCAAGAAAGCGTTCAAGTTTGCCGTGAATACTCTACGCCTTTCACCCAGTGAATTCCTCACACTATGTACTGAAGTATCCAATCTGTTAAATGAAAACCAATTGGCACACTCCCTAGTACGGACTCAGATATCAGCATCTTGACGCCAAACAGTCTACTTCTAGGTCGAGCTACAGCAAAGAACCCACAGAATTGGCAACCACAAACAGGAAACATAAAAAACCGCTACTACTTTGTTCAGCATCTGACAGATCTATTTTGGGAGAAGTGGACAGAATTATGTGTACCGGCCCTTGTAATCCAGCGAAAATGGCAAACTTCCACTCGTAACCTTAAACCTGGGGACGGAGTCTTGGTGGTTGATAAGGGTTCGTTACGGAGTACTTACCGACTTGGCCTTGTGATATCTGTTCATCCGGGTGATGATGGTAGAGTAAGGAAAGTGACGTTAGCATATAAAAATTACAAAGTCGGTGAAAAGGTTAGTCAGTATTCGGGTGTGAAAGACACTATCGTTACTCACAGTGTACAGCGTCTAGCTCTTCTTGTACCTGTAGATGAATAGGATCCTGATATATGTTAGTTCACATGTTTAGTCACAATCATAGCAACCTCATCCTGGCAGTGTATTAGTATGTGTGAGATCTTAAACCGTGAGGTGGTGCCATCTGGCGAAGCAAATCGACAACTTATTTTGTGAGATCTATTCATGTGAGACAACCGGATGTTGTCAAGAAAAAGCGTGGAAAGCACGACAGAAAAAATATTTGTTTCCACAAAAATCTTAAAATATAACACTAAAAGGTAAATTGAATCTAAATATGAAGATGAATATTATATTTCTTGATGTAAAGTATCAATATATCCCAGATATACATGTTTATTTAACGGTTCAGAGTTTGTGAGTGTTCAATAAATTGGTATCCAGATATAAACTATGTACAAGTTCACAATATTATTTTATATTAGTAGATCTATATTCAATAAATATTTTCCTTTTTTTGCATATACTTCAGAAAACCTGCTCTCTACAAATCCTGTCAACATTACTCCAATAAAAGTTGTCATTGAAGTGGAGAGTCCGAGTCATTATAACATCTGAATCCTGCACACACACGCTGAAACAGGTGTCTTTCTTAAACATTCTAGTTTTACGGCCTTTGTTTTGATTGCTTCGACTCGAAGAGCGCATTGCCCCGGCAATGCCCTCTAATCCTCTGACCCACTGTACCGAACGGGGCGTCCCAACAAATGGCGTCCCAACAAATAGTGCCGGAAACGCTTGGTCATCGTAACCACCACGAGCAGCTCGCGGTGAGTGGTGCAGTAGTTCATTTGAGAGTGGCTCAGAGCCACACTCGCATAAGCTACTACGTACTCTTGCCTGTCCACGATCTGCGAGAGGACACTTTCGGGGCCCTTATCGGAGAGGGAACAGCGGCTGATTTCAAGTGCGCTTGAGCAATACGAACGGAGTCAGCCTGCTTGTAGCGTCGATCCGACGGTCTTCTACAGTCCGGGTCTTCTACAAGTCCGCAGGCGCCAGTGGTCTCAGCAATGGGATTCGCGCCTGCTCCGCGGCTTGGAGGCACCACGCTGGCTACTGCTCCAACCGTTCCTACGGCTGGAGCTAACGCCACGTGGTCAGCTTATCCTGGCAGCCAGGGTGCGTCGGGCATGCAGTGGCAACCGGTGGCTTCGGCCCTTAGCTACTTTAGCTATGCCGCCCCGTCTGGAGCCTACCCAGTGGGTTCGACGGGCGTCCCGACCGCACCGAGTCAGGATGGGCTAACTGCGGAAATGTACCCAGCGGCAAGCGTGAGCTTCCCTGCCCCCATGACAACGGCGTTGATGTCTGCCCCGGCGGACTCCACTGCGGGAGCGGGTAGTACACGGACCTTGCCGACTTACACTGCCAACCCCGGAGCCGGTTCCGCCCGTCGGGCCCGCTCCTCCTACGATAAGGGGCCCGACCAGTCTTCCTGGCGGAAGAGGCTCAACGGGGATAACGCCGACTTGGAGGACTATTTACACCAGGTATGGCGGACGGCAGTGTATGAAGGATGGACCCAGCATGAAGCTGGGCATATCCTCTCGGGGAGCTTGGAGGGTAAGGCTCTCCGAGTGATGCAGTGTCTGCCGGTGGGACCAGTGATTTTCGACGAGGTTGCTCTGAAACTACGCCTACTGTTCACACCGACGACAAACAGGCGGCAGTTTGAACGGGAGTTCAAAGCTCGGATCCGCCTACCGACTGAATCCGTTACCGAGTATGCTTTCAATTTGGCATACTCGGCCGGAGGGCTTATCCGGACATGGAAGCCAGTCGGTTTGAACCGATGCTAATCGATCAATTCATCGATGGCCAGCCATACCACTTAGCCTACGGGCTGGCCGCCCATGAAAAGCGATCGATGGAGGAGGCAATCGACTCCGCCCTTGCGTTAGAGGTAGCTGTCTGTTCCAGACAGATGCCTCCGGCTCCGGCCCCGGCTGTCCCCACGCAAGCGGTGGCACCGTCTCCTGCCAAGGCATCGCAGGTGACCCCATGGTCGGCCCCGGTCTTCCGTGTACCCACCGTGGAGTCCAACCCTCCGTGGGTTGGTACACTACAGGGGATGCCTGCTCAGGCGGCACCAGCTGTCGCGTCGTGCTCATCCTCGGATGAGTATGACTATGAGGAGTATGATTTCGGCGTCGCGCAGATGATTGCGTACTGCGCTGGAATCGACTCTCCGGGGCCCACGGAATGCCGTGCGTTCGCCTCCGGACCAGCTCAGAACCGTCCCTGCTACTTCTGCGGAAAACAGCAACACTTTTGGCTGAAATGTCCGGAACTGCTAGAATGGCTGCGGGCGCGCGGATACCAGGGGATTCTTCCCAGTCCGCGCCGGAGTGTGTATCCTCGGCCTGGTCCTGCCAGACAACAAGGCCCTCCCTCACGGCAGGGAAACTGAAGCCGGACATAGTGGTGACCAACACTGCGTCCGGGAACAGTTGTTCTGTGGCGCCTAGGGCTGCCCCGTCTGCGGACAAGCCGGACAAGCCACAAGTAGATATAACTTCTCCGGAAGTGGGCCTTGAGGATTCATCTACCTCCTTCACAACTGAGGCAGACAACGAGGACTCCGTAGCTGAGCACAGTGTCCTGGATGACTCCGGTCATCTAACGTGCGCACTGGTGCGGGACCCTTGCTGGTACCTGCCCCTGTCTTTTGGACGGGAGCCGGTCCGATTCCTCGTAGACTCTGGCTCGAAGATTACCATCGTAGCCACTGGAACGTTTAAGCGCGAGCCAGTGCTCCGCGACATTGCAATGGGGGATCCCGGGCGTTACACGCTCCACGGAGCGGGTAACAATAGCATCCGTATCCACGGTATCATCGATCTGCCTATTACTCTTGTGGACAAGGTGTATAACACAGAGGTAATCGTTGCAGATATCGGAGCACCTGCGATCATAGGAATGAGTTTTCTCCGGATCCACCGGGTTATCACCAACTTCTGTTCCGGCGAACTCTGGATGGGAGAGGACACCCATTTTCTCTTCCGAGCGGGTCCGATTAAGTCGTTCTAACTCTGTGGGTGCGCACCATGGTAGGGCCGTCTATGAGCGAGATGATCATTGAGGCGAGGCCGTGCCGTCCCCGCATGCCCCTCGATGGTCGTCCGTGTGTAGTACAGCCGGTGAGCAGTTTTGCCCAAGGAACCGGACTCGTGCTGGGTGGGGCTCTGGTCAAGTCCAACGTTCGCACGATGCCCATCCTTGTGGTACAAGCGTCCTTTGAAGCAGCGTCTACGTCGAGGAGCGATCATGCACCAAGAGGTCATAGACCAGGAGGTGCAAAAGATGCTCGAGCTAGACATCATCGAACCCAGTGATAGCCCTTGGGCGAGTCCTGTGGTTATGGTGAAGAAGAAGGACGGCTCGTGGAGATTCTGCATGGATTATCGTAAGCTTAACAATGTCACGTGGAAGGACTCGTATCCTCTCCCGCACATCGAGGATACCTTCGATTCCTTGGCCGGATTGCACTACTTTTGTGCTCTGGATCTGGCCCCTGGGTATTGGCAGGTTGAGATCGAGGAGAGTGATAGAGCGAAGACTGCCTTCGTTACCAAGAACGGGCTCTACCAATTTAAGGTAATGCCGTTCGGGCTCTGTAACGCGCCAGCGACTTTTGAGCGCCTCATGGAGAAGGTACCCAAAGGGTTCCTCTGGAAGCAATGCATGGTCTATATCGACGATGTCGTCGTGTATGGCCGGTCGTTCGAGGAAACCCTCACCAACCTACAGATGGTGTTCCATCGCATCCGCGAAGCAGGTCTTAAGTTGAAGCCGAGTAAGTGCGAATTGTTCGCGCAGGAAATCCTGTACTTAGGCTTCATGGTAACGGGCACCGGAGTTAGACCAGACCCTAAAAAGCTAGAGGCCGTGTGAAACTGGCCTCGGCCTTGCGACGTGGCGGACGTGAGGTCCTTCTTGGGCTTCGCGAGTTACCACCGCCGGTTCGTGCGAGGTTTTGCGGAGATCGCGCATCCCCTTACCAGCCTCACGGAGAAGGGCGCCGATTTCGTGTTTTTAGCTGAGCAGGAAGTAGCCTTCTCAGCGCTCCGGCAAGCTTTGGCAGAAGCGCCGGTGCTGCGGCACCCTCGTCCGGATCCCGTTGTTGAGCAAGCTTTGGCAGAAGCGCCGGTGCTGCGGCACCCTCGTCCGGATTGCTAGTTCATCCTGGACACTGACGCGAGTAACTTTGCACTCGGCGGTGTCCTCTCGCAGATCGTGGACAGGCAAGAGTGGGTAGTAGCTTATGCGAGTGTGGCTCTGAGCCACTCTCAAATGAACTACTGCACCACTCACCGCGAACTGCTCGTGGTGGTTACGATGACCAAGTGTTTCCGGCACTATTTGTTGGGACGCCATTTCCGCTTGCAGACTGACCACAGTTCGCTGAGATGGCTCTTTAACTATAGTGAGACCGATGGCTTGGTGGCATGGTGGCTCGTCAAACTCCAGGAGTATGACATGAAAATTTAGCACCGTGCCGGTAAGTTGCATGGCAATGCGGACAGCTTGTCCCATTGTCATAAGTGCAAGAATCCTAACTGTGCCGGGATGGCTCCATTCCAGCACGTTACGGATTCTTCCTCAGACTCGGAACTGGACCTTCCGGGAAGGCCGCAGGCTGCCGCCCCCTCTAACAACACGGCGGCCGGAGCGTCCAGAGCTCACCTCCGCGCGAGGACCCGCCGGTACCAGCGATGGCATCCCGCATTCGAACCGGAGGTGCGGCTCAGCTCCAGCGAGTCTTCCTCGAGTCCGGCGGTGTACTCCTCATGGGTGCCCTCCGCGTCCTCGGGCGATGGCTTGTCCCGTTGTCATACCGTTGTCATACCGTTGTCCCATTGTTGAGTTACTCCACATGCGATGTTGTAGGGCCGGGAGCTCAATCTGCCCGTGGATATTATGTATCCAACTGCGGCAGAAACCGGTGCAGTACCCCAGTGCGGTCCGGAGTACGTTGAGTGGGTTCGCCGCGCCCTGGCGAACGCCCATGATTTCGCACGAGCGCGCCTGGATAAGTCTGCTATCTGACAGAAGCGTGGCTATGACGCCCATGCCAAGGGTAGGCCCACTTTTGCGGAGGGAGATAAGGTGCGCTATTATTATCCACCGCTTAAGCAAGGCAACAAATTTGCTAAGCCGTGGATAGGCCCGTTTACAGTACTTAAGCAGGTTACGGACGTGGACTACCGGATCCGGAGGGACTCCGACCCGGATAGGGTTCTCGTGGTTCACATAGACAACCTGAAGAAGTACGAGGGCCCACTTGTCATTGATCCGCTCGTACAGGATGCGGAACCGGATGATGCTCCTTTATTGGATCCGTCCGGTCAGCATCCGCGGACTCCGGACGAGCGTGTGCGCCGTACAGTGGGTCTCCCGGACTTCTCTGATCCATCAGATGACGGTCCAGACGTGGAACCACCAATTCTCGGCGATCCGCAGGTACCCCCACTCCCTCCACCACCTGCGGATGACGGGCGGCCACACCGGAAACCTCGTGAGCCGACCCGATATGGGTGGGACTAACGTTCCGCCCATACGGATGCGTCTGCGGTATCCATCTATCACACCAGGGATGGATTTTAGGTCGTTCCGTGAGAGTCCGCATGACTTTCCTCCATGAGCAGCTACTTTGTGGCTATCTCCGGAGTTGAGGTCCGCGGACATCTTTGCGTCGTAACACGCTAGTTTCTAGCACTAGGGACGTGCGGCAACTCTATCCACATCAGGTAGACTGGCATGTGTAGTTAACACAGTGTCTATGCTGGCCGGACCCAGCAGCATGTGCTGTGCGCCCCTGGTCCCGGGACAACCTCTTATATGGCCAGACTGAGGTTGGGATTTACGTCCGCTGCGGGGGAAGCGCCTTCCCACGGATTTGGGGAACTGGCTATGGACGCGGGGATAGTGTCCGGATGTGAGGACTGATGTCCGCAGTTCGTCCGCGTGACTCGTCCGGCACTCCAGACGCTTTAAGGTGACGCATTCCGGTGTGTTATCCCTCGTGAGCCACTACTGTAATTAAGTTTATAGTAGGATAAGGTTTCTTACGGCAGGAAACCGTTTAACCATTATTTATAATGGACCGGCACACGTGCGGACCAGCCGCGGCAGTGGGGGACGCTCATTTTCGTCCGGATCGCACCTCACAATATGCGGTCCGGCCGTAATGACCGGATCCCCTGCCTCCTTCTAAGAAGGGGGGGGGGGGGGGGGGGGGTTGTATTTTACATGCGCAGCATACTTTGTGGTTTCTAATCACTGTCATTATCATCGTATAAGGTCAATATGCCATTTTATGGTACTTGTCTGGATCTGGACTCTGTTCGCAGGCAGTTCCGGACGAGCGCCGGCTATTGATTTCATCATGTTTGGGATCCTCTAGATTGGTCACCGGCATGAAGGGTTCGTCCCCCTAACTATTGCGGTTATGGCCCATGCCGGCTCCGCGTCTAATCTATTGGTTCCGCGCTATGGTAGTCATTTGTTTGGGCTCTGGGTTTGACCGGGCTTGCTCCGCGGCCGGGCTGTACGTTGGGGTTGCTAGTGGGCGCGTCATGAACGCCCACAGGGCGCCCGATTGTCTGCCCGCCTGTCATGGGCTTGCTCGATCGCCTTGTAAGCGTACCAGCGGCTATGGGGAGTGTTTTTGTTTATTTATCCATCTCATGTTATTATTTCTTGAGTGGGTGATTTAAACCACAAGTATGCGGCATGTCTCTGGAGAATTCCGTTCTTGCTCATCTAATGACACAATTGAGACAAGTTTGTGAAATTTCCTTTCCGGTGCAGTAGAGGGCTGTAAGGAAGTGCGTTAATTTTGACAGTGACGGTGTGATGTGCATATTCGAAAAGACTGGAGAATGACAATTTATTGTTGTTTTCGTCTGTCATATTCGTACCAACCACAAGTTAGTGGTTACTATCTATTTTTAGCCCAATTTCTACCATGCTGAGGTGATTGATTTTACGTCATTGTCCGCCAGTGTGGCAGCAAGCTAATGACTAATTTTAATTACTGTATGTTATTTGCGAGGTCCCCCGGGATAGAAGTCACCGGAGGGAGATAATTGCCCACGCATGAGTTGATAGTGTTTGAATTTTAGTCCGGGTGATGTGTCATTATGACCGGGGACAGAAGTTTTCAGCGACGCCGCGTGCACTGCTACGCACGTGGAATAACTGTCAACATTCGTTACATGTATATATATGTAAAAATGTCGTACCCGGATTTATTTTTATGAATCTCCAGATGTTTGGCACATTTGTTTTGTGCCACTCGCATTTCGTCCGCTGCTGCGGCACTGGATCCCGAGGGGTCCACGTGGCCGGTGGTTGAGATGCGAGTGTTTATGCCAGTGGTAAATTCCCCGTGCGGGCCGTGTTCGGGTGTGTGGGTGTTCGGGTATCTACATTCGTTTGTGGATGTCCGTCTATCTGCGTGTCTCTACACTGGCCTGCCCAGGTAGCAGTATACCGATAATGGCAGTCAGCGTGGCTTGCTGCGCTGGCGTTGATAGCTGTCTGCGACAGCTGCCGCAGGTGTATGTATGTCTGTCAGACGTACGTATATCCGCGCGGACTTGCCGGAGCTGCTCCCGCGGCTCCGCCCTACCTCAGACTCGCCTGGCGGGTGTGAGGCGCCGGCCGGGCAACACTTTTTAGAGGTACTACTACTTTTGATCACTCAGTGTGTCGTTTTACAAAATTTCTAAATTTAAAGTTTAACCTTAAAGATATTCCAAAGACTCGACACACCGTCCCTTTCGGTGGATGACCTTCCAAGGTCACCACACCTTTTTGGACCACCTCGGTCAGAATTTTAGCTTGTTTAATAGGGTTTATTCAAAATTTAGGAGTGCGTTCAGTATAATCCGTAAGTCCGGGGGGTCGTTCCCCGGTGTTCTTCCAAAAGGGACCCTTAAGGTCCTAGTCTTTTGCGAAGCCTTCGTCGAGTTTCTAGCATTTTGGGTGAGGGCGGAACCTGTTGGGGACCAACATTGTAAGAAGGGGTTAATGTGGCGATTTTGCCCAACGATCGCGGCAGGTGTCTTTCTTAAACATTCTAGTTTTACGGCCTTTGTTTTGATTGCTTCGACTCGAAGCGCGCGTTGCCCCGGCAACGCCCTCTAATCCTCTGACCCACTGTACCGAACGCTGGCTGCTGATGTCATCTCTCGTGCTCTCGCCTCTAGCATAAATACCGTGGTCACATTCTGTGTGGCCGGGAGTTGTGTGCGAGAGACTGAGCACGACAGTTGAGCGCAGCCATGTGCTCCTTGTCTCTGTTCACGTAAAGGCCAGTCAGGCCTCAGGGACGACTTCCTTAGGGGGCCCAGGTTGGGGGATGCCCACGTGTACGGGTTCCGTGGTGCTGCTCCCATGGCATCTTGGGCTCTACATACGGCTACATTACCATAACTGTGTAATATGCATGTTGTAGATAAGATGTTGGTGATGATGCATTGACGTGTTATGTTGTAGTGTATGACGGCCGGACTCGTTCTGGGCTGACTGTACCTGGTTGTAGTGTTCTGTAGAGTAGTGTCGGACGCCCTGTAGCGGGCGCCCGCCGAACTTTACAAGTGAATAGGCAACAAGAAAATGCAGCTAACTGCGGGGGACGACATTAGAGCTCGAGCACATCATCAGCACCACGACAGTATATTATGATGAAAAACATAGGCCTACTTCATTCATATTCCTAATAAGTAAAAATTTATTTTGAACTCAATGTAACAGATAGATCTACGCCTACTAAAATGGTATTTCATTTAAAAAAAAATAAAAAAAAATATTGAAAACCATGAGAAATATCTGCATCTGATATCATGATACATATGCCTACTGGGCGAATTGAAAGGCCAGTTTAAAATAAAAATTCGCATCCCTGCATGGAACGTACACCTTAATTGTCATGTGATACAATACGTCAAATTACGGTAAATTTAGCCGTGGCGTCGCATACGTATCATCGTGTTTACTTCATCATAGCGCCAGAGAATGTCACACGCAAGATGATGTATGCATACATGTATTGCTGCACAGAAAATTGTGTGTTCCATAATACGCGTCATTGCGGTAAAATTTGCTTTGCATTCTGGGAACGTCAATTTCCATCGGCTCCGCCATTTTGGACGTTTTTGGATAATTTGAGGATCTTGCATTATTTTCTCAATCCTAACACATCGATTTATGCATTATACATCTGTGGAATATTAAAAGTTTGCCATCAATTCGACAGATTTTATGTCAAAGACGAAGAAAATCCTCATTTGGAGTAGGTGTCTGAAGGTTTACCTGCCAAAACGGGCGTCGATAGTTTGGCATGAAACCTCCATGAAAAATTCAGCACATAGACATGTAGAGGGTTGGGGGCTTCGCCCCCAACGCTCTAATGTCAAAAAATAGTTTCAAGACCTATGATTTTAGGTTAACTGATCATTGATTTGCTAGTTAATCTATTGGCATGGCATTGCGTAATTATTACGCATTATTATCTCAATATCTTTAAAGTTTTTGAAGTCTGAAATTTTGCACAATAATAAATACAAATATTTCATGGAAATTTTTTAGCGTCTTGATTTGCATTTTTTTTTTTCAGATTAGCGTCTGCTTTCAACGAAGAAAGCTCATGCAATTTTGGACTTTGACAGCCAATTTCTCAAAATCCGTACAGGATTTTATTTTCTGATTGATGCATTACACTCCACTTGTGTACCTCTGTAATGTGTAAAAGTTTCATTGCTATTTATTGTCGTCGGGCTGTGTGTGGTGGCCAATTAGGATATTCCTTCCTACTATGCATGCAAGCATTTACAATAAGTTTCATGCGATACGTGAACCATGCAGTAACAAAACTTCTTCAGGCCTTCCATACAAACACTGGCTAAATTTTTGGAAGGGTGCCTTTGTCATGTTTGTTGTGGATATTCAATGGCTTCAGTTGCGTGTAGGTTTATTTGCTTAGGGAGCAGCTGTATAACTAGTGTGTAACAGGGATGTGTAGGTGCTCTAACATTAGACTGTGTGGGTAAACTGGTGACGTGACAAATCTGGCTTTCTAGTGAGTCTTTGCAGAGAGGGTGGTCTTTGTAAAACATGATAGATCTATAAACAGTGGAAACTTCAATGACCCGGACCTTGCGTTGACTTAGTCACTTGACCAGCCTGAGCTCCGCGTCGCTCAGGCTGTCACTTGAGTTGACTAGCTATAGTATACATATGATGCAACCATATCTCGGCCTATTACTATTAAGGGGTCTACCAATGTATAGATAGATCTGATAGGAAATGCAAGTTGTGTAATGCAAACGAAAGTGGTGATGAATACCATTATGTTTTTCAATGTAAATTTTTTGACAATGAAAGGAAAAGTTTAATTCCTAGGGAATTTATAAATAATCCGTCCACGTTAAAAATGAGTTTGTTGTTCAACAGTAAAGGAAAAATATTGACCTGTTCAAGCATATTTGTCAAAACCATTCAAAAAAAGATGCTGTAAGGAATGTAATGCCCAGATTGAGGCCACATGTTTATTCCAGTAAATACGATTCATTCTCCCCTCATATATGTTATATTGTAAGTGTATCAAAGTGTCAAAACCACTAAAATACACAATTGTAAATGATTATACATACCGGTATGTAAAGCATAATGTATGTACCATTTGTCTATTACTTGTCATGTTTCTTGTGCCAGAATATGGCGTTGAATAAACCTTTTACTTACTTACTTACTAAAGTAAGGGGGCATTCAAAAGTTATGCCAGAGGGGGTGGGTGGGTAGCCCTGAAAACAAGGCAAAAGCAGGGTGTATTTTAAGAATTTTTTTTCGTTCACCCTGCTTGCCTTGAACTGATGCATTTGAGAATCCACGGAGAAAATGACGAAACACCCCCGGTCACTTCAACTCGACAGTTCACGCAGAAATACACATTTCACGTGAATTTCGAACCGCTCGTATGCCACCAAAATGGTCATGTGACCTGTCATGTGATGCCGAGTCGCGCGAGTGGTAAATCATTCCTGGTTATTTTCTAGAAGCGGTGGATTTCAAAATAACGAAAATATTTTGACACAAACAAATGAAGTTTTAGTTGCGTTCCTTTAATTGTAACAACATTTACCGTAATTGTGACAACATTTAAACAGATGGTACACACCTGTACCAGTTTAGGGTTGTGGTATCTGGAATTATAAAGAAACCACCCATGATGAAATATAGCGAATGACGCGTCACATGACAGCTCACATGACCATTTTGGTGGCATACGAGCGGTTCGAAATCCGACCGCTGGCAGATTTGCAGAAAACTGGATAAAATCGTCGTATTCATGAATAAACTTGGATATTTCTCAACATAAACTGGCCGGTGATGTAGTATAAGAACCCATGCATAAAAAACCAAGCGATGTATGCGTGTGTGGCAGAGCCATATTTTATACATGTCGGGGTCCTGTAAAATTGTGTTCCATATTTTATAATTTCCTTTGTTGGCCCTCCCGCCAAAGTTACTGAGTACTAGTAATGCATTTTTGTTACGTCACGTTTGTGGCCATATATAAACTGTGCGCACCAAATGCCTACAATGCAATGCCTACGAGATCTGATTGCTGATACTGATAGGTTTGTCAATAAGTGAATTAAACTAAACTACATTCTGCATGTAGCATGCACGACACTCGGATGATTTCGGAAGGTTTATCTGTAACTTTCATGCTAAAAACCCATTAGCTTTGGCGATATTTTACCTAGTAGCGAGACCGCGTGTACACCGTAGACAGGGAAGCATTAGGCAAGGGCGGAGTTAGGAATTTTAGAAGGGAGTCCAAGAGGATAATGTTAATAATATCTTGCATTTTAGGCGTACTTAGGTACACAACAGCGCAATATCCCACCCAAATGTATTATCATGATTATGAGCTTTACCAATACTACTGGGGTGATCTTTGAACGGATTTTCATATTTCCTTTTCCCCCTTATATCCGCCACTATCGCCAGTGTCTGACCTAGCGAGGTGCCAAATCATAGGGCACGGTCGTGTTGTTGACTCGCTGTAGGCAGAAGGAAATCGTCGTCTTCGATTCACACAATAACACACAATAACATGGTGACGAGTCGATAAATTTGTTGATTGTTGCACTATATCTACGTTGGTGATGGGACAGGAATGTTATTTACTTTGCGTATCTGGAGCTCTCATGGGCCACGATACAAAAAGTCTCTCAGCGGCGCACACAGACACAAAAGGACAGATTTCACTAATTCCTTCGGCCATACAAAACACTGATAAAAAGCCCAAATTCAAGTCTCCATAGCTCCGTCCCAGAACAAGATGAACCTTAGCAGCTTATATACAAAGCTAGCCAAATCATTCCCTCATCTCACTATAGTAAAGAAAATATATGTTGATAAATTGGATTTTTCGCTTCAGCTCGAATTCTGAGGGTACCCCCTTAAAACGACTGATTTTCATGCCTGACAACCCATATATATCGTTCGTCGTCCGAGCCGTTCTGTGCGTGCTGTGGTCTTGAAACTGTTCGTGTGCAATGCCAACCAGCTCAGGTCAACAACCAGCCATAGCAAAATATCCCCCACCATTCTGCGGGGGATCAAGGGCATCCCCCGTTTTCAAAAAAGGGGGAATATTTTGTCGAAAAATTCTCTAACTGTAACGGATATGACGCAATATCATTGGTGTTGTGTGGCCAAAATACCTTTCATAAATCTACACACAAAAGTATTTGGTAATTGTAGCACTATATCTACGTTGGAGATGGGACAGGAAGGTTATTTACCTTGCGTATCCGGAGCTCTCATGGGCCACGATACAAAAAGTCTCTCAGCGGCGCATCGTTCATACGTCTACACTCAAAAGTTATTTGTGATTGTTGCACTATATCTACGTTGGTGATGGGACAGGAATGTTATTTACTTTGCGTATCTGGAGCTCTCATGGGCCACGATACAAAAAGTCTCTCAGCGGCGCACCGTTCATATATCTACACTCAAAAGTAATTTGTGATTGTTGCACTATATCTACGTTGGTGATGGGACAGGAATGTTATTTACTTTGCATATCTGGAGCTCTCATGGGCCACGATACAAAAAGTCTCTCAGCGGCGCACCGTTCATATATCTACACTCTAAAGTAATTTGTGATTGTTGCACTATATCTACGTTGGTGATGGGACAGGAATGTTATTTACTTTGCGTATCAGGAGCTCTCATGGGCCATGATTAAAAAAGTCTCTCAGCGGCGCACAGACACAAAATACCGTTCATACATCTACACTCAAAAGTAGTTCAGGCGTTTGAAAGAAGGTATTGAAGATGGATATAACATGACAGTACGTGCCATGCACAACAAAGCTGTGTGCATTGCGGAGGCGTACATGGGAAATATTTATCTAATTCAGTTAGCTAATAAATGCATATTATGTAAATTATTAGCTTACCGGCCCATAAGGGCTGATGAACTATTGTAGTTGTTTTTCGTCTGTCGTCGTCGTCTTCCGCCACATCATCTGTTAACATTTTTTATCTTTTTTTCGGGCTGATGAAATTGTCCATGAATTTGTGTGAATATGTATTTGGTCAATACCCCCAGATGTTTTTTTTTCATTTCTAGGTTACCGGACCTTTGGTCCGATAACCTATTGCCATGGCGTTGCGTCCGGCGTCCGTCCGTCCGTCCGTCCGTTCACATTTTTATCTTTAAAGTTTATGATGGAATATTTCTGAAATTTTGCACAAAAATACCTAAAAATATTTCCAGGAAAGGGTTTTTAGGCTACCGGACCTTTGGTCCGATAACCTATTGGCATGGCGTTGCGTCCGTCCGTCCGTCCGTCCGTCCGTCCATCCGGCGTTAACATTTTTATCTTTAAAGTTAACGATGGAATCTTTCTGAAATTTTGCACAAAAATGCCTAAAAATATTTTGAGAAGGAGGTATTTTTTTGTTTTTTGATTTTCGCATTTTTTTCAAAATGGCGGCCGTTTTTGTCGAAAAACGCTCAATTTTGGACTTTGACGGCCATTTTCTCAAAAACTGTCTGATCAGTTTTGAGTTTTTGGTTTCAAAAGATTCCCCTCATATACCTCTGTGATATGTATAAGTTTGGTTGCCCTAAATCTGCCGGTTTCCGTGTGGCGGCCATTTTGAATTTTTGATGGGTCGGCGAAAAAAATTTTTTTCGCCCCAAATCGCATTACTATCCATTTTGGGCCATTTCTAGAGCAAAAAAAATTTTTCACCCTTTGAAAAAAATTTTGGACTTACAAAAGTTTCGGCACTTTTTCCCTTCATAATGGGAGCTGTCCGGACTGTACTCATAGAACGCTTGAAGATAGAGCTTAGAAATTGGCACTTTCAAATGGGAAGTCATATATGGCGACTTGTGTGGTGACCTTGAATTTGACCTTGGATGACCTTGAAAGGTCAAAACAGCCATTTTTGGGTCGAAAAATGCTCAAATTTGCACCTAATCTGTATTTTCTCAAAAACTGTCTGATCAGTTTTGAGATTTTCGCTTAAAAAGCTTCCTCTTATATACCTCTGTGACCTGTATAAGTTTTGTTGCCCTTGAATCGCCGATCTCCGTGTGGCGGCCATTTTGAATTTTTGACGAGTCGGGGGAAAAAATTTTTTTTTGCCCCGAATCGCATTACTATCCATTTTGGGCCATTTCTAGGCAAAAAAAAATTTTCACCCTTTGAAAAAAAGTTTGGACTTGGAAAATTTTCGGCACTTTTTTCCTTCATAATGGGAGCTGTCATGACTGTAATCATAGAACGCTTGAAGATAGAGCTTAGAAATTGGCATTTTCAAATGGGAAGTCATATATGGCGACTTGTGTGGTGACCTTGAATTTGACCTTCGATGACCTTGAAAGGTCAAAACAGCCATTTTGGGGTCAAAAAATGCCCAGATTTGCCTCTATAGATGAAATGCTTGCAGATAGAGCTCATGTTTGCATTATGAACATATAGGAAGACATATATGGCACAACTAATGATGGCCTTGAACTTGACGTCAGATGACCTTGAGTGCCAAATGTCTGATTTGGAATGTGTAAATTGACCTGAGCGGCCTAAACGATTCCACCCAACATATAGAATATCAAATGCCGCACACATACTTGTAATGGTAACATCGAAGTTCATACGGATGACCTTGATTGGTAAATCCCAAGGTCATATGTTTACACTGCTAACCTTGATTGGTAAAAGGTCTGTACCTGCCAATGCTGCCATGGCCAAACCAAAATTGTCCGGTAACCTATCTTAGCCTTTGGGCTAATTTTTTTAGTTCTCTGATTTTCGAATTTTTTTCAAAATGGCGGCCGTTTTCGTCGAAAAATGGCCAATTTTGGACTTTGACGGTCGTTTTCTCAAAATCTGTTCAGTAACTTTTTTTCTTATTGATGCATAACACTTCTCATAGTTACCCCTGTGACATGTATGAATTTCGTTGCCCTTGAATCGCTCGAAGTGGGCCATTTTGAGCCCAAACTCAGCCCAAATGGGACTTTCTCATGTTAAATTCTCCTATGCTTTATAATGGGACACATTAAGCCTAATATCTCACTTAATATTGAGATTAGAGACTAGGAATCAATTGTGGACATATAGGAAATGATATACATGTATGCTGAATATTCTCGTGACCTTGAATTTGACCTCTGACCTCAGTTTCAAGGTCAGAGAACAAATTGGCTAATATCTCGCTTATTATCGACTTTACAGCTTAGGAATCAATTGTGGACATATAGGAAATGATATCAGCTGACTAATTTGATGACCTTGAATTTGACCTTTGACCTCATTTTCAAGGTCACAGGGCAAAATGGCTCTCATAATCTTGCTTCTTATCGACTTTGCAGCTTAGGAATCAATTGTGAACATACAGGAAATTATATACATATTGCAGATTTTTCTCGTGATCTTGGATTTGACCTCTGACCTAAATTTCAAGGTCACGGGACAAAATGACTAATATCTCACTTATTATCAACTTTACAGCTTAGGAATCAATTGTGAACATATAGAAAATGATATATGCTGAATATTGCCATGACGTTGAATTCGACCTTTGACCTTATTTTCAAGGTCAAAAGGCAAAATGGCTAATATCTTGTGTGACAATGAGTGTTGGTGTTGCCACCTAGTAGTTTTGAATGTGTATGAACGTGTGTGCGTGCTGCCACCTGTAGAATGAATGTCTGCGTCTGGTCTCACTATTACTTAGTTACTGTTTGTTTATTGTTGATCACATGACTATGGGATATTTTGGCGGGAGTTTTACTTTGTTCACTTGCACTTTGAAAGTCAGAGAGGAAACATCTGATCGATTTTCCTGATTACCTTATATGTTGCACTGTGCCATCATTTTACGAACCATCAACGATCATTACATCATTGATCATTACTTCATTCATCTTTATCAGGTCAGTTCATTCTCATGCTCATAATTTATTTTAATGCTATTCATTATCATATTTTACTCGTAGAAGGTTAGGTGAATTAGATCTCATTTATATGTATAGTGGTTGTTCGATTATCAACCATTCTGCATTATTTCATTGCAGTCTGTATTATACACGAATAAACCCTGGAACCGAAACAAGCAAGTGTTTGTTATTCAACAACACCACCGCTATTACAACTAGCTTAATAGCTTGGGACCCAATTGTGGACATATGGAAAATGATATACACTGAATATTTTGATGATCTTGAATTTGACTTTGACCTTTATTTCAAGGTCAGAGCACAAAATGGCTAATGTCTTGCTTATCATCGATTTTACAGCTTAGGAATCAATTGCGAACACAATGGAAATGGAAGATGCTGAATATTTTAATGACCTTGAACTTCACCTTTGACCTCACTTTCAAGGTCGAATCATAAATTGCTAAATATCTCACTTATCATCGACTTAACAGCTTAGGAATCAATTATGGATGTACTAGAAATGATATATGTTGAATATTCTCGTGATCTTGAATTGACCAATGACGTTACTTTCAAAGTCATGGGACAAAAGGCTAATATCTAAAATATATATTGTCCGGTAACCTTTCTTAGCCCTTGAGCTAATTTTTGTCTTTGGCGGCCATTTTCTCAAAATCTATTCAGTCAATTTTCCTCAAAATCATGCATAACATTCTCTGTATGTATCTATGTGTATAAGTTTTGTTGCCTTTGAATTGACGGTCTGTGAATATGTCATTCCCCAAAAAAAACCTTTCAAGATGTAACTTGATTTCCTATTATAGTCCATACAGAAAAAGTGTTTCCATACAACATTTACGAACATGTTTTGACAATAGAGTTTAAGATCAGTGTAACAATTTATATTTTGGGTAATCAATACTCTGTGCAATTCTCATGACCTGCCGGTAAGTTACAGCACCATTGGTGCTATGTTTGGATGATTCCCATGCATAGTTTGTGAATATATCTAATATACATCAAACGTATTTTTTTCCGCATTTACAGATTAAGCAAAGATGGCGTGTTTGAAGCTGGAGGTTGAATCGGGCAAAGAACAAGAGTTTGATTTGAAACCAACTGTGACTTGTAAAACAGAGGAAGAAGACACAAGATATTTGTCAATGCAAGTGGATATCGACCCCATACATTGTGTTAAAACTGAGGGCTACATGTATGCTGATGTTATAACCATAGCACCTCTGAATGATCTGCATGTGAAAGAGGAACCAATCAATACAGAATGCAAAGATGTCGTCAGTGGTCGATCTCCTGAACTGACAACGTCTTGTCATTTGGACTCTGTTCATGATATGGGCACTCAGCCAGTAGAGCCGATCCAGACAACAGCTTGCGTAGATCAGGGACCACCCATCAGCAGGTAAATGATTTAAATTTATATGAGAAATTAGTAATGTGATTAGTGACATGAATTTACTAATCAATGAACATTTTGAGATACATGTCTATAAATATAAACAGAGGATTCAGCTTTAGAGTCTGCATGTAATAAACACAGTCTTCTATTGTATGCTAATTATGATGACACACTCAAGGTGGTCTAAGACTTTTGGACCCCACTGTATATATACATTTGCATTTTCAACAGTTTATCCACCGAAGCAGAACTTGTAGAGGAAACATCCAATTCACAGTCAACTGATCAGCATCAAAGATCTGTGTCCGGTGCCCGGAGTGTTTCATGCAGTGAGAACAACCTTCCGAGTCACAGCAAACATCATACAGAAGTGACACAAAGAAGCAACAGACCTCACCAATGTCAAATTTGTGGTAAAGTTTTTGTAAAATCTAGTTTAAAACGACACTTGTTGACACATTCTGGTGAGAAACCCTACAAATGTCAAGTTTGTGGTAAAGTTTATAGATGCTCTGGTGGTTTAAGCCAGCACATGTTAACACATACAGGTGAGAGACCTCACAAATGTCCAGATTGTGGTAAAGGTTTCAAAAGTTCCAACCATTTAAAGGAACATTTGTCAACACATACAGGGGAGAAACCTCACAAATGTCAAATTTGTGGTAAAGCATACAGATTCTCTGGCACCTTAAGACAACATTCGTTTACACACACAAGTAAGAAACCTCACAGTTGTGACATTTGTGGAAAAGGATTCATTATGCCTCATATTTTGAGACGACATAAATTGTCACATACTGTTGACAAACTTCATACAAGTAATAGCCCTCACAGATGTCGAGTATGTGGTAAAGGGTTTACACAGTCTTCTAGTCTGAAACAACATTCGTTCACACATACGGGTGAGAAACCGCACAAGTGTCTTATTTGTGGTAAAGGGTTTACTCTATCCCATAACCTCAGGGCACATTTCTCAACACACACAGATGATAAACCTCACAAATGTCAAACTTGTGGTAAAGCCTTCGCACTACCTGGTAAATTAAGGCAACATTTGTTAACACATACAGGTGAGAAATCTCACAAATGTCAAACTTGTGGTAAAGCCTTCGCACTACCTGGTTATTTAAGGCAACATTTGTTAACACATACAGGTGAGAAATCTCACAAATGTCAAATTTGTGGGAAAGGGTTTACACGGTTCCATAATCTAAGGCAACATTTGTTAACACATACAGGAGAAAAACTACTCCAGTGTGAATTTTGTGGTAAAGTCTTTGCACACTCCAGTACTTTAAAGCAACACTTGGCAAGACATACAGTTGGTGGTAAAGACTTAACATTTGGTGAATTAAACCAACATTTGTTGAAAGCTAAAAGTCAGACACCTCACAAGTGTAAAATTTGTGGTAAAGAGTTTATGCAGTCTCGGGGACTGAAGCAACATTCGTTAATACATTCAAATGAGAAACCACACAAATGTCAAATATGTGGTAAAGGGTTTACACTGTCTTGTAATCTGAAGAAACATTCATTAATACATACAAATGAGAAACTACACAAATGTCAAATATGTGGTAAAGGGTTTACACAGTCTTCTGGTCTGAAAAAACATTTGTTAACACATACAAATGAGAAACCACACAAATGTCAGATATGTGGTAAAAGATTTACATGGTCTTCTGGTCTGAAAAACCATTTGTTAGCACATACGAGTGAGAAACCACACAAATGTCAGATATGTGGTAAAAGGTTTACATGGTCTTCTAGTCTGAAAAACCATTTGTTAACACATACGAGTGAGAAACCACACAAATGCCAAATTTGTGGTAAAGCCTTTGCTCTCTCTTGGTATTTAAAGGAACATTTCTTAACACACAGCAAGGAGAGACCTCACAAATGTCGAATTTGTAGTAAAAGTTTCATAAAACCTCATCTCTTGAGAAGACATACACTATTGCACAGTGTTGACAAACCACAAACAGGCGAGGGACCTCACAAATGTCAAATTTGTGGCAAAGGGTTTACCCTGTCTTCTAGTCTGCAGGATCATTCATTAACACATACTGGTGAGAAACCGTATGAGTGTCAAATTTGTGGTAAACCCTTCACATGCTCTAGTAATTTAAGCCAACATTCATTAATACATGCAGTTAAGCGTTATACGTGTCATATTTGTGGTAGAGGGTTTACACGGTCACACCATTTGAAGGAACATTTGCTAACACATACAGGAGAAAAACCTCACAAATGCCAAATTTGTGGTAAAACATTTGCAGTCTCTCGTAGCTTACGCCGACATATGTTATCACATACAGGAGAGAAACCACTCAAATGTGAATTTTGTGGTAAAGCCTTCGCACAACCCAGTACTTTAAAACAACACTTGGCAACACATGCAGTTGGTGGTGAAGACTTCACATTTCTTGGTGAATTAAACCAACATTTGTTGAAAGCTAAAGGTCAGACACTTCACAAGTGTCAAATTTGTGGTAAAGAGTTTACGCAGTCTTCGGGACTGAAGCGACATTCGTTAATACATACAAGTGAGAAACCACACAAATGTCAAACATGTGGTAAAGCCTTTGCTCTCTCTTGGTATTTAAAGGAACATTTCTTAACACACAGCAAGGAGAGACCTCACAAATGTCGAATTTGTAGTAAAAGTTTCATAAAACCTCATCTCTTGAGACGACATACACTATTGCACAGTGTTGACAAACCACAAACAGGCGAGGGACCTTACAAATGTCAAATTTGTGGTAAAGGGTTTACACTGTCTTCTTATTTAAAAAAACACTCGTCAAAACATACAGCTGAGAAATCACACAAATGTCAAATATGTGGTAAAGGGTTTACACTGTCTTCTAGTCTGCAGGATCATTCGCTAACACATACGGGTGAGAAACCGCATGAGTGTCAAATTTGTGGTAAACCCTTCACATACTCTCGTTATTTAAGGCAACATTCGTTAATACATACAGGGAAGCGTTGCAAGTGTCACGTTTGTGGTAGAGGGTTCACACTGTCACATCATTTGAAGGGACATTTGTCAACACATACAGGAGAAAAACCTCACAAATGCCAAACCTGTGGTAAAGCATTTGCGGTCTCTTGTAGTTTACGCCGACATATGTTCACACATACAAGAGAGAAACCACTCAAATGTGAATTTTGTGGTAAAGCCTTCGCACAACCCAGTACTTTAACGCAACACTTGGCAACACATGCAGACAGTGGTAAAGACTTCACATTTCCTGGTAATTCAAACCAACATTTGTTGAAAGCTAAAGGTCAGACACCTCACAAGTGTCAAATTTGTGGTAAAGAGTTCACTCAGTCTTCTGGTCTGAAAAAACATTCATTAACACATACAAGTGAGAAACCACACAAATGCCAAATTTGTGGTAAAGCTTTCACATTCTCTTATTATTTAAAGGATCATTGCTTAACACACGGAGGGGAGAGACCTCACAAATGTGGAATTTGTGGTAAAGGTTTCATAAAACCTTATCTCTTGCGACGACATGCACTATTACACAGCGTTAACAAACCACAAACAGGTGAGAGACCTTACAAATGTCAAATTTGTGGTGAAGGGTTTACACTGTCTTCTAGTCTGGAAAGACACTCATCAAAACATACAGCTGAGAAACCACACAAATGTCAAATTTGTGGTAAAGGATTCACAAAACTTTATCTCTTGAGACGACATACACTATTGCATAGCGTTAACAAACCACAAACAGGCGAAGGACCTTACAAATGTCAATTATGTGGTAAAGGGTTTGCACTGTCTTCTTATTTGAAAAAACACTCGTCAAGACATACAGCTGAGAAATCACACAAATGTCAAATTTGTGGCAAAGGGTTTACACTGTCTTCTAGTCTGAAAAGACACTCATCAAAACATACAACTGAGAAATCACACAAATGTCAAATATGTTGTAAAGAGTTTACACTGTCTTCTAGTCTGCAGGATCATTTGCTAACACATACGGGTGAGAAACCGTATGAGTGTCAAGTTTGTGGTAAACCCTTCACATACTCTCGTAATTTAAGGCAACATTCGTTAATACATACAGGGAAGCGTTATGAGTGTCACGTTTGTGGTAGAAGGTTCACATTGTCACATCATTTGAAGGGACATTTGTCAACACATACAGGAGAAAAACCTCACAAATGCCAAACCTGTGGTAAAGCATTTGCAGTCTCTCGTAGTTTACGCCGACATATGTTGACACATACAAGAGAGAAACCACTCAAATGTGAATTTTGTGGTGAAGCCTTCGCACAACCCAGTACTTTAACGCAACACTTGGCAACACATGCAGACAGTGGTAAAGACTTCACATTTCCTGGTAATTCAAACCAACATTTGTTGAAAGCTAAAGGTCAGACACCTCACAAGTGTCAAATTTGTGGTAAAGAGTTTACTCAGTCTTCTGGTCTGAAAAAACATTCATTAACACATTCAAGTGAAAAACCACACAAATGCCAAATTTGTGGTAAAGCCTTCACATTCTCTTATTATTTAAAGGATCATTTCTTAACACACAAAGGGGAGAGACCTCACAAATGTGAAATTTGTGGTAAAGGTTTCATAAAACCTTATCTCTTGAGACGACATGCACTATTACACAATGTTGACAAACCACAAACAGGCGAGGAACCTTACAATTGTTAATTGACACTCATCAAAACATACAACTGAGAAATCACACAAATGTCAAATATGTGGTAAAGGTTTTGCACTGTCTTCAAGTCTGCAGGATCATTCGTTAACACATACGGGTGAGAAACCGTATGAGTGTCAAATTTGTGGTAAACCCTTCACATACTCTCGTAATTTAAGACAACATTCGTTAATACATACAGGGAAGCGTTATGAGTGTCACGTTTGTGGTAGAGGGTTCACACGGTCGAATCATTTGAAGGAACATTTGCCAACACATACAGGAGAAAAACCTCACAAATGCCGAATTTGTGGTAAAACATTCCCAGTCTCTCGTAGTTTAGGCCGACATATGTCAAGACATACTGGAGATAAAGATAATTTGAAAAATTCGTAGCAAAGGTACGACACGTTCATATCATCTAAAACAACAATGTTAACACATAACCAGTCAGAGACCTCACACATTTCAAATCAGTGGTAAATCTTACAGAGTCTCTGTTAGTTCCGGTAACACATATATCAAAAGACATCAAATTGTGCACATGTACACTAATTGATTCAAACAGTGATTGAGGGATCAGAAAGTCTGAAAATCTGCATGTGTCTGCAAAATTAGACGAGCCAAAGTCGTTTAACAATGCTCAAACATCACAAGATCTCATTCAAACTTTTACACAATCTGGATATAGATTCTATGTTGATCATGTTAACACATATACGATACAATCCGTCAGCTTTCGATAAATGATGGAAATAAAGTTATGTGTATAACGAGCCAGTAACATGTATTTGTGGAATCTGCAGCTTGTGCCATGGTCTGCAGCACACAAAGCTCTGTAATCAAATGTTGCAGTAACTGTACTGTCATTGGCCGGGTTCCGCTTGTTGAAATCATCATTGTATTAGAGAGTGGTGACATTCTATAGCTTTAAGCATACTCATCCTTGTATAATATAACATTGCTTTGGACAAATAGCTGTAATCTGATTACAGTCTTTCCTTTTTCTGGTGAAAATATTTTACTGTTTGATTTTGTTAATGTAAATTTGTGGACTCATCATTGAAGGACAACTTGCAAAATGATTCCACGTGTAGTATAACATTTTCTGGATAATCTTTCTTTATGTTTGCTGTGCTAGTGTTTTCTGATGGATACTATGATTCAATAAAAATGCAAATGGCAATTACATGTATGTATTTTGTTTGGATATTTGCATACACATTTTAGATCATATGTAACTGTCTGCCAACTCTGAGGGCATCATTGTCAAGTAATATTCATGCAACGTTTTGGGGTCGGCTCTTAAATTCTGGCCTTAACGCCTGGTTAGTGTGCTGGTTTAGACGGTTCAGTCGTCACTTTACGTGCAGGCTCAGTATGCCCCAGAGTCGCCATGAAATCCCCTGGAATACCACTGATCAACCTGGATTATCATCCATGCCTAACCCTGCCTCTGGTCTAATGATGTCAGATTGGGGCTTGAGGAGCCTTGAGGATCCTTGTCAACTGGATCTGTGGTCATATTGAATATATAATACGTTGCACATTGTAACAACGTTGTATCAATTTTGATTTGACGTGATATAACAACGTTGAAACAACGTTTTGAGGACGTTGTTAATCTATGGACCTGGACCGTTCTGTAAGGCGCTTTACCATGATGGTATTGGTTTATTTCTTGGCAATAATGGCAAAAAAATAGCAATGTAACTTATGTCTAATAACCATGTTGGATTATACGAAACTAAATATATTCCAGAAAATTTACAAGCAGGGAAACATGGTGGATTTGACTGATAAATTTGAATAAAACAAACCTCCATATGATCTTACAAGCCTGGGTTTGGGACACTAATATAGAACGTCCCCAATCTTACAGTCTACTAAAATCAAGGTCTATAGAAATACGAGAAATGTTTCTTATGCGTTCAATGATTTTGTCTACTTCTAAAACCAGCAAATTTTATAAGTATTTGTTATGTCAACAGTTGAGCGGGCGGGATTGTAGTTGTCCCAACAGTATTGTCTCCAGAGCCTTCCTCTCCTTCACGAGGAATAACATTTCATAACATTTCAAGTTTATATGTGATCAATCATATGCCATACATGTCAAACGAAATCTCAAAGCCTTCCGGGAGAATGGTGTTGCAGATAGCCTGTCATTACTTGCCGGAATCTACGATTTCGGCAAGTATGTTGGTCTGTTTGTGGGTTTGTCAGTTTGTCGGTTTGTCGGTTTGTTACTTGACGAAATCAAAGATTTTGTCAAGTATGTTGATCGGTTCCGTTTGTTTGTTTGTATGTTTGTTTGTTTGTTTGTTCGCCCTCTACAGGCCACAGTTCTCATTGGAAATTCATGAAATCTGGTAGAAAGTTTCTAGGCTGAAAAAGAAAGGTCGCTAGTTCTTTGTTAAGCTCAAGGTCAAATAACAAGGTCAAGGTCATGCAAAAAGTCGAAAACACATAAGTGCTCATAACTCCAGTTCTAATCGTCGTAGAGACTTCAAATCAAGTGCATATTGTAGATATATTCGAGTTCTATCTTCCGTGACCTTGACCTTGACCTTTGACCTTGACCTTGAGAAGTTCGCCCGAGGTCGAAGTCAAGGTCAAAATACGAAGGTCGGCGCAGTATATCGAGTAGTATATCGTTGGAAAGGTCTTGAGCCCCTGATTCCAGTGATATCTCACTTTTGGTGCTGCGACGTAAACTGACGTCACAATGACGTATTAAACGTCAATAATCCGAAATTTCAAAGGGTCATAACATCGTCAATAGTGTATGGAATCCCTTGAAATTTGATATGCATTTTGACAGCATTGACCTCTACGAACTCAAGTACAAAAGTCAAAGGTCAAGGTCAAGGTCATCGAAATCCCAGAAAAACACGTTTTCTGTAATAGCATCCGTTTGAATCATCGTGGGCTCATGAAATGTAAACCATGTCATTTAGACGGGGTATGGCAATCAGATAAATATGTCAATTTCATGATTGACCTCGAACTTTGTCTATAATCTGACAAAACTTAATCAGAATCCTATGAGTTTTTTGGATTTTACAGATATTTTTTATGTTTTCATGGCTCCAATTTTCACACATTTACTGAACATTAATTTTAAAGAATTTCCTTGCAGTCAGTTGCAGTGTTATTTCTAGTTTATGGTCCACTTTTCACATTTGGAATAACTTGAAAACTCGCCGAGATATCAAAGTAGAAAGAGCTGTGGGGTGAAAAATGATTCTCAATCCGTTCAGATGCTAATAAGCTGTAGAAACGATTACCTCCTGTGGACATGTCCTCTTCTGAATATACACACTCGGTTGCATAGTAGTGCAGTATATCATATATGTATCCATGTGCACATTTCAAACAACAGTTCTTTTGTTTTTTGACTCAGAGGTGTCCAACTGGTATGATAAAGTCTAAAACTCATGTCTAAATACAGTCTGGGTCAAGCAACAGGCCACTTTATATCAGAAATTTTGGGGATGACGAACAGGGTTTTGTGAGCACCGGGTTTGTGAGCATTGTGAGCACTGTTACAGGTTTATAGTACATGTAGTGCATTGCCTAAGGCCCAATAGCTTGTATATATGCACCAGATATTATTACTTGACGAAATCAAAGATTTTGTCAAGTATGTTGATCGGTTCCGTTTGTTACTTGACGAAATCAAAGATTTTGTCAAGTATGTTGATCGGTTCCGTTTGTTTGTTACTTGACGAAATAAAATTTCGTCAAGTATGTTGGTCAGTACGGTTTTTTACTTGACGAAATAAAATTTCGTCAAGTATGTTGGTCAGTACGGTTTTTTTGTTTTTTTGTTTTTTTGTTTGTTTGTTTGTTCGCTCTATAACTCGAAAACCGTTGGTCCTAGAGCAAAAAGGAGCTCAATTTCGACCCAAAGGGTAATATTAATCTATTCTATAATATTATATATCAAATTAAAGTCATTGGACACAGGTGGTGTCAAATTACACAAAACCGGAAGTAGAATTATTTGGAATCTCCAGGCCACTAGAAACGCATAGGAATTGGTTTGACACTTCTAGACCCAATATTAAGTGCGCTATGGCCAAATCCCCTATTATCGCCCATGTAAAGCTGTTTTTCAGTATATCTCAAAAACTATTGGTCCTAGAGCAAAAAGGAGCTTAATTTCGACCCAAAGGGTAATATTAATCTATTATATACTTTAAAATATCCAATTAAAGTCATTCTTAATGGTGGTGGTGTCAAATTACTCAAAACCGGAAGTAGAATTATTTGGAATCTCCAGGCCACCAGAAAGGCATAGGAAGTGGTTTGACACTTCTAGACCCAATATTAAGTGCGCTATGGCCAAATCCCCTATTATCGCCCATGTAAAGCTGTTTTTTAGTATATCTCAAAAACTATTGGTCCTAGAGCAAAAAGGAGCTTAATTTCGACCCAAAGGGTAATATTAATCTATTATATACTATAAAATATCCAATTAAAGTTATTCTTAATGGTGGTGGTGTCAAATTACTCAAAACCGGAAGTAGAATTATTTGGAATCTCCAGGCCACCAGAAAGGCATAGGAAGTGGTTTGACACTTCTAGACCCAATATTAAGTGCGCTATGGCCAAATCCCCTATTATCGCCCATGTAAAGCTGTTTTTTAGTATATCTCAAAAACTATTGGTCCTAGAGCAAAAAGGAGCTTAATTTCGACCCAAAGGGTAATATTATTCTATTATATACTATAAAATATCCAATTAAAGTTATTCTCAATGGTGGTGGTGTCAAATTACTCAAAACCGGAAGTAGAATTATTTGGAATCTCCAGGCCACCAGAAAGGCATAGGAAGTGGTTTGACACTTCTAGACCCAATATTAAGTGCGCTATGGCCAAATCCCCTATTATCGCCCATGTAAAGCTGTTTTTCAGTATATCTCAAAAACTATTGGTCCTAGAGCAAAAAGGAGCTTAATTTCGACCCAAAGGGTAATATTAATCTATTATATACTATAAAATATCCAATTAAAGTCATTCTTAATGGTGGTGGTGTCAAATTACTCAAAACCGGAAGTAGAATTATTTGGAATCTCCAGGCCACCAGAAAGGCATAGGAAGTGGTTTGACATTTCTAGACCCAATATTAAGTGCGCTATGGCCAAATCCCCTATTATCGCCCATGTAAAGCTGTTTTTTAGTATATCTCAAAAACTATTGGTCCTAGAGCAAAAAGGAGCTTAATTTCGACCCAAAGGGTAATATTAATCTATTATATACTATAAAATATCCAATTAAAGTTATTCTTAATGGTGGTGGTGTCAAATTACTCAAAACCAGAAGTAGAATTATTTGGAATCTCCAGGTCACCAGAAAGGCATAGGAAGTGGTTTGACACTTCTAGACCCAATATTAAGTGCGCTATGGCCAAATCCCCTATTATCGCCCATGTAAAGCTGTTTTTAGTATATCTCAAAAACTATTGGTCCTAGAGCAAAAAGGAGCTTAATTTCGACCCAAAGGGTAATATTAATCTATTATATACTATAAAATATCCAATTAAAGTTATTCTTAATGGTGGTGGTGTCAAATTACTCAAAACCGGAAGTAGAATTATTTGGAATCTCCAGGCCACCAGAAAGGCATAGGAAGTGGTTTGACACTTCTAGACCCAATATTAAGTGCGCTATGGCCAAATCCCCTATTATCGCCCATGTAAAGCTGTTTTTTAGTATATCTCAAAAACTATTGGTCCTAGAGCAAAAAGGAGCTTAATTTCGGGTCGAAGGGTAATAGTAATCTATTATATAATATTATGCATCCAATTAAAGTCATTCTTAATGGTGGTGGTGTCAAATTACTCAAAACCGGAAGTAGAATTATTCGGAATCTCCAGGCCACCAGAAACACATAGGAAGTGGTTTGACACTTCTAGACCCAATATTAAGTGCGCTATGGCCAAAACCCCTGTTATCGCCCATGTAGAGCTGTTTTGTGTTATATCTCAAAAACTATTGATCCCAGAGCAGAAAGGAGCTTAATTTAGACAGTTTAATACATCTAATCAAAGTCATTGCTAATGATAGGGGTGTCAAATTACACCAAACAGGAAGAAGAATTATTTGAAATTTCCAGGTCACCAGAAACACATAGGAAGTGGTCTGAGACCCAATATCAAGTGTGCTACGGCCAAATCCCCCATTATCGCCAATGTAAGGCTGTTTTGTGGTATATCTCAAAAACTATTGGTCTTAGAGCAAAAAGAAAGATAATTTCGATCCTTAAGGTATTATTATTAATCTATTATACAGTGTTTCGTCAAGCGTGGACCTATGGCCCATTTTTACTTGACGAAATAAAATTTCGTCAAGTATGTTGGTCAGTACGGTTTTTTTGTTTTTTTGTTTTTTTGTTTGTTTGTTTGTTCGCTCTATAACTCGAAAACCGTTGGTCCTAGAGCAAAAAGGAGCTCAATTTCGACCCAAAGGGTAATATTAATCTATTCTATAATATTATATATCAAATTAAAGTCATTGGACACAGGTGGTGTCAAATTACACAAAACCGGAAGTAGAATTATTTGGAATCTCCAGGCCACCAGAAACGCATAGGAATTGGTTTGACACTTCTAGACCCAATATTAAGTGCGCTATGGCCAAATCCCCTATTATCGCCCATGTAAAGCTGTTTTTCAGTATATCTCAAAAACTATTGGTCCTAGAGCAAAAAGGAGCTTAATTTCGACCCAAAGGGTAATATTAATCTATTATATACTTTAAAATATCCAATTAAAGTCATTCTTAATGGTGGTGGTGTCAAATTACTCAAAACCGGAAGTAGAATTATTTGGAATCTCCATGCCACCAGAAAGGCATAGGAAGTGGTTTGACACTTCTAGACCCAATATTAAGTGCGCTATAGCCAAATCCCCTATTATCGCCCATGTAAAGCTGTTTTTTAGTATATCTAAAAAACTATTGGTCCTAGAGCAAAAAGGAGCTTAATTTCGACCCGAAGGGTAATATTAATCTATTATATACTATAAAATATCCAATTAAAGTTATTCTTAATGGTGGTGGTGTCAAATTACTCAAAACCGGAAGTAGAATTATTTGGAATCTCCAGGCCACCAGAAAGGCATAGGAAGTGGTTTGACACTTCTAGACCCAATATTAAGTGCGCTATGGCCAAATCCCCTATTATCGCCCATGTAAAGCTGTTTTTTAGTATATCTCAAAAACTATTGGTCCTAGAGCAAAAAGGAGCTTAATTTCGACCCGAAGGGTAATATTATTCTATTATATACTATAAAATATCCAATTAAAGTTATTCTTAATGGTGGTGGTGTCAAATTACTCAAAACCGGAAGTAGAATTATTTGGAATCTCCAGGCCACCAGAAAGGCATAGGAAGTGGTTTGACACTTCTAGACCCAATATTAAGTGCGCTATGGCCAAATCCCCTATTATCGCCCATGTAAAGCTGTTTTTCAGTATATCTCAAAAACTATCGGTCCTAGAGCAAAAAGGAGCTTAATTTCGACCCAAAGGGTAATATTAATCTATTATATACTATAAAATATCCAATTAAAGTCATTCTTAATGGTGGTGGTGTCAAATTACTCAAAACCGGAAGTAGAATTATTTGGAATCTCCAGGCCACCAGAAAGGCATAGGAAGTGGTTTGACATTTCTAGACCCAATATTAAGTGCGCTATGGCCAAATCCCCTATTATCGCCCATGTAAAGCTGTTTTTTAGTATATCTCAAAAACTATTGGTCCTAGAGCAAAAAGGAGCTTAATTTCGACCCGAAGGGTAATATTAATCTATTATATACTATAAAATATCCAATTAAAGTTATTCTTAATGGTGGTGGTGTCAAATTACTCAAAACCAGAAGTAGAATTATTTGGAATCTCCAGGTCACCAGAAAGGCATAGGAAGTGGTTTGACACTTCTAGACCCAATATTAAGTGCGCTATGGCCAAATCCCCTATTATCGCCCATGTAAAGCTGTTTTTAGTATATCTCAAAAACTATTGGTCCTAGAGCAAAAAGGAGCTTAATTTCGACCCAAAGGGTAATATTAATCTATTATATACTATAAAATATCCAATTAAAGTTATTCTTAATGGTGGTGGTGTCAAATTACTCAAAACCGGAAGTAGAATTATTTGGAATCTCCAGGCCACCAGAAAGGCATAGGAAGTGGTTTGACACTTCTAGACCCAATATTAAGTGCGCTATGGCCAAATCCCCTATTATCGCCCATGTAAAGCTGTTTTTTAGTATATCTCAAAAACTATTGGTCCTAGAGCAAAAAGGAGCTTAATTTCGGGTCGAAGGGTAATAGTAATCTATTATATAATATTATGCATCCAATTAAAGTCATTCTTAATGGTGGTGGTGTCAAATTACTCAAAACCGGAAGTAGAATTATTCGGAATCTCCAGGCCACCAGAAACACATAGGAAGTGGTTTGACACTTCTAGACCCAATATTAAGTGCGCTATGGCCAAAACCCCTGTTATCGCCCATGTAGAGCTGTTTTGTGTTATATCTCAAAAACTATTGATCCCAGAGCAGAAAGGAGCTTAATTTAGACAGTTTAATACATCTAATCAAAGTCATTGCTAATGATAGGGGTGTCAAATTACACCAAACAGGAAGAAGAATTATTTGAAATTTCCAGGTCACCAGAAACACATAGGAAGTGGTCTGAGACCCAATATCAAGTGTGCTACGGCCAAATCCCCCATTATCGCCAATGTAAGGCTGTTTTGTGGTATATCTCAAAAACTATTGGTCTTAGAGCAAAAAGAAAGATAATTTCGATCCTTAAGGTATTATTATTAATCTATTATACAGTGTTTCGTCAAGCGTGGACCTATGGCCCATTTTTTGTTTTTTTGTTACTTGACGAAATAAAATTTCGTCAAGTATGTTGGTCAGTACGGTTTTTTACTTGACGAAATAAAATTTCGTCAAGTATGTTGGTCAGTACGGTTTTTTTGTTTTTTTGTTTTTTTGTTTGTTTGTTTGTTCGCTCTATAACTCGAAAACCGTTGGTCCTAGAGCAAAAAGGAGCTCAATTTCGACCCAAAGGGTAATATTAATCTATTCTATAATATTATATATCAAATTAAAGTCATTGGACACAGGTGGTGTCAAATTACACAAAACCGGAAGTAGAATTATTTGGAACCTCCAGGCCACTAGAAACGCATAGGAATTGGTTTGACACTTCTAGACCCAATATTAAGTGCGCTATGGCCAAATCCCCTATTATCGCCCATGTAAAGCTGTTTTTCAGTATATCTCAAAAACTATTGGTCCTAGAGCAAAAAGGAGCTTAATTTCGACCCAAAGGGTAATATTAATCTATTATATACTTTAAAATATCCAATTAAAGTCATTCTTAATGGTGGTGGTGTCAAATTACTCAAAACCGGAAGTAGAATTATTTGGAATCTCCAGGCCACCAGAAAGGCATAGGAAGTGGTTTGACACTTCTAGACCCAATATTAAGTGCGCTATGGCCAAATCCCCTATTATCGCCCATGTAAAGCTGTTTTTTAGTATATCTCAAAAACTATTGGTCCTAGAGCAAAAAGGAGCTTAATTTCGACCCAAAGGGTAATATTAATCTATTATATACTATAAAATATCCAATTAAAGTTATTCTTAATGGTGGTGGTGTCAAATTACTCAAAACCGGAAGTAGAATTATTTGGAATCTCCAGGCCACCAGAAAGGCATAGGAAGTGGTTTGACACTTCTAGACCCAATATTAAGTGCGCTATGGCCAAATCCCCTATTATCGCCCATGTAAAGCTGTTTTTTAGTATATCTCAAAAACTATTGGTCCTAGAGCAAAAAGGAGCTTAATTTCGACCCAAAGGGTAATATTATTCTATTATATACTATAAAATATCCAATTAAAGTTATTCTTAATGGTGGTGGTGTCAAATTACTCAAAACCGGAAGTAGAATTATTTGGAATCTCCAGGCCACCAGAAAGGCATAGGAAGTGGTTTGACACTTCTAGACCCAATATTAAGTGCGCTATGGCCAAATCCCCTATTATCGCCCATGTAAAGCTGTTTTTCAGTATATCTCAAAAACTATTGGTCCTAGAGCAAAAAGGAGCTTAATTTCGACCCAAAGGGTAATATTAATCTATTATATACTATAAAATATCCAATTAAAGTCATTCTTAATGGTGGTGGTGTCAAATTACTCAAAACCGGAAGTAGAATTATTTGGAATCTCCAGGCCACCAGAAAGGCATAGGAAGTGGTTTGACATTTCTAGACCCAATATTAAGTGCGCTATGGCCAAATCCCCTATTATCGCCCATGTAAAGCTGTTTTTTAGTATATCTCAAAAACTATTGGTCCTAGAGCAAAAAGGAGCTTAATTTCGACCCAAAGGGTAATATTAATCTATTATATACTATAAAATATCCAATTAAAGTTATTCTTAATGGTGGTGGTGTCAAATTACTCAAAACCAGAAGTAGAATTATTTGGAATCTCCAGGTCACCAGAAAGGCATAGGAAGTGGTTTGACACTTCTAGACCCAATATTAAGTGCGCTATGGCCAAATCCCCTATTATCGCCCATGTAAAGCTGTTTTTAGTATATCTCAAAAACTATTGGTCCTAGAGCAAAAAGGAGCTTAATTTCGACCCAAAGGGTAATATTAATCTATTATATACTATAAAATATCCAATTAAAGTTATTCTTAATGGTGGTGGTGTCAAATTACTCAAAACCGGAAGTAGAATTATTTGGAATCTCCAGGCCACCAGAAAGGCATAGGAAGTGGTTTGACACTTCTAGACCCAATATTAAGTGCGCTATGGCCAAATCCCCTATTATCGCCCATGTAAAGCTGTTTTTTAGTATATCTCAAAAACTATTGGTCCTAGAGCAAAAAGGAGCTTAATTTCGGGTCGAAGGGTAATAGTAATCTATTATATAATATTATGCATCCAATTAAAGTCATTCTTAATGGTGGTGGTGTCAAATTACTCAAAACCGGAAGTAGAATTATTCGGAATCTCCAGGCCACCAGAAACACATAGGAAGTGGTTTGACACTTCTAGACCCAATATTAAGTGCGCTATGGCCAAAACCCCTGTTATCGCCCATGTAGAGCTGTTTTGTGTTATATCTCAAAAACTATTGATCCCAGAGCAGAAAGGAGCTTAATTTAGACAGTTTAATACATCTAATCAAAGTCATTGCTAATGATAGGGGTGTCAAATTACACCAAACAGGAAGAAGAATTATTTGAAATTTCCAGGTCACCAGAAACACATAGGAAGTGGTCTGAGACCCAATATCAAGTGTGCTACGGCCAAATCCCCCATTATCGCCAATGTAAGGCTGTTTTGTGGTATATCTCAAAAACTATTGGTCTTAGAGCAAAAAGAAAGATAATTTCGATCCTTAAGGTATTATTATTAATCTATTATACAGTGTTTCGTCAAGCGTGGACCTATGGCCCATTTTTTGTTTTTTTGTTTTTTTGTTTGTTTGTTTGTTCGCTCTATAACTCGAAAACCGTTGGTCCTAGAGCAAAAAGGAGCTCAATTTCGACCCAAAGGGTAATATTAATCTATTCTATAATATTATATATCAAATTAAAGTCATTGGACACAGGTGGTGTCAAATTACACAAAACCGGAAGTAGAATTATTTGGAATCTCCAGGCCACTAGAAACGCATAGGAATTGGTTTGACACTTCTAGACCCAATATTAAGTGCGCTATGGCCAAATCCCCTATTATCGCCCATGTAAAGCTGTTTTTCAGTATATCTCAAAAACTATTGGTCCTAGAGCAAAAAGGAGCTTAATTTCGACCCAAAGGGTAATATTAATCTATTATATACTTTAAAATATCCAATTAAAGTCATTCTTAATGGTGGTGGTGTCAAATTACTCAAAACCGGAAGTAGAATTATTTGGAATCTCCAGGCCACCAGAAAGGCATAGGAAGTGGTTTGACACTTCTAGACCCAATATTAAGTGCGCTATGGCCAAATCCCCTATTATCGCCCATGTAAAGCTGTTTTTTAGTATATCTCAAAAACTATTGGTCCTAGAGCAAAAAGGAGCTTAATTTCGACCCAAAGGGTAATATTAATCTATTATATACTATAAAATATCCAATTAAAGTTATTCTTAATGGTGGTGGTGTCAAATTACTCAAAACCGGAAGTAGAATTATTTGGAATCTCCAGGCCACCAGAAAGGCATAGGAAGTGGTTTGACACTTCTAGACCCAATATTAAGTGCGCTATGGCCAAATCCCCTATTATCGCCCATGTAAAGCTGTTTTTTAGTATATCTCAAAAACTATTGGTCCTAGAGCAAAAAGGAGCTTAATTTCGACCCAAAGGGTAATATTATTCTATTATATACTATAAAATATCCAATTAAAGTTATTCTTAATGGTGGTGGTGTCAAATTACTCAAAACCGGAAGTAGAATTATTTGGAATCTCCAGGCCACCAGAAAGGCATAGGAAGTGGTTTGACACTTCTAGACCCAATATTAAGTGCGCTATGGCCAAATCCCCTATTATCGCCCATGTAAAGCTGTTTTTCAGTATATCTCAAAAACTATTGGTCCTAGAGCAAAAAGGAGCTTAATTTCGACCCAAAGGGTAATATTAATCTATTATATACTATAAAATATCCAATTAAAGTCATTCTTAATGGTGGTGGTGTCAAATTACTCAAAACCGGAAGTAGAATTATTTGGAATCTCCAGGCCACCAGAAAGGCATAGGAAGTGGTTTGACATTTCTAGACCCAATATTAAGTGCGCTATGGCCAAATCCCCTATTATCGCCCATGTAAAGCTGTTTTTTAGTATATCTCAAAAACTATTGGTCCTAGAGCAAAAAGGAGCTTAATTTCGACCCAAAGGGTAATATTAATCTATTATATACTATAAAATATCCAATTAAAGTTATTCTTAATGGTGGTGGTGTCAAATTACTCAAAACCAGAAGTAGAATTATTTGGAATCTCCAGGTCACCAGAAAGGCATAGGAAGTGGTTTGACACTTCTAGACCCAATATTAAGTGCGCTATGGCCAAATCCCCTATTATCGCCCATGTAAAGCTGTTTTTAGTATATCTCAAAAACTATTGGTCCTAGAGCAAAAAGGAGCTTAATTTCGACCCAAAGGGTAATATTAATCTATTATATACTATAAAATATCCAATTAAAGTTATTCTTAATGGTGGTGGTGTCAAATTACTCAAAACCGGAAGTAGAATTATTTGGAATCTCCAGGCCACCAGAAAGGCATAGGAAGTGGTTTGACACTTCTAGACCCAATATTAAGTGCGCTACGGCCAAATCCCCTATTATCGCCCATGTAAAGCTGTTTTTTAGTATATCTCAAAAACTATTGGTCCTAGAGCAAAAAGGAGCTTAATTTCGGGTCGAAGGGTAATAGTAATCTATTATATAATATTATGCATCCAATTAAAGTCATTCTTAATGGTGGTGGTGTCAAATTACTCAAAACCGGAAGTAGAATTATTCGGAATCTCCAGGCCACCAGAAACACATAGGAAGTGGTTTGACACTTCTAGACCCAATATTAAGTGCGCTATGGCCAAAACCCCTGTTATCGCCCATGTAGAGCTGTTTTGTGTTATATCTCAAAAACTATTGATCCCAGAGCAGAAAGGAGCTTAATTTAGACAGTTTAATACATCTAATCAAAGTCATTGCTAATGATAGGGGTGTCAAATTACACCAAACAGGAAGAAGAATTATTTGAAATTTCCAGGTCACCAGAAACACATAGGAAGTGGTCTGAGACCCAATATCAAGTGTGCTACGGCCAAATCCCCCATTATCGCCAATGTAAGGCTGTTTTGTGGTATATCTCAAAAACTATTGGTCTTAGAGCAAAAAGAAAGATAATTTCGATCCTTAAGGTATTATTATTAATCTATTATACAGTGTTTCGTCAAGCGTGGACCTATGGCCCATTTTTTGTTTTTTTGTTTTTTTGTTTGTTTGTTTGTTCGCTCTATAACTCGAAAACCGTTGGTCCTAGAGCAAAAAGGAGCTCAATTTCGACCCAAAGGGTAATATTAATCTATTCTATAATATTATATATCAAATTAAAGTCATTGGACACAGGTGGTGTCAAATTACACAAAACCGGAAGTAGAATTATTTGGAATCTCCAGGCCACCAGAAACGCATAGGAATTGGTTTGACACTTCTAGACCCAATATTAAGTGCGCTATGGCCAAATCCCCTATTATCGCCCATGTAAAGCTGTTTTTCAGTATATCTCAAAAACTATTGGTCCTAGAGCAAAAAGGAGCTTAATTTCGACCCAAAGGGTAATATTAATCTATTATATACTTTAAAATATCCAATTAAAGTCATTCTTAATGGTGGTGGTGTCAAATTACTCAAAACCGGAAGTAGAATTATTTGGAATCTCCAGGCCACCAGAAAGGCATAGGAAGTGGTTTGACACTTCTAGACCCAATATTAAGTGCGCTATGGCCAAATCCCCTATTATCGCCCATGTAAAGCTGTTTTTTAGTATATCTCAAAAACTATTGGTCCTAGAGCAAAAAGGAGCTTAATTTCGACCCAAAGGGTAATATTAATCTATTATATACTATAAAATATCCAATTAAAGTTATTCTTAATGGTGGTGGTGTCAAATTACTCAAAACCGGAAGTAGAATTATTTGGAATCTCCAGGCCACCAGAAAGGCATAGGAAGTGGTTTGACACTTCTAGACCCAATATTAAGTGCGCTATGGCCAAATCCCCTATTATCGCCCATGTAAAGCTGTTTTTTAGTATATCTCAAAAACTATTGGTCCTAGAGCAAAAAGGAGCTTAATTTCGACCCAAAGGGTAATATTATTCTATTATATACTATAAAATATCCAATTAAAGTTATTCTTAATGGTGGTGGTGTCAAATTACTCAAAACCGGAAGTAGAATTATTTGGAATCTCCAGGCCACCAGAAAGGCATAGGAAGTGGTTTGACACTTCTAGACCCAATATTAAGTGCGCTATGGCCAAATCCCCTATTATCGCCCATGTAAAGCTGTTTTTCAGTATATCTCAAAAACTATCGGTCCTAGAGCAAAAAGGAGCTTAATTTCGACCCAAAGGGTAATATTAATCTATTATATACTATAAAATATCCAATTAAAGTCATTCTTAATGGTGGTGGTGTCAAATTACTCAAAACCGGAAGTAGAATTATTTGGAATCTCCAGGCCACCAGAAAGGCATAGGAAGTGGTTTGACATTTCTAGACCCAATATTAAGTGCGCTATGGCCAAATCCCCTATTATCGCCCATGTAAAGCTGTTTTTTAGTATATCTCAAAAACTATTGGTCCTAGAGCAAAAAGGAGCTTAATTTCGACCCGAAGGGTAATATTAATCTATTATATACTATAAAATATCCAATTAAAGTTATTCTTAATGGTGGTGGTGTCAAATTACTCAAAACCAGAAGTAGAATTATTTGGAATCTCCAGGTCACCAGAAAGGCATAGGAAGTGGTTTGACACTTCTAGACCCAATATTAAGTGCGCTATGGCCAAATCCCCTATTATCGCCCATGTAAAGCTGTTTTTAGTATATCTCAAAAACTATTGGTCCTAGAGCAAAAAGGAGCTTAATTTCGACCCAAAGGGTAATATTAATCTATTATATACTATAAAATATCCAATTAAAGTTATTCTTAATGGTGGTGGTGTCAAATTACTCAAAACCGGAAGTAGAATTATTTGGAATCTCCAGGCCACCAGAAAGGCATAGGAAGTGGTTTGACACTTCTAGACCCAATATTAAGTACGCTATGGCCAAATCCCCTATTATCGCCCATGTAAAGCTGTTTTTTAGTATATCTCAAAAACTATTGGTCCTAGAGCAAAAAGGAGCTTAATTTCGGGTCGAAGGGTAATAGTAATCTATTATATAATATTATGCATCCAATTAAAGTCATTCTTAATGGTGGTGGTGTCAAATTACTCAAAACCGGAAGTAGAATTATTCGGAATCTCCAGGCCACCAGAAACACATAGGAAGTGGTTTGACACTTCTAGACCCAATATTAAGTGCGCTATGGCCAAAACCCCTGTTATCGCCCATGTAGAGCTGTTTTGTGTTATATCTCAAAAACTATTGATCCCAGAGCAGAAAGGAGCTTAATTTAGACAGTTTAATACATCTAATCAAAGTCATTGCTAATGATAGGGGTGTCAAATTACACCAAACAGGAAGAAGAATTATTTGAAATTTCCAGGTCACCAGAAACACATAGGAAGTGGTCTGAGACCCAATATCAAGTGTGCTACGGCCAAATCCCCCATTATCGCCAATGTAAGGCTGTTTTGTGGTATATCTAAAAAACTATTGGTCTTAGAGCAAAAAGAAAGATAATTTCGATCCTTAAGGTATTATTATTAATCTATTATACAGTGTTTCGTCAAGCGTGGACCTATGGCCCATTTTTTGTATGTTTGTTTGTTTGTTTGTTCGCCCTCTACAGGCCACAGTTCTCATTGGAAATTCATGAAATCTGGTAGAAAGTTTCTAGGCTGAAAAAGAAAGGTCGCTAGTTCTTTGTTAAGCTCAAGGTCAAATAACAAGGTCAAGGTCATGCAAAAAGTCAAAAACACATAAGTGCTCATAACTCCAGTTCTAATCGTCGTAGAGACTTCAAATCAAGTGCATATTGTAGATATATTCGAGTTCTATCTTCCGTGACCTTGACCTTGACCTTTGACCTTGACCTTGAAAAGTTCGCCCGAGGTCGAAGTCAAGGTCAAAATACGAAGGTCGGCGCAGTATATCGAGTAGTATATCGTTGGAAAGGTCTTGAGCCCCTGATTCCAGTGATATCTCACTTTTGGTGCTGCGACGTAAACTGACGTCACAATGACGTATTAAACGTCAATAATCCGAAATTTCAAAGGGTCATAACATCGTCAATAGTGTATGGAATCCCTTGAAATTTGATATGCATTTTGACAGCATTGACCTCTACGAACTCAAGTACAAAAGTCAAAGGTCAAGGTCAAGGTCATCGAAATCCCAGAAAAACACGTTTTCTGTAATAGCATCCGTTTGAATCATCGTGGGCTCATGAAATGTAAACCATGTCATTTAGACGGGGTATGGCAATCAGATAAATATGTCAATTTCATGATTGACCTCGAACTTTGTCTATAATCTGACAAAACTTAATCAGAATCCTATGAGTTTTTTGGATTTTACAGATATTTTTTATGTTTTCATGGCTCCAATTTTCACACATTTACTGAACATTAATTTTAAAGAATTTCCTTGCAGTCAGTTGCAGTGTTATTTCTAGTTTATGGTCCACTTTTCACATTTGGAATAACTTGAAAACTCGCCGAGATATCAAAGTAGAAAGAGCTGTGGGGTGAAAAATGATTCTCAATCCGTTCAGATGCTAATAAGCTGTAGAAACGATTACCTCCTGTGGACATGTCCTCTTCTGAATATACACACTCGGTTGCATAGTAGTGCAGTATATCATATATGTATCCATGTGCACATTTCAAACAACAGTTCTTTTGTTTTTTGACTCAGAGGTGTCCAACTGGTATGATAAAGTCTAAAACTCATGTCTAAATACAGTCTGGGTCAAGCAACAGGCCACTTTATATCAGAAATTTTGGGGATGACGAACAGGGTTTTGTGAGCACCGGGTTTGTGAGCATTGTGAGCACTGTTACAGGTTTATAGTACATGTAGTGCATTGCCTAAGGCCCAATAGCGTGTATATATGCACCAGATATTATTACTTGACGAAATCAAAGATTTTGTCAAGTATGTTGATCGGTTCCGTTTGTTACTTGACGAAATCAAAGATTTTGTCAAGTATGTTGATCGGTTCCGTTTGTTTGTTACTTGGCGAAATCTTCGATTTTGCCAAGTATGTTGGTTGGTTTGGATGTATGTTTTTTACTTGGCGAAATAGAAATTTCGCCAAGTATGTTGGTCACTAGAGTTTGTCCGTCCGTCTGTTTGTTTGTTTGTTCGCATCGTACAGGCCACAGTTCTCGTGTGATCTAAACCAAACTTGCCACACATAACAGCCATATGCTAACTTAGATCAGCCCAACTTTTCAAGGTCGAAGGTCAAAGGTCAAGGTCACAGAAATAGTTAGAAACTCGTCTGCCATTTAAGCCAATGTTAAATTCAAAACTGTATATCTCAGTAAATATTGATCGTAGAGCAAAAAGGACGTTATTTTCGGACCCAAAGGGCTATATACCAGTATACTAGGGATGGTTTGGTATCAGATTACACCTGTGGTGTCAAATTACACAAAACCGGAAGTAGAATTATTTTTGAAGCAAATGAGTTCAGAATGCCCACATGTCAGTTATAATGCCATTCTGGTGTGTAATAAGGCCAAAAAGTGACATTTTCCCCTATTATCGCCCATTTCCCCCCTATTATCGCCCATTTTACATTGAAATCAGTATATCTCAGTAAATATTGATCGTAGAGCAAAAAGGACGTTATTTTCGGACCCAAAGGGCTATATACCAGTAAACTAGGAATGGTTGGGTATCAGATTACACCTGTGGTGTCAAATTACACAAAACCGGAAGTAGAATTATTTTTGAAGCAAATGAGTTCAGAATGCCCACATGTCATTCTGGTGTGTAATAAGGCCAAAAAGTGACATTTTCCCCTATTATCGCCCATTTCCCCCTATTATCGCCCATTTCACATCGAAATCAGTATATCTCAGTAAATATTGATCGTAGAGCAAAAAGGACGTTATTTTCGGACCCAGAGGGCTATAATCCAGTATACTTAGAATGGTTTGGTGTCAGATTACACCTGTGGTGTCAAATTACACAAAACCGGAAGTAGAATTATTTTTGATGCAAATGAGTTCAGAATGCCCACAGCTCAGTTATCGTGCCATTCTGATGTGTTTTAAGGCAAAAAGTGACATTTTCCCCTATTATCGCCCATTTAACATTGAAATCAGTATATCTCAGTAAATATTGATCGTAGAGCAAAAAGGACGTTATTTTCGGACCCGAAGGGCTATATTCCAGTATACTAAGGATGGTTTGGTATCAGATTACACCTGTGGTGTCAAATTACACAAAACCGGAAGTAGAATTATTTTTGAAGCAAATGAGTTCAGAATGCCCAAAGTTCAGTTATAATGCCATTCTGGTGTGTTTTAAGGCAAAAAAGTGACATTTTCCCCTATTATCGCCCATTTAACATTGAAATCAGTATATCTCAGTAAATATTGATCGTAGAGCAAAAAGGATGTTATTTTCAGACCCAAAGGGCTATATTCCAGTATACTAAGGATGGTTTGGTATCAGATTACACCTGTGGTGTCAAATTACACAAAACCGGAAGTAGAATTATTTTTGAAGCAAATGAGTTCAGAATGCCCAAAGTTCAGTTATAATGCCATTCTGGTGTGTTTTAAGGCAAAAAAAGTGACATTTTCCCCTATTATCGCCCATTTAACATTGAAATCAGTATATCTCAGTAAATATTGATCGTAGAGCAAAAAGAACGTTATTTTCGGACCCGAAGGGCTATATTCCAGTATACTAAGGATGGTTTGGGTATCAGATTACACCTGTGGTGTCAAATTACACCAAACCGGAAGTAGAATTATTTTTGAAGCAAATGAATCAGAATGCCCACATGTCAGTTATAATGCCATTCTGGTGTGTAATAAGGCCAAAAAGTGACATTTTCCCCTATTATCGCCCATTTCCCCCTATTATCGCCCATTTCACATCGAAATCAGTATATCTTAGTAAATATTGATCGTAGAGCAAAAAGGACGTTATTTTCGGACCCAGAGGGCTATAATCCAGTATACTTAGAATGGTTTGGTGTCAGATTACACCTGTGGTGTCAAATTACACAAAACCGGAAGTAGAATTATTTTTGATGCAAATGAGTTCAGAATGCCCACAGTTCAGTTATCGTGCCATTCTGGTGTGTTTTAAGGCCAAAAAGGAACAATTTCCCCTATTGTCGCCCATTTAACATTGAAATCAGTATATCTCAGTAAATATTGATCGTAGAGCAAAAAGGACGTTATTTTCGAACCCAAAGGGCTATAATCCAGTATACTAGGAATGGTTTGGTATCAGATTACACCTGTGGTTTCAAATTACACAAAACCGGAAGTAGAATTATTTTTGATGCAAATGAGTTCAGAATGCCCACATTTCCGTTATCGTGCCACTCTGGTGTGTTTTAAGGCAAAAAAATGACATTTTTCTCTATTATCGCCCATTTAACATTGAAATCAGTATATCTAAGTAAATATTGAATGAAGAGCAAAAAGGACTACATATCAGTAAATATTGCTCGTAGAGAAAAATAGATATCATTTTTTGACCGGGATCGCAACTTACCGATATAATAGTACATATGTGTTAGCATAGATATGGTATGGATATTATACATGTATTTCGCCAAATTTTGGCCTACTGGCCAATGTTTTCTCGTTTGTTTGTTTGTTTGTTTGTCCGTTCGCCCTCTAGGGGGCGCAATTTTCATCTGATTTTTGTGAAATTTTCACCAGACATACACATCCAAATTGTTAGATCCGGCATTGTTTTTCAAGGTCGTAGGTCAAAGGTCAAGGTCACAGGAACGTTTTGAAAATCGTTTGCCATTTAAGCCAATGATGAACTTAAAACCTCCATATCTCAAAAACTATTGCAGATAGAGCAAAAATAATGTTATTTTCGGATCAGTCACATAGGTATAATATATAAAAATCATAGATTATGCAAATCAGCATGTATTTCACTATGATGACGTCATCCCACACCAAACCGGAAGTAGAATTATTTTTCAAGCAAATGGGCTCAGGATGCCCAAGGATCAGTTATTAGGCCATTTTGGTGTGTTTCAAGGCCAAAAATTGATATTTTCCCCTATTATCACCCACTTTCCATAAAAACCTCCATATCTCCGTAAAAATAGATCGTAGAGCAAAAAGGACGTTATTTTCGAACCCGTAGGGCTAATTGGCATTATATGAGGTGTGGTTTGGTATCAGATTACACCTGTGGTGTCAAATTAGACCAAACCGGAAGTAGAATTATTTTTCAAGCAAATGGGCTCCGGATGCCCAAGGATCAGTTATTAAGCCAATTTGGTGTCTTTCAATGCCCAAAAGTGATACTTTCCCCTATTATCACTCACTTCCCATGAAAACCTCCATATCTCAGTAAATATTGCTCGTAGAGCAAAAAAGACGTTATTTTCGGACCCATAGGGCTAATTGGCATTAAACTAAGTGTGGTTTGTTATCAGATTACACATGTGGTGTCAAATTACACCAAACCGGAAGTAGAATTATTTTTCAAGCAAATGGGCTCAGGATGCCCAAGGATAAGTTATTAAGCCAATTTGGTGTCTTTCAATGCCCAAAAGTGATACTTTCCCCTATTATCACTCACTTCCCATGAAAACCTCCATATCTCAGTAAATATTGCTCGTAGAGCAAAAAAGACGTTATTTTCGGACCCATAGGGCTAATTGGCATTAAACTAAGTGTGGTTTGTTATCAGATTACACATGTGGTGTCAAATTACACCAAACCGGAAGTAGAATTATTTTTCAAGCAAATGGGCTCAGGATGCCCAAGGATAAGTTATTAAGCCAATTTGTTGTCTTTCAAGGCCCAAAAGTGATACTTTCCCCTATTATCACTCACTTCCCATAAAAACCTCCATATCTCATTAAATATTGATCGTAGAGCAAAAAGGACGTTATTTTGGGACCCAAAGGGCGAATTTGCAATAGAATGGGTGAGGTTTGATATCAGAATGCAGCTGTTGTGTCAAATTACACCAAACCGGAAGTAGAATTATTTTTCAAGCAAATGGGCTCAGGATGCCCAAGGATAAGTTATTAAGCCAATTTGGTGTCTTTCAAGGCCCAAAAGTGATACTTTCCCCTATTATCACTCACTTCCCATAAAAACCTCCATATCTCATTAAATATTGATCGTAGAGCAAAAAGGACGTTATTTTGGGACCCAAAGGGCGAATTTGCAATATAATAGGTGAGGTTTTGTATCAGAATGCAGCTGTTGTGTCAAATTACACCAAACCGGAAGGAAAATATTTTATATACTAGGTGTGGTTTGGTATCAGATTACACCTGTGGTGTCAAACTACACAAAACCGAAAGTAGAATTATTTTCAAGCGAATTGGTTCAGGATGCCCATTGTTCAGTTCTCAGGCCGTTTCAGTGTAGAATAAAACAAACATATACTGCTATCAAGTTGACATGCTGTGAATACTTTCGAGTTATTGAATTAGTTGAATTACACAATTGCCACCAACGTTACAAGTAGTAACTACAAAATCGAAAAATCCAATCAATTTTAACGTGTCAGATTTTTTCACAGTGTCAATACTATGGTAACTGTCATGATTAAACTACATCTATCAGACACCAATAACGCATTTAGTAAGTGCAATTGTCCCACCAATACAGTTTTTGTTTATAACACAAACTGCTCCTCAATGACATTTCAAAATTAAAAATTCAATTAGTTTTTCACAGTTGGATTTCGCCAAGTGTCACTGCGGAGCAGTGATAAAAAACAACCACTGTATATTGCAATTAATGTCTGAAGTATCGCTCAAGAAGTCATCAGATCTGAAGTGTGTCCAGCTCAATTTTCAAGTATTTGAGCAACATCAGCTCAGACAATTGTGAACAGCGCTGATGTAATCTCATTGTAATGCTTTTATCTAGTTATATGGCAAATATCATCAAATCTGTCAAAATGCTAAAATCTAAAACGCAAAAAAGACGCTGCATTTCGCCAAGGCTGCTTGCAGCGTTTTCTCGTTTGTATGTTTGTTTGTTTGTTTGTTCGCCCTCTACAGGCCACAGTTCTCATTGGAAATTCATGAAATCTGGTAGAAAGTTTCTAGGCTGAAAAAGAAAGGTCGCTAGTTCTTTGTTAAGCTCAAGGTCAAATAACAAGGTCAAGGTCATGCAAAAAGTCGAAAACACATAAGTGCTCATAACTCCAGTTCTAATCGTCGTAGAGACTTCAAATCAAGTGCATATTGTAGATATATTCGAGTTCTATCTTCCGTGACCTTGACCTTGACCTTTGACCTTGACCTTGAGAAGTTCGCCCGAGGTCGAAGTCAAGGTCAAAATACGAAGGTCGGCGCAGTATATCGAGTAGTATATCGTTGGAAAGGTCTTGAGCCCCTGATTCCAGTGATATCTCACTTTTGGTGCTGCGACGTAAACTGACGTCACAATGACGTATTAAACGTCAATAATCCGAAATTTCAAAGGGTCATAACATCGTCAATAGTGTATGGAATCCCTTGAAATTTGATATGCATTTTGACAGCATTGACCTCTACGAACTCAAGTACAAAAGTCAAAGGTCAAGGTCAAGGTCATCGAAATCCCAGAAAAACACGTTTTCTGTAATAGCATCCGTTTGAATCATCGTGGGCTCATGAAATGTAAACCATGTCATTTAGACGGGGTATGGCAATCAGATAAATATGTCAATTTCATGATTGACCTCGAACTTTGTCTATAATCTGACAAAACTTAATCAGAATCCTATGAGTTTTTTGGATTTTACAGATATTTTTTATGTTTTCATGGCTCCAATTTTCACACATTTACTGAACATTAATTTTAAAGAATTTCCTTGCAGTCAGTTGCAGTGTTATTTCTAGTTTATGGTCCACTTTTCACATTTGGAATAACTTGAAAACTCGCCGAGATATCAAAGTAGAAAGAGCTGTGGGGTGAAAAATGATTCTCAATCCGTTCAGATGCTAATAAGCTGTAGAAACGATTACCTCCTGTGGACATGTCCTCTTCTGAATATACACACTCGGTTGCATAGTAGTGCAGTATATCATATATGTATCCATGTGCACATTTCAAACAACAGTTCTTTTGTTTTTTGACTCAGAGGTGTCCAACTGGTATGATAAAGTCTAAAACTCATGTCTAAATACAGTCTGGGTCAAGCAACAGGCCACTTTATATCAGAAATTTTGGGGATGACGAACAGGGTTTTGTGAGCACCGGGTTTGTGAGCATTGTGAGCACTGTTACAGGTTTATAGTACATGTAGTGCATTGCCTAAGGCCCAATAGCTTGTATATATGCACCAGATATTATTAATTGACGAAATCAAAGATTTTGTCAAGTATGTTGATCGGTTCCGTTTGTTACTTGACGAAATCAAAGATTTTGTCAAGTATGTTGATCGGTTCCGTTTGTTTGTTTGTATGTTTGTTACTTGACGAAATCAAAGATTTTGTCAAGTATGTTGATCGGTGCCGTTTGTTTTTTTGTTTGTTTGTTTGTTAGCGCTCTACAGGCCACAGTTTTGATCGGATTGTTACCAAATTTTCAGGGTGAGTTCTGTAAGCCAATAGAAAGACATCGATTGCTTTTAGACAAAATCGCTAAGAAATTGTTTCCATGGCAACAGAAAACATGAAAATCACATAAAAGACTATAACTCCGGTTATAATTGTCATAGAGACTTCAAATTAAGTGCATTTCGTAGATATACTCGAGTTCTATCTTTTTCGACATTGACCTTGACCTTTGACCTTGACCTTGAGAAGTTCGCCTGAGGTCGAAGTCAAGGTCAAGTACAAAGGTCGGCGCAGCATAACGAGTAGTATATCGTTGGAAAGGTCTTGAGCCCCTGATTCCAGTGATATCTCATTTTTGGCGCTGCGACGTAAACTGACGTCACAATGACGTCATAAACGTCAAAAATCCGAAATTTCAAAGGGTCATAACATCATCAATAGTGTATGGAATCCCTTGAAATTTGATATGCATTTTGACAGCATCGACCTCTACGAACTCAAGTACAAAGGTCAAAGGTCAAGGTCAAGGTCATCGAAATCTCAGAAAAACACATTTCTGGTGATAACATCCGTTTGAATCATCGTGGGCTCATGAAATTTGAACCATGTCATTCAGAAGAGGTATGGCAATCAGACAAATATGTCAATTCCATGATTGACCTCGAACTTTGTCTATAATCTGACAAAACTTAATCAGAATCCTATGAGTATTTTGGATTTTACAGATATTTTTATGTTTTCATGGCTCCAATTTTCACGAATTTACTGAACATTAATATAAAGCATTTCTTTGCAGTCAGTTGCAGTGTTATTTCTAGTTTATAATGCACCTTTTACATTTGGAATAAATTGAAAGCTCGCCGAGATATCAAAGTAGAAAGAGCAGTGGGGTGAATCTGATCCTCAATCCGTTCACACGCCAATAAGCTGTAGAAACGATTACCCCCTGTGGACATATCCCCTTCTAAATATACACACTCGGTTGGATAGTAGTACAGTATATCATATATGTATCCAAGTGCACATCTCAAACAACATTTCTTTTGCTTTTTGACTCAGAGGTGTCCAACTGGTATGATAAAGTCTAAAACTCATGTCTAAATACAGTCTGGGTCAAGCGACAGGCCACTATATATCAGATTTTTTGGGCATGACGAACAGGGGTTTGTGAGCACCGGGTTTGTGAGCATTGTGAGCACTGTTACAGGTTTATAGTACATGTAGTGCATTGCCTAAGGCAAAATAGCTTGTATATATGCACCGGATATTATTACTTGACGAAATCAAAGATTTTGTCAAGTATGTTGATCGGTGCCGTTTGTTTTTTACTTGACGAAATTAAATTTCGTCAAGTATGTTGGTCAGTTGCGTTTGTCTGTCTGTCTGTCTGTCTGTCTGTTTGTTTGTTTGTTTGTTAGCGCTCTACAGGTCACAATTTTGATCGTAAAGTCCCGAAAATTTGTCAGAAGATGTGCAATTAATACTCGACCAAGTGCTTAACTTTTGGGAGGTCAAGGTCAAAAACTGAGGTCAAGGTCAAGGAAAAGGTCAAAATCGAAAAATCGCAATAACTCAGTTTCTAATCAATGTTATTTTTTCTAGGTATTTTTATATTTTTCTATGGTCAATTCCGCATCATATGATGCATGCCCGATGGTCGTATGACCAAAACTCCCGATTTCCGGTCCAGGTCGAAAATTTGGGGGTCACGAATTTAGGTTTTTCCTGCCTCACAATATTCAAAACCATATAATAGAGCAAGTTCCCGATAGATGTTCCTGATTTTTACTCAGAAGTTGTGCCTTATCACACAAAACACGATTGTGAAGTTATAGGACTCAAGGTCAAGAATTAACGTTAAGGTCATAGTAAAGGTCAAAATCGAAAAATCGCAATAACTTCGCTTCTGATCAAAATTAATTTTTCTAAACATTTTTGTATTTTTATTTGGTCAATTCGACATCAGCTGACGTATGTCCGATGGTTGTACGACCAAAACTCCCGATTATCGCCCAAGGTCGAACATTTGGGGGTTTTGAGATCATTTGAATTTTGTACAATATTCAAACCGTTATTGTGGAGTCAAAATCCAATATAAGTTGCTGATTTTTAATCAGTAGGTGTGTCTTATCACACTGAACATATGTGTAAAGGTGTAGGACTCAAGATCAAGAATTACAGTTAAAGTCATAGTAAAGGTCAATATCGAAAAATCGCAATAACTCCGTTTCTATTCAATGTTAATTTTTGTGAGTATTTTGATATTTTTTTATGGTCAATTCCACGTCCTGTGGTGCATGCCCGATGGTCGTACGACCAAAATTCCCGATTATCGGTCCGGGTCAAAAATTCGAGGGTCTTGATTTTATGGTTTCATGTCTCGCAACTTCAACCCCATATTGCGAGGCCAGGTTCTGATATGTGTTATTGATTTTTACTCAAGAGTTGTGCCTTATCAAATTGAACAAATCTGTGGAGTTTCTTAACTCAAGGTCGAAAATTAAGGTCAAGGTCATGTAAAAGGACAAAATCGAAAAATCGCAATAACTCCACTTTCGATCAACATTAATTTTTGTCAGTATTTTTGTATTTTTGTATGGTCAATTCGGCGTCAAATGGTGTATGTGCGATGGTCGTACGACCAAAACTCCCGATTATCACCCGATGCCGAAAATCTGGGGGTCATGTGCAAGTTGCATAGTTGTAGCCCTAGAGTAGTGGCCGCAAAATTACCTAACATAAGTTGCCAATTTATAGGAAATATGAAATGTTTTATGCAGATTTGAATACACAAATATGAAATGTGGACTTTTCTTGCTCTAATTCTCCAATTGAGTTGACTGTGAAAGTTGGTTATCAATATTAGTTTGGGTTATAAAGTTACAGTTATTTTGGGATCGATTTCTTCGTGCAGTCATGCCGACATGCATGCGGTCATACATGTACAGTAAAAGTTGTTCACAACGGGGAAGGGAATACGGCAACAAGTTGTATGATGGCTCGGTGGCCGAGTGGTTACAGTGCTCGCTCTCTAACACGTAGGCTGTTGACTCTGTGGGTTCGAATCTACCTGCTGGTAAATATTTTTTTTGCTCTTTGTTTTTTTTTAGAATGTCCAGTACCATTATAATCTATTATTATCATTTTTGCGGGCGCTGCTGTCCGTTAACGAAACAATACACGCATATTATTCACGCAACCGATGACATCGAATAACGTTTTCGGCTACCCAACACAAGACGCGGGCCTCGAATGAAACTGCTCTTCATTCGACGCCAGCGTCTTTCATTCGACGCCCGCGTCTTGCGAAACTAGTTCAAACGACTGTTTTTTTTTTTATTTGCAACTGATACTGAGAATCAGAGCAATCGGAACAGTCAAACACAAAATGCAAAATTGAGTCGTCCGTCGAATGCTACACAGGTTTACTGTTCTTATCAAATGTTTCAATTCTAGTCAGACTATGAAAATGATAATAATAGTAATAACGATGGTTTGCCAGGCGGTGTGGCGGTTTGAAGGCCCTCCTTGGGTCATTGGACGCCTTCCAGACATTGTCCGCCCTCGCCAAGGCTCGGGCAGACAATGACTGTCAGGCGTCCAATGGACCAAGTCGGGCCTTCAAACCGCCACACCGCCTGGCAAACCATCGTTATTGTTATATTATAGCGGTTATCCAAGAACTTTTTGCAATGTGTTATGATATATTATGAATATACACTGTTGAATGATCATTTGGTAGGAATATGGGCATTATGTCGTGCGAAAATTGTCGTCGCCTCTGTCATATAATACCAGTATGGCATACAAAAACGGCCATCACGATCTGCTTGAATTCATTAGATGGTTCTCCAAAGATGCAGCATCATGATATGAAAGTTACCAAGTTGTAGTAACGAACATTAATAGCAATACTGTATTTTATGATTTTTTTTATATTGACATCATCAAAATTTTGTGCTGTTAGTAGTATATACTATGTTGATACACACATCGATTGGATGTTTTAAATGAGTCAGTCTCAAATGGCTGGGTCTTGCTCAGGAGACGTCATAAAGTTTCAATATGTATGTCTGCTCAGGAGTTGTGCATTATTAATTCTAACAAATTTTTGAAAATTCAGAATTCAGGGACAAGTATTAAGGCCAAGGTCACTGTGTAAATGAAGCAACTCTTGTCTAATTTCTAAAATTGTGAATTCTACTGCTGGGTGATGCTCAGGAGGTGTCTTAAATGTGTCAATTTCTAATGCTAGTTGTTCAGTAAATATTTTCAATGTGTAAATTATGAGTAAATGTTTTAAATGTAAATAAACAAATGTGTAGATATTTCGTCAAGTGTTGGCCTATGGCCGATTTTACTGCATGTCGATCAGATGAATATACAATGTATGTTTGTTTGTTAGCGCTCTAGAGGTCACAATTTTGATTCCAGAATCATGAAAACTGGTCGTAAGATGCACAGTCAACATATGACGGATGAGTTCACTTTTGGGAGGTCAAGGTCGAAAATTGAGGTCAAGGACAATGGAAAGGTCAAAATCGAATAATTGCAATAACTCCGCTCCTAATCAAGTCTAATTTTTTTAAGTATTATTGTAATTTTATTTGGTCCATTCCCTATCATATGATATATGTCCGATGGCCGTACGACCAAAACTGCCGATTTGCGACAGAGGTCGAAAATTCGGGGGTCAAGATTTTCGTTTTTGGGGATCCCAACGTTTTAGACTATGTTTTTTAACCAAGTTTCAATATCTTTTTTTTATGATTTGTACTCAGGAGTTGTGCCTCATCAATTCCAACAAAAGTTTGAAATTTCAGACCTCAAGGTCAAGAATTAAGGCCAAGGTCACGGTGAAAATGAAGCAACTCTCACGTCTAATGTCTAAAATTGTAGACTATACTGCTGGATGATGTTCAGGAGATGGCTTAAATATCTCGATTTCTAATGCTAGGGGTTGTTCAGGAAATGATTTCAATGTGTAAATTTTGTGTACATGTTTAAATGTGTAAATTATTTCGTCAAGTGTTGGCCTATGGCCGATTTTTTGTTTGTTTGTTTGTTAGCGCTCTACAGGCCACAGTTTTGATCGGATTGTTACCAAATTTTCAGGGTGAGTTCTGTAAGCCAATAGAAAGACATCGATTGCTTTTAGACAAAATCGCTAAGAAATTGTTTCCATGGCAACAGAAAACATGAAAATCACATAAAAGACTATAACTCCGGTTATAATTGTCATAGAGACTTCAAATTAAGTGCATTTCGTAGATATACTCGAGTTCTATCTTTTTCGACATTGACCTTGACCTTTGACCTTGACCTTGAGAAGTTCGCCTGAGGTCGAAGTCAAGGTCAAGTACAAAGGTCGGCGCAGCATAACGAGTAGTATATCGTTGGAAAGGTCTTGAGCCCCTGATTCCAGTGATATCTCATTTTTGGCGCTGCGACGTAAACTGACGTCACAATGACGTCATAAACGTCAAAAATCCGAAATTTCAAAGGGTCATAACATCATCAATAGTGTATGGAATCCCTTGAAATTTGATATGCATTTTGACAGCATCGACCTCTACGAACTCAAGTACAAAGGTCAAAGGTCAAGGTCAAGGTCATCGAAATCTCAGAAAAACACATTTCTGGTGATAACATCCGTTTGAATCATCGTGGGCTCATGAAATTTGAACCATGTCATTCAGAAGAGGTATGGCAATCAGACAAATATGTCAATTCCATGATTGACCTCGAACTTTGTCTATAATCTGACAAAACTTAATCAGAATCCTATGAGTATTTTGGATTTTACAGATATTTTTATGTTTTCATGGCTCCAATTTTCACGAATTTACTGAACATTAATATAAAGCATTTCTTTGCAGTCAGTTGCAGTGTTATTTCTAGTTTATAATGCACCTTTTACATTTGGAATAAATTGAAAGCTCGCCGAGATATCAAAGTAGAAAGAGCAGTGGGGTGAATCTGATCCTCAATCCGTTCACACGCCAATAAGCTGTAGAAACGATTACCCCCTGTGGACATATCCCCTTCTAAATATACACACTCGGTTGGATAGTAGTACAGTATATCATATATGTATCCAAGTGCACATCTCAAACAACATTTCTTTTGCTTTTTGACTCAGAGGTGTCCAACTGGTATGATAAAGTCTAAAACTCATGTCTAAATACAGTCTGGGTCAAGCGACAGGCCACTATATATCAGATTTTTTGGGCATGACGAACAGGGGTTTGTGAGCACCGGGTTTGTGAGCATTGTGAGCACTGTTACAGGTTTATAGTACATGTAGTGCATTGCCTAAGGCAAAATAGCTTGTATATATGCACCGGATATTATTACTTGACGAAATCAAAGATTTTGTCAAGTATGTTGATCGGTGCCGTTTGTTTTTTTGTTTGTTTGTTTGTTAGCGCTCTACAGGCCACAGTTTTGATCGGATTGTTACCAAATTTTCAGGGTGAGTTCTGTAAGCCAATAGAAAGACATCGATTGCTTTTAGACAAAATCGCTAAGAAATTGTTTCCATGGCAACAGAAAACATGAAAATCACATAAAAGACTATAACTCCGGTTATAATTGTCATAGAGACTTCAAATTAAGTGCATTTCGTAGATATACTCGAGTTCTATCTTTTTCGACATTGACCTTGACCTTTGACCTTGACCTTGAGAAGTTCGCCTGAGGTCGAAGTCAAGGTCAAGTACAAAGGTCGGCGCAGCATAACGAGTAGTATATCGTTGGAAAGGTCTTGAGCCCCTGATTCCAGTGATATCTCATTTTTGGCGCTGCGACGTAAACTGACGTCACAATGACGTCATAAACGTCAAAAATCCGAAATTTCAAAGGGTCATAACATCATCAATAGTGTATGGAATCCCTTGAAATTTGATATGCATTTTGACAGCATCGACCTCTACGAACTCAAGTACAAAGGTCAAAGGTCAAGGTCAAGGTCATCGAAATCTCAGAAAAACACATTTCTGGTGATAACATCCGTTTGAATCATCGTGGGCTCATGAAATTTGAACCATGTCATTCAGAAGAGGTATGGCAATCAGACAAATATGTCAATTCCATGATTGACCTCGAACTTTGTCTATAATCTGACAAAACTTAATCAGAATCCTATGAGTATTTTGGATTTTACAGATATTTTTATGTTTTCATGGCTCCAATTTTCACGAATTTACTGAACAATAATATAAAGCATTTCTTTGCAGTCAGTTGCAGTGTTATTTCTAGTTTATAATGCACCTTTTACATTTGGAATAAATTGAAAGCTCGCCGAGATATCAAAGTAGAAAGAGCAGTGGGGTGAATCTGATCCTCAATCCGTTCACACGCCAATAAGCTGTAGAAACGATTACCCCCTGTGGACATATCCCCTTCTAAATATACACACTCGGTTGGATAGTAGTACAGTATATCATATATGTATCCAAGTGCACATCTCAAACAACATTTCTTTTGCTTTTTGACTCAGAGGTGTCCAACTGGTATGATAAAGTCTAAAACTCATGTCTAAATACAGTCTGGGTCAAGCGACAGGCCACTATATATCAGATTTTTTGGGCATGACGAACAGGGGTTTGTGAGCACCGGGTTTGTGAGCATTGTGAGCACTGTTACAGGTTTATAGTACATGTAGTGCATTGCCTAAGGCAAAATAGCTTGTATATATGCACCGGATATTATTACTTGACGAAATCAAAGATTTTGTCAAGTATGTTGATCGGTGCCGTTTGTTTTTTTGTTTGTTTGTTTGTTAGCGCTCTACAGGCCACAGTTTTGATCGGATTGTTACCAAATTTTCAGGGTGAGTTCTGTAAGCCAATAGAAAGACATCGATTGCTTTTAGACAAAATCGCTAAGAAATTGTTTCCATGGCAACAGAAAACATGAAAATCACATAAAAGACTATAACTCCGGTTATAATTGTCATAGAGACTTCAAATTAAGTGCATTTCGTAGATATACTCGAGTTCTATCTTTTTCGACATTGACCTTGACCTTTGACCTTGACCTTGAGAAGTTCGCCTGAGGTCGAAGTCAAGGTCAAGTACAAAGGTCGGCGCAGCATAACGAGTAGTATATCGTTGGAAAGGTCTTGAGCCCCTGATTCCAGTGATATCTCATTTTTGGCGCTGCGACGTAAACTGACGTCACAATGACGTCATAAACGTCAAAAATCCGAAATTTCAAAGGGTCATAACATCATCAATAGTGTATGGAATCCCTTGAAATTTGATATGCATTTTGACAGCATCGACCTCTACGAACTCAAGTACAAAGGTCAAAGGTCAAGGTCAAGGTCATCGAAATCTCAGAAAAACACATTTCTGGTGATAACATCCGTTTGAATCATCGTGGGCTCATGAAATTTGAACCATGTCATTCAGAAGAGGTATGGCAATCAGACAAATATGTCAATTCCATGATTGACCTCGAACTTTGTCTATAATCTGACAAAACTTAATCAGAATCCTATGAGTATTTTGGATTTTACAGATATTTTTATGTTTTCATGGCTCCAATTTTCACGAATTTACTGAACATTAATATAAAGCATTTCTTTGCAGTCAGTTGCAGTGTTATTTCTAGTTTATAATGCACCTTTTACATTTGGAATAAATTGAAAGCTCGCCGAGATATCAAAGTAGAAAGAGCAGTGGGGTGAATCTGATCCTCAATCCGTTCACACGCCAATAAGCTGTAGAAACGATTACCCCCTGTGGACATATCCCCTTCTAAATATACACACTCGGTTGGATAGTAGTACAGTATATCATATATGTATCCAAGTGCACATCTCAAACAACATTTCTTTTGCTTTTTGACTCAGAGGTGTCCAACTGGTATGATAAAGTCTAAAACTCATGTCTAAATACAGTCTGGGTCAAGCGACAGGCCACTATATATCAGATTTTTTGGGCATGACGAACAGGGGTTTGTGAGCACCGGGTTTGTGAGCATTGTGAGCACTGTTACAGGTTTATAGTACATGTAGTGCATTGCCTAAGGCAAAATAGCTTGTATATATGCACCGGATATTATTACTTGACGAAATCAAAGATTTTGTCAAGTATGTTGATCGGTGCCGTTTGTTTTTTAGTTGACGAATTAAAAATTCGTCAACTATGTTGGTCAGTTCGGTTTGTCTGTTTGTTTGTTTGTCTGTTTGTCTGTTTGCACGTTACAGGTCACAGTTTTGGCCGGATCATCACCAAATCGTATGGATACAATGCCTAGGTATATACCTGGAAACCGGTGAATTTTTGTGACCCTAGGTCAAAGGTCAAGGTCAAGGTCACACAAAACGTTGAAAACACATAAGTGGTCATAACTCCGGTTCTAATCGTTCTAGAGACTTCTAACCAAGTGCATATTGTAGATACACTCGAGTTCTATCGTCTGTGACCTTGACCTTGACATTTGACCTTGACCTTGAGAAGTTCGCCCCAGGTCGAAGTCAAGGTCAAGTACGAAGGTCAGCGCAGCATATCGAGTAGTATATCGTTGGAAAGGTCTTGACCCCCTGATCGCAGTGATACCCTATTTTCGGCGCTGCAACGTACACTGACGTCACAATGACGTCATCAACGTCAAATTCCCGAAATTTCAAAAGGCCATAACATCGTCCATACTGCATGGAATCTCTTGAAATTTGATATGCATATTGACAGCAATGACCTCTACGAATTTAAGTGCAAAGGTCAAAGGTCAAGGTCAAGGTCATCGAAATCCCAGAAAAACACGTTTCCGGTAATAACATCCGTTTGAATTGTCGTAGGTTCATGAAATTTGAACCATATCGTTCAGAAGAGGTATAGCAATTGAACCTATATGTCAATTTCATGATTGACCTTGAACTTGGTCAGGAAAATAAGGTCATATGAGGAGAACTTCAAGGTCAAATTTTAAAGCTAACTGAAACCTATCAAGTAATATATCAAATGAAAAATCTTGATTCCCTGGTACATACCTTTTCATCAGTTTTGAGCTGTGACGTTTATTGACGTCACAGTGACGTCATAAACGTTAATTTTTCAAAATTTCAAACGGTCATAGTGTCCACAAATTTTGTTTGATTCTGATGAAATTTTACAGATACAATATATATAATCATGCACAGACAATGCACAATTTTTGTGACTCAAGGTCCAAAGTCAAGGTCAATGTCACGCAAAATGTTAAAAACACATAAGTGGCCATAACTCCGGTTCTTTTTGCGCTAAAGACTTCAAACCAAGTTCATATTGTAGATAAACTCGAGTTCTATCTTCTGTGACCTTGACCTCGGCATTTGACCTTGACCTTGAGAGTTTGCCATGAGGTGAATGTCAAGGTCAGGTACGAAGGTCAGCGAATCATATCGAGTAGTATATCGTTGGAAAGGTCTTGGGCCCCTGATTGCAGTGGTACCTTATTTTCGGCGCTGCGACGTACACTCACGTCACAATGACGTCATAACTGTCAAATTACCGATATTTTCAAAAGGCCATAACAGCGTCAAAACTGTATGGAATATCTTGAAACTTGACATCCATATTAATAGCATTGACCTCTACGAATTGAAATACAAAGGTCAAAGGTCAAGGTCAAGGTCATCGAAATCCTAGAAAAACACCTTTTCGGCTTTAACATCTGCGTGAATCATTGTAGTCCCATAAAATTTGAACCATATCATTCAGAAGAGGCATGGTAATCATATGTACATGTCAATTTTATAATTGACCTTGAACTTGGTCGCAAAAATGAGGACACATTCAAAACTTCAAGGTCAAATTTTCAAACTAACTGAAACATATCACAGTTTAGTTCGGATCATCACCAAACTTTATGGGAACACTTTTTAGGCTCAAAGCCAGGCACCCATTGATTTTAGTCAAATTCGCCTGAAAAATGTTGCCATGGCAACGGAAAAACTGCTTTGCATTCTATTGTTATCATCAAAATCTAGTTTGTTCTTCGTATATTACCGCTCTACAAGCCACAGTTTTGGACGTATCATGACCAAATTGTACGTATAAAATGCTTATGTATATACTTGCAAATGGGTGAAATTTGGGGACCCTAGGTCAAAGGTCAAGGTCAAGGTCACATAAAGTGTCGAAAACACATAAATGGCCATAACTTTGGTTCTAATCGCCCTAGAGACTTCAAACCAAGTTCATATTGTAGATTAACTCGAGTTCTATCTTCTGTGACCTTGACCTTGACATTTGACCTTCGACCTCATTTTCAAGGTCAGAGCACAATGTGGCTAATATATCGCTTTTTATCGCCTTCACAGCTTTGGACATACATGTATAGGAAATGATATATGTTATATCTTCTCATGATATGAAAATTGAGGTCAGAGCACAAAATGGCTAATATCTCACTAAAACATATATCTAAAACATATATTGTCCGGTAACCTTCCTAATTCGTCAACTGCCGGGCCTATGGCCCCTCGTTTGTTTGTTTGTTTGTTAGCGCTCTACAGGCCACAGTTTTGATCGGATTGTTACCAAATTTTCAGGGTGAGTTCTGTAAGCCAATAGAAAGACATCGATTGCTTTTAGACAAAATCGCTAAGAAATTGTTTCCATGGCAACAGAAAACATGAAAATCACATAAAAGACTATAACTCCGGTTATAATTGTCATAGAGACTTCAAATTAAGTGCATTTCGTAGATATACTCGAGTTCTATCTTTTTCGACATTGACCTTGACCTTTGACCTTGACCTTGAGAAGTTCGCCTGAGGTCGAAGTCAAGGTCAAGTACAAAGGTCGGCGCAGCATAACGAGTAGTATATCGTTGGAAAGGTCTTGAGCCCCTGATTCCAGTGATATCTCATTTTTGGCGCTGCGACGTAAACTGACGTCACAATGACGTCATAAACGTCAAAAATCCGAAATTTCAAAGGGTCATAACATCATCAATAGTGTATGGAATCCCTTGAAATTTGATATGCATTTTGACAGCATCGACCTCTACGAACTCAAGTACAAAGGTCAAAGGTCAAGGTCAAGGTCATCGAAATCTCAGAAAAACACATTTCTGGTGATAACATCCGTTTGAATCATCGTGGGCTCATGAAATTTGAACCATGTCATTCAGAAGAGGTATGGCAATCAGACAAATATGTCAATTCCATGATTGACCTCGAACTTTGTCTATAATCTGACAAAACTTAATCAGAATCCTATGAGTATTTTGGATTTTACAGATATTTTTATGTTTTCATGGCTCCAATTTTCACGAATTTACTGAACATTAATATAAAGCATTTCTTTGCAGTCAGTTGCAGTGTTATTTCTAGTTTATAATGCACCTTTTACATTTGGAATAAATTGAAAGCTCGCCGAGATATCAAAGTAGAAAGAGCAGTGGGGTGAATCTGATCCTCAATCCGTTCACACGCCAATAAGCTGTAGAAACGATTACCCCCTGTGGACATATCCCCTTCTAAATATACACACTCGGTTGGATAGTAGTACAGTATATCATATATGTATCCAAGTGCACATCTCAAACAACATTTCTTTTGCTTTTTGACTCAGAGGTGTCCAACTGGTATGATAAAGTCTAAAACTCATGTCTAAATACAGTCTGGGTCAAGCGACAGGCCACTATATATCAGATTTTTTGGGCATGACGAACAGGGGTTTGTGAGCACCGGGTTTGTGAGCATTGTGAGCACTGTTACAGGTTTATAGTACATGTAGTGCATTGCCTAAGGCAAAATAGCTTGTATATATGCACCGGATATTATTACTTGACGAAATCAAAGATTTTGTCAAGTATGTTGATCGGTGCCGTTTGTTTTTTTGTTTGTTTGTTTGTTAGCGCTCTACAGGCCACAGTTTTGATCGGATTGTTACCAAATTTTCAGGGTGAGTTCTGTAAGCCAATAGAAAGACATCGATTGCTTTTAGACAAAATCGCTAAGAAATTGTTTCCATGGCAACAGAAAACATGAAAATCACATAAAAGACTATAACTCCGGTTATAATTGTCATAGAGACTTCAAATTAAGTGCATTTCGTAGATATACTCGAGTTCTATCTTTTTCGACATTGACCTTGACCTTTGACCTTGACCTTGAGAAGTTCGCCTGAGGTCGAAGTCAAGGTCAAGTACAAAGGTCGGCGCAGCATAACGAGTAGTATATCGTTGGAAAGGTCTTGAGCCCCTGATTCCAGTGATATCTCATTTTTGGCGCTGCGACGTAAACTGACGTCACAATGACGTCATAAACGTCAAAAATCCGAAATTTCAAAGGGTCATAACATCATCAATAGTGTATGGAATCCCTTGAAATTTGATATGCATTTTGACAGCATCGACCTCTACGAACTCAAGTACAAAGGTCAAAGGTCAAGGTCAAGGTCATCGAAATCTCAGAAAAACACATTTCTGGTGATAACATCCGTTTGAATCATCGTGGGCTCATGAAATTTGAACCATGTCATTCAGAAGAGGTATGGCAATCAGACAAATATGTCAATTCCATGATTGACCTCGAACTTTGTCTATAATCTGACAAAACTTAATCAGAATCCTATGAGTATTTTGGATTTTACAGATATTTTTATGTTTTCATGGCTCCAATTTTCACGAATTTACTGAACAATAATATAAAGCATTTCTTTGCAGTCAGTTGCAGTGTTATTTCTAGTTTATAATGCACCTTTTACATTTGGAATAAATTGAAAGCTCGCCGAGATATCAAAGTAGAAAGAGCAGTGGGGTGAATCTGATCCTCAATCCGTTCACACGCCAATAAGCTGTAGAAACGATTACCCCCTGTGGACATATCCCCTTCTAAATATACACACTCGGTTGGATAGTAGTACAGTATATCATATATGTATCCAAGTGCACATCTCAAACAACATTTCTTTTGCTTTTTGACTCAGAGGTGTCCAACTGGTATGATAAAGTCTAAAACTCATGTCTAAATACAGTCTGGGTCAAGCGACAGGCCACTATATATCAGATTTTTTGGGCATGACGAACAGGGGTTTGTGAGCACCGGGTTTGTGAGCATTGTGAGCACTGTTACAGGTTTATAGTACATGTAGTGCATTGCCTAAGGCAAAATAGCTTGTATATATGCACCGGATATTATTACTTGACGAAATCAAAGATTTTGTCAAGTATGTTGATCGGTGCCGTTTGTTTTTTTGTTTGTTTGTTTGTTAGCGCTCTACAGGCCACAGTTTTGATCGGATTGTTACCAAATTTTCAGGGTGAGTTCTGTAAGCCAATAGAAAGACATCGATTGCTTTTAGACAAAATCGCTAAGAAATTGTTTCCATGGCAACAGAAAACATGAAAATCACATAAAAGACTATAACTCCGGTTATAATTGTCATAGAGACTTCAAATTAAGTGCATTTCGTAGATATACTCGAGTTCTATCTTTTTCGACATTGACCTTGACCTTTGACCTTGACCTTGAGAAGTTCGCCTGAGGTCGAAGTCAAGGTCAAGTACAAAGGTCGGCGCAGCATAACGAGTAGTATATCGTTGGAAAGGTCTTGAGCCCCTGATTCCAGTGATATCTCATTTTTGGCGCTGCGACGTAAACTGACGTCACAATGACGTCATAAACGTCAAAAATCCGAAATTTCAAAGGGTCATAACATCATCAATAGTGTATGGAATCCCTTGAAATTTGATATGCATTTTGACAGCATCGACCTCTACGAACTCAAGTACAAAGGTCAAAGGTCAAGGTCAAGGTCATCGAAATCTCAGAAAAACACATTTCTGGTGATAACATCCGTTTGAATCATCGTGGGCTCATGAAATTTGAACCATGTCATTCAGAAGAGGTATGGCAATCAGACAAATATGTCAATTCCATGATTGACCTCGAACTTTGTCTATAATCTGACAAAACTTAATCAGAATCCTATGAGTATTTTGGATTTTACAGATATTTTTATGTTTTCATGGCTCCAATTTTCACGAATTTACTGAACATTAATATAAAGCATTTCTTTGCAGTCAGTTGCAGTGTTATTTCTAGTTTATAATGCACCTTTTACATTTGGAATAAATTGAAAGCTCGCCGAGATATCAAAGTAGAAAGAGCAGTGGGGTGAATCTGATCCTCAATCCGTTCACACGCCAATAAGCTGTAGAAACGATTACCCCCTGTGGACATATCCCCTTCTAAATATACACACTCGGTTGGATAGTAGTACAGTATATCATATATGTATCCAAGTGCACATCTCAAACAACATTTCTTTTGCTTTTTGACTCAGAGGTGTCCAACTGGTATGATAAAGTCTAAAACTCATGTCTAAATACAGTCTGGGTCAAGCGACAGGCCACTATATATCAGATTTTTTGGGCATGACGAACAGGGGTTTGTGAGCACCGGGTTTGTGAGCATTGTGAGCACTGTTACAGGTTTATAGTACATGTAGTGCATTGCCTAAGGCAAAATAGCTTGTATATATGCACAGGATATTATTACTTGACGAAATCAAAGATTTTGTCAAGTATGTTGATCGGTGCCGTTTGTTTTTTACTTGACGAAATCAAAGATTTTGTCAAGTATGTTGATCGGTTCCGTTTGTTTGTTTTTTGTTTGTTTGTTTGTTAGCGCTCTACAGGCCATGGTTTTTATTGGAAATTCATGAAATTTGGTGGGAAGGTTCAGGGATGGAAAAGGACGGTCGCTAGTTATTTGGTAAGCTCAAGGTCAAATAACAAGGTCAAGGTCACGCAAAACGTCGAAAACACATAAGTGCTCATAACTCCAGTTCTAATCGTCGTAGAGACTTCAAATTAAGTGCATATTGTAGATATACTCGAGTTCTATCTTTTCTGATCTTGACCTTGACCTTTGACCTTGACCTTGAGAAGTTCGCCTCAGGTCGAAATCAAGGTCAAGTACGAAGGTCGGCGCAGCATATCGAGTAGTATATCTTTGGAAAGGTCTCGAGCCTCTGATTCCAGTGATATCTCATTTTTGGCGCTGCGACGTAAACTGACGTCAAAATGACGTCATAAACGTCAAAAATCCGAAATTTCAAAGGGCCATTACACCGTCAATAGTGAATGGAATCCTTTGAAATTTGATATGCACTTTGACAGCATTGACTTCTACGAATTTAAGTGCAAAGGTCAAAGGTCAAGGTCAAGGTCATCGAAATCCCAGAAAAACACGTTTCTGGTAATAACATCTGTTTGAATCATTGTGGGATCATGAAATTTGAACCATGTCATTCAGAAGAGGTATATCAATCAGACAAATATGTCAAATCCATGATTGACCTCGAATTTTGTCTATAATCTGACAAAGCTTAATCAGAATCTTATGAGGATTCTGGACTTTACAGATATTTTTAATGTTTTCATGGCTCCAATTTTCAAAAATTTACTGAACATTCAATTCTGAAGCATTTCATACAGTCAGGTGCAGTGTTATTTCTAGTTTATAATGCACTTTTCACATTTGGAATAAATTGAAAACTCGCCGAGATATCAAAGTAGAAAGAGCAGTGGGGTGAATCTGATTCTCAATCCGTTCACACAACAATAAGCTGCAGAAACGATTACCCCCTGTGGGCATGTCCCCTTCTAAATATACACACTCGGTTGAGCAGTAGTACAGTATATCATATATGTATCCAAGTGCACATTTCAAACAACAAAACAATTCCTTTGTTTTCAGACTCAGAGGTGTCCAACTGATATAATAAAGCCTAAAACTCATGTCTAAATACAGTCTGGGTCAAGCCACAGGCCACTTTATATCAGAACTATTGGGGACGACGAACCGGCGGATGTATCAGTCCCATTCCCGGTTTTTAGCGGTAATTTGTCTCAGGACCAAAGGTCCTGTGCATGCACCAGATATCCGTTTGTTACTTGTTTGTTTGTCACCTCTCTAGCGGCCACAGTTTTTGTGCTAGCATCTCAAAACCTTTTTGATGGATAGGTATTCGCCCAAGGACGGAACAGCACGTTTTTGAAATAATTCGGTTTATTGATGACGTCACCAAAAATTCCTGAAAACTCGAAAAATCCCTATCTCTCATCATTAGCGAATTTTCAAAAGTTCACACAGGAGTCATATTTAGTCCGATACCTCTGAAATTTGACACATCGATAAATGATGACATCGTCCATCTAACCACGAAGTTTTGTTTGGATCTATCTAACGTCAATGACGTCACGACGTAAAACGTCAATTTTTGAAATGGGGCTATATCTCAAAAAGTATTTGTCGTACAGAGAAGCGGATTGCACCACTGGAAAGCTCGTTGAATTCTGGTTTAGGAGGGTGCTGTCCGATACTTTTCCGCCATGATAGATTTTTCGCTATGACGTCATAAACGTAAGGCCGGTCATATCAATTTTTCGACTTTTCAGCGAACATTCAAACCTACACTGTGCACTCAAATTTGAAGGTATTGGACTGTGATTATGAGAACATATGTGGCATATTATTACCCAGTCATATACCGAGTCTCAACATGTCACGTGCAACGTCAATGACGTCATGACGTAAAACGTCAATTTTCAAAATGGAGCTATATATTGAAAAGTATTCGTCACACAGAGAAGCGCATCACACCACTGGAAAGCTCGTTGAATTCTGGTTTAGGAGGATGCTGTTAGATACTTTCTGCTATAATAGATTTTTCGCTATGACGTCATAAACATAAAGCCAGTCATATAAATTTTTCGATATTTCAGCAAACATTCAAACCTACACCGTGCACTCACTGTTGAAGGTATTGGACTGTGATTATGAGCATATATGTGGCATATTAATACCCAGTCACATACTGAGTTTCAACACGCTACGGGCAACGTCAATGACGTCATGACGTACACCGTCAATTTTCAAAATGGAACTATACATTGAAAAGTATTTGTCATACAGAGAAGCGGATTGAACCACTGGAGAGCTCGTTGAATTCTGGTTTGAGAGGGAGCTGTCCGAGACTTTTCCGCCATGATAGATTTTTCGCTATGACGTCATAAACGTAAGGCCGGTCATATAAATTTTTCGACATTCCAGCAAACATTCAAACCTACATCTTGAACTCAAATTTGAAGGTATTGGAATGAATGTCTATGCCTAAATAGCATGTTGTCTAATATAACCTGCAAAATTTCAGGGTCACATCTCGGAGGTCAAGGTCAGGATCAGTTCAGTAAACATTTCGTCAAGCTTACGACCTATGGTCGCTGGTTTGTTTGTTTGTTTGTTCGCCCTCTACAGGCCACAGTTCTCATTGGAAATTCATGAAATCTGGTAGAAAGTTTCTAGGCTGAAAAAGAAAGGTCGCTAGTTCTTTGTTAAGCTCAAGGTCAAATAACAAGGTCAAGGTCATGCAAAAAGTCGAAAACACATAAGTGCTCATAACTCCAGTTCTAATCGTCGTAGAGACTTCAAATCAAGTGCATATTGTAGATATATTCGAGTTCTATCTTCCGTGACCTTGACCTTGACCTTTGACCTTGACCTTGAGAAGTTCGCCCGAGGTCGAAGTCAAGGTCAAAATACGAAGGTCGGCGCAGTATATCGAGTAGTATATCGTTGGAAAGGTCTTGAGCCCCTGATTCCAGTGATATCTCACTTTTGGTGCTGCGACGTAAACTGACGTCACAATGACGTATTAAACGTCAATAATCCGAAATTTCAAAGGGTCATAACATCGTCAATAGTGTATGGAATCCCTTGAAATTTGATATGCATTTTGACAGCATTGACCTCTACGAACTCAAGTACAAAAGTCAAAGGTCAAGGTCAAGGTCATCGAAATCCCAGAAAAACACGTTTTCTGTAATAGCATCCGTTTGAATCATCGTGGGCTCATGAAATGTAAACCATGTCATTTAGACGGGGTATGGCAATCAGATAAATATGTCAATTTCATGATTGACCTCGAACTTTGTCTATAATCTGACAAAACTTAATCAGAATCCTATGAGTTTTTTGGATTTTACAGATATTTTTTATGTTTTCATGGCTCCAATTTTCACACATTTACTGAACATTAATTTTAAAGAATTTCCTTGCAGTCAGTTGCAGTGTTATTTCTAGTTTATGGTCCACTTTTCACATTTGGAATAACTTGAAAACTCGCCGAGATATCAAAGTAGAAAGAGCTGTGGGGTGAAAAATGATTCTCAATCCGTTCAGATGCTAATAAGCTGTAGAAACGATTACCTCCTGTGGACATGTCCTCTTCTGAATATACACACTCGGTTGCATAGTAGTGCAGTATATCATATATGTATCCATGTGCACATTTCAAACAACAGTTCTTTTGTTTTTTGACTCAGAGGTGTCCAACTGGTATGATAAAGTCTAAAACTCATGTCTAAATACAGTCTGGGTCAAGCAACAGGCCACTTTATATCAGAAATTTTGGGGATGACGAACAGGGTTTTGTGAGCACCGGGTTTGTGAGCATTGTGAGCACTGTTACAGGTTTATAGTACATGTAGTGCATTGCCTAAGGCCCAATAGCTTGTATATATGCACCAGATATTATTACTTGACGAAATCAAAGATTTTGTCAAGTATGTTGATCGGTTCCGTTTGTTACTTGACGAAATCAAAGATTTTGTCAAGTATGTTGATCGGTTCCGTTTGTTTGTTTGTATGTTTGTTTGTTTGTTTGTTTGTTCGCCCTCTACAGGCCACAGTTCTCATTGGAAATTCATGAAATCTGGTAGAAAGTTTCTAGGCTGAAAAAGAAAGGTCGCTAGTTCTTTGTTAAGCTCAAGGTCAAATAACAAGGTCAAGGTCATGCAAAAAGTCGAAAACACATAAGTGCTCATAACTCCAGTTCTAATCGTCGTAGAGACTTCAAATCAAGTGCATATTGTAGATATATTCGAGTTCTATCTTCCGTGACCTTGACCTTGACCTTTGACCTTGACCTTGAGAAGTTCGCCCGAGGTCGAAGTCAAGGTCAAAATACGAAGGTCGGCGCAGTATATCGAGTAGTATATCGTTGGAAAGGTCTTGAGCCCCTGATTCCAGTGATATCTCACTTTTGGTGCTGCGACGTAAACTGACGTCACAATGACGTATTAAACGTCAATAATCCGAAATTTCAAAGGGTCATAACATCGTCAATAGTGTATGGAATCCCTTGAAATTTGATATGCATTTTGACAGCATTGACCTCTACGAACTCAAGTACAAAAGTCAAAGGTCAAGGTCAAGGTCATCGAAATCCCAGAAAAACACGTTTTCTGTAATAGCATCCGTTTGAATCATCGTGGGCTCATGAAATGTAAACCATGTCATTTAGACGGGGTATGGCAATCAGATAAATATGTCAATTTCATGATTGACCTCGAACTTTGTCTATAATCTGACAAAACTTAATCAGAATCCTATGAGTTTTTTGGATTTTACAGATATTTTTTATGTTTTCATGGCTCCAATTTTCACACATTTACTGAACATTAATTTTAAAGAATTTCCTTGCAGTCAGTTGCAGTGTTATTTCTAGTTTATGGTCCACTTTTCACATTTGGAATAACTTGAAAACTCGCCGAGATATCAAAGTAGAAAGAGCTGTGGGGTGAAAAATGATTCTCAATCCGTTCAGATGCTAATAAGCTGTAGAAACGATTACCTCCTGTGGACATGTCCTCTTCTGAATATACACACTCGGTTGCATAGTAGTGCAGTATATCATATATGTATCCATGTGCACATTTCAAACAACAGTTCTTTTGTTTTTTGACTCAGAGGTGTCCAACTGGTATGATAAAGTCTAAAACTCATGTCTAAATACAGTCTGGGTCAAGCAACAGGCCACTTTATATCAGAAATTTTGGGGATGACGAACAGGGTTTTGTGAGCACCGGGTTTGTGAGCATTGTGAGCACTGTTACAGGTTTATAGTACATGTAGTGCATTGCCTAAGGCCCAATAGCGTGTATATATGCACCAGATATTATTACTTGACGAAATCAAAGATTTTGTCAAGTATGTTGATCGGTTCCGTTTGTTACTTGACGAAATCAAAGATTTTGTCAAGTATGTTGATCGGTTCCGTTTGTTTGTTACTTGCCGGAATCTAAAGATTTCGGCAAGTATGTTGGTCGGTTTGTTTGTGGATGTGTCCGTTTGTTTGGTTGTTCGCCCTCTAGCGTCCACATTTCTTGCTTGATTTTTCCCAAAATTAGTGTGCATATTCTGTAGGACAATGGGTCGCGACTGCACATTTTTGGTGGTTCAAGGTCAAAGGTCGAGGTCAAGGTCACACAAAATGTCCAAAACACATAAATGGCCATAACTTCGGGTCTAATGGTCGTAGAGACTTCAAATTAAGTGCATAGTGTAGATATACTCGAGTTTTATCTTTTGTGACCTTGACCTTGACCTTTGACCTTGACCTCGAGAAGTTCACCCGAGGTCGAATATTTGACCTTGGAGGTCACCTCCTCTGATTTTCGATCTGATGCCTGGAAACGACGTGGGACCGGGTCCTTATGCTCAATGTCAATTTTTAGCCCGATCGGTCAATTAGTTATGACGTAATTGACGTTTCTATGGCTACAAAATCGGTCCCATTATAAGCGAAATTGCATGTTTCAAGCTGTCAATGCTGATCAAAGCGTCAATAATGTGCGTAAACATCTAATGATACACCTGTTAATAGCCAAGAATGAGTTATTCTGTTTCACGAAATTTCAAGGTCAAAGGTCGAAAGTCAAGGTCAATATTGACCTGCAAGTGAAAACCATGTAGGTCACTATATCTCAGGAACTGAGCAAGATAAAGACACAGGAGTAAATCCACAGTATTGTACTCACTTAGCCTCACAACTTTTGCATTTACACCTAAGGCGCACGACCGATAGCCTTTGCAAGCGCCTGAGGTCGAAGTTGACCTAAAAAATGGCCTTGACCTTGACCTTTTGCAAAAATATCGAGTAGTAGCTCGTTTGGAAGGTCTTTGAGAGTACTTTCCAAATCTGTTGTCATTTTTGGAATCGGACGTCAATTGACGTCATAATGACGTCAAACGTGATTTCAGACTGACATTTAGGCCTTTTGAGTGTCAGATGTGCAAAGTTATAACACTTACTGCAGATCTAATAGATGCAAACGATGTGGATTCTTTCTATGATGGTCTCTATCAATTTTTAGCTCAATCGTTATATCTGTTTTGACGTGATTGACGTTTTTGTGGCAACAAATCGGTAAAATTTCAAAGGAAACGCATTATTTCAAGATATTTTGATCTTGTCTGGTGATAATATAACATATATAAACACAATTTTATCCTTTTTATTCAAATACACCTATTTTGGTGTGTCTATGTCAGAGGTCAAGGTCAAGGTCACACAAAATGTCCATGACACTAAGTGACCATAACTCCGATTCTAATCGTCCTAGAGACTTCAAACCAAGTTTATATTGTAGATATACTCGAGTTCTATCTTCCGTGACCTTGACCTTGACATTTGACCTTGACCTTGAGAAGTTCGCCACAAGTCAATATCAAGATCAAGTACAAAGTTCAGTGCACCATATTGAATAGGATACCGTTGGAAAGGTCTTGGTGTCCCGAATGCTCCTTATGTGTCCGTTGGAAAGGTCTCGGTCTCCTGAGTATAGTGATGTCTTAATTTTGACAATTTCAGAAATGGCAAATATCTGAAATTCCAAAAGGTCATAACAACATCAATACTGGAGGGAGGTCAAGGTCATCGAAATCCCAGAAAAACACATTACTGGTAATAACTTCTGCTCGAATTGTCGCACGTTCATGAAATTTGAATCATATTCAGAACAGGCATGGCACTCAAACTTATACGTTAAATCCATGAAATCACATGAGTAAATTTTCAAGGTCAAGTTTTCAAACTCATTGAAACCTGTCAAGTATCATGTGTATGCGTTCCGGCAAGTGGGTGCCCTAGTTTGTATGTTTGTTTGTTTGTTTGTTCGCCCTCTACAGGCCACAGTTCTCATTGGAAATTTATGAAATCTGGTAGAAAGTTTCTAGGCTGAAAAAGAAAGGTCGCTAGTTCTTTGTTAAGCTCAAGGTCAAATAACAAGGTCAAGGTCATGCAAAAAGTCGAAAACACATAAGTGCTCATAACTCCAGTTCTAATCGTCGTAGAGACTTCAAATCAAGTGCATATTGTAGATATATTCGAGTTCTATCTTCCGTGACCTTGACCTTGACCTTTGACCTTGACCTTGAGAAGTTCGCCCGAGGTCGAAGTCAAGGTCAAAATACGAAGGTCGGCGCAGTATATCGAGTAGTATATCGTTGGAAAGGTCTTGAGCCCCTGATTCCAGTGATATCTCACTTTTGGTGCTGCGACGTAAACTGACGTCACAATGACGTATTAAACGTCAATAATCCGAAATTTCAAAGGGTCATAACATCGTCAATAGTGTATGGAATCCCTTGAAATTTGATATGCATTTTGACAGCATTGACCTCTACGAACTCAAGTACAAAAGTCAAAGGTCAAGGTCAAGGTCATCGAAATCCCAGAAAAACACGTTTTCTGTAATAGCATCCGTTTGAATCATCGTGGGCTCATGAAATGTAAACCATGTCATTTAGACGGGGTATGGCAATCAGATAAATATGTCAATTTCATGATTGACCTCGAACTTTGTCTATAATCTGACAAAACTTAATCAGAATCCTATGAGTTTTTTGGATTTTACAGATATTTTTTATGTTTTCATGGCTCCAATTTTCACACATTTACTGAACATTAATTTTAAAGAATTTCCTTGCAGTCAGTTGCAGTGTTATTTCTAGTTTATGGTCCACTTTTCACATTTGGAATAACTTGAAAACTCGCCGAGATATCAAAGTAGAAAGAGCTGTGGGGTGAAAAATGATTCTCAATCCGTTCAGATGCTAATAAGCTGTAGAAACGATTACCTCCTGTGGACATGTCCTCTTCTGAATATACACACTCGGTTGCATAGTAGTGCAGTATATCATATATGTATCCATGTGCACATTTCAAACAACAGTTCTTTTGTTTTTTGACTCAGAGGTGTCCAACTGGTATGATAAAGTCTAAAACTCATGTCTAAATACAGTCTGGGTCAAGCAACAGGCCACTTTATATCAGAAATTTTGGGGATGACGAACAGGGTTTTGTGAGCACCGGGTTTGTGAGCATTGTGAGCACTGTTACAGGTTTATAGTACATGTAGTGCATTGCCTAAGGCCCAATAGCTTGTATATATGCACCAGATATTATTACTTGACGAAATCAAAGATTTTGTCAAGTATGTTGATCGGTTCCGTTTGTTACTTGACGAAATCAAAGATTTTGTCAAGTATGTTGATCGGTTCCGTTTGTTTGTTTGTATGTTTGTTTGTTTGTTTGTTTGTTCGCCCTCTACAGGCCACAGTTCTCATTGGAAATTCATGAAATCTGGTAGAAAGTTTCTAGGCTGAAAAAGAAAGGTCGCTAGTTCTTTGTTAAGCTCAAGGTCAAATAACAAGGTCAAGGTCATGCAAAAAGTCGAAAACACATAAGTGCTCATAACTCCAGTTCTAATCGTCGTAGAGACTTCAAATCAAGTGCATATTGTAGATATATTCGAGTTCTATCTTCCGTGACCTTGACCTTGACCTTTGACCTTGACCTTGAGAAGTTCGCCCGAGGTCGAAGTCAAGGTCAAAATACGAAGGTCGGCGCAGTATATCGAGTAGTATATCGTTGGAAAGGTCTTGAGCCCCTGATTCCAGTGATATCTCACTTTTGGTGCTGCGACGTAAACTGACGTCACAATGACGTATTAAACGTCAATAATCCGAAATTTCAAAGGGTCATAACATCGTCAATAGTGTATGGAATCCCTTGAAATTTGATATGCATTTTGACAGCATTGACCTCTACGAACTCAAGTACAAAAGTCAAAGGTCAAGGTCAAGGTCATCGAAATCCCAGAAAAACACGTTTTCTGTAATAGCATCCGTTTGAATCATCGTGGGCTCATGAAATGTAAACCATGTCATTTAGACGGGGTATGGCAATCAGATAAATATGTCAATTTCATGATTGACCTCGAACTTTGTCTATAATCTGACAAAACTTAATCAGAATCCTATGAGTTTTTTGGATTTTACAGATATTTTTTATGTTTTCATGGCTCCAATTTTCACACATTTACTGAACATTAATTTTAAAGAATTTCCTTGCAGTCAGTTGCAGTGTTATTTCTAGTTTATGGTCCACTTTTCACATTTGGAATAACTTGAAAACTCGCCGAGATATCAAAGTAGAAAGAGCTGTGGGGTGAAAAATGATTCTCAATCCGTTCAGATGCTAATAAGCTGTAGAAACGATTACCTCCTGTGGACATGTCCTCTTCTGAATATACACACTCGGTTGCATAGTAGTGCAGTATATCATATATGTATCCATGTGCACATTTCAAACAACAGTTCTTTTGTTTTTTGACTCAGAGGTGTCCAACTGGTATGATAAAGTCTAAAACTCATGTCTAAATACAGTCTGGGTCAAGCAACAGGCCACTTTATATCAGAAATTTTGGGGATGACGAACAGGGTTTTGTGAGCACCGGGTTTGTGAGCATTGTGAGCACTGTTACAGGTTTATAGTACATGTAGTGCATTGCCTAAGGCCCAATAGCTTGTATATATGCACCAGATATTATTACTTGACGAAATCAAAGATTTTGTCAAGTATGTTGATCGGTTCCGTTTGTTACTTGACGAAATCAAAGATTTTGTCAAGTATGTTGATCGGTTCCGTTTGTTTGTTACTTGGCGAAATCTTCGATTTTCGCCAAGTATGTTGGTCACTCGCGGATGTTTGTTTGTTTGTATGTTTGTTCGCGCTCTAGCGGCCACAGTTTTCACGCTAGCATCTCGAAACTTTCTTGAGGGATAGGTATTCGCCCAAGGACGGGACCGCACGTTTTTGGAAAAAATCGGGTCATTGATGACGTCACCAAAAATTCTTGAAAATTCGCCAATGATGAGAGATAGGGATTTTTTTTAGTTTTCAAGAATTCACGCAGCAGTCATATTCAGACCGATACCTCTGAAATTTAGCACACCGATATATGTTGATATCATTCATCAAACTCCGAAGTTTTTTCCGGATCGGTTAAACGTCAATGACGTCATGACGTAAAACGTCAATTTTAAAAATGGGGCCATATATCGGAAAGTATTTGTCGTGGAGAGAAGCGGATTGCACCATTGAAAAGCTCGTTGAATTCTGGTTTAGAAGGGTACTGTCCGATACTCTTCCGTCATGATAGATTTTCCGCTATGACGTCATAAACGTAAGGCCTGTCATACAAGTTTTTCGGCTTTTCAGCAAACTTTCAAACAACCACAGTGCACTCAATTTTGGAGGTAATAAACTGTAATTATAAGAAGATATGTGGAACTTTATTACACAGCCATATACTGAGTTTCAACACGCTACGTGCAACGTCAATGACGTCATGACGTAAAACGTCAATTTTCGAAATGGAGCTATATATCGAGAGGTGTTTGTCGTACAGAAAAGCGGATTGCACCCTTGGAAAGCTCGTTGAATTCTGGTTTAGGAGGGTACTGTCCGATACTTTTCCGCCATGATAGATTTTCCGCTATGACGTCATAAACGTAAGGCCTGTCATACAAGTTTTCCGCTTTTCAGCAAACTTTCAAACAACCACAGTGCACTCAAATTTGAAGGTTATGGACTGTGATTACGAGAACCTTTGTGGAACATCATCACGCAGCCATATGTCGAGTTTCAACACGCTACGTGCAACGTAAATGACGTCATGACGTAAAACGTCAATTTTCAAAATGGAGCTATATGTGGAGAGGTATTCGTCGTACAGAGAAGCAGACTCTACCACTGGAAAGATCGTTGAATTCTGGTTCAGGGAGGTATTGTCCGATACTTTTCCGCTATGATAGATTTTCCGCTATGACGTCATGAACGAAGGCCTGTCATACACGTTTTTCGACTTTTCAGCAAACTTTCAAACATCCACAGTGCACTCCGATTTGAAGGTATTGGACTGTGATTATGAGAACGTATGTTGAATATTATCACCCAGCGACATACCGAGTTTCAATACGCTATGTGCAAAGTCAATGACGTCATGACGTATAACGTCAAATTTAAAAATGGTGTTATATATTGGTAAGTATTTGCTGTACAGAGAAGCAGATTGCACCACTGGAAAGCTCGTTGAATTCTGGTTTAGGAGAGCACTGTACAGTACTTTCCGCCAAGATAGATTGTCCGCTATGTCGTCATAAGCGAATGCCTGTCATAACAATTTTCGACTTTACAGCAAAATTTCAAACATCCACAGTGTACTCATATTTGAAGATATTGGACTTAAATCATAATGATATACAGCCATACACCGAGTTACACCACGTTACGTCCAACGACATACACGTCATGACATCAAAAGTCAATCTTTGAAATAAGGTTGTATTTCGGTAAGTATTTATCCTAGAATGGAGCGGATTACACCGTCGGAAAGCCCTGGTCGGAAAGCTCGTTCAATTCTGCCTAAAATAGGTTATGTGGTTCTTTTCCGTCATGAAAAAATGTTGGTATGACGTCATAAACACAAGGCCTGTCATACTTTTCAACAAGCTTTCAAACATCCATATTGCACTCAAATTTGAAGCTATTCGACTGTAATTTTCAAAACATATGTGTAGTATTGATATCCAGCCAAATACCGAGTTTCAAGATGCTACGTACAACGTCAATGACGTCATGACGCCAATCATCAATTTTTGAAATACACCTGTATCTTGTGGAAGTATTTTTTCTTACACCATTGGAATTAAAGCTTGTTCAATACTGCTTAAAATAGGTGACGTGTGGTTGTTTTCAGTCATGATATTTTTTTTCGGTATGACGTCATGAATGTAAGATTAGTTATACTTCAGTTTAATTCTTTCCTTTGTTAAGGCATAATTGGCATTCTTTTCAATAAAAACTGGTAAAATTCTGACGGAACGGATTATCCGAGGATATTATAATGCTTTCCACCGAGAATATAGCATCTTTAAACAAGATATTAACACACATATATTAGAAAACAGGCACTTAAAGTTTGTAGTACAAATTGAGGTGATAATGACGTAGGAACTGTGGCATCGGTGTGACCTCTGACCATGGACTTGACTTCATAAACATTGAGTGGTGACTTGAAATGTGTAAATTACCTGGCCTCAAAGGCGTAAATTGGCAGTCAAAAAACGTTTTCTGGTGCATATGGAAAATATTATGAAATTTTGATGGCTTCCAATTCGAACTCATGGAAATGATATCGACTAGTATATCTCAAATCAAATCAGACCTAAATTTCCTTGCCCATAAATCCATCAACTATCCATCAAATGAAACGTATTATTTAATCCGACTAGGACCTTTCTAATATTCATTGAATTGTATTCGCTGCATTGCCTATTCACATGCTGACAAACATTTATTTCTGATCCGATTGGTGCTTCATTATGGCACCAATCGGATTAGAAAATACAAAAAGAAAGGAGCAAAACAAGATTTTATTCATTGTTTCACTTATTTTAGACACTTGTACATGCTTGAAACTCAATGATGAATAAATGACGAAATTATGCTTTTATGGAACAAACATCAAAATTCAAATTTACAGCCTTCATATTTTTCACATCAAACGTGTTAATGCAGATTGTTGAATTGAATACATGAATTCAATGCACGATAAATACCCGAAACCTGATATTATTATACTTGGTCCCCGTTATGTAATAATGTGATAATCTGTTCAGATGACTGTAGTAACCCAGAAACATTCGCATATAGAACCTTTGTGATTTTCACAAGTAAACATTTAGGGTCGCCAATGTTGGAAGGTGTGTGGAGGATGCGTGGAGCCCATCAGCTCAACTCATTTATTTTTCGAAACGTCAAAATCCACAAATGGTCTAGGACATGAATGTTTCAAGTTTGAAGTAATCTCTCAATTGCGGGGCTGGTTAGAGTGGTCAGTTACACAGCTGCTTGGCTGTATAGGACAATCCTGAACCAGACAGCACATTGTGAGATGTCGTCGTCATCTGGGAATTGTTCCATTGGGGCTTGCACATATGCTGCGGTGGCAATTTGTCAAGAGTGCGTCAAAGGTCTGCAAAGCAGGCTTCCGTGATCGCCCACATTTGGCCCTGAAGCGAAACATAAAAAGCCAGAAATATTTTTGACATACATTGTTTCGAGGGGAGGTTGACATTTCAAGGATGATTTCATGTGTGTGACGATTTACAAATACACTACTGATATAATCAATAACTTGTGAGGAACAACGATAGCCCTGGACAAATTTGGTTGTCTGACTTAAATTTCAAGCGGAGTTGACTCAAACCCACCCTGAATACGAAGTCAGCCTTGATGTGATGTGATGTAGAGTGTAATTCGCTGTTGTCATGGCCAGGAGTTTCGCTGCCCATGTTTTCTGAAATTAAATACTAAATAGCGCACTCTATCATAATTCCAATAAGTTCAATCGTTGCTCTAATTGTAAAACAAAGATTACAAATAGTGTGAGGCGTCAGAGACATTATAGTATGCAAACCACAAGAGGTGTGCAAATTTGCCATCATCATCTGCCCCGCCAGATATTTCTGTACCCATGGGATGGTGAGTGTGAGCGCGGGAGGGGGGGTATATGGAATTATATACTAAAATTATAGCGCAGTCTATCATAATTCCAATCGTTGCAGTAACTGTAAAGCAAAGATTACAAATAGTATATGGGCGTCAGAGACATAATTGTAAACCACAACAGGTGTGCAAACTTGCCATCATCATCCGCCCCATCCGATATTTATGTACCTATGGGATGTGGTGGGGGGGGGGGGGGGGGGGAGGAGGGCGGCGGGTGTTGTGAGGGGGAGGAGGGCGGCGGGTGTTGTGAGCGGGGGGGGGGGGTTGCTTGCGCGCTTGGATAAAAAAGCACCATCTCTCCTGCCATACTAAAAATGAATTAGTAATTCGAAACACCAAACTTCCGTCCTAGTGTGTTCGAATGCGACCTAAAATTATTTTGTGGTCAAATGAAATGTCACAGATGTTGCAATAACTGTATGTCATAGCCGGGCAAGTACATGTACCAGGTACCTGAAAATACAACAATATCAGCCATTCAATTCATCATAAGAAATAAATAGATCGTACACGTATATGCCAAAGTCCTCATGAATATATGGTCAAACTAAGTAAGTAAGTAAGTGAGTAAGTACATGTAAGTAATTTATTTCAATTTATATGAAAATATAAATGTGGTTTTGATTGACTTTTTGAAAATTCGACATCAAGCATTTATTCCATATGTAAGGGAAACTGAAGAAAGGTCGCTTACGTGAAAATTTCTATAAATTAGTCGATTGCTGTGTTTCATGAACATTATTTAATATAAATTCCGAGAAATTAGGTTGATGTTTCCTGATAGTCATTAGTTCGGTATCCTCTATTTTCAAACTATATTGATATTTTTATGAAGTTGCCCAATGACAGTATTTTTCATTTCTTAGCGTTTCGAGTCAATTTGTTCACACAAAACCATTAATGGACCTTGCTGATTTCTTGATTTGATTTCACGCATAATGTTTCTGGATCTGAATGTGTAAAAATATTTCGTGTCGTCAGCAAAAAGAAGTTTACTGTCACATGAGCAAAGGATATAATTTGCATAAAGTAAATATAGTTAAAATATCAATATAAGTGGACCTGGGATACTCAGGGCACAATGGAATTCAGCGATCATTTATTACTTTCGAATTCAACATATTGTTTCTGATCTGTGGGATAACTTCTAAACTGACCATTCACTGTTCCACATAATCCTATTTGTTTGAGTATAAGCAGTACAATATCATGAATTATAACATCAAAGGCCATCGATAAATCACAGCCATAATGTAATTTGGGCTTATTTTAATATTAATATCAGCACAATCATTTATAAAATGCATAATTGGGTGAATATTCGAATGTTTGGACTGAAACCATAGAATTGAGCACAAAGGAGGCAATATTTATCCCCAAAATAATTAATAACTTGGAGAATGCTGGGAGAGGACTGATTGGACCACATTTAGTAAGACTGCTTGGACGATATTTTAATAAGGACAATAGATAGCAATGTACTGAGCACTGTGTCTTCCTACAACCATTACTAGTGATACATTTCATTTTGCACACTTGATGGTGGACAGCACTAAATCATGATCAGAATAATACACATCATGGATGTCAATTATTATTTTTGCATTCTGGTCTTTCTCCAGGCCATTGAAATACACATGATCTATAAGGGTACCAGTATCAGTTGTTGCATTTGAAACAAATTGGTTGAATCCAAAGCTTTCCATTAACCCTGTCAATTTTGTTTTTTTGCCTTCCACAATATTATCATTGAAATCACCGATCACTACTGTAGGTACACCAGGAGCGAGCAAACTCAACAGGCTTTCTAATTTCCTCAGGAATGTCACCATTGGCAAAGACGGTGGTCTATAAATAAGCACTATGCACAATGGAGATGGCACCCCGAGTACAACTACCTTTGATTCCAAACCAAGAACAGACATCATGTCAAGCTCTTTGGGTTTGCGATCTGCAGAGGCGCATATCATAAGTCCGTGATTATGTCCATCATTTCTGCAATCATCACGGAATGCAACAAAATTATGCAATTCTAGAAAGTTGCTAATGTCTTGATTTTCATTCAAGTACGTTTCGGTGAAACACATCACTCCAGTTTGGTGAATTATTTCTCTTTCATATTGACTATTAAGATCTTCGATTTTGTCCAAGAAGTAGTGAACATTTAAGTGACCAACAGTAATATAATCTAAATTATCTAGTCCCATGAAGTTCGGCAAAGCTGGCGGGCATAACATGTTTTCCCTCATGCTGTCCATTTCATGTTTGATTACTTTGTCTGCTTTAATTCCACGTCGATCAAAATCAAGAATATGTAGTCCCTCGAGTGATTTAACGCGACTAAATGCTACGTAAGCCTGACCTTTCCCGAATCTGGTTGCCCCCTTCATGCTAACTACAATCTCATTCATCGTTAGGCCTTGACATTTGTGAATTGTAACTGCCCATGCCAAAGTTAGAGGAAATTGTCTTCGCGATACCTGTGAACCCTTCCTGCCAGCTTTCTCGAACTTCCCTTCCTGTCGTGATATCGGAATAGCCTCTGGATATTCTAGTTTCCACTGACTGTTACGATATGCTTTTTTGCCTACACTTCCCTCGTCAAATTGTACTAGCACGACGGATACATGATTATTGGAGTTCTTTATTATACCTTTGACTGTTCCTAGAACGCCGTTGACTAAGCCATCTGATGTGTCTACATTGTATGTTAGCATGACACGTGCACCGACAGCCAGTACGAGAACAGTGTGCAGTCCGGCAGTTTCGGATCGTTTCTGTGCAGTCCCACAATTTCCAAAATCCAGTTGACCTGTTTTGTCTGTTTTGTCATCTGCTGCGATAATTTTTACATGCAAAGATTCATCAGGAGCTAAGCACCTCAACATTTCTTCATTTCTTGTGTCAACGTCCTTGTTATAAGCATATACATGAAGAACGTTTTGAGGATACTCTGGATCATCCATGCTGATTTCTCTCGACTTCAGCACTTCAACATCGTGGTCAGTACATTCACCAGTTCGAACACGTTGCAACAGCTGTGCAAATTCCTCATCGCCTTTCTGACGCATTATTTCATCTAACTCGTGCAGCATAAAATTGTCTCTCCATAGTGATCCACTGAGGTTTGCTAATGGGTCCCGAACATTGTCAAATATCCTTGACTGCAAAACAGGTGGAAGCTGATATAAATCTCCAACTGCCAATATACACACATTTCCAAACAGAACATCGTCTGCTGCTCCCTTGATCTCATTCAGTCGTTTGTGTATTTTCAGAAGCATGTCTGACCCTACCATTGATATTTCGTCAATTACCAACACGAGCAAATTCTCCATGTTCGATCGGACGGTGTTGAGTTTTTCAAACGTGAGAGTATCACTGGCTTGGTCATATTTAGTAACTCTTATGAGTAATGCTGAATGAATGGTCATTCCCCTTATACTGAAACTAGCAACACCAGTTGGACCAGTGAGCAATATTGTGAGGTCTGTCGGCTTGATTGTATTTGACAATGCCATCAGTCGTCTGGTCTCGAAATGTATTAGTTTTATGACATGTGATTTCCCTGTGCCACCTGGACCACTTAGGAACAGTCTATAGGGAACCACGGGCTTGCCTAGTTTCATTGCCATGACTGTCTCTTTGCACCACTTACGGTGATACCTCACAATCTGGCGCTGCTTCGTATTCAAGGCACGCATCATTTTCCTATAATCCCCCAACGACATAACGCCTTTGTCAACTTCTGCCTGATAACGTAGCCCTAAGTCAGTGACAGGATTACCAGCTTGGTTCTCAATCAGTGCTGCATTGGCATCCAAATCTTCTTGTTCAATATCTCGCTCGGTTTCAGGTCCTTCAGCTTCTGCCTGTTCATTGTTATGTTCTGTCTCGGGTGCGACACTCGCCCACACGTGTTCTGGTGGTCCACACAAAGAATTAAGACGTATGGCTTCATCAATCAACTCCGTGTTCTCAGTAAATCGCTGTTCGTCTTCACGTAGTTCATCTGATATTGCCATGTAGTGATCTTGAAAACTTGCATAACCACCAATCAAATCTGTATTTTCGTGTCTCCAGTGTTTGTATAGCATCAACTTGGCTCTGTAAAAATTTCCTGTATCCAGTTCAATATCAAACTTTCGGAAACGAATAACAGCTTCGGTTTTGCGTTTATGCATTCTACCCAGTCCATTCTTCAGAACAATATGTTTTGGAAGATCATTTCTTTGTAACGAAGGGTCACTTTCATTTTTATCCATGTCCAATACCACTGGTACACTATCATCCACAGCTTCTTTGTCATTGTAACTAACTGTGTAGTTGGCAGCAAAGGCAGCGAGACACATGTGTTCCAGTGAATTGGGTCGAGATGCATACCTGGTAATCACATTTTTCTGAAATATGTCCTCATCGGTTTCGTCTTTGTCTTGCAGTTCTTTCATTGGTTTCAGGACACCAATACGTTCTGACGGTGGATCAGTGTTAACAAACAGAACTTGTCTGCTCAGCTTTCGCATTGGAATGGACAAAATTCTGTACGCTGCCTCTTGAGCACTGACCTCACGGTGATTCAGAAACACAGATCCAAGTCTTTTCAACATGCTCTTCATGTCACCGTCTTTGCACTCACGACATGTCTGTCTCAATAGTTCTCCCATTCCACTTTCGTTCTTTGTCATATATGCTGCTACATACATGATCACTGCGTAAGGGTCTAACAGATATTGTATGTCCATATTTGCCTGCCATGCTTTCAATATCGTGGGATTGTATGGGTTAGTATTGCACTCACATGGGTCTCTCTTCAGAATTACGTTATTTCCTCGTTGTGACACTTTCAGTGCACTTTCATATTCCTGTGCATCAACATTTACATTCACCAGCAAATCTTCAAGACATTGATCAGAGATCTCTTCTCCTTCAAGTTCATTGCGAACCAAATTTAGTAAATGTTTAGCTTGGTTTTTAGTTTCTTTTGCATCCTCATCTGCCATAGGTTCATGAGCTATTATTGTGTCTTCACTTGGGGGCCGTGGGTAACCGAACCTACAGGAACCTCGTTTGCGACAGTAGGAGGAGTGACTGTGTGTCTGGAGTTTTTTCACCAGTAACCCCAGCTCAGGATCTTCCTGTGGTATTTCACAAGTGACGTGCTTATCGATGAATTCACACACCTCTTTGTCTGACTGTTTACCCAGCTTTGGTGCATCCTTTACCCATAATATTGTGTGAGCATGTGGAGACCCTCGAGCTTGGAACTCTATGCGAATGACATAGTCCACGACTTCTCCAAGTGGCTTAGCGTTGGACATCAATACATTTTTGAACAGAAGCTCGAGTCTGTAATGAAAATGACGCGCTGCAGTAACAGGATTATTTCGAAGCCATCCAACTCTCTCTTGAAAACTGAGTTTCTTGACATCGTCATCACTCAAAGTTGTACCGTACTGTCTCGCAATGGTTTGTATCAGATCCGGCCACTGCATATCGGCTGCAGACACTGTAAAGAACCACGTTGGTATACCTAGCTGTCTCACCATTGCCAGAACATCGTAATACAACGTTTGAAAATATGCTGGCGAACCTCTTATGTTTGTTAGGATTTTGTATGCATGGTCAGATTGTATGAGGGCAGTAAGTTTGTGTGCATTGTTCACCATTCCAGCATTTATGTGTTTCCCTTGAAAATGTTTACCAGACACCCTTCTAAATACGAAATGATTTATGTCACTCTGTAACTGTTTACTTTCAACTGCATACTGTGCACTCAGCAGGTACTCAGGAGACTTGGCAAATCTACCCTCACAATCAAGCAGACGTTGGTTAAAATATCGGCGTGGAGTAATTTCAACATCGCGTTCACTCGTTAATGCAAATTTGCCATTTGGGTATTTGTCAGGGAAGGCAAGCTCTTCAAAATTAGGATCACAGAGGAGTGGCTGTGGTTTCTCTGTTTGTCCTGGGGCTACATTTACTACCAGATTCGACGTATCTTGACTCTCTCTCATCAAACATGTTTCAGATGGAAGACCTCGAATTTTGCTTGCTTCTTCAAAAGCAGCTTCATCCTCCTCAATTCGGTCATCAGAACATCCATTTTTTGTTCCCTTATCGTTATCACTGGAGTGTGTTTCTGGAACTTCCTCGACATTATCCAAAACATCAGGATGTGCATTTGGGGAAACAAGTGCCTCATCAGTATGGTCTCCGTTTGAGTTTGCAGTACTGCATGGTTCCAATACAACGTAATGATTTTGATCTATTAAACCGAGGTCAAACTCATATCGCGAATCTGATCTAGAGACTACAGTGAGACAAGTTCTGCTTGTGGTTTTGTGTACCTTCACAGTAAGCTCGAACATGTCAACGAGTGCTTGCAAAGCTATGTGCTCTCCCCACTGCCTAGAATATTGTAGGCCATCGAGATATTTTATCCACTGAATCTCCTGCCGGCTGTGGTCATCAGTTATGTCTGCAATTGCCCTATCTGTGTTCGTTGGTGGTTCAGTGTCTCCATTACCAACAAGTGCACACACAAAGTCTCGATATTGGTCAGGATTTTCGGACATGTACTTCGCAAGCAACGCACGCAATTTAGTTGGTGATATTTGTGAAATGCCCAGCCTCTCAAGTTGATAGCATACTGAATAGAACAGACAATCGCCATCGCCAGGGGTGTCTATGATGTTCATGTCCATGTTTCTAGCCAGTTCACTAAGTTGACGCAAATCCGATTTGTCAGCAGAGGCAAGGACGCAATATGTCGTGGCACGTTCCTTGGCAACTTCGAAAGCACTTTGGATATTTTTACCAGTCTTTGCACCACTGCCATCAGATGCTGCAATGCATGGACTGTTCGAAATCTGCTCAACACTTTCAACGGATCGCTTTCCACTTTTGTTTTCCTTTCTTTTAGCAGATCGTGTACAACTCTTAGACGTTTCTTCTTGGCCAACAATTCGAGTTTGTTCCAAACAAATTAATTTGTTACATTTTTCATCACAAAGATTATCAAAACTGTTGAACCTTTTACTTATTTTGTCAACTGCAGTGACTGACTTTTCTATATCAAACGATTTCATGGTCTCTGTACCCATTTCCACTTCGTTTTCACCTTTCTCGGTTCCACAGGATGTCATAGCATTCCACATGTCAGGATTATCTTCTGCTGAATCTGTTACCCAGTCCTCATTGATCTCGATATCTGCATACAATGGATTGTTTGCTTTGAGGTATCTAAGTGCTGAGAGTACTTTATCAGGTCTAACGTAATCAAAAATATAGAAACTTTTATATCGAAGATTGCGTTTAAATTTCAGTGGTAACAGTTGTGTCTGTGAAGGTAATCGTGGCAACTGTTCACACACGAAATCGAGTTTTGCAGGAACGTTAACAGCTGGACCATGTATTCCAAGTTGTCTTCCACGTGGCAAGGCCACCATTTTCAGGAACGGGATTCGTTGTGAAATTAAACGCAACTCTAGTCCATTCAATCCTTTCAACTCTCCGGGTATTTCAACTAGATCTAAGTTGTTTGCCTTGGCTTGAGCTGGCAACTTTCCTTTTCTAAGTGATGCTCTGCATGTTAAGCATATCCATTCTTTGCCACCGGGGGATGTACGCCGAAATGGTATAATTAAATCTAGTGTCTGCTTTGACATCTTGCGATAATTATCTGCCTTGAATTCCACAACAGTAGATCGATACATTAATCTGTTACAGCAACAACAAACAAAGTCTGAAGAGCATTCGACACTCTTTAGAAATTTGTTCACCAATGCCTGATTGCTCAATATCAGTGTCCTCGTCCTCTTTCTTTTCTCCTTTATATATTTCTTGTGTCTCTCAAGTCTCTGATACTTCTTGTCTGGTCCTTCCATTTCTCGGTTAGCAGACATTGAACGTTTCATCTTGTCAAGCCTTGCACGTTTCTCATGCGGGGCTTCCTTTTCTCGCTTAGCAGACACAGAGCGTTTCACTTTTTCAACTCTTTGTTGTTTCTCATCTAGTGCTTCTTTTTCTCGCCTAGCAGACACAGAGAGTTTCACTTTTTCAAGTCTTTGTTGTTTCTGATCTATTGCCTCCTTCTCTCGCTTAGAAGACGCAGAGCGTTTCATCTTTTCAAGCCTTTCCTGTTTCTCCTCCGGTGCTTCCTTCTCTCGCTTAGCAGACACAGAGCGTTTCACTTTTTCAAGTCTGTGTTCCTTTTCCTCTGTACCCTCAAGTTCGCGAAGTTTCCGCATTCGCAATCTACTCTCTTTTCGTTTTTGGTCTGCACTTTTCTTCCGCCCCATTGTCAAATTCTACAAATGTCAAAACAACTGTTATGATAGCGAAATACACTTATGGTTTTGTGAAATCAAAAGATTAGTCTATATTATCGATAATTCAATGCAGACTAAGTAGATTTTAAGTACATAGAGCTGCGCTGCTTTAATAAAAATGCCCAGTCCCAGATTATGTATGCGTATCTGTTTTCAGACAAATTCTTTGTGCAAAAATCTGCTTGCAAGTCAATATTATCTAATCAAGCTATTCTATAAACTAACTCCCAATAACAAACTTAACGAATATGTTTCTTGTAGTGTGTGAATATTCTTCACAAATTCCACTCTTATCAATCAACAAACAATAAAAGTACCAAACGAAGTTTATTTTCAGCAATACAGCACAAGGTATATCGAAGAGCAATGAACAGTACTTATATGTTAATGTACTTTTCCCTTCACAGCTGTAAACCAGTGAATCTCGTAAGTAATTCAACAATTTGAAAACTTGTTTGTTAACACCATTGGATTCAAAGTACTAAATACAGCTGTACTATGTGACTCAGTCTTTTCCAGATTTTTTTTCGAACAGTTATCACTTGGCAGATTTATGGCAGAGAACCACAATTGATAAGAAAATAACACAAGGAACAATTCCTTCGTGCATGCAAATCTGTTTTCCGACAGCTATTGTGCAGCAATTGAATAATGCAAAGCAATGTGATATAGATCTATATACCAGACAAGTTTAAATTCAGAATCAAGGTGCTAAGGATCAGAATCAAGCTTTCAATGACAAAATCAACGAGTTTGTTTATTCTGCGATGGATATGTTCAGATTTTACTCTTGTCAACAAACAAATATCCCAACAGAAAGTTATGTTCTGCAATACAACAGAATATTACAGAATACAATGAGCAGTGCTTGCTGAAATCTACTTTTGTCTTCACGGCTAGTATATACTTTGTCTACCTTCAAATTTCCTAACACAATTCAGCCACGTGCAACAAGCTTATTCCAAGTGCAACAACCTTATCACATAAACACGTTCAATTCAATCTTGATGTTAAGATGGAAGTGAACTCAAGGCACCAATCGACTTCACTTGAAAGATTTTGAAAACTATTTTGACACAAAAATAAGTGAAGTCACAATTTCACAGCCAGATATTTATGTATTTTCCAATTCTTTAAGCAATCAATAGCACACAACGTAGTGCATACGAATTCAATTTCAAGCAATATCAGGTCAGTGCAGTTCAATCTCAGTTCAATAGCAATACAGCCGCAGTACTGGACAGAACAAGCTGTCACACCCCAGCGATCTACGTCGAGATCGTCTGAGTTAGTGCTAGCCCTCCAAGCTAGACTCCCTGTCAAGCACGCTGTGTTTGACAGGTCGCAGAGTGAAGTGTACGTCGACACGACTCCCTGGCACCCGTAACGTCTGAGACGTCACTGTGGCAACCTGAAAAAATACAAATATACATATATTCACCATACTGCAGCTTGTTGAAATTATATCATATTTAGCTACGGCCTGATCACATACGACCATGTGGGCAGATCCCCCAATATAGATCATCCCTGCCATCCGAAACATTCTTGAATTGATTTACCACATAGTTACAGATAGTGGTATCTTTGCATTTAAGTTTGAAATCAATACCAGTAAGAAATGCTTTGAACTGGAAAGCAGTGAAGTTCTAAATCAATAATAGTAGTATTAGTTTCGAGACAGATGGTACCTCACCAGCAACATACTTGCTATTATGCTGCATATCATAATGTCTCGCCATAGAAAATTCATGCAATGAAATACAACACACAATTGGTTCATTATATTCCACATTTGTAAAATCTCTAAGGCCAAATTATTATCAGGCACATGTATTTGTTTACTTTTTCTACTCCTCTACAACATATAGTGATATCAGACCTGTTCAAATTACTCTTATCGACTATTAATTAAACGAAACATACTTCAGGTCAGATCCTTTCTGAACATGTATGTGGAAATTGCCACATGTAGAGAACGCACAATGCATCTGTCCTAACAGTGTTAATTTCGAAGACAAAATTGTGTTGCCAACTAAGCCATCTGGTTGCTATGTCAACCAAAATAGATAAGGCGTTCTAAAAAAATATAAGATCTGTCTGATCCGAGTTCGGATGAAATATGCAATATGTAACCTTCACAAAGAATTTCGAAAGACGCAATGGATGATCACATAACCATAGTATTAGTATGTTCTGCTATGACAGAGAAAAATATATGTAGTTTACCGAGTGTAGAGATTAATAATGTCACAGTTACCACAACATGATCTGAGGTTAAGTTGCTTCCCAGTTATTGAGTATACATGTCCATTCTCAGTTTGTCAGTTTCTACAGAACATTGACCCACTAGGCCAAATAGGTACAAGTCTGTCTCAATGGTTTGTTAAATTACCAGTATATGGCAAATATTTGTGACATCACATACATTGTATCTTCGAAGCTTAGTTCCCAAATTAATCATATCAGTTCAAATTTACTACAGTTGATTTGACGAATATAGCATGAACATAAACACTGTCGAGCCTCTGAACGCGCCTCTTTACCTCGCCAGATCAACATTTCTCGGGATATTTATCATAAGCATTGAAATATTTTTCTACACGTGTGAACTTCATAGACAATTTTCTTCCTTCCATAAAAACATAGTATAGTATACATATAGTCAACAAAAAATAGTGCAAAGTAGAAATAAGTCTTAATTTGTGTACATCATGACTATACTATATTTTACTGATGTTTGCCACATGACATATGAATGTATAAATGCACATTGACAAACGGATATGTATTTGTTTTGTAATCTTGCTATCTAGTGGATTCTGTGGATTCTAACACAATCATCGTTCAACGGTTTGTTCAACGAAACAATTTTGGTGTATTGAGTACACTTAATTCGAGATACAACTAGTTGATCATAGTTCTAAAACTATGAGGTCTACAATGTTCACCAAATGATGAGCAAAGCATTATCATGTAAAATGATGTCTGATTGGACTATCTTACATTTCATAGTAACAAATATTGTCTTCGAATAATCGGATGTGAATGTTCTCACGAAACATTCTTTATAATTCATTATAATTAACAACAGAAAGAACTATAATGCTGGAATATTAAAGCACAAGCTGACATTATCGAGGTATATCGTACATACGAAATAAGAACAATTCCGGAATACAATACATGTACATTGGGGGCTAGTACTTACAAGCACTTATTTTTCTACTTATTCAGCACAATTAACCAAGGAGTCAAGTTTTTATACCAACACAAATGTTCATTCATATGAAAATCAATGACTCACGATGAATGTTCTATAGCTGGAAACATTCTGATCTCATACAATGATCTCTTGTGCATTATAAACAAATACAACTGGACATTCTAGTCACTAATGACCGCATGGGTGTATCACTGAAGCCCCCTTTCAACCCTATTGCCCAAAACATAAATGCAGACTCTGAACTATTTTTTACTGCTGGGCCCTGGCAATATTAATGTCAATTTTTTTGGTGACATCAACATTCCTACAGCCACCAACAATACAGCCAAAAAGTCTCAAAAAGAACATCAGCTCTGTACTCTAATTTACATCCACTGCAATTCGTTAGGTAAATGTTCGCAGATACCAAAGTATATTTCTCATTTTTGTACTAAATAAACTGGTTAACCTACTGACATTCATTCTATCATCATCTTGGAAAACAAATTGTTTCTGCAGATGACCTTTGCCAAACAGGCCTGTGCAATATTGTTGTTTTTCATTGAAAACACCCACCAGAGCGTTCACATGAAAGTATACTAAACAGGCTAATATTAGTGCGACATGTGTCGGCAGTCAGCCATTTTGGTTGCTATGCCAACCAAAGTTAATGATCTCAATCAAGCGACCTGTAGAGCATTCACACGAAGTGTCTATGGCGGATATCGCGAATATAATGGCACGACAGCTGACAAGCATAAATCCAATGATAATTGTACAGATAGACAGCAACATCAAACTGGGAATGCAAACTTAACAACAGATCACTATCTATGTGCAAAACACTTGTGCACAGATAGCGTACCACAAGTAACACTGGTAGTGGGCTCTCCCTGGTGCAGCGACTGGTCAAGCTTTGCTTGACTGGGCCTTGCTCGGGTGAGTCTGCCTCGTCCTGCACCGAGGCCCCTTTAGCGTAACTGGGGAATCTGTGAACAAAAAAAAAACAAATAAGAATTAAAATGGTATTCTGGTGAAGCAAGCTTTAATCACAAAAATCTATATTTTAAATTGATGCACTTTCAGGTCAAATGATACATGTAACTTATACATGATGTGAGCTGTTTGTTTACCTTTTGAGAAACAAAATAACAATGTATTCAACTCTTTCATATCGTCAACAGTATTGTAATCGTCATATTTGTAAGGTATCATATATTGCACATTATTGCTCATTCCATGCTCATATAGATTCCATTAAACAAACTGCTTATCAACTGTGCTTAACAACTTATCAACGAAATGTTTAAATACCAAGGTGGTTCTGCCACAGGATGCTGACTTCAAGGAACAGCCCTCAAGTAGCCAGGTGCAGCAAACTGCGAACAAATAAGAAGTCTCAGATGCCCTAATAAATCAACTGAAAACATAGAAATTGATGTAGTGTGCAGAATTCAAATACATCTAATATAATAATTACAGGCAATACAATTTGTAAATATGATAAAATTATATCCTAATTAGAAATGGATGTAGTGTGCAGAATTCAAATATATATAATATAATAATAGGCAATACAATGTGTAAATATGATAAAATTATATCCTAATTCCCCAAGACTTTTACTAGTATATGTAGCAAATACATATGCAGAGTCACAGTATACATTGTACAGTATTTTAATGTTAGCCCATTGGAGCTTTATACTGTATGTGATAAAGGAACATACCACCGAAGCAAAACAAACTGGATGGCACTGGGTAGTCCTCCTAGTAGCACGAGGACAAAACAGGAACTGTACAGTCACCAGCAGCCTTCTTGGTCACAAGAGGACTGCACACAAAGCTGGGCACCACAGGCTCACTGGTAGCAGTTCTCCCAGTCACAAAAAGTTACACAAACAGGTGAACACCACCGGCAGAAGTCACTAGGGACAGTCGCCGATAGTCCTCCCAGTCGTACAAGGGCCAGGCACAACCCAAACACAGGTTGGAACTGGTAACTGGTCCGCCCAGTCACCGAAACACACGAAAGCACAGGAAGTACGGTAGTACAAAGTCTGATTGCCAGCAATCTGAAAGATAACTCTTGAGGTAAGTATATTCACAACAAGTTATTAACTAATATCATTGCAAAAGTTCGCCCTAGTACTAAGATAGGTTACCAGACAATTTTGGTTCAAGCACCACAGGCGAGATATGACATTGAGATTTACCAATCAAGGTCATCTTTGTGAACTTCAATGTCACCATTAGGTGTGCTGCATATAATTTTGTGACCTTTCCTGCCCATATATTCGGCTTTTTCGGAGACTCAAGGCACTTCATCTTTATAAATAATGTCAACGACCCCAATTAACATGTATGGAAACAAAAATCTTAAAATTAATCTGATAGTTTCCGAGAAAACAGCAAAAAATTGAATTTTGGGCCTCTTTGGGCCGGTTTTTCAGGCCTATCGATCGACTCAAGGCACTCCATCTTTATAAGCAATGACAAGGACCCCAATTAGCATGTTTTGCAATGAAAATCTCAAAACTGATCAGATAGTTTTGGAGAAAACAGATGAAAACTTAAATTTAGGCCTTTTTGGGCCTTTTGAGCCTAGATTTTTCGCCTTTCATTGATTCAAGGCACTCATCTTTATACACAATGACAAGGACCCAATAAGCATATAGAGAAACAAAAATCTCTGATCAGGAAGTTCTCAAGAGATCAGCCAATAACTGAATTTTGGGACTTTTGGGGCCATTTGAGCCTGAATTTTGGGCCTATCGATGAACTCAAGGCACTCCATCATAATACACAATGTCGAGGACGCCAATTAGCATGCTTTGAAATGAAATTCTCAAAACTGATCATATAGTTTTTGAGACAATAGCCAAAAACTGAAATTTACAGGTGCGGAACCAAATGTTGAACAGTACCAAATGTCAAACACAGTTGTTCACTTTATCAGTGTTCAAAGAGCATGTAATTAAATCAAACTTTCATGAGTAAGAGTTGCTTACATTTAACATTGGTACGCTCATGTGCAGTGAATTATAATTTTGTTCATGCGTTTTTGAGCATTGATAAATTTAAAAACTGTGTTCGACATTTGGTACTGTTCGATATTTGGTCCCCCACCTGTAGGCCTTTTAAGCCTAGATTTTGGGCCTTTCGAGCAATTCAATGCAGTCCTTCTTTATACACAATGTCAAGGACCCCAATTAGCATGTTTTGAAACAAAAATCTCAAAACTGATCAAACAGTTTTTAAGAAAATGGCCGTCAAAGTTTAGAATTGAGCATTTTTCGACAAAAAAAATGTGAAAATCAAAATTAAACCAAGGGCTTAGAAAGGTTACCAGACATTATATATTCAGGTATTAGCCTTTTGGTATAAATTTGGTATAAATCCTGACCCACTGTGACACAGTGTCAGGCGAAAGCCGTTGTCATTTCAGAAAGGGACTAACACTTAACTCTGTTATTGGGCTGAACTAAAACTCGTGTATGTATGGTATATTATAGTGATGTAACCCCAAATATTTAGTTTGTTTCTTTTGTGTTGCAAACAACGACTACATGGGGAAGTTCATGTCTTTGTTTATGTTAGCGCAGATGTAAACAATTCGTTCACATTGTGCGTTTTTTCGGTATGTTCAAAATCCACTGCCGGATCATGCGGACGTATTTTGGGGGTTGTAACGGTGCTATATCATCTAATATATGCTAGCCAATTGATTGATAACGAATTTCAGAAACCGATTATTCCACTTTAAGTGAGATATTTTGAAAAACATTTCCCCATTATAAAGCATAGGAGAATTTAGCTTGGGAAAATCCCATTTGGCCCGAATTCGGACCCAAAATACCTAGCCCACTTTGAGTGATTCAAGGGCAAAGAAACTCATACACATCACAGCGGTACAAATGAGGACTGTTATGCATCAATAAGAAAAGAAGGTACAGAACAGATATTGAGAAAACAACCGTCAAAGTCCAAAATTGGATGTTTTTTGTCAAAAATGGCAGCCATAAGATTAAACCGTACAGTTTGAAGATGTTAACGCCGGATGGACGGATACACGGCCAAACGGACGCAACGCCATGCCAATAGGTTATCGGACCAAAGGTAGAAACTAGAAAGTACGGGTAAGGCTAACACTGTTCCAGGGCTACGTTTCCAGAGTTAGGGTAAGGCTGGGGCGAGTGAGGGCTGAACAACGCGAGCTGCTGCCGCCGTGCCGGTGAGCCGCTAGCCTGTTGGCCGCCAGCCAAAGCGACGCGGAGCTTTGACTGGTTGGCCGCTATCCCGGTCACATGAAAATCACCGATGTTCATCTGAATACACTCGCGAACCACAGTTTCGATACAGAAACATGATCTAGAACATGTAATCTATTCGCGCACATCAATTTTATCCGTTTTGTCGAGCTAACACCGACATAATCCAAGGTTTTCGTGCATGAAGAACTTGAGCAGAACAAAAACACCTCACCGGAAATCAGTCCGTCCAACACTATGACCACACGTGATTCAGCAACTGCAGTTACGGAAATAGGGAATATGCCCTACATGCCTGCAGTATAGGCCTATCAAAATGGCATGGCACGCAATCAAAACAATGAATTTGAACTGTTGAAACATCACAACATCTTGCGTTTGCCTCATCATTTTGGTTCTATCTAGGCTTATAAACATGTAGATATGAATTTCTGCTGAATATTCGTTCAAATATTCCATCTGATTCAGGGCGTTCCAAACCAGTAATTTTGTTCACTTAACACACTGTTAACACATTGTCCCGGATTACACAAAGTAGGTACAATTTTTGCTTGAAATATTTTAAAGAAAAAGACCTCGATACCTGTGCACATATTAAAACTTTTGATGAGCAAGAAATAGCCATGAAACATTTAGGCCAATAGGCTCAATTGTGAATGATAAACTAGGCTACATTTCTGATAGGACTTTGTGAAGGAGTGTTTTTAGCTTGAAAAAATACGGAAACATTTATATCGGGTAAAACCAGATTAACTTTATTACATTACAGAATGAGTTGTAAATATACGTGTGGACTATTAAAATATAGCTACATTGTATAATTGTTGTAAGATATGCCTAATTGCGAAATCAGCAAAATAGTCACGTGGCACTGGTTGCACTGGAAATACAAGATTGCATCGAAACACGTTATTTCATGTAGGCTACATAGTGTCCATCATTCTGCAGACTTTCATGCTCTGCTCAAAAGTATCTAGATTCACTCACAGGATGAATCCATCTAATGCGTTACTTCCCGGTTCAGTGTCGAGCCAGTGATAACCTATCGTTGTCCCTGGTAACGTGCCTACAACAGTCATTCTCTACTGAAATGAAAGTACGGGTGAAATAGAACTGCGACCTTATTTTTTTTTCGCACTTTACAAGCCACAATTCCAATTGGTTCATTCGTGAAATAGTAGGCCTAACACAAGTGTTCCCATTCCAAGAATAAATACCAAGTAATTTAGCCAAATGGAGAACACAGAAATTCCTCAGAAAAAAAACCTAGAACATCCCTATATCTCAGTATTTTTGACGAATTTTCGAAAACTCTAACATCGGGTAATTTCTATGTGGGTGTTTCTGAAGCTCGGCACCCGAGTTGACACATGTCTCAATATAAAACATCATCGTGCTGAGCTACACACAGATCAGTTAAACGGCAATAGCACCGAGACGCAAAACGTCATTTTTAAAAATAAGGGTGTATAGTAAGTAACTCGGGAATAGTTGCTCCAGAGAGAATTGGATTTCACTATTGGAAAACTTGTTGAATTCTTGTTTGGGAGAGTACTGTTCAATATTTTTCCATGATAGATTTTTTTAATACGACATACCTGTCATGGCGATCTTCGTGAAATATCAGTGATATATTCAAGCATTTATATAGTATATAGATCTACTGCACTCGAAATTGGGCTTTCGGGAATTTGTCGTACAGAGATATGTTCTTTTTTTTTTCTTTAAATATTTTTGTTGGGCGAACCCATTTTGTGTATATGCTGTGCGACTTAATTATGGAGTGTGATATATATACAACTGTGGAGTTCCATTCCGGTTTGGGACTGCATGACAGGGCTATGACACACACTTCCTATCATACCGTTCATGGACCTGGCATGGGGGTGTCCCTACCAGACCATGAAGCTATCCTGGTGTCAACCAGGCCCGGTGAACATAGCACCTGCGGACCCTATGGTGTAATCATCCCCATTCCTGAGTCATACCACCAGGAAGTCCCCCAATATCGTACTCGTATGTGAGTAACTCACGGCTGAGTGGTCAGCCTTCCCATTGAGCCCACAGCACACCCATCCTGGGTGGGGATCGGCCATGATAAATCCCTCGGTCACCGATGGGATTCGAACCCACGACCTCCCGGCTTTGAATCCTACAGCTTAACCACTGCGCTACAGGGGCCGTACAGAGAAATGTGTTCACAACCACCTGCTTTAATTTTGCATAAAAACCGAGTTGCATGGGGGTGTCCACTCTTTCCGTCATGGCAGATTACCCACACACAGATGACGCACATGCGTTAAAAAGATTTCGACAAGTTTGGCCTTCAGGCCAATGGTATCTCGTTTGTATGTTTGTTACTTGACGAAATGTAAATTTCGTCAAGTATGTTGGTCAGTTGAGTTTATTACTTGACGAAATTAAATTTCGTCAAGTATGTTGGTCAGTTGAGTTTATCTGTTTGTTTGTTTGTGTGCACTCTACAGGTCACAATTTTGGTCGTATCGTCATGAAACTTCAACAGAAGGTAGACAATCAATTTCGGACCAAGTGGTAAACTTTAAGGAGGTCAAGGTAAAAAATTGAGGTCAAGGTCATAGAAAAGGTCAAAATCGAAAAATCGCAATAACTTCGCTTCTAATTGAGATTATTTTTTCTGGGTATTTTTATATTTTTCTATGGTCAATTCTGCATCATCTGATGCATGTCCGATGGTCGTACGACCAAAATTCCCGATTTTCGGTCCAGGTCGAAAATTTGGGGGTCAAGAATTTAGGTTTTTCCTGTCTCACAATATTCAAAATCATATTATAGAGCCAGGTTCCAATATATGTTGCTGATTTTTACTCAGGAGTTGTGCCTTATCACGCAGAACAAGATCCTGAAGCTTCAGAGCTCAGGGTCAAGGATTAGAGTTAAGGTCATAGTAAAGGTCAAAATCGAAAAATCGTGATAACTCCGCTTCTAATCAAGATTATTTTTTCTGTGTATTTTTATATTTTTCTATGGTCAATTCCGCATCACATGATGCATGTCTGATGGTCGTATGACCTAAACTCTCGATTTTCGGTCCAGGTCGAAAATTTGGGGGTCATGAACTTAGGTCTTGCTTGTCTCAATTTTCAAAACCCTATTGTAGAGCGAGGTTCCAATATATGTTTCTGATTTTTACTCAGGAGTTGTGCCTTCTCACGCAGAACATGACTGTGAAGTTATAGGGCTCAAGGTCAAGAATTACAGTTAAGGTCATAGTAAAGGTCAAAATTGAAAAATCGTGATAACTCCGCTTGTAATCATGATTATTTTTTCTGATTATTTTTGTATTTTTCTATGGTCAAATCCGCATCATATGATACATGTCCGATGGTCGTATGACCAAAACTCTGGATTTTCGGTCCAGGTCGAAAATTTGGGGGTCATGAATTTAGGTTTTTCCTGTCTCACAATATTCAAAACCACATTATAGAGCCAGGCTCCAATATATATTGCCGGATTTTACTCAGGAGTTGTGCCTGATCACGCAGAATAAGATTGTGAAGTTGTAGAACTCAAGGTCACGAGTTTTCCCGATCGAATTCTGCACGCTGCCAGTCCAATGTACAGCCATGGCATAATTCAGTGTTTATCCTGAGCGAAGTCTCTCCTACGCACTATACTTTACACGTGTTGAGTTTCAATGAACAGACTGGCGCAGTCAATAGAGGCGTTAGGTATGTGTGCGAGGGGTCAGTGGTTCGATTCTCACTGTTGACTGATATTTTATCTTCTTCTAAAATTCAATTCCAAATGACTTTTTCTGTTTCTGAGTGGTCTTGTAAGCATCCCAAACCTGCCATGCTTTATGTAATTCTATTGTTTCGAATTATAATGATCACCTTTGAAGGAAAAAACACTGTTCCACGAACAGTGACAAACTATTTTATCGGGCTTTCTAGTGGTATCATCAAAATCTAGTTTGTTCTTTATATTTAAAGTTACAAGCCGCTTTAAATTCAGCATTACGGCCACAACTGTGAATGACCTGTGGTATTAGCTGCTAACAAATGCATGACAAAAGGCGTGTACCAGATGATATGTCTGCTTCATATGATGCATGTGGGATTGGGGGTCTGGTAAGTTGCATGGCGAATGGCCCAGATTAAACACTGTATCGTGTCATTTTACAGGGTCTCATTGGTTTCATTATGATCGAGCGATGCATGTTTTTGTCATAACGCGTTTGTGTTAACTCCATTCTTCATAGCCTTAAAATATGACCTAATTACAACTGTTTGTTAATATAAAAAACATTGATAAAAAGAAGACAAGCAATTATTAGGTCATATTTTAGGGCTGTGCAATCGCCACATGTCTCAGCCTATTTGTTTTGTTTACTTGTTGTCAATGTAATTTATTATTTGTGCGGGAATATTTGCTGTTTGTTATTCGCTCATTTTTAGGCTATCGATATTTGTTTTTGGATTTTTGTAATTTTGATATATTTTAGGTTTTTTAGTAGTGGCATCATCAAAATTTTGTGCCGTTAGCATGGTTAGAGGTAATATATTATCTTGATACATACGCAATCTAGATGTTTCAAATGGTTCAGTTTCCAATGCTATATGTTGTCAGGGGATGCCATAAATGTGTAAATAATGAGTAAATGTTTTGAATGTAAACAAATGTGTAGATTTTCGTCAAGTGTTGGCCTATGGCCGATTTTTACTTGACGAAATTAAATTTCGTCAAGTATGTTGGTCAGTTGAGTTTGTCTGTTTGTCTGTTTGTCTGTTTGTTTGTTTGTTTGTTTGTATGTGTGCACTCTACAGGTCACAATTTTGGTCGTATCGTCATGAAACTTCACCAGAAGGTGGACAATCAATTTCGGACCAAGTGGTAAACTTTTCGGAGGTCAAGGTCAAAAACTGAGGTCAAGGTCAAGCAAAAGGTCAAAATCGAAAAATTGCGATAACTTCGCTTGTAATTAAGATTATTTTTTCTAATTATTTTTATATTTTTCTATGGTCAATTCTGCATCACATGATGCATGCCCGATGGTCGTACGACCAAAACTCCCGATTTCCGGTCCAGGTCGAAAATTTGGGGGTCAAGAATTTAGGTTTTTCCTGTCTCACAATATTCAAAACCATATTATAGAGCCAGGTTCCAATATATGTTGCTGATTTTCACTCAGGAGTTGTGCCTTATCACGCAGAACAAGATCCTGAAGTTTCAGAGCTCAGGGTCAAGGATTAGAGTTAAGGTCATAGTAAAGGTCAAAATCGAAAAATCGTGATAACTCCGCTTCTAATCAAGATTATTTTTTCTGTGTATTTTTATATTTTTCTATGGTCAATTCCGCATCACATGATGCATGTCTGATGGTCGTATGATCTAAACTCTCGATTTTCGGTCCAGCTCGAAAATTTGGGGGTCATGAACTTAGGTCTTGCTTGTCTCAATTTTCAAAACCCTATTGTAGAGCCAGGATCCAATATATGTTTCTAATTTTTACTCAGGAGTTGTGCCTTATCACGCAGAACAAGATCCTGAAGTTTCAGAGCTCAGGGTCAAGGATTAGAGTTAAGGTCATAGTAAAGGTCAAAATCGAAAAATCGTGATAACTCCGCTTCTAATCAAGATTATTTTTTCTGTGTATTTTTATATTTTTCTATGGTCAATTCCGCATCACATGATGCATGTCTGATGGTCGTATGACCTAAACTCTCGATTTTCGGTCCAGGTCGAAAATTTGGGGGTCATGAACTTAGGTCTTGCTTGTCTCAATTTTCAAAACCCTATTGTAGAGCCAGGATCCAATATATGTTTTTGATTTTTACTCAAGAGTTGTGCCTCCTCACGCAGAACATGACTGTGAAGTTATAAGGCTCAAGGTCAAGAATTACAGTTAAGGTCATAGTAAAGGTCAAAATTGAAAAATCGTGATAACTCCGCTTGTAATCATGATTATTTTTTCTGATTATTTTTGTATTTCTCTATGGTCAAATCCGCATCATATGATACATGTCCGATGGTCGTATGACCAAAACTCTGGATTTTCGGTCCAGGTCGAAAATTTGGGGGTCATGAATTTAGGTTTTTCCTGTCTCACAATATTCAAAACCACATTATAGAGCCAGGTTCCAATATATATTGCCGGATTTTACTCAGGAGTTGTGCCTGATCACGCAGAATAAGATTGTGAAGTTGTAGAACTCAAGGTCACGAGTTTTCCCGATCGAATTCTGCACGCTGCCAGTCCAATGTACAGCCATGACAAAATTCAGTGTTTATCCTGAGCGAAGTCTCTCCTACGCACTATACTTTACACGTTTTGAGTTTCAATGAACAGAATGGCGCAGTCAGTAGAGGCGTTACGTGTTTGTGCGAGGGGTCAGTGGTTCGATTCTCACTGTTGACGATTTTTTTTCTTCTAAAATTCAATTCCAAATGACTTTTTCTGTTTCTGAGTGGTCTTGTAAGCATCCCAAACCTGCCATACTTTATGTAATTCTATTGTTTCTAATTATAATGATCACCTTTGAAGGAAAAAACACTGTTCCACGAATAGCGACGAACTATTTTATCGAGCTTTCCAGTGGTATCATCAAAATCTAGTTTGTTCTTTATATTTGAAGTTACAAGCCGCTTTAAATTCAGCATTACGGCCACAACTGTGAATTATCTGTGGTATTAGCTGCTAACAAATGCATGACAAAAGGCGTGTACCAGATGATATGTCTGCTTCATATGATGCATGTGGGATTGGGGGTCTGGTAAGTCCAGATTAAACACTGTATCGTGTCATTTTACAGGGTCTCATTGGTTTCATTATGATTGAACAATGCATGTTTTTGTCATAACGCGTTTGTGTTAACTCCATTCTTCATAGCCTTAAAATATGACCTAATTACAACTGTTTGTTAATATAAAAACATTGATAAAAAGAAGACAAGCAATTATTAGGTCATATTTTAGGGCTGTGCAATCGCCACATGTCTAAGCCTCTCTATTTGTTTTATTTACTTGTTGTCAATGTAATTTCATATTTGTGCGGGAATATTTGGTGTTTGTTATTCGCTCATTTTTAGGCTATCGATATTTGTTTTTGGATTTTTGTAATTTTGATATATTTTAGGTTTTTTAGTAGTGGCATCATCAAAATTTTGTGCCGTTAGCATGGTTAGAGGTAATATATTATGTTGATACATACGCAAACTAGATGTTTCAAATGGTTCAGTTTCCAATGCTATATGTTGTCAGGGGATGCCATAAATGTGTAAATAATGAGTAAATGTTTTGAATGTAAACAAATGTGTAGATTTTCGTCAAGTGTTGGCCTATGGCCGATTTTCTGTTTGTTTGTGTGTTTGTTTGTGTGCACTCTACAGGTCACAATTTCGGTCGTATCGTCATGAAACTTCACCAGAAGGTGGACAATCAATTTCGTACCAAGTGGTAAACTTTCCGGAAGTCAAGGTCAAAAATTGAGGTCAAGGTCATAGAAAAGGACATAATCGAAAAATCGCGATAACTTCGCTTCTAATTGAGATTGTTTTTTCTGGGTATTTTTATATTTTTCTATGGTCAATTCTGCATCATCTGATGCATGTCCGATGGTCGTACGACCAAAATTCTCGATTTTCGGTCCAGGTCGAAAATTTGGGGGTCAAGAATTTAGGTTTTTCCTGTCTCACAATATTCAAAATCATATTATAGAGCCAGGTTCCAATATATGTTGCTGATTTTTACTCAGGAGTTGTGCCTTATCATGCAGAACAAGATCCTGAAGTTTCAGAGCTCAGGGTCAAGGATTAGAGTTAAGGTCATAGTAAAGGTCAAAATCGAAAAATCGTGATAACTCCGCTTCTAATCAAGATTATTTTTTCTGTGTATTTTTATATTTTTCTATGGTCAATTCCGCATCACATGATACATGTCTGATGGTCGTATGACCTAAACTCTCGATTTTCGGTCCAGGTCGAAAATTTGGGGGTCATGAACTTAGGTCTTGCTTGTCTCGATTTTCAAAACCCTATTGTAGAGCCAGGATCCAATATATGTTTCTGATTTTTACTCAGGAGTTGTGCCTTCTCACGCAGAACATGACTGTGAAGTTGTAGGGCTCAAGGTCAAGAATTACAGTTAAGGTCATAGTAAAGGTCAAAATTGAAAAATCGTGATAACTCCGCTTGTAATCATGATTATTTTTTCTGATTATTTTTGTATTTTTCTATGGTCAAATCCGCATCATATGATACATGTTCGATGGTCGTATGACCAAAACTCTGGATTTTCGGTCCAGGTCGAAAATTTGGGGGTCATGAATTTAGGTTTTTCCTGTCTCACAATATCCAAAACCACATTATAGAGCCAGGTTCCAATATATATTGCCGGATTTTACTCAGGAGTTGTGCCTGATCACGCAGAATAAGATTGTGAAGTTGTAGAACTCAAGGTCACGAGTTTTCCCGATCGAATTCTGCACGCTGCCAGTCCAATGTACAGCCATGGCATAATCCTACAAGCATCTCCTACACACTATACTTTACACGCGTTGAGCTTCAACGAACAGAATGGCGCATTCAGTAGATGCGTTAGGTCTGTGTGCGAGGGGTCAGTGGTTCGATTCTCGTTGTTAACTGATTTTTTTTTTTTTTAAATTCAATTCCAAATGACTTTTTCTGTTTCTGAGTGGTCTTGTAAGCATCCCAAACCTGCCATGCTTTATGTAATTCTATTGTTTCGAATTATAATGATCACCTTTGAAGGAAAAAAACACTGTTCCACGAATAGCGACAAACTATTTTATCGGGCTTTCTAGTGCTATCATCAAAATCTAGTTTGTTATTTGTAATTAAAGTTACAAGCCACTTTAAATTCAGCATTACGGCCACAACTGTGAATGATCTATGGTATTAAACTCGAGTGCATCCATCAGTGAAACACGCTTTTTGGTCGTAGTTTTGTTCTGCATAATCGGATCAACTTGAAATTTTGTGTGTATTAATTGGGCATCATGCCGTAATTTTTCACAAAATTTCAGAGTTCTATCTCAAAAATTAAGAAAGTTGGCAATCTAACCCAATGTTAAATTTCGCCCTCAGCATGGAATTTCAGAGTCTGCACAAAAAACAACAACTTTCTTGATGTACGAGTTATATATTGCTTCAGAATAAACATATTTATTCAATATACACCGACTATGCCTTCCAACTCTAAATGAACGCAATAGGTTCATTCTGTATATGCATAAACACGATAAAAGCCCTGAATTTGTTGAAATTTACTTGATCTCATTTCCGACTGAAATTTAACATTGGGTTAGATTGCCAACTTCTTCAATTTCTGAGATAGAATTCTGAAACTTTGTGAGAAATTACGGCATGATACCCAATTAAGAAATACAGAATTTCAAGTTGATCTGATTAGCCAAAACAAAACTACGGCCAAAAAGCGTGTTGCACTGATGGATGAACTTGAGTTTAGCTGCTAACAAATGCATGACAAAAGGCGTGTACCAGATGATATGTCTGCTTCATATGATGCATATGCGATTATCGTACGAAGGAAAATCACGATAATCGCCCGAGGTTGAAAATCTGGGGGGTCTGGTAAGTTGCATGGCGAATGGCCCAGATTAAACACTGTATCGTGTCATTTTACAGGGTCTCATTGGTTTCATTATGATCGAGAGATGCATGTTTTTGTCATAACGCGTTTGTGTTAACTCCATTCTTCATAGCCTTAAAATATGACCTAATTACAACTGTTTGTTAATATAAAAAACATTGATAAAAAGCAGACAAGCAATTATTCGGTCATATTTTAGGGCTGTGCAATCGCCACATGTCTAAGCCTCTCTATTTGTTTTTTTTACTTGTTGTCAATGTAATTTCATATTTGTGCGGGAATATTTGCTGTTTGTTATTCGCTCATTTTTAGGCTATCGATATTTGTTTTTGGATTTTTGTAATTTTGATATATTTTAGGGTTTTTAGTAGTGGCATCATCAAAATTTTGTGCCGTTAGCATGGTTAGAGGTAATATATTATGTTGATACATACGCAAACTAGATGTTTCAAATGGTTCAGTTTCCAATGCTATATGTTGTCAGGGGATGCCATAAATGTGTAAATTTTGTGTAAATGTGTAAATATTTCGTCAAGCTTGGCCTATGGCCGATTTTTACTTGACGAAATTAAATTTCGTCAAGTATGTTGGTCAGTCGCGTTTGTCTGTCTGTTTGTTTGTTTGTGTGTTTGTTTGTGTGTTAGCGCTCCACAGGTCACAATTTTGATCGTAGAATCATGCAAATAGGTCAGAAGATGTGCAATCAAATACAGATGGATGAGTTCATTTTTGGGAGGTCAAGGTCAAATATTGAGGTCAAGGTCATGCAAAACGTCAAAAACACATAAATGGCCATAACTCCGGTTCTAATTGTCCTAGAGACATCAAACTAAGTTCATGTTGTAGATATACTTGAGTTCTATCTTCTGTGACCTTGACTTTGACATTTGACCTTGACCTTGAGAAGTTCGCCTAAGGTGAATGTCAAGGTCAAGTACGAAGGTCAGCGCACCATATCGAGTAGTATATCTTTGGAAAGGTCTTGACCCCCTGATTGCAGTGATACCTTATTTTCGGCGCTGCGACGTACACTGACGTCACAATGACGTCATAAACGTCAAATTTCCGAAATTTCAAAAGGCCATAACATCGTCAATACTGTATGGAATCTCTTGAAACTTGATATGCATATTGACAGCAATGACCTCTACGAATTTAAGTACAAAGGTCAAAGGTCAAGGTCAAGGTCATCGAAATCCCAGAAAAACACGTCTCCGGTAATAACATCCGTTTGAATTGTCGTAGGTTCATGAAATTTGAACCATATCATTCAGAAGAGGTATAGTAATCGGGCGTATAAGTCAATTTCATGATTGACCTTGAACTTTGTCAGGAAAATAAGGTCATATGAGGAAAAGGTCAAGGTCGAATTTTCAAACTAACTGAAACCTATCAAGTAGTATATCAAATGAAAGCTCTTGATTCCCTGGTACATACTTTCTCATCAGTTTTGAGATGTGACGTTTATTGACGCCACAGTGACGTCATCAACGTTAATTTTTCGAAATTTCAAACGGTCGTAGTGTCCACAAATCTTGTTCGATTCTGATCAAATTATACAGGTATATTATATGTCTTCATGCACGGGCAATGCACAATTTTCGTGACTCAAGGTCAAAGGTCAAGGTCAAGAAAAAGGAAAAGGTAAAAATCGAAAAATCACAATCACTCTGTTTCTATTCAATGTTAATTTTTCTGAGTATTTTTATATTTTTGTATGGTCAATTCCGCGTCCTGTGGTGCATGCCCGATGGTCGTATGACCAAAACTCCCGATTTTCCGTCCGGGTCGAAAATTAGAACGTCTTCATTTATGGTTTCATGTCTCGCAACCTTCAACCCCATTTTGCGAGGCCAGGTTCTGATATGTGTTATTGATTTTTACTCAGGAGTTGTGCTTTATCAAATTGAACAAATCTGTGGAGTTTCTTAACTCAAGGTCGAAAATTAAGGTCATGGTCATGTAAAAGGTCAAAATCGAAAAATCACAATAACCCTGTTTGTACTCAATATTATTTTTTCCAAATATTTTTGTATTTTTCTTTAGTCAATTCTGTGTAATATGATGAATGTCTGATGATCGTACGACTAAAACCCGATTATCGCCCAAGGACGAAAATTGGGGGGTCTTGAAATCATTTGTATTTGGTGCAACATTCAAATCCATTGGGGAGCCAGGTCCCAATATATGTTGCCCTTTTTTAACTCAGTAGGTGTGCCATATCACATTGAACACATGTGTGAAATTGTAGGATTCGAGAACAGGAATACTAGTACTCACTAAAGTTACACGCCAATATTCACCTTGGTCTAGTCATTTGGGTTCAATGTAATTGATTTTTAGATGTACGTCCAGACGACAGTAAATGATTTGTGTGTGTAATTAAGGGTGTCCATGTTGTTTCCATGTTGATACATAAAGTCTTTACCATGTCCAGACTAATTTAAGGACTACCAACACTTGTAATCAAGCATGCTGTCAAATGATGGTGTAATGCATATAAGTAAACAAATATGTTGTGACATACCAGTGTTTATTGCTTTAATATTGTCATCATCATCACATCATCATCACAGAATAAGAAAATTGCAGTTCACAGAGAAATGGATCATATTTATGTGCTGCTTAAAAATATACAAATCAATCTCCTATTTCAGACGCACTTGGTATATGAATGGTATATGTACTTCTAAGACTACTTTTCAATCATCTTCATTCTTTTTCTCACTGCGTTCCAGAATTCATGTGAAATTGTTCTTTTGTATTATTTGCAAAGCGTTTTCTAGGTCAAGGCAATTGTTCATAACTTTCTTTGAATTCTATGCCATGTAGAATGTGATGCCATGCAGAATGTGATGAAATGATGCTTACGGGCAAATTAATGCCACGCCAGAGGCAAATAATGAAATGAACACGGGTTGCTTACGGGCAACTTAATGCCACGCCAGAGGCAAGAATATATGTACCTGCTGCTGAACCACAGGCGGAATAGTATGTCATTTTAGTCACCAAATATGCATTTCGCACTGGGCAAAAAACATAAAATCTTTTTGTTGATATTTTAGTGTAATTTCACACGAATTCTGAAAAGATAATTCAATGCACGTTCAGACATATCAAACACAGCATTACATAACTTTGGACAGTAAAGTTCAATTAATCACATATTTTTAGCAGAGAACCAAGTTTGAACATTAAAAAAACCTGTTCCATTATTGTGTAACATTTTTTAAAAAAGTACAGAGAAAAAAGTTATATCCTATTTTCGGTGGATATAGGTCATTTCATATCACATTTGAAATTGGAATGGAACGCACACATATATAATATTAATACCGATCAAGCATTATAAATTTCTTTTAAAAATTTAATTATGTGGTCATATTCATAAAAATTCTTAGCAATAACAACCACGATGGAAATGACGTTGATAACCAAAGCACAGACTCAATTACCATACAAGCATCCATCAGACATAAAATTGAATGATATAACAAGACAAGATGATTTATATATCTCTACATTTCGTAGGCATGTTCATATATGAAACATTTTCATTTACATTTACCACAGTAACAGTCCTCAAACATGCTACAATTATCAGTATATAAACAGGAAAAGATGAATATGTAGATATCATACATCAAACATAAGTATTCTCAATACAAGAATTAAAAGAACAACTGACGTAGACAAAATGACAAGACAAAACTGTAACCAGACCGTAGACAAGAATCTGAACCACTGTAGGCCCTGGCTAGATCAATGCATGTACATGGAGAGTAGCAACAACAACAACATAATAATAATGATAATAATAATAGTCATAATAATACATATTCTTTGATAAATTCAGTCAATAATAAAAACCATAATGCCAAATTTGAAGTTTAGATAGAGAGCACATATAATCAATATCTTTCTATTTTTATCGTGTTTAAAGTGCTTATTTGGTAATGTGTATGTCTTTTTGTATGTTATATTAATTATTGTTTTCATTTTAACGTATTAATATAACAATAATGAATATAACATACAAAAAAGACATACACATTACCAAATAAGCACTTTAAACATGTTCTTTAAACATTTTATGATTTCTCAACGATATAACAGGGCAAGGAGATATAATCATATATCATTTTTCAGTCAGCATAGAAACATTCAACAGACATGGAGCAACATTTTAGTGAGCAGAACTAGAGGAAGCATTATTGTAGATATGATAATATTCCAGTAAACTTATAAACCAATCAGCAAAAGTTATTTGATGAAGAGAACTATATACTAACATATATGTATACATTGTACATAAATCGAAGATAAGTCCACTCATTCCAATTGCATTTCAAACAATACATGAAATAAAATGATGATAAAAGTTTTAAAAAATGGAAAAGGACCCATGGTATGGCTATTGAATGATATAACATGACAAAAGGAGACATCCTCATATATTTAACGTTTTTCATTTACCACAGAAACATTCATCGAACATGTTACAATTATCTGTTGAACAAAACAATAAGAAACATGAATGTATATATATAAAGATATTGTAGATATTTATATATACCAACACAATTACACTCATTTGAGTTGAAATTCACAAAATACATGAAATAAAATGACGTTAAAAGTAAAAAAAAAAGAGAAACCATTAAAAAAGGGTGAAAAGAGCAAAAAAAAAATCCCCAGCCACATTGGCTGCAGACAAGGTTATCTCATTCACTTGATCATGTTCACAAGACTACTCTGAACTGGTCTAGTGAACATGGGTAGAACAACAATGACGATGTTACAATTATATCTGACTAACTAAATAATATCTATGAAAAATAATTGCACAAAAAATAAATAAATAAATAAATCACAAGTATGCTTGTATATGCATGATAACACTGATAAGTGTGTATAAAAAACAGCATAAAATCTAACTATAAAAAATATGCAGGAGTATCATGTATATATCAATGATAACAACAACAGTAAACAAATGTAATGTGTAAAGAACAATATGTGTAAACCACAAACAAAAACAATATTTTTCTAAAAACTACAACAATAATAAATAAAATTGTTATTAATAACAACTATAATAATAACAATATCGATAGGGGTATGTCCGACTTTGGTCGTACTTACCCCATGGGGTAAGTGCGACTCGTATTTACTTGTTAAACCATAGTTTAATAAGGAAAAGCCAGTATTCCATTTTAGCTTCACGCCGTCCCAAAGCCCAATCACCAGCCCTACTAGGACACCCAGGCCCATAGGAATGAATCCAGATACATTTGTGGTGTTACTAAGATGGCATGACATACCCCATTTATGGGGTATGTCTCCCCATCGATATTGTAATAATAACAATAATGATAATAATAATAATTAATAAATAGATAAACAAATAAATAAATAACATTATTAACAACTATAATGATAATAACTTTTCATGTGACAGATGATAGGCATGAGGATTTATTTGGATAGGTCATGTGCCATTTAAACTTTTGTTGTAAGAAAGACAGCATCATGGTCTGAATAATATATGTCGCATACATCTACAAATGATTGACTCTCTGATGAAGGTGACATTTTATTGTAATATATATGATCCAGAAGGCTACCCGAATCTGTAGTTGGCTTGTTAACAAACTGATCAAATCCATAATACTTCATCATTCTAACCAGAGATGAATTTCGATTGTCAATTAAATCATCATTGAAGTCGCCGACAACTACTGTTGGAACACTGAGTGGCATCATCTGCATTAATGACTCGAGCAGTGCAACAAATCTAGCCATTGGAGTCGACGGTGGCCTATATACTGCAACAATAATGAGGCGCCTATTTGTATTTTTTACCAGGATCACATTTGATTCCAATCCTTCAACATCAAACAAAAGTTCTTCAGTGTTTAGCCAATTAGCAGTACACACCAAGAGTCCATGGCTATTTCTTTTGTCATCTGTGTCTTTCCTTGATGCTACATATCCATACTTTTCAAGAAAACAATTGATTTCATGATCGTTTGATAAATAAGTTTCTGTGAAGCACATTATTTCACATTGCGAGTACATGTCATCACCTGCTTCACAAAGGTCCCTTATTTTTTCTAGGAAATATCTTATGTTGAGATGTCCAATTGTCAGCCATGTTGGCTTCTCCAACTCATTCATGTGTCGAACAGGCAAAGGCGGCAATGGATTTTTGCGCATGTCATCCATTACAGGCATAACTTTCTTATTTGCACGAATTCCTGAAACGTCAAAATCAGTTATGTACAAATCACACAGTTTTTTTACACGACTGAAAGCCACATATGCTTGTCCATTTCCAAACTTCTTTGCACCTTTCATACTGACAACAATTTTCTCTAAAGTAAGACCTTGACACTTGTGAATCGTAATAGCCCAGGCTAAAGTCAAAGGAAACTGCAAACGTGTGACCTGCGTACTCTTGTGCCCAACTTTGTCAAACATGCCCTCATGACGTTTAATTGGCACAGCTTCTGGAAATTCCTCTTTCCACTGACTAACGGCAATGGCGTGTTTTCCCACATTTTGGTTGCTGAATTTCACAAACACAATGACAACATTCCCGGAGTTGTTCTCTTTCATCCCTTGTACCGATCCTATGACACCATTAACAAGCCCATCTGACACATCGATGTTATATATCAACATAACCTGTGCACCCACTGCCAATTCTAACTCCGTATGAAGTCCAGCAGTTTCTGATCTTTTTTGCTGGGTACATACATTTGTAAGATCAATCAGCCCCGTACTATCCTTTTTGCTATCAACTGCAGGAATTGTCACGCGATCGCTCTCTGGTGCAATGTCTGCTAGTCTCTGTGCATTCCATGCATCGACATCAGCATTAAAAGCGAATACATGTAAGGCTTCTCTTGGATAGTCAGGACATGTCTGATCAGTGTTTCTGGATTGTAAAATTTGTATGTCTTCATCTGTTGCATTCCCAGTTCTCAATCGGCACAACAGTTCCGCAAAGTCAGTGTCCCCTATTTGTCTCATCACTTCATCTAGCTCATGCAGCATAAAATGGTCCTTCCAGAGCGAGCCACTCAAATTTGCCAATGTACTCTTGTATGGACTGTATATTTGTGACTGACGTACTGGCGGTAATTGGTATAGATCACCAACTGCTAAGATACAAACGTTTCCAAAGAGCGTGTCATCGTCTGTATTTCCCTTGATCTCACAAAGTCGCCTGTGGATACTGAGCAGCATATCAGAACCAACCATGGAAATCTCGTCTATGACCAACACCACCACATTTTCTAGATTGGAACGAAGTGTGTTCATCTTTTCAAATGTCAATGCATCTGCACTATTTCCAAACTTCAAGATTCGCAAAAGCAAAGCCGAATGAATAGTCATTCCATCAATACTGAATGCTGCTACACCTGTGGGTGCTGTCAGTAATATGATGATGTCTGTAGGTTTTATTTTTCTCGACAAACGCAACAGTCGTTTTGTTTCTGCGTGTATCAATTTGATGACGTGACTCTTACCGACACCACCAGGTCCACTCAAAAATATTCTATAAGGCTTCACAGGTCTGCCATTTTTCATGTCTAGTACAGCATCCTTACACCATTGTCTGTGAAACATCACAATCTGCTTTTGTTTGTCATTCAGGCTGCGCATCATCATTCTAATCTCTTTTGGTGACAAATCGGTTTGGTTTTTCTCTTTTTCATAACGAAGTGCAATATCAGATGTTGGATGACACTGCGGATTTTCAAACATAGATGCATTTGCAGCTAAATCCTCATCATCAATATCCAAATTAACTTCAACAGGTTCACTTCTGTCCTGTCTTTCAGCGTGTTCATTGCCTGGAGCTAAGTCGGCCCATATGTGTTCTGGTGCCCCATTATGCTGATTGTGTTCCATAGCTTGTTCCATGTCTGCCACATCTGAACAATATAAACTCTCATTTGACGTCACAATGTCTAGCACACTTTCGTAGTGTTCAAAGTAGCTGTCAAAATCTCCCAGTATATCAACTTGTTCTACTCGCCATGGAAAGTAAAGCATCAACTTGGATCGAAAGAAATTTGATGGTTCCTTTTCCATGCTGACTTTCCTGAATCTTATGACAGCTTCTTGTCTTCTCTTGCGCATTACTGTTTTCCCATCTTTGAGTTTAATTTGCTTTGGCATATTCATCCTTCTCGCATCGTCAGATGGGTCTTCATTCTCTTCAAGTACTGAAGGCACACTGTCATCACTGTCATTATCGTTATCATTGTAGTTCACAGAATAATTGGCAGCAAATTCAGCAAGGCACATGGTTTCCAATGCATCAGGTCTCGAAGCATACCGTTCTATTATATTGCTTTGAAAAACGTCTTCATCACCATCGTCAGCGTCCTTCAATTGTTCTTTTGTTTTCAACACCGCAACTCGTTGGTCTGCTGGGTCAGTATTCACAAACAGGACCTTGCGACTCAATTTTTTCAAAGGCATTGACAGTATTCTGTATGCTGCTTCTTGTGCACTCAGTTCCCTGTGATTCAGAAACGTTGCCCCGATATGCCTCATCATACTCTGCACATCTTTGTCTTGATACTCTTTACATGCTTGCTTCAGTAATTCTCCCATTCCACTTTCATCTTTTGTAACATAACTAGCTATATAAGCAACGCATGCCCATGGATCTAAAATCATCTGTATATCGATATTGGCTTTCCATGCTTTCATCAAAGTTGGATTGTACTGGTTGATATTTTGTTCCTTTGGGGTCCTCTCCATTACAACATTCGAACCTTTTTGAGAAACTGCTAGGGCAGACATATACTGCTCTTCTGTAATACGTGCTTGATCACATATGTCATGTAATGTAATATCACTGCAGTCTTCTTCTGTCATTATGTCATGCACATCTTTCAGAGTCTCTCTGGCAGTTACTTTCCTCTGTTGACCCAATTCATCAGTTTCAGGTTCTCTGGCAATGATTGTGTGTGCACTGGGTGGTCTTGGGAACTGAAATCGGCATGTTCCTTTCTTTTGACAGTACGACGAATGACTGTGACCTTGTACTTTAGTAACCAAATCTGAGAGGTCTGGATCATCATCTGGTAAAGAACACGTTATGTACTTGTCAATAAATCCACATACTTTTTCATCCGAATCTTTGTCAATTTTAGGAGCATTCTTTATCCACAGCAAAGTGTGTGCATGAGGCGACCCACGAGCTTGAAACTCTATTCTGATAACATAGTGCAATACTTCTCCTACTGGGCGAGCGTTTGATTTTAGCACGTCTTTGAAGAATAATTCCAGTCGATATTGGAATTGCCTTGCAGCAGTTACAGGATTGCGTCTAAGCCAATTACATTTTTCTTTGTATGACATTTTAGCAATATCATCATCAGTCAAGATCGTGCCATACTGTTGTGCAATTGTCTGAATTATATCCGGCCACTGCATGTCTGCACAAGACAAGGTCAAGAAAAACGTTGGTAGGCCAAGTTGTCGGATCATTGCCAATACATCATACAACAATGTCTGAAAGTAACCAGGTGTACCTCGAACGTTTTTCAGAATCTTGTATGCAACATCTGCTTTCAACATATCATTTAATTTACTCACATTCTTCACCAAGCCAACATTCAATCTTTGTCCTTGGAATTCTTTACCAGCACATCTTCGATATATGTAATGGTTTATGTCACTGTGAACTTGCTGGTTCTCCACTGCGTACTGTGCACTAAGCAGATACTCCACTGACTGTGCAAATCTTCCGTCACAATCAAGTAGTCTTTGATTGAAGTATTTTCTTGGGGTTAAATGAACTTCTCTGTTCGTGGTCATGGCATTGGTTCCATCAGGATACTTGTCTGGGTTTGAGAGTTCCTCAAAGTAAGGATCACTTAATAAAGGTATCGGTTTTTGGTCTTCGGCAGGAGCAATATTTACTGTTGTATTTTCAAATTGTGAATTGTCATTTATGACGCTAGACTCATGTGGCAATCCTCGTGTGGCTACAGCATTTTCAAAAGTTTTCCCGTCTTCTTCATCCAAGTCTGCATCTGACTCGATAGCATTCCCTTCTCCAATATCAGTTTGTGATGTCACCTCAACAACTTCTTTATCTCCCATTGGTACAAGTATTACATAATGATTTTGTCCAATCAATCCTAAATCAAATTCGTTGTTAATCTCATTCCTGGATACCACAAGGATAGGTACATCACGGCCAGTCTGATGAACGTTTATTTTCAATGAATAACTATCAGCAATTGCTTGCAAAGCAATATTTTCTCCCCACTGATTACCATAGCTCAGGTCATCTAGATAGTTTATCCACCGCACCTCTTTTCGTGATTCAAAGTCTTCAATACTTTCTATAGCTCTGTCTACATCAGATGGTTGCTCTGTATCTGCTTGCCCATTTGTTTCACCTATATCAATCCTCGCACATACGAAATCACGGTACCACTCTGAATGTTCCCTCATATGCTCTGCTATCACTATACGCAGCTTTTGTGGTGTCAATGCGACTACATGAAGTCGTTCCAGATGGTAGCACACTGAACTGAACATGCAATTTCCATCACCTGGTACGTCAATTACAGTCATATCTTTGCCATTGGCGACATCATGTATTGTGTCATTAGGATGACTGGTACCTTGATGAATAGACGCATGTGTGTCAACGTCGGCTTTCGTTTCAAGAGGCGACAATGTATCTGCAGTAACAATCACTCTGTTGCACACTCTGTCAACTTTAGGATTAACTCTGGTATCGCCAATTTTGTCCTCAGACTCATCTGATCTTGTCATGGCATGCCAGAGATCTGGATTGTCTATCTGTGCATCCTCTTCCCAATTCTCGTTTATCTTCACATCTTTGTAATGTGGGTTGTCAGCCTTCAATCTTTTCAGAGCAGCCATTACTCGTTGTGGATCAACATATTGATACATGTAATGGCTTTTATAAGCTTGCTTTCTTTTAAATTTGAGAGGTATCAGTTGGCTTTCGGATGGCAATCGTGGAAACAAAGTGCATACAGTGTCAATTCTAGATGGAACATTTACAGCCGGTCCGTGAATTCCATGCTGTCTGCCTCTTGGTAAACCCACCATTTTCATAAATGGGATACGTTTACAAACTAGACGGATTTCAAGACTATTCAGTTCTTTCAGTTCGGTGGGTGGGTCTACCAATGTTAACTTGTTTCCTTTTGATTGTGCTGGCAATTTTCCACGCTTCAAACAAGCATGACATGTTCTACATATCCATTCATCATCATTTGCTGATCTGACTCTGTACTGAAGTGCTTGTTTTACTACTGATTTGGGTGTTTTTATGTATTGAGTATCATCAAGGTGTCGAACTGTTACTCTGTACATTAATCTGTGACAACAGCAACAAACATAATTACAAGAATCTTTTACTTTGTCGAGAAAATTGTTTACTACACGTGTGATGCTAGGTATAGCATATTTTTTTGCTTTTCTCCCGGTTTCCATATTTTTCTTCATTTTTTCCAAACGTTCGTTTTTTTTATTAGGCGATTCGTCCTGTCTAGTTCTTCGCGTGGCTTCTTTGTCTTTTGCCAAACGTTCACTTCGTCTGCATGGTGATTCTTCCTGTCTAATTCTTTGCGTAGCTTCTTTGTCTTTTTGCAAACGTTCACCTCGTTTTTCTGTTGTTTCTTCTGATCTAACATTTGCCATACGTTTTCTAACTTTTTCCAAACGTTCACCTCGTTTTTCTGTTGTTTCTTCTGATCTAACATTTGTCGTACGTTTTCTAACTTTTTCCAAACGTTCACCTCGTTTTTCTGTTGTTTCTTCTGATCTAACATTTGTCATACGTTTTCTAACTTTTTCCAAACGTTCACCTCGTTTTTCTGTTGTTTCTTCTGATCTAACATTTGTCATACGTTTTCTATTTTTTTCCAAACGTTCACTTCGTTTTTTTATTGTTTCTTCTGTTCTAATATTTGTCATACGTTCTCTAACTTTTTGCAAACGTTCATCTCGTTTTTCTGTTGTTTCTTTTGATCTAACATTTGTCATGCATTTTCTTACTTTTTCTAATCGAGACGTACGTTCATCTACATTTTCTCTTTCGCGTCTTTTTTGTGTGTATTTCCTTTTTTTTGCTAGTTGTTCAATTTTTTGTTCTTCACTTTTATGTTTACGTTTATTTTGCATTCTGATTTTTTGTTCTTTCAATTTTTGTTCAGCACTTTTTTTCTTTGAGCACGGCATCGTTACAAAATATGTTCAATCAATATACAATAATAAATATATAGTTTAATATTTTTGGTGAATATGCACAATGTTTCAATCGTTATCTAATGTTTATTATCAAGCGTGTATGCTAGTGGTTTGTAGTAAAACAGTTGTTCACGAATCAAAATATAATTTTAATTCTAATTTGATACCATTACCAATAAAATTTATCAAAATATATATATGCGTATATAAACTTAATTCAAGAACAATAGATGTGTCGTATTTTTACTGCGATATTTATTACATAGATAAATTGATGACAAGTATATTGACAAAGCAATATCCGAACGGTATGATATAGTGGTGACAACAATCACAAATAGATTAGGACGTGATGATCTCAGCGCAAATTCTTCTGAGTTTGGAACGTTATGACAAACAACACATATATTCACTTCAGTTTATTCGTAATATATTTACATGTATCAGTTCAAGTATTTTTAATAATCTGTTCAATCAAATTTTGAACCAAAACTTGATTGAATCAATTGATGCAAATGATAAATTTATCAATCTGCAACAACGTCACTGTTTGCATGAACATTCAATATTTACAATAAATTTTGTTTGTGTCAAATCAAATGCAAACAGACAAATTTATATTCCAATCAAGTGCAGATTCTGTGTATACAACAATGTCGAAACTTTGAATACACAAGACTGAATCTGTTTTCTTTTGTTATCACCACGTCAACTCCCCTGATGTGGTTAGGATCAGGATCAATGCAATATCTTTGTCTTTGACTTTGTTTTTGTCTTTGTCAATGTTTTTTCAAGAACAGGTTGTGACAAGGGAGAGCCCGTGGAAGCCTATATTAGCACTTCTAGCTCTATTTGCCACAACCGAGAAATGACAGGTTTTGACAGGCAGGAGCCCGTGGAAGCCTATAATAGCACTTCTGGCTCAATCTGTCAAGACCAAAAAAAAAGCAAGAAAAGCTGCACCAGGCTGTCGTCAGACAAAGACTCCTGCAATTAAACAAAATCAATTGTTAGCATTTGGAATTTTTTTTTATCTTAATATTTAACAAAACAAAACATTTACTTGATTTGATAGTAATTTGAGAATTGTAATTGGTACATAGTCCAGTCTAACTAACAAGATTGACTGATAAAAATCTATAATGCTGATACAATCAGTTTTGTGGTAATAATGTGCATTTTTCCTACACGGCAAGCCCAGGAGGTGCAGGAGGCAGACAGCAGGAACACCCCAGCTCAGAAAAGCAGGACAAATGACACGCAGTCTGAAACAGATACAAAAAGTTCATGGTATATACATTTCAAAAAATAGTATACAATGTACAAACATTGTGTCAGAAATTCAACTGTGAAAATATTTAAATCGTTGTGACAAGTATTGCGCCAACGTCAATGGCGAGTATTGGTACACATACTCACCAAGCAGGCAGAACTTCAACGATCGGTGAGTCACACCTGAAAAATAAACAAATTAAATTTCAGCATGTACAATACTCATTTACACATGTCTACTTTACTTCGGTGAGGTTTATCAAGAGATAGCCCTGACTTCATATGTACATAGTAAATGCATGCAAGATTTTCTATACTCCTATATAACTACGAGCTCGGTACGGCCGCCAATGCGTTCAAGCTGCTAATCACGATTCTTAATCGGCTAACTACAGGTCCACTCGGTCAAGTAAGTCAAGAAAATTGATAGGGGATTTAAATTGTTACTGGTGTAAATGTGTGGCGAATCTCGTTAGTTTCTTTTATATCGAAGCGCAAAGTTCGACAAGCATCGAAAGACAACCATGAAATATATAATGTTACATCTTCGAAGTAACATCAAAACACATAAGACTGCAATTAGGATGCAATGAAAGCTATTGTGACATTTACAGAGGACACTATCGTCGATTGTATCTCCTCATCACGCCCATATCACAGCTCATCATATATATTCAGATTTCACTCTGAATCATACTCAATTCAACTTGGATGCATTACCACAAAAACTACTGTAAAACTACTGTTATAAGATGCTTTTTTTTTGGTTCCTCTAGTTCTGTGAAGCCTACATAATAGTTCAAATCCCCAGAACACCTGATCTGTCAGGGTAATAATACAACACTATTTTTTTCAGGAATCAATCATACTGGCCTGTTTGGCTACATGTACGCGTTAAATCATGAGGACACAGTCAATTTTGAAATATCAATACGTTATGACAAAAAAGTCTCCCAACAACCACAAGGATATTATACGTTATGACAGAAAAGTCTCCCAACAACCACAAGGATATTAGTCAATTACTCAGGATACTACATTCAGTGGCTTGCTGTAATTATAACATAACTTAGGTTCTCAGAGTCTATCACGTACTCTCACATATATCCCTGTCAGCATAAATGTATTCAAACAAGGATTCAAGTATACAACATTGTGCAACAGACACACGAGTGTTGAATACACCTTGATGATTGGTCATATCATTACATACATGTTGTGCACAACAGACTTTCGGATCCAAGCACCCCTCTCCTCACAAGTCAAACATGTAATTCACCTATTTCTGCTTGGAATACATAAAACATGCTAGAGGCCCAACCAGGTGATATCAACCGCTCTTGTATGAAATAATGTCCTTATATCATGGGTACTACTCGAAACTTCATCTGATTAATTGAATACAAGCAAGTTTGAAGCCTACAGGGATTAACAGATGTCATATATTACTCCTTAGCAGTGTTCAATACAAATATATACTCTACCTGCAACTGCTCAGACCCTACACCCAATTCCCAATGAACAAAATGGCAAAAGTCAGCATTTGATCTCTCAAAGTCATTCTTTCGAACGTGATATAGGTCTTCCTTGAGTGTTCATTATTAGCATGGGCCCTGTCTGCAACATTTGAGATGCCACACCCATTTTTCATATTCCGTAAATTTTTAAAATCTTATTTGGTCATAATATCTTGCAACATACATGAATAAACCCCCATGAAATTGGGGCCATATCATTCTTCAATACTAATATGACCTCTACCTGCCACCGTCCAGGCCCTACATCCAATTCTACATGAACTGGACTCCAATTCAGTATTTGACCTCTCAAGGTCATCGAAGGTCAAATTAAAGTTCATCATTTTGAAGGTCATAGGACTTCCTAGGAGTTTTCAAAACTAACATATGCCCTATATGCAACGTTTGACGCTCCACACCCATTTAGCTTCTTTTATCAAATTTGGTCATAATATCTTGAAACATACAGTTGTAGCGTATTTGTCCTAATAGAAGAGTGCGCCGTACTAGAAGAACACAACTCTTTGGCAGAAAAAAACTGCCGTGGTCTTGAATTTAAAACTGTTATTTCTTAGATCAAGGTCTTACATGGTCTAAATTACCATACAATAAACACTGTATAGGTGTTATATTAATGATTTTTCATAAATGCCTCTCAAAATTTACCTTTTTTACAGGGGCTAATGTTGGAAGTCTTGCATTATGCCTGTACTACTACTGTGTTAGGACCAATACGGTATGTAACTCCCACAAAAATCAATTGGTGCAATATTATATTTCTCATCATTGCACAATACTAATATTGATTCGAAACTGCAACCTATTAGGCCCCACATTCAATTGCCCATGAACTAAGCTCAAAGGTGAGTATTTGACCTCTCCAGTCTAGTTCAAATTCAACATCATCAATTTTTATACCCATATATGACTTCCTATGAGTGTTCATTAGGAACATGGGTGTGGACTTAATCCTACACACCCATATAAATTCTTTCACCATATTTGGTCACCAAATATTTGAAGAAAAAAGGATGTCTAACCCCGTGAAAATAAATTGCTTCTTTCCAGTATTCAATACTAACATAGACACTACCTGTAACATTTTACGCCATACATCTAATTAAATGAGCTCAACAGTCAGTATTTCACTGATCATCCAAGGTCACAAGGTTCGTGTTTTGGACTTAATACCAGCCTTAACAACCACGCGGCTAAGGGCTAAATCAATCAATTGGTTACCATGGCAACCAAGATTTGGATGCATTCACGGACTATTCCTACTAGACAATATATACCGGATGACCAAATATGAACATAAAAGGCTCAATTTTTACTTAAGATAATCTGTCAATGATGTCACTCATCTCATTTGCATACTTATTAGGTGAGAGATTGTTTCAAGACTATCAGGAGCAATTTGCTGGAGATTTTCTCTTTAAATAGCTGTAACTTTTGAACAAATCTTAATATCAACATTCTGTCAAGACTATTCTATTCAGCTCAACGGGTGGCTTCAAATGAGCTGACATCATATTTACGTGATTTATACTCTTTAATATTAGTCAATACAAAATCAGGTCAACGTCCAACAATCCTGGACAGGTGTCAAATCGACACGGCAATGTTGACCTTACCTTGATAACATGTCACATAACCTTAGTCAAAATTCTACAAAAATCGGGTCAACGTCCAACAGTCATGGACATGAACACAAAATGTTGACCCTACAATAATAGCTCTACATTATAACAACAATGACAATGACAATTCTGGCGATGATGGAAGACTCGCATCAGGTTGTCCAGGTTCTCCAGGAGACTCCACCTAGGATGCTCTGCAGCGCTCCTAGGCTCATCAGCAGCTCTTGCTCTCTGTCGACAGCCCATAGGTCAGGGAAATCCTCTCAGACACCCTCGCAGCTTGCCTCCCTCGTCACAGGCGGCCACACTCCCTAGGACACAAACAAAGAATCTCCTGTTAGCTGCTGCCATCTACTGTACCCCCACTTTTGGCATCAAAATGTAATGGGTGCAAAAAGGCCACGTTGATGGTTTGTGATATAGTCAATTATGTCAAAAGCAGATGGTAACAACTCTTCATGAGGATAAACAAGAAAACATTCATCAGCACGACATGCATTTCAAGTACACAAGCAATGTAAATTTTGCTAAACTTTAACAGCAAGAAGACAAAGTAGATCAGATCATAGTTACTGTTGATAACACAAAACTGCCGATAGACTTGATATTACTTTAAACTGTTACAATCGACAATGTATAAATTTGAATCAGTTATAAACACGAGAATTACGATACGACAAAAATCACACCTTGTCAGTCGAGACACGTCAGCTGGGAACTCCTCAATCATCATGCGAGGTAGGTCTTGGAATTGTCCAGTATGAAAAGCATTCAACATTCTATAAATCACATAGAAAATATTTATATATACGCAGAAACAAATCTATCAAAATTATTTGACTATGTCTCAGTTAGCACTTCATAAAATTGCAACTTTAATCCAACATAATCATTCGAAATTGTCAGTTATACTATCTCTGAAGCCATAATACTGATACGAAAATATACTTGTTATAAATCTATTTATCGTCTGCTAGAATAAAACAGCCAACGCTTTACTCAAAGAATGTCTATCGTAACATACAAAGCATTTAGACTTACTGCCTGACACACTGAAATACATGAAACCATATCAAACCTTTTTAAACTTTGTTGAATAAGAACGCAGTAGAATCCATCACGTGATCATCGATCAACTCCTGATGCAGACATGTCAGTATGCCAACCACGCACTTTCTCGTTCTCGTTGAAGGAAAAACAAGTGTGGAGAGTACATTGTGATAAATATCGGGTCAAGTGTGATCGTCGAAATAACAACATAGCACCATGTTATACCCATATACGTTATAGGAGTCTTATATACTAACATTATATGCTCTATCTGCAACATTTAATACTCCACAACCATTTAAACAATTTTTACCATGAAAACATGTCTCACCCCCATGACAATCTATAGGTGTTGAGCTTTAACACAACCAAATGCACACTCAAAATAACAAAAGAATTCAAGTAAAAAAGTGACCTGTAGCACAATTAAGAGAAATCTCTAGGTATGTGGGCAGTTATGCTGACGTGGCGTAACATGACCAAAATCACAGTATCAATTTAAATTTCATTCGATTAAAATTGACATTTAAAAATCTGAAAGGCCTTTGAAATTTTAATATATCAAATGAAACACACAAACCAGCTGTTTCACAGTCACAGTTTATTTCAATTTCAAACAGAGTAATATTCCTTGGCATTTGGGGCCCAAGTATCATATCCTGCACCTTCCTCTATACTCAATAAGAACTGAAAATGTGACAGACGGATTAAATGGCTAGGCACAGTGTTTGATACTTGGGCCGCATTTCGAATTAAATTTTATACTCGGACTTTGTAAACCTGTTCAAATATGTATTTACCCAAATATAAAGATGTCACGAGTTTTTATCGATGATATATATCTAAAAAATGTAAATAGCTGGCGATCTGCCTTGATGTTAAATTTCGGCACAAATTTGATCAAATTCAGCGAATTGATACGTTTATAATAATGAAAAGTAATGCCAATTATTGTGGTATATTAGAACTAGAAAATACATTCAGAATTTGTCTACGATGGCGTGTTTTCGCGTAAACAATACCCATTGTTTTCGAGTAAAGAATATAGTACATTGTTAACTCATAGTAAATAATTGCTTGCACGCAAACATACATTCTTTACGCAGAAACAAGTGGTATTATTTACGGGAATACAAAAGGTAATCTTTGTGCGGAAACATGTGCTATTCTTTACGCAAAATCAATGATTCTTTACACAAAAACAAATCTTATGCGTACATAAAGGGTAACAGGGAAAAGAAAGCATGGCAGATAGAAGCCACCGTAGTTTTTCATAATATTGATGTCAAAAATACTCAAACTCAGGACAAGGCAAAACATATGTGAACAGGTCATAGTTAAACCAAGTAGATCTAGGCCTCGATCTACATGTACAGTTTAGTGGGCAATCTCATTCCCAGCTGATTTCCTATGGGCCTGTTAGTTAAGATCCGTAGAGACAATTGGTTGTGATAGGAAATTGTTACCATGACACATCATTTGTTCTTTTTATCTGTGATTATGTATCATTTTGTGTCACTGATAAACTCATCATTACACCTATCATTGATTATCATGGAGAAACATGATTGCCCACTAAATTAAACATGTGCTCCGAGGCCTATATGACAACAGCTGCATACATCAATGTGCCTTCAAACAAGTCTACCAATCATAAAATAAAAAACTAAAATGCCCAGGTTAATGTTGTACATGCAAGCCGCAACGGTTTCCCCACGGCCAGTTGGTGTGTGCATCAGAGTGAGATAGGCCTAGTCATGTACCGTCCGGTATTGCTGGCATGGTGACCAGTAATCTGACACGCAGTGATAGAGGGGAAGGGGGTGGCTTGAACGCACTGGCAGCCACGCGGTCGCTCACGGCAAAGATTGATCACGCGTTCACGGCCAATTTGACAAAATTTGCGCACACAAGTTTGACAGGAAAATCCGCATAATCTGCTGAAAATATACCACAAATATAGTCCTGATTTAGATGGATACCATCCTACTGATAATATGAGCAAATAACAGCGACAAACACATAGTAATTATCCCAATATTATGAAGATTTTCCAGAGATAAAAATCTTCCATTCGTACCGAAAGAACGCTGAAGGAGATCTAGCAATGACACGGACGGCATCATGTTTCGGTATGTATGCTTGTCGAATGTCCGAAGCTACTCTTGACATTCTGAAGCCAGACGCCTTACTGTTGTGTCGAAAGAGCTGTATTCTATTTGTCATAATGTTTTTTCACTGAATACATATATGTTTTAAAGTGAGGCGTAACTACAGTCAGTGAACAGCACCTTTGAACATACACCAAGCATATTTGACGAAACATTATACCCCCCGTGAATGAGTCGTTTAAAAAAAACTGCAGTCTTGTTGCATAATAAAACCGAGCATCGTGAAAACTCCGACATGGTCTGCTTTTTCTTGTGATAGATGTGACCATGTCGGTTTTTTTCACGTGAAATATCCGAGCGACTATGTCGCTTTTTTTCATGGTTGGTACATTGGGAATATGAAAATATTAAGCTGATTAGCCCCATCAGTGGCTCTCTCCAACCTAGAAATCAGTGGGGGCGGTTTGGAGAGCCACACGCCTTTGTTACAAATCTGGGACTGCACCTGCCTCACGCTTTTTTGGCTCTTTTTTTTAGAACATCCAGTACCATCATTATACATATAGTGGTTTTATCCAAAAACTTTTTTGCAGTGTGTTTTGATATATTATGAATATACAGTTGAATTATCATGTGGTACGAATATGGCGTGCAAAACGGTTGTCCCCACTGTCCTGTAATACCAGTATTTCATGCCGAAATGACTATCACCATCTGCTTGAAGTCATTCGATAGTTCTCCAGAGATGCAAGACCATGATAGGGAAGTTTCCACGTTGTAGTAAGGAGTATTTATAACAGTGTTATATTTTAGGCTGTTCTGATATTGCCATGATCAAAATTTTGTGCTGTTAGTAGTACATATTATTTTGATACACACATTGACTAGATGTTTTAAATGAGTCAGTCTCAAATGCCGGTCTTGCTCAGGAAATGTCATAAATGTGTAAATTCTGTGTGAATGTTTTACATGTAAATAGATGTGTAAATTATTTCGTCAAGTGTTGGCCTATGGCCGATTTTACTGCATGTCGATCAGATGAATATACAATGTATGTTTGTTTGTTAGCGCTCTAGAGGTCACAATTTTGATTCCAGAATCATGAAAACTGGTCGTAAGATGCACAGTCAACATATGACGGAGGAGTTCACTTTTGGGAGGTCAAGGTCGAAAATTGAGGTCAAGGTCAATGAAAAGGTCAAAATCGAATAATTGCAATAACTCCGCTCCTAATCAAGTCTAATTTTTTTAAGTATTATTGTAATTTTATTTGGTCCATTCCCTATCATATGATATATGTCCGATGGCCGTACGACCAAAACTGCCGATTTGCGACAGAGGTCGAAAATTCGGGGGTCAAGATTTTCGTTTTTGGGGATCCCAACGTTTTAGACTATGTTTTTTAACCAAGTTTCAATATCTTTTTTTTATGATTTGTACTCAGGAGTTGTGCCTCATCAATTCCAACAAAAGTTTGAAATTTCAGACCTCAAGGTCAAGAATTAAGGCCAAGGTCACGGTGAAAATGAAGCAACTCTCACGTCTAATGTCTAAAATTGTAGACTATACTGCTGGATGATGTTCAGGAGATGGCTTAAATATCTCGATTTCTAATGCTAGGCGTTGTTCAGGAAATGATTTCAATGTGTAAATTTTGTGTACATGTTTAAATGTGTAAATTATTTCGTCAAGTGTTGGCCTATGGCCGATTTTTTGTTTGTTTGTTTGTTCGCCCTCTACAGGCCACAGTTCTCATTGGAAATTCATGAAATCTGGTAGAAAGTTTCTAGGCTGAAAAAGAAAGGTCGCTAGTTCTTTGTTAAGCTCAAGGTCAAATAACAAGGTCAAGGTCATGCAAAAAGTCGAAAACACATAAGTGCTCATAACTCCAGTTCTAATCGTCGTAGAGACTTCAAATCAAGTGCATATTGTAGATATATTCGAGTTCTATCTTCCGTGACCTTGACCTTGACCTTTGACCTTGACCTTGAGAAGTTCGCCCGAGGTCGAAGTCAAGGTCAAAATACGAAGGTCGGCGCAGTATATCGAGTAGTATATCGTTGGAAAGGTCTTGAGCCCCTGATTCCAGTGATATCTCACTTTTGGTGCTGCGACGTAAACTGACGTCACAATGACGTATTAAACGTCAATAATCCGAAATTTCAAAGGGTCATAACATCGTCAATAGTGTATGGAATCCCTTGAAATTTGATATGCATTTTGACAGCATTGACCTCTACGAACTCAAGTACAAAAGTCAAAGGTCAAGGTCAAGGTCATCGAAATCCCAGAAAAACACGTTTTCTGTAATAGCATCCGTTTGAATCATCGTGGGCTCATGAAATGTAAACCATGTCATTTAGACGGGGTATGGCAATCAGATAAATATGTCAATTTCATGATTGACCTCGAACTTTGTCTATAATCTGACAAAACTTAATCAGAATCCTGAGTTTTTTGGATTTTACAGATATTTTTTATGTTTTCATGGCTCCAATTTTCACACATTTACTGAACATTAATTTTAAAGAATTTCCTTGCAGTCAGTTGCAGTGTTATTTCTAGTTTATGGTCCACTTTTCACATTTGGAATAACTTGAAAACTCGCCGAGATATCAAAGTAGAAAGAGCTGTGGGGTGAAAAATGATTCTCAATCCGTTCAGATGCTAATAAGCTGTAGAAACGATTACCTCCTGTGGACATGTCCTCTTCTGAATATACACACTCGGTTGCATAGTAGTGCAGTATATCATATATGTATCCATGTGCACATTTCAAACAACAGTTCTTTTGTTTTTTGACTCAGAGGTGTCCAACTGGTATGATAAAGTCTAAAACTCATGTCTAAATACAGTCTGGGTCAAGCAACAGGCCACTTTATATCAGAAATTTTGGGGATGACGAACAGGGTTTTGTGAGCACCGGGTTTGTGAGCATTGTGAGCACTGTTACAGGTTTATAGTACATGTAGTGCATTGCCTAAGGCCCAATAGCTTGTATATATGCACCAGATATTATTACTTGACGAAATCAAAGATTTTGTCAAGTATGTTGATCGGTTCCGTTTGTTACTTGACGAAATCAAAGATTTTGTCAAGTATGTTGATCGGTTCCGTTTGTTTGTTTGTATGTTTGTTTGTTTGTTTGTTTGTTCGCCCTCTACAGGCCACAGTTCTCATTGGAAATTCATGAAATCTGGTAGAAAGTTTCTAGGCTGAAAAAGAAAGGTCGCTAGTTCTTTGTTAAGCTCAAGGTCAAATAACAAGGTCAAGGTCATGCAAAAAGTCGAAAACACATAAGTGCTCATAACTCCAGTTCTAATCGTCGTAGAGACTTCAAATCAAGTGCATATTGTAGATATATTCGAGTTCTATCTTCCGTGACCTTGACCTTGACCTTTGACCTTGACCTTGAGAAGTTCGCCCGAGGTCGAAGTCAAGGTCAAAATACGAAGGTCGGCGCAGTATATCGAGTAGTATATCGTTGGAAAGGTCTTGAGCCCCTGATTCCAGTGATATCTCACTTTTGGTGCTGCGACGTAAACTGACGTCACAATGACGTATTAAACGTCAATAATCCGAAATTTCAAAGGGTCATAACATCGTCAATAGTGTATGGAATCCCTTGAAATTTGATATGCATTTTGACAGCATTGACCTCTACGAACTCAAGTACAAAAGTCAAAGGTCAAGGTCAAGGTCATCGAAATCCCAGAAAAACACGTTTTCTGTAATAGCATCCGTTTGAATCATCGTGGGCTCATGAAATGTAAACCATGTCATTTAGACGGGGTATGGCAATCAGATAAATATGTCAATTTCATGATTGACCTCGAACTTTGTCTATAATCTGACAAAACTTAATCAGAATCCTATGAGTTTTTTGGATTTTACAGATATTTTTTATGTTTTCATGGCTCCAATTTTCACACATTTACTGAACATTAATTTTAAAGAATTTCCTTGCAGTCAGTTGCAGTGTTATTTCTAGTTTATGGTCCACTTTTCACATTTGGAATAACTTGAAAACTCGCCGAGATATCAAAGTAGAAAGAGCTGTGGGGTGAAAAATGATTCTCAATCCGTTCAGATGCTAATAAGCTGTAGAAACGATTACCTCCTGTGGACATGTCCTCTTCTGAATATACACACTCGGTTGCATAGTAGTGCAGTATATCATATATGTATCCATGTGCACATTTCAAACAACAGTTCTTTTGTTTTTTGACTCAGAGGTGTCCAACTGGTATGATAAAGTCTAAAACTCATGTCTAAATACAGTCTGGGTCAAGCAACAGGCCACTTTATATCAGAAATTTTGGGGATGACGAACAGGGTTTTGTGAGCACCGGGTTTGTGAGCATTGTGAGCACTGTTACAGGTTTATAGTACATGTAGTGCATTGCCTAAGGCCCAATAGCTTGTATATATGCACCAGATATTATTACTTGACGAAATCAAAGATTTTGTCAAGTATGTTGATCGGTTCCGTTTGTTACTTGACGAAATCAAAGATTTTGTCAAGTATGTTGATCGGTTCCGTTTGTTTGTTTGTATGTTTGTTTGTTTGTTTGTTTGTTCGCCCTCTACAGGCCACAGTTCTCATTGGAAATTCATGAAATCTGGTAGAAAGTTTCTAGGCTGAAAAAGAAAGGTCGCTAGTTCTTTGTTAAGCTCAAGGTCAAATAACAAGGTCAAGGTCATGCAAAAAGTCGAAAACACATAAGTGCTCATAACTCCAGTTCTAATCGTCGTAGAGACTTCAAATCAAGTGCATATTGTAGATATATTCGAGTTCTATCTTCCGTGACCTTGACCTTGACCTTTGACCTTGACCTTGAGAAGTTCGCCCGAGGTCGAAGTCAAGGTCAAAATACGAAGGTCGGCGCAGTATATCGAGTAGTATATCGTTGGAAAGGTCTTGAGCCCCTGATTCCAGTGATATCTCACTTTTGGTGCTGCGACGTAAACTGACGTCACAATGACGTATTAAACGTCAATAATCCGAAATTTCAAAGGGTCATAACATCGTCAATAGTGTATGGAATCCCTTGAAATTTGATATGCATTTTGACAGCATTGACCTCTACGAACTCAAGTACAAAAGTCAAAGGTCAAGGTCAAGGTCATCGAAATCCCAGAAAAACACGTTTTCTGTAATAGCATCCGTTTGAATCATCGTGGGCTCATGAAATGTAAACCATGTCATTTAGACGGGGTATGGCAATCAGATAAATATGTCAATTTCATGATTGACCTCGAACTTTGTCTATAATCTGACAAAACTTAATCAGAATCCTATGAGTTTTTTGGATTTTACAGATATTTTTTATGTTTTCATGGCTCCAATTTTCACACATTTACTGAACATTAATTTTAAAGAATTTCCTTGCAGTCAGTTGCAGTGTTATTTCTAGTTTATGGTCCACTTTTCACATTTGGAATAACTTGAAAACTCGCCGAGATATCAAAGTAGAAAGAGCTGTGGGGTGAAAAATGATTCTCAATCCGTTCAGATGCTAATAAGCTGTAGAAACGATTACCTCCTGTGGACATGTCCTCTTCTGAATATACACACTCGGTTGCATAGTAGTGCAGTATATCATATATGTATCCATGTGCACATTTCAAACAACAGTTCTTTTGTTTTTTGACTCAGAGGTGTCCAACTGGTATGATAAAGTCTAAAACTCATGTCTAAATACAGTCTGGGTCAAGCAACAGGCCACTTTATATCAGAAATTTTGGGGATGACGAACAGGGTTTTGTGAGCACCGGGTTTGTGAGCATTGTGAGCACTGTTACAGGTTTATAGTACATGTAGTGCATTGCCTAAGGCCCAATAGCTTGTATATATGCACCAGATATTATTACTTGACGAAATCAAAGATTTTGTCAAGTATGTTGATCGGTTCCGTTTGTTACTTGACGAAATCAAAGATTTTGTCAAGTATGTTGATCGGTTCCGTTTGTTTGTTTGTATGTTTGTTTGTTTGTTTGTTTGTTCGCCCTCTACAGGCCACAGTTCTCATTGGAAATTCATGAAATCTGGTAGAAAGTTTCTAGGCTGAAAAAGAAAGGTCGCTAGTTCTTTGTTAAGCTCAAGGTCAAATAACAAGGTCAAGGTCATGCAAAAAGTCGAAAACACATAAGTGCTCATAACTCCAGTTCTAATCGTCGTAGAGACTTCAAATCAAGTGCATATTGTAGATATATTCGAGTTCTATCTTCCGTGACCTTGACCTTGACCTTTGACCTTGACCTTGAGAAGTTCGCCCGAGGTCGAAGTCAAGGTCAAAATACGAAGGTCGGCGCAGTATATCGAGTAGTATATCGTTGGAAAGGTCTTGAGCCCCTGATTCCAGTGATATCTCACTTTTGGTGCTGCGACGTAAACTGACGTCACAATGACGTATTAAACGTCAATAATCCGAAATTTCAAAGGGTCATAACATCGTCAATAGTGTATGGAATCCCTTGAAATTTGATATGCATTTTGACAGCATTGACCTCTACGAACTCAAGTACAAAAGTCAAAGGTCAAGGTCAAGGTCATCGAAATCCCAGAAAAACACGTTTTCTGTAATAGCATCCGTTTGAATCATCGTGGGCTCATGAAATGTAAACCATGTCATTTAGACGGGGTATGGCAATCAGATAAATATGTCAATTTCATGATTGACCTCGAACTTTGTCTATAATCTGACAAAACTTAATCAGAATCCTATGAGTTTTTTGGATTTTACAGATATTTTTTATGTTTTCATGGCTCCAATTTTCACACATTTACTGAACATTAATTTTAAAGAATTTCCTTGCAGTCAGTTGCAGTGTTATTTCTAGTTTATGGTCCACTTTTCACATTTGGAATAACTTGAAAACTCGCCGAGATATCAAAGTAGAAAGAGCTGTGGGGTGAAAAATGATTCTCAATCCGTTCAGATGCTAATAAGCTGTAGAAACGATTACCTCCTGTGGACATGTCCTCTTCTGAATATACACACTCGGTTGCATAGTAGTGCAGTATATCATATATGTATCCATGTGCACATTTCAAACAACAGTTCTTTTGTTTTTTGACTCAGAGGTGTCCAACTGGTATGATAAAGTCTAAAACTCATGTCTAAATACAGTCTGGGTCAAGCAACAGGCCACTTTATATCAGAAATTTTGGGGATGACGAACAGGGTTTTGTGAGCACCGGGTTTGTGAGCATTGTGAGCACTGTTACAGGTTTATAGTACATGTAGTGCATTGCCTAAGGCCCAATAGCTTGTATATATGCACCAGATATTATTACTTGACGAAATCAAAGATTTTGTCAAGTATGTTGATCGGTTCCGTTTGTTACTTGACGAAATCAAAGATTTTGTCAAGTATGTTGATCGGTTCCGTTTGTTTGTTACTTGCCGGAATCTTCGATTTCGGCAAGTATGTTGGTCGGTTGGTTTGTTTATGTGTTTGTTTGTTTGTTTGTTTGTTTGTCTGTCTGTTTGTTTGTTCACCCTCTAGGGTCCACATTTCTCACTCGATTTCTTCCAAACTTCGTGTTCATATTCCGTGGGTTCATGGGTCGCGACCGCACACTTTTGGTGATTCTAGGTCAAAGGTCAAGGTCAAGGTCATGCAAAACAATGAATACACATAAATGGCCATAACTCCGGTTCTAATCGGGATAGAGACTTCAAATCAAGTGCATATTGTAGATAAACTCGAGTTCTATCTTCCGTGACTTGACCTTGAACTTTAACCTTGACCTTGAGAAGTTCGCCTGAGGTCGAAGTCAAGGTCAAGTACGAAGTGCAGCGCACCATATCGAGTAGTATATCGTTGGAAAGGTCTTGGGCCCCTGATTCCAGTGATATCTTATTTTTGGCGCTGCGACGTAAACTGACGTCACAATGACGTCATAAACGTCAAATTTCCGAAATTTCAAAAGGCCATAATATCGTTAATAGTGTATGGAATCTATTGAAACTTGATATGCATATTGACATCATTGACCTCTACGACTTGAAGTACAAAGGTCAAAGGTCAAGGTCAAGGTCATCGAAATCCCAGAAAAACGCGTTTCCGTTAATAACATCTGTTGGAATCGTCTTAGGTTCATGAAATTTGAACCATATCATTCAGAAGAGGTATGGCAATCAGACGTATATGTCAATTTCATGATTGACCTTGAACTTGGTCGGAAAAATGAGGTCACATGAGGAAAACCTCAAGGTCAAATTTCCAAACTAACTGAAACCTATCAATTAGTATATCAAATGGAAGGTCTTTACACCCTGACACACACTATCCCATTAATATTCAGATTTGACGTTTATTGACGTCACAATGACGTCATCAACGTCAATTTTTTGAAATTTCAAAAGGCCATAGTGTCCACAATTCTTGTTCGATTGTGACTAAAATATCCAAGTATAATATATATTTCCATGCTCAGGCAATGCACAATCTTCATGACCCAAGGTCAAAGGTAAAGGTCAAGGTCAAAGAAAAGGTCAAAATCACATAATTGACCATAACTTCGGAACTAATCGTCGTAGAGAGTTCAGACTAGGATCATATTGTAGCATATCAAAAGGCCTTTCTTAGGTGACCTTCAATGTGACCATTAACTATGACGCCTGAGGTCAAAGTTGACCTCAAAAATGACCTTGACCTTGACCTTTTGTGAATATATCGAGTAGTAGCTCATTTGAAAGGTCTTCGAAAGTACTTTTCAAATCTGTTGTCATTTTTGGAATCGGACGTCTATTGACGTCATAATGACGTCAAACGTGATTCCAGACTGATATTCAGGTCTTTTAAGTGTCAGGTGTGTAAACTTATAACATTTACTGCAGATCTAACACCTGCAGACGATGTGGATTCGGCCTGTGATGCTCTGTCAATTTTTAGCTCAATTGATATATCTATTTTGACGTAATTGACGTTTTTGTGGCAACAAATCGATAAAATTTCAAGGGAAACTTATTATCTGAAGATATTATGATCTTGTCTGGTGATACTATAACATATATAAACACGATTTTAACATGCATATTAAAGAAAAATCCATTCACAGTAAGTTTGCAGCATAGAAATGATCACAAATGACGTCATAATCACGTGAAAATCACATAAATGGCAGTAACTTCGAAACTAATCGCCGTAGAGAGTTCAAACTATGACCATATTGCAGCATATTGAGAAGCCTTTCTTATTTGACTTTGAATATGACATTTGACATTGTTTTTGAGACTTTGTGATGAGCTCAATATCGAGGTCAAGTACGAAGTTCAGCTCATCATATCGAGTAGTATACCGTTAGAAAGTTCTTGGTCTCCTGAGTCCATTGATGTCTTATTTTTGGTGCTGTGACGTTCAATGAGGTAACATTGATAGTAAGAGTAGTTTGTGAAGTAAACTAAAGTAAAATGAAGTAAAGTAAGTAAGTAAACGTAGTAAGTAGGGAAGAAATTTTAGTCAATTTGTTCAAATCCATATGTCATGTCATTGGCATATGACATATATTTTGGTTCCGGCAAGTGTGTGCCCTATGGGCTCTCGTTTGTATGTTTGTTTGTTTGTTTGTTTGTTCGCCCTCTACAGGCCACAGTTCTCATTGGAAATTCATGAAATCTGGTAGAAAGTTTCTAGGCTGAAAAAGAAAGGTCGCTAGTTCTTTGTTAAGCTCAAGGTCAAATAACAAGGTCAAGGTCATGCAAAAAGTCGAAAACACATAAGTGCTCATAACTCCAGTTCTAATCGTCGTAGAGACTTCAAATCAAGTGCATATTGTAGATATATTCGAGTTCTATCTTCCGTGACCTTGACCTTGACCTTTGACCTTGACCTTGAGAAGTTCGCCCGAGGTCGAAGTCAAGGTCAAAATACGAAGGTCGGCGCAGTATATCGAGTAGTATATCGTTGGAAAGGTCTTGAGCCCCTGATTCCAGTGATATCTCACTTTTGGTGCTGCGACGTAAACTGACGTCACAATGACGTATTAAACGTCAATAATCCGAAATTTCAAAGGGTCATAACATCGTCAATAGTGTATGGAATCCCTTGAAATTTGATATGCATTTTGACAGCATTGACCTCTACGAACTCAAGTACAAAAGTCAAAGGTCAAGGTCAAGGTCATCGAAATCCCAGAAAAACACGTTTTCTGTAATAGCATCCGTTTGAATCATCGTGGGCTCATGAAATGTAAACCATGTCATTTAGACGGGGTATGGCAATCAGATAAATATGTCAATTTCATGATTGACCTCGAACTTTGTCTATAATCTGACAAAACTTAATCAGAATCCTATGAGTTTTTTGGATTTTACAGATATTTTTTATGTTTTCATGGCTCCAATTTTCACACATTTACTGAACATTAATTTTAAAGAATTTCCTTGCAGTCAGTTGCAGTGTTATTTCTAGTTTATGGTCCACTTTTCACATTTGGAATAACTTGAAAACTCGCCGAGATATCAAAGTAGAAAGAGCTGTGGGGTGAAAAATGATTCTCAATCCGTTCAGATGCTAATAAGCTGTAGAAACGATTACCTCCTGTGGACATGTCCTCTTCTGAATATACACACTCGGTTGCATAGTAGTGCAGTATATCATATATGTATCCATGTGCACATTTCAAACAACAGTTCTTTTGTTTTTTGACTCAGAGGTGTCCAACTGGTATGATAAAGTCTAAAACTCATGTCTAAATACAGTCTGGGTCAAGCAACAGGCCACTTTATATCAGAAATTTTGGGGATGACGAACAGGGTTTTGTGAGCACCGGGTTTGTGAGCATTGTGAGCACTGTTACAGGTTTATAGTACATGTAGTGCATTGCCTAAGGCCCAATAGCTTGTATATATGCACCAGATATTATTACTTGACGAAATCAAAGATTTTGTCAAGTATGTTGATCGGTTCCGTTTGTTACTTGACGAAATCAAAGATTTTGTCAAGTATGTTGATCGGTTCCGTTTGTTTGTTTGTATGTTTGTTTGTTTGTTTGTTTGTTCGCCCTCTACAGGCCACAGTTCTCATTGGAAATTCATGAAATCTGGTAGAAAGTTTCTAGGCTGAAAAAGAAAGGTCGCTAGTTCTTTGTTAAGCTCAAGGTCAAATAACAAGGTCAAGGTCATGCAAAAAGTCGAAAACACATAAGTGCTCATAACTCCAGTTCTAATCGTCGTAGAGACTTCAAATCAAGTGCATATTGTAGATATATTCGAGTTCTATCTTCCGTGACCTTGACCTTGACCTTTGACCTTGACCTTGAGAAGTTCGCCCGAGGTCGAAGTCAAGGTCAAAATACGAAGGTCGGCGCAGTATATCGAGTAGTATATCGTTGGAAAGGTCTTGAGCCCCTGATTCCAGTGATATCTCACTTTTGGTGCTGCGACGTAAACTGACGTCACAATGACGTATTAAACGTCAATAATCCGAAATTTCAAAGGGTCATAACATCGTCAATAGTGTATGGAATCCCTTGAAATTTGATATGCATTTTGACAGCATTGACCTCTACGAACTCAAGTACAAAAGTCAAAGGTCAAGGTCAAGGTCATCGAAATCCCAGAAAAACACGTTTTCTGTAATAGCATCCGTTTGAATCATCGTGGGCTCATGAAATGTAAACCATGTCATTTAGACGGGGTATGGCAATCAGATAAATATGTCAATTTCATGATTGACCTCGAACTTTGTCTATAATCTGACAAAACTTAATCAGAATCCTATGAGTTTTTTGGATTTTACAGATATTTTTTATGTTTTCATGGCTCCAATTTTCACACATTTACTGAACATTAATTTTAAAGAATTTCCTTGCAGTCAGTTGCAGTGTTATTTCTAGTTTATGGTCCACTTTTCACATTTGGAATAACTTGAAAACTCGCCGAGATATCAAAGTAGAAAGAGCTGTGGGGTGAAAAATGATTCTCAATCCGTTCAGATGCTAATAAGCTGTAGAAACGATTACCTCCTGTGGACATGTCCTCTTCTGAATATACACACTCGGTTGCATAGTAGTGCAGTATATCATATATGTATCCATGTGCACATTTCAAACAACAGTTCTTTTGTTTTTTGACTCAGAGGTGTCCAACTGGTATGATAAAGTCTAAAACTCATGTCTAAATACAGTCTGGGTCAAGCAACAGGCCACTTTATATCAGAAATTTTGGGGATGACGAACAGGGTTTTGTGAGCACCGGGTTTGTGAGCATTGTGAGCACTGTTACAGGTTTATAGTACATGTAGTGCATTGCCTAAGGCCCAATAGCTTGTATATATGCACCAGATATTATTACTTGACGAAATCAAAGATTTTGTCAAGTATGTTGATCGGTTCCGTTTGTTACTTGACGAAATCAAAGATTTTGTCAAGTATGTTGATCGGTTCCGTTTGTTTGTTTGTATGTTTGTTACTTGACGAAATCAAAGATTTTGTCAAGTATGTTGATCGGTTCCGTTTGTTTGTTTGTATGTTTGTTTGTTTGTTTGTTCGCCCTCTACAGGCCACAGTTCTCATTGGAAATTCATGAAATCTAGTAGAAAGTTTCTAGGCTGAAAAAGAAAGGTCGCTAGTTCTTTGTTAAGCTCAAGGTCAAATAACAAGGTCAAGGTCATGCAAAACGTCGAAAACACATAAGTGCTCATAACTCCAGTTCTAATCGTCGTAGAGACTTCAAATCAAGTGCATATTGTAGATATATTCGAGTTCTATCTTCCGTGACCTTGACCTTGACCTTGACCTTTGACCTTGACCTTGAGAAGTTCGCCTGAGGTCGAAGTCAAGGTCAAAATACGAAGGTCGGCGCAGTATATCGAGTAGTATATCGTTGGAAAGGTCTTGAGCCCCTGATTCCAGTGATATCTCATTTTTGGTGCTGCGACGTAAACTGACGTCACAATGACGTATTAAACGTCAATAATCCGAAATTTCAAAGGGTCATAACATCGTCAATAGTGTATGGAATCCCTTGAAATTTGATATGCATTTTGACAGCATTGACCTCTACGAACTCAAGTACAAAAGTCAAAGGTCAAGGTCAAGGTCATCGAAATCCCGGAAAAACACGTTTTCTGTAATAGCATCCGTTTGAATCATCGTGGGCTCATGAAATGTGAACCATGTCTTTTAGAAGGGGTATGGCAATCAGATAAATATGTCAATTCCATGATTGACCTCGAACTTTGTCTATAATTTGACAAAACTTAATCAGAATCCTATGAGTTTTTGGGATTTTACAGATATTTTTTATGTTTTCATGGCTCCAATTTTCACACATTTACTGAACATTAATTTTAAAGAATTTCCTTGCAGTCAGTTGCAGTGTTATTTCTAGTTTATGGTCCACTTTTCACATTTGGAATAACTTGAAAACTCGCCGAGATATCAAAGTAGAAAGAGCAGTGGGGTGAATCTGATTCTCAATCCGTTCACACAACAATAAGCTGCAGAAACGATTACCCCCTGTGGGCATGTCCCCTTCTAAATATACACACTCGGTTGAGCAGTAGTACAGTATATCATATATGTATCCAAGTGCACATCTCAAACAACAAAACAATTCCATTGTTTTCAGACTCAGAGGTGTCCAACTGATATAATAAAGCCTAAAACTCATGTCTAAATACAGTCTGGGTCAAGCCACAGGCCACTTTATATCAGAACTATTGGGGATGACGAACAGGGGTTTGTGAGCACCGGGTTTGTGAGCACTGTGAGCACTGTTACAGGTTTATAGTACATGTAGTGCATTGCCCAAGGCCCAATAGCTTGTATATATGCACCGGATATTATTACTTGACGAAATCAAAGATTTTGTCAAGTATGTTGATCGGTGCCGTTTGTTACTTGACGAAATCAAAGATTTTGTCAAGTATGTTGATCGGTTCCGTTTGTTTGTTACTTGACGAAATCAAAGATTTTGTCAAGTATGTTGATCGGTTCCGTTTGTTTGTTTGTATGTTTGTTTGTTTGTTTGTTCGCCCTCTACAGGCCACAGTTCTCATTGGAAATTCATGAAATCTGGTAGAAAGTTTCTAGGCTGAAAAAGAAAGGTCGCTAGTTCTTTGTTAAGCTCAAGGTCAAATAACAAGGTCAAGGTCATGCAAAACGTCGAAAACACATAAGTGCTCATAACTCCAGTTCTAATCGTCGTAGAGACTTCAAATCAAGTGCATATTGTAGATATATTCGAGTTCTATCTTCCGTGACCTTGACCTTGACCTTTGACCTTGACCTTGAGAAGTTCGCCTGAGGTCGAAGTCAAGGTCAAAATACGAAGTTCGGCGCAGTATATCGAGTAGTATATCGTTGGAAAGGTCTTGAGCCCCTGATTCCAGTGATATCTCATTTTTGGTGCTGCGACGTAAACTGACGTCACAATGACGTATTAAACGTCAATAATCCGAAATTTCAAAGGGTCATAACATCGTCAATAGTGTATGGAATCCCTTGAAATTTGATATGCATTTTGACAGCATTGACCTCTACGAACTCAAGTACAAAAGTCAAAGGTCAAGGTCAAGGTCATCGAAATCCCAGAAAAACACGTTTTCTGTAATAGCATCCGTTTGAATCATCGTGGGCTCATGAAATGTGAACCATGTCATTTAGAAGGGGTATGGCAATCAGATAAATATGTCAATTCCATGATTGACCTCGAACTTTGTCTATAATCTGACAAAACTTAATCGGAATCCCATGAGTTTTTGGGATTTTACAGATATTTTTTATGTTTTCATGGCTCCAATTTTCACACATTTACTGAACATTAATTTTAAAGAATTTCCTTGCAGTCAGTTGCAGTGTTATTTCTAGTTTATGGTCCACTTTTCACATTTGGAATAACTTGAAAACTCGCCGAGATATCAAAGTAGAAAGAGCAGTGGGGTGAATTTGATTCTCAATCCGTTCAGATGCTAATAAGCTGTAGAAACGATTACCCCCTGTGGACATGTCCCCTTCTAAATATACACACTCGGTTGCGAAGTAGTACAGTATATCATATATGTATCCAAGTGCACATCTCAAACAACATTTCTTTTGTTTTTTGACTCAGAGGTGTCCAACTGGTATGATAAAGTCTAAAACTCATGTCTAAATACAGTCTGGGTCAAGCAACAGGCCACTTTATATCAGAAATTTTGGGCATGACGAACCGGGGTTTGTGAGCACCGGGTTTGTGAGCACTGTTACAGGTTCATAGTACATGTAGTGCATTGCCTAAGGCCCAATAACTTGTATATATGCCCCGGATATTATTACTTGACGAAATCAAAGATTTTGTCAAGTATGTTGATCGGTTCCGTTTGTTTGTTTGTATGTTTGTTTGTTTGTTTGTTCGCCCTCTACAGGCCACAGTTCTCATTGGAAATTCATGAAATCTGGTAGAAAGTTTCTAGGCTGAAAAAGAAAGGTCGCTAGTTCTTTGTTAAGCTCAAGGTCAAATAACAAGGTCAAGGTCATGCAAAACGTCGAAAACACATAAGTGCTCATAACTCCAGTTCTAATCGTCGTAGAGACTTCAAATCAAGTGCATATTGTAGATATATTCGAGTTCTATCTTCCGTGACCTTGACCTTGACCTTTGACCTTGACCTTGAGAAGTTCGCCTGAGGTCGAAGTCAAGGTCAAAATACGAAGGTCGGCGCAGTATATCGAGTAGTATATCGTTGGAAAGGTCTTGAGCCCCTGATTCCAGTGATATCTCATTTTTGGTGCTGCGACGTAAACTGACGTCACAATGACGTATTAAACGTCAATAATCCGAAATTTCAAAGGGTCATAACATCGTCAATAGTGTATGGAATCCCTTGAAATTTGATATGCATTTTGACAGCATTGACCTCTACGAACTCAAGTACAAAAGTCAAAGGTCAAGGTCAAGGTCATCGAAATCCCAGAAAAACACGTTTTCTGTAATAGCATCCGTTTGAATCATCGTGGGCTCATGAAATGTGAACCATGTCATTTAGAAGGGGTATGGCAATCAGATAAATATGTCAATTCCATGATTGACCTCGAACTTTGTCTATAATCTGACAAAACTTAATCGGAATCCCATGAGTTTTTGGGATTTTACAGATATTTTTTATGTTTTCATGGCTCCAATTTTCACACATTTACTGAACATTAATTTTAAAGAATTTCCTTGCAGTCAGTTGCAGTGTTATTTCTAGTTTATGGTCCACTTTTCACATTTGGAATAACTTGAAAACTCGCCGAGATATCAAAGTAGAAAGAGCAGTGGGGTGAATTTGATTCTCAATCCGTTCAGATGCTAATAAGCTGTAGAAACGATTACCCCCTGTGGACATGTCCCCTTCTAAATATACACACTCGGTTGCGAAGTAGTACAGTATATCATATATGTATCCAAGTGCACATCTCAAACAACATTTCTTTTGTTTTTTGACTCAGAGGTGTCCAACTGGTATGATAAAGTCTAAAACTCATGTCTAAATACAGTCTGGGTCAAGCAACAGGCCACTTTATATCAGAAATTTTGGGCATGACGAACCGGGGTTTGTGAGCACCGGGTTTGTGAGCACTGTTACAGGTTCATAGTACATGTAGTGCATTGCCTAAGGCCCAATAACTTGTATATATGCCCCGGATATTATTACTTGACGAAATCAAAGATTTTGTCAAGTATGTTGATCGGTTCCGTTTGTTTGTTTGTATGTTTGTTTGTTTGTTTGTTCGCCCTCTACAGGCCACAGTTCTCATTGGAAATTCATGAAATCTGGTAGAAAGTTTCTAGGCTGAAAAAGAAAGGTCGCTAGTTCTTTGTTAAGCTCAAGGTCAAATAACAAGGTCAAGGTCATGCAAAACGTCGAAAACACATAAGTGCTCATAACTCCAGTTCTAATCGTCGTAGAGACTTCAAATCAAGTGCATATTGTAGATATATTCGAGTTCTATCTTCCGTGACCTTGACCTTGACCTTTGACCTTGACCTTGAGAAGTTCGCCTGAGGTCGAAGTCAAGGTCAAAATACGAAGTTCGGCGCAGTATATCGAGTAGTATATCGTTGGAAAGGTCTTGAGCCCCTGATTCCAGTGATATCTCATTTTTGGTGCTGCGACGTAAACTGACGTCACAATGACGTATTAAACGTCAATAATCCGAAATTTCAAAGGGTCATAACATCGTCAATAGTGTATGGAATCCCTTGAAATTTGATATGCATTTTGACAGCATTGACCTCTACGAACTCAAGTACAAAAGTCAAAGGTCAAGGTCAAGGTCATCGAAATCCCAGAAAAACACGTTTTCTGTAATAGCATCCGTTTGAATCATCGTGGGCTCATGAAATGTGAACCATGTCATTTAGAAGGGGTATGGCAATCAGATAAATATGTCAATTCCATGATTGACCTCGAACTTTGTCTATAATCTGACAAAACTTAATCGGAATCCCATGAGTTTTTGGGATTTTACAGATATTTTTTATGTTTTCATGGCTCCAATTTTCACACATTTACTGAACATTAATTTTAAAGAATTTCCTTGCAGTCAGTTGCAGTGTTATTTCTAGTTTATGGTCCACTTTTCACATTTGGAATAACTTGAAAACTCGCCGAGATATCAAAGTAGAAAGAGCAGTGGGGTGAATTTGATTCTCAATCCGTTCAGATGCTAATAAGCTGTAGAAACGATTACCCCCTGTGGACATGTCCCCTTCTAAATATACACACTCGGTTGCGAAGTAGTACAGTATATCATATATGTATCCAAGTGCACATCTCAAACAACATTTCTTTTGTTTTTTGACTCAGAGGTGTCCAACTGGTATGATAAAGTCTAAAACTCATGTCTAAATACAGTCTGGGTCAAGCAACAGGCCACTTTATATCAGAAATTTTGGGCATGACGAACCGGGGTTTGTGAGCACCGGGTTTGTGAGCACTGTTACAGGTTCATAGTACATGTAGTGCATTGCCTAAGGCCCAATAACTTGTATATATGCCCCGGATATTATTACTTGACGAAATCAAAGATTTTGTCAAGTATGTTGATCGGTTCCGTTTGTTTGTTTGTATGTTTGTTTGTTTGTTTGTTCGCCCTCTACAGGCCACAGTTCTCATTGGAAATTCATGAAATCTGGTAGAAAGTTTCTAGGCTGAAAAAGAAAGGTCGCTAGTTCTTTGTTAAGCTCAAGGTCAAATAACAAGGTCAAGGTCATGCAAAACGTCGAAAACACATAAGTGCTCATAACTCCAGTTCTAATCGTCGTAGAGACTTCAAATCAAGTGCATATTGTAGATATATTCGAGTTCTATCTTCCGTGACCTTGACCTTGACCTTTGACCTTGACCTTGAGAAGTTCGCCTGAGGTCGAAGTCAAGGTCAAAATACGAAGGTCGGCGCAGTATATCGAGTAGTATATCGTTGGAAAGGTCTTGAGCCCCTGATTCCAGTGATATCTCATTTTTGGTGCTGCGACGTAAACTGACGTCACAATGACGTATTAAACGTCAATAATCCGAAATTTCAAAGGGTCATAACATCGTCAATAGTGTATGGAATCCCTTGAAATTTGATATGCATTTTGACAGCATTGACCTCTACGAACTCAAGTACAAAAGTCAAAGGTCAAGGTCAAGGTCATCGAAATCCCAGAAAAACACGTTTTCTGTAATAGCATCCGTTTGAATCATCGTGGGCTCATGAAATGTGAACCATGTCATTTAGAAGGGGTATGGCAATCAGATAAATATGTCAATTCCATGATTGACCTCGAACTTTGTCTATAATCTGACAAAACTTAATCGGAATCCCATGAGTTTTTGGGATTTTACAGATATTTTTTATGTTTTCATGGCTCCAATTTTCACACATTTACTGAACATTAATTTTAAAGAATTTCCTTGCAGTCAGTTGCAGTGTTATTTCTAGTTTATGGTCCACTTTTCACATTTGGAATAACTTGAAAACTCGCCGAGATATCAAAGTAGAAAGAGCAGTGGGGTGAATTTGATTCTCAATCCGTTCAGATGCTAATAAGCTGTAGAAACGATTACCCCCTGTGGACATGTCCCCTTCTAAATATACACACTCGGTTGCGAAGTAGTACAGTATATCATATATGTATCCAAGTGCACATCTCAAACAACATTTCTTTTGTTTTTTGACTCAGAGGTGTCCAACTGGTATGATAAAGTCTAAAACTCATGTCTAAATACAGTCTGGGTCAAGCAACAGGCCACTTTATATCAGAAATTTTGGGCATGACGAACCGGGGTTTGTGAGCACCGGGTTTGTGAGCACTGTTACAGGTTCATAGTACATGTAGTGCATTGCCTAAGGCCCAATAACTTGTATATATGCCCCGGATATTATTACTTGACGAAATCAAAGATTTTGTCAAGTATGTTGATCGGTTCCGTTTGTTTGTTTGTATGTTTGTTTGTTTGTTTGTTCGCCCTCTACAGGCCACAGTTCTCATTGGAAATTCATGAAATCTGGTAGAAAGTTTCTAGGCTGAAAAAGAAAGGTCGCTAGTTCTTTGTTAAGCTCAAGGTCAAATAACAAGGTCAAGGTCATGCAAAACGTCGAAAACACATAAGTGCTCATAACTCCAGTTCTAATCGTCGTAGAGACTTCAAATCAAGTGCATATTGTAGATATATTCGAGTTCTATCTTCCGTGACCTTGACCTTGACCTTTGACCTTGACCTTGAGAAGTTCGCCTGAGGTCGAAGTCAAGGTCAAAATACGAAGGTCGGCGCAGTATATCGAGTAGTATATCGTTGGAAAGGTCTTGAGCCCCTGATTCCAGTGATATCTCATTTTTGGTGCTGCGACGTAAACTGACGTCACAATGACGTATTAAACGTCAATAATCCGAAATTTCAAAGGGTCATAACATCGTCAATAGTGTATGGAATCCCTTGAAATTTGATATGCATTTTGACAGCATTGACCTCTACGAACTCAAGTACAAAAGTCAAAGGTCAAGGTCAAGGTCATCGAAATCCCAGAAAAACACGTTTTCTGTAATAGCATCCGTTTGAATCATCGTGGGCTCATGAAATGTGAACCATGTCATTTAGAAGGGGTATGGCAATCAGATAAATATGTCAATTCCATGATTGACCTCGAACTTTGTCTATAATCTGACAAAACTTAATCGGAATCCCATGAGTTTTTGGGATTTTACAGATATTTTTTATGTTTTCATGGCTCCAATTTTCACACATTTACTGAACATTAATTTTAAAGAATTTCCTTGCAGTCAGTTGCAGTGTTATTTCTAGTTTATGGTCCACTTTTCACATTTGGAATAACTTGAAAACTCGCCGAGATATCAAAGTAGAAAGAGCAGTGGGGTGAATTTGATTCTCAATCCGTTCAGATGCTAATAAGCTGTAGAAACGATTACCCCCTGTGGACATGTCCCCTTCTAAATATACACACTCGGTTGCGAAGTAGTACAGTATATCATATATGTATCCAAGTGCACATCTCAAACAACATTTCTTTTGTTTTTTGACTCAGAGGTGTCCAACTGGTATGATAAAGTCTAAAACTCATGTCTAAATACAGTCTGGGTCAAGCAACAGGCCACTTTATATCAGAAATTTTGGGCATGACGAACCGGGGTTTGTGAGCACCGGGTTTGTGAGCACTGTTACAGGTTCATAGTACATGTAGTGCATTGCCTAAGGCCCAATAACTTGTATATATGCCCCGGATATTATTACTTGACGAAATCAAAGATTTTGTCAAGTATGTTGATCGGTTCTGTTTGTTTGTTTGTATGTTTGTTTGTTTGTTTGTTCGCCCTCTACAGGCCACAGTTCTCATTGGAAATTCATGAAATCTGGTAGAAAGTTTCTAGGCTGAAAAAGAAAGGTCGCTAGTTCTTTGTTAAGCTCAAGGTCAAATAACAAGGTCAAGGTCATGCAAAACGTCGAAAACACATAAGTGCTCATAACTCCAGTTCTAATCGTCGTAGAGACTTCAAATCAAGTGCATATTGTAGATATATTCGAGTTCTATCTTCCGTGACCTTGACCTTGACCTTTGACCTTGACCTTGAGAAGTTCGCCTGAGGTCGAAGTCAAGGTCAAAATACGAAGGTCGGCGCAGTATATCGAGTAGTATATCGTTGGAAAGGTCTTGAGCCCCTGATTCCAGTGATATCTCATTTTTGGTGCTGCGACGTAAACTGACGTCACAATGACGTATTAAACGTCAATAATCCGAAATTTCAAAGGGTCATAACATCGTCAATAGTGTATGGAATCCCTTGAAATTTGATATGCATTTTGACAGCATTGACCTCTACGAACTCAAGTACAAAAGTCAAAGGTCAAGGTCAAGGTCATCGAAATCCCAGAAAAACACGTTTTCTGTAATAGCATCCGTTTGAATCATCGTGGGCTCATGAAATGTGAACCATGTCATTTAGAAGGGGTATGGCAATCAGATAAATATGTCAATTCCATGATTGACCTCGAACTTTGTCTATAATCTGACAAAACTTAATCGGAATCCCATGAGTTTTTGGGATTTTACAGATATTTTTTATGTTTTCATGGCTCCAATTTTCACACATTTACTGAACATTAATTTTAAAGAATTTCCTTGCAGTCAGTTGCAGTGTTATTTCTAGTTTATGGTCCACTTTTCACATTTGGAATAACTTGAAAACTCGCCGAGATATCAAAGTAGAAAGAGCAGTGGGGTGAATTTGATTCTCAATCCGTTCAGATGCTAATAAGCTGTAGAAACGATTACCCCCTGTGGACATGTCCCCTTCTAAATATACACACTCGGTTGCGAAGTAGTACAGTATATCATATATGTATCCAAGTGCACATCTCAAACAACATTTCTTTTGTTTTTTGACTCAGAGGTGTCCAACTGGTATGATAAAGTCTAAAACTCATGTCTAAATACAGTCTGGGTCAAGCAACAGGCCACTTTATATCAGAAATTTTGGGCATGACGAACCGGGGTTTGTGAGCACCGGGTTTGTGAGCACTGTTACAGGTTCATAGTACATGTAGTGCATTGCCTAAGGCCCAATAACTTGTATATATGCCCCGGATATTATTACTTGACGAAATCAAAGATTTTGTCAAGTATGTTGATCGGTTCTGTTTGTTTGTTTGTATGTTTGTTTGTTTGTTTGTTCGCCCTCTACAGGCCACAGTTCTCATTGGAAATTCATGAAATCTGGTAGAAAGTTTCTAGGCTGAAAAAGAAAGGTCGCTAGTTCTTTGTTAAGCTCAAGGTCAAATAACAAGGTCAAGGTCATGCAAAACGTCGAAAACACATAAGTGCTCATAACTCCAGTTCTAATCGTCGTAGAGACTTCAAATCAAGTGCATATTGTAGATATATTCGAGTTCTATCTTCCGTGACCTTGACCTTGACCTTTGACCTTGACCTTGAGAAGTTCGCCTGAGGTCGAAGTCAAGGTCAAAATACGAAGGTCGGCGCAGTATATCGAGTAGTATATCGTTGGAAAGGTCTTGAGCCCCTGATTCCAGTGATATCTCATTTTTGGTGCTGCGACGTAAACTGACGTCACAATGACGTATTAAACGTCAATAATCCGAAATTTCAAAGGGTCATAACATCGTCAATAGTGTATGGAATCCCTTGAAATTTGATATGCATTTTGACAGCATTGACCTCTACGAACTCAAGTACAAAAGTCAAAGGTCAAGGTCAAGGTCATCGAAATCCCAGAAAAACACGTTTTCTGTAATAGCATCCGTTTGAATCATCGTGGGCTCATGAAATGTGAACCATGTCATTTAGAAGGGGTATGGCAATCAGATAAATATGTCAATTCCATGATTGACCTCGAACTTTGTCTATAATCTGACAAAACTTAATCGGAATCCCATGAGTTTTTGGGATTTTACAGATATTTTTTATGTTTTCATGGCTCCAATTTTCACACATTTACTGAACATTAATTTTAAAGAATTTCCTTGCAGTCAGTTGCAGTGTTATTTCTAGTTTATGGTCCACTTTTCACATTTGGAATAACTTGAAAACTCGCCGAGATATCAAAGTAGAAAGAGCAGTGGGGTGAATTTGATTCTCAATCCGTTCAGATGCTAATAAGCTGTAGAAACGATTACCCCCTGTGGACATGTCCCCTTCTAAATATACACACTCGGTTGCGAAGTAGTACAGTATATCATATATGTATCCAAGTGCACATCTCAAACAACATTTCTTTTGTTTTTTGACTCAGAGGTGTCCAACTGGTATGATAAAGTCTAAAACTCATGTCTAAATACAGTCTGGGTCAAGCAACAGGCCACTTTATATCAGAAATTTTGGGCATGACGAACCGGCATAGCAACCGGCCCCATTCCCGGTTTTTAGCAGTAATTTCTTTCACGATCAAAGGTCCTGTGCATGCACCAGATATTTATGACAACAGAATCGCTCCCATCATAAGCAAAATTCCATGCTTCACTCTTTTGTCTTTTCGCACTCTAGCGTCCACAATTTTTGTGCTAGCATCCCCAAACTTCTTTGATGTACAGCTATTAGCCCTGTTACGGCACTGCACGTTTTTCGAAAAAAATCGGTTAATTGATGACGTCACCAAAAATTCCTAAAAACTCGAAAAATCCCTATCTCTCATCATTAGCGAATTTTCAAAAATTCACACAGGAGTCATATTTAGTTCGATACCTCTGAAATTTGACACATCGATGAATGATGATATCTTCCATCAAACCGCGAAGTTTTGTTTGGATCCATCGAACGTCAATGACGTCACGACGTAAAACGTCAATTTTTGAAATGGGGCAATATCTCAAAAAGTATTCGTCGTACAGAGAAGCGAATTGCACCACTGGAAAGCTCGTTGAATTCTGGTTTAGGATTGTGCTGTCCGATACTTTTCCGCCATGATAGATTTTTCGCTATGACGTCATAAACGTAAGGCCGGTCATATCAATTTTTCGACTTTTCAGCGAACATTCAAACCTACACTGTGCACTCAAATTTGAAGGTATTGGACTGTGATTATGAGAACATATGTGGCATATTATTACCCAGTCATATGCCGAGTTTCAACATGCCACGTGCAACGTCAATGACGTCATGACGTAAAACGTCAATTTTCAAAATGGAGCTATATATTGAAAAGTATTCGTCGTACAGAGGAGCGCATCACACCATTGGAAAGCTCGTTGAATTCTGGTTTAGGACGGTCTTGTTAGATACTTTTCTGCTATAATAAATTTTTCGCTATGACGTCATAAACGTAAGGCCAGTCATATAAATTTTTTGATATTTCAGCAAACATTCAAACCTACACCGTGCACTCAAATTTGAAGGTATTGGACTATGATTATGAGACTATATGTGGCGTATTAATACCCAGTCATATTCCGAGCTTCAACACGCTACGGGCAACGTCAATGACGTCATGACGTATAACGTCAATTTTCAAAATGGAGCTATATATTGAAAAGTATTCGTCGTACAGAGAAGCGGATTGAACCACTGGAGAGCTCGTTGAATTGTGGTTTGAGAGGGAGCTGTCCGAGACTTTTCCGCCACGATAGATTTTTCGCTATGACGTCATAAACGTAAGGCCGGTCATATAAATTTTTCGACATTCCAGCAAACATTCAAACCTACACCATGAACTCAAATTTGGAGGTATTGGACTGAATGTCTATGCCTAAATAGCATGTTGTCTAATATAACCTGCAAAATTTCAGGGTCACATCTCAGAGGTTAAGGTCAGGATCAGTTCAGTAATCATTTCGTCAAGCTTACGACCTATGGTCGCTGGTTTGTATGTTTGTTTGTTTGTTTGTTCGCCCTCTACAGGCCACAGTTCTCATTGGAAATTCATGAAATCTAGTAGAAAGTTTCTAGGCTGAAAAAGAAAGGTCGCTAGTTCTTTGTTAAGCTCAAGGTCAAATAACAAGGTCAAGGTCATGCAAAACGTCGAAAACACATAAGTGCTCATAACTCCAGTTCTAATCGTCGTAGAGACTTCAAATCAAGTGCATATTGTAGATATATTCGAGTTCTATCTTCCGTGACCTTGACCTTGACCTTTGACCTTGACCTTGAGAAGTTCGCCTGAGGTCGAAGTCAAGGTCAAAATACGAAGGTCGGCGCAGTATATCGAGTAGTATATCGTTGGAAAGGTCTTGAGCCCCTGATTCCAGTGATATCTCATTTTTGGTGCTGCGACGTAAACTGACGTCACAATGACGTATTAAACGTCAATAATCCGAAATTTCAAAGGGTCATAACATCGTCAATAGTGTATGGAATCCCTTGAAATTTGATATGCATTTTGACAGCATTGACCTCTACGAACTCAAGTACAAAAGTCAAAGGTCAAGGTCAAGGTCATCGAAATCCCGGAAAAACACGTTTTCTGTAATAGCATCCGTTTGAATCATCGTGGGCTCATGAAATGTGAACCATGTCTTTTAGAAGGGGTATGGCAATCAGATAAATATGTCAATTCCATGATTGACCTCGAACTTTGTCTATAATTTGACAAAACTTAATCAGAATCCTATGAGTTTTTGGGATTTTACAGATATTTTTTATGTTTTCATGGCTCCAATTTTCACACATTTACTGAACATTAATTTTAAAGAATTTCCTTGCAGTCAGTTGCAGTGTTATTTCTAGTTTATGGTCCACTTTTCACATTTGGAATAACTTGAAAACTCGCCGAGATATCAAAGTAGAAAGAGCAGTGGGGTGAATCTGATTCTCAATCCGTTCACACAACAATAAGCTGCAGAAACGATTACCCCCTGTGGGCATGTCCCCTTCTAAATATACACACTCGGTTGAGCAGTAGTACAGTATATCATATATGTATCCAAGTGCACATCTCAAACAACAAAACAATTCCATTGTTTTCAGACTCAGAGGTGTCCAACTGATATAATAAAGCCTAAAACTCATGTCTAAATACAGTCTGGGTCAAGCCACAGGCCACTTTATATCAGAACTATTCGGGACGACGAACCGGCGGATGTATCAGTCCCATTCCCGGTTTTTAGCGGTAATTTGTCTCAGGACCAAAGGTCCTGTGCATGCACCAGATATCCGTTTGTTACTTGTTTGTTTGTCACCTCTCTAGCGGCCACAATTTTTGTGCTAGCATCTCAAAACTTTTTTGATGGATAGGTATTCGCCCGAGGACGGAACAGCACGTTTTTGAAATAATTCGGTTTATTGATGACGTCACCAAAAATTCCTAAAAACTCGAAAAATCCCTATCTCTCATCATTAGCGAATTTTCAAAAATTCACACAGGAGTCATATTTAGTGCGATACCTCTGAAATTTGACACATTGATGAATGATGATATTGTCCATCAAACCGCGAAGTTTTGTTTGGATCCATCGAACGTCAATGACGTCACGACGTAAAACGTCAATTTTTGAAATGGGGCTATATCTCAAAAAGTATTCGTCGTACAGAGAAGCGGATTGCACCACTGGAAAGCTCGTTGAATTCTGGTTTAGGAGGGTGCTGTCCGATACTTTTCCGCCATGATAGATTTTTCGCTATGACGTCATAAACGTAAGGCCGGTCATATCAATTTTTCGACTTTTTAGCGAACATTCAAACCTACACTGTGCACTCAAATTTGAAGGTATTGGACTGTGATTATGAGAACATATGTGGCATATTATTACACAGTCATATACCGAGTTTTAACATGCCACGTGCAACGTCAATGACGTCATGACGTAAAACGTCAATTTTTAAAATGGAGCTATATATTGAAAAGTATTCGTTGTACAGAGAAGCGCATCACACCACTGGAAAGCTCGTTGAATTCTGGTTTAGGAGGGTGCTGTTAGATACTTTTCTGCTATAATAGATTTTTCGCTATGACGTCATAAACGTAAGGCCAGTCATATAAATTTTTTGATATTTCAGCAAACATTCAAACCTACACCGTGCACTCAAAGTTGAAGGTATTGGACTGTGATTATGAGAGTATATGTGGCATATTAATACCCAGTCATATACCGAGTTTCAACACGCTACGGGCAACGTCAATGACGTCATCACGTATAACGTCAATTTTCAAAATGGAGCTATATATTGAAAAGCATTCGTCGTACAGAGAAGCGGATTGAACCACTGGAGAGCTCGTTGAATTCTGGTTTGAGAGGGAGCTGTCCGAGACTGTTCTGCCACAATAGATTTTTCGCTATGACGTCATAAACGTAAGGCCGGTCATATAAATTTTTCGACATTCCAGCAAACATTCAAACCTACACCGTGAACTCAAATTTGGAGGTATTGGACTGAATGTCTATGCCTAAATAGCATGTTGTCTAATATAACCTGCAAAATTTCAGGGTCACATCTCAGAGGTTAAGGTCAGGATCAGTTCAGTAATCATTTCGTCAAGCTTACGACCTATGGTCGCTGGTTTGTTTGTTTGTTTGTTCGCCCTCTACAGGCCACAGTTCTCATTGGAAATTCATGAAATCTGGTAGAAAGTTTCTAGGCTGAAAAAGAAAGGTCGCTAGTTCTTTGTTAAGCTCAAGGTCAAATAACAAGGTCAAGGTCATGCAAAAAGTCGAAAACACATAAGTGCTCATAACTCCAGTTCTAATCGTCGTAGAGACTTCAAATCAAGTGCATATTGTAGATATATTCGAGTTCTATCTTCCGTGACCTTGACCTTGACCTTTGACCTTGACCTTGAGAAGTTCGCCCGAGGTCGAAGTCAAGGTCAAAATACGAAGGTCGGCGCAGTATATCGAGTAGTATATCGTTGGAAAGGTCTTGAGCCCCTGATTCCAGTGATATCTCACTTTTGGTGCTGCGACGTAAACTGACGTCACAATGACGTATTAAACGTCAATAATCCGAAATTTCAAAGGGTCATAACATCATCAATAGTGTATGGAATCCCTTGAAATTTGATATGCATTTTGACAGCATTGACCTCTACGAACTCAAGTACAAAAGTCAAAGGTCAAGGTCAAGGTCATCGAAATCCCAGAAAAACACGTTTTCTGTAATAGCATCCGTTTGAATCATCGTGGGCTCATGAAATGTAAACCATGTCATTTAGACGGGGTATGGCAATCAGATAAATATGTCAATTTCATGATTGACCTCGAACTTTGTCTATAATCTGACAAAACTTAATCAGAATCCTATGAGTTTTTTGGATTTTACAGATATTTTTTATGTTTTCATGGCTCCAATTTTCACACATTTACTGAACATTAATTTTAAAGAATTTCCTTGCAGTCAGTTGCAGTGTTATTTCTAGTTTATGGTCCACTTTTCACATTTGGAATAACTTGAAAACTCGCCGAGATATCAAAGTAGAAAGAGCTGTGGGGTGAAAAATGATTCTCAATCCGTTCAGATGCTAATAAGCTGTAGAAACGATTACCTCCTGTGGACATGTCCTCTTCTGAATATACACACTCGGTTGCATAGTAGTGCAGTATATCATATATGTATCCATGTGCACATTTCAAACAACAGTTCTTTTGTTTTTTGACTCAGAGGTGTCCAACTGGTATGATAAAGTCTAAAACTCATGTCTAAATACAGTCTGGGTCAAGCAACAGGCCACTTTATATCAGAAATTTTGGGGATGACGAACAGGGTTTTGTGAGCACCGGGTTTGTGAGCATTGTGAGCACTGTTACAGGTTTATAGTACATGTAGTGCATTGCCTAAGGCCCAATAGCTTGTATATATGCACCAGATATTATTACTTGACGAAATCAAAGATTTTGTCAAGTATGTTGATCGGTTCCGTTTGTTACTTGACGAAATCAAAGATTTTGTCAAGTATGTTGATCGGTTCCGTTTGTTACTTGCCGGAATCTAAAGATTTCGGCAAGTATATTGGTCTGTTCGTTTATTTGTGTGTTTGTTTGTTTGTTTGTTTGTTTGTTTGTACGCACTCTAGCGCCCACAATTATGGCTCGATTCTGCCCAAACTTGGTGTGCATATTCTCTAGGGTGATGGCTCGAGACTGCACGATTTTGGTGATTCTAGGTCAAAGGTCAAGGTCAAGGTCACGCAAAACGTTAAAAACACATAAGTGGCCATAACTCCGGTTCTATTCGTGCTAGAGACTTCAAACCAAGTTCATATTGTAGATAAACTCGAGTTCCATCTTCTGTGACCTTGACCTTGACATTTGACTTTGACCTTGAGAAGTTCGCCATGAGGTGAATGTCAAGGTCAAGTACGAAGGTCAGCGCACCATATCGAGTAGTATATCGTTGGAAAGGTCTTGAGCCCCTGATTGTAGTGATACCTTATTTTCGGCGCTGCGACGTAAACTGACGTCACAATGACGTCATAAACGTCAAATTTTCGAAATTTCAAAAGGCCATAACATCGTGAATACTGTATATAATTTCTTGAAACTTGATATGCATATTGACAACAATGACCTCTACGAATTTAAGTACAAAGGTCAAAGGTCAAGGTCAAGGTCATCGAAATCCCAGAAAAACACGTTTTCGGTAATAACATCCATTTGAATTGTCGTAGGTTCATGAAATTTGAACCATATCATTCAGAAGAGGTATAGCAATCGAACGTATATGTCAATTTCATGATTGACCTTGAACTTGGTCAGGAAAATAAGGTCGTATGAGGAAAACTTCAAGGTCAAATTTCAAAACTAACTGAAACCTATCAAGTAGTATATCAAATGAAAGGTCTTGACTCCCTGGTACATACTTTCTCATCAGTTTTAAGATGTGACGTTTTTTGACGTCACAGTGACGTCATAAACGTTATTTTTTCGGAATTTCAAACCGTCATAGTGTCCACAAATCTTGTTCGATTCTGATGAAATTATACAGGTATAATCTATGTCTTCATGCACAGGCAATGCACAATTTTCGTGACTCAAGGTCAAAGGTCAAGGTCAATATCGAGGAAAAGGTCAAAATCACATAAATGGTCATAATTTTGGAACTAATCGCCATAAAGAGTTCAAACTAGGACCATGTTGTAGCATATCGAAAGGTCTTTTACTTATGTGTCTTTGAATGTGACCTTTGACTTTGACCTTAAGAAGTTCGCCATAGGTCAATGCCATGTACGAAGGTCAGTGCACCATATCAAGTAGCATACTATTAGGAAGGTCTTGGTCTCCTGATTCCAGTGATATCTTATTTTAGGCGCTATGACATTCAGTAACATCACAAAGACGTCATAAACGTCAGATTTTCACAATTTCAAAATGGCAAGTCCCAGAAAAAAAACATTCTTGGTAATAACTTCTGCTTGAATCTTTGTATGCTCATGAAATTTGAATCAGATCGTTCAGAACAGGCATGACAATCAGATTTATATGTTATATGCATGATATACCTTGAACTTGGTCAGAAAAATGAAGTCACATGAGCAAACTTCCAAGGTCAAGTATTGAAAATCAGTGAAATCTATCAAGTATTCATTCCGGCAAGTTAGTCGACTATGTCGGTTCATTTGTTTGTATGTTTGTTTGTTTGTTTGTTTGTTCGCCCTCTACAGGCCACAGTTCTCATTGGAAATTCATGAAATCTGGTAGAAAGTTTCTAGGCTGAAAAAGAAAGGTCGCTAGTTCTTTGTTAAGCTCAAGGTCAAATAACAAGGTCAAGGTCATGCAAAAAGTCGAAAACACATAAGTGCTCATAACTCCAGTTCTAATCGTCGTAGAGACTTCAAATCAAGTGCATATTGTAGATATATTCGAGTTCTATCTTCCGTGACCTTGACCTTGACCTTTGACCTTGACCTTGAGAAGTTCGCCCGAGGTCGAAGTCAAGGTCAAAATACGAAGGTCGGCGCAGTATATCGAGTAGTATATCGTTGGAAAGGTCTTGAGCCCCTGATTCCAGTGATATCTCACTTTTGGTGCTGCGACGTAAACTGACGTCACAATGACGTATTAAACGTCAATAATCCGAAATTTCAAAGGGTCATAACATCGTCAATAGTGTATGGAATCCCTTGAAATTTGATATGCATTTTGACAGCATTGACCTCTACGAACTCAAGTACAAAAGTCAAAGGTCAAGGTCAAGGTCATCGAAATCCCAGAAAAACACGTTTTCTGTAATAGCATCCGTTTGAATCATCGTGGGCTCATGAAATGTAAACCATGTCATTTAGACGGGGTATGGCAATCAGATAAATATGTCAATTTCATGATTGACCTCGAACTTTGTCTATAATCTGACAAAACTTAATCAGAATCCTATGAGTTTTTTGGATTTTACAGATATTTTTTATGTTTTCATGGCTCCAATTTTCACACATTTACTGAACATTAATTTTAAAGAATTTCCTTGCAGTCAGTTGCAGTGTTATTTCTAGTTTATGGTCCACTTTTCACATTTGGAATAACTTGAAAACTCGCCGAGATATCAAAGTAGAAAGAGCTGTGGGGTGAAAAATGATTCTCAATCCGTTCAGATGCTAATAAGCTGTAGAAACGATTACCTCCTGTGGACATGTCCTCTTCTGAATATACACACTCGGTTGCATAGTAGTGCAGTATATCATATATGTATCCATGTGCACATTTCAAACAACAGTTCTTTTGTTTTTTGACTCAGAGGTGTCCAACTGGTATGATAAAGTCTAAAACTCATGTCTAAATACAGTCTGGGTCAAGCAACAGGCCACTTTATATCAGAAATTTTGGGGATGACGAACAGGGTTTTGTGAGCACCGGGTTTGTGAGCATTGTGAGCACTGTTACAGGTTTATAGTACATGTAGTGCATTGCCTAAGGCCCAATAGCTTGTATATATGCACCAGATATTATTACTTGACGAAATCAAAGATTTTGTCAAGTATGTTGATCGGTTCCGTTTGTTACTTGACGAAATCAAAGATTTTGTCAAGTATGTTGATCGGTTCCGTTTGTTTGTTTGTATGTTTGTTTGTTTGTTTGTTTGTTCGCCCTCTACAGGCCACAGTTCTCATTGGAAATTCATGAAATCTGGTAGAAAGTTTCTAGGCTGAAAAAGAAAGGTCGCTAGTTCTTTGTTAAGCTCAAGGTCAAATAACAAGGTCAAGGTCATGCAAAAAGTCGAAAACACATAAGTGCTCATAACTCCAGTTCTAATCGTCGTAGAGACTTCAAATCAAGTGCATATTGTAGATATATTCGAGTTCTATCTTCCGTGACCTTGACCTTGACCTTTGACCTTGACCTTGAGAAGTTCGCCCGAGGTCGAAGTCAAGGTCAAAATACGAAGGTCGGCGCAGTATATCGAGTAGTATATCGTTGGAAAGGTCTTGAGCCCCTGATTCCAGTGATATCTCACTTTTGGTGCTGCGACGTAAACTGACGTCACAATGACGTATTAAACGTCAATAATCCGAAATTTCAAAGGGTCATAACATCGTCAATAGTGTATGGAATCCCTTGAAATTTGATATGCATTTTGACAGCATTGACCTCTACGAACTCAAGTACAAAAGTCAAAGGTCAAGGTCAAGGTCATCGAAATCCCAGAAAAACACGTTTTCTGTAATAGCATCCGTTTGAATCATCGTGGGCTCATGAAATGTAAACCATGTCATTTAGACGGGGTATGGCAATCAGATAAATATGTCAATTTCATGATTGACCTCGAACTTTGTCTATAATCTGACAAAACTTAATCAGAATCCTATGAGTTTTTTGGATTTTACAGATATTTTTTATGTTTTCATGGCTCCAATTTTCACACATTTACTGAACATTAATTTTAAAGAATTTCCTTGCAGTCAGTTGCAGTGTTATTTCTAGTTTATGGTCCACTTTTCACATTTGGAATAACTTGAAAACTCGCCGAGATATCAAAGTAGAAAGAGCTGTGGGGTGAAAAATGATTCTCAATCCGTTCAGATGCTAATAAGCTGTAGAAACGATTACCTCCTGTGGACATGTCCTCTTCTGAATATACACACTCGGTTGCATAGTAGTGCAGTATATCATATATGTATCCATGTGCACATTTCAAACAACAGTTCTTTTGTTTTTTGACTCAGAGGTGTCCAACTGGTATGATAAAGTCTAAAACTCATGTCTAAATACAGTCTGGGTCAAGCAACAGGCCACTTTATATCAGAAATTTTGGGGATGACGAACAGGGTTTTGTGAGCACCGGGTTTGTGAGCATTGTGAGCACTGTTACAGGTTTATAGTACATGTAGTGCATTGCCTAAGGCCCAATAGCTTGTATATATGCACCAGATATTATTACTTGACGAAATCAAAGATTTTGTCAAGTATGTTGATCGGTTCCGTTTGTTACTTGACGAAATCAAAGATTTTGTCAAGTATGTTGATCGGTTCCGTTTGTTTTTTCTTGCCGGAATCTAAAGATTTCGGCAAGTATGTTGGTCTGTTTGTGGGTTTGTGGATTTGTTTGTTTGTTTGTTTGTTCGCACTCTAGCGTCCACAGTTCTCACTGGAGTCTTTCTAAAGTTGGTGTGCATATTCTGTAGGATATTGGGTAGATCCTATCAGATTTTGGTGATTCTAGGTCAAAGGTCAAGGTCAAGGTCATGCAAAACGTCGAAAACACATAAGTGACCACAACTCTGGTTCTAATCGTCGTAGAGACTTCAAATCAAGTGCATATCATAGATAAACTCGAGTTCTATCTTCTGTGACCTTGACCTTGACCTTTGACTTTGACCTTGAGAAGTTCGCCTGAGGTTGAAGTCAAGGTCAAATACGAAGATCGTCGCATCATATCATGTAGTATATCGTTGGAAAGGTCTTGAGCCCCTGATTCCAGTGGTATCTTATTTTTGGCGCTGCGACGTAAACTGACGTCACAATGACGTCATAAACGTAAAAAATCTGATATTTTAAAGGGTCATAACATCGTCGATAGTGTATGGAATCCCTTGAAATTTGATATGCACTTTGACAGCATTGACCTCTACGAACTGAAATACAAAGGTCAAAGGTCAAGGTCAAGGTCAAGGTCATCGAAATCCCAGAAAAACACGTTTCCGGTAATAACATCCGTTTGAATCGTCGTAGGTTCATGAAATTTGAACCATATCATTCAGAAGAGGTATGGCAATCAGAAGTATATGTTAATTTTATGATTGACCTTGAACTTGGTCTGAAAAATAAGGTCACATGAGGAAAACTTCAAGGTCAAATTTCAAAACTACATGAAACCTATCAAGTAGTATATCAAATGGAAGGCCTTTATACCCTGACACACACTATCCCATTAATATTCAGGTATGACGTTTATTGACGTCACAGTGACGTCATCAACGTCAATTTTTTGAAATTTCAAAATGCCATAGTGTCCACAATTCTTGTTCGATTGTGATGAAACTATTCAAGTATAATCTATATTCCCATGCACAGGCAATGTATAATTTTCGTGACCCAAGATCAAAGGTCGAGGTCAAGGTCAAGGAAAAGGTCAATATCACACAAATGACCATAACTTCGGAACTAATCTTCGTAGAGAGTTCAGACTAGGAGCATATTGTAGTATGTCAAAAGGCCTTTCTTAGGTGACCTTGAATGTGATCATTGACTCTGACGCCTGAGGTCAAAGTTGACCTCAAAAATGACCTTGACCTCGACCTTTTGTGAATATATTGAGTAGTAGCTCATTTGGAAGATCTTCAAAAGTACTTTCCAAATCTGTTGTCATTTTTGGAATCGGACGTCTATTGACGTCATAATGACGTCAAACGTGATTTCAGACTGACATTCAGGTCTTTCGAGTGTCAGGTGTGCAAATTTATAACATTTACTGTAGACCTAACACCTGCAGACGATGTGGATTCGGCCTGTGATGCTCTGTCAATTTTAGCTCAATTGATATATCCATTTTGACGTAATTGACGTTTTTGTGGCAACAAATCGAAGGAAACTTATTATCTGAAGATATTATGATCTTGTCAGGTGATAATATAACATATATAAACACGATTTTAACATGCATATTAAAGAAAAACCCATTCACAGTAAGTTTGCAGTATAGAAATGACCACAACTGACGTCATAATTACGTCAAACTCACATGAATGGCCGTAACTTCGAAACTAATCGCCGTAGAGAGTTCAAACTATGACCATATTGCAGCATTTTAAGAAGCCTTTCTTATTTACTTTGAATATGACATTTGACATTGTTATTGAGACTTCGATGAGCTCAATGTCGAGGTCAAGTACGATGTTCAGCCCACCGTATCGAGTAGTATACCGTTAGAAAGTTCGGCCCAAGTATCATACACTGCTCCTAAATACTACTCGTCCACTAAATGCATGCCATTTAATCCGTCTGTCACCTTTTTAATCCTTATTGAAATAGAAGAAGGCGCAGTGTATGATACTTGGGCCGAAAGTTCTTGGTCTCCTGAGTCCAGTGATGTCTTATTTTTGGTGCTGTGACCTTCAATGAGGTAACAATGATAGTATGAGTAGTTTGTGAAGTGAAGTGAAGTAAAATGAAGTAAAGTAAGTAAGTAAGTAAACGTAGTAAGTAGGGAAGAAAGTTTCGTCAATTTGCTTAAATCCATATGTCATGTCATTGGCATATGACATACATTTTGGTTCCGGCAAGTGTGTGCCCTATGGGCTCTCGTTTGTATGTTTGTTTGTTTGTTTGTTTGTTCGCCCTCTACAGGCCACAGTTCTCATTGGAAATTCATGAAATCTGGTAGAAAGTTTCTAGGCTGAAAAAGAAAGGTCGCTAGTTCTTTGTTAAGCTCAAGGTCAAATAACAAGGTCAAGGTCATGCAAAAAGTCGAAAACACATAAGTGCTCATAACTCCAGTTCTAATCGTCGTAGAGACTTCAAATCAAGTGCATATTGTAGATATATTCGAGTTCTATCTTCCGTGACCTTGACCTTGACCTTTGACCTTGACCTTGAGAAGTTCGCCCGAGGTCGAAGTCAAGGTCAAAATACGAAGGTCGGCGCAGTATATCGAGTAGTATATCGTTGGAAAGGTCTTGAGCCCCTGATTCCAGTGATATCTCACTTTTGGTGCTGCGACGTAAACTGACGTCACAATGACGTATTAAACGTCAATAATCCGAAATTTCAAAGGGTCATAACATCGTCAATAGTGTATGGAATCCCTTGAAATTTGATATGCATTTTGACAGCATTGACCTCTACGAACTCAAGTACAAAAGTCAAAGGTCAAGGTCAAGGTCATCGAAATCCCAGAAAAACACGTTTTCTGTAATAGCATCCGTTTGAATCATCGTGGGCTCATGAAATGTAAACCATGTCATTTAGACGGGGTATGGCAATCAGATAAATATGTCAATTTCATGATTGACCTCGAACTTTGTCTATAATCTGACAAAACTTAATCAGAATCCTATGAGTTTTTTGGATTTTACAGATATTTTTTATGTTTTCATGGCTCCAATTTTCACACATTTACTGAACATTAATTTTAAAGAATTTCCTTGCAGTCAGTTGCAGTGTTATTTCTAGTTTATGGTCCACTTTTCACATTTGGAATAACTTGAAAACTCGCCGAGATATCAAAGTAGAAAGAGCTGTGGGGTGAAAAATGATTCTCAATCCGTTCAGATGCTAATAAGCTGTAGAAACGATTACCTCCTGTGGACATGTCCTCTTCTGAATATACACACTCGGTTGCATAGTAGTGCAGTATATCATATATGTATCCATGTGCACATTTCAAACAACAGTTCTTTTGTTTTTTGACTCAGAGGTGTCCAACTGGTATGATAAAGTCTAAAACTCATGTCTAAATACAGTCTGGGTCAAGCAACAGGCCACTTTATATCAGAAATTTTGGGGATGACGAACAGGGTTTTGTGAGCACCGGGTTTGTGAGCATTGTGAGCACTGTTACAGGTTTATAGTACATGTAGTGCATTGCCTAAGGCCCAATAGCTTGTATATATGCACCAGATATTATTACTTGACGAAATCAAAGATTTTGTCAAGTATGTTGATCGGTTCCGTTTGTTACTTGACGAAATCAAAGATTTTGTCAAGTATGTTGATCGGTTCCGTTTGTTTGTTTGTATGTTTGTTTGTTTGTTTGTTTGTTCGCCCTCTACAGGCCACAGTTCTCATTGGAAATTCATGAAATCTGGTAGAAAGTTTCTAGGCTGAAAAAGAAAGGTCGCTAGTTCTTTGTTAAGCTCAAGGTCAAATAACAAGGTCAAGGTCATGCAAAAAGTCGAAAACACATAAGTGCTCATAACTCCAGTTCTAATCGTCGTAGAGACTTCAAATCAAGTGCATATTGTAGATATATTCGAGTTCTATCTTCCGTGACCTTGACCTTGACCTTTGACCTTGACCTTGAGAAGTTCGCCCGAGGTCGAAGTCAAGGTCAAAATACGAAGGTCGGCGCAGTATATCGAGTAGTATATCGTTGGAAAGGTCTTGAGCCCCTGATTCCAGTGATATCTCACTTTTGGTGCTGCGACGTAAACTGACGTCACAATGACGTATTAAACGTCAATAATCCGAAATTTCAAAGGGTCATAACATCGTCAATAGTGTATGGAATCCCTTGAAATTTGATATGCATTTTGACAGCATTGACCTCTACGAACTCAAGTACAAAAGTCAAAGGTCAAGGTCAAGGTCATCGAAATCCCAGAAAAACACGTTTTCTGTAATAGCATCCGTTTGAATCATCGTGGGCTCATGAAATGTAAACCATGTCATTTAGACGGGGTATGGCAATCAGATAAATATGTCAATTTCATGATTGACCTCGAACTTTGTCTATAATCTGACAAAACTTAATCAGAATCCTATGAGTTTTTTGGATTTTACAGATATTTTTTATGTTTTCATGGCTCCAATTTTCACACATTTACTGAACATTAATTTTAAAGAATTTCCTTGCAGTCAGTTGCAGTGTTATTTCTAGTTTATGGTCCACTTTTCACATTTGGAATAACTTGAAAACTCGCCGAGATATCAAAGTAGAAAGAGCTGTGGGGTGAAAAATGATTCTCAATCCGTTCAGATGCTAATAAGCTGTAGAAACGATTACCTCCTGTGGACATGTCCTCTTCTGAATATACACACTCGGTTGCATAGTAGTGCAGTATATCATATATGTATCCATGTGCACATTTCAAACAACAGTTCTTTTGTTTTTTGACTCAGAGGTGTCCAACTGGTATGATAAAGTCTAAAACTCATGTCTAAATACAGTCTGGGTCAAGCAACAGGCCACTTTATATCAGAAATTTTGGGGATGACGAACAGGGTTTTGTGAGCACCGGGTTTGTGAGCATTGTGAGCACTGTTACAGGTTTATAGTACATGTAGTGCATTGCCTAAGGCCCAATAGCTTGTATATATGCACCAGATATTATTACTTGACGAAATCAAAGATTTTGTCAAGTATGTTGATCGGTTCCGTTTGTTACTTGACGAAATCAAAGATTTTGTCAAGTATGTTGATCGGTTCCGTTTGTTTGTTTGTATGTTTGTTTGTTTGTTTGTTTGTTCGCCCTCTACAGGCCACAGTTCTCATTGGAAATTCATGAAATCTGGTAGAAAGTTTCTAGGCTGAAAAAGAAAGGTCGCTAGTTCTTTGTTAAGCTCAAGGTCAAATAACAAGGTCAAGGTCATGCAAAAAGTCGAAAACACATAAGTGCTCATAACTCCAGTTCTAATCGTCGTAGAGACTTCAAATCAAGTGCATATTGTAGATATATTCGAGTTCTATCTTCCGTGACCTTGACCTTGACCTTTGACCTTGACCTTGAGAAGTTCGCCCGAGGTCGAAGTCAAGGTCAAAATACGAAGGTCGGCGCAGTATATCGAGTAGTATATCGTTGGAAAGGTCTTGAGCCCCTGATTCCAGTGATATCTCACTTTTGGTGCTGCGACGTAAACTGACGTCACAATGACGTATTAAACGTCAATAATCCGAAATTTCAAAGGGTCATAACATCGTCAATAGTGTATGGAATCCCTTGAAATTTGATATGCATTTTGACAGCATTGACCTCTACGAACTCAAGTACAAAAGTCAAAGGTCAAGGTCAAGGTCATCGAAATCCCAGAAAAACACGTTTTCTGTAATAGCATCCGTTTGAATCATCGTGGGCTCATGAAATGTAAACCATGTCATTTAGACGGGGTATGGCAATCAGATAAATATGTCAATTTCATGATTGACCTCGAACTTTGTCTATAATCTGACAAAACTTAATCAGAATCCTATGAGTTTTTTGGATTTTACAGATATTTTTTATGTTTTCATGGCTCCAATTTTCACACATTTACTGAACATTAATTTTAAAGAATTTCCTTGCAGTCAGTTGCAGTGTTATTTCTAGTTTATGGTCCACTTTTCACATTTGGAATAACTTGAAAACTCGCCGAGATATCAAAGTAGAAAGAGCTGTGGGGGTGAAAAATGATTCTCAATCCGTTCAGATGCTAATAAGCTGTAGAAACGATTACCTCCTGTGGACATGTCCTCTTCTGAATATACACACTCGGTTGCATAGTAGTGCAGTATATCATATATGTATCCATGTGCACATTTCAAACAACAGTTCTTTTGTTTTTTGACTCAGAGGTGTCCAACTGGTATGATAAAGTCTAAAACTCATGTCTAAATACAGTCTGGGTCAAGCAACAGGCCACTTTATATCAGAAATTTTGGGGATGACGAACAGGGTTTTGTGAGCACCGGGTTTGTGAGCATTGTGAGCACTGTTACAGGTTTATAGTACATGTAGTGCATTGCCTAAGGCCCAATAGCTTGTATATATGCACCAGATATTATTACTTGACGAAATCAAAGATTTTGTCAAGTATGTTGATCGGTTCCGTTTGTTACTTGACGAAATCAAAGATTTTGTCAAGTATGTTGATCGGTTCCGTTTGTTTGTTTGTATGTTTGTTTGTTTGTTTGTTTGTTCGCCCTCTACAGGCCACAGTTCTCATTGGAAATTCATGAAATCTGGTAGAAAGTTTCTAGGCTGAAAAAGAAAGGTCGCTAGTTCTTTGTTAAGCTCAAGGTCAAATAACAAGGTCAAGGTCATGCAAAAAGTCGAAAACACATAAGTGCTCATAACTCCAGTTCTAATCGTCGTAGAGACTTCAAATCAAGTGCATATTGTAGATATATTCGAGTTCTATCTTCCGTGACCTTGACCTTGACCTTTGACCTTGACCTTGAGAAGTTCGCCCGAGGTCGAAGTCAAGGTCAAAATACGAAGGTCGGCGCAGTATATCGAGTAGTATATCGTTGGAAAGGTCTTGAGCCCCTGATTCCAGTGATATCTCACTTTTGGTGCTGCGACGTAAACTGACGTCACAATGACGTATTAAACGTCAATAATCCGAAATTTCAAAGGGTCATAACATCGTCAATAGTGTATGGAATCCCTTGAAATTTGATATGCATTTTGACAGCATTGACCTCTACGAACTCAAGTACAAAAGTCAAAGGTCAAGGTCAAGGTCATCGAAATCCCAGAAAAACACGTTTTCTGTAATAGCATCCGTTTGAATCATCGTGGGCTCATGAAATGTAAACCATGTCATTTAGACGGGGTATGGCAATCAGATAAATATGTCAATTTCATGATTGACCTCGAACTTTGTCTATAATCTGACAAAACTTAATCAGAATCCTATGAGTTTTTTGGATTTTACAGATATTTTTTATGTTTTCATGGCTCCAATTTTCACACATTTACTGAACATTAATTTTAAAGAATTTCCTTGCAGTCAGTTGCAGTGTTATTTCTAGTTTATGGTCCACTTTTCACATTTGGAATAACTTGAAAACTCGCCGAGATATCAAAGTAGAAAGAGCTGTGGGGTGAAAAATGATTCTCAATCCGTTCAGATGCTAATAAGCTGTAGAAACGATTACCTCCTGTGGACATGTCCTCTTCTGAATATACACACTCGGTTGCATAGTAGTGCAGTATATCATATATGTATCCATGTGCACATTTCAAACAACAGTTCTTTTGTTTTTTGACTCAGAGGTGTCCAACTGGTATGATAAAGTCTAAAACTCATGTCTAAATACAGTCTGGGTCAAGCAACAGGCCACTTTATATCAGAAATTTTGGGGATGACGAACAGGGTTTTGTGAGCACCGGGTTTGTGAGCATTGTGAGCACTGTTACAGGTTTATAGTACATGTAGTGCATTGCCTAAGGCCCAATAGCTTGTATATATGCACCAGATATTATTACTTGACGAAATCAAAGATTTTGTCAAGTATGTTGATCGGTTCCGTTTGTTACTTGACGAAATCAAAGATTTTGTCAAGTATGTTGATCGGTTCCGTTTGTTTGTTACTTGGCGAAATCTTCGATTTTGCCAAGTATGTTGGTCACTAGAGTTTGTCTGTCCGTCTGTCTGTCTGTTTGTTTGTTTGTTCGCATCGTACAGGCCACAGTTCTCGTGTGATCTAAACCAAACTTGCCACACATAACAGCCATAGGCTAACTTAGATCAGCCCAACTTTTCAAGGTCAAAGGTCAAAGGTCAAGGTCACAGGAATAGTTAGAATCTTTTCTGCCATTTAAGCCAATGTTAAATTCAAAACTGTATATCTCAGTAAATATTGATCGTAGAGCAAAAAGGACGTTATTTTCGGACCCAAAGGGCTTTATACCAGTATACTAGGGATGGTTTGGTATCAGATTACACCTGTGGTGTCAAATTACACAAAACCGGAAGTAGAATTATTTTAGAAGCAAATGAGTTCAGAATGTCCACATTTCAGTTATAATGCCATTCTGGTGTGTTATAAGGCCAAAAATTGACATTTTCCCCTATTATCGCCCATTTCCCCCTATTATCGCCCATTTTACATTGAAATCAGTATAGCTCAGTAAATATTGATCGTAGAGCGAAAAGGACGTTATTTTCGGACCCAAAGGGCTATAAACCAGTATACTAGGAATGGTTTGGTATCAGATTACACCTGTGGTGTCAAATTACACAAAACCGGAAGTAGAATTATTTTTCAAGCAAATGAGTTCAGAATGTCCATATTTCAGTTATAATGCCATTCTGGTGTGCTATAAGCCCAAAAATTGACATTTTCCCCTATTATCGCCCATTTCCCCCTATTATCGTCTATTTTACATTGAAATTAGTATATCTCAGTAAATATCGATCGTAGAGCAAAAAGGACGTTATTTTCGGACCGAAAGGGCTATATGCGAGTATACTAGGAATGGTTTGGTATCAGATTACACCTGTGGTGTCAAATTACACAAAACCGGAAGTAGAATTATTTTTGATGCAAATGAGTTCAGAATGCCCACAGTTCAGTTATCGTGCCATTCTGGTGTGTTTTAAGGCCAAAAAGTGACATTTTCCCCTATTATCGCCCATTTAATATTGAAATCAGTATATCTCAGTAAATATTGATCGTAGAGCAAAAAGGACGTTATTTTCGGACCCAGAGGGCTAGAATTCAGTATACTAGGAATGGTTTGGTATCAGATTACACCTGTGGTGTCAAATTACACAAAACCGGAATTAGAATTATTTTTGATGCAAATGAGTTCAGAATGCCCACAGTTCAGTTATCTTGCCATTCTGGTGTGTTTTAAGGCCAAAAAGTGACATTTTCCCCTATTATCGCCCATTTAACATTGAAATCAGTATATCTCAGTAAATATTAATCGTAGAGCAAAAAGGACGTTATTTTCGGACCCGGAGGGCTGTAAACAAGTATATTAGGAATGGTTTGGTATCAGATTACAACTGTGGTGTCAAATTACACAAAACCGGAAGTAGAATTATTTTTCAAGCAAATGAGTTCAGAATGTCCATATTTCAGTTATAATGCCATTCTGGTGTGCTATAAGCCCAAAAATTGACATTTTCCCCTATTATCGCCCATTTCCCACTATTATCGTCCATTTTACATTGAAATTAATATATCTCAGTAAATATTGATCATAGAGCAAAAAGGACGTTATTTTCGGACCCAGAGGGTTATAATCCAGTATATTAGGATTGGTTCGGTATCAGATTACACCTGTGGTGTCAAGTTACACAAAACCGGGAGTAGAATTATTTTTCAAGCAAATGAGTTCAGAATGTCCATATTTCAGTTATAATGCCATTCTTGTGTGTTTCAAGACCAAAAATTGACATTTTTTCCTATTATCGCCCATTTCCCCCTATTATCGTCCATTTTACATTGAAATGGGTATATCTCAGTAAATAGTGATCGTAGAGCAAAAAGGACGTTGTTATACCCATATACTAGGGACAGTTTGTAATCAGATTCAGATTACACCTGTGGTGTCAAATTATACAAAAACGAAAGTAGAATTATTTTTTAAGCGAATGAGTTCAGAATGCCCATAGTTCAGTTATCATGCCATTTTGGTGTGTTTGAAGTCCAAAAATTGACATTTCCCCTATTATCGCCAATTTAACATTGAAATCAGTATATCTCAGTAAATATTGATCGTAGAGCAAAAAGGACGTTATTTTCGGATCCTTAATAGGGTTATATACCAGTATACTAGAGATGGCTTGGTATCAGATTACACCCGTGGTGTCAAATTACACAAAACCGGAAGTAGAATTATTTTTTAGGGAAATGAGTTCAGAATGCCCATAGCTCAGTTATCATGCCATTCTGGTGTGTTTTAAGGCCAAACAGTGACAGTTTTCGCTATTGTCGCCCATATAACAATTATCTCAGTATATCTCAGTAAATAGGACAATATTTTCGGACATGGGGGGATATATACGGGTATACTTGGTACGGTTTGGTTTCAGATTACACTTATGGTGTCAAATTACACCAAACTGGAATATTTAGTATATCCAGAAATACATAAGTCTCGTTTACGTAGTGGTACATCTCACTTATATATTGATCTTAGAGCAAAAATAGCATTATCCTCGGGATGCTCACAGTACAGTCTTTATGCCATTATGGTGTGATTTAGGCCAAAAAGGGTAATTTCCCCTATTACTGCCCATTTTACATATATTTCACTTAGATTTCAATTTCACTTGATCATAGAGCAAGAATGAAATTATTTTCGGATCCAAAGGGATACTGTGTATGGTTTGGTGTCAGATTACCCCTGTGGTGTCACAAAACCAGAAGAAGAAATATTTTTTTAAGCAAATGAACCGAGAATGCCCATAGTGTAATTATTCGGTTTTATGGTGTGTTTTCAGACCAAAAGGTGGCATTTTCCTTATCTTCACCCATTTTACATGAAAAACATTATATCTCAGCAAATGTTGATAGTATAGCAAGAAGGACATTATCTTTGGATGTGGAAAGTTGTTTAGCGGCATACTAGTTACGGTTTGATCATCTGGGAAACAATGGTTGAAATTTTGGCTCAACAGGCCTAAAAACACAAATTTTCTCTGAGATTGTTTCATGGAAAAATAAGGAGTCATATAATGACAGATGTTTTGGTGACTTCACAAGTGGTAAATCTCAAGATCACGTCAGTTATGCAGTGAACAGAGAATTCAGTGCCAATGGACTTGACCTAAAAATATTTTGGGTGGTGAATCCCTAAACTAGTCAGATGTGTACATGTTTTCCAGACCACTATGCTTACAGATAAAATCTCATCGTATAATAAGCATACATGAAGTTATACATAATAGATCTCTTGTTGACCATGAACTTAACTGTGTATGACCCATAGTGACGAATCTCAAGTTCACGTCTGAACTGAGAAGTGTGCATCGGCATTACCAAATTTGTTGAGTTGGTTTCCACAGGAATCCTATAACTTTTCGTAGTCGTTTTTCGGTGCATATATTTATTTCCATTGTTTTACCTTTTGTATCAAATGTACATGTATCCCCATACAAATTTTTTTCACCCAGTTAATGGGGTTGCAAAACGTCATCAATATCCAAGATTTTTTTCGGACACAAATTCGCGAATGTTGCAGGTCTTGAATGTTCTGACAGATGTCTCTCTGCAATGCTACTAGGATTGTTCTGTTGACAACTGATATGCTGTAACGACGATACGAGAATCCCGTTGTCTTCCTTTTGCAGTTGTTTCATTAGTGTTTGTATATCAGCTTCAGGGACGGCATATCAGGTGAGGGCCAACGGTCCGCATAGCCAGCTCTGTTCATTGTCCACATCTTGCACTCTGAAATACATGGAAAAACATCAGTCTAATACCGTTCACATAATACTTCATAGTGCATGATATTAATACCAATATAATTTTCAAGATTTTACGTGTATGACCACTTACAAATACATTTCTGGTATCCAAGTACCTTCTCAGTAACAACAATAGTTCATGACGGATCGGATCCGGATTACGGATTTGACAGCCATTTGAATTTTATACTGAAAACTCCATTTAACACATATTTCATATTATATTTCGGTCAATTATGCATATTTCAATTAGATTTCTCCTACAAAGTGGCGGACTATTATGGTCCATAAGGCCAAAAAAAAGTATTATGGTTCTGGTTAGGCACGTGCGTCAGTTTTAACCCTGCGCATCACTCATTGTTTTTAAAAAACCAAAAGAAAAAAATTGCGCACATCACTTTTTGAGAGCTGAGTTTCTTTCTTTTTTTTTAGTAAATTGACACCCATCACCGAATTTTGGGAGATAATGATCAAGTCAAATGGTCCTGAGTGTCTTTGACATTGCAAAACTTGGCGTATGGCTGGCCAAACAGGGCAAATTCAAAAGGGTCGCTGATGAACAGCCCATTTTAGGGCACATTGGTTGGCCAAATGGGCCATATTTGACCGGATCAGTCATCGACTGCCAATTTTAGCAAAAAAAGAAGAAAAAAAAATTTCTTTTAAAAAATCGCGTCGTTGCATCACTTTTTCTGGGACCCCAATAACCAGAACCATAATACTTTTTTTTTGCCTAAACTGACAAAATATGACCCTGATCGGATCCGGAATCCGGATTCTACGGAGACATTTCATTTTCTTCTGGATCCAATTTTTGAAAAATCATTGAACATTCAATTTTGAAGCTTTTTATGTAGGAAATTGCAGTGTTATTTCTAGTTTATGGTCCACTTTTCACATTTTGAATGGAATTGAAAACTCAACAGATACGTACATTGATGTGTTGGCCTCAATTTGTGATGGGGGCGACTCCAACACACCTTGAAGAGCAAGCCAGCCAAGCTTTCGTTATGGTCTACAGGCAGATAAACCTTGTTCACACACAGCTCGATGTAGAGTGTAATTCGCTGTGTCCATGGCCAATAGTTTTGCCACTCATGTCTTCTGGAATATGCTATGTGGCACAATTCCTTATAATATCAGTCAGTTTTGTTGTTGGATCAATTATACCACCTCAGTTACTTACATGTGCAATTTCCGACCACTATATGTAAACCAGGGTTTACATTGTTTGGGCATCAGAAACAACAGTGTTTGGGCATCAGAAACATCTTATCATGCACACCACTGATGGTGTGCAGATCTGTCATCATCATTTGCCCTGTCGGATTGGGCTGGAGTGCTCAACCCCACCACAATCGTGAATATAATATGTATCATCTGTCCTTAAAACAGATGTATAAGGCATTTTCTTATTGATATAGTTGTGAACTTATTGTCACATGATATGTCACATGAGATAAAGAAATTAATGCATGGGTATCGTTAAATATCATCCTCCAATATATACATACTAGTGTGTTCGAATGAGGATTAAAACTGTTTTGTCATCTAGTGAAATGTAGCAGATGTCTCTAAATGACACGAATGCCAACAAGTACTATATACCAGGTACCTGAAAGATTTCACCAGTAAAATCATAACAGATAGATCGATGGCACATAAATATATATGTCAGAAAGCCCCCGAAAGATATTTTCAAGGCATCCACTAAGGCATCATACATTATTAAAAAACAGGCGTAGAATGGATATGATAGGGTGTTGAATTGAGTACCAAATATGAATCTAATAATAATATATTATTATGGATATCAAAGCAGAAACAATAAATAACATTGTAGGGCCTAATGAGCAATATGTTTTCCTAAAGCATAACCAGCGATACCATTTAATTTCCACACTTAATGGTAGACAGCACCATATCATGATCAGAATAATACACATCGTGAATGTCAATTACTATTTTTGCACTGTCTTCTTTCTCCAGGCCATTGAAATACACATGGTCTATGAGTGTACCACAATCAGTTGTTGCATTTGAAACATGTTGGTGAAATCCAAAGATTTCCATCAAACCTGTCAATTTAGTTTGTTTGCCTTCCACAATATTATCATTGAAATCTCTGAGCACCACTGTAGGCAAGCCAGGAGGGAGCAAACTCAACAGGCTTTCTAACTTCCTCAGAAATGTTATTATTTGCAAAGAAGGTGGTCTGTAGATGAGCACTACGCACATCAGATATGGTACACTAAGTACAACCACCTTTGATTCCAACCCAGGAACAGATAGCATGTCAAGCTCTTTGGGATTTCGATCTGCCGAGGCGCATATCATAATTCCGTGATTCTGTCCATCACTTCTATAATCGTCACGAAAAGCAACAAAATTGTGCAATCCTAAAAATTTGGAAATGTCCTGATTTTCTGTCAAGTACGTTTCAGTAAAGCACATCACTCCAGTTTGATGTATTATGTCTCTCTCATGTTCATTGTTGAGGTCTTCAATCTTGTCCAGGAAGTAGTGAATATTCAGGTGTCCAACAGTCACATGTTCTAGTCCCATGAACTTCGGAAATGCTGGCGGGCATAACATATTTTCCCTCATGCTGCCCATTTCGTGTTCAATTACTTTGTCTGCTTTAATTCCACGTCGATCAAAATCTAGAATATGTAGTCCTTCGAGTGTTTTAACGCGACTGAATGCAACATAAGCTTGACCTTTACCGAATCTGGTTGCCCCCTTCATGCTCACTACAATCTCATTCATTGTTAAACCTTGACATTTGTGAATTGTAACTGCCCATGCTAAAGTTAGAGGAAATTGCCTCCGTGATATTTGTGAACCCTTCTTGCCAGCTTTCTCGAACTTCCCTTCATGTCGTAATATCGGAATAGCCTCTGGATATTCTCCTTTCCATTGACTGTTACGGTAGGCTTTTTTACCCACACTTTCCTCGTCAAATTGTACTAGCACCACGGATACACGATTGTTAGAGTTTTTTATTATGCCTTTAACTGTTCCAAGAACACCATTGACTAACCCATCTGATGTGTCTACATTGTATGTCAGCATAACACGTGCACCAATAGCCAGTACAAGTACAGTGTGCAAACCAGCAGTTTCAGATCGTTTCTGTGCCGTTCCACCGCTATTAAGATCTAGTTGACCTGTTCTGTCTGTTTTGTCATCTGTTGCAAGAATCGTTACATGCAAAGACTCATCAGGAGCTAAACACCTCAACATTTCTTTATTTCTAGTGTCAACATCTTTGTTATAAGCATATACATGAAGAGCGTTTTGAGGATACTCTGGATCTTCGGGGCTAATTTCTCTTGACTTCAGAATTTCACAATCTTGGTCAGTACATTCACCAGTTCGAACACGTGATAACAGTTGTGCAAATTCCTCATCACCTTTCTGACGCATTATCTCATCTAACTCGTGTAACATGAAATTGTCTCTCCAAAGTGATCCGTTGAGCTTGGCTAATGGGTCCCGAACATTGTCAAATATTCGTGACTGCAAAACAGGTGGAAGCTGATATAAATCTCCTACTGCCAAGATACAAACATTCCCAAACAGAACATCATCTGATGCCCCTTTGATCTCATTCAGTCGTTTGTGTATTTTCAGAAGCATGTCTGATCCTACCATTGATATTTCATCAATTACCAACACATGCAAATTCTCCATGTTCGATCGTAAAGTGTTCAGTTTCTCAAATGTGAGAATATCATTGCCGTTTTCATACTTTGTAACCCTTAATAATAATGCCGAATGAATTGTCATTCCCCTTATACTGAAACTAGCAACACCAGTTGGGCCTGTGAGCAAAACTGTCAGGTCTGTCGGTTTGATTGTGTTTGACAATGCCAACAGCCGTCTTGTCTCAAAATGTATCAGTTTTATCACGTGTGATTTCCCCACGCCACCTGGACCGCTTAGAAAAACTCTATAAGGAACCACAGGCTTGCCTTGTTTCATTGCAATAACTGTCTCTTTGCACCACTTGCGGTGATACCGTACAAACTGACGCTGCTTAGTATTCAATGCACGCATCATTTTTCTGTAATCACTCAGTGACATAACACCTTTGTCAATTTCTGCTTGATAGCGTAGCCCTAAGTCAGTGACAGGGTTTCCAGTTTCATTCTCAATGAGTGCTGCATTGGCATCCAAATCTTCTTGTTCAATATCTCGTTCTGTTTCAGGTCCTTCGGCTTCTGCCTGTTCATTCAAATGTTCTGTTTCTGGTGCGATACTTGCCCACATATGTTCTGGTGGACCACACAAAGAATTCTGACGTATAGCTTCATCAATCAACTCTGTGTTCTCAGTGTATCGTTGTTCGTTTTCACGTAGCTCATCTGATATTGCCATGTAGTGATCTACATAACTTGCATATCCACCAATCAAATCTGTCTCCTCATGTCTCCAATGTTTGTACAACATTAGTTTGGCTCTGTAAAAATTTCCTGAATCCAGTTCAATGTCAAACTTTCGAAAACGAATAACAGCCTCGGTTTTGCGTTTATGCATTCTTCCAAGTCCATTCTTCAGAACAATATGTTTTGGAAGATCATCTCTCTGTGGCAGAGGGTCAATTTTGTGTTCATCCATGTCCAATACCACTGGTACACTATCATCCACAGCTTCTTTGTCATTGTAACTGACTGTGTAGTTGGCAGCGAATACAGCAAGACACATGTGTTCCAGTGAATTGGGTCGAGATGCATACCTGGTAACCACGTTTTTTTGAAAGATGTCCTCGTCGGTTTCGTCTTTGTCTTGCAGTTCTTTCATTGGTTTGAGGACACCAATACGGTCTGACGGTGGATCAGTAGTAACAAACAAAACTTGTCTGCTCAGTTTTCGCATCGGAATTGACAAAATCCTGTATGCTGCCTCTTGAGCACTGACCTCACGGTGATTAAGAAACACAGATCCAATTCTTTTCAGCATGCTCCTTATGTCACCATCTTCATACTCGCGACATGTCTGTCTCAATAGTTCTCCCATTCCACTCTCGTTTTTCGTCATATATGCTGCTACATACATGATCACTGCATAAGGGTCTAACAGATATTGTATATCCATATTTGCCTGCCATGCTTTCAATATCGTGGGATTGTATGGATTAGTATTGCACTCACAGGGGTCTCTCTTCATAACTACAGTATTCCCTCGTTGCGAAACTTTCAGTGCTTCTTGATATTCTTCTACATCTACATTTATGTTTCCCAGCAAACGTTCGAGGCTCTGAGCGGAGTTCTCATCTATCTCAAGTTCATTGCGAACCAAATTTAACAACTTTTTAGCTTCATTTTTGGTTTCTTTTGGATCGTCACCTGTCAGAGGTTCACCTGCTATTATTGTGTTTTCACTTGGTGGCCTTGGGTAACCGAACCTACATGAACCTCTTTTGCGACAGTAGGAGGAATGGCTGTGTGTCTGTAGTTTTTGCACGAGTGTCTCTAACTCAGGATCATTCTCTGGTAGTTCACAAGTAACGTGCTTATCGATGAATTCACAAACCTCTTCGTCTGACTGTACGCCCAGCTTCGGTGCATCCTTTACCCATAATATTGTGTGAGCATGTGGAGATCCTCGAGCTTGAAATTCTATGCGAATGACATAGTCTATGACTTCTCCCAGTGGTTTAGCATTGGACATCAATACATTTTTGAACAGAAGCTCAAGTCTGTAATGGAAATGACGTGCTGCAGTAACTGGATTATTTCGAAGCCATCCAACTCTTTCTTGGAAAGTCAGGTTTTTGACATCGTCATCGGTCAGAGTTTTGCCGTACTGTCTCGCAATTGTCTGTATCAGATCCGGCCACTGCATATCAGCTGCAGACACGGTGAAGAACCATGTTGGTATGCCTAGCTGTCTCACCATTGCCAGAACATCGTAATACAATGTCTGAAAATATGCTGGCGAACCTCTTATGTTTGTTAAGATTTTATAAGCATGATCAGATTGTATGAGAGCAGTAAGTTTGTGTGCATTGCTCACCATTCCAGCATTGATGCGTTTCCCTCGAAAATGTTTACCAGACACCCTTCTAAATACGAAATGATTGATATCACTCTGCAACTGCTTACTTTCAACTGCATACTGTGCACTGAGCAGGTACTCAGGAGACTTAGCGAATCTACCCTCACAATCGAGCAGACGTTGGTTGAAATATCTTCGTGGGGTGATCTCAACTTCCCGTTCACTGGTTAACGCAAATTTGCCATTTGGGTATTTGTCAGGGTAGGCAAGTTCTTCAAAATTTGGATCAGAGAGGAGTGGCTTTGGTTTCTCTGTTTGTCCTGGGGCTACATTGACTACCATATTCGACATATCTTGATTCTCTCTCATCAAACATGTTTCATATGGAAGACCTCGAATTTTGCTCGCTTTTTCAAAAGCAGCTTCATCCTCCTTGATTTGTTCGTCAGAACATTCGTTTTCCGTTTCCTCATCAAAATAACTGCAGTGTCCTTCTGAGAGCTCATCATCTTTATCTGAATCATCACGATGTGCGTTTGGAGACACCGGTGGATCCTCAGTATGGTCTTCCTCTCCTCTCATCAAACATGTTTCAACTGGAAGACCTCGATTTGTTTTCACTTCTTCAAAAGAAATTCCATCCTTCTCGATTTGTTCATGACAAAATTCATTTTCCTTTTCATCATCTTTATTTGAAATATCACAATGTGCCTTTGGTAACACCAGTGCCTCATCAGCATGGTCTTCCTTTGAACTTGCAGTACCGCAAGGTTCCAACACAACATAATGATTCTGGTTTAGTAAACCAAGGTCGAACTCGTATCGGGGTTCTGATCTAGAGACCACAGTGAGGCAAGTGCTACTTGTAGTTTTGTGTACCTTCACATTAAGCTCGAACATGTCAACAAGTGCTTGTAAAGCTATGTGCTCTCCCCACTGTTTGGTATACTGGAGGCCATCAAGATATTTTATCCACTGAATCTCCTGTCGACTGGCGTCATCAGTTATCTTCGCAATTGCTTCATCTGTGATCGTGGGTTGTTCAGTGTCTCCATTACCCACAAGTGCACACACGAAGTTTCTGTAATTGTCGGGATTTTCAGACATGTACTTTGCTAGCAACGCGCGCAACTTAGTAGGTGATAATCGTGACATTCCCAGCCTCTCAAGTTGATAGCATACAGCATAGAACAGACAATCGCCATCGCCAGGGGTGTCTATGATGTTCATGTCCAATTTTCTAGCTAGTTTACTAAGTTTATGCATGTCCGAATTATCAGCCGGGGTAAGGACGCAATATGTCATGTCACGTTCATCTCCAACCTCGTCAAGAGCAGAATTTTTTTTGCCAATCTTCATATCACTACCATCAAACTCTGTCAGGCATATATTCTTTGAAATCTGTTCAACTCCTTCAACGGATTGAGTATGCCTTGCACTTTTGCGTTCGAATTTTTTAGCAGATCTGGTACACCTCGAACTTTTGAGTGCTTCTTCATTACCAACTGATTGACTTGGCTTCGAACTAATTAATTTCTTACATTTTTTATCAGCTGCATTTTCAGAACTGTTGCACCCTTTTCCCACTTTGTCCACAGCAGTGGTCATGTTTTCTATGACAAATGATTTTACATTCTCCTCACTCGTTTCGGCTTGTGTTTCGTCTTCCCCATTCTCGGCCCCACAGGATGTCATTGCAGTCCACATGTCAAGATTATCTTCCGCTGAATCTTTCACCCAATTCTCATTGATCTCAATATTTGCATACAATGGATTATTTGCTTTTAGGTATCTAAGTGCTGAAAGTACTTTAGCAGGTCTAACGTAATCAAAAATATAAGAACTTTTATATCGAAGGTTGCGTTTGAATTTCAGTGGAAGCATTTGTGTCTGTGACGGTAATCGTGGCAAGTGTTCACACACAAAATCGAGTTTTGCAGGAACGTTCACAGCTGGACCTTGTATTCCCAGTTGTCTCCCACGTGGCAAGGCTACCATTTTCAAGAATGGGATTCGTTGTGAAATTAAACGCAACTCCAGTCCATTCAATCCGTTCAACTCTTCTGGTATTTCAACTAAATCTAAGTTGTTCGCCTTGGCTTGAGCTGGTAACTTGCCTTTTCTAAGTGATGCTCTGCATGTTAAGCATATCCATTCTTTGCCACCGGGCGAGGTACGCCTGAATGGAAGAATTAAATCTAGTGTCCGTTTCGATATCTTGCAATAATTGTTGACCTTGAATTCCACAACAGTAGACCGATACATCAATCTGTTACAACAACAGCAAACAAAGTCTGCAGAGCATTGGACACTCTTGAGAAATTTGTTCACTAATGCCTGATTACTCAGAATGAGTGTCCTATTCATGTTTCTTTTCTCCTTGCTGTAATCTTTTTGTTTTTCGAGTCGTAGATACTTCTTTTCTGGTGATTCATTCACTCGCTTAGCTGCCTTTGAGTATTTATCTTTGTTTAGACTTTGTTGTTTCTCATCTGGTGATTCCTTATCTCGCTTAGCTGCTTTCATGTGTTTCTCTTTATCTAGTCTTTGTTTTTTCTCATCTGGTGATTCCTTATCTCGCTTAGCTGCTTTCATGTATTTATCTTTATCTAGTCTTTGTTTTTTCTCATCTGGTGATTCCTTGTCTCGCTTAGCTGCTTTCATGTATTTCTCTTTATCTAGTCTTCGTTTTTTCTCATCTGGTGATTCCTTGTCTCGCTTAGCTGCTTTCATGTATTTCTCTTTATCTAGTCTTCGTTTTTTCTCATCTGGTGATTCCTTGTCTCGCTTAGCAGATATAGATCGTTTCACCTTTTCAACTCTTCGACGCTTTTCTTCTGGTGCTTCATTCTCACGTTTAGCAGACATAGAGCGTTTCACTCTTTCAAGTCTTTGTTGTTTCTCCTCTGGTTCTTCCTTCTCTCGTTTAGCAGACATGGAGCGTTTCACTTTTTCAAGTCTTTCACATTCTTTCTCTGCACCCTCGATCTGGCGAAGTTTACGCATGCGTAATTTGCTCTCTCTTCGTTTTTGATCAACACTTTTTTTACGTCCCATTGTTTGCAGTTACATTCTTGGAAATCGTATAATAGCTCCTATAACACAATTGCAACCAGCGATAAAACGCCCGTGATAATCAAACAGCCTAAAATAGGTAACCCATTGGATAATAATTCTAAATTATGTTATAATCTACGTAATGGTGAAAATGTTAAACCCTCGTCAAGCTCACAATCAGAAATTTACCAATAAAGCATAAATTCTGTGATTTTTGTATTCAAGTATCTTATAGTGGTAGTGGTAGTCTAGTTTAGTTATAAGATGTGTCTTGCTTCAATGTCATTATAAGCTGTATGAAAACACGTTCTGATAATTTAAGTAATACACCCCTCTGTGTAATGTGTACGTCTGAAGAAACACGATACGGATCAAGAAAAATAAGAAAGTCTACTTTTTCAGATTTGTACAACCTTTGTTTTTGGAACAGTCCAGTATATAACTTATCATCAACACGCAAATTTATTAGTGCGGCTGAAAAAACTTATGATAGCTGTAGTAAATATACGGAGACAAATGATACGTATGGTTTTATTGCTACACACAATTGTATTACAATATATACATTTATATACAATATATACATACACGATACATTGAAATCGTAAATCAAAGTTACTCCTATCAATACAATGTTCAGTTTAAGCAGTATTGGTAGCGTTATGATATATGTGGTCTACGCAGAATCAGATGTACAAAACTCTTTTCCATACAAGATAAACGTTATGATACACCGATTTAATAGCTACAAGTAAATTTAGCACTTGCATGTGCTATGTGAGCGTTATGATGTGCTACTCCACATTGAATTCCCGGTAACACTCCAAAACCCTCAGCCTTACAACGTGCACAGATTTTTTGTTAGTTCTTTTCACTTTTTGTTAGTCTTTTGGCACTTTTTTCACTTTTGGTTTGCTTTTTGTTCACTTTTTGTTTGCTTTCTGGCACTTTTTGTTTGCTTTTTGGCACTTTTTGTTTGCTTTTTGGCACTTTTTGTTTGCTTTCTGGCACTTTTTGTTCACTTTTCGTTTGCTTTTTGTTCACTTTTCGCAACGGATTTTAGAATTGAAATTTTGAGGTGGACTTTTCCGATAAAATGAAATGACTGATGAAATGATTGATGAACTGATTATAAAAAAAGATGATAAAAAACGATAACGGCGATCACCTGAAAACAGAACGAAAACATGTTTTATGTACAAGAAAACAACACAATAACAGATGGAAGACTAGTAATTGATGATGACATTAAATACCCTATGGATATTTCAGAAGTCTATTTATTATATTGCTATTTATACATACAAACTAACATGGATATATTTAGCATGCCCATCAGCGTATGATTTTAAAAAAACATAATACCTACTACAATATATTGCGATTCTCTGTCGCACGGATCTCATTTAGGGGATGCGTGAAAATCGCAGTTTGTACCAGTACTTTATGTCGACAGGACAGCGCTCAGTACTTGCGTGTTGAGGAAGAAACTCATAACCTGAAATATGAGATCATTCAACAAACCATTGTGGTGTGACACTCAACACTATATTGTATGTTGTATATTTGTGACACAAAGTATATGTGTTTCATGAATTTGTATGGAAGAATCACCATGAGCTCTCGCTAAAGCCGGTACTCTTCGTTCTGTAAAAGCTGGGGAATGGAAGTACAGTAGAGTCGTCGAGCAGTGATGTATCCTCGAAGTTTTCTTCAGAAACGTACAATGTAGATCCCTTCCACTGTCCCCCACGAAAGCGGGAATCACTTGACACCTGTCGCCAAGACCAGGAACCACAAAGACGGCAAATCGATCCAAATCGATTTATTGACAGACCGATCACAAACAGCGGCACCAGGTATCGTGATGTATGCAGTGTCAGTAGTTCTGTAACATATAACGGCAAACAGATTAAAAAATTCAGGCGCATATTTTAGTGCAAGGCTTACTTAACATATAAACGATACGTAAAAAATGCATACTTAGTGAAATATACTGGCTCGTATATATATAACGAGATGCACAAGAATCATGAATTTCGACATGTACGAAAAACTAGTACGAAGGAAGGAACATATGGGACAACAAACAGTCAGGATGTTCTGGCCAAAATATTAAGGTAGTCCGCTCCAAACAGTGAGGGGAGAGGGTCAAAGAGTTTTTTTAAAAAAATAAATAACTGTATCAACAAAATCTGAAGCTTCAAATAGAAATATTTCATACAGTAACTGATGAAGCATCCTAAAACTGAAAAGAAAATAGGGGGTCACGGTATCCGTTCGCATGGAAAACACGATGCAAGATGTGAATATGGACTAAAAAAAGTGCAAAAATGCCATAATTTATGTCATTTTTCGGTAAATGTTCGTGATTTTGATCGCATATGTCGAAGAAACCAGCACGGTGACCCTCTATTTTCTTTTCAGTATTAGGATGCTGATCAGTGACTCTATGAAATAGGCCATTTTGAAGAGATAATATTCAAGATATAGCTTTTAAACTTAGCGGGACCCCGTTAAACAAGTAACCTACAGGAGAGAAATATTGTGGCCAGCGGAAATATGTTGAGATTGGAAAGTGTGTGCTTGATAATCCTAATTTAATGGATTAAATTGCTCACTATTCTCCTTATAATAACAAAGAAGAACATATCTATAAATGCATATCTGACTTCAGACCTTCGATGGTTTCAATGTTGTCCGATGTTTTGCATCAAATTATAGTTTATGCCTCTATTTTGGTTTAAAAACCTTTTTTTATCACATTATAGCACTTGCATGTCGGAAACTTACTAGTATGTTCATCTGTCATAATTGTTCTGCAAACATCAGAAATTCAGCTCTCTTTTTTTGTTGCTTTACCATGGTTACTTTTACGTATATATTACGGTAAACCATCCAAAATATCGCACAAGATTGATATGTAAACCTCATTGAAACAATCAGGAATCAACGTGCTGTTATCCTTTTGTTGAGATTACTTTATTTGAAACAAATGATAGTGGGACCGGGGCCGCCCGTATACCCTCCGTGGGTCTGTTTTCACTCAAGCTTAGAAGACCACGAGGATCCGAGGGTCCAATGTTTGCGCGTATACATATATGTCTATCTGTTTTTGCGCAAAAAAGACACATTGTTTTCGATTAAAGAACATAGTATAATTAATTGTTTGCACGCAAACAAATATTATTTACTCGGAAGAAAACATATTCTTTATGTGAAAACCAAAGATATCCTTCACGCGGAGACATAGGTATTTTTCACGTGGAAATTGATTCTTTTCATGGAAACAATAGGCCCACGGGGAAAAGAATGCATGGCAAACAGAAGCCACCGTAGTATATGGCTTACTAGTGACATGAAATAGAGAAACCCGGAGGAACACTGGGTTATTCAACATGGTCGAGGGCGGCAGCCCGAGACATGTTGAATAACTCCCTGTTGCTCGAGGGGTTTCTCTATTTTAAACCATACAGAAAACTACTAAATCGTGACCGGTAGGTGTTTAACCAACATACAGCATTGATTAAACACCTGCGAGAACAATGCAAGTATGGTTTAACAACACAGAAACACATGTACAGCATGTCTAGCAACTTGACAAAAAGGAGAAATACCGGGTCCACTATAGAACACACAATACATTGATAATGGTAGAAGAAGTTATATAGATACAACTCACTGTCTGTGGATGTAGTCTATGATATCAGTCTTTTCGTACTCTCAGATGAGTTCCTATGCACTGTGAATCACAATAATTATTCCGCTTTTGTAATCACTTCTAGCATGTTTCGCCTAGAAATATTGCAGAAATAGAGTCATAACGAAATCCAACTGCCTCTGCTGTCCCCGAAATTCGATCAACGGGGTTTACAAATGCATATCCAAGGGCTGTTCTACAGTGAATATATGAGATACTCAGAACAGTCAGCGGTTCCGCGCTGAGGTACGTGTAAGCCACTGTCAGATTGGAGTCCTTTTCGTCTAGGCATGTGACCAGGGCCACTACATTCTGGATCACGGCGGGTGGGGACCGTAGTTATGGTTCGGGGGTGGTATGTGCGCTAGGTATGGAGTGTTTGCTGCCTCGGTTACACGTGCCGGTACGCACACATGTAGGTAACCTAATATTTCTGCTCCGTGTATCATACATGATGACCACAAAGAAAACATTAGGCCATGTTGTGATTTTTCTTTGTTTCCCGTCAATCAGCCAGCCAGGAAAAAAAAAAAAAACACAGAAAAAAAACACATACGTTTACTACCACAAATATTTTGTGTGACTTGCAATAAACATACATGTATCTACCTTCATCAGCGAGTTCTGTGCATAAAATATTAATTTATGTAATGATAGGTTATGCACAGTGGAACCCCAGTCAAGTGTGCAAGTCCAGGCTTACAACCATGAACAGCCTCCCAGGTCTCACATGTCTACACCCCCCACAGCATGCATAAGTCACGTGAACAGTTATTTGTAACGTGATGACCAACGGGGCTCACAGGTCTCCATGCTTCCGTCCTGTGATTCTGGACAGTTGTTATAGCCAGATATATTTTGGCTAACCCACCCTCCTACCCCTGCTTACACCTTAACGACTGGTCATCGATATTTACACTGTATGAGATGTTTTATAGAATATTAATTCAGGTACAGATTTATTTTTGTCTTTTTTCTTCATTTCATATTTACATGTATATCATGTTGCTCACAGTTACGCCATTATTATTCACACTACACATGGGAGATGTGGGACATGAATTATGACAGGATACAATCACCTGCAAAACCAATCACATGTGCATTGCCCGCGGTGACTTGTCATCTAATGATGTCTTGTGATTCGGATTGTAATCAAAGGCAAATTACCACTAGACACATGAACCCGAGGTGCCGAGAAGTGGCACTCTCCGTTCAGTGAAACAAAACAAACATCACCGGACAAGGTCATGGGCACGTGATCTTATCTCTACACCATTCGCTCTGCCCATGGAACATACACGCAGCTATGTTATCATAAAATCATGGGCAGTAGGGGTGTTCCACCGTGTTCACAAGAACCTGTGCTTTTATTGATCGGCTCCTCATGGATTTTAGACCTATAATATATACGTTGTCAGTATTTTGTGCAAAACAGAAGTATATCACAAGCGACACAGTATTTCGAGTTAATAATTGTCGAGATATAATGCAAAATTTGTTTCTGTCAAGCGACACCAATAGCCACAAACACCCACGCGACATTACATTCGGTAATTTTGCACGTAAAGGTTCAGTGCACTAACACGTGCCACTATATCGACAGATTCAATCAATTATGGACCACTATGGAATCATACTTTGATTAGTGTACGGCGCAACTTCATTGTTATATACATATCATTCAATTTCAGATAGCATTTCGACTAAACAAATTCAATTGAAAGCGTTTATACTATGGATATCAGACTACACAATCGTATGTGTTTGCTAGCGACAGGCCGGGATGATTACAGGTTACTGATATACGCTGTGGAAATGGCTTGTTCTAAAAACATACATCTCTGCATGGTTCTCTGCAAAGATCGGCTGAAGTAAACTGTTGTCTGTATGTCACGGCCTTCGGAACATTCATTGTTTTGTAAATCACCATAAATCCATGGGCGTCATCTTATCTAGTGAATGATCGTGGCATGACATTCATCTATTGGTATTTCGGTATCCATTGAGCTGCTCAAGTTTGATACCCGATTCGTCTTTTTTGTTTGTTTGCAGCGACGGCATAATGTACATGCCATTTAGTAACGCGGCAATTTCTCTGCAGATGTTGTCAATTTGTCAAAACACGCCTGTCGAAACATTACCATTCACGCGTCGAGTGACAGGTGTTCTTCCCATTTCGTTCGGTAATCTGATCATGACTTCGGTCCGGATCGTAATCAAAGGCCGATACAAATCCAGTGCTCGAGGTGCCGTGAAATGACATTCCCGCAAAGTCAAATAAACAGGTACGGTCAAAAGAAATACCATATCTCCAGCCTATATATCTTCTACGGGAATGAAATTCTGGACCCGGTCTCCATATCATTTCACGTGAGTCACAAGTGTTATCGTTAAGAACATTTCCATTCTGATTTGACGGCACTCGCTATTCAGCATTCGAGCACACCACCTCGTCGTATACACGATACAGGAAAACAAAATTATCCAACGGATATTCAACAGCGACATTTTTGGCCGATTTGGATAATAACTTCTGAAGGTGGGTCCTTATTTTATTTCGGTAGAGAATTTTGATGTAATCGTGTGAGAAACCCGATGAGTGTAGGTAAGCTGAGTAAACTAATGACATCGTTTTTCACGCCTCTAAAAAAAAGGCCCAAGTAGCGCACCTTACTCTGTTAATACTACTCACCCACTGAATGTATACCATATTTAATCCGTCTGGCACATTTTTAATCTTCATTGAATTTATAAGAAATAGTAACGGCTCAAGTATCATACACTACACCTTCCTCTATATTCAATAAGGATTAAAAAGGTGACAGATGGATTGAATGGCATTCATTTAGTGGACGAGTAGTATTAAGGCGCAGTGTATGATACTTGGGCCATAGTGACCTGCGCTACATGGGCCCAGTAATACTGTACTGAGCAGTATAACAGCAGTGCATGTTTCGCTCGGGTGTCGCACAGAATTGATGGCGTTTAAGTCAAGATCAAACATATACTAGGCCTATATACGCTCCTATTCCGTGCCATTTTTCAACTCTTTCTGTTCTATTTCACACGAATACATTCATTCATACAAAAAAATGTAAACGCAATCAAATTAATGTTTGTGAGGTCTACTAAAGTTAATACAAAAAAAGGTTTGATTTTTCTATCGTACTATCGTCGGCGTCATTGGTCTGTGAGCGGTGGTTTTTCGGCGATTACTCCGTCAACTTTTAAGATAATCCGATGGAATTTTGACAGGTATGTTATATCAGAACCGCTTAACTGCATTTTCAAGAAGATTGGATGCAAAGCAAAAAAGTTGGCCCATCTCGTCCACAGTAAAAATCTGGTGAAATCGGCCGTGGATCACCCCTGATCGACGCAGCATTTCTATAGATAACGTTTTGACGTTTTCCTATTTCTTCATATGTAGGCCAAATAGCCTAATTTTTTTGTTTACACACCAATCTCTCAAAAAATTTATACTCTATTAGGCGAGTATAAAATAACACTCTTGCCAAAATTTCATCGAAATATACGAATTATTGACGGAGTAATCGCCGAAAAAGCACCGCTCACAGACCAACGTCGACTTTAGATATCTATAGATTTACACCCTCGTTGATTAATAGTAGCCACAGAGGAGGAAGCTATTATGATAATATTATGGTATACATCACTGTATTTCGCGGAATTCTGGTGGTCTGATAATCTTGCGAAAAGTTGCGAGACAATTAAATACATGTATGTGACAGAACAGAGATCAAAGGAGTGTTATTGATGGAGAATATGATGACGATGTTATTGATGACGAACCACAAGTTTACCATCACCCCAATGATAATGACTGCTAAATGCCCCCTGGCCGAGTCATGCAGTGGCACCATGCAGTGTTGCCTGGATTGCCCAGGCTGGGAACGCTACAGTGGGCGGGGCTTCCGTGTGGCCAACGACCGATCGCATGGTTTTCCAGCGCGGGAACATCCGACCGACAACACGAGGACAGCTTTGGCCGATATGCGGTCGCCAAGCTCTATCGGTATTGCTCCTGGGCTTCACCCAAAATAACATGGGAATGCTGTGATTGGTCAGCTCGGCCGATCGCTATAATGCCTAGCAAAACAGGAGGCATAGGATACACCCCGCCCATCAGCCATCATGACAGTGCAGCGATGTTTTTGCATACTAGAAGAAACCCACAGTCGGTTGTGCTATCGTGATTCTAGGAGAGTCGGAGGGCGTGTAGCCTAGATAAAATAAGTCTCACTCAGACATTAAAATGGAAAGTTAGCATATTAGGTATACAATACAATAACCTGATATTACCATGATTAGCAAGGATAGTTATCCCTAGAGACCGAATTTCCCAAGTCTTATCTTCGTAAGTATATGTTGTTCGTTTATCCATGGATACCCGCAAAAATAATATCCGACTTTTCCCTTCATCCCACAGATGTTATCGCTGTCAGCATTGAAAAGCGGCTCCCCGCCATATCACAAGCCAGTCCGGGCCCTGGTGGTCGCGGTAAAAACAGCCAGCGAAGACAAGATGCAATTTGTCCTCGCTGACAGGGAAACACATATGAGGGGGGTAGCGTACGCGAGTTTTGACAAGATCAAACCAGAGAAATCAATCCTCCTCAAAAACTACAATGTTCAGAGGAATGGCATCGTAATTACGAAGGCAACGACGGTTGGCATGTGCACGCCCATCGATATACCACAGGATGTCAAGAAAGAAGCATACGAGGCCATGTTCGTCCCGGAACCTGCAATCGCGGACATCGGGGCGATTGTGAACTCTCCCTTCAAAGCAGACTTCGTGTCTATCTGTGGGGAGATATCCGAGGTGAGACCCAATGGGTTGCAGAAATATATGTTACTGTGATATTCACTAATGTACATGTATTTACATTTTACATTTCTATGAAGTACTGGCCTGCATGTTCACACTTCCACCGTTAGCATTTAGCAGCATTCCACATTTTATTCCATGCATTGGATACCTCATCGAGTTATTACGAATATATCAAATCGTAAAAAAGGTGTTCAAAAAAATATTGCATTTAATATTGGATGAATATTGGTTCAATAGGATGAACAGCCTAGGACGGTCACGGGGAGTGGCAACAGACAGACAAAAGTGCGGAACATCCGACTGGAGGATGATAAGGGTGCGAGTGTTAGGGTCGCTCTCTGGCAGCAGTCGGCAAACTCTCCTCACAAGTCTGGCGACCGGGTGAAGATCACTCATTTATATACACGCCAAGATAAATACTTGAACGAAACTACCCTCTCCTCATCGGAGAACACAACCATCACGGTGAGGAAACATTATCCCTGTTCTGCTATATGATCTTTATGCTGTCCGAATTTGAAAAGAAAATGTGAATGATATAGTGATTTAAAGTTTGATTTGAATACTTAAATATTGCTTGTTCCCGGACGCTTCTGATTTTATTTGTCCATTGATATCGATGATGACGATATTCATTCCATTACATTATTCACCACAGGAAGTACAGGCCCCGGAGCGCGATGTCGCCATTCAAGTCGTCGGGGTGGACAATATAGATGAAGAAGATATCATCGTTTTCGCGACGATGGATGACGACTTCTACACGTTTAAGATGTCCAAGTCTATCGCCAACATAATGTTTGATGCCTGTAGTGAAGAGGAGATTGTACAATCGCTAGAGAGAAGATCAGTCTTCAACGTTTCTCTCCAAAGTAGGGTATTATTACATGCATTGCGCGGTAAAAATAGATTAAATTTAACAGTTACTCAAAGTTCCGTTATATGTACATGTATTTTGAGCTCACCGTCTATAGGCCGATGAACTATTGTCGTCATGCGGTGATCCGGATCCGTAATTTATGAAAACTTCAAACATCTTCTCCTCTGAGATCGTTCCATGTAATCTTCTGAAACGTGGGCTGGGGTTACTATGAGATAATCCTCACTTATGTATCACTTACGTATCCTCACTTACAAAATTGGGAATGTTGTCAGTTTAGATACCTTGATATTTTAGGAATCCCATGACAGAGGATACAACTACAGTACTGAAAGGATTCAATCATAAAAATCACAATTTGAATAAGTTGTACAGTATGTAACCTGATCTGGGTCTATCATTGGTGAAATATTCAAACATTTCGTCACTACCGGTGAGCTACAGGACCCTCATTGACATGTCACTAATCAATGCCACCATTCACTGTATTTCAGGAAACCGCATTATGGGCCTGCGGAGAGAAGAGAAGATAGCAGAGCCATTGGCGGGGTGCAGCACAGGTATGCCGTATGTCTACTCAATCTCGGCACACATATCTTTATAGTAAAGTATTCTCGTGAACAATAAACGTTGGTTGTTAAATTTCAAATTCGACAAGCTGTCAATGACATTTTTATGGCATGTTATATAAAATCAAATACAAAATATGAATATGCCACACTCATCAATTTGGATTACTCATCAATGACGAAATGGTACTGTATCAAAAACTTGTAATCAAAGTTTGAAACGATCTAATTAGATTTAACCTCTGTTACAGATGCGGAATGAAATCCACGGGTTGCTCGTTGCTGCATGTAGTGCCTGTAGTTCAAGAAAATAAAATTATAACATAGTCACTCTCTATTCTTATTATTCATAGCTCAAAGGCCCAAAAATGACCGTGTCCCCTATTATCGCCCATTCACATAAAGATTACTATATTTCAGTAAATATTGTTCATAGAGAAAAACAAATATCATTTCTGTATTGTGATCACAATTCACCGCTATAATATTGTATATATATTTTAGTATAGGTATGGTATTATAGTATACATGTACATGTATTTCGCCAAGTTTTGGCCTAATGGCCAATGTTTTCTCGTTTGTATGTTTGTTTGTTTGTTTGTTTGTTCGCCCTCTACAGGCCACAGTTCTCATTGGAAATTCATGAAATCTGGTAGAAAGTTTCTAGGCTGAAAAAGAAAGGTCGCTAGTTCTTTGTTAAGCTCAAGGTCAAATAACAAGGTCAAGGTCATGCAAAAAGTCGAAAACACATAAGTGCTCATAACTCCAGTTCTAATCGTCGTAGAGACTTCAAATCAAGTGCATATTGTAGATATATTCGAGTTCTATCTTCCGTGACCTTGACCTTGACCTTTGACCTTGACCTTGAGAAGTTCGCCCGAGGTCGAAGTCAAGGTCAAAATACGAAGGTCGGCGCAGTATATCGAGTAGTATATCGTTGGAAAGGTCTTGAGCCCCTGATTCCAGTGATATCTCACTTTTGGTGCTGCGACGTAAACTGACGTCACAATGACGTATTAAACGTCAATAATCCGAAATTTCAAAGGGTCATAACATCGTCAATAGTGTATGGAATCCCTTGAAATTTGATATGCATTTTGACAGCATTGACCTCTACGAACTCAAGTACAAAAGTCAAAGGTCAAGGTCAAGGTCATCGAAATCCCAGAAAAACACGTTTTCTGTAATAGCATCCGTTTGAATCATCGTGGGCTCATGAAATGTAAACCATGTCATTTAGACGGGGTATGGCAATCAGATAAATATGTCAATTTCATGATTGACCTCGAACTTTGTCTATAATCTGACAAAACTTAATCAGAATCCTATGAGTTTTTTGGATTTTACAGATATTTTTTATGTTTTCATGGCTCCAATTTTCACACATTTACTGAACATTAATTTTAAAGAATTTCCTTGCAGTCAGTTGCAGTGTTATTTCTAGTTTATGGTCCACTTTTCACATTTGGAATAACTTGAAAACTCGCCGAGATATCAAAGTAGAAAGAGCTGTGGGGTGAAAAATGATTCTCAATCCGTTCAGATGCTAATAAGCTGTAGAAACGATTACCTCCTGTGGACATGTCCTCTTCTGAATATACACACTCGGTTGCATAGTAGTGCAGTATATCATATATGTATCCATGTGCACATTTCAAACAACAGTTCTTTTGTTTTTTGACTCAGAGGTGTCCAACTGGTATGATAAAGTCTAAAACTCATGTCTAAATACAGTCTGGGTCAAGCAACAGGCCACTTTATATCAGAAATTTTGGGGATGACGAACAGGGTTTTGTGAGCACCGGGTTTGTGAGCATTGTGAGCACTGTTACAGGTTTATAGTACATGTAGTGCATTGCCTAAGGCCCAATAGCTTGTATATATGCACCAGATATTATTACTTGACGAAATCAAAGATTTTGTCAAGTATGTTGATCGGTTCCGTTTGTTACTTGACGAAATCAAAGATTTTGTCAAGTATGTTGATCGGTTCCGTTTGTTTGTTACTTGACGAAATCAAAGATTTTGTCAAGTATGTTGATCGGTTCCGTTTGTTTGTTTGTATGTTTGTTTGTTTGTTTGTGTGCCCTCTACAGGCCACAGTTCTCATTGGAAATTCTTGAAATCTGGTAGAAAGTTTCTAGGCTGAAAAAGAAAGGTCGCTAGTTCTTTGTTAAGCTCAAGGTCAAATAACAAGGTCAAGGTCATGCAAAACGTCGAAAACACATAAGTGCTCATAACTCCAGTTCTAATCGTCGTAGAGACTTCAAATCAAGTGCATATTATAGATATATTCGAGTTCTATCTTCCGTGACCTTGACCTTGACCTTTGACCTTGACCTTGAGAAGTTCGCCTGAGGTCGAAGTCAAGGTCAAAATACGAAGGTCGGCGCAGTATATCGAGTAGTATATCGTTGGAAAGGTCTTGAGCCCCTGATTCCAGTGATATCTCATTTTTGGTGCTGCGACGTAAACTGACGTCACAATGACGTATTAAACGTCAATAATCCGAAATTTCAAAGGGTCATAACATCGTCAATAGTGTATGGAATCCCTTGAAATTTGATATGCATTTTGACAGCATTGACCTCTACGAACTCAAGTACAAACGTCAAAGGTCAAGGTCAAGGTCATCGAAATCCCAGAAAAACACGTTTTCTGTAATAGCATCCGTTTGAATCATCGTGGGCTCATGAAATGTGAACCATGTCATTTAGACGGGGTATGGCAATCAGATAAATATGTCAATTCCATGATTGACCTCGAACTTTGTCTATAATCTGACAAAACTTAATCAGAATCCTATGAGTTTTTTGGATTTTACAGATATTTTTTATGTTTTCATGGCTCCAATTTTCACACATTTACTGAACATTAATTTTAAAGAATTTCCTTGCAGTCAGTTGCAGTGTTATTTCTAGTTTATGGTCCACTTTTCACATTTGGAATAACTTGAAAACTCGCCGAGATATCAAAGTAGAAAGAGCAGTGGGGTGAATTTGATTCTCAATCCGTTCAGATGCTAATAAGCTGTAGAACGATTACCCCCTGTGGACATGTCCCCCTTCTAAATATACACACTCGGTTGCGAAGTAGTACAGTATATCATATATGTATCCAAGTGCACATCTCAAACAACATTTCTTTTGTTTTTTGACTCAGAGGTGTCCAACTGGTATGATAAAGTCTAAAACTCATGTCTAAATACAGTCTGGGTCAAGCGACAGGCCACTTTATATCACAACTTTTGGGGATGACGAACCGGGGTTTGTGAGCACCGGGTTTGTGAGCACTGTTACAGGTTCATAGTACATGTAGTGCATTGCCTAAGGCCCAATAGCTTGTATATATGCCCCGGATATTATTACTTGACGAAATCAAAGATTTTGTCAAGTATGTTGATCGGTTCCGTTTGTTTGTTTGTATGTTTGTTTGTTTGTTTGTTCGCCCTCTACAGGCCACAGTTCTCATTGGAAATTCTTGAAATCTGGTAGAAAGTTTCTAGGCTGAAAAAGAAAGGTCGCTAGTTCTTTGTTAAGCTCAAGGTCAAATAACAAGGTCAAGGTCATGCAAAACGTCGAAAACACATAAGTGCTCATAACTCCAGTTCTAATCGTCGTAGAGACTTCAAATCAAGTGCATATTATAGATATATTCGAGTTCTATCTTCCGTGACCTTGACCTTGACCTTTGACCTTGACCTTGAGAAGTTCGCCTGAGGTCGAAGTCAAGGTCAAAATACGAAGGTCGGCGCAGTATATCGAGTAGTATATCGTTGGAAAGGTCTTGAGCCCCTGATTCCAGTGATATCTCATTTTTGGTGCTGCGACGTAAACTGACGTCACAATGACGTATTAAACGTCAATAATCCGAAATTTCAAAGGGTCATAACATCGTCAATAGTGTATGGAATCCCTTGAAATTTGATATGCATTTTGACAGCATTGACCTCTACGAACTCAAGTACAAACGTCAAAGGTCAAGGTCAAGGTCATCGAAATCCCAGAAAAACACGTTTTCTGTAATAGCATCCGTTTGAATCATCGTGGGCTCATGAAATGTGAACCATGTCATTTAGACGGGGTATGGCAATCAGATAAATATGTCAATTCCATGATTGACCTCGAACTTTGTCTATAATCTGACAAAACTTAATCAGAATCCTATGAGTTTTTTGGATTTTACAGATATTTTTTATGTTTTCATGGCTCCAATTTTCACACATTTACTGAACATTAATTTTAAAGAATTTCCTTGCAGTCAGTTGCAGTGTTATTTCTAGTTTATGGTCCACTTTTCACATTTGGAATAACTTGAAAACTCGCCGAGATATCAAAGTAGAAAGAGCAGTGGGGTGAATTTGATTCTCAATCCGTTCAGATGCTAATAAGCTGTAGAACGATTACCCCCTGTGGACATGTCCCCCTTCTAAATATACACACTCGGTTGCGAAGTAGTACAGTATATCATATATGTATCCAAGTGCACATCTCAAACAACATTTCTTTTGTTTTTTGACTCAGAGGTGTCCAACTGGTATGATAAAGTCTAAAACTCATGTCTAAATACAGTCTGGGTCAAGCGACAGGCCACTTTATATCACAACTTTTGGGGATGACGAACCGGGGTTTGTGAGCACCGGGTTTGTGAGCACTGTTACAGGTTCATAGTACATGTAGTGCATTGCCTAAGGCCCAATAGCTTGTATATATGCCCCGGATATTATTACTTGACGAAATCAAAGATTTTGTCAAGTATGTTGATCGGTTCCGTTTGTTTGTTTGTATGTTTGTTTGTTTGTTTGTTCGCCCTCTACAGGCCACAGTTCTCATTGGAAATTCTTGAAATCTGGTAGAAAGTTTCTAGGCTGAAAAAGAAAGGTCGCTAGTTCTTTGTTAAGCTCAAGGTCAAATAACAAGGTCAAGGTCATGCAAAACGTCGAAAACACATAAGTGCTCATAACTCCAGTTCTAATCGTCGTAGAGACTTCAAATCAAGTGCATATTATAGATATATTCGAGTTCTATCTTCCGTGACCTTGACCTTGACCTTTGACCTTGACCTTGAGAAGTTCGCCTGAGGTCGAAGTCAAGGTCAAAATACGAAGGTCGGCGCAGTATATCGAGTAGTATATCGTTGGAAAGGTCTTGAGCCCCTGATTCCAGTGATATCTCATTTTTGGTGCTGCGACGTAAACTGACGTCACAATGACGTATTAAACGTCAATAATCCGAAATTTCAAAGGGTCATAACATCGTCAATAGTGTATGGAATCCCTTGAAATTTGATATGCATTTTGACAGCATTGACCTCTACGAACTCAAGTACAAACGTCAAAGGTCAAGGTCAAGGTCATCGAAATCCCAGAAAAACACGTTTTCTGTAATAGCATCCGTTTGAATCATCGTGGGCTCATGAAATGTGAACCATGTCATTTAGACGGGGTATGGCAATCAGATAAATATGTCAATTCCATGATTGACCTCGAACTTTGTCTATAATCTGACAAAACTTAATCAGAATCCTATGAGTTTTTTGGATTTTACAGATATTTTTTATGTTTTCATGGCTCCAATTTTCACACATTTACTGAACATTAATTTTAAAGAATTTCCTTGCAGTCAGTTGCAGTGTTATTTCTAGTTTATGGTCCACTTTTCACATTTGGAATAACTTGAAAACTCGCCGAGATATCAAAGTAGAAAGAGCAGTGGGGTGAATTTGATTCTCAATCCGTTCAGATGCTAATAAGCTGTAGAACGATTACCCCCTGTGGACATGTCCCCCTTCTAAATATACACACTCGGTTGCGAAGTAGTACAGTATATCATATATGTATCCAAGTGCACATCTCAAACAACATTTCTTTTGTTTTTTGACTCAGAGGTGTCCAACTGGTATGATAAAGTCTAAAACTCATGTCTAAATACAGTCTGGGTCAAGCGACAGGCCACTTTATATCACAACTTTTGGGGGTGATGAACCGGCATAGCAACCGGCCCCATTCCCGGTTTTTAGCAGTAATTTCTCTCACGATCAAAGGTCCTGTGCATGCACCAGATATTTATGATAACAGAATCGCTCCCATCATAAGCAAAATTGCATGCTTCACTCTTTTGTCTTTTCGCACTCTAGCGTCCACAATTTTTGCGCTAGCATCCCCAAACTTCTTTGATGTACAGCTATCAGCCCTGTTACGGGACTGCACGTTTTTGAAAAAAATCGGTTCATTGATGACGTCACCAAAAATTCCTAAAAACTCGAAAAATCCCTATCTCTCATCATTAGCGAATTTTCAAAAATTCACACAGGAGTCATATTTAGTCCGATACCTCTGAAATTTGACACATCGATAAATGATGATATCGTTCATCAAACCGCGAAGTTTTGTTTGGATCTATCCAACGTCAATGACGTCACGACGAAAAACGTCAATTTTTGAATTGGGGCTATATCTCAAAAAGTATTCGTCGTACAGAGGAGCGGATTGCACCACTGGAAAGCTCGTTGAATTTTGGTTTAGGAGGGCGCTGTCCGATACTTTTCCGCCATGATAGATTTTTCGCTATGACGTCATAAACGTAAGGCCGGTCATATCAATTTTTCGACTTTTCAGCGAACATTCAAACCTACACTGTGCACTCAAATTTGAAGGTATTGGACTGTGATTATGAGAACATATGTGGCATATTATTACCCAGTCATATACCGAGTTTCAACATGCCACGTGCAACATCAATGACGTCATGACGTAAAACGTCAATTTTCAAAATGGAGCTATATATTGAAAAGTATTCGTCGTACAGAGAAGCGCATCGCACCACTGGAAAGCTCGTTGAATTCTGGTTTAATACGGTCCTGTTAGATACTTTTCTGCTATAATAGTTTTTCGCTATGACGTCATAAACGTAAGGCCAGTCATATAAATTTTTCGATACTTCAGCAAACATTCAAACCTACACCGTACACTCAAATTTGAAGGTATTGGACTGTGAATATGAGACTATATGTGGCATATTAATACCCAGTCATATACCGAGTTTCAACACGCTACAGGCAACGTCAATGACGTCATGACGTATAACGTCAATTTTCAAAATGGAGCTATATATTGAAAAGTATTTGTCGTTCAGAGAAGCGGATTGAACCACTGGAGAGCTCGTTGAATCCTGGTTTGAGAGAGAGCTGTCCGAGACTTTTCCGCCATGATGGATTTTTCGCTATGACGTCATAAACGTAAGGCCGGTAATATAAATTTTTCGACATTCCAGCAAACATTCAAACCTACACCGTGAACTCAAATTTTAAGGTATTGGACTGAATGTCTATGCCTAAATAGCATGTTGTCTAATATAACCTGCAAAATTTCAGAGTCACATCTCAGAGGTCAAGGTCAGGATCAGTTCAGTAAACATTTCGTCAAGCTTACGACCTATGGTCGCTGGTTTGTATGTTTGTTTGTTTGTTTGTTTGTTCGCCCTCTACAGGCCACAGTTCTCATTGGAAATTCATGAAATCTGGTAGAAAGTTTCTAGGCTGAAAAAGAAAGGTCGCTAGTTCTTTGTTAAGCTCAAGGTCAAATAACAAGGTCAAGGTCATGCAAAAAGTCGAAAACACATAAGTGCTCATAACTCCAGTTCTAATCGTCGTAGAGACTTCAAATCAAGTGCATATTGTAGATATATTCGAGTTCTATCTTCCGTGACCTTGACCTTGACCTTTGACCTTGACCTTGAGAAGTTCGCCCGAGGTCGAAGTCAAGGTCAAAATACGAAGGTCGGCGCAGTATATCGAGTAGTATATCGTTGGAAAGGTCTTGAGCCCCTGATTCCAGTGATATCTCACTTTTGGTGCTGCGACGTAAACTGACGTCACAATGACGTATTAAACGTCAATAATCCGAAATTTCAAAGGGTCATAACATCGTCAATAGTGTATGGAATCCCTTGAAATTTGATATGCATTTTGACAGCATTGACCTCTACGAACTCAAGTACAAAAGTCAAAGGTCAAGGTCAAGGTCATCGAAATCCCAGAAAAACACGTTTTCTGTAATAGCATCCGTTTGAATCATCGTGGGCTCATGAAATGTAAACCATGTCATTTAGACGGGGTATGGCAATCAGATAAATATGTCAATTTCATGATTGACCTCGAACTTTGTCTATAATCTGACAAAACTTAATCAGAATCCTATGAGTTTTTTGGATTTTACAGATATTTTTTATGTTTTCATGGCTCCAATTTTCACACATTTACTGAACATTAATTTTAAAGAATTTCCTTGCAGTCAGTTGCAGTGTTATTTCTAGTTTATGGTCCACTTTTCACATTTGGAATAACTTGAAAACTCGCCGAGATATCAAAGTAGAAAGAGCTGTGGGGTGAAAAATGATTCTCAATCCGTTCAGATGCTAATAAGCTGTAGAAACGATTACCTCCTGTGGACATGTCCTCTTCTGAATATACACACTCGGTTGCATAGTAGTGCAGTATATCATATATGTATCCATGTGCACATTTCAAACAACAGTTCTTTTGTTTTTTGACTCAGAGGTGTCCAACTGGTATGATAAAGTCTAAAACTCATGTCTAAATACAGTCTGGGTCAAGCAACAGGCCACTTTATATCAGAAATTTTGGGGATGACGAACAGGGTTTTGTGAGCACCGGGTTTGTGAGCATTGTGAGCACTGTTACAGGTTTATAGTACATGTAGTGCATTGCCTAAGGCCCAATAGCTTGTATATATGCACCAGATATTATTACTTGACGAAATCAAAGATTTTGTCAAGTATGTTGATCGGTTCCGTTTGTTACTTGACGAAATCAAAGATTTTGTCAAGTATGTTGATCGGTTCCGTTTGTTTGTTTGTATGTTTGTTTGTTTGTTTGTTTGTTCGCCCTCTACAGGCCACAGTTCTCATTGGAAATTCATGAAATCTGGTAGAAAGTTTCTAGGCTGAAAAAGAAAGGTCGCTAGTTCTTTGTTAAGCTCAAGGTCAAATAACAAGGTCAAGGTCATGCAAAAAGTCGAAAACACATAAGTGCTCATAACTCCAGTTCTAATCGTCGTAGAGACTTCAAATCAAGTGCATATTGTAGATATATTCGAGTTCTATCTTCCGTGACCTTGACCTTGACCTTTGACCTTGACCTTGAGAAGTTCGCCCGAGGTCGAAGTCAAGGTCAAAATACGAAGGTCGGCGCAGTATATCGAGTAGTATATCGTTGGAAAGGTCTTGAGCCCCTGATTCCAGTGATATCTCACTTTTGGTGCTGCGACGTAAACTGACGTCACAATGACGTATTAAACGTCAATAATCCGAAATTTCAAAGGGTCATAACATCGTCAATAGTGTATGGAATCCCTTGAAATTTGATATGCATTTTGACAGCATTGACCTCTACGAACTCAAGTACAAAAGTCAAAGGTCAAGGTCAAGGTCATCGAAATCCCAGAAAAACACGTTTTCTGTAATAGCATCCGTTTGAATCATCGTGGGCTCATGAAATGTAAACCATGTCATTTAGACGGGGTATGGCAATCAGATAAATATGTCAATTTCATGATTGACCTCGAACTTTGTCTATAATCTGACAAAACTTAATCAGAATCCTATGAGTTTTTTGGATTTTACAGATATTTTTTATGTTTTCATGGCTCCAATTTTCACACATTTACTGAACATTAATTTTAAAGAATTTCCTTGCAGTCAGTTGCAGTGTTATTTCTAGTTTATGGTCCACTTTTCACATTTGGAATAACTTGAAAACTCGCCGAGATATCAAAGTAGAAAGAGCTGTGGGGTGAAAAATGATTCTCAATCCGTTCAGATGCTAATAAGCTGTAGAAACGATTACCTCCTGTGGACATGTCCTCTTCTGAATATACACACTCGGTTGCATAGTAGTGCAGTATATCATATATGTATCCATGTGCACATTTCAAACAACAGTTCTTTTGTTTTTTGACTCAGAGGTGTCCAACTGGTATGATAAAGTCTAAAACTCATGTCTAAATACAGTCTGGGTCAAGCAACAGGCCACTTTATATCAGAAATTTTGGGGATGACGAACAGGGTTTTGTGAGCACCGGGTTTGTGAGCATTGTGAGCACTGTTACAGGTTTATAGTACATGTAGTGCATTGCCTAAGGCCCAATAGCTTGTATATATGCACCAGATATTATTACTTGACGAAATCAAAGATTTTGTCAAGTATGTTGATCGGTTCCGTTTGTTACTTGACGAAATCAAAGATTTTGTCAAGTATGTTGATCGGTTCCGTTTGTTTGTTTGTATGTTTGTTTGTTTGTTTGTTTGTTCGCCCTCTACAGGCCACAGTTCTCATTGGAAATTCATGAAATCTGGTAGAAAGTTTCTAGGCTGAAAAAGAAAGGTCGCTAGTTCTTTGTTAAGCTCAAGGTCAAATAACAAGGTCAAGGTCATGCAAAAAGTCGAAAACACATAAGTGCTCATAACTCCAGTTCTAATCGTCGTAGAGACTTCAAATCAAGTGCATATTGTAGATATATTCGAGTTCTATCTTCCGTGATCTTGACCTTGACCTTTGACCTTGACCTTGAGAAGTTCGCCCGAGGTCGAAGTCAAGGTCAAAATACGAAGGTCGGCGCAGTATATCGAGTAGTATATCGTTGGAAAGGTCTTGAGCCCCTGATTCCAGTGATATCTCACTTTTGGTGCTGCGACGTAAACTGACGTCACAATGACGTATTAAACGTCAATAATCCGAAATTTCAAAGGGTCATAACATCGTCAATAGTGTATGGAATCCCTTGAAATTTGATATGCATTTTGACAGCATTGACCTCTACGAACTCAAGTACAAAAGTCAAAGGTCAAGGTCAAGGTCATCGAAATCCCAGAAAAACACGTTTTCTGTAATAGCATCCGTTTGAATCATCGTGGGCTCATGAAATGTAAACCATGTCATTTAGACGGGGTATGGCAATCAGATAAATATGTCAATTTCATGATTGACCTCGAACTTTGTCTATAATCTGACAAAACTTAATCAGAATCCTATGAGTTTTTTGGATTTTACAGATATTTTTTATGTTTTCATGGCTCCAATTTTCACACATTTACTGAACATTAATTTTAAAGAATTTCCTTGCAGTCAGTTGCAGTGTTATTTCTAGTTTATGGTCCACTTTTCACATTTGGAATAACTTGAAAACTCGCCGAGATATCAAAGTAGAAAGAGCTGTGGGGTGAAAAATGATTCTCAATCCGTTCAGATGCTAATAAGCTGTAGAAACGATTACCTCCTGTGGACATGTCCTCTTCTGAATATACACACTCGGTTGCATAGTAGTGCAGTATATCATATATGTATCCATGTGCACATTTCAAACAACAGTTCTTTTGTTTTTTGACTCAGAGGTGTCCAACTGGTATGATAAAGTCTAAAACTCATGTCTAAATACAGTCTGGGTCAAGCAACAGGCCACTTTATATCAGAAATTTTGGGGATGACGAACAGGGTTTTGTGAGCACCGGGTTTGTGAGCATTGTGAGCACTGTTACAGGTTTATAGTACATGTAGTGCATTGCCTAAGGCCCAATAGCTTGTATATATGCACCAGATATTATTACTTGACGAAATCAAAGATTTTGTCAAGTATGTTGATCGGTTCCGTTTGTTACTTGACGAAATCAAAGATTTTGTCAAGTATGTTGATCGGTTCCGTTTGTTTGTTACTTGCCGGAATCTAAAGATTTCGGCAAGTATGTTGATCGGTTGGTGGATGTGTTTGTGGATGTGTTTGATTGTTTGTTTGTCTGTTCGCACTCTAGCGTCCACAATTCTTACCCGATTTTTTCCAAATTTCGTGTGCTTATTCTCGAGAATACCGCGCAGAAAACGTCCTATTTTGGTGAAGCTAGGTCAAAGGTCAAGGTCAAGGTCAAGCAAAATGTCGAAAACACATAAGTGGCCATAACTTCGGTTCTAGTGGTCCTAGAGACTTCAAATTAAGTTCATATTGTAGATAAACTCGAGTTCTATCTTCTGAGACCTTGACCTTGACCTTTGACCTTGACCTTGAGAAGTTCGCCTCAGGTCGAATATTTGACCTTGGAGGTCACCTCCTCCGATTTTCGATCTGATGCTTGGAAACGATGTGGGACCGATCCCTCATGCTCAATGTCAATTTTTAGCCCGATCGGCCAATTCGTTATGACGTAATTGACGTTTCTATGGCAACGAAATCGGCCCCATTATAAGAGAAATTGCATGTTTCAAGCTGTCGATGCTGATAAAAGCGTCAATAATGTGCGTAAAAATCTGATAATACACCAGTTTATAGTCAAGGATAAGTTCTTTTGTTCCAGAAAATTTCAAGGTCAAATGTCGAAAGTCAAGGTCAATATTGACCTGCAAGTGAAAACCATGTGGGTCACTATATCTCAGGAAGTAAGCAAGATAGAGACACGAAAGTAAATCCAGAGTATTGCACTCACTTAGCCTAACAACTTTTGCATTTACACCTAAGGCGTATGACCGATAGCCTTTGCAAGCGCCTGAGGTCGAAGTTGACCTCAAAAATGACCTTGACCTTGACCTTTTGCAAAAATATCGAGTAGTAGCTCGTTTGAAAGGTCTTGGAGAGTACTTTCCAAATATGTTGTCATTTTCAGAATCGGACGTCAATTGACGTCATAATGACGTCACACGTGATTTCAGACTGACATTTTGGCCTTTTGAGTGTCAGATGTGCAAAGTTATAACATTAACTACATATTTAGCATATGCAAACGATGTGGAGTCGTCCTGTGAAGGTCTCTGTCAATTTTTAGCACATTTGACATATCCGTTTTGACGTAATTGACGTTTTTGTGGCAACAAATCGGTAAAATTTCAAAGGAAACTCATCATTTGAAGATATTATGATCTTGTCTGGTTATAATATAACATATATAAACACGATTATATCATGCATATTTAAAAACTCCATTCACAGTAAGTTAGCAGTATAGAATTGACGACAAATGACGTCATAATTGCGTACTTAGTCCGGCAAGTGTGTGGCCTATGGCCTCTCGTTTGTATGTTTGTTTGTTTGTTTGTTTGTTCGCCCTCTACAGGCCACAGTTCTCATTGGAAATTCATGAAATCTGGTAGAAAGTTTCTAGGCTGAAAAAGAAAGGTCGCTAGTTCTTTGTTAAGCTCAAGGTCAAATAACAAGGTCAAGGTCATGCAAAAAGTCGAAAACACATAAGTGCTCATAACTCCAGTTCTAATCGTCGTAGAGACTTCAAATCAAGTGCATATTGTAGATATATTCGAGTTCTATCTTCCGTGACCTTGACCTTGACCTTTGACCTTGACCTTGAGAAGTTCGCCCGAGGTCGAAGTCAAGGTCAAAATACGAAGGTCGGCGCAGTATATCGAGTAGTATATCGTTGGAAAGGTCTTGAGCCCCTGATTCCAGTGATATCTCACTTTTGGTGCTGCGACGTAAACTGACGTCACAATGACGTATTAAACGTCAATAATCCGAAATTTCAAAGGGTCATAACATCGTCAATAGTGTATGGAATCCCTTGAAATTTGATATGCATTTTGACAGCATTGACCTCTACGAACTCAAGTACAAAAGTCAAAGGTCAAGGTCAAGGTCATCGAAATCCCAGAAAAACACGTTTTCTGTAATAGCATCCGTTTGAATCATCGTGGGCTCATGAAATGTAAACCATGTCATTTAGACGGGGTATGGCAATCAGATAAATATGTCAATTTCATGATTGACCTCGAACTTTGTCTATAATCTGACAAAACTTAATCAGAATCCTATGAGTTTTTTGGATTTTACAGATATTTTTTATGTTTTCATGGCTCCAATTTTCACACATTTACTGAACATTAATTTTAAAGAATTTCCTTGCAGTCAGTTGCAGTGTTATTTCTAGTTTATGGTCCACTTTTCACATTTGGAATAACTTGAAAACTCGCCGAGATATCAAAGTAGAAAGAGCTGTGGGGTGAAAAATGATTCTCAATCCGTTCAGATGCTAATAAGCTGTAGAAACGATTACCTCCTGTGGACATGTCCTCTTCTGAATATACACACTCGGTTGCATAGTAGTGCAGTATATCATATATGTATCCATGTGCACATTTCAAACAACAGTTCTTTTGTTTTTTGACTCAGAGGTGTCCAACTGGTATGATAAAGTCTAAAACTCATGTCTAAATACAGTCTGGGTCAAGCAACAGGCCACTTTATATCAGAAATTTTGGGGATGACGAACAGGGTTTTGTGAGCACCGGGTTTGTGAGCATTGTGAGCACTGTTACAGGTTTATAGTACATGTAGTGCATTGCCTAAGGCCCAATAGCTTGTATATATGCACCAGATATTATTACTTGACGAAATCAAAGATTTTGTCAAGTATGTTGATCGGTTCCGTTTGTTACTTGACGAAATCAAAGATTTTGTCAAGTATGTTGATCGGTTCCGTTTGTTTGTTTGTATGTTTGTTTGTTTGTTTGTTTGTTCGCCCTCTACAGGCCACAGTTCTCATTGGAAATTCATGAAATCTGGTAGAAAGTTTCTAGGCTGAAAAAGAAAGGTCGCTAGTTCTTTGTTAAGCTCAAGGTCAAATAACAAGGTCAAGGTCATGCAAAAAGTCGAAAACACATAAGTGCTCATAACTCCAGTTCTAATCGTCGTAGAGACTTCAAATCAAGTGCATATTGTAGATATATTCGAGTTCTATCTTCCGTGACCTTGACCTTGACCTTTGACCTTGACCTTGAGAAGTTCGCCCGAGGTCGAAGTCAAGGTCAAAATACGAAGGTCGGCGCAGTATATCGAGTAGTATATCGTTGGAAAGGTCTTGAGCCCCTGATTCCAGTGATATCTCACTTTTGGTGCTGCGACGTAAACTGACGTCACAATGACGTATTAAACGTCAATAATCCGAAATTTCAAAGGGTCATAACATCGTCAATAGTGTATGGAATCCCTTGAAATTTGATATGCATTTTGACAGCATTGACCTCTACGAACTCAAGTACAAAAGTCAAAGGTCAAGGTCAAGGTCATCGAAATCCCAGAAAAACACGTTTTCTGTAATAGCATCCGTTTGAATCATCGTGGGCTCATGAAATGTAAACCATGTCATTTAGACGGGGTATGGCAATCAGATAAATATGTCAATTTCATGATTGACCTCGAACTTTGTCTATAATCTGACAAAACTTAATCAGAATCCTATGAGTTTTTTGGATTTTACAGATATTTTTTATGTTTTCATGGCTCCAATTTTCACACATTTACTGAACATTAATTTTAAAGAATTTCCTTGCAGTCAGTTGCAGTGTTATTTCTAGTTTATGGTCCACTTTTCACATTTGGAATAACTTGAAAACTCGCCGAGATATCAAAGTAGAAAGAGCTGTGGGGTGAAAAATGATTCTCAATCCGTTCAGATGCTAATAAGCTGTAGAAACGATTACCTCCTGTGGACATGTCCTCTTCTGAATATACACACTCGGTTGCATAGTAGTGCAGTATATCATATATGTATCCATGTGCACATTTCAAACAACAGTTCTTTTGTTTTTTGACTCAGAGGTGTCCAACTGGTATGATAAAGTCTAAAACTCATGTCTAAATACAGTCTGGGTCAAGCAACAGGCCACTTTATATCAGAAATTTTGGGGATGACGAACAGGGTTTTGTGAGCACCGGGTTTGTGAGCATTGTGAGCACTGTTACAGGTTTATAGTACATGTAGTGCATTGCCTAAGGCCCAATAGCTTGTATATATGCACCAGATATTATTACTTGACGAAATCAAAGATTTTGTCAAGTATGTTGATCGGTTCCGTTTGTTACTTGACGAAATCAAAGATTTTGTCAAGTATGTTGATCGGTTCCGTTTGTTTGTTTGTATGTTTGTTTGTTTGTTTGTTTGTGTGCCCTCTACAGGCCACAGTTCTCATTGGAAATTCATGAAATTTAGTAGAAAATTTCTAGGCTGAAATAGGAAGGTCCCAGACTCTTTGTTAAGCTCAAGGTCAAATAACAAGGTCAAGGTCACGCAAAACGACGAAAACACATAAGTGCTCATAACTCCAGTTCTAATCGTCGTAGAGACTTCAAATCAAGTGCATATTGTAGATATACTCGAGTTCTATCTTCCGTGACCTTGACCTTTACCTTTGACCTTGACCTTGAGAAGTTCGCCTGAGGTCGAATATTTGACCTTGGAGGTCACCTCCTCCGATTTTCGATCTGATGCTTGGAAACGATGTGGGACCGGTCCCTCATGGTCAATATCAATTTTTAGCGCGATCGGTCAATTCGTTATGACGTAAATGACGTTTCTATGGCAACGAAATCAGTCCCATTATAAGCGAAATTGCATGTTTCAAGCTGTCCATGCTGATAAAAGCGTCAATAATGTGCTTAAAAATCTAATGATAAACTCGTTTATAGTCAAAGATAAGTTCTTGTGTTCCAAAAAATTTCAAGGTCAAAGGTCGAAAGCCAAGGTCAATATTGACCTGCAAGTGAAAACCATGTAGGTCCCTACATCTCAGGAACTAAGAAAGATAGAAACGCGGAAGTAAATCCAAAGTATTGCACACACTTAGTCTATCAACTTTTGTATTTACACCTAAGGCGTATGGCCGATAGCCTTTGCAAGCGCCTGAGGTCGAAGTTGACCCAAAAAATGACCTTGACCTTGACCTTTCGCGAAAATATCGAGTAGTAACTCGTTTGAAAGGTCTTCGGGAGTAGTTTCGATATATGTTCTTATTTTTGGAATCTGACGTCATATGACGTCATAATGACGTGAAACGTGATTTTATCATACTTCAATTGATTGTTTACATGAGATGCATAAACCATTCATGATTATTGTTGATCCGGTGCTCTGGGAAGTATTGGGGATACCTACTGAAGCTATTTGACAAATATCAGTTCAATAATTGCAGTGGTAATGGCCTAATTGACCTTTTAATGACGGAAAATTGGAGAAAATTTCATTTGTTTGTCTTTTCATACTCATAGCGTCCACATTTGTTGCTTGATTCTTTTCAAATTTGATGTAGATATTCTGTAGGATAATGGCTCTTGACAGAATGATTTTGAGAAAAATAGCTCTATTGATGACGTCACAAAAGATCCGAATCCTATCAGTCTTTGGGTCTTTCAAATACATTTTATGTGTCAATGGTTCCAATTTTCAAAAATTTACTGAACTTTCAATTACGAAGCTTTTCATGCAGTCAGTGGCAGTGTTAATTCTACTTTATGGTCCACTTTTCACATTTGGAATAAATTGAAAACTCGCCGAGATATCAAAGTAGAACGAGCAGTGGGGTGAATCTGATTCTCAATCCGTTCACACGCCAATAAGCTGCAGAAACGATTACCCCCTGTGGACATGTCCCCTTCTAAATATACACACTCGGTTGCATAGTAGTACAGTATATCATATATGTATCCAAGTGCACATCTCAAATAACAAAACAATTCTTTTGTTTTCAGACTCAGAGGTGTCCAACTGGTATAATAAAGTCTAAAACTCATGTCTAAATACAGTCTGGGTCAAGCGACAGGCCACTTTATACCAGAACTATTGGGGATGACGAACAGGGTTTTGTGAGCACCGGGTTTGTGAGCATTGTGAGCACTGTTACAGGTTTATAGTACATGTAGTGCATTGCCTAAGGCCCAATAGCTTGTATATATGCACCAGATATTATTACTTGACGAAATCAAAGATTTTGTCAAGTATGTTGATCGGTTCCGTTTGTTACTTGACGAAATCAAAGATTTTGTCAAGTATGTTGATCGGTTCCGTTTGTTTGTATGTTTGTTTGTTTGTTTGTTTGTTTGTTTGTTTGTTTGTGTGTGTGCGCTCTACAGGCCACAGTTCTCATTGGAAATTCATGAAATCTGGTAGAAAGTTTCTAGGCTGAAAAAGAAAGGTCGCTAGTTCTTTGTTAAGCTCAAGGTCAAATAACAAGGTCAAGGTCACGCAAAACGTCGAAAACACATAAGTGCTCATTATTCCAGTTCTAATCATCGTAAAGACTTCAAATCAAGTTCATATTGTAGATATACTCGAGTTCTGTCTTCTGTGACCATGACCTTGACATTTGACCTTGACCTTGAGAAGTATGCCATGAGGTGAATATCAAGGTCAAGTACGAAGGTCAGCGCACTATATCGAGTAGTACATTGTTGGAAAGGTCTTGAGTCCCTGATTCCAGTGATATCTCATTTTTGGCGCTGCGACATAAACTGACGTCATAATGACGTCATAAACGTCAAAAATCCGAAATTTCAAAGGGCCATAACACCGTCAATAGTGAATGGAATCCTTTGAAATTTGATATGCACTTTGACAGCATTGACTTCTACGAATTTAAGTGCAAAGGTCAAAGGTCAAGGTCAAGGTCATCGAAATCCCAGAAAAACACGTTTCCGGTAATAACATCTGTTTGAATCATTGTGGGCTCATGAAATTTGAACCATGTCATTCAGAAGAGGTATATCAATCAGACAAATATGTCAAATCCATGATTGACCTCGAATTTTGTCTATAATCTGACAAAGCTTAATCAGAATCTTATGAGGATTCTGGATTTTACAGATATTTGTAATGTTTTCATGGCTCCAATTTTCACAAATTTACTAAACATTCAATTCTGAAGCATTTCATACAGTCAGGTGCAGTGTTATTTCTAGTTTATAATGCACTTTTCACATTTGGAATACATTGAAAACTCGCCGAGATATCAAAGTAGAAAGAGCAGTGGGGTGAATCTGATTCTCAATCCGTTCACACAACAATAAGCTGCAGAAACGATTACCCCCTGTGGACATGTCCCCTTCTAAATATACACACTCGGTTGAGCAGTAGTACAGTATATCATATATGTATCCAAGTGCACATCTCAAACAACAAAACAATTCCTTTGTTTTCAGACTCAGAGGTGTCCAACTGATATAATAAAGCCTAAAACTCATGTCTAAATACAGTCTGGGTCAAGCGACAGGCCACTTTATACCAGAACTATTGGAGATGACGAACAGGGTTTTGTGAGCACCGGGTTTGTGAGCATTGTGAGCACTGTTACAGGTTTATAGTACATGTAGTGCATTGCCTAAGGCCCAATAGCTTGTATATATGCACCAGATATTATTACTTGACGAAATCAAAGATTTTGTCAAGTATGTTGATCGGTTCCGTTTGTTTGTATGTTTGTTTGTTTGTTTGTTTGTTACTTGACGAAATCAAAGATTTTGTCAAGTATGTTGATCGGTTCCGTTTGTTTGTATGTTTGTTTGTTTGTTTGTTTGTTTGTGTGCCCTCTACAGGCCACAGTTCTCATTGGAAATTCATGAAATTTGGTAGAAATTTTCTAGGCTAAAACAGGAAGGTCCCAGACTTTTTGTTAAGCTCAAGGTCAAATAACAAGGTCAAGGTCACGCAAAACGTCGAAAACACATAAGTGCTCATAACTCCAGTTCTAATTGTCGTAGAGACTTCAAATTAAGTGCATATTGTAGATATACTCGAGTTGTATCTTTCCTGATCTTGACCTTGACCTTTGACCTTGACCTTGAGAAGTTCGCCTGAGGTCGAAGTCAAGGTCAAGTACGAAGTTCGGCGCAGCATATCGAGTAGTATATCTTTGGAAAGGTCTCGAGCCCCTGATTCCAGTGATATCTCATTTTTGGCGCTGCGACGTAAACTGACGTCATAATGACGTCATAAACGTCAAAAATCCGAAATTTCAAAGGGCCATAACACCGTCAATAGTGAATGGAATCCTTTGAAATTTGATATGCACTTTGACAGCATTGACTTCTACGAATTTAAGTGCAAAGGTCAAAGGTCAAGGTCAAGGTCATCGAAATCCCAGAAAAACACGTTTCCGGTAATAACATCTGTTTGAATCATTGTGGGCTGATGAAATTTGAACCATGTCATTCAGAAGAGGTATATCAATCAGACAAATATGTCAAATCCATGATTGACCTCGAATTTTGTCTATAATCTGACAAAGCTTAATCAGAATCTTATGAGGATTCTGGATTTTACAGATATTTTTAATGTTTTCATGGCTCCAATTTTCACAAATTTACTGAACATTCAATTCTGAAGCATTTCCTACAGTCAGGTGCAGTGTTATTTCTAGTTTATAATGCACTTTTCACATTTGGAATAAATTGAAAACTCGCCGAGATATCAAAGTAGAAAGAGCAGTGGGGTGAATCTGATTCTCAATCCGTTCACACAACAATAAGCTGCAGAAACGATTACCCCCTGTGGACATGTCCCCTTCTAAATATACACACTCGGTTGAGCAGTAGTACAGTATATCATATATGTATCCAAGTGCACACTCAAACAACAAAACAATTCTTTTGTTTTCTGACTCACAGGTGTCCAACTGGTATAATAAAGTCTAAAACTCATGTCTAAATACAGTCTGGGTCAAGCGACAGGCCACTTTATACCAGAACTATTGGGGATGACGAACAGGGGTTTGTGAGCACCGGGTTTGTGAGCACTGTGAGCACTGTTACAGGTTTATAGTACATGTAGTGCATTGCCTAAGGCCCAATAGCTTGTATATATGCACCGGATATTATTACTTGACGAAATCAAAGATTTTGTCAAGTATGTTGATCGGTTCCGTTTGTTACTTGACGAAATAAAATTTCGTCAAGTATGTTGGTCAGTACGGTTTTTTTGTTTTTTTGTTTTTTTGTTTGTTTGTTTGTTCGCTCTATAACTCGAAAACCGTTGGTCCTAGAGCAAAAAGGAGCTCAATTTCGACCCAAAGGGTAATATTAATCTATTCTATAATATTATATATCAAATTAAAGTCATTGGACACAGGTGGTGTCAAATTACACAAAACCGGAAGTAGAATTATTTGGAATCTCCAGGCCACTAGAAACGCATAGGAATTGGTTTGACACTTCTAGACCCAATATTAAGTGCGCTATGGCCAAATCCCCTATTATCGCCCATGTAAAGCTGTTTTTCAGTATATCTCAAAAACTATTGGTCCTAGAGCAAAAAGGAGCTTAATTTCGACCCAAAGGGTAATATTAATCTATTATATACTTTAAAATATCCAATTAAAGTCATTCTTAATGGTGGTGGTGTCAAATTACTCAAAACCGGAAGTAGAATTATTTGGAATCTCCAGGCCACCAGAAAGGCATAGGAAGTGGTTTGACACTTCTAGACCCAATATTAAGTGCGCTATGGCCAAATCCCCTATTATCGCCCATGTAAAGCTGTTTTTTAGTATATCTCAAAAACTATTGGTCCTAGAGCAAAAAGGAGCTTAATTTCGACCCAAAGGGTAATATTAATCTATTATATACTATAAAATATCCAATTAAAGTTATTCTTAATGGTGGTGGTGTCAAATTACTCAAAACCGGAAGTAGAATTATTTGGAATCTCCAGGCCACCAGAAAGGCATAGGAAGTGGTTTGACACTTCTAGACCCAATATTAAGTGCGCTATGGCCAAATCCCCTATTATCGCCCATGTAAAGCTGTTTTTTAGTATATCTCAAAAACTATTGGTCCTAGAGCAAAAAGGAGCTTAATTTCGACCCAAAGGGTAATATTATTCTATTATATACTATAAAATATCCAATTAAAGTTATTCTTAATGGTGGTGGTGTCAAATTACTCAAAACCGGAAGTAGAATTATTTGGAATCTCCAGGCCACCAGAAAGGCATAGGAAGTGGTTTGACACTTCTAGACCCAATATTAAGTGCGCTATGGCCAAATCCCCTATTATCGCCCATGTAAAGCTGTTTTTCAGTATATCTCAAAAACTATTGGTCCTAGAGCAAAAAGGAGCTTAATTTCGACCCAAAGGGTAATATTAATCTATTATATACTATAAAATATCCAATTAAAGTCATTCTTAATGGTGGTGGTGTCAAATTACTCAAAACCGGAAGTAGAATTATTTGGAATCTCCAGGCCACCAGAAAGGCATAGGAAGTGGTTTGACATTTCTAGACCCAATATTAAGTGCGCTATGGCCAAATCCCCTATTATCGCCCATGTAAAGCTGTTTTTTAGTATATCTCAAAAACTATTGGTCCTAGAGCAAAAAGGAGCTTAATTTCGACCCAAAGGGTAATATTAATCTATTATATACTATAAAATATCCAATTAAAGTTATTCTTAATGGTGGTGGTGTCAAATTACTCAAAACCAGAAGTAGAATTATTTGGAATCTCCAGGTCACCAGAAAGGCATAGGAAGTGGTTTGACACTTCTAGACCCAATATTAAGTGCGCTATGGCCAAATCCCCTATTATCGCCCATGTAAAGCTGTTTTTAGTATATCTCAAAAACTATTGGTCCTAGAGCAAAAAGGAGCTTAATTTCGACCCAAAGGGTAATATTAATCTATTATATACTATAAAATATCCAATTAAAGTTATTCTTAATGGTGGTGGTGTCAAATTACTCAAAACCGGAAGTAGAATTATTTGGAATCTCCAGGCCACCAGAAAGGCATAGGAAGTGGTTTGACACTTCTAGACCCAATATTAAGTGCGCTATGGCCAAATCCCCTATTATCGCCCATGTAAAGCTGTTTTTTAGTATATCTCAAAAACTATTGGTCCTAGAGCAAAAAGGAGCTTAATTTCGGGTCGAAGGGTAATAGTAATCTATTATATAATATTATGCATCCAATTAAAGTCATTCTTAATGGTGGTGGTGTCAAATTACTCAAAACCGGAAGTAGAATTATTCGGAATCTCCAGGCCACCAGAAACACATAGGAAGTGGTTTGACACTTCTAGACCCAATATTAAGTGCGCTATGGCCAAAACCCCTGTTATCGCCCATGTAGAGCTGTTTTGTGTTATATCTCAAAAACTATTGATCCCAGAGCAGAAAGGAGCTTAATTTAGACAGTTTAATACATCTAATCAAAGTCATTGCTAATGATAGGGGTGTCAAATTACACCAAACAGGAAGAAGAATTATTTGAAATTTCCAGGTCACCAGAAACACATAGGAAGTGGTCTGAGACCCAATATCAAGTGTGCTACGGCCAAATCCCCCATTATCGCCAATGTAAGGCTGTTTTGTGGTATATCTCAAAAACTATTGGTCTTAGAGCAAAAAGAAAGATAATTTCGATCCTTAAGGTATTATTATTAATCTATTATACAGTGTTTCGTCAAGCGTGGACCTATGGCCCATTTTTACTTGCCGGAATTTAAATTCCGGCAAGTATGTTGGTCGGTTGGTTTGTGGATTTGTGTGTGTGTTTGTTTGTTTGTTTGTTTGTGCGCGCTCTAGCGTCCACAATTCTTCACTGAATTCTTCAAAAATTCGTGTGCATAATCTCTAGGATAATGGCCAAAAAACGTCCTATTTTGGAGTGTCTAGGTCAAAGGTCAAGGTCAAGGTCAAGCAAAACGTCGAAAACACATAAGTGGCCATAACTTCGGTTCTAATGGTCCTAGAGACTTCAAATTAAGTTCATATTGTAGATAAACTCGAGTTCTATCTTCTGTGACCTTGACCTTGAAATTTGACCTTGACCTTGAAAAGTTCGCCATGAGGTGAATGTCAAGGTCAAGTACGAAGGTCAGCGAATCATATCGAGTAGTATATCGTTGGAAAGGTCTTGGCCCCCTGATTGCAGTGATACCTTATTTTCGGCGCTGCGACGTACACTGACGTCACAATGACGTCATAAACGTCAAATTTCCGAAATTTCAAAAGGCCATAACATCGTCAATACTGTATGGAATCTCTTAAAACTTGATGTGCGTATTGACAGTAATGACCTCTAGTAACTAAAGTACAAAGGTCAAAGGTCAAGGTCAAGGTCATCGAAATCCCAGAAAAACACGTTTCCGGTAAAAACATCCATTTGAATTGTTGTAGGTTCATGAAATTCGAACCATATCATTCAGAAGAGACATAGCAATCGAGCGTATATGTCAATTTCATGATTGACCTTGAACTTGGTCAGGAAAATAAGGTCATATGAGGAAAACTTCAAGGTCCAATTTCAAAACTAACTGAAACCTATCAAGTAGTATATCAAATGAAAGGTCTTGACTCCCTGGTACATACTTTCTCATCAGTTTTGAAATGTGACGTTTATTGACGTCACAATGACGTCATAAACGTAATTTTTTCGAACTTTCAAACGGTCATAGTGTCCACAAACCTTGTTCGATTCTGATGGAATTATACAGGTAAAATATATGTCTTCATACACAGACAATGCACAATTTTCGTGACTCAAGGTCAAAGGTCGAGGTCAAGGTCAAGAGAAAGGTCAAAATCACATAAATGGCCATAATTTCGGAACTAATCGTCACAGAGAGTTCAAACTAAGGCCATATTGTGGCATATTAAAAGGCCTTTCATGAGTGACCTTGAATGTGACCTTTGACCTTGACCTTGAGAGGTTCGCCACAAGTCAATATCAAGGTCGAGTACAAAGTTCAGTGCACCATATTGAATAGGATACAGTTGGAAACATCAGTGCACCATATTGAATAGGATACAGTTGGAAATTTCAAATTCATTGAAACCTGTCAAATATCATGAGTATGCGTTCCGGCAAGTGGGTGCCCTAGGGGCTCTCGTTTGTATGTTTGTTTGTTTGTTTGTTTGTTTGTGTGCCCTCTACAGGCCACAGTTCTCATTGGAAATTCATGAAATTTGGTAGAAATTTTCTAGGCTAAAACAGGAAGGTCCCAGACTTTTTGTTAAGCTCAAGGTCAAATAACAAGGTCAAGGTCACGCAAAACGTCGAAAACACATAAGTGCTCATAACTCCAGTTCTAATTGTCGTAGAGACTTCAAATTAAGTGCATATTGTAGATATACTCGAGTTGTATCTTTCCTGATCTTGACCTTGACCTTTGACCTTGACCTTGAGAAGTTCGCCTGAGGTCGAAGTCAAGGTCAAGTACGAAGTTCGGCGCAGCATATCGAGTAGTATATCTTTGGAAAGGTCTCGAGCCCCTGATTCCAGTGATATCTCATTTTTGGCGCTGCGACGTAAACTGACGTCATAATGACGTCATAAACGTCAAAAATCCGAAATTTCAAAGGGCCATAACACCGTCAATAGTGAATGGAATCCTTTGAAATTTGATATGCACTTTGACAGCATTGACTTCTACGAATTTAAGTGCAAAGGTCAAAGGTCAAGGTCAAGGTCATCGAAATCCCAGAAAAACACGTTTCCGGTAATAACATCTGTTTGAATCATTGTGGGCTGATGAAATTTGAACCATGTCATTCAGAAGAGGTATATCAATCAGACAAATATGTCAAATCCATGATTGACCTCGAATTTTGTCTATAATCTGACAAAGCTTAATCAGAATCTTATGAGGATTCTGGATTTTACAGATATTTTTAATGTTTTCATGGCTCCAATTTTCACAAATTTACTGAACATTCAATTCTGAAGCATTTCCTACAGTCAGGTGCAGTGTTATTTCTAGTTTATAATGCACTTTTCACATTTGGAATAAATTGAAAACTCGCCGAGATATCAAAGTAGAAAGAGCAGTAGGGTGAATCTGATTCTCAATCCGTTCACACAACAATAAGCTGCAGAAACGATTACCCCCTGTGGACATGTCCCCTTCTAAATATACACACTCGGTTGAGCAGTAGTACAGTATATCATATATGTATCCAAGTGCACACTCAAACAACAAAACAATTCTTTTGTTTTCTGACTCACAGGTGTCCAACTGGTATAATAAAGTCTAAAACTCATGTCTAAATACAGTCTGGGTCAAGCGACAGGCCACTTTATACCAGAACTATTGGGGATGACGAACAGGGGTTTGTGAGCACCGGGTTTGTGAGCACTGTGAGCACTGTTACAGGTTTATAGTACATGTAGTGCATTGCCTAAGGCCCAATAGCTTGTATATATGCACCGGATATTATTACTTGACGAAATCAAAGATTTTGTCAAGTATGTTGATCGGTTCCGTTTGTTACTTGACGAAATCAAAGATTTTGTCAAGTATGTTGATCGGTTCCGTTTGTTTGTATGTTTGTTTGTTTGTTTGTTTGTGTGCCTTCTACAGGCCACAGTTCTCATTGGAAATTCATGAAATTTAGTAGAAATTTTCTAGGCTGAAATAGGAAGGTCCCAGACTCTTTGTCAAGCTCAAGGTCAAATAACAAGGTCAAGGTCACGCAAAACGACGAAAACACATAAGTGCTCATAACTCCAGTTCTAATCGTCGTAGAGACTTCAAATCAAGTGCATATTGTAGATATACTCGAGTTCTATCTTCCGTGACCTTGACCTTGACCTTTGACCTTGACCTTGAGAAGTTCGCCTGAGGTCGAAGTCAAGGTCAAGTACGAAGGTCGGCGCAGCATATCGTGTAGTATATTGTTGGAAAGGTCTTGAGCCCCTGATTCCAGTGATATCTCATTTTTGGCGCTGCGACGTAAACTGACGTCATAATGACGTCATAAACGTCAAAAATCCGAAATTTCAAAGGGCCATAACACCGTCAATAGTGAATGGAATCCTTTGAAATTTGATATGCACTTTGTCAGCATTGACTTCTACGAATTTAAGTGCAAAGGTCAAAGGTCAAGGTCAAGGTCATCGAAATCCCAGAAAAACACGTTTCCGGTAATAACATCTGTTTGAATCATTGTGGGCTCATGAAATTTGAACCATGTCATTCAGAAGAGGTATATCAATCAGACAAATATGTCAAATCCATGATTGACCTCGAATTTTGTCTATAATCTGACAAAGCTTAATCAGAATCTTATGAGGATTCTGGATTTTACAGATATTTTTAATGTTTTCATGGCTCCAATTTTCACAAATTTACTGAATATTCAATTCTGAAGCATTTCATACAGTCAGGTGCAGTGTTATTTCTAGTTTATAATGCACTTTTCACATTTGGAATAAATTGAAAACTCGCCGAGATATCAAAGTAGAAAGAGCAGTGGGGTGAATCTGATTCTCAATCCGTTCACACAACAATAAGCTGCAGAAACGATTACCCCCTGTGGACATGTCCCCTTCTAAATATACACACTCGGTTGAGCGGTAGTACAGTATATCATATATGTATCCAAGTGCACACTCAAACAACAAAACAATTCTTTTGTTTTCTGACTCACAGGTGTCCAACTGGTATAATAAAGTCTGAAACTCATGTCTAAATACAGTCTGGGTCAAGCGACAGGCCACTTTATACCAGAACTATTGGGGATGACGAACAGGGGTTTGTGAGCACCGGGTTTGTGAGCACTGTGAGCACTGTTACAGGTTTATAGTACATGTAGTGCATTGCCCAAGGCCCAATAGCTTGTATATATGCACCGGATATTATTACTTGACGAAATCAAAGATTTTGTCAAGTATGTTGATCGGTTCCGTTTGTTTGTATGTTTGTTTGTTTGTTTGTTTGTGTGCCTTCTACAGGCCACAGTTCTCATTGGAAATTCATGAAATTTAGTAGAAATTTTCTAGGCTGAAATAGGAAGGTCCCAGACTCTTTGTCAAGCTCAAGGTCAAATAACAAGGTCAAGGTCACGCAAAACGACGAAAACACATAAGTGCTCATAACTCCAGTTCTAATCGTCGTAGAGACTTCAAATCAAGTGCATATTGTAGATATACTCGAGTTCTATCTTCCGTGACCTTGACCTTGACCTTTGACCTTGACCTTGAGAAGTTCGCCTGAGGTCGAAGTCAAGGTCAAGTACGAAGGTCGGCGCAGCATATCGAGTAGTATATTGTTGGAAAGGTCTTGAGCCCCTGATTCCAGTGATATCTCATTTTTGGCGCTGCGACGTAAACTGACGTCATAATGACGTCATAAACGTCAAAAATCCGAAATTTCAAAGGGCCATAACACCGTCAATAGTGAATGGAATCCTTTGAAATTTGATATGCACTTTGTCAGCATTGACTTCTACGAATTTAAGTGCAAAGGTCAAAGGTCAAGGTCAAGGTCATCGAAATCCCAGAAAAACACGTTTCCGGTAATAACATCTGTTTGAATCATTGTGGGCTCATGAAATTTGAACCATGTCATTCAGAAGAGGTATATCAATCAGACAAATATGTCAAATCCATGATTGACCTCGAATTTTGTCTATAATCTGACAAAGCTTAATCAGAATCTTATGAGGATTCTGGATTTTACAGATATTTTTAATGTTTTCATGGCTCCAATTTTCACAAATTTACTGAATATTCAATTCTGAAGCATTTCATACAGTCAGGTGCAGTGTTATTTCTAGTTTATAATGCACTTTTCACATTTGGAATAAATTGAAAACTCGCCGAGATATCAAAGTAGAAAGAGCAGTGGGGTGAATCTGATTCTCAATCCGTTCACACAACAATAAGCTGCAGAAACGATTACCCCCTGTGGACATGTCCCCTTCTAAATATACACACTCGGTTGAGCGGTAGTACAGTATATCATATATGTATCCAAGTGCACACTCAAACAACAAAACAATTCTTTTGTTTTCTGACTCACAGGTGTCCAACTGGTATAATAAAGTCTGAAACTCATGTCTAAATACAGTCTGGGTCAAGCGACAGGCCACTTTATACCAGAACTATTGGGGATGACGAACAGGGGTTTGTGAGCACCGGGTTTGTGAGCACTGTGAGCACTGTTACAGGTTTATAGTACATGTAGTGCATTGCCCAAGGCCCAATAGCTTGTATATATGCACCGGATATTATTACTTGACGAAATCAAAGATTTTGTCAAGTATGTTGATCGGTTCCGTTTGTTACTTGACGAAATCAAAGATTTTGTCAAGTATGTTGATCGGTTCCGTTTGTTACTTGCCGGAATCTTCGATTTCGGCAAGTATGTTGGTCTGTTTGTGGGTTTGTGGATTTGTTTGTTTGTTTGTTCGCACTCTAGCGTCCACAGTTTTCACTGGAGTCTTTCCAAAGTTGGTGTGCATATTCTGTAGGATATTGGGTAGATCCTATCAGATTTTAGTGATTCTAGGTCAAAGGTCAAGGTCAAGGTCATGCAAAACGTCGAAAACACATAAGTGACCACAACTCTGGTTCTAATCGTCGTAGAGACTTCAAATTAAGTGCATATCATAGATAAACTCGAGTTCTATCTTCTGTGACCTTGACCTTGACCTTTGACTTTGACCTTGAGAAGTTCGCCTGAGGTCGAAGTCAAGGTCAAATACGAAGGTCGGCGCATCATATCGAGTAGTATATCGTTGGAAAGGTCTTGAGCCCCTGATTCCAGTGATATCTTATTTTTGGCGCTGCGACGTAAACTGACGTCACAATGACGTCATAAACGTAAAAAATCCGATATTTTAAAGGGTCATAACATCGTCGATAGTGTATGGAATCCCTTGAAATTTGATATGCACTTTGACAGCATTGACCTCTACGAACTGAAGTACAAAGGTCAAAGGTCAAGGTCAAGGTCATCGAAATCCCAGAAAAACACGTTTCCGGTAATAACATCCGTTTGAATCGTCGTAGGTTCATGAAATTTGAACCATATCATTCAGAAGAGGTATGGCAATCAGAAGTATATGTTAATTTTATGATTGACCTTGAACTTGGTCTGAAAAATAAGGTCACATGAGGAAAACTTTAAGGTCAAATTTCAAAACTACATGAAACCTATCAAGTAGTATATCAAATGGAAGGCCTTTATACCCTGACACACACTATCCCATTAATATTCAGGTATGACGTTTATTGACGTCACAGTGACGTCATCAACGTCAATTTTTTGAAATTTCAAAATGCCATAGTGTCCACAATTCTTGTTCGATTGTGATGAAACTATTCAAGTATAATCTATATTCCCATGCACAGGCAATGTATAATTTTCGTGACCCAAGATCAAAGGTCGAGGTCAAGGTCAAGGAAAAGGTCAATATCACACAAATGACCATAACTTCGGAACTAATCGTCGTAGAGAGTTCAGACTAGGAGCATATTGTAGTATGTCAAAAGGCCTTCCTTATGCGACCTTGAATGTGACCATTGACTCTGACGCCTGAGGTCAAAGTTGACCTCAAAAATGACCTTGACCTCGGCCTTTCGCGAAAATAACGAGTAGTAGCTCGTTTGGAAGGTTTTCAAAAGTCCTTTCCAAATCTGTTGTTATTTTTGGTATCGGACGTCAATTGACGTCATGATGACGTCAAACGTGATTTCAGACTGACATTCAGGCCTGTTGAGTGTCAGGTGTGCAAACTTATGAAATATACTGCAGATCTAACACCTGCAAACGATGTGGGTTCGGCCTGTGGTGCTCTCTGTCAATTTTTAGCTCAATCAATATATCCATTTTGACGTAATTGACGTTTTTGTGGTGAAAAATCGATAAAATTTCGAAGGAAACTCATTACCTGAAGATCTTGTCCGGTGATAATATAAAATATATAAACACGATTTTAACATACATATTAAAAAAATCCACTTACAGTAAGTTTGCAATATAGAATTGACGACAAATGACGTCTTAATTACGTCAAAATCACATAAATGGCCATAACTTCGAAACTAGGACCATAATGCAGCATATTAAAAAGCCTTCCTCATTTGACTTTGAATATGACATTTGACCTTGTTCTTGAGACTTTGCGATGAGCTCAATGTCGAGGTCAAGTACGAAGTTCAGCCCACCATATCGAGTAGTATACCATTGGAAAGTTCTTGGTCTCCGGAGTCCAGTGATGTCTTATTTTTGGTGCTATGACGTTCAATGAGGTAACAATGATAGTATGAGTAGTTTGTGTAGTAACATGAAGTGAAATGAAGTAAAGTAAGTAAGTAAACGTAGTAAGTAGAGAAGAAAGTTTCGTCAATTTGTTCAAATCCATATGTCATGTCATTGGCATATGACATATATTTTGGTTCCGGCAAGTGTGTGCCCTATGGGCTCTCGTTTGTTACTTGACGAAATCAAAGATTTTGTCAAGTATGTTGATCGGTTCCGTTTGTTTGTATGTTTGTTTGTTTGTTTGTTTGTTTGTTTGTGTGCCCTCTACAGGCCACAGTTCTCATTGGAAATTCATGAAATTTGGTAGAAAATTTCTAGGCTGAAATAGGAAGGTCCCAGACTCTTTGTTAAGCTCAAGGTCAAATAACAAGGTCAAGGTCATGCAAAACGACGAAAACACATAAGTGCTCATAACTCCAGTTCTAATCGTCGTAGATACTTCAAATCAAGTGCATATTGTAGATATACTCGAGTTCTATCTTCCGTGACCTTGACCTTGACCTTTGACCTTGACCTTGAGAAGTTCGCCTGAGGTCGAATATTTGACCTTGGAGGTCACCTCCTCCGATTTTCGATCTGATGCTTGGAAACGATGTGGGACCGGTCCCTCATGGTCAATATCAATTTTTAGCGCGATCGGTCAATTCGTTATGACGTAATTGACGTTTCTATGGCAACGAAATCAGTCCCATTATAAGCGAAATTGCATGTTTCAAGCTGTCCATGCTGATAAAAGCGTCAATAATGTGCTTAAAAATCTAATGATAAACTCGTTTATAGTCAAGGATAAGTTCTTGTGTTCCAAAAAATTTCAAGGTCAAAGGTCGAAAGCCAAGGTCAATATTGACCTGCAAGTGAAAACCATGTAGGTCCCTACATCTCAGGAACTAAGAAAGATAGAAACGCGGAAGTAAATCCAAAGTATTGCACTCACTTAGTCTATCAATTTTTGTATTTACACCTAAGGCGTATGGCCGATAGCCTTTGCAAGCGCCTGATGTCGAAGTTGACCCAAAAAATGACCTTGACCTTGACCTTTCGCGAAAATATCGAGTAGTAACTCGTTTGAAAGGTCTTCGGGAGTAGTTTCGATATATGTTCTTATTTTTGGAATCTGACGTCATATGACGTCATAATGACGTGAAACGTGATTTTATCATACTTCATTTGATTGTTTACATGAGATGCATAAACCATTCATGATTATTGTTGATCCGGTGCTCTGGGAAGTATTGGGGATACCTACTGAAGCTATTTGACAAATATCAGTTCAATAATTGCAGTGGTAATGGCCTAATTGACCTTTTTATGATGGAAAATTGGAGAAAATTTCATTTGTTTGTCTTTTCATACTCATAGCGTCCACATTTGTTGCTTGATTCTTTTCAAATTTGATGTAGATATTCTGTAGGATAATGGCTCTTGACAGAATGATTTTGAGAAAAATAGCTCTATTGATGACGTCACAAAAGATCCGAATCCTATCAGTCTTTGGGTCTTTCAAATACATTTTATGTGTCAATGGTTCCAATTTTCAAAAATTTACTGAACTTTCAATTACGAAGCTTTTCATGCAGTCAGTGGCAGTGTTAATTCTACTTTATGGTCCACTTTTCACATTTGGAATAAATTGAAAACTCGCCGAGATATCAAAGTAGAACGAGCAGTGGGGTGAATCTGATTCTCAATCCGTTCACATGCCACTAAGCTGCAGAAACGATTACCCCCTGTGGACATGTCCCCTTCTAAATATACACACTCGGTTGCATAGTAGTACAGTATATCATATATGTATCCAAGTGCACATCTCAAACAACATTTCTTTTGTTTTTTGACTCAGAGGTGTCCAACTGATATAATAAAGCCTAAAACTCATGTCTAAATACAGTATGGGTCAAGCGACAGTCCACTTTATATCAGAACTATTGGGGATGACGAACAGGGTTTTGTGAGCACCGGGTTTGTGAGCATTGTGAGCACTGTTACAGGTTTATAGTACATGTAGTGCATTGCCTAAGGCCCAATAGCTTGTATATATGCACCAGATATTATTACTTGACGAAATCAAAGATTTTGTCAAGTATGTTGATCGGTTCCGTTTGTTACTTGACGAAATCAAAGATTTTGTCAAATATGTTGATCGGTTCCGTTTGTTTGTATGTTTGTTTGTTTGTTTGTTTGTTTGTGTGCCCTCTACAGGCCACAGTTCTCATTGGAAATTCATGAAATTTGGTAGAAATTTTCTAGGCTAAAACAGGAAGGTCCCAGACTTTTTGTTAAGCTCAAGGTCAAATAACAAGGTCAAGGTCACGCAAAACGTCGAAAACACATAAGTGCTCATAACTCCAGTTCTAATTGTCGTAGAGACTTCAAATTAAGTGCATATTGTAGATATACTCGAGTTGTATCTTTCCTGATCTTGACCTTGACCTTTGACCTTGACCTTGAGAAGTTCGCCTGAGGTCGAAGTCAAGGTCAAGTACGAAGTTCGGCGCAGCATATCGAGTAGTATATCTTTGGAAAGGTCTCGAGCCCCTGATTCCAGTGATATCTCATTTTTGGCGCTGCGACGTAAACTGACGTCATAATGACGTCATAAACGTCAAAAATCCGAAATTTCAAAGGGCCATAACACCGTCAATAGTGAATGGAATCCTTTGAAATTTGATATGCACTTTGACAGCATTGACTTCTACGAATTTAAGTGCAAAGGTCAAAGGTCAAGGTCAAGGTCATCGAAATCCCAGAAAAACACGTTTCCGGTAATAACATCTGTTTGAATCATTGTGGGCTCATGAAATTTGAACCATGTCATTCAGAAGAGGTATATCAATCAGACAAATATGTCAAATCCATGATTGACCTCGAATTTTGTCTATAATCTGACAAAGCTTAATCAGAATCTTATGAGGATTCTGGATTTTACAGATATTTTTAATGTTTTCATGGCTCCAATTTTCACAAATTTACTGAACATTCAATTCTGAAGCATTTCCTACAGTCAGGTGCAGTGTTATTTCTAGTTTATAATGCACTTTTCACATTTGGAATAAATTGAAAACTCGCCGAGATATCAAAGTAGAAAGAGCAGTGGGGTGAATCTGATTCTCAATCCGTTCACACAACAATAAGCTGCAGAAACGATTACCCCCTGTGGACATGTCCCCTTCTAAATATACACACTCGGTTGAGCGGTAGTACAGTATATCATATATGTATCCAAGTGCACACTCAAACAACAAAACAATTCTTTTGTTTTCTGACTCACAGGTGTCCAACTGGTATAATAAAGTCTAAAACTCATGTCTAAATACAGTCTGGGTCAAGCGACAGGCCACTTTATACCAGAACTATTGGGGATGACGAACAGGGGTTTGTGAGCACCGGGTTTGTGAGCACTGTGAGCACTGTTACAGGTTTATAGTACATGTAGTGCATTGCCTAAGGCCCAATAGCTTGTATATATGCACCGGATATTATTACTTGACGAAATCAAAGATTTTGTCAAGTATGTTGATCGGTTCCGTTTGTTTGTATGTTTGTTTGTTTGTTTGTTTGTTTGTGTGCCCTCTACAGGCCACAGTTCTCATTGGAAATTCATGAAATTTGGTAGAAATTTTCTAGGCTAAAACAGGAAGGTCCCAGACTTTTTGTTAAGCTCAAGGTCAAATAACAAGGTCAAGGTCACGCAAAACGTCGAAAACACATAAGTGCTCATAACTCCAGTTCTAATTGTCGTAGAGACTTCAAATTAAGTGCATATTGTAGATATACTCGAGTTGTATCTTTCCTGATCTTGACCTTGACCTTTGACCTTGACCTTGAGAAGTTCGCCTGAGGTCGAAGTCAAGGTCAAGTACGAAGTTCGGCGCAGCATATCGAGTAGTATATCTTTGGAAAGGTCTCGAGCCCCTGATTCCAGTGATATCTCATTTTTGGCGCTGCGACGTAAACTGACGTCATAATGACGTCATAAACGTCAAAAATCCGAAATTTCAAAGGGCCATAACACCGTCAATAGTGAATGGAATCCTTTGAAATTTGATATGCACTTTGACAGCATTGACTTCTACGAATTTAAGTGCAAAGGTCAAAGGTCAAGGTCAAGGTCATCGAAATCCCAGAAAAACACGTTTCCGGTAATAACATCTGTTTGAATCATTGTGGGCTCATGAAATTTGAACCATGTCATTCAGAAGAGGTATATCAATCAGACAAATATGTCAAATCCATGATTGACCTCGAATTTTGTCTATAATCTGACAAAGCTTAATCAGAATCTTATGAGGATTCTGGATTTTACAGATATTTTTAATGTTTTCATGGCTCCAATTTTCACAAATTTACTGAACATTCAATTCTGAAGCATTTCCTACAGTCAGGTGCAGTGTTATTTCTAGTTTATAATGCACTTTTCACATTTGGAATAAATTGAAAACTCGCCGAGATATCAAAGTAGAAAGAGCAGTGGGGTGAATCTGATTCTCAATCCGTTCACACAACAATAAGCTGCAGAAACGATTACCCCCTGTGGACATGTCCCCTTCTAAATATACACACTCGGTTGAGCGGTAGTACAGTATATCATATATGTATCCAAGTGCACACTCAAACAACAAAACAATTCTTTTGTTTTCTGACTCACAGGTGTCCAACTGGTATAATAAAGTCTAAAACTCATGTCTAAATACAGTCTGGGTCAAGCGACAGGCCACTTTATACCAGAACTATTGGGGATGACGAACAGGGGTTTGTGAGCACCGGGTTTGTGAGCACTGTGAGCACTGTTACAGGTTTATAGTACATGTAGTGCATTGCCTAAGGCCCAATAGCTTGTATATATGCACCGGATATTATTACTTGACGAAATCAAAGATTTTGTCAAGTATGTTGATCGGTTCCGTTTGTTTGTATGTTTGTTTGTTTGTTTGTTTGTTTGTGTGCCCTCTACAGGCCACAGTTCTCATTGGAAATTCATGAAATTTGGTAGAAATTTTCTAGGCTAAAACAGGAAGGTCCCAGACTTTTTGTTAAGCTCAAGGTCAAATAACAAGGTCAAGGTCACGCAAAACGTCGAAAACACATAAGTGCTCATAACTCCAGTTCTAATTGTCGTAGAGACTTCAAATTAAGTGCATATTGTAGATATACTCGAGTTGTATCTTTCCTGATCTTGACCTTGACCTTTGACCTTGACCTTGAGAAGTTCGCCTGAGGTCGAAGTCAAGGTCAAGTACGAAGTTCGGCGCAGCATATCGAGTAGTATATCTTTGGAAAGGTCTCGAGCCCCTGATTCCAGTGATATCTCATTTTTGGCGCTGCGACGTAAACTGACGTCATAATGACGTCATAAACGTCAAAAATCCGAAATTTCAAAGGGCCATAACACCGTCAATAGTGAATGGAATCCTTTGAAATTTGATATGCACTTTGACAGCATTGACTTCTACGAATTTAAGTGCAAAGGTCAAAGGTCAAGGTCAAGGTCATCGAAATCCCAGAAAAACACGTTTCCGGTAATAACATCTGTTTGAATCATTGTGGGCTCATGAAATTTGAACCATGTCATTCAGAAGAGGTATATCAATCAGACAAATATGTCAAATCCATGATTGACCTCGAATTTTGTCTATAATCTGACAAAGCTTAATCAGAATCTTATGAGGATTCTGGATTTTACAGATATTTTTAATGTTTTCATGGCTCCAATTTTCACAAATTTACTGAACATTCAATTCTGAAGCATTTCCTACAGTCAGGTGCAGTGTTATTTCTAGTTTATAATGCACTTTTCACATTTGGAATAAATTGAAAACTCGCCGAGATATCAAAGTAGAAAGAGCAGTGGGGTGAATCTGATTCTCAATCCGTTCACACAACAATAAGCTGCAGAAACGATTACCCCCTGTGGACATGTCCCCTTCTAAATATACACACTCGGTTGAGCGGTAGTACAGTATATCATATATGTATCCAAGTGCACACTCAAACAACAAAACAATTCTTTTGTTTTCTGACTCACAGGTGTCCAACTGGTATAATAAAGTCTAAAACTCATGTCTAAATACAGTCTGGGTCAAGCGACAGGCCACTTTATACCAGAACTATTGGGGATGACGAACAGGGGTTTGTGAGCACCGGGTTTGTGAGCACTGTGAGCACTGTTACAGGTTTATAGTACATGTAGTGCATTGCCTAAGGCCCAATAGCTTGTATATATGCACCGGATATTATTACTTGACAAAATCAAAGATTTTGTCAAGTATGTTGATCGGTTCCGTTTGTTTGTATGTTTGTTTGTTTGTTTGTTTGTTTGTGTGCCCTCTACAGGCCACAGTTCTCATTGGAAATTCATGAAATTTGGTAGAAATTTTCTAGGCTAAAACAGGAAGGTCCCAGACTTTTTGTTAAGCTCAAGGTCAAATAACAAGGTCAAGGTCACGCAAAACGTCGAAAACACATAAGTGCTCATAACTCCAGTTCTAATTGTCGTAGAGACTTCAAATTAAGTGCATATTGTAGATATACTCGAGTTGTATCTTTCCTGATCTTGACCTTGACCTTTGACCTTGACCTTGAGAAGTTCGCCTGAGGTCGAAGTCAAGGTCAAGTACGAAGTTCGGCGCAGCATATCGAGTAGTATATCTTTGGAAAGGTCTCGAGCCCCTGATTCCAGTGATATCTCATTTTTGGCGCTGCGACGTAAACTGACGTCATAATGACGTCATAAACGTCAAAAATCCGAAATTTCAAAGGGCCATAACACCGTCAATAGTGAATGGAATCCTTTGAAATTTGATATGCACTTTGACAGCATTGACTTCTACGAATTTAAGTGCAAAGGTCAAAGGTCAAGGTCAAGGTCATCGAAATCCCAGAAAAACACGTTTCCGGTAATAACATCTGTTTGAATCATTGTGGGCTCATGAAATTTGAACCATGTCATTCAGAAGAGGTATATCAATCAGACAAATATGTCAAATCCATGATTGACCTCGAATTTTGTCTATAATCTGACAAAGCTTAATCAGAATCTTATGAGGATTCTGGATTTTACAGATATTTTTAATGTTTTCATGGCTCCAATTTTCACAAATTTACTGAACATTCAATTCTGAAGCATTTCCTACAGTCAGGTGCAGTGTTATTTCTAGTTTATAATGCACTTTTCACATTTGGAATAAATTGAAAACTCGCCGAGATATCAAAGTAGAAAGAGCAGTGGGGTGAATCTGATTCTCAATCCGTTCACACAACAATAAGCTGCAGAAACGATTACCCCCTGTGGACATGTCCCCTTCTAAATATACACACTCGGTTGAGCGGTAGTACAGTATATCATATATGTATCCAAGTGCACACTCAAACAACAAAACAATTCTTTTGTTTTCTGACTCACAGGTGTCCAACTGGTATAATAAAGTCTAAAACTCATGTCTAAATACAGTCTGGGTCAAGCGACAGGCCACTTTATACCAGAACTATTGGGGATGACGAACAGGGGTTTGTGAGCACCGGGTTTGTGAGCACTGTGAGCACTGTTACAGGTTTATAGTACATGTAGTGCATTGCCTAAGGCCCAATAGCTTGTATATATGCACCGGATATTATTACTTGACGAAATCAAAGATTTTGTCAAGTATGTTGATCGGTTCCGTTTGTTTGTATGTTTGTTTGTTTGTTTGTTTGTTTGTGTGCCCTCTACAGGCCACAGTTCTCATTGGAAATTCATGAAATTTGGTAGAAATTTTCTAGGCTAAAACAGGAAGGTCCCAGACTTTTTGTTAAGCTCAAGGTCAAATAACAAGGTCAAGGTCACGCAAAACGTCGAAAACACATAAGTGCTCATAACTCCAGTTCTAATTGTCGTAGAGACTTCAAATTAAGTGCATATTGTAGATATACTCGAGTTGTATCTTTCCTGATCTTGACCTTGACCTTTGACCTTGACCTTGAGAAGTTCGCCTGAGGTCGAAGTCAAGGTCAAGTACGAAGTTCGGCGCAGCATATCGAGTAGTATATCTTTGGAAAGGTCTCGAGCCCCTGATTCCAGTGATATCTCATTTTTGGCGCTGCGACGTAAACTGACGTCATAATGACGTCATAAACGTCAAAAATCCGAAATTTCAAAGGGCCATAACACCGTCAATAGTGAATGGAATCCTTTGAAATTTGATATGCACTTTGACAGCATTGACTTCTACGAATTTAAGTGCAAAGGTCAAAGGTCAAGGTCAAGGTCATCGAAATCCCAGAAAAACACGTTTCCGGTAATAACATCTGTTTGAATCATTGTGGGCTCATGAAATTTGAACCATGTCATTCAGAAGAGGTATATCAATCAGACAAATATGTCAAATCCATGATTGACCTCGAATTTTGTCTATAATCTGACAAAGCTTAATCAGAATCTTATGAGGATTCTGGATTTTACAGATATTTTTAATGTTTTCATGGCTCCAATTTTCACAAATTTACTGAACATTCAATTCTGAAGCATTTCCTACAGTCAGGTGCAGTGTTATTTCTAGTTTATAATGCACTTTTCACATTTGGAATAAATTGAAAACTCGCCGAGATATCAAAGTAGAAAGAGCAGTGGGGTGAATCTGATTCTCAATCCGTTCACACAACAATAAGCTGCAGAAACGATTACCCCCTGTGGACATGTCCCCTTCTAAATATACACACTCGGTTGAGCGGTAGTACAGTATATCATATATGTATCCAAGTGCACACTCAAACAACAAAACAATTCTTTTGTTTTCTGACTCACAGGTGTCCAACTGGTATAATAAAGTCTAAAACTCACGTCTAAATACAGTCTGGGTCAAGCGACAGGCCACTTTATACCAGCACTATTGGGGATGACGAACAGGGGTTTGTGAGCACCGGGTTTGTGAGCACTGTGAGCACTGTTACAGGTTTATAGTACATGTAGTGCATTGCCTAAGGCCCAATAGCTTGTATATATGCACCGGATATTATTACTTGACGAAATCAAAGATTTTGTCAAGTATGTTGATCGGTTCCGTTTGTTTGTATGTTTGTTTGTTTGTTTGTTTGTTTGTGTGCCCTCTACAGGCCACAGTTCTCATTGGAAATTCATGAAATTTGGTAGAAATTTTCTAGGCTAAAACAGGAAGGTCCCAGACTTTTTGTTAAGCTCAAGGTCAAATAACAAGGTCAAGGTCACGCAAAACGTCGAAAACACATAAGTGCTCATAACTCCAGTTCTAATTGTCGTAGAGACTTCAAATTAAGTGCATATTGTAGATATACTCGAGTTGTATCTTTCCTGATCTTGACCTTGACCTTTGACCTTGACCTTGAGAAGTTCGCCTGAGGTCGAAGTCAAGGTCAAGTACGAAGTTCGGCGCAGCATATCGAGTAGTATATCTTTGGAAAGGTCTCGAGCCCCTGATTCCAGTGATATCTCATTTTTGGCGCTGCGACGTAAACTGACGTCATAATGACGTCATAAACGTCAAAAATCCGAAATTTCAAAGGGCCATAACACCGTCAATAGTGAATGGAATCCTTTGAAATTTGATATGCACTTTGACAGCATTGACTTCTACGAATTTAAGTGCAAAGGTCAAAGGTCAAGGTCAAGGTCATCGAAATCCCAGAAAAACACGTTTCCGGTAATAACACCTGTTTGAATCATTGTGGGCTCATGAAATTTGAACCATGTCATTCAGAAGAGGTATATCAATCAGACAAATATGTCAAATCCATGATTGACCTCGAATTTTGTCTATAATCTGACAAAGCTTAATCAGAATCTTATGAGGATTCTGGATTTTACAGATATTTTTAATGTTTTCATGGCTCCAATTTTCACAAATTTACTGAACATTCAATTCTGAAGCATTTCCTACAGTCAGGTGCAGTGTTATTTCTAGTTTATAATGCACTTTTCACATTTGGAATAAATTGAAAACTCGCCGAGATATCAAAGTAGAAAGAGCAGTGGGGTGAATCTGATTCTCAATCCGTTCACACAACAATAAGCTGCAGAAACGATTACCCCCTGTGGACATGTCCCCTTCTAAATATACACACTCGGTTGAGCGGTAGTACAGTATATCATATATGTATCCAAGTGCACACTCAAACAACAAAACAATTCTTTTGTTTTCTGACTCACAGGTGTCCAACTGGTATAATAAAGTCTAAAACTCATGTCTAAATACAGTCTGGGTCAAGCGACAGGCCACTTTATACCAGAACTATTGGGGATGACGAACAGGGGTTTGTGAGCACCGGGTTTGTGAGCACTGTGAGCACTGTTACAGGTTTATAGTACATGTAGTGCATTGCCTAAGGCCCAATAGCTTGTATATATGCACCGGATATTATTACTTGACGAAATCAAAGATTTTGTCAAGTATGTTGATCGGTTCCGTTTGTTTGTATGTTTGTTTGTTTGTTTGTTTGTTTGTGTGCCCTCTACAGGCCACAGTTCTCATTGGAAATTCATGAAATTTGGTAGAAATTTTCTAGGCTAAAACAGGAAGGTCCCAGACTTTTTGTTAAGCTCAAGGTCAAATAACAAGGTCAAGGTCACGCAAAACGTCGAAAACACATAAGTGCTCATAACTCCAGTTCTAATTGTCGTAGAGACTTCAAATTAAGTGCATATTGTAGATATACTCGAGTTGTATCTTTCCTGATCTTGACCTTGACCTTTGACCTTGACCTTGAGAAGTTCGCCTGAGGTCGAAGTCAAGGTCAAGTACGAAGTTCGGCGCAGCATATCGAGTAGTATATCTTTGGAAAGGTCTCGAGCCCCTGATTCCAGTGATATCTCATTTTTGGCGCTGCGACGTAAACTGACGTCATAATGACGTCATAAACGTCAAAAATCCGAAATTTCAAAGGGCCATAACACCGTCAATAGTGAATGGAATCCTTTGAAATTTGATATGCACTTTGACAGCATTGACTTCTACGAATTTAAGTGCAAAGGTCAAAGGTCAAGGTCAAGGTCATCGAAATCCCAGAAAAACACGTTTCCGGTAATAACATCTGTTTGAATCATTGTGGGCTCATGAAATTTGAACCATGTCATTCAGAAGAGGTATATCAATCAGACAAATATGTCAAATCCATGATTGACCTCGAATTTTGTCTATAATCTGACAAAGCTTAATCAGAATCTTATGAGGATTCTGGATTTTACAGATATTTTTAATGTTTTCATGGCTCCAATTTTCACAAATTTACTGAACATTCAATTCTGAAGCATTTCCTACAGTCAGGTGCAGTGTTATTTCTAGTTTATAATGCACTTTTCACATTTGGAATAAATTGAAAACTCGCCGAGATATCAAAGTAGAAAGAGCAGTGGGGTGAATCTGATTCTCAATCCGTTCACACAACAATAAGCTGCAGAAACGATTACCCCCTGTGGACATGTCCCCTTCTAAATATACACACTCGGTTGAGCGGTAGTACAGTATATCATATATGTATCCAAGTGCACACTCAAACAACAAAACAATTCTTTTGTTTTCTGACTCACAGGTGTCCAACTGGTATAATAAAGTCTAAAACTCATGTCTAAATACAGTCTGGGTCAAGCGACAGGCCACTTTATACCAGAACTATTGGGGATGACGAACAGGGGTTTGTGAGCACCGGGTTTGTGAGCACTGTGAGCACTGTTACAGGTTTATAGTACATGTAGTGCATTGCCTAAGGCCCAATAGCTTGTATATATGCACCGGATATTATTACTTGACGAAATCAAAGATTTTGTCAAGTATGTTGATCGGTTCCGTTTGTTTGTATGTTTGTTTGTTTGTTTGTTTGTTTGTGTGCCCTCTACAGGCCACAGTTCTCATTGGAAATTCATGAAATTTGGTAGAAATTTTCTAGGCTAAAACAGGAAGGTCCCAGACTTTTTGTTAAGCTCAAGGTCAAATAACAAGGTCAAGGTCACGCAAAACGTCGAAAACACATAAGTGCTCATAACTCCAGTTCTAATTGTCGTAGAGACTTCAAATTAAGTGCATATTGTAGATATACTCGAGTTGTATCTTTCCTGATCTTGACCTTGACCTTTGACCTTGACCTTGAGAAGTTCGCCTGAGGTCGAAGTCAAGGTCAAGTACGAAGTTCGGCGCAGCATATCGAGTAGTATATCTTTGGAAAGGTCTCGAGCCCCTGATTCCAGTGATATCTCATTTTTGGCGCTGCGACGTAAACTGACGTCATAATGACGTCATAAACGTCAAAAATCCGAAATTTCAAAGGGCCATAACACCGTCAATAGTGAATGGAATCCTTTGAAATTTGATATGCACTTTGACAGCATTGACTTCTACGAATTTAAGTGCAAAGGTCAAAGGTCAAGGTCAAGGTCATCGAAATCCCAGAAAAACACGTTTCCGGTAATAACATCTGTTTGAATCATTGTGGGCTCATGAAATTTGAACCATGTCATTCAGAAGAGGTATATCAATCAGACAAATATGTCAAATCCATGATTGACCTCGAATTTTGTCTATAATCTGACAAAGCTTAATCAGAATCTTATGAGGATTCTGGATTTTACAGATATTTTTAATGTTTTCATGGCTCCAATTTTCACAAATTTACTGAACATTCAATTCTGAAGCATTTCCTACAGTCAGGTGCAGTGTTATTTCTAGTTTATAATGCACTTTTCACATTTGGAATAAATTGAAAACTCGCCGAGATATCAAAGTAGAAAGAGCAGTGGGGTGAATCTGATTCTCAATCCGTTCACACAACAATAAGCTGCAGAAACGATTACCCCCTGTGGACATGTCCCCTTCTAAATATACACACTCGGTTGAGCGGTAGTACAGTATATCATATATGTATCCAAGTGCACACTCAAACAACAAAACAATTCTTTTGTTTTCTGACTCACAGGTGTCCAACTGGTATAATAAAGTCTAAAACTCATGTCTAAATACAGTCTGGGTCAAGCGACAGGCCACTTTATACCAGAACTATTGGGGATGACGAACAGGGGTTTGTGAGCACCGGGTTTGTGAGCACTGTGAGCACTGTTACAGGTTTATAGTACATGTAGTGCATTGCCTAAGGCCCAATAGCTTGTATATATGCACCGGATATTATTACTTGACGAAATCAAAGATTTTGTCAAGTATGTTGATCGGTTCCGTTTGTTTGTATGTTTGTTTGTTTGTTTGTTTGTTTGTGTGCCCTCTACAGGCCACAGTTCTCATTGGAAATTCATGAAATTTGGTAGAAATTTTCTAGGCTAAAACAGGAAGGTCCCAGACTTTTTGTTAAGCTCAAGGTCAAATAACAAGGTCAAGGTCACGCAAAACGTCGAAAACACATAAGTGCTCATAACTCCAGTTCTAATTGTCGTAGAGACTTCAAATTAAGTGCATATTGTAGATATACTCGAGTTGTATCTTTCCTGATCTTGACCTTGACCTTTGACCTTGACCTTGAGAAGTTCGCCTGAGGTCGAAGTCAAGGTCAAGTACGAAGTTCGGCGCAGCATATCGAGTAGTATATCTTTGGAAAGGTCTCGAGCCCCTGATTCCAGTGATATCTCATTTTTGGCGCTGCGACGTAAACTGACGTCATAATGACGTCATAAACGTCAAAAATCCGAAATTTCAAAGGGCCATAACACCGTCAATAGTGAATGGAATCCTTTGAAATTTGATATGCACTTTGACAGCATTGACTTCTACGAATTTAAGTGCAAAGGTCAAAGGTCAAGGTCAAGGTCATCGAAATCCCAGAAAAACACGTTTCCGGTAATAACATCTGTTTGAATCATTGTGGGCTCATGAAATTTGAACCATGTCATTCAGAAGAGGTATATCAATCAGACAAATATGTCAAATCCATGATTGACCTCGAATTTTGTCTATAATCTGACAAAGCTTAATCAGAATCTTATGAGGATTCTGGATTTTACAGATATTTTTAATGTTTTCATGGCTCCAATTTTCACAAATTTACTGAACATTCAATTCTGAAGCATTTCCTACAGTCAGGTGCAGTGTTATTTCTAGTTTATAATGCACTTTTCACATTTGGAATAAATTGAAAACTCGCCGAGATATCAAAGTAGAAAGAGCAGTGGGGTGAATCTGATTCTCAATCCGTTCACACAACAATAAGCTGCAGAAACGATTACCCCCTGTGGACATGTCCCCTTCTAAATATACACACTCGGTTGAGCGGTAGTACAGTATATCATATATGTATCCAAGTGCACACTCAAACAACAAAACAATTCTTTTGTTTTCTGACTCACAGGTGTCCAACTGGTATAATAAAGTCTAAAACTCATGTCTAAATACAGTCTGGGTCAAGCGACAGGCCACTTTATACCAGAACTATTGGGGATGACGAACAGGGGTTTGTGAGCACCGGGTTTGTGAGCACTGTGAGCACTGTTACAGGTTTATAGTACATGTAGTGCATTGCCTAAGGCCCAATAGCTTGTATATATGCACCGGATATTATTACTTGACGAAATCAAAGATTTTGTCAAGTATGTTGATCGGTTCCGTTTGTTTGTATGTTTGTTTGTTTGTTTGTTTGTTTGTGTGCCCTCTACAGGCCACAGTTCTCATTGGAAATTCATGAAATTTGGTAGAAATTTTCTAGGCTAAAACAGGAAGGTCCCAGACTTTTTGTTAAGCTCAAGGTCAAATAACAAGGTCAAGGTCACGCAAAACGTCGAAAACACATAAGTGCTCATAACTCCAGTTCTAATTGTCGTAGAGACTTCAAATTAAGTGCATATTGTAGATATACTCGAGTTGTATCTTTCCTGATCTTGACCTTGACCTTTGACCTTGACCTTGAGAAGTTCGCCTGAGGTCGAAGTCAAGGTCAAGTACGAAGTTCGGCGCAGCATATCGAGTAGTATATCTTTGGAAAGGTCTCGAGCCCCTGATTCCAGTGATATCTCATTTTTGGCGCTGCGACGTAAACTGACGTCATAATGACGTCATAAACGTCAAAAATCCGAAATTTCAAAGGGCCATAACACCGTCAATAGTGAATGGAATCCTTTGAAATTTGATATGCACTTTGACAGCATTGACTTCTACGAATTTAAGTGCAAAGGTCAAAGGTCAAGGTCAAGGTCATCGAAATCCCAGAAAAACACGTTTCCGGTAATAACATCTGTTTGAATCATTGTGGGCTCATGAAATTTGAACCATGTCATTCAGAAGAGGTATATCAATCAGACAAATATGTCAAATCCATGATTGACCTCGAATTTTGTCTATAATCTGACAAAGCTTAATCAGAATCTTATGAGGATTCTGGATTTTACAGATATTTTTAATGTTTTCATGGCTCCAATTTTCACAAATTTACTGAACATTCAATTCTGAAGCATTTCCTACAGTCAGGTGCAGTGTTATTTCTAGTTTATAATGCACTTTTCACATTTGGAATAAATTGAAAACTCGCCGAGATATCAAAGTAGAAAGAGCAGTGGGGTGAATCTGATTCTCAATCCGTTCACACAACAATAAGCTGCAGAAACGATTACCCCCTGTGGACATGTCCCCTTCTAAATATACACACTCGGTTGAGCGGTAGTACAGTATATCATATATGTATCCAAGTGCACACTCAAACAACAAAACAATTCTTTTGTTTTCTGACTCACAGGTGTCCAACTGGTATAATAAAGTCTAAAACTCATGTCTAAATACAGTCTGGGTCAAGCGACAGGCCACTTTATACCAGAACTATTGGGGATGACGAACAGGGGTTTGTGAGCACCGGGTTTGTGAGCACTGTGAGCACTGTTACAGGTTTATAGTACATGTAGTGCATTGCCTAAGGCCCAATAGCTTGTATATATGCACCGGATATTATTACTTGACGAAATCAAAGATTTTGTCAAGTATGTTGATCGGTTCCGTTTGTTTGTATGTTTGTTTGTTTGTTTGTTTGTTTGTGTGCCCTCTACAGGCCACAGTTCTCATTGGAAATTCATGAAATTTGGTAGAAATTTTCTAGGCTAAAACAGGAAGGTCCCAGACTTTTTGTTAAGCTCAAGGTCAAATAACAAGGTCAAGGTCACGCAAAACGTCGAAAACACATAAGTGCTCATAACTCCAGTTCTAATTGTCGTAGAGACTTCAAATTAAGTGCATATTGTAGATATACTCGAGTTGTATCTTTCCTGATCTTGACCTTGACCTTTGACCTTGACCTTGAGAAGTTCGCCTGAGGTCGAAGTCAAGGTCAAGTACGAAGTTCGGCGCAGCATATCGAGTAGTATATCTTTGGAAAGGTCTCGAGCCCCTGATTCCAGTGATATCTCATTTTTGGCGCTGCGACGTAAACTGACGTCATAATGACGTCATAAACGTCAAAAATCCGAAATTTCAAAGGGCCATAACACCGTCAATAGTGAATGGAATCCTTTGAAATTTGATATGCACTTTGACAGCATTGACTTCTACGAATTTAAGTGCAAAGGTCAAAGGTCAAGGTCAAGGTCATCGAAATCCCAGAAAAACACGTTTCCGGTAATAACATCTGTTTGAATCATTGTGGGCTCATGAAATTTGAACCATGTCATTCAGAAGAGGTATATCAATCAGACAAATATGTCAAATCCATGATTGACCTCGAATTTTGTCTATAATCTGACAAAGCTTAATCAGAATCTTATGAGGATTCTGGATTTTACAGATATTTTTAATGTTTTCATGGCTCCAATTTTCACAAATTTACTGAACATTCAATTCTGAAGCATTTCCTACAGTCAGGTGCAGTGTTATTTCTAGTTTATAATGCACTTTTCACATTTGGAATAAATTGAAAACTCGCCGAGATATCAAAGTAGAAAGAGCAGTGGGGTGAATCTGATTCTCAATCCGTTCACACAACAATAAGCTGCAGAAACGATTACCCCCTGTGGACATGTCCCCTTCTAAATATACACACTCGGTTGAGCGGTAGTACAGTATATCATATATGTATCCAAGTGCACACTCAAACAACAAAACAATTCTTTTGTTTTCTGACTCACAGGTGTCCAACTGGTATAATAAAGTCTAAAACTCATGTCTAAATACAGTCTGGGTCAAGCGACAGGCCACTTTATACCAGAACTATTGGGGATGACGAACAGGGGTTTGTGAGCACCGGGTTTGTGAGCACTGTGAGCACTGTTACAGGTTTATAGTACATGTAGTGCATTGCCTAAGGCCCAATAGCTTGTATATATGCACCGGATATTATTACTTGACGAAATCAAAGATTTTGTCAAGTATGTTGATCGGTTCCGTTTGTTTGTATGTTTGTTTGTTTGTTTGTTTGTTTGTGTGCCCTCTACAGGCCACAGTTCTCATTGGAAATTCATGAAATTTGGTAGAAATTTTCTAGGCTAAAACAGGAAGGTCCCAGACTTTTTGTTAAGCTCAAGGTCAAATAACAAGGTCAAGGTCACGCAAAACGTCGAAAACACATAAGTGCTCATAACTCCAGTTCTAATTGTCGTAGAGACTTCAAATTAAGTGCATATTGTAGATATACTCGAGTTGTATCTTTCCTGATCTTGACCTTGACCTTTGACCTTGACCTTGAGAAGTTCGCCTGAGGTCGAAGTCAAGGTCAAGTACGAAGTTCGGCGCAGCATATCGAGTAGTATATCTTTGGAAAGGTCTCGAGCCCCTGATTCCAGTGATATCTCATTTTTGGCGCTGCGACGTAAACTGACGTCATAATGACGTCATAAACGTCAAAAATCCGAAATTTCAAAGGGCCATAACACCGTCAATAGTGAATGGAATCCTTTGAAATTTGATATGCACTTTGACAGCATTGACTTCTACGAATTTAAGTGCAAAGGTCAAAGGTCAAGGTCAAGGTCATCGAAATCCCAGAAAAACACGTTTCCGGTAATAACATCTGTTTGAATCATTGTGGGCTCATGAAATTTGAACCATGTCATTCAGAAGAGGTATATCAATCAGACAAATATGTCAAATCCATGATTGACCTCGAATTTTGTCTATAATCTGACAAAGCTTAATCAGAATCTTATGAGGATTCTGGATTTTACAGATATTTTTAATGTTTTCATGGCTCCAATTTTCACAAATTTACTGAACATTCAATTCTGAAGCATTTCCTACAGTCAGGTGCAGTGTTATTTCTAGTTTATAATGCACTTTTCACATTTGGAATAAATTGAAAACTCGCCGAGATATCAAAGTAGAAAGAGCAGTGGGGTGAATCTGATTCTCAATCCGTTCACACAACAATAAGCTGCAGAAACGATTACCCCCTGTGGACATGTCCCCTTCTAAATATACACACTCGGTTGAGCGGTAGTACAGTATATCATATATGTATCCAAGTGCACACTCAAACAACAAAACAATTCTTTTGTTTTCTGACTCACAGGTGTCCAACTGGTATAATAAAGTCTAAAACTCATGTCTAAATACAGTCTGGGTCAAGCGACAGGCCACTTTATACCAGAACTATTGGGGATGACGAACAGGGGTTTGTGAGCACCGGGTTTGTGAGCACTGTGAGCACTGTTACAGGTTTATAGTACATGTAGTGCATTGCCTAAGGCCCAATAGCTTGTATATATGCACCGGATATTATTACTTGACGAAATCAAAGATTTTGTCAAGTATGTTGATCGGTTCCGTTTGTTTGTATGTTTGTTTGTTTGTTTGTTTGTTTGTGTGCCCTCTACAGGCCACAGTTCTCATTGGAAATTCATGAAATTTGGTAGAAATTTTCTAGGCTAAAACAGGAAGGTCCCAGACTTTTTGTTAAGCTCAAGGTCAAATAACAAGGTCAAGGTCACGCAAAACGTCGAAAACACATAAGTGCTCATAACTCCAGTTCTAATTGTCGTAGAGACTTCAAATTAAGTGCATATTGTAGATATACTCGAGTTGTATCTTTCCTGATCTTGACCTTGACCTTTGACCTTGACCTTGAGAAGTTCGCCTGAGGTCGAAGTCAAGGTCAAGTACGAAGTTCGGCGCAGCATATCGAGTAGTATATCTTTGGAAAGGTCTCGAGCCCCTGATTCCAGTGATATCTCATTTTTGGCGCTGCGACGTAAACTGACGTCATAATGACGTCATAAACGTCAAAAATCCGAAATTTCAAAGGGCCATAACACCGTCAATAGTGAATGGAATCCTTTGAAATTTGATATGCACTTTGACAGCATTGACTTCTACGAATTTAAGTGCAAAGGTCAAAGGTCAAGGTCAAGGTCATCGAAATCCCAGAAAAACACGTTTCCGGTAATAACATCTGTTTGAATCATTGTGGGCTCATGAAATTTGAACCATGTCATTCAGAAGAGGTATATCAATCAGACAAATATGTCAAATCCATGATTGACCTCGAATTTTGTCTATAATCTGACAAAGCTTAATCAGAATCTTATGAGGATTCTGGATTTTACAGATATTTTTAATGTTTTCATGGCTCCAATTTTCACAAATTTACTGAACATTCAATTCTGAAGCATTTCCTACAGTCAGGTGCAGTGTTATTTCTAGTTTATAATGCACTTTTCACATTTGGAATAAATTGAAAACTCGCCGAGATATCAAAGTAGAAAGAGCAGTGGGGTGAATCTGATTCTCAATCCGTTCACACAACAATAAGCTGCAGAAACGATTACCCCCTGTGGACATGTCCCCTTCTAAATATACACACTCGGTTGAGCGGTAGTACAGTATATCATATATGTATCCAAGTGCACACTCAAACAACAAAACAATTCTTTTGTTTTCTGACTCACAGGTGTCCAACTGGTATAATAAAGTCTAAAACTCATGTCTAAATACAGTCTGGGTCAAGCGACAGGCCACTTTATACCAGAACTATTGGGGATGACGAACAGGGGTTTGTGAGCACCGGGTTTGTGAGCACTGTGAGCACTGTTACAGGTTTATAGTACATGTAGTGCATTGCCTAAGGCCCAATAGCTTGTATATATGCACCGGATATTATTACTTGACGAAATCAAAGATTTTGTCAAGTATGTTGATCGGTTCCGTTTGTTTGTATGTTTGTTTGTTTGTTTGTTTGTTTGTGTGCCCTCTACAGGCCACAGTTCTCATTGGAAATTCATGAAATTTGGTAGAAATTTTCTAGGCTAAAACAGGAAGGTCCCAGACTTTTTGTTAAGCTCAAGGTCAAATAACAAGGTCAAGGTCACGCAAAACGTCGAAAACACATAAGTGCTCATAACTCCAGTTCTAATTGTCGTAGAGACTTCAAATTAAGTGCATATTGTAGATATACTCGAGTTGTATCTTTCCTGATCTTGACCTTGACCTTTGACCTTGACCTTGAGAAGTTCGCCTGAGGTCGAAGTCAAGGTCAAGTACGAAGTTCGGCGCAGCATATCGAGTAGTATATCTTTGGAAAGGTCTCGAGCCCCTGATTCCAGTGATATCTCATTTTTGGCGCTGCGACGTAAACTGACGTCATAATGACGTCATAAACGTCAAAAATCCGAAATTTCAAAGGGCCATAACACCGTCAATAGTGAATGGAATCCTTTGAAATTTGATATGCACTTTGACAGCATTGACTTCTACGAATTTAAGTGCAAAGGTCAAAGGTCAAGGTCAAGGTCATCGAAATCCCAGAAAAACACGTTTCCGGTAATAACATCTGTTTGAATCATTGTGGGCTCATGAAATTTGAACCATGTCATTCAGAAGAGGTATATCAATCAGACAAATATGTCAAATCCATGATTGACCTCGAATTTTGTCTATAATCTGACAAAGCTTAATCAGAATCTTATGAGGATTCTGGATTTTACAGATATTTTTAATGTTTTCATGGCTCCAATTTTCACAAATTTACTGAACATTCAATTCTGAAGCATTTCCTACAGTCAGGTGCAGTGTTATTTCTAGTTTATAATGCACTTTTCACATTTGGAATAAATTGAAAACTCGCCGAGATATCAAAGTAGAAAGAGCAGTGGGGTGAATCTGATTCTCAATCCGTTCACACAACAATAAGCTGCAGAAACGATTACCCCCTGTGGACATGTCCCCTTCTAAATATACACACTCGGTTGAGCGGTAGTACAGTATATCATATATGTATCCAAGTGCACACTCAAACAACAAAACAATTCTTTTGTTTTCTGACTCACAGGTGTCCAACTGGTATAATAAAGTCTAAAACTCATGTCTAAATACAGTCTGGGTCAAGCGACAGGCCACTTTATACCAGAACTATTGGGGATGACGAACAGGGGTTTGTGAGCACCGGGTTTGTGAGCACTGTGAGCACTGTTACAGGTTTATAGTACATGTAGTGCATTGCCTAAGGCCCAATAGCTTGTATATATGCACCGGATATTATTACTTGACGAAATCAAAGATTTTGTCAAGTATGTTGATCGGTTCCGTTTGTTTGTATGTTTGTTTGTTTGTTTGTTTGTTTGTGTGCCCTCTACAGGCCACAGTTCTCATTGGAAATTCATGAAATTTGGTAGAAATTTTCTAGGCTAAAACAGGAAGGTCCCAGACTTTTTGTTAAGCTCAAGGTCAAATAACAAGGTCAAGGTCACGCAAAACGTCGAAAACACATAAGTGCTCATAACTCCAGTTCTAATTGTCGTAGAGACTTCAAATTAAGTGCATATTGTAGATATACTCGAGTTGTATCTTTCCTGATCTTGACCTTGACCTTTGACCTTGACCTTGAGAAGTTCGCCTGAGGTCGAAGTCAAGGTCAAGTACGAAGTTCGGCGCAGCATATCGAGTAGTATATCTTTGGAAAGGTCTCGAGCCCCTGATTCCAGTGATATCTCATTTTTGGCGCTGCGACGTAAACTGACGTCATAATGACGTCATAAACGTCAAAAATCCGAAATTTCAAAGGGCCATAACACCGTCAATAGTGAATGGAATCCTTTGAAATTTGATATGCACTTTGACAGCATTGACTTCTACGAATTTAAGTGCAAAGGTCAAAGGTCAAGGTCAAGGTCATCGAAATCCCAGAAAAACACGTTTCCGGTAATAACATCTGTTTGAATCATTGTGGGCTCATGAAATTTGAACCATGTCATTCAGAAGAGGTATATCAATCAGACAAATATGTCAAATCCATGATTGACCTCGAATTTTGTCTATAATCTGACAAAGCTTAATCAGAATCTTATGAGGATTCTGGATTTTACAGATATTTTTAATGTTTTCATGGCTCCAATTTTCACAAATTTACTGAACATTCAATTCTGAAGCATTTCCTACAGTCAGGTGCAGTGTTATTTCTAGTTTATAATGCACTTTTCACATTTGGAATAAATTGAAAACTCGCCGAGATATCAAAGTAGAAAGAGCAGTGGGGTGAATCTGATTCTCAATCCGTTCACACAACAATAAGCTGCAGAAACGATTACCCCCTGTGGACATGTCCCCTTCTAAATATACACACTCGGTTGAGCGGTAGTACAGTATATCATATATGTATCCAAGTGCACACTCAAACAACAAAACAATTCTTTTGTTTTCTGACTCACAGGTGTCCAACTGGTATAATAAAGTCTAAAACTCATGTCTAAATACAGTCTGGGTCAAGCGACAGGCCACTTTATACCAGAACTATTGGGGATGACGAACAGGGGTTTGTGAGCACCGGGTTTGTGAGCACTGTGAGCACTGTTACAGGTTTATAGTACATGTAGTGCATTGCCTAAGGCCCAATAGCTTGTATATATGCACCGGATATTATTACTTGACGAAATCAAAGATTTTGTCAAGTATGTTGATCGGTTCCGTTTGTTTGTATGTTTGTTTGTTTGTTTGTTTGTTTGTGTGCCCTCTACAGGCCACAGTTCTCATTGGAAATTCATGAAATTTGGTAGAAATTTTCTAGGCTAAAACAGGAAGGTCCCAGACTTTTTGTTAAGCTCAAGGTCAAATAACAAGGTCAAGGTCACGCAAAACGTCGAAAACACATAAGTGCTCATAACTCCAGTTCTAATTGTCGTAGAGACTTCAAATTAAGTGCATATTGTAGATATACTCGAGTTGTATCTTTCCTGATCTTGACCTTGACCTTTGACCTTGACCTTGAGAAGTTCGCCTGAGGTCGAAGTCAAGGTCAAGTACGAAGTTCGGCGCAGCATATCGAGTAGTATATCTTTGGAAAGGTCTCGAGCCCCTGATTCCAGTGATATCTCATTTTTGGCGCTGCGACGTAAACTGACGTCATAATGACGTCATAAACGTCAAAAATCCGAAATTTCAAAGGGCCATAACACCGTCAATAGTGAATGGAATCCTTTGAAATTTGATATGCACTTTGACAGCATTGACTTCTACGAATTTAAGTGCAAAGGTCAAAGGTCAAGGTCAAGGTCATCGAAATCCCAGAAAAACACGTTTCCGGTAATAACATCTGTTTGAATCATTGTGGGCTCATGAAATTTGAACCATGTCATTCAGAAGAGGTATATCAATCAGACAAATATGTCAAATCCATGATTGACCTCGAATTTTGTCTATAATCTGACAAAGCTTAATCAGAATCTTATGAGGATTCTGGATTTTACAGATATTTTTAATGTTTTCATGGCTCCAATTTTCACAAATTTACTGAACATTCAATTCTGAAGCATTTCCTACAGTCAGGTGCAGTGTTATTTCTAGTTTATAATGCACTTTTCACATTTGGAATAAATTGAAAACTCGCCGAGATATCAAAGTAGAAAGAGCAGTGGGGTGAATCTGATTCTCAATCCGTTCACACAACAATAAGCTGCAGAAACGATTACCCCCTGTGGACATGTCCCCTTCTAAATATACACACTCGGTTGAGCGGTAGTACAGTATATCATATATGTATCCAAGTGCACACTCAAACAACAAAACAATTCTTTTGTTTTCTGACTCACAGGTGTCCAACTGGTATAATAAAGTCTAAAACTCATGTCTAAATACAGTCTGGGTCAAGCGACAGGCCACTTTATACCAGAACTATTGGGGATGACGGACCGGCGGAGGGATCAGCTCAATTCCCGGTTTTTAGTGGTAATTTGTCTCAGGACCAAAGGTCCTGTACATGCACCAGACATTTCTCTCTTTTTTTTCGAATTTTCAGAAATTCACACAGCAGTCACATTTGAACCGACACCTCTGAAATTCAACACACGGATATATCATGGTATCCTCCATCAAACTGCGAAGTTTTACTCGAATTGTTCAAACGTCAATGACGTCACGACGTGAAACGTCATTTTTCGAAATGGGGCTATATATCGGAAAGTATTTGTTGTACAGAGAAGCGAATTGCACCATTAGAAAGCTCGTTGAGTTCTGGTTTAGGGAGGTACTGTCCGATACTCTCCGCCATGTTAGATTTTCCGCTATGACGTCATAAACGTAAGGCCTGTCATACCAATTTTTCGAGTTTTCAGCAAACTTTCAAACATCCAAAGTGCACTCAAATTTAAAGGTATTGGACTGTAATTATCAGAACCTATGTGGACTAATGCTACCCAGCCATATACCAAGTTTCAACACGCTACGTGCAACGTCACTCACGTGATGACGTAAAACGTCAATTTTCGAAATGGGGCTATATATAAAAAAATATTTGTCATACAGATAAGCGAATTGCACCATTAGAAAGCTCGTTGAATTCTGGTTTAGATGGGTACTGTCTGATACTTCTCTGCCATGATAGATTTTCCGCTATGACGTCATAAACGTAAGGCCTGTCATACCAATTTTTCGACTTTTTATCAAACTTTCAAACATCCACATCACACTCAAATTTAAAGGTATTAGGCTGTAATTATCAGAACTCATGTGGAATAATAATACCAGCCACACACCGAGTTTCAACACGCTACATGAAACGTCAATGACGTCATGACGTTAAACATCAATTTTCAAAATGGGGCTGTATATCGAGAGGTATTTGTCGTACAGACAAGCGAATTGCACCATTGGAAAGCTCGTTGAATTCTGGTTTAGGAAGGTATGGTTTGATACTTTTCCGCAATGATAATTTCTCCGCTATGACGCCATAAACGTGAGGCCTGTCACACCAATTTTTCGACTTTTCAGCAAATTTTCAAAGATCCACAGTATTCTCAAATTTGGAGATATTGGACTGTAATCGTGAGGACATATGTGGAATATCAATACCCAGCCATACACCGATTTTCAACACGTTACGCTCAACAACAATGACATCATGACATCAATCATCAATTTTTTATTTATCCTAAAGTGGATCTAATTACACTGTCGGAGAGCTTGCTTAATTCTGCCTAAATTAGGCCATGTGTGGCTTATTTCCGTCGTGATAAATTTTTCGGTAAGACGTCATAAACGTAAGGCCAGTCATACTTTTCAGCAAACTTTCAAGCATCCACATTGCACTCAAATTTGAAGCTATTCGAATGTAGTTTTGAGAACGTATGTGGAATATTAATACCCAACCAGTAACCAAGATTCAACACGCTACATAGAACGACAATGACGTCATAACGTCAAACGTCAGTTTTCAAAATACGGCTGTATCTCGGTAAGCAGCTATAATTGAGTGGATAGGATTACACCATTGGAAAGCTCGTTCCATTCTGATCAAGGCAGGTTACGTGGGATTCTCCCAAGCCATGATTAACTTTTCGTATCACGTAATAAACGTAGTTCCGCAATACACAAATTCGGGGTTGAAATGTCAAGTATCTATTCCGGCAAGTGTGTGGCCTATGGCCTCTCGTTTGTATGTATGTTTGTTTGTTGGTTTGTTTGTTTGCCAAAATTTCAAAAAGCCATAATATTGTCAATACTGTGTGGAATCTCTTGAAACTTGATATATATATTGATATCATTGACATCTACGAATTGAAGGTGAAAGGTTAAAGGTCAAGGTCAAGGTCATCAGAATCCCAGAAAAACAGGTTTTCGGTAATAACAGCTGTTTGAATCGTCATAGACTCAAAAAATTTGAACCGTACTGTTCAGAAGAGGTATGACAATGACACATATACGTCAATTTTATGATTGATTTTGAACTTGTTCACGGAAATGAGGTCTCATGAACAGAACTTCAGGGTCAAATTTTCAAACTAAATGAAACCTATCAAATAGTATATCAAATGGAATATCTTGGTCCTTGATACATACTAATCCATCAGTTTTGAACTGTGGCGTTTATTGACGTCACAGTGATGTCATGAAAGTAAATTTTTGAAATTTCAAAAGGCCATAGTATCTGCAATTCTTGTTCGATTCTGATGAAATGATCCGAGTATAATCCATAGCTCAATGGTCAAACAACGCATAGTTTCTGTGACCCAAGGTCAAAGGTCAAAGTCAAGGTCGCACTAAACGTGAAAATCTCGAAATGGCTGTAGATTCGATTCTATTTGACATTGACATTGACATTTGACCATTGATCTTGACCTCTGACCTTGAGATTTTGACCACCACTCAAGATGGTGCATTGATCTTAGTACTTATCGTCATTATGACGTCAAATATGAATTTTCTCAAATTGAAATTCTGCCTCTTACGTATCAGATATACAGTTAAAATATTTCTTGTAAAGTCTTTGCCTAAATAGCATGTCGTCTAATATAACCTGCAAAATTTCAGGGTCATATCTCAAAGGTCAAGGTCAGGATCGGTTCAGTAAACATTTCGTCAAGCTTACGACCTATGGTCGCTGGTTTGTTTGTTCACCCTCTACAGGCCACAGTTCTCATTGGAAATTTATGAAATTTGGTAGAAAGGTTTTAGGCTAAAAAAGGAAGGTCCCAGACTCTTTGTTAAGCTCAAGGTCAAATAACAAGGTCAAGGTCATGAAAACACATAAGTGGCCACAACTCTTGTTCTAATCGTCGTAGAGACTTCCAATTTAGTGCATATCATAGATATACTCGAGTTCTATCTTTCTTAACCTAGACCTTGACCTTTGACCTTGACCTTGAGAAGTTCGCTTGAGGTCGAAGTCAAGGTCAAGTACGAAGGTCAGCGCAGCATATCGAGTAGTATATCGTTGGAAAGGTCTTGAGCCCCTGATTCCAGTGATATCTTATTTTTGGCACTCCAACGTAAACTGACGTCACAATGACGTCATAAACGTCAAATTCCCAAAATTTCAAAAGGCCGTACAGGCCACAGTTCTCATTGGAAATTCATGAAATTTGGTAGAAAGGTTTTAGGCTGAAAAAGGAAGGTCCCAGATTCTTTATTAAGCTCAAGGTCAAATATCAAGGTCAAGGTCACGCAAAATGTCGAAAACACATAAGTGCTCATAACTCCAGTTCTAATCGTCGTAGAGACTTCAAATCAGGTGCATATTGTAGATATACTCGAGTTCTATCTTCCGTGACCTTGACCTTGAACTTTGACCTTGACCTTGAGAAGTTCGCATGAGGTCGAAGTCAAGGTCAAGTACAAAGGTCGGCGCAGCATATCGAGTAGTACATCGTTGGAAAGGTCTTGAGCCCCTGATTCCAGTGATATCTCATTTTTGGCGCTGCGACGTAAACTGACGTCACAATGACGTATTAAACGTCAATAATCCGAAATTTCAAAGGGTCATAACATCGTCAATAGTGTATGGAATCCCTTGAAACTTGGTATGCATTTTGACAGCATTGACCTCTACGAAGTGAAGTACAAAGGTCAAAGGTCAAGGTCAAGGTCATCAAAATCTCAGAAAAACACATTTCTGGTGATAACATCCGTTTGAATCATCGTGGGCTCATGAAATTTGAACCATGTCATTCAGAAGAGGTACGGCAATCAGACAAATATGTCAATTCCATGATTGACCTCGAACTTTGTCTATTATCTGACAAAACTTAATCAGAATCCTATGAGGATTTTGGATTTTACAGATATTTTTTATGTTTTCATGGCTCCAATTTTCACAAATTTACTGAACATTAATTTTGAAGCATTTCCTTGCAGTCAGTTGCAGTGTTATTTCTAGTTTATGGTCCACTTTTCACATTTGGAATAACTTGAAAACTCGCCGAGATATCGAAGTAGAAAGAGCAGTGGGGTGAATCTGATTCTCAACCCGATAATTCACTTGCCAATAAGCTGTAGAAACGATTATCCCCTGTGGACATGTCCCCTTCTAAATATACACACTCGGTTGCATAGTATTACAGTTCATCATATATGTTTCCAAGTGCACATCTCAAGCAATGTGTCCAACTGATATAATAAACTCTAGAACTCATGTCTAAATACACTATGGGTCAAGCGACAGGCCACTTTATATCAGAATTTTTGGGGGTGATGAACCGGGGTTTGTGAGCATTGTGAGCACTGTTACAGGTTTATAGTACATGTAGTGCATTGCCTAAGGCCCAATAGCTTGTATAAATGCACCGGATATTATTACTTGACGAAATCAAAGATTTTGTCAAGTATGTTGATCGGTTCCGTTTGTTTGTTTGTTTGTTCACCCTCTACAGGCCACAGTTCTCATTGGAAATTTATGAAATTTGGTAGAAAGGTTTTAGGCTAAAAAAGGAAGGTCCCAGACTCTTTGTTAAGCTCAAGGTCAAATAACAAGGTCAAGGTCATGAAAACACATAAGTGGCCACAACTCTTGTTCTAATTGTCGTAGAGACTTCAGATCAAGTGCATATTGTAGATATATTCGAGTTCTATCTTCCGTGACCTTGACCTTGACCTTTGACCTTGACCTTGAGAAGTTCGCCTGAGGTCGAAGTCAAGGTCAAAATACGAAGGTCGGCGCAGTATATCGAGTAGTATATCGTTGGAAAGGTCTTGAGCCCCTGATTCCAGTGATATCTCATTGTTGGTGCTGCGACGTAAACTGACGTCACAATGACGTATTAAACGTCAATAATCCGAAATTTCAAAGGGTCATAACATCGTCAATAGTGTATGAAATCCCTTGAAATTTGATCTGCATTTTGACAGCATTGACCTCTACGAACTCAAGTACAAAAGTCAAAGGTCAAGGTCAAGGTCATCGAAATCCCAGAAAAACACGTTTTCTGTAATAGCATCCGTTTGAATCATCGTGGGCTCATGAAATGTGAACCATGTCATTTAGAAGGGGTATGGCAATCAGATAAATATGTCAATTCCATGATCGACCTCGAACTGTGTCTATAATCTGACAAAACTTAATCAGAATCCTATGAGTTTTTTGGATTTTACAGATATTTTTTATGTTTTCATGACTCCAATTTTCACACATTTACTGAATATTCATTTTAAAGAATTTCCTTGCAGTCAGTTGCAGTGTTATTTCTAGTTTATGGTCCACTTTTCACATTTGGAATAACTTGAAAACTCGCTGAGATATCAAAGTAGAAAGAGCAGTGGGGTGAATTTGATTCTCAATCCGTTCAGATGCTAATAAGCTGTAGAAACGATTACCCCCTGTGGACATGTCCCCTTCTAAATATACACACTCGGTTGCGAAGTAGTACAGTATATCATATATGTATCCAAGTGCACATCTCAAACAACATTTCTTTTGTTTTTTGACTCAGAGGTGTCCAACTGGTATGATAAAGTCTAAAACTCATGTCTAAATACAATCTGGGTCAAGCAACAGGCCACTTTATATCAGAAATTTTGGGCATGACGAACCGGCATAGCAACCGGCCCCATTCCCGGTTTTTAGCGGTAATCTGTCTCATGACCAAAGATCCTGTGCATGCACCAGATATGCGTGGCAACAAAATCACTCCCATCATAAGCAAAATTGCATGCTTCACTCTTTTGTCTTTTCACACTCTAGCGTCCACAATTTTTGCGCTAGCATCCCCAAACTTTTTTGATGTACAGCTATCTGCACTGTAACGGCACTGCACGTTTTTGAAGAAAGTTACTTCATTGATAACGTCACTAAAAATTCTTGAGATCTCGTAAAATCCCTATCTTTAACAAAGGGCAAATTTTCAAAAATTCACACATCAGTCAATTTTATAGCAGTACCTCTGAAATTCAGTTCATTAATATATGTTGATATTGTCCATGAAATTGCAAAATTTTACTTGGATCGGTTGAACGTCAATGACGTCACGACGTAAAACGTCAATTTTCTAAATAGGGCTATAAATCGGAAAGTATTTGTCGTACAGAGAAGCGGATTGCACCTTTCGAAAGCTCGTTGAATTCTGGTTTAGGAGGGTGCTGTCCGATACTTTTCCGCCATGATAGATTTTTCGCTATGACGTCATAAACGTAAGGCCGGTCATATCAATTTTTCGACATTTCAGCAAACATTCAAACCTACACCGTGCACTCAAATTTGGAGGTATTGGACTGTGATTATGAGAACATATGTGGAATATTAATACCCAGCCATATGCCGAGTTTCAACATGCTAGGTGCAACGTCAATGACGTCATGACGTAAAACGTCAATTTTCAAAATGGAGCTATATTATATATTGTAAAGTATTCGTCATACAGAGAAGCGGATTGTGTGGGAAGATTCATGGCTGCCAGAGGAGGATCCCGTACTCTTTATCGAGCTGAAGGTCACATCTCATAGGACAAGGTCAGGATCGGTTCAGTAAACATTTCGTCAAGCTTACGACCTATGGTCGCTGGTTTGTATGTTTGTTTGTTTGTTTGTTTGTTCGCCCTCTACAGGCCACAGTTCTCATTGGAAATTCATGAAATCTGGTAGAAAGTTTCTAGGCTGAAAAAGAAAGGTCGCTAGTTCTTTGTTAAGCTCAAGGTCAAATAACAAGGTCAAGGTCATGCAAAAAGTCGAAAACACATAAGTGCTCATAACTCCAGTTCTAATCGTCGTAGAGACTTCAAATCAAGTGCATATTGTAGATATATTCGAGTTCTATCTTCCGTGACCTTGACCTTGACCTTTGACCTTGACCTTGAGAAGTTCGCCCGAGGTCGAAGTCAAGGTCAAAATACGAAGGTCGGCGCAGTATATCGAGTAGTATATCGTTGGAAAGGTCTTGAGCCCCTGATTCCAGTGATATCTCACTTTTGGTGCTGCGACGTAAACTGACGTCACAATGACGTATTAAACGTCAATAATCCGAAATTTCAAAGGGTCATAACATCGTCAATAGTGTATGGAATCCCTTGAAATTTGATATGCATTTTGACAGCATTGACCTCTACGAACTCAAGTACAAAAGTCAAAGGTCAAGGTCAAGGTCATCGAAATCCCAGAAAAACACGTTTTCTGTAATAGCATCCGTTTGAATCATCGTGGGCTCATGAAATGTAAACCATGTCATTTAGACGGGGTATGGCAATCAGATAAATATGTCAATTTCATGATTGACCTCGAACTTTGTCTATAATCTGACAAAACTTAATCAGAATCCTATGAGTTTTTTGGATTTTACAGATATTTTTTATGTTTTCATGGCTCCAATTTTCACACATTTACTGAACATTAATTTTAAAGAATTTCCTTGCAGTCAGTTGCAGTGTTATTTCTAGTTTATGGTCCACTTTTCACATTTGGAATAACTTGAAAACTCGCCGAGATATCAAAGTAGAAAGAGCTGTGGGGTGAAAAATGATTCTCAATCCGTTCAGATGCTAATAAGCTGTAGAAACGATTACCTCCTGTGGACATGTCCTCTTCTGAATATACACACTCGGTTGCATAGTAGTGCAGTATATCATATATGTATCCATGTGCACATTTCAAACAACAGTTCTTTTGTTTTTTGACTCAGAGGTGTCCAACTGGTATGATAAAGTCTAAAACTCATGTCTAAATACAGTCTGGGTCAAGCGACAGGCCACTATATATCAGAATTTTTGGGCATGACGAACCGGCATAGCAACCGGCCCCATTCCCGGTTTTCAGCAGAATTTGTCTCACGACCAAAGGTCCTGTGCATGCATCAGATATTTATGACAACAGAATCGCTCCCATCATAAGCAAAATTGCATGCTTCACTCTTTTGTCTTTTCGCACTCTAGCGTCCACAATTTTTGCGCTAGCATCCCCAAACTTCTTTGATGTACAGCTATCAGCCCTGTTACGGCACTGCACGTTTTTGAAAAAAATTCGGTTCATTGATGACGTCACAAAAAATTCCTAAAAACTCGAAAAATCCCTATCTCTCATCATTAGCGAATTTTCAAAAATTCACACAGGAGTCATATTTAGTGCGATACCTCTGAAATTTGACACATTGATGAATGATGATATCGTCCATCAAACCGCGAAGTTTTGTTTGGATCCATCGAACGTCAATGACGTCACGACGTAAAACGTCAATTTCTGAAATTAGGCTATATCTCAAAAAGTATTCGTCGTACAGAGAAGCGGATTGCACCACTGGAAAGCTCGTTGAATTCTGGTTTAGGAGGGTGCTGTCCGATACTTTTCCGCTATGATAGATTTTTCGCTATGACGTCATAAACGTAAGGCCGGTCATATCAATTTTTCGACTTTTCAGCGAACATTCAAACCTACACTGTGCACTCAAATTTGAAGGTATTGGACTGTGATTATGAGAACATATGTGGCATATTATTACCCAGTCATATACCGAGTTTCAACATGCCACGTGCAACGTCAATGACGTCATGACGTAAAACGTCAATTTTCAAAATGGAGCTATATATTGAAAAGTATTCATCGTACAGAGAAGCGCATCACACCACTGGAAAGCTCGTTGAATTCTGGTTTAGGAGGGTGCTGTTAGATACTTTTCTGCTATAATAGATTTTTCGCTATGACGTCATAAACGTAAGGCCAGTGATATAAATTTTTTGATATTTCAGCAAACATTCAAACCTACACCGTGCACTCAAATTTGAAGGTATTGGACTGTGATTATGATACTATATGTGGCATATTAATACCCAGCCATATACCGAGTTTCAACACGTTACGGGCAACGTCAATGACGTCATGACGTATAACGTCAATTTTCAAAATGGAGCTATATATTGAAAAGTATTCGTCGTACAGAGAAGCGGATTGAACCACTGGAGAGCTCGTTGAATTCTGGTTTGAGAGGGAGCTGTCCGAGACTTTTTCGCCACGATAGATTTTTCGCTATGACGTCATAAACGTAAGGCCGGTCAAATAAATTTTTTGACATTCCAGCAAACATTCAAACCTACACCGTGAACTCAAATTTGAAAGTATTGGACTGAATGTCTATGCCTAAATAGCATGTTGTCTAATATAACCTGCAAAATTTCAGGGTCACATCTCAGAGGTCAAGGTCAGGATCAGTTCAGTAATCATTTCGTCAAGCTTACGACCTATGGTCGCTGGTTTGGTTGTTCTCACTCTAGTGTCCACAGTTCTCACTGGATTCCTTCCAAAGTTGGTGTGCATATTGTGTAGGATAATGGGCAGGTCAAGTTCGATTTTGGTGATTCTAGGTCAAAGGTAAAGGTCAAGGTCACGCAAAACGTCGAAAACACATAAGTGCTCATAACTCCAGTTCTAATCGTCGTAGAGACTTCAAATCAAGTGCATATTGTAGATATACTCGAGTTCTATCTTGCGTGACCTTGACCTTGACATTTGACCTTGACCTTGAGAAGTTCGCCTGAGGTCGAATATTTGACCTTTGAGGTCACCTCCTTCCATTTTCGATCTGATGCTTGGAATCGATGTGGGACCGGTCCCTTATAGTTAATGTCAATTTTTAGCCCGATCGGCCAATTCGTAATGACGTAATTGACGTTTCTATGGCAACGAAATCGTACCCATTATAAGCGAAATTGCATGTTTCAAGCTGTCCATGCTGATAAAAGTGTCAATAATGTGTGTAAAAATCTAATGATACACCCTTTCATATCCAAGGATGAGTTCTTTTGTTCCAGGGAATTTCAAGGTCAAAGGTCGGAAGTCAAGGTCAATATTGACCCGCAAGTGAAAACCATGTAGGTCACTATATCTCAGGAAGTAGACAAGATAGAGACACGAAAGTAAATCCACAGTATTGCACTCACTTAGCCTGACAACTTTTGCATTTACACCTAAGGTGTATGACCGATAGCCTTTGCAAGCGCCTGAGGTCGAAGTTGACCTCAAAAATTACCTTGACTTTGACCTTTTGCAAAAATATCGAGTAGTAGCTCGTTCGAAAGGTCTTCGAGAGTACTTTCCAAATATATTGTCATTTTTGGAATCGGACGTCAATTGACGTCATAATGACGTCAAATGTGATTTCAGACTGACATTTAGGCCTTTTGAGTGTCAGATGTGCAAAGTTATCACACTTACTGCAGATCTAGCGTATGCAAACGATGTGGACTCGTCCTGTGATGGTTTTCATCAATTTTTAGCTCAATCGATATATCCGTTTTGACGTAATTGCGTTTTTTTGGCAACAAATCGGTAAAATTTCATTTGTTTGTATGTATGTTCGCACTCTAGCGTCCACAATTCTCACTCGATTTTCTTCATGAACATATTCTGATGAACATATTCTGTAGGATATTGGGTAGATCCTATCAGATTTTGGTGAATATAGGTCGAAGGTCAAGGTCACACAAAATGTCGAAAACACATAAGTGGCATATTGTAGATGAACTCGAGTTCTATCGCCTGTGACCTTGACCTTGACCTTAACTTTTGACATTGACCTTGAGAAGTTCGCCATGAGGTGAATGTCAAGGTCAAGTACGAAAGTCAGCGCACCATATCGAGTAGTATATAGTTGGAAAGGTCTTGAGCCTCTGATTCCAGTGATATCTTATTTTTGGCGCTGTGACGTACACTGACGTGAAAATGACGTCATAAACGTAAAATTTCCGACATTTCAAATGGCCATAACATCGTCAATACTGTATGGAATCTCTTGAAACTTGATATGCATATTGACAGCAATGACCTTTACGAATTGAGGTACAAAAGTCAAAGGTCAAGTTCAAGGTCATCAAAATCCCAGAAAAACACCTTTTTGGTAATAACATCTGCCTGAATCATCGTAAGCTCGTGAAATTTAAATCATAACATTCAGAAGAGATATGGCGATCAGACGAATATGTCATTGGTATGAATGACATTGAACTTGGTCAGAAAATTGAGGTCACATGAGCAAACCTCCAATGTCAAATTTTTAAACTAACTGAAACCTATCAAGTAGTATATCAAATGGAAGGTCATGATCGCTTGATACATACTATTCCATTAGTTTTGATATGTGACGTTTATTGACGTCACAGTGACGTCATGAACGTAAATTTTTCGAGGATTCAAAAGGCCATAGTGTCCACAATTGTTGTTCGACTCTGATGAAATTGTTTAAGTATATTCTATATCTCCATGCACAGGCGATGCACAATTTTCGTGAACCAAGGTCAGAGGTCAAGGAAAAGGTCAAAATTTCATAAATGACCATAACTTTGGTAAAAATCGCTATAGAGAGTTCAAACTAGGAACGTATTATTGCATATCAAAAGGCCTTTCTTAAATGATTTTGAATGTCACTTTTGAACTTGATGCCTGAGGTCGAAGTTGACCTAAAAATGACCTTGACCTTGACCTTTTGCGAATATATCGAGTAGTACCTTTTTTGAAAGGTCTTTGGAAGTACTTTCCAAAAAAAAAATTTCATTTTCGAAATCTGACGTCATACAACGTCATAATGACGTGTTTTAATGAACAAATTTGGTGAAATTTCAAAGAAACTCATATGTTTTTTCGCCCTCTAGCGTCCACAATTCTCGTTGGATTTCTTTCAACGTAAGTGTGCATATCCTGTAGTCTCATTCCTCGCGACTGCACACTTTTGGTGATTCTAGGTCAAAGGCCAAGGTCATAGAAAAAAAGGTTAAAATCACATAAACGGCTATAACTTCAGAACTAATCATTGAAAACAGTTTGATCTAGAAAATATTGTAGCATATTAAAAGCCCTCTCTTGAGGGACCTTGGTCGTGTCATTTGACCTTGACATTACATCTCAAGGTCAAAGTTCTTTTTTTTCCATTCCGGCAAGTACTCGCTGTACCAGCGAAGGCTTTCAGCCGTCAAGTCAGCAGCAGCGAGCGATTTCATTTTTAATGTTACTTATCCCGTGAATCATTCTGCACAAATATTGACATGGTTCGTCTCTTACTGTCACCATTTTGATGTTTTGTGTATACATCTACGAAATATTTTTACTGTGTTCTCTCCGTGTTTTGGAGGCAAATAAACATACTAGTATTATTATTATTATTATTAATACACGTAGTTATCCCATGTTTGTTCACGGAATACGAAATTATATCTACGTCTAGCTGTCCGTATCCCAAGAGGCCGAAGTAGATATAATTCCGTATTTCGTGAACAAAGTTTATGGGGTAACGAATTTATCAATCATCACTGACATCACTGACTGAAATTAAATATTCAGGATACGGATTTTTATCACCGTTGTCATTGACCAATCACAGTCTCGGATTTGTGTTCAGTCAGTGATAAATGTATTTATTCTTTGAATGAACATGCGGGAAAGCTGTATGAATTTATATTCCTTGAGTTTATTTGGAAGAAAATTGTGTAAATATTGTTCGCTGTTTCAGCCAATATTTAATTAAAAACATTTTATATTCCAAGATTGTCCTGGGCAAACTGGGCAACCTAGAGAATGTCCAAATCCCCAAAAATGAGTACGACATTGCAAATACAACCTACAGCCGGCCACGTTTAGACGTTGGGGGTACAACCTGATACAACGTTGCGATAACTTTGGGTACCCGCTGGGAAGGAGTTCTACGTCCCGTGTCACCGTCGATGAGGCCACACCAACAATAAATCCAAATGGTCGTGTGCAGAGAACCACTCCATGGCTCCTTTCCTCGGTCAACACGTGCGACATTGGGCGGCCACATTGATCACTGGGTTGCAGAGCCACTTTTGGGGCTACGTACGTGTCCAGTACGTGGCTTTTACTTGGCGAGAGCGAAAACGAAAGGAAGACGATGTCATTTTTCAGACTTTGTTTCCGTGCGATAACTACTAACTATTCAGGCAATGGCTGCAAAACTTTGCATGGTGGTCCAGTTTTCACCAGAGAAGAACCCTATCGGTTTTGGGCCGTACACACACAGGTCTTTGACCTGATTTTTAGGTTACCGGACCTATGGTCCGATAACCTATTGCCGTCGCGTTGCGTCCGTAATCCGTCCGTTGTCCGTCGTCCGTCCACATCTGTATCTTTAAAGTTTACAGGCGAATTTTTCTGAAATTTTGCACAAACATGCCTAAAAATATTTCAAGAGGGTTTTTTTTTTTAGTTTTTTTTTTGCATTTTTCCCAAAATGGCGGCCATTTTTTACGAAAAATGGCCAATTTTGGACTTTGGCGGCCATTTTCTCAAAAACTGTCTGATCAGTTTTGAGGTTTTTGTTTTAAAAGATTCCCCTTATTTACCTCTATGATGTGTATAAGTTTTGTTGCCCTTGAATAGCCGGTCTTCGTGTGGGGGCCATTTTGAATTTTTGACGGGTCAGCAAAAAAAAATTTTGCCCCAAATCGCGTTTCTATCCATTTTGGGTCATTTCCAGGCAAAAACAAATTTTTTCACCCTTTGAAAAAGATTTTGGACTTGGAAAATTTTCATGAAGTGGACCAATTAACTTGTACTGCCCCGCAATACTACTCGTTCTCCGACTCTGAAAACATACCATTTAGTCCATCACGCACATTCTTATTCATTATTGAATATAGAAGAATGTGCAGCACGTGTTACCTGAGCCAATAAGTTTTTTAGAGTACATTGATTGAACTTTCACCTCAGTCTGAATTATTTCTGCTAAGTAGGCATTTTCCATTTTCGTCGATCTCAGAAACGGCGCATCGTAAAGCAGAATGAACTTATTTCCAGACTTGTTCTTTGGACAAAGATGTCTACAGGTTATATCGGTTGTACTTTGACCCTGGACGTTTTCGAAGTCATCATGGTTCTTGACTTTTATCCCCAGGCCAAGAGGTCTCTTAGTGCGAGGTAGGGATAGGCCTTAGGATTTGACGTCTGGTTCACAGCAGAAAACTAGACCAGCAACGGGTCAGATATACTTGGTGTTTGAGAACGAATTGGAGTTGCTGTCTTGTCTTGGTTCCACAGCACCCGGACATGCGATGGGAAACATCACCTACGGGAGGCGGGCTAGAAATAGGCATAGGCTACGCCGTGACCCGAATCCAGACAACATCCCAAGGACTTATTTGGCGTGCGTTATTTATTTTGGCATAGGCCTACGCTGAACAAATCGTCAAGGGATGACAAGGCGACAGGGTGATAATTGAAGAACCGAATAATTTTGCTATTCAATTTTTCACATAGCGCTATGCATGGTGTTGATATAATTATGCAGGAATGTGTTCGTCTTTTTTAAAAGTTTTTTCTCGTGGTAGTGAGAACAAAGAGAAACGAAATGCAGAAACCATGATGATCGGCGAACTAAGTCGCGTCTTGGTCAACATTATGGTTTAGCCTAAACGTCTCGGTATACCTGAACTTGTTCAGGTTCACCGAGATACCTATCGTAGCAGTAATATAGGCCTATTATCCCAAGAAAAAAATTTCTTCCAATTTGTACTGTCTATATCCGTAATGGCCATGAATACTTTTCATCGTGCAAGTATCGATTCTAAAATATATTTCCTATATGAACCTATAACAATCACCACCCTTAGGTGTCTGGGTCGACCTTAATCTAGTACCTACGCCGTGACAAGGATCCAGACAACACCATGCAACTAAGCCAGTGTAGGCCTAACTGGGTGAATTGGTATTTTTTAGCAATTGATATTTTTTCACCAATGCGCCGTGTGCGTGCCGTGGCGAATTTGTATTCCGCCGCGTTAATTGGGAATTATAATTGGCTGCGGCTGTGGTATTGCGCCGTTGCAAATTAATTTTTTTGGTGTCATGTCACCAATTCAATAGTCAAACGCCTATAGTTGGCGTCATTGATCTGTGAGCGGTGTTTTTTCACGATTATTCCGTCAATAATTCGTATGTTTCGTTGAAATTTTGGCAGGAGTGTTATTTTATACTCGTGTAATGGGGTATAAATTTTCGGAGAGATTGGTTTGTAAACAAAAATGATAGCCCATTTGGCCTTTATATATCGAAAAAGGAGAACGTTGAAACGTTATCCAGGCCTATAGGAATACTACGCCGGCCGTCCACAGCCGATTTCACCAGATTTTCGTTATGGACGAGATACGCCAACTGTTTTGCTTACGATCCAATCTTCTCGAAAATACAACCTTAGTTTGGCAGTCATACCTGTCAAAATTCCATTGGATTATTTAAAATATAGATTGAGTAGGGCCTAGGCCTAATCGCCGAAAAAACAAGACCAATGACGCCGAGTAGTCTATAGGCTAGATGGCAGAATCCACGTTAAGCGCAACATTTCACTCCCGTCTTCCTCAAAAATCAAATCTCGTGATATGTGAAGAATAAGCCTGTTTTCGATAAGTGCATGACCCAGGAGTACCACACACACACACAAATCTGAGCTGAATTACACATCTATCTTCAGATATGCACTCGTTTTTTCGAGATCTTTCTTGTGCAAACTTTGACAAATTATTTGACGGAACTAGTTTTTATCTGCAGTTTCACTGGAAATGTATGTTAGAAAAAACAAGCATGAGTTGTCCTTTCCAAGATACCGTGTAGGGGAAAAATCGTGCATTAATTTTATGTGTGAAAATGCAAAATCTCCGAAATGGGAGATGCCTCAAAACGTTGACGGAAACCTGTTTCTTTTGTCAAATCCCATATTTTAATTAAAGTTGTTTAAACATCACCGTGATGTATTTTTCTTGCCAAACAAGTATCCAGTATCCGTGAGTGTATCTTAGATATTTTCTGAACACATAATATTGTACACAAATTGCACTTGCGGAAAAACAATGGAAGCAAATTACGTTGCGAACGGTGGAAATATGACGGAAATTCATTATCACGTTCACAACATCACGTTCGCGACATTTCCGTCATAAATATTCTCACGTGAGATGCATGTGTCATATGGAATGAGCATCCACAACGTATCTGTCAAAAAAAAAACACCATTCACAACATATCCATCAAATAATATTATTCATTCACATCAACATATTTTTTCGATACATGGTCATTTTTTTATTTTTTGATAAGGGAAGTCTATCAAAACAGGCAAAGTTCAAACATACTGTTGTTTTTTTTAAAACAAAATAGAGGATTGTATGATGTTATTTACTAAATCTATCAAAGATTGCAAATGTCTGTCAAATTTTACTCTCACCTTAGCAACGTATCCGTCATAAATATTCTCACGTGAGATGCGTGTGTCATATTGTGTTAACGTTCACAACATTTCCGTCAATTAATATGACTTGTTCTCAACAACATCTGCATCAATACAGTTACAGCTTATTAAATGTTTTTGAGTTTTTGAAAGTGCAAAACTACATAATTATACATTGTTCAAACATATTGGTTATCTCAACTCTATATCAAAGTAATATATGATGCTTTTTACTGAAAGTTTCCCGTCAAATATCCAAATTCGTTAGCTACAATCTGTCAAATACTGATTCATTTCGCAACTTTCCGTCAATTATTCGCACGTTCTCAGAGGGGACTCTGAGAAATTACCATTCAAAATTGCGATTGGCTTTCTCACACTTGCCCAAAGCTTGTGCGTTGACGAAGAATACCATATTATCACCCACCACACGGAGGTTATTACTGCTTACAGAACTCACTGCAAGGAGAGATATGATGTTGTGTAGAACGTCAGAAACGTGGACGGAAAATTTTCGTTGCCATTTAAACCAATAAAAACTCACTTTTCTACAGACTTAGTACGGAGAATTACATTATAGCCACATGTCTCCTGATATTCCCGCCATTATTGGTCACGTGACATGTTTTGCAAATAAAACGTGGACTGATTTCAAAGTTGCGAAAGTGAGGCGATATATGACAGATCTGAGTTCGCAAAATTCAGCCAGAAAATGTTCATAGAATACCGATCTTGAACTTGATTTGAATGATTTGTTAAATTAATGTACCTTCATTGCTCTTGCAATGTTGATCTAAGTACATGTAATATTAGTTACATCGCAACCCTGGGACAATGCCCCAGCGTTGCATCGCTGAATGCGAATTGCCGTTAGCAACCTGATTTTGCTCATTATCACTACAAGGTTTCATATATGGATGTAGAATCCTTCCAAAACTTAACAAAATATAAAATACTAATCATTAGGGGTGCGAAACTTTGTATACGCGTGAATTAGTCAAGAATTCTGAGAATAATCGCCATCGAAGCGGCAGTTAGAATCGAGGAAGCCGCCATCATGATTATGGCGAATTTCCCACAATACCAATTCTCAACCCGGTGTGCTGTATAGCGGACGAGATCTATCAAACCAGTGCAGCTGCACGTACTGTAATACTACTAGTACACGTACGAGCAGATTACAAGTATGTTTTTCTTTGCTATATATCTGATCGTTTGCGAACAGAATTTGCCGAAAATAACGATGGAAGATGTAAATTACTTTATGGTAAATGAAATAAACTGCTACACATGTGACATGAAATAAATTGAGTTTGCTGCACCAATATATTGCAAAGACAATGCAACATTCTGTTCATAACATTTTAGTTAATAATGTTTTTTGGATTGTTTCCTAAAAACGAACATGAATACTACATATTATCAGGCTTTCGTGTCTGCATACACAAAAATTGAATCAGGGAATTGCCAAGTGATTCAGTTGAAAAATGAAACGAAACATCTTGTTGTTGTTGTATTGTTGTTAATAAAGTGACTTGCAGCAATTATTAGAATATCATTGACTTCATGAAGAAGAAAAATTGAATGCTTGTGTAATTTCGTTCTTTTTATCCTATTTATACAGTAAATAAAAGCGCCCCACACTTTGGGCACGGTCACGGCAGGTGTCGTGCTTACTTACCTATGACCAGGTACTAATCCGCCAGATCATGTTCGACCTGATATATGACATCAGACATTACATCATCATAGTTATGTAGCCAGTGTATCAAACCATAGACCTACAGTTCGGTGTAGGTATCGTCGAGTCCGAGGCCCATGGGAGCGGCTTCTTGAGACATGAACTCATAGGCATGTTGCTGGCCAGTGTCACCGACGGTCCACCACGGGAATAAAACCTCAGTTAGCCCAACGGTCTGCCAGACGCACAAAGCAGGGCGAAGGACTACCAATCCGTGGGCGCGTGAGCACCTGGATGAAAGTAGCTCCCCTCCTGGGCCCCTGACTGGAATTGCCCCGGAAGTCCTAAGACATGTCGTAAGGGGACATGGAGCACATGGACGTGCCCACCGTCGACCTCTCGCCTTGCCAGTTCCGAAACAACTCAAAGACAGAAAGTGGCGTGGCAGTATTTATAGCCGCCAGTGCAGGAAACAAAGGGTGTGACTTCACAGGCCCAAAAAATGTGCATGAATGACAATGCGTCACTAAGCAAAGCTTCAAACGTGAAGCAGCCAAAACGGTTTGGTGTACAAAAAAAACCAAACTCCTATCACAACCTTTGGGCAAAATCACCAAACTAGTATTACAGTGACCTCAATTAGCCTACAGTGATTCTTCAATTGAGTAGAACACAAGCAAGATTTAGCCTTCAAGGTCGCCTACGGTCTAGTTCAAGGTCACCAAACATTTAGCACTCTAGATTATCCAAGATGAAGGTAAACGTTAGCTATATTATGTCAAACATAGCATAAGCCTTACTCACAAGCACGTTGTCTGTAGAGACAAATTTGTGCATTTTGTACCAAAAATTGGCTGTTTTGACCTTTCAATGGCATCAAAGGTTAAATTCAAGGTCACCACACAAATCGCCACATATGATTTCCCATTTAAAAGTGCCAATATCTAAGCTCTATCTCCAGGCGTTCAATGAGTAGAGTTGTTGGAGTTCCCATTTATGTGAAAAGCGGTGAAAATTTTCTACGTCCAATTTTTTTTTCAAAGGGTGAAATTTTTCTTTGTCTAGGAATGGCCCAAAATGGATAGTGATGTGATTTGGGGCCAAAAATGACCGTCAAACCAAGACCGGCACGTCAAGGGCAACGAATCTTATGCATGCCACAAAGGTACATAGAAGGAATCTTTTGAAACAATAATCTCGAAACTGATCAGTTTTTAAATAAAGTGGCTGCCAAAGTTAAAAATTGAGCATTATTCGACGAAAACGGCCACCATTTTGAGAAATATTAAGAACTGAAAAAAACTATTAAAAAAACTATACTGTAAACCCCTTTAATTTCGCGGCCGTTTAATTTCGCATTTTCAGGATTTGGACATATTCGCGGCCGTTTAATTTCGCGCTTTCCGTGACATGCATATTATTGGTAACACAATACAGAGGTAGTTTCCAATAACATACTCACTATGCAACTCAACAATCGGCAAAATACTGACATGAAAACAGTTGTATCTTTATTATGTGATAAATATCGTTCTAAGGCCGATATCAGGCCGAAATGTCTGTGATCGCTGTGCAAATCACAAGGCCGGCAGTAGCAGTTCAATAATTTATTTGGGCGACAATGTCCGATGATCCAGACAGTCACATAAAGGCCGCAAATACACCTACGTCCGGTGATTCCCCGTCAACAATATAGCCGAAAACTATGGTCCTTCTTTATCACAATTCACGTATAAATAGTCCACAATTATTCCAAGTATTCCACACGAGCACGGCCAAACTTCTTGACAATACTTCAACACGTCTATACTCTATGACCGCTTCTACTCAACTCTCAGCAAAAACTGTCGGGGCCGGCAACATGTGGTGTAGACTTTCCCGCCAAATGCATGCGGTGTTGTGATTGGTCATGTATGTGCTGATGTGTGCTGATCTCACCGGGAAAGTGGGTTTCCCCGGCGCGTGAACGAGACTTGTTATGCTTATATCTGTGCACGTGATGTGAGCGGTGGATGTGTCATGTTCTATGTTTAGAAGTAGGTGCTTGTGAAGGTCAAGGCCGAAACTAACTGGGTCGATGTACCGAGTGAATGGGGCCGCAAGTGCATGTGGATTGACCTGTGTATGTAACCATGACTACATGGAGTTTATGCTTGTGATCGTATAGTCTGTACCTGTCCTGTATGTAAGTCATGTAGAATGAATGTTTGTTGTGAAATATGTATGCGCGGGAGGGACGGGGGTTACAGTCGCTAAAATTACTACATTACACCCCTTCATTAATTCTACGCCCTCGGAATTACCCTACCCGGACCCTACCGTCGCCAAAAACTAACAATAAAAAGCTAAGAAGTCCTACAAGGTCAAACCCCAACACTCACACACACACGCCGCGCGACAATGGTAAAACACTGCATACAATAAAAATTTCTAACCGTCAAAATAAACGTCATCAGTCAGTCCGTCAATAGTCACTACGATGATACATTTACACATACATGCACAACAACGAATGATGAGATATGAATGGAATGTATGAACAAAACTCCTCGACGCTTCAGAGTGAAACGGAAACTAATTTAGAGTCTATAAACTGAAAAAGAATTATCTGGATTAACCTTAACTAAATTACATGAATAACAACGTGACCAGGATGATATTATTATTTACAACTATTTACATATATATGCTATTTATGGCCGACATAATAAGAGGCCGACATGTCAATAGGCCATTGTGACCAGGATTTTCAGAGGCCGACACAGTCGAGGCCGGCAACTGTCTGTTTGTCACCCTAGGCCGAAACGTTCACTCCTTCTGGCCACGCTTACTGGCAGGAGGTGGTGGTGGTGCCGGTGACGCCTGCCGCATCAGTTGTTGTTGCTCCTCTGGTGGCAGACGGGGCAAAATCGACACAATAGTGGCGAGCAGGTCGCCCGGGATAGTAGTACCCGAGTCACTTTGTGTCGCGGCCGTATCCGTTGAGGTCGAAACTGGGGCCGACTGTTCCAGGTGTGTCACCCGGGCACGTAACTGTTCATTTTCCTGCCGCAAATCCTCATTTTCGTCCTCGAGACGATGCAACTGCCGACGTAAGTGGTCGGTCTCTTCCTCGAGCCGATCAGGGAAGGTCGGGAGATGCCGTTCGTGAAGGACTCCCATCCCGAATCCCACAGAGAGGCCGTTATATTCAGCCTGCCGAATATGTTGGTCCATGGCTTCTAGATAGAAGCGCCGGATCTCCCGAAAATGTTGATGCGCCATGTCGTCGGCGCGGGCCAAATATAAAGTCGGAAGATGCTCGCTCTTCCGGGCCGGCAAGATCAACGGGTCAGCGTTGTGGGCCGCCTGGGCGATATGGGACTCCCAGTGCTCCTCGTGGACACGGGGAAGATTCGGAAGCTGGTTCGCTTCCCGACTCCTGAGTGGGTTGGCCAGATCCGGGTTCTGCCCTGGCAGGGCCTGTAGGCCGGGAATCATACGAGTGGACAACCGAGTCCCGTGTTGCTGCACGAACTGGATATCAGCCGAAAATTCTCCTGAGCCGTGAAACGGCAGCCGTTCATCTAAGTCTCTGTGGAGAGGTTCTAACGACTCAGGCTCGTCGTACTGTAGTCGCGGCCGATCAGCAGCCGAATCCTTGGTGACGACCGTTTGAACGATCTCCATGCTGCCGTCCAGATATGGAGGTTCGTCCGTCTGGAGGACCGTTCGCCTGGACGGAAGGGGCGAATCCTCACGGTCGCTGACCGAGGCCGAAATCGATTCGTGGTGGGCTTCCTCCGCAGCCGGCTGTAGAGGTGGAGGAGAGTCCCGCGACTGGGCCGTAACTTCTTTCCGGTCGGTCTCCTGACCTGTCGGAGGCGTTGCCGACAAAGGAGGGAATTCCTCCGGTGGGGGAACCAATCCTTCCCTCACGCGATAGTCTGTTACATTCGTCGCCGTAGGCCGCTCTACCACAAGTTTCCGTGGGATAATATCCGAAGGCCGAGTCTGCACCTGAGCCGTCACAGGAGTGGACTGAGCCGAAGGCTCCGAAACCACGGAGCTGGGAGGCTTGAGTGCGTCCGTTTGGTAGGCGACTGGCCGAGTAAAGAATATTGTGCTAGGCCGACGTACGGTCACCCAGCGATTCATCGCCATGATGTCGTTCACCATCCGAGCTAGGCGATCCTCCTCCGCTCGGGTTGAAGGCCGAAGGTATTCAAGGCGTCGGAGCACTTGATGAATTTCCGGGGCCGAATTCGGGGGATACTGGTCGAACAGTGGAGGCGCCATGTGCCAAATCCCGAAAGTCAATACTCTGTTGACATCCCGTCGGAAGATTGGAATGTCGGCCGGAACACGTGGGGGCCGGTAATTTGGGCTGGGCTGCATGTCTACGCGGCAGCGTAGCGCGAACCGTTGTAGCATAGGGCCGGAAGCGTTGAGCTGTCCCTGCTCAAACAGCGGGAGAAGGCCGACGTGAGTCTGAGTCGCCTCACTCAGGTGCCGGATCATGTCCTCCGACGTAAGCGTGACGAAATTGTCTTTGGCCGGACAGACGAAAAATCGCAGGAGCGGAAAATGGTACGCCAGGACGTGGGCGTCCAAATCCGAGGCCGAACGGAACGGTCCACGTCGAGGTACTGTTGGCCATATCCTCCCTGCCTCTCCATCCTCCTCTCCGATGCAGAAAGGACACAGATAACGGCCGTCTTCTCTCCTTAATGGTTCCAAGGTCGCCAAATTACCCTCCGTCAGCCGTGAGGGTGCGCCGAAATTATGTTCATGGCCGTAACCATCATGCCGATTCCGAAGATGGAACGGAACGTCATTCCAATCAATCGGCCGAGCTCCGTACGGGGTGATTGGGGCCGGAACTAGAGCCATGAGCTCCGATATCTGGCGACGATAAGCCGAAGCACGCGTCACAGGGCCGGAACTAGCGCGTCGTGAATTTCGCGCCGACGGGTGAAGATTTCTGCCGGACGATGAACTTGCTGACGAGGCCGAAGACTGTGCCGGTGACGTGACGGCACGGGGCCGAACTACCGGCGTTGTTGAGGCCGAAGATACTGGGGCAGGTTCGATTGGTGTTATCGCCTGCCGAGCGGGAGCCGGTTTTGCCGAGCTGACGGCTTCCGCCGCGCGTTGAGCCTCCAAGGCTCGACGTACAATTTCTCCACCTTCCTCTAACTGCCGAAAACGATCCGGGTCGTCCTCTGAGGTCGGACTCGGGGTGTGCCGGGAGCCGCGTTGCGCTAGCCTTGCCATGATTTGGTATCGTGGCTGTTTCTTTGAGCCGGAAGCCGTAACTGCTTGTTCCGAACTAGGTTCGGGGCCGATAGCGGACATTTCATCGTCCGTCAACACGATGGGGTTGTCTTGCTCGTCTCCTCGTTCAACAACCTCGACCGTTAACTTAGTGCCGTCAAATTTGATAGATCGGGGCCGACTATCAGCGGAGCCGTCACTGTCTTTATCATTACTCGGCTTATCCGCCATGGCGGAAGCCGCAAACAAATGTCACTTCACACAGCTAGGCCGACTGTAATTTTTATTCCAAATATCCGACAACTATTCACAAACTTCACCAGTTCAATGTCATTAAATGTCACGTAAATATCCGAAAAGTGTTCCGAATCAATACAAAGTTTTTCTCCGTATCTAATCGAGCTCCTGCTGCTTCAGAAGTTCAGGCGCAAATGACCTACTTGCCGTTAATTTCCACTGCCGTACACTGAGATACTTATCTGTATCCCAATTCCACGAATCGGGCCGGGGGGCGCTCTCTGCCGATATACAAAAACGTCTTTACGCTGTATCCCATTGTTCCAAGTGTATCTGCAACAAGGCGGGCCGTCGTCAAGGAAACGCTGGTCGATCTCTCTCTGACCAATCTGGGTCAGTCCATTACGACAGTAAGGGGATCCTCACACTGTCCATTTTTCCGAATGTCCGTCTGCCGTCCCCTGGATTACACATTCCTATACATTGTCTATTTGTGCTAATCGACTGTTCAAATTACTGGGCTCTTTTTGCCCGACGACTCACTATTGTCTTTATCAGGGGAGATTTCATGTGGGTGCTGTGAACAGCTTAAATGTTTATCTGCGCTCGTGCGAACCTTGTGAACTGATTCTTTGATCGTTCCTTTTCTCCCTAAGTTAGCGCACAATAAACCAACGGCCGAATTGCTGTTTCACAGACGACACACAGTTATTAAAGGCTGAGACATTAATGTCAATCACTCACAGGGGCGGACTTCGTTCCATTCATTTTCAGCCAGTTCACAAGACAACGGGGCCGCTAATATTGTCGGGGTCGAAATTGCAATGATCAGGGTCGGTCACACCGTGGCGCTTTGAATATTTTTATGATGGGTTTGATGACAGGCCGCATCTTGGTATGATAGCTATTTAGTGACTGGTTCCCGTACCACTGGGCCGTTCCTCCGAATATTACATGGAGTGGGTAGAGGCTCGGTCGACGCATACCCCGGAACGAATCACACTACCACCTCTTCGACAACTAAGTGGCCTTACTCACGGTGTGACATGAATTATTATCCTCTTCGGCTGACACATGGATAGAATCTGACATGATAATCTTAGTTAGTGCGTAACACACGCGGAACAATAGCATACGTTATACGGGGTCGAAACACATATCATTATGCAATCAATTTTTCACCAGCATCGTAATTATGAAATCATATCAAGTGTATATATATCGAATTCGCCTCACTGACATCTTGTACATATTAAATGCATATATATTGTTATTGTAATATATTATATTATTATGGGAAAGACATGATATCATAGTCCATTAGACATGCATAATTCATCATCAATGGCATCAATCAGATAACAAGGCCGGGGTTATCTGTAGCGGGCCGGTCTGCGTGCGTTGCGTTTGGGTCGACTAAGTCGTGCAGGCGGGGGCGTAGCCTCGCTTGTTTCGGGGTCGGATGATATCACAGGCTTTTGCCTGCGTGTCTTGCGTGCCGGTTTTGGTGTGTCAGAACTTGATCCGCGTGATCTTTTCCGTTGCCGATGACGACTTGAGCCGGATGAAGTTGGTGATCGCGATTTACGATCTCGGGCCGCTGATGAGTCAGACTCAGCTGTTTGGTCTGTATCTGTATGCCGATCTTGCACTGTGACCTCCCAGGGGTAGTAGAACTCCTTGAGGAGTCCCAGGGGGTCGGCCGATTGCTCTGAGCCGGATTTGCTTGACGACGTCGAAGGTCGTACAGGGTCGGAATAGATGTGAGCCGCTTGGTTGTCACCTTCGTACGGCTTGAGTACGTCCAGATGAACAACACGAGTGTTCCGAGGGTTGGAAACCGGTAATCTACCTCAGTCACACGGTCGACGATCCTCCAGGGACCAGTCCAAGGCCGAGCGAACTTATTATTCTGCGTGAGGGGCAGATAATAATATCGGACCAGTTCTCCTGGTTGGAACTGTGGTCGAGGCTTGGCGTGGGCATCATAACCCATCTTCTGCCGAATTGCCGCTTTCTCAAGATGGTCTTGAGCAAATCCGTGGGCCGTCCTGATCGCTTGCCGCAAGTACTCCACATACTCTGGGCCGCACGGGGGTAGAGGCTCAGGGTCGTAGGTCGGAAACATGAGGTCGACTGGCAAGTTACACTCGTGTCCATACACCATCAGATGCGGGGTGCATCCCGTGGACGAGTGTACTGAGGTTCGATAGGCCATTAACACATATGGCAGGTGCACGTCCCAGTCGTTCGCACGATCGCTGACGAATGCACTCAGCATGTTGAGCAATGTCCTGTTGAATCGCTCAACCTGGCCGTCGCTCTGAGGTCGATATGGGGCCGTGCGGATCTTCTTAGCGCCCAGAAGACGCACGACATGCCAAAATAGAGCCGACTCGAACTCGGTGCCCTGGTCGCTATGGATTGCCTTGGGGACGCCGTGATAAACTATCCATCTGTTTACCAGGATGTCGGCAACATTTTTGGCGGTATGTCGCCGCAGCGGGAAGGCGTCCGTATATTTCGTGAAATAGTCCGACACAACAAGGATATACCGATGGCCTCTTCCCGTGACTTTGTGGGTGTCGAGAATGTCCATCGCGATCCGGTCGAAAGGCGCTCCTGTCGGCAACTGTGTCAGAGGCGATCGTTTTGGGGCCGGTTTTCCCTTGCGGGTGACACATTGCGAGCAGCGGGCACACCAGCGGGCGACATCCAGTGCCAGGCCGGGCCAGTAGAATCGGCGCCTGACTCTCTCGATGGTTCGCTGAATGCCGAGATGTCCGACAATCTTCAGGTCGTGAAGTTGGTGCAAAACCTGCGTTCTGAGTGCTACTGGGAGCACGGTTTGCACCACAGGCCGTCCAGCAGGGTCGGGTTTTACGTGCCGAACTAGTACCCCGTCTTGTAGCGCCAGGAGGCTCCATCTGGAAACAAGTGTTTTTACCTCCTCCCCATGGCGCGCTACCTCCTTAGAGTCTGGTTTAGTGCCGATCAACATCCACTGTCGCACTTTTCCGACGCTCGGGTCGGCTTGCTGTGCCGCGACAATGTCCTGAGCCGAATAGTCCGAAAGCCACTTTTGCCCATCAAGTGTGGCGTCCAAAGCACGGACTCGAACAACTTGGCGTGCCGAAACTAGTTGGGGCAAGACCGGTGATGTTATGGAATCACTGTTCAGGAGGTCTGCCCTTGTCTTAGCCGAAACAACAGTGATCCGACGAACTGGAAGTTCTCCGGAACTTGTCTCTGGGTCGGTCGGAGGTGTGTCGAGTCGTCCGGGACAGTCTTGGTGTTTGCAACTGTGACACCGTGACAAGCCGTCTGCGTTGCCGTGAAGTTTGCCGGGCCGATGCTCTATCTTGAAGTCGTACTGCTGCAACTTAGCGAGCCACCTGGCGAGCATGCCGTCCGCGTCGCTGTAGTTCTTGAGCCACCTCAAGGAGCTGTGGTCGGTCCGGAGGAGGAACTTCCTACCCCAAAGATAATGCCGATAATGTTGAACCATTTCTACCACTGCCAGCAGTTCTCGGTACGTGGTACAATAGTTCCGTTGGGTCCGGGATAGGGTTTTGCTGGCAAACCCGATGGGGATTTCTTTCCCGTTGACCCTCTGTGAGAGTGCGCCTCCCACAGCGTAGCCGCTAGCGTCCGTGTCGAGGATGAAGTAATCATCCGGACTCTGGGTCGGATGCGCGAGCTTAGGCGCCTGGATGAGAGCGTCGCGGAGCCGCCGAAAAGCGCGTCGCTGAGCCGGTCCCCAAGTGAAATGACATTCACCTCGGGTGAGTGCTACGAGAGGTTCGGCGATCTCAGCATAGTCCTTGATGAATCGCCTGTGGTAATTGGCGAAACCAAGGAAAGATCTGACATCGGAGATCTCGCACGGGGTCGGCCATTCTCTGATGGCTTTGACCTTGTTGGGGTCGACACGAATTCCTTGGCCGCTCACTATAAACCCCAAGTACAAAATTTCCCTCTGGAACAGTTCACACTTCTTGGGTTGAAGCTTCAGGCCTGCCGATCTAATCCGATCCAGGACCGCCTCCAGGTTTGCGAGTGCCTGATCGAATGTTCTGCCGTAAGCGATGACGTCATCCAGGTAACACATACACCGTGTCCACAAGTATCCACGGAGTATGGTTTCCATCAGCCGTTCAAATGTTGCCGGTGCATTGCTGAGGCCGAATGGCATAACCTTAAACTGGTATAGTCCTTTCCTTGTCGCAAAGGCAGTTTTCGGTCTGTCTGTAGGGTCGACTTCGACTTGCCAGTAGCCGGAAGCCAAGTCCAAGGCCGAAAAGTATGTAGCGCCCGCCAGGGCGTCATGAGTGTCCTGAATGTTGGGCAACGGATATGAATCCTTGCGGGTGACATCATTCAGGAGCCGATAATCGACGCAAAATCTTACTTGGCCGTTCTTTTTACGCACGAGCACCACCTGTGCGCTCCAGGGCGAATCTGACGGCTCAATGCACCCCAAGCGAAGCATCTTGTCGACCTCCTCATCTATGATGCTCTGTTGCGCCTGAGGGACGCGTCGTTGACGTTGCCGAATCGGGGCCGAATCGCCGGTGTCAATCTTGTGTTGGACGACTTGGGTCCGTCCTAACTGTCCATCCGGGTGCATGAAGGTGCTCTGATATTGATGAATCAGGTTAGCGCAACGCCGGTGTTGTTCTGGCGCTAGTCCGGCGCGATCCACCATCTCTTGTAGATGTGGCGGCAGGTCGCGGTAGTGACTGGCGTCGGCTGTGGACAGGTCGGGCTCCTCTCCGGGTCTTGGTAGAGCTCCGACAACACTCTCGATCGGACTGGCTATGGCGACAGGGTCGGATCGAGTCAGTGTAATACCGGTATCTGCCGTGTTGACTACAGACACCTTTACACATTGTCGGTCCAAGGTCGTTAATGTTCTTCCCATGATGAGGTCGGTGTCCTCGGGAAAAGCCGTCAGTGGTTGAATCATCCGTGGATGCTGCCGAACTCGAACTCTGGAGGTCGGGATTAGCTCTACGATCGCCTCGCTACGTGCGGGGACGGTGACGGCTCGGCGCACTGCCATTCTAACAACATTGGCTTCAATGTCCTTGTGCGCAAACAGGATTTCTTTGTGTACCTGTATTGTTCCTGCGCCGTAATTCACTACAGCGTGAGCTTGCCGGAAAAAGTTCATGCCGAGTATCATGGCGTCGTGGATGTCAGCTACACAAAATGTCACAATCATGTGGTTGGTCCCGACCTGAATTGGGAGGTCGATCAGTCCATCGATTGGGCTTGACTGTCCGTTGACGTCACAAATCGTGGCCGAAGTAGGCTGTAGCTGTCGTTGATCGGCGGGGACGTGTCGGAGCTGATCGCGTCGGAGCAAAGAGATTTGCGCTCCGGAGTCGAGTACAGCTTGTATTGTCTTATCCCCGATGCGTACCGATAACTTCCAGCACTCCTGTGCCGCTCTCGAATTGTCTATGACGGCCGGAATTGCGGGGTCGTCCGGCGGTGGCTTGAAGAGTGTGTGCAGCGGCGGCAATCTGGATTCCGGTCCAAATGGGAACGCGTAGAACCCTCCGTCATCGGAGATCCACTCCACCTCAGACATACTATCTGTTCCGGTGCCGTTGGCGGTCGGGGGCGACACCCCTTCAGGACGACGATTTTCCCGTGGAGGCCGTTGTGGAAGTGGCGCGGACACCCCTTCATGAGGGCGAGCCGGCTTTGGAGTCGGAGTTCGACACTTGGTACACACCCCTTCAAGGAGCTGAGGTGTGGGCTGGGCCGGCTGTGGGGTCGTAACTGTTGGTACTGTTGGTTTGGTAGTTACGACAACCGCAGGTGTGGAGCATGTAACATTGTTCTGTTGCCCGGAAGGTCCTTGCTCCGCAGCACCTTCCACTACTGGTTTAACGACTGAGCCGTTGGCTCTGTCGGGGCCGACTTGGTTTGGTTGCCGATTTGGTTAGGTACTGACAATACTTGATCTGTCCTTCGGTCAGTACCAGCACCTTTAGGTCGAAAAGTTAGTGGCTTCATGCCATTGCGCACTAAGACGTCTTTAAGTCGGAAACACCGCATCCAGCGATGGCCGGGCTTCTTGCAGAAGAAGCATACGGCTGGTCGTCCGGGCTGTGGAGGCCGATCACCTTTAGTCGGGGCCGTAGTTCGTAGGACGGAATAGATAGCTGTCTCCTCACAGAGTCCATTCTCGTCGCTAAGGACGCTCTGGAAAGCTTCCGCCACCCATTCGCGTGAACAGGCTGGCACAGAATGTTCTTCACATCCTTGAAGGCCGGTCGTGTCACTGTCGGCAGGGTCGTAATAAGCCGCAACCTGTTCAGGGGTCGGCGTTCCTCCCTGATTGATCTGTCCCATAGCACAAGACAGTTCTTGGTCGACACAATCATCATCCGGGTATCCGCTCACGGAGATGTCGGCACGTCGTGTGCCCCTCTGACGATCTCTGTTGGTCCGTTGCTGACGACTTTCAGCTTTGAGGACGGCCGTCAGCGCTTCACCGTAACTATGGAAAGTGAACACGCACAGTTTGTCGGCAATGTGGTCGGGTTGGCCGTTGACGAACTGGGAGATTACTGTTCGTTGCCGGGACTCTGGCGTGACATCGTCAAACACTTGCTCAGCCAGAGCTTGAAGCCGCTCTAAGTAATGTTCCGCATTCTCCTTCCGTTCTCTTTTTAGAAACGGAAAATCGTCCCGTTTGGACTGCCGATGAGGTGCGGGTTCCCAGCCCTCCAAGAGCTGACAACGAAACTCCTCCCAGGGAGTCTCGACCGGAATGTTCAGAGCTAACGCTTCGGCGCGGCCGCGCAGCGTACTCCGGAAGGTCGTTGTTTTATTGAGGTCGGAATATGTGAAGGCCGCAGTGAATTGCTCGAAGCTCCGTATGTACTGTGTGAGATTGCCCTCCTTGAAGGTCGCACGCCATTGAGCCGTTTTAGCCATTGCTAACGGTTGGGGCTCAGACGTGAGTCTCTGGGGCGTGGGCGTGTCGACGCTCACCACAGTCGGCGTTGTTGTGACGGGAGCCGTCGTTGGCGTGACAGCCGGAGCAGTTGAAGTCGTAACAATCGGAGCTGCCGAGGTCGTGTTAGCGGGTGCGGTCGGTGCTGTTGTCGCGGAGACGGCGGGCGAAGTAGCGGGTGGTGCCGGAATGCTGTTGGGGTCGTACGCTATTGGTGCGACAGGGGCCGTTTGACTGTATGGTGGCGTCACCCATGGTATCCCGACTGAGGGTGGGATTACAGCCGGCGGTGGATATCGGTATGTCGATCCGTCTGGGCCTACACCATGGTACACTAATCCGGTTTGTGCACCATGATAGCCGGTGTCAGCCATCACACTTGGAACGCCACCGTATCCAGGTGGTGGGTTCATATAGCCGACAGGTGGTTGGTAGTATCCGACAGCTACTCCATTTGAAACACCGCTTGTTGCGCCAGGGTATCCGACTGGCGATACACCATATCCAGTGGTGTAGCCGATTGGCTGAGAGATCGGAGGTCCGATCATGGGCACAACACTTTCTGCCGGAGCAGACACAACTGGGTCTTGCGGCGAAGCGAAGCGCGGCTGTTCTCCGTCGGTCGGCGATGGTCGGGAAGCGGTCGGCGCGAGGGGGCGCGAGTCGGAGGCCGGCATGTCGGAGTCGTGAGGTTGGCGACTCGATGTCGGTGGTGGTTGCCGAAGTCGCGCTTGCCGTGTGGTGGCGCGAAATTCCGTCGTCGGGTCGCTGGGTCGTTGCGGTCGTAGAGGTGTCACGATCGGGGCATCGGTCGTCGCCGGGATGTTCTCTTTCGTTACTCTCGCCTGGCCGGGTTGTGTGTACTCTACCACCGTTGGCTCGGTCGGTATGCGCGAGTACGTCTCAGTCGCAGGGTCGTGTCGTCTCGGCGTCGTTGACGGCGCCAGTGGCCGATCTACCGAATAAGCGCTTGGCGGGACCGATTCCGGAACATTGTCAGACTGACAAACCCACTGTCGTATCCGAGAGTCACTCGGTGGGTGTGTAACCATTGATGTGTCTATGGTTACCGGCCGAACGTTCACTGATAACTGTTCTGGGTCGGTAGCACGATATACGCTCGCTCTTTGACGTGAGCGCGTATAGTTTCTGTCGGCAGAGTTCAATAGTCTCTGGATTGTTCTGGCCGACGTTGCCGAATACGCCCTAGCGTGTGCACTCAAAATGTCACTTACTGTGTGTTGAGGTGCGAGCGGGTCTTCGTCGAGGAACTCCTGTATCAGGTCGACGGGCGGCGAAGACGATCTCAGGGTCGAATGTTCGTCCATGGAGTCGAACAGGCCGGTCGGTTGTTGTTCCTGTGACAACGGAACTGTGTCGCTCATAACAACTGAGCGGGGGCCGGAAGGTCGGAAGGCCGGGTTGAACGTGACTTCTTCATCTGTCTGGTCGGCCGACTCACCTCGGAACGCTCCCGGGGTCAATGCCATCACTGCCGGTAAGTTAGGGTCGGTAAACCGAGACTAGCTCAGATCCTGGTCGAACGGCGCCAATGTGATAAATATCGTTCTAAGGCCGATATCAGGCCGAAATGTCTGTGATCGCTGTGCAAATCACAAGGCCGGCAGTAGCAGTTCAATAATTTATTTGGGCGACAATGTCCGATGATCCAGACAGTCACATAAAGGCCGCAAATACACCTACGTCCGGTGATTCCCCGTCAACAATATAGCCGAAAACTATGGTCCTTCTTTATCACAATTCACGTATAAATAGTCCACAATTATTCCAAGTATTCCACACGAGCACGGCCAAACTTCTTGACAATACTTCAACACGTCTATACTCTATGACCGCTTCTACTCAACTCTCAGCAAAAACTGTCGGGGCCGGCAACATGTGGTGTAGACTTTCCCGCCAAATGCATGCGGTGTTGTGATTGGTCATGTATGTGCTGATGTGTGCTGATCTCACCGGGAAAGTGGGTTTCCCCGGCGCGTGAACGAGACTTGTTATGCTTATATCTGTGCACGTGATGTGAGCGGTGGGTGTGTCATGTTCTATGTTTAGAAGTAGGTGCTTGTGAAGGTCAAGGCCGAAACTAACTGGGTCGATGTACCGAGTGAATGGGGCCGCAAGTGCATGTGGATTGACCTGTGTATGTAACCATGACTACATGGAGTTTATGCTTGTGATCGTATAGTCTGTACCTGTCCTGTATGTAAGTCATGTAGAATGAATGTTTGTTGTGAAATATGTATGCGCGGGAGGGACGGGGGTTACAGTCGCTAAAATTACTACAATTATATCTTTATATTATATCTATTATATCTTTATTTTCTGGCTTAGTGAATATTAAATAAATAGAAACATTCACAGTACAAAATAACTACGAGCATGTAAACTTGGAGTTGGCTACTGGTTTTGTTCTGTTCAATATACAACATTATTTGTTCTTCTATTTATACCACACACATTGCAAAGTCAATTTCCGAATCAACAGCCAATTCAACCATGCTAATCGGGCTACTGACATTCCATGATGCTGAATATTGAAATATTCGCGAATCAAAATGGGGTTGGCCAAAAAAATTCGCGTCCATAAATTTTCGCGTTTTTAATGAAAACGCGAAAATCGCGAATATTTATGGCCGCGAAAAATTGAGGGGTTTACAGTATCCTTCTTAAATTATTTTAAGGTATCTTCTCCCAAATTTTCAGAAAGATTGGATTGTAAAATTTAAAGATAAAGATGTGAACGCACGACGAAGGTATCGGACCATACGTGACATAAAAAATATTTGTTCTCCCAGTATTGAACTAGGCCTAGCACTTCCTAAACCACAATTTTGAATTGATTCTCTTGTGATACCCAAATCAAACCATTCCATGATTCTACTTAAATACAATAATACTTTGACAGTTTTTGCTGAGTTGTAACAGTCAAACTACATTTACGGTCGTAAGGTCCGTGGACCTCTTGTCTTATATCAGTTATCTTGTCGTGAATCCGTATTGTGCGAGCTCCACGGCTGCAGTGCTTGTTCATATGGGCGATATCTAATGCAAACTATGTTATTGTTTTTGTTATTAGCATTATTCATGTGTTTTGTTGTCGGATTATGTTCAATTTATTATCTATCATTTAAACTCCCTACTTGTGTAGGTCTTTCTCTGTCATCTCAGTTGAAAAAGTTACTCAACTGGAAAAAGCTTGTGAAGTGAAAGACAGAAGGTTTGAGGAACTGCTGGCTGCTATTGAGAAAAGGGACAAACGCATTAATGATCTCGAAAAAAGAATAGATGAATTGGAACATTTCACTAATGAAAGCAAACGTTATTCTCTCAAGAACAATGTCATCATAAAAGGTCTAACACCCTGTACCACACCTGTGTCCTACGCCGCTGCCGCCAGCACAGTGATCAAGTCTCAAGGTGATGTGTCGCCAGAGGAGACCACCTCTATGTCTGCCACAGAGAAATTCCGTGCAACACGCTCCCATGTAGTCAAGTTCATCACAGAGAAGTTGGGGGTCAGCATCTGTGAACAAGACATAGCTGCTGCACACGAGTTACCTAAGGGGACCAGTGATGAAGTGAATCCCCTTGTTGTGCGATTCACCCACACCCCAGTAAAGGAGGATGTTATGGCTGCACGCAAGCGTCTGAAGCGGTTCAACTTTTCTGATAATTCGACCCCTAACGTCTACATTAATGATCAACTTACGGCGATGAACAGCAAGATCTTCAAACGTGCCAGATACCTATTCAAGCAAGGCTCCATCCAAGCATGCTGGACTCGGTTAGGAAAAGTCTTCGTGAAAGAAACGGAAGGATCAACACCAAGATGGATCACGTCTGTCGACCAACTTGCCTGACCTGTGACAGTAAGACAATGATGATGAATTCCCAGATGTCAATGGACTATGAAAGTATGGAAACGGAACAATTAACAATTTTGTACTTAAGCATCAATGTTTATGAACTGTGGAAAATGTCGCAGAAAGACTAAGAAAGTTTTAATTAACCAGTGTTATACTTGTGATGATATATATCATAAGGCGTGTTGTGAATCATATGAAAATAATTACAATGGAATATGGTTATGTAACAGATGGTGTTTGTCTAATCTGCCTTTTGGGTCATTGAATGATGATGATTTTGAGATATGTATGTCTGGACTGAACGATGAAATTTTTTCCATTTATAATCAATGTATGAATGTTGAGAAAAGTTTAACACTTGATTTGCCAAAAACTGGTAAATTCTCCTTTGATCAGGAATTCAATCCGGATGAACAACATCTCAAGAATAATTCTCAGTGCCACTACTACTTGGCAGATGAATTCAATCAAAAATATGCTAACTGTAATAATGAATATGGTCTGTCAATAATTCACATGAATTGTAGAAGTCTAGTATCCCATTATGATAACATTATTACTACTAACAATTTAATGTACCGGAGTCAATATGGGTTTCGAGAAAACCACTCCACGAACTTAGCACTTATGGAACTAATTGAGCATTTATCCACCAGTCTGGACAACAACATGATATCAACTGGTGTTTTTATTGATTTAAAAAAAGCATTTGATACCATCAATCACTCTATATTGCTGAAAAAATTGTCATATTATGGTATAAGAGGTGTTTCACTAAAGTGGCTGGAAAGTTATCTGAGTAATAGATCACAGTATGTTGTATATAATGGCGTTAGTTCTGATACTAAATCAGTTTCTTGTGGAATTCCCCAAGGCTCTATTTTGGGGCTAATACTATTTCTGTTATATATTAATGATCTTCCCAATATATCTGAAAAACTGAAGTTTATATTGTTTGCTGATGATACTAATGTATTCTATTCTAGTAATAATGTAAATGACATCAACAAAACAATGGAGGTGGAGTTGAGTAAAATGTCTGTTTGGTTCAGAGTTAATAAACTCTCCTTGAATGTTGCAAAAACTAATTCCATGCTTTTTAAAACTAAATCCCATGCAGATATCAATTGTAAAATTAGTATAGATGGTGTAGCAGTCTCCAGAGTGAAGGTAGCTAAATTTCTCGGTGTACTCGTGGACGAGAAATTAAACTGGACTGAACATATCAATGATACTTGTAAAAAAAATCTCAAAGAACAATGGTATTTTGTATAAAGTTAAACATGTGTTAAATAGTGAATTTCTGTACACCCTGTATTGTTCACTGGTTGTACCATACCTTAGCTATGCTTGTGAAATTTGGGGAAACAATTATGAATCAAGGTTACATGATGTAATTACCCTTCAAAAAAGGGCCATTCGAAATGTAGCCAAAACAAGTTATCTGGAACATACATCTCCTTTATTTTCAAGATTCAAGTGTCTCAAGTTTCTTGATATAGTCAAATTAAAAACACTTGTCATTGTATATAGAGCCAAACATGAAAATTTACCTAGTAACATCCAAAATATGTTCTCTAAAGTTACAGATGTACATACTTATAACACAAGGTCTAATTCCTGAAACAATTTCAGTATAAAGTTTTGTAAAACTAAGTCAAAATCTATGCGTATCAGCATAAGTGGTGTCAAGTTGTGGAATCAGTTAGATGTAAAACTACGTGATGCTAAGTCAACTTCCCTATTCCGCACAAACGTAAAAAAGTTTTTTATAGATAGTTATTGAGTTATTGAGTTACAGTTATTACTCAACCTGTATCATTTAGAATCTATCTATTTAGTCACAATTGATCTCGTATTGTATCAGTTTAATATTATTGAGTGGGTATACCTGCAGTGTTCATACATGTAAGTAATATCAGTATTACACCAGCAATATATATTTTCTTTAATGTATCTGTTACATTTCTTTATGTTACTATATTGAATTGGTATCCACACAGTATTATGTTGTTACTCATTGTATTTGTTTACTTTATTTGTTATTTTGTCAACGGGGGTTTGCGTTATAAGCTTTAAGCTTCCAGCCTTCCCCTTTTCACCATTTGTATTTTGCCATTCTACCTATTATTGTTACATGTGCTTTGATTGGTGGTGAAATAAACTATTTGAACTTGATCTCATATCGGTAAATGGCTGCTGAAATTGGGCACCCCTCGAAATTTAGCTTCCGATGTAAAACCACGTCGGAAGGCTGCTAACGGAAAAAACGGCATTCAGCGATGAAACGGTCAGTCACCCAGTTTCGTTGGAACTAGGGCTTGAGGATCCTTGACTACATGCAGTCATGTAGCACAAACCGGCTGATATCTATTGGATCTGTGGTCATATTAATGTGTTAAAACATTGTAACAACGTTGTGTCAAAGTTGATTTGACGTAGTATAACAACGTTCAAACGACGTTTTGAGGACGTTGTTATACCCCATCATACAACGTTGAGGCTATGTTGTGATGACGTTGTTCATGGTTGTATTGACGTTGTGCGTTGTTGCAAATACAACCTACAACCGATCACTAGATGTTAGGGCACAACCTGCATACAACCAGAGAGTGTAGAACAGAGAGGTTTCACTCCACCGGCACCATTTTGTATTTTGAACTGGTGGCACTCCTGGCGGATGGATGTGCTTTATGAATGAATTTGTTTACTACTATTACTACGACATGAATTTATGAATGAAAGAATATGTTAATAAAACGAAATGACGTAATTCACAAGGACGACGAGCTACAACACCGCATCCAGCCGCCAGGATTACAGTGCTCCATGAGACAAAATGGTAGACAATAGAAATTTGCAGAGTGAAACCTCTCTGTTCTACACTCTCTGATACAACGTTGCAACAACGTTGTGTGCTGGGTAGGGACTGGGGCCCGCTTAAAATTAGCTACACCAGAAAATTCCCATGAAGTTCATTAATTTTTGATATTATAATCATCTTTGTGTATATTCAGTTGAAAATGAGAGATAAAAAAAAGCTATTTTTTTTCTGTTATAACAGTCATGAAAAAGTATGTACTGGTGGCAAACTGATACTTTTTTCTACTCCCAGAGAGTCTTTTGACACAGATGTTAATAACTTTGGCATTGCTTTGATATATTTATGTAAACTGTGTTGTGTTCACATGTTAAATGGTCGTTCATTGTCAGATCCGGAAGGAGAGTTCACATTTTGTTCATCCTCGGGGAAGAGTGTTATGGATTATGTACTTATAAATGTGTCACATTTCAGTGCATCGAACAGAGACCATTTTCCCATTTGTTGCACTCTTGATGTTTATTGTGAAGTCACTGTTGCACAACCTTCCACGCATGTTTTTAGAACGAAAGGTCATCCGGTTTGTGCACTGGCAAGTGTTATTGGTTGGTTCCATGCACAGGAGCACGATATCACCTCATGGGCCTTTTCATAAAACACGCTCTATCTAGGTATGTTTTCATGAATAGATTCTAATATAAAAGTGCACACAATATGAGGTGTAAAAATTGTTTGTATTTTTGTTTTCTTTTATTATTTCTAACTTTGGGGGGGGGGGGGGGGGGTTCTGTATAGGCCATCGACACACGAGGCAGCCTCAAGATAAGTCATAACAATTCTCCGTTATGCAGCAAGCAATAAAATGCAGTAAAATACATGTGCCCAACATTGTACTAATTGTTTGTCCAAAAACTGAATTTTTCATTCTTATTATATAATATGGTGGTCAAAAGGGAAACTATCTGATAGCTGTAAGCCCTTTTCAGTGTGTATTATTGATGAGACGATCCCTTAGGCAATCTGGATAATCGAGCTGTTCCACTTCAAAAACAACGAAGAGGGAATCTGATTCGATCACGACAAAACCCATGTTGATTCTCCATTTAAAATCAAATATGCTCATAATACAATGACCCAATGCTCTTCATAGACAAAACATCATTAAATCCTGTTTGGTCAGTGGCTTTTTTTCATTATTTTTTGGTCTGGTAAAATTAAAGTTCATACAATTGAAGATATCACACCAAACGTTGGCATCTTTTAATTATGACTCACTTTTGTACATAAATAACAAAAAAGAAAACAAATCAGAGAACGTTATGATACACGACAATAACAAATCGAACCATTTTGAAGGTTGTCTTTTAATAATAGATCCACAAAATTAAACTGTAGAATAATTTCACTGCAGAAAATGAAGACTGTAATTATTTCACAGTAAATACAGAACATGATACGTGGGGTTTTCATACAGCAACAATATTTGTTCAATGGTATACACAATGCAATATTATACATCTATGTTGAAGCACAAAGATACAAAAATGTCACCATTCTATCCTATTCAGTACAATGATTCCAACAAGCTAAGCCCAGCCAATGAAAGCACATTTGCCACAACAGTTGACTATCAAGCTTTGTGTGCTGCGCACAATCGCACAAGCTGCATATTCCACAAATAGCTCGATTATTACTAGTTTACACAATTTTTCCATTAACATCAATTACTTCCAGATCTTACATCCTGTGTGACATTCCATGTTGTATGTGATGATATAATCCACATCCAGATTGGGTATAACTCTGAACAAGAATTCATTCATGTTGTCGTTTAAAATGAACAGACCTCGTAAATGTTGACAGGAATTTGTCTCTTCTCACCCATACGGCTGTATGCAGATTGCGAAATTGTCTAAAACATTTATCCCTGTCCCCAAACCTTTGAGGTGCATGTCTGCATAAAAGCTTCAGAATTTAAACATGAGATATTTTGATTTTTCTAACTTGTACACATAATCTACCAAAGACAGTATGATTTGTAATATGACATCCCTGAGGTCTCTAGCAGATGTGTTAACACATGTTGTTTCAGATGACAGGAAGGTGCCACATATTTGCCACAAATGTCACACTAGAGTGGTTCATCTGCAGTTTGTGGTAATTGTGTAGGTGTCCACCTAAATAACCAGAGACTGTAAAAGCTTTACCACACATTTGACATTAGTTAGGTTTCTCCCCTGTATGTGTCAAAAAATGTTCCTCTACGTGATCATAAGGGTTAGATCGTGTAAGCCCTTTATCAGAAACTTGATATTTGTAAGGTTTCTTATCTGTATGTGTTAACGAATGTTGCCTTAAATGATAGAAGCTTGTGTAGCCTTTACCTCAAATTTGACATTTGCGCGGTTTTCCACCTGTATGTGTTGACAAATGTCTCTTCAAATTACCGCGTAGTGCGAAGGCTTCACCACAAGTTTGACATTTGTGGGGCTTCTCACCTGTGTGTGTTAACAAATGTTGTTTCAAACTAGGAGACTGAGTATACCCTTTGCCACAAATTTGACATTTGTGAGGTTTCTCACCTGTATGTGTTAATGAATGTTGTTTCAGATTAGGAGACTGAGTAAACCCTTTGCCACAAATATCACATTTGTGAGGTCTCTCACCTGTATGTGTCAACAGGTGTTGGGTTAAGTTACCAGAAGATATGAAGGCTTTGCCACAAATTCGACATTTATGCGGCTTCTCACCCGCATGTGTTAATGAATGTTGTTTCAGACTATTAAACTGAGTAAACCCTTTACCACAAATTCGACATTTGTGCGGATTCTCACCTGTATGTGTTAACAAATGTCGTTTCAAACTAGGAGACTGAATAAACCCTTTGCCACAAATTTCACATTTGTGAGGTCTCTCACCTGTGTGTGTCAACAGGTGTTGGGTTAAGTTACCAGAATATATGAAAGCTTTGCCACAAACTTGGCATTGGTGCAGTTTCTCACCTGTATGTGTTAACAAATGCCGTTTCAAACTAGGAGACTGAATAAACCCTTTGCCACAAATTTCACATTTGTGAGGTCTCTCACCTGTGTGTGTCAACAGGTGTTGGGTTAAGTTACCAGAAGAGATGAAAGCTTTGCCACAAACTTGGCATTGGTGCAGTTTCTCAGTCGTGTGTTTTAACGAGTGTTGTTTCAGAGAATTAGACTTTGTATACCCTTTACCACAAATTTGACATTTGTGTGGTTTCTCACCCGTATGTGTTAACGAAGTTTGTTTCAGAGAATTAGACTGAATATACCCTTTACCACAAATTTGACAATTGTGAGGTCTCTCATGTTTATGTTTCCACATATGTTGGATTAAATTACCAGAAAGTGTGAAGGCTTTGCCACAAATTTGACATTCATGCGGTTTCTCACCCGCATGTGTTAACAAATGTCTTTTCAGTACAGAAGACTGTGTGAACCTTTTACCACAAATTTGACATTTATGCGGTTTCTCACCCGTATGTGTTAACGAATGCTGTTTCAGAGAATTAGACTGAATAAACCCTTTACCACAAATGTGACAATTGTGTGGTCTCTCACCCTTATGTGTCCACATATGTTGGGTTAATAGACGTGGAATCAATACCCAGTATCAAGTATTCCGAGCAAACAAAACAGGGTCCGTTATCCAATCTCATAGTCCGGGGACAGAAAGTCATATCAGGCATACGAAGTGAGAGAAAACAAAAATGACAGGGAAACTCATGAACCCCCGTAAATGGCCATCAGGAGGTGAAATCAGGTGTTCCGGAAAGAGTGAGCATTTCCTGCCCCACTAGTGGCACCCGTCATGAATTCCCCAAAATTAACATGAAAATAGATCTAGTTGCATGGCAGACATGGATTTGCTGTATTTATCAACCAGATCATGATGACGTCCATAGAATTTCTTAAACGCAGCGATAAGTCTTGGTAAAACATATCCTTGTCGTAGCAGTTTAGAGACTAGCTGGGCACTTCGATAGACAAAGTCCTCATATTTGCAACTAGCTCTGGAATAGCGTATAAGTTGAGAAACAAACACACCATATGCCGGTGACATAGGAATGTTGCTGCTTAGAAAAGGGAAATTGACTATGGAAAAATTGAAATCATCACGTTTGTCATATAATCTAGTTGACAGGTTAGAATCATTATCAATCTCCAACCTCAGGTCTAGATAGTTGGAAAAATTAGCGGATTCTGTAGTATCCTTAATTTCAAGTTCCTTAGGATATATGATATCCAAATAATCACCAAATGCTGTTTGAGGTGACATGTATTTAAATTACCAGAAAGTGTGAAGGCTTTGCAACAAATTTGACATTTGTGCTTCTTCTCACCCGCATGTATTAACAAATGTTGCTTTAGATCAGAAATCTGTCTAAACCCTTTACTACAGATTTGACATTGGTGAGGTCTGCTGCTTGTCTGTGTGCCTTCTGTGTGAAATTTTCCGTCGCTCAGAATGTCACTCTCACTGCATGAAGCACTCCCGGACACAGATCTCTGATGCTGCACTGGCTGTGAATTATCAGTAGATGCTCTCTTCAAGGGTTCTGCTTCGGTGGGTGAACTGTTGCAGCATGAAATATATATATCAATACATGTAAATATACATATATTCATTAGGCATGTAACGATAAATCGATGATATCGATGATCGATCGATTGTACTGGGCCGAGCGATGATCGATTTTTTTCATATCGTAAATTGTTTCGGATATTTTCGTGAGTGGGCAGTTTTGGCCGTGCGCCTTTTTTAAAAAATTAGGCCAAGGGCCAAAGATAGGTTACCGGACAATACATGTGTATATGTTTAATATTTTAGATGTTAGTCAGGTCACTGGTTAAATTTAAGGTCAAGAGAATATTCAGCATGTATAATATTAAGCATATATCATGTGCACAGTTGATTGCTATGCTGTAAATTCAATAAACAGAGAGATATTAGTAATTTTGTCCTGTGGCCTTGAAAATGAAGGCAGAGGTCAAATTCAAGATCATCAGAATATTTGGCGTATAACATTTCCTATATGTCATTCATTGATTCCCACACTATGAAGTCAATAAGTGATATATTAGCCATTTTGTTCTGTCACCTTGAAAATCAGGTCAAAGGAAACTTGAAAATAAGGTCATTGGTCAAGTCGAGGTCACGAGAATATTCAGCATATATCATTTGAAGTTTGACCACAATTGATTCTTAAGCTGTAAAGTTGATAATAAGTGATATATTAGTCATTTTGTCCTGTGCCTTTGAAATTTAGGTTAAAGGTCAAATTGAAGGTCATGAGAATAATCTGTATATATAATTTCCTATATGTTCATAATTGATTCCTAAGCCGTAAATTTGATCAGAAGCGAGATATTAGCCATTTTGTCCTCATGGTCCTGTGACCTTGAAACTTCAGTCAAAGGTCAAATTCTAGGTCATGACAATATTCAGAATATAACATTTCCTATATGTTCACAATTGATTCCTAAGCTGTGAAGTCAATAAGAAGCGAGATAATAGCCATTTTGTGCTCTTGACCTTGAAAATGAGGTCAGAAGTCAAATTCAAGGTCACAAGAATATTCAGCATATATCATTTCCTATATGTCCACAGTTGATTCCTAAGCTATAAAATCTATAAAAAGTGGGATATTAGCCGTTTTGTCCTGTGACCTTGAAAAAGAGGTCAAAGGTCAACTTCAAGGTCATGACAATAATCTGATAATCTGCATATATCATTTCCTATATGTTCATAATTGATTCCTAAGCTGTAAAGTCGATAACAAGCGAGATATTAGCCATTTTGTCCTGTGACCTTGAAAATGAGATCAAAGGTCAAATTCAAGGTCATCAGAATATTCAGCATATATCATTTCCTATATATCCACAATTGATTCCTAAGCTGTAAAGTCAATAATAAGCGAGATATAAGCCATTTTGTGCTCTGACCTTGAAATTGAGGTCAGAGGTCAAATTCAAGGTCACGAGAATATTCAGCATATATTATTTCCTATATGTCCACAATTGATTCCTAACCTGTAGAGTCGATAATAAGCGAGATATGAGCCATTTTGTGCTCTGACCTTGAAACTGAGGTCAGGGGTCAAATTCAAGGTCACGAGAATATTCAGCATATATCATTTCCTATATGTCCACAATTGATTCCTAAGCTGTAAAGTCAATAATAAGCGAGATATAAGCCATTTGTGCTCTGACCTTGAAATTGAGGTCAGAGGTCAAATTCAAGGTCACGAGAATATTCAGCATATATCATTTCCTATATGTCCACAATTGATTCCTAGTGTCTAATCTCAATATTAAGTGAGATATTTGGCATAATGTGTCCCATTATAAAGCATAGGAGAATATAACATGGAAAAGTCCCATTTGGGCCGAGTTTTGGCCAAAATGGCCCACTTCGAGTGATTCAAGCGCAACGAAACTTATACACATCATAGGAGTACATATGAGGAGTGTTATGTATCAAAAAGAAAAAAAGTTACTGAACAGATTTTGAGAAAATGGCCGCCAAAGTCCAAAATCAGGCATTTTTCGTCGAAAACGGCCGCCATTTTGAAAAAATGTGAAAATAAAAAAACTAAAAAATACCTCCTTCTTGAATTATTTTTTAGCATTTTTGTGCAAAATTTGAGAAAAATTCGCCTGTAAACAAAAAAGATAACAAATTAGCCCAAGGGCTAAGATAGGTTACCGGACAATCTTGGTTTTAAGCATTGCAGGTGACATTACTGACATTGAGATTTACCAATCAAGGTCATCTTTGTGAACTGCAATGATGTCATCATTAGGTATGCTGCATATGACTTCATAATACAAACATAAAAGCTCTATCAACAAGTATTTTGTCTATAGAGGTCAATTTACACATTCAGGTCAGGCGAGATTGTGAGATTTGGCCTTCGAGGTCACATATAAGGTCAAATTCAAGGTCACCAAATGATGTGCCATGAATACATTACTTTTTGTAAGCTTATGCACAATCCTAACCTGTATGTGCAAGTGTTTAAGCCTCAGATTAAGCTTACAAATTTCACATTGGACAGTTAGCACTCAAGGTCATCCGAGGTCAAGCTCAAGGTCATCATCAGTTGTTCCATATATGACTTCCTATATGCTCATAATGCAAACTTAAGCTCTAACTACAAGCATTTCATCTGTAGAGGCAAATATGGGCATTTTTTACCCCCAAATGGCTGTTTTGACCTTTCAAGGTCATCCAAGGTCAAATTCAAGGTCACCACACAAATCGCCATACATAACTTCCCATTTGAAAGTGCTAATTTCTAAGCTCTAACTTCAAGCGTTCTATGAGTACAGTCTTGGCAGCTCCCATTATGAAGGAAAGAAGTGCCGAAAATTTTCTAAGTCCAACATTTTTTTCAAAGGGTAAAAATCAAAAATTCAAAATGGCCGCCACACGCAGACCGGCGATTCAAGGGCAACCAAACTCACTGTGGTGAGACTGGATGCACTAACGATCGTTAGTGCATCCCGCAATGGCGAACCCACTCGCGGTTCGTTTGAATTTTCTTCATTTTCCCGATAATTACGATTGTGATCGATACACACATACATCAGCTGATTCTTATGCGCACAAAACAACCGTTCGTTGCAAATACATGGCGATTTATGTTGGTTTGAGCATGAACAACTCGTCTGAAAAATTAGCCCAATGGGCTAGAAAGGTTACCGGAGAAATATACAGAGTTAAGCCGAGAAAGTTGAAGGTCAAATTCAAGGTGACCACTGAAATCGCCATATCTCTAACCTTGAAAATGGGATCAAAGGTTAAATTCTAGATCACCAAACTATTCAGCATACATCATTTCCTATATGTTCACTATGGACCCCTAAGCTGTAAATTTGATAATAAGCGAGATATAAGCCATTTTGTAATCTGACTTTGAAAATAAAATTACTGACCTTGAAATTTAGGTCAAAGGTCAAACTCAATATCATTAAAATATTCAGAATATCTCATTTCCTATCTGTTCACAATTGATTCCTAAGCTGTAAAGTCGATAATAAGCAAGATATTAGCCATTTTGTCCTGTTGAGCTTGAAAATGAGGTCAAAAGTCAAATTCAAGGTCTCTAGAATATTCAGCATATATCATTTCCTATATGTTCACAATTGATTCCTAAGCTGTAAAGTCGCTAAGAAGCAAGATATTGGCCATTTTGTCCTGTGACCTTGAAAATGAGGTCAAAGGTCAAATTCAAGGTCAGGAGAATATTCAGCATATATCATTTCCTGTATGTTCACAACTGATTCCTAAGCTGTAAAGTCGATAATAAGCGAGATATTAGCAATTTTGTCCAGTGACCTTGGAAATGAGGTCAAAGGTCAAATTCAAGGTCACGAGAATATTCAGCATATATCATTTCCTATATGTTCACAATTGATTCCTAAGCTGTAAAGTCGATAATAAGCGAGATATTAGCAATTTTGTCCTGTGACCTTGGAAATGAGGTCAAAGGTCAAATTCAAGGTCATGAGAATATTCAGCATATATCATTTCCTATATGTTCACAATTGATTCCTAAGCTGTAAAGTCGATAATAAGCGAGATATTAGCCATTTTGTCATGTGACCTTGAAAATGAGGTCAAAGGTCAAATTCAAGGTCATGAGAATTTTCAGCATATATCATTTCCTATATGTTCACAATTGATTCCTAAGCTGTAAAGTCGCTAATAAGCAAGATATTGGCCATTTTGTCCTGTTTACCTTGAAAATGAGGTCAAAAGTCAAATTCAAGGTCACTAGAATATTCAGCATATATCATTTCCTATATGTTCACAATCGATTCCTAAGCTGTAAAGTCGCTAATAAGCAAGATATTGGCCATTTTGTCCTGTGACCTTGAAAATGAGGTCAAAGGTCAAATTCAAGGTCACGAGAATATTCAGCATATATCATTTCCTATATGTTCAGAATTGATTCCTAAGCTGTAAAGTCGATAATAAGCGAGATATTAGCAATTTTGTCTTGTGACTTTGGAAATGAGGTCAAAGGTCAATTCAAGGTCATGAGAATATTCAGAATATCTCATTTCCTATATGTTCACAATTGATTCCTAAGCTGTAAAGTCGATAATAAGCGAGATATTAGCCATTTTGTCCTCTGACCTTGAAAATGAGTTCGAAGGTCAAATTCAAGGTCATCAGAATATTCAGCATATATCATTTCCTATATGTCCACAATTGATTCCTAAGCTGTAGAGTCGATAATAAGCGAGATATAAGCCATTTCGTGCTCTGACCTTGAAACTGAGGTCAGAGGTCAAATTCAAGGTCACGAGAATATTCAGCATATATTATTTCCTATATGTCCACAATTGATTCCTAAGCTGTAGAGTCGATAATAAGCGAGATATAAGCCATTTTGTGCTCTGACCTTGAAACTGAGGTCAGAGGTCAAATTCAAGGTCACGAGAATATTCAGCATATATCATTTCCTATATGTCCACAATTGATTCCTAGTCTCTAATCTCAATATCAAGTGAGATATTAGGCATAATGTGTCCCATTATAAAGCATAGGAGAATTTACCATGGGAAAGTCCCATTTGGGCCGAGTTTGGGCCAAAATGGCCCACTTCGAGCGATTCAAGCGCAACGAAATTTATAGACATCATAGAAATACATATGAGGAGTCTTATGTATCAAAAAGAAAAAAAGTTACTGAACAGATTTTGAGAAAATGACCGCCAAAGTCCAAAATCAGGCATTTTTCGTCGAAAACGGCCGCCATTTTGAAGAAAAAGCGAAAATCAAAAAACTAAAAAATACCTCCTTCTTGAATTATTTTTAAGTATTTTTCTGCAAAATTTCAGAAAAATTCGCCCGTAAACAAAAAGGATAAAAATGTGGACGACGACGACGACGACGACGGACGACAGACGACGGACGACAGACGACGGACGCAACGTCATGCCAATAGGTTATCGGACCATAGGTTCGGTAACCTAAAATGTGGACGACGGACAACGGACGACGGATGACAGACGACGGACGCAACGCCATGCCAATAGGTTATCGGACCATAGGTCTGGTAACCTAAAAAGCTAGTTCTTGTTTTGTAGGAGAGAACTCCTACAGCACGTCTATGCAGCCTGTGTCAGACCGGTGGGTGCCGACCGTAATGCAAATTGTTTTCACCGCATGTTTCCGTCATTACTCAATTGCAAAAGACAAACGACACATCACTTGGCCCACACATACATCTAATTCTGTAGACTTTATCGAGGTATATTGCTTAAATTATGATCTAATCTTGGGGATTGTTGAGGACTATTTTTGCCGCGTATGTGCACCGTGTAGTGTGGATACACATGAGGTGTGAAATGGCTCCACATTTGATGATTCGAATGAAACTTTTTCAATAATTGCTATTTTTGACTCGGATCATCAATTACCAAATGATGATGATCAATTACCAAATTTGACTATTATCAAAACCTTGTGGTTTATTCATTTATTTCTTCCTGTGCCCTATAATACATGCTAACCCCACCATCGTATCATGGCACTAGCGCCTCAGTGACCGCGGCGGTTCCAGCCGATATTGCCCAGTAACAAGCGTGAGTATTTCCGAGTCAAGGGTCACATTCGATGATCGATGATCGCTCGGTGGAAGGCAACGATCATCGATATCAAAATCTCCCACCGATTTACATGCCTAATATTCATTACACAGCCGTATCCCCATCCACATGATCCACAGCCATGTTCATTTATTAAATTTATTTACTTTTTTTTTCTATAACAATATCAATAAGTATATGCATATTGAGTTCTCTTACCTGCTGCTCCGTGTACTTGGTGACGTCTGATGTGTAAGAGATGTTGCTCCCAGAGGCCCCACTGGTTGAGCATGTTGAGTGACACTGTCTTGAGCAGAGCCCAGTTGACAAGATGTCTTCGGTTGAGTCGTCTGAACACTGACGACCTCTTTGCTTTCCATATTTACCGGTTCCTCTTTCATATGCAGATCCCACAGAGGTGCTATGGTTATAACATCACCATAGCCTTCAGTATTAACAGAACGTATGATATCGACTCCCACTTGCATTGGCAAATCTTCTTCTTCCTCTGTTTTAACACTCACAGTTGGTTTCAAATCGAATATCTGCGCGTTATCTGAATCAACTTCCACCTTCAAACACGCCATCTTCGTTAAATCTGGAAAAATTCAATACAAAATGTTTTGCTGGCAGATTTCTTGTCGGCAGATATTCGCCCTTCAGAATATCACAATGGAACAGTATTCTATATTCTGTTGGTCATGTTGGTATGTACACATTACTAGTGAAGTAGAGATTCATGCTCAAAGAAATAAAAGAGATGCGGAAAAGATGTACACTGGGCCTATGTTCACTAATAGTGTGTCCTCCTTGTCATTTATTGGTTGATTCGAACAACTATACAATAACAAAGAATGATGAACAGATGAAAAGTACAATGCAGCCAAGGTTCCTTCTCACTAAATGGAAGCAGTGACATGGAACACCAATGCTTCAGTAGGCCTGGACGAAACATCAGTGCTTCAGCTGGTGCTTTTAGGAAAGAGATCAAGACAAACGTTTTGCAGGGATTAAGTTTCGCGGTAGAACAAAAAACCACGAAACTTTCTCCCGCGTGAAACATTCCCCTTTTACAGTGCGGATAAGCCAGTTGGGAGATGTTTCTAGGTCAGGTCAAGTGGTAAAAAGAAAACGTTCGTGCACACCATGTTCAAACGCGAGTGACGAGGTGAACTTGAAGTAAACATATTTTTGTACAGGCGAAATCGAGTAATGTGTTGGTGACAGTGACTCGACAATAGTAGCGTGACAGCATGAATTGGCTATGTTTATACCACTTGACCCTGGCCCAATTCCACTGACCTGACCTGAAAACATTTCGGAACTCACGTATTATAGAGGGATGAGAAATCGGTGGCCTTTGTCCGCGTCGCTAAACTTTCCGTATTTTTAATCAGATGGTTTGGCTTTTTTGTTTCTGTTTCAGTAGCTTGACAATACCACCGATAAAAGCGACATTACAAGTGAAATGTAACTATGAGCGCTTATGTTATTCAAATTATCATTTCCTACCAGGTCCTGTTCGCGCAGGCCTTCAAGTTCAATACCTACAGTATTATAATCCGTGTCACAAAGCGACCCATTGATTTTATGGAAAGCCTGGAACAACATTTTATCTACGCGGGCCATGTTCCGCAGGAAAACAGTTGTAAATGTTACAGTGGTCCCCCTCAGATAAGACCCCCCCCCGCCCCCCCCCCCCCCCCTCAATAACATACGCATCCATCTGATATGTATTCTGTTTCGCCATAAATGACTGGAACCAGGAAAATGTTACGCCTGGAACCAGTATATTTTGAGCAGCGGTTGTTAACGCAGTCCGCTACAAACAGTGAGGTAACGAAGAGTCAAAATTTAAAAGTCATTTCTTGAATATTATCTCTTCGAAATGACATTATTTTATAGGGTAAATGATCAGCATCCTAATACTGAAAAGAAAAAAGGGGGTCACCGTGCTCGTTTCTTCTACATATTCGATCGAAATCACTCAAATTTACCCAAAATGACATAAATTATGGCATTTTTGCACATTTTTTCGTTCATATTCACATCTTGCATCGTGTTTTCTATGAGAACGGATACGGTGACCCCATATTTTCTTTTCAGTTTCAGGATGCTGAACAGTTACTCTATAAAATATATCATTTTGAAGCTCCAGATTATGTTGACACAGTTATTTATTTTTAAAAAAACTCTTTGAACCCCTCCCTTCACTGTTTGGAGCGGACTACCTTAAGGTGGATCGCGACACCTGAAAATTTCCATAGACTTCATTAATTTATGCTACTATAATCATCTTTGAATACATTAAGTTCTAAATAAGAAATAAAAATGATATGTCACCATGTTGGTTTTTCTGGTATAACAGTTTTGAAGAAATGTGTATTACTAGATAGACACACGTGAAAACGCGTTATTTTTTCCTTCTGTGTTGCTCACAAAGTAATCGTGAAGGGAGCTTTTTGCAGAGAAAAATAATCCTCACACGAATTAACTGACAATTATTTCATTGGTCAAGAGTTATTATTGGTTTTGAGTACAAAAAATATATATGTGTAAATGGATAACAATAAATAAACAGCCTTTTGACAATAATTATACGCTTCTAAGTTGTAAAAAATACCTTGATTTAACTCGGAAACATTTCACTGAATTGCATAAACATCGTCGCATTGTGAGGAATTGACCCATAAAGTCAACAATTTTAACATCGTGAAGTGAAGGGAACATCCTCAGGGTAATATAGAAGAAGAAAAAAACAGAGGTCACCATATCGGTTTTCAATGTACAGCGCGACGTGGCAGTGGACTAGATTGTCAAAATATGCTGATATTCAATGAATTGATCGACACAGATATCATAAATTATATTAACTGATATATTATCATTCCAGGTGTGAAATAAATTTGAAATCAATGGATGTAACTGATAACGATAAAAAATCTTACATAGAGTAGGCCCCAATTAATAATTTGGATGTATACCACCCCGGGGCGACTTCCCTGGCGACGCTTAACAACAGCACTGTCAATTTCATGAATATACGAATAAACGAGTAATGGTATCATGATAGATACAGTGGCTATATCAGCAATCGTAATACCAGGGTAAGAAATGCAATAAATAAAATGGGTGATTGCAATGGGAAACACTTTTTTTAACATAGATCTACAAAAGTCTGAAAATTAGTTGAATTGCCAATAACGTTGCCCATATAAGCTGCGGTATCAAGTTCATTAGATCTTGATAGAACGCGGATGATACACATCTTAGGGGGCTTTAAAGTTATAAGTTTCTCAATATTTATGCTCGGCAACTTTACGGTGGCTATCAAAATATTTGTTGTTGCCATTCAAATCACATTCTGAGTTATTTGTGAGTGAAGAAGCACCGAAAATGTGTAGTAACCTAGATCTACGTCTGTATCTTTGTTCCCAGCAAACATTTATTGGTTGGCCCAACATTGGGCCAAAGTGAATGATACATGTACGTTGGACCAATGTTATTAACCTTTGTTTGGCCACGGTTGTTTTGCTAATTGGGTTTACGTTGGACTAACATAATTCTCTCAAAATTGGCCCAACGTAGGGCCTATAAGTTGGGTGTATAGTGGTCCAACTGTGGCCAACCAAATACTATTTCAATCGAGGTGCATTATGTTGGCTTTATTTTTTCCTCATCATTGGTACAGCTTAGGGCCTACGTGTTCAGTACGTAATGGTATGTTTGTGGGCCAACCACAGTATCACATGTGTATTCGACATGGTGAATAAGAACAAACAACCGATACAATATTGAAAGATTTACTTGAAAACATGATACACGTCTTGTACTCTCATCATACATATCTCGATGAAACTTAACTCGAACAGTGACTCGAACTTTCTCGACGGGTACCTCTCGTATCTCAAGTGTAAAACCCAGATGCCTTTCTAGGCTTTATCATTCTGTGCTAGTTAGTATTCACATGTTAGAAATTGCAACAAATCGTCCATTTTGGTCAAGGAATTTTGCAAATGCAACATGCGACTTTGGATCAAACGATAGAATTCTTCAAAATACATGATGAAAAAGGTAACATTTAACAAAATACTTTCGAAATGCCAATAAAATTCGTGCGTCATAATGCACGCCATCACCCTCCTAGTTGTGGTTTCAACGCTGTTCCCTCCAATGGATCCGAGGTAGTTTATCTGCAGAATAATAATGTTTATTTGGCATATATATATATTGTATCAATGTACAGAAAGTACCTTCACAGGGACATCCTTAGAAGCATACAGTATGCTGCCCATACTTATCATATCTGCAAGAACATGTACTTCTCCTACACACAACAATTAAGGCTATTTTTGACATACATTGAATTTACAAACCACTTTTTTCTTACACTTTCTTCTTGCAAGTGTTTCGAGAGCGTCCACTGCTTCCATTGTTGATAAGGGAGGTTGTACGCCTTCTGGGAGATCACAGGTCTGTACCATGCTCGACACCAGCTGCATCAGCACCCAAACATCGCTCTTCAGTTCCTCGATAGCGCCGAGGATATGGTGCTCCACTGCGCCAGGTTTCAAAATGAATCGAACACTTACATGGACATGTTTTTCGAACAGCACAACATGACAATATTTCCATATATTTCAAAATGATTAATTCAACAATATTTCCACCGCTAATATCAATAAATCTCGAGATTCCAATGAGGTTAAAATCCAATCATACAGATAAAGGCGTTAATAAGGTGTGCATATTAAAAAACATTACTAGTATCCACATTTTCAAATTACTAGTACCTCTAGCAACAGGCCTCGCAAGCTGCGGTGATGGTGTGTTGTTGAGCAGCATTGAACTGGAGCTGGGCGCGCGCGGGAGGCAAGGTGGCTGCGACTGGTCGATATGTAGCGATGATCTGGAGCTGGGCGTCTGCAGGGGGCAAGATGGCTGCGACTGGTCGTTATGTAGCGATGATCTGGAGCTGGGCGTCCGCGGGGAGCAAGCTGGCTGGGACGGGTCGTTGTGCAGCGTTGAACTGGAGCTGGGCATCCGTGGTAGGCAAGGTGGCGGCCACGGGTCGTTTTGCGGTGTTTGCACTAGAGCTGGGCCTCCGCGGGAGGCAAGGTGGCGGCGACGGGTCGTTCTGCAGCGTTGAACTGGAGCTGGGCGTCCGCGGGAGGCAAGGCGGCGGCGACGGGACGTTCTGCAGCGTTGAATAGAAATCCAGGATCTTGTACCAATAAAATGTCTGCTGTCTAGATCAAGACAAGAGTCTAGATCTATGACAAAATTTCACAGTAACATGTTATGATGAAGTCTAGCCTACACCGTAAAGATACAAATGATGCACAATGAATAGATCTAGAGTCAAAAGAGTCGGGTACCTGCGTTGATATCTCACTGCAAGCCAGGCCAATCGTCAGTTAACCAGTGACCGTGGCCGTGGCGTGGGCGACAATGCGTCAGTGCAGCGCTTCAACTTGGCACGAGCCTGGAAAAACTATCAATGATACCTCGGTATTAAAAATTGCATCTGCGTTCTAAAGACGTTGATGATGAAATATATATCATATATTTAATGTTATCTACGAGAAATCTCACCAAATATTCGCCTTGAATCTCCACTACGGCACTTAGAAAAACGCTTTATCATCACGCGGTGATGACGAGTTTATCATCACCGCGTGTCACCAGGCCCACAGCACGTGCGGCCTTGGCAGCGAAAGTCATTCGCTAGATGGCGCGCGATAAGCGAGGGCCAACGTTGGCCCGTCATCACGAAACCAACTCACACCAATCAGATTTTCTGACCCTGAGCCAACGTAGGACCGCGGTGAGCCAACGATTTGCAGAGTGAAACCTCTCTGTTCTACACTCTCTGGTAAGACCAATATGCAACACCAACCCACATCCAGCCAACATAGGGCCAACAACACCATATTTGCTGGGAAGCCTGTTACCTTCAGGATTGCCACATTTCTCGACACAAGGCTCCAAAGTAGTGTACCCTCTAAATCGGGAGTTGTTTCCGTCAAATTTCCGTCAAAACTGGATATGTTTGCCAAAAAATACGATAATATTATTCAACACGAGGAACTTCGGCGATATAGGGGGGTATTGTACACCACTCACGGTCCCACAAATACAAAAACAAAACTCGCCAGATTTATTTACAATGAAATATCATTCGTTGAAAATTAACGTTCACAAAATACCACTTAAAATGAATCCTGCCAGATGTAACATGTGTAAGTATCAATCTATTACCACCAATACATCCAGATTTTGATGATGCTAATAACAAACGTGAAATACAACATTTTGCAATAGAAACAAAGCCCGACCAAATAAATTATAAATCCGATACAAACCCCATGGAATAGATATATGACAAGTACATATAAGTACCTAATCACAAGCCAAAAGGCTACTAAGTGCGAAACCCAAAGTGCTGCAAGATTGACCATAAAAACAGCATTTGACATCTTGACATTTTTCATGCGGAACATGGTCAACGCAGATATAAGATGTTGTTCCAGGCTTTCCATAGAAACCCGAACGGCTCACTGGTGCAAGAGTGTAGATTTTATTTCTTGTGGATATCCAACGGCAGGCGCGAGTGGAAGCTGGTGAGAAATGGTTTGAATATAACATGAGTGTTCACATGTTAATATGATGCATAGATCTACATCGGTAGTTTTATAATGAAGCTTACAACTGAAAATGACCAAAAAATATCGATATCGATATAAACGACGGAATGTTCCATAATGACCCGGACAACTGGTGTCAGTTGCTCAATGGTTAAGCGTTCGTCTCCCAAACGCTGAGTGGTCGTGGGTTCGATCCCAGGTCTCATTCACTAGCGAATTTACCGTCTGATATGTTGTTTTTCGTCCCGGAAAAGGCATTAAAATTCGTGCTTAGATGAAGATTACGGTTGCTACATCGATACACCCAGCCCTAAACATGACGTTTATTTTATACATCACCAATCTGAACTACTACATGCTCCTTTTCGATCCTGCGGATCGTTTTAGATAAGATTGAACTAGGCACGATCGTCTGCCTCATGACCACGCTCATTTTCTCGCCAAAACCGCCGTGCACCTGCGCGCGTGCATGCACAGCAACTTCTCTTTTCTGTCCACCGCCATTTTTGCTTGGCAGCTAGGATTGTTTCTCTCGGTGTATTCGTGGAATTTAGTCTGCAAACTAGTCATTTGCGATATATTCTGATGGAATTTCGTCAGGGTTTCCATAGACATCGATTTGTGTCTATTGTGGATAAGTATCGTGACGATCTTTTGTTACTGCTAGATACGTCAGTGTTCGTATAGCCTAGTCAGTTCGACCTATTATCGTCCACCTGTCGTCAGATCATGCAGATAGTGTACCTGTTGTTTACGTTTACATTTATCTGTCGTCTATATTTGGATATTGTTTATAGTTGGTAGCTTGTTCTACTAGTTTATACAGCTATATCCGTATCCCTGTTAGGGTTTTCTTTCAGGGCAGTACAGGTTTTTTAGTGCCTGCCACTTGTTCCCTATTACTGACAGTTGTTTGTTCACCCTTTTGTGATTGTTCAACCATGTCGTCTGAGTCTACTCTGGGCACCGGCTTTGATTGGAGAGAGTGTGTTCCCAGTGCGGGATTAACACCCTTCGCCAAGGGGAGATGAATGGATGGATGGATAGTTTATTTTTTAACTGTAACATTGAAAAGAACATTTAGCAATTTAATTACAAGAAAAAGGTTACAGCTACCGTCAAGCACGGGGTGTGCTTCGATTGCTTGGATCATGGTCCGGTGTCCATGGAAGACCTGAGGTGCGACCTATGTCGTTCCTGGCTCCCGTCCGACTTTGTTAGGGCTATGGAAGGCTATCCCCAGAGCTCCCAGGTTCGTAGGGATGCTTTGAGGCTGGCAGCTCCGTGGGAGCGATGCCAGACCGTCCAATGCCTATGGTGTTGGACCCTGCCCCAACCATACAGGCCGCGTCCTGTGTCAACCTGCCTCTGGGGTTGACGCAGGGTATGGTTAACATGGTTAACAAAGCTTCTTTGCACAGTCGCTAGGTTCCCTTCAGGGTCCCTTGGTTCCGGGACTCTGCTCTGCTGGGGCAGAGAGTTCCGGCTGGTTCTTCGACTGCTGCTTTGCCAGGGGAGCTTGCTCCACCTGTTTGCAAGAAGGTGAAGACTTCTTCCAAGAAGTAGTTTTCTCGTCTTGCCAAGACAAATTACTTGAGGTCGCCCTCCCCTCACCCTCGGTGGGTCAGGGGGAGGCGTCCGTCCCTGTTCTCCCTGCCTTTGGCAAGTCAGGTAAGAGGAAGCGTGCTTCCTTGAAAGCTTTGGGGGTTGATAGCTCATCTCCTTTTTACGGGGATCAGGGCTTCTCGGCCGGACTCTCGTCTATATCTCGAGGGGGCAGGGAACCCTAGGTTTCGGGAGCGTGCTCACGATCGTTCCTTCTATCGTGAGTTGCAGCTCATTGATCATACTCATGATCGTACGCGATCGAGGGCTGATCAGGGTTTTGTTGGGGTCGTTCCCCAGCAGGACCCAAGTCCTGTATTCTCTGGTGTAAGTCGTTTGACGGGCGCTACCAGGGACCAGGCGGCCTCTTGGCATGGGTGACGGAGGGTCTCACTTTTCAATGGGAGACCTCAAAACCACCGTTAAGACCAAATGCGTGGTTCTTCTCTGTGCCAGGCAGTCAGGAAGAGTACTCTCTCTTGAAGCACGAAGTAGACCAGTTGCTATAGAAGAGTGCCATTGAGGTGGTAAAGGACGAGCGAGGATTCTATTCTCTTATCTTCCTGGTACCAAAGAAGACAGGCGGGTGGCGTCCCTTCTTCGATCTGTCGAACCTCAACAAGTTCCTGATCATACCAAGGTTTCGTATGTAGTCGGCGCTTTCTGTTCAATAGCTCTGGTAAAGTGAAAATGGGCTGTGAGTATCGATGTCAAGGACGCTTACTTACACATTCTAATTCATCACGCTTTTTGGCACTATCTCAAGTTCGCGTTCGAGGGCCTAGTGTACCAGTTCAGGGTACTTCCCTTTGGGGTAGCCACAGCCCCGTATGTGTTCACTCGGATCGTACAGGCTATGGCAGCCAGGTGTCGGATGGCAGGAATCCAGTTCCACCATTACATTGATGATTGGTTAGTGGTGGCCGACTCCCCATCGCAGGCGATCAACCAATCCGGGTTCGTCCTCAGTTTGGCCACAAGTCTAGGGTGGATTCCAAACTGGGAAAAGTCTCAGCTCACTCCGACGCAGTCCTTCGATTACGTAGGAGTCGAGTTCGGTTTGCTGAGAGGAGTAGCTCTTCCTCCCATGAAGAGAGTTCTGAAGATGAAGATGGCGATCGAAAAGGCCTTGTGCCTTCAATCCATCAGGCCTATTCAATGGTGTCTGACCCTGCAATGGCAGATCCTCACCGATCAGTTGGACCAGATCATATTGTTGGGTACCCCCGCCAGGGGGGGGGGGGGTGGAGGGCAATGAAATGGTGGCTCGATCCTGTCAACCTCAACAGGGGAATGCTTCTGTCGGAGTATTTGCATGATCGGACGTTCTTCACGGATGCGTCCAATGTCACTTGGGGAGCTCACATGGGCGAGCAGGAACTGTCAGGCATGTGGAGTGTGTCAGAGCAGGAACTGCACATCAATGTCCTGGAGCTCTGAGCGGTGAGGTGTGCCTTCAAGCGTTGGGGTCCGCTCAGCCCTCCAGAGACGAGGTGGCTGGTGTTCACGGAAAACAGCATGGTTGTAGCGCACATAAACAAACGGGGGGGGGGGGGGGGGACTCGTTCAAGGGTCTCTATTTGGAGGCCGAGGCTCTGATCAGGTTTGCTTTTCGGCATCGTCTGTTCACCAGAGTGGGCCTACCGGGCCGCAGGATTGTCCTAGCGGATGCTCTTTTTCGGCCAGACAAGGTGATTGGCATGGATTGGAGTCTTAATCCAGAAGTGTTTTGACGCATTTGTCAGGTGTTCGGAACACCGAACATAGACCTGTTCGCAACTTCTCGGAATCACAAGCTCCCAGTCTTCTTCTCACCCCTCTCAGAGAGCGAGGCACTGGCTGTGGACACGATATCCGAGTCGTGGAACAGGATGTATGGGTATGCGTACCTGCCAACCCGATTTCTCAAGGAAGTGCTTCACAAAGTGGTCAGGTCTCATTGCGAGATTCTGTTGGTGGCTCTATGCTGGCAGACGCGAGCATGGTTCCCGCTGCTGTTGTCCCTGGTGATCGATGTGCCGAGGGTGCTACCAGTCTCCAATCGTCTACTCAAGCATCCAGGTCAGGACATATTTCACGATTCCGCCCACGTACTCAAATTACACCTGGGGAGGCTATCGCTCGATCCTTCCAGGAGGCAGGTTTTCTAGACCGGTGTCTCAGCATCTCATGAAGAAAAATCGAAAATCCTCGTCTGCTATGTACGAAGCTAAGTGGAGAGTCTTCGTAAGTTGGTGTAATGGAAGGCCCGTGGAATTGCTCTCTGCCCCTATAGGCACTGTGCTGGATTTTTAGGCATCCCGATTGAAAATCGGGAGGCTTTATGTTTTTAGGTTACCGGACCTATGGTCCGATAACCTATTGGCATGGCGTTGCGTCCGTCGTCTGTCGTCCGTCGTCTGTCGTCCGTCGTCCGTCGTCGTCCGTCGTCGTCGTCGTCGTCCACATTTTTATCTTTTTTGTTTACAGGCGAATTCTTCTGAAATTTTGCACAAAAATACTTAAAAATAATTCAAGAAGGAGGTATTTTTTAGTTTTTTGATTTTCGCATTTTTTTCAAAATGGCGGCCGTTTTCGACGAAAAATGCCTGATTTTGGACTTTGGTGGCCATTTTCTCAAAATCTGTTCAGTAACTTTTTTTCTTTTTGATACATAACACTCCTCATATGTACTCCTATGATGTCTATAAATTTCGTTGCGCTTGAATCGCTCAAAGTGGGCCATTTTGCCCGCAACTCGGCCCAAATGGGACTTTCCCATGTTAAATTCTCCTATGCTTTATAATGGGACACATTATGCCTAATATCTCACTTAATATTGAGATTAGAGACTAGGAATCAATTGTGGACATATAGGAAATGATATATGCTGAATATTCTCGTGACCTTGAATTTGACCTCTGACCTCAATTTCAAGGTCAGAGCACAAAATGGCTGATATCTCGCGTATTATCGACTCTACAGCTTAGGAATCAATTGTGGACATATAGGAAATGATAAATGCTGAATATTCTGATGACCCTGAATTTGACCTTTGACCCCATTTTCAAGGTCATAGGACAAAATGGCTAATATCTCGCTTGTTATCGACTTTACAGCTTAGGAATCAGTTATGAACATATAGGAAATGATATATGCAGATTATTGTCATGACCTTGAATTTGACCTTTGACCTCATTTTCAAGGTCACAGGACAAAATGGCTAATATCTCACTTATTATCGACTCTACAGCTTAGGAATCAATTGTGGACATATAGGAAATGATATATGCTGAATATTCTGATGACCTTGAATTTGACCTTTGACGACATTTTCAAGGTCATAGGACAAAATGGCTAATATCTCGCTTGTTATCGACTTTACAGCTTAGGAATCAGTTATGAACATTAGGAAATGATATGCAGATTATTGTCATGACCTTGAATTTTGACAAAATGGCTAATATCTCACTTATTATCGATTTTACAGCTTAGGAATCAATTGTGGACATGTAGGAAATGATATATGCTGAATATTCTCGGACCTTGCATTCGACCTCTGACCTCATTTTCAAGGTCCAAGGACAAACTGGCGCATACCTTGGTCCTCTATTGACTGTATGGCTTGGGAATCAATTGTGGACATGATATAGAAAATGGTATACACTTAGTATTTTGATGACCTTGAATTCGACCTTTGCTCCTTCATTTAAGGCCACAGCACAAAATTGCTGATATCTCGCTGATTATTGAATTTACAGCTTAGCAATCAACTGTGGACATGATATATGCTTAATGTTATATATGCTGAATATTCTCTTGACCTTGAATTCAACCAGTGACCTGGCTAACATCTAAAATATTAAACATCGTCCGGTAACCTATCTTTGGCCCTTGGCCTAATTTTGTCATTTTTTATAGGTTACCGGACCTATGGTCCGATAACATATTGGCATGGCGTTGTGTCTGTAGTCCGTCGGCGTCGTCGGCATCTGCGTTGTCAGCATCATCCGTCCACATTTTTATCTTTAAAGTTTACGATCGGATCTTTCTGAAATTTTGCACAAGAATACCTAAAAATATTTCAAGAAAGGGTTATTTTTTTGTTTTTCGATTTTCGAATTTTTAGGTTACCGGACCTATGGTCCGATAACCTATTGGCATGGCGTTGCGTCCGTCGTCCGTCGTCGTCCGTCGTTAAATTCTCCTATGCTTTATAATGGGACACATTATGCCTAATATCTCACTTGATATTGAGATTAGAGACTAGGAATCAATTGTGGACCTATAGGAAATGATATATGCTGAATATTCTCGTGACCTTGAATTTGACCTCTGACCTCACTTTCAAGGTCAGTGCACAAAATGGCTTATATCTCGCTTATTATCGACTCTACAGCTTAGGAATCAATTGTGGACATATAGGAAATGATATATTCTGAATATTCTCGTGACCTTGAATTTGACCTCTGACCTCAGTTTCAAGGTCAGAGCACAAAATGGCTTATATCTCGCTTATTATCGACTCTACAGCTTAGGAATCATTTGTGGACATATAGGAAATGATATATGCTGAATATTCTGATGACCTTGAATTTGACCTTCGACCTCATTTTCAAGGTCACAGGACAAAATGGCTAATATCTCGCTTGTTATCGACTTTACAGCTTAGCAATCAATTATGAACATATAGGAAATGATATATGTAGATTATTGTCATGACCTTGAATTTGACCTTTGACCTCATTTTCAAGGTCACAGGACAAAATGGCTAATATCTCACTTATTATCGATTTTACAGCTTAGGAATCAATGGTGGACATATAGGAAATGATATATGCTGAATATTCTCGTGACCTTGAATTTGACCTCTGACCTCAATTCCAAGGTCCAAGGACAAACTGGCTCATATCTTGCTCCTCTATTGACTGTATGGCTTGGGAATCAATTGTGGACATGATATACATGATATAGAAAATGATATACACTGAATATTTTGATGACCTTGAATTTGACCTTTGCCCCTTCATTTTCAAGGCTACAGCATAAAATTGCTAATATCTCTCTGATTATTGAACTTACAGAGCAATCAACTGTGGACATGATATACGCTTAATGTTATATATGCTGAATATTCTCTTGACCTTGAATTCAACCAGTGACCTGGCTAACACCTAAAATATTAAACATTGTCCGGTAACCTATCTTTGGCCCTTGGCCTAATTTTTTCAAAATGGCGGCCATTATTGCCGAAAAACGGCCAACTTTGGCGGCCATTTTCTCAAACACTGTTCGTATTGAGATTTTTATTTCAAAAGATTGCGCCCACATACCTCTGTGATGTGTATAAGTTTCATTGCCCCAGAATCGCCGGTCTGCGTGTAGCGGCCATTCTCATTTTCTCGACGGATCCCCAATAGGACTTTCTCATGTTAAATTCTCTAATGCTTTGAAATGGGACACATTATGCCTAAAATCTCACTTAATATTGAGATTAGAGACTAGGAATCAATTGTGGACACATATTAAATGATATATACTGATTATTGTCATGACCTTGAATTTGACCTTTGGTCAGAGCACAAAATGGCTAATATCTCGCTTATTATTGACTTTACAGCTTAGAAATCAATTGTGGACATATAGGAAATAACATTTGCTGAATATTTTGATGACCTTGAATTGACCTCTGACCTCATTCTCAAGGTCGAAGAACAAAACGGCTAATATGTCGCTTATTATCCACTTTACAACTTGGGACTAAATTGTGGACGTATAGGAAATGATGTATGCCATATATTTTGATGAACTTGAATTTGACTTTTGACATCATTTTCAAGGTCAGTCACAAAATGGCTAATATATCGCTTATTATTGACGTTACAGTTTATATATCATAGAGGAAATGATATAGGCCGAATATTCTGATGACCTTGAATTTGACCTTTGACCTCATTTTCAAGGTCAGAGCACAAAATGGCTAATATCTCGCTTATTATCGACTTTACAGCGTAGGAATCAATTGTGCACATATAGGAAATGATATAAGCCGAATATTTTGATGACCTTGTATTTGACCTTCGACCTCATTTTCAAGATCAAAGAACAAAATGGCTTATATCTCGCTTTTTATCGACTTTACAACTTGAGAATCAATTGTGGACATACAGGAAATGATATATGCTGAATATTGTCATGACCTTGAATTTGACCTTTGACCTTATTATCAAGGTCAGAGCACAGAATTGCTAATATGTCGCTTATTATCAACTTTACAGATTAGGAATCTATTGTGGACATATAGGAAGTGATATATGCTGAATATTGTTGGGATCTTGAATTTGATCTTTGACCTCATTTCAAGGTCTCACAGGACAACTTGGCTAATATCTTGTTTATTATCAATTTTACAACTTAGGATTCTATTGTGGAGATACAGCAAATGATATATGCTGAATATTCTGACGACCTTTAGTTTGACTTTCGACTTCATTTTCAAGGTCACAGGACTAATCTCTCTTATTACTCAATTTACAGGTTAGTAATCAATTGTGAACATATGGGAAATCATATACATGTATGCTGAATACTCTCGTGACTTTAAATTTGACCGTGACCTTATTTTAAAGGCCACAGGACAAAATAGCTATTATATATTGTCCGGTAACCTATCTTAGCCCTTGGGCTAATTTTTAGATTTCCAAATTTTTTCCTAAATGACGGCCATTTTTGTCGAAAAGCAGCCAATTTTCTAAAAAGAAAAACGGCCGCACTTTGCCAGTCATTTTCTCAAAAACTATCTTTTTAGATTTATGTTTCAAAAGATTTCAATATGCCTCCGTGATGTGTACATAAGTTTTGTTGCCCTTGTATTGACGGTTTGCATGTGGCGACCATTTTGATTTTTTTGATGGGTCCCGAATCTGACTTTCCTGTGTTAAATTATCCTATGATTTATAACTTGTATAGTGGGTCACATTATTGCTAATATCTCCGTCAACATGCTTAAATTGGAGATTAGAGATTAGGAATCAATTGTGGATATGTAGGGCCTCTCATCTCATTTTCAAGGTCACAGGACAACATGCCAACACTGTAAAACGATTAATTTTACATTCATTTTATCATATATCTAAGTAATTTCGCGAAAGATTTAATTTGGCTATTTTTCCCCTTCCACCAAATCTGCCAAATAATATTCCGCCAAAATTGTTAATCTTACAATATTTCGTTTATTATTGACTTTGCAGCTTGAGGATAAATTATGATCATTCAGGATTGATATATGCCGGATATCCTGATGACCTTTAATTGACCTATGATACTATTTTCAAGGTCACAAAACAAATATGCTGAATATTTTTGTGACCTTGACTTTGACCTGGGATCTTAAGTCAAAATGCCTGATATCTAAGATATAAAACATATAGTCCGGTAATCTGTCCTAGCATTTGTCGACGCTAATTAGGCGTCTTGATTGAAAATCAGGAGGCCTTATGTTTCAGTACAATTCCAGTCATTGTCATAATTTCAATCGGGCAATTTCCGGGAAACACAAAGATTCTTGGTGTCTTTTTAGCTTGCCGGACCTATGGTCCGATAAGCTATTGTCGTCGTGTTGCGTCCGGCGCCCGTCTGTCGGTGTCGGCGTCAACGTCGGCGTTGTCAAACGCTGGGAAAAATCTGTTTGATGAATATTGCTGTAATGCTCAAAATATGTTCTATGGGCCCATATCTCCGGACCATTTTTTTTTTCGTCGATTGATTCGTTTTTTGCAATAAAAATTTTGTCGAAAAATGGCCAATTTTGGACTTTGGCGGGCATTTTCTCAAAAACTGTCTGATCAGTTTTGAGATTTTTGTTTCAAAAGATTCCTCTGATATACCTTTGTGCTGTGTATAAGTTTCGTTGCCCTTGAATCGTCGGCCATTTTGAATTTTTAACGAGTCGGCAAAAAACATTTTTTTTTGCTCCAGATCGCAGTACTATCCATTTTGGGCCATTTCTAGGCAAAAAAGAAATGTTCACCTTTTGAAAAAAAATTTGCACTTTTTTCCTTCATAATGGGAGCTGCCAGGACTGTACTCATAGAATGCTCGAAGATAGAGATTAGAAATTGGCACTTTCAAATAGAAAGACTTATGGCGATTTGTGTGGTGACCTCGAATTTGACCTTTGATAACCTTGAAAGGTCAAAACAGCCATTTTGGGGTCAAAAAATGCCCAGATTTGCCTCTACAGATGAAATGCTTGTAGATAGAGCTTTAGTTTGGATTATGAGTATATAGGAAATCATGTATGGAACAACTGACGATGACCTTGAGCTTGACCTCGGATGACCTTGAGTGCTAAATGTCCGATGTGAAATGTGTGAATTAGCCACTGAGGCTTAAACACTTGTACAAAAAGATTAGGATTTTGTATAGGCTTACAAGAAGTCATGTATTTATGGCACATCTTTTGGTGACCTTGAGTTTGGCCTTATATGTGACCTTGAAGGCCGAATCTCACAATCTTGCTTGACCTGTCATGTATAAATTGACCTCTACAGACAAAATACATGTTGATAGAGCTTTTATATTTGTATTATGAACATATATGAAGTCATATGCAGCATACCTAATGATGACATTACAGTTCACAAAGATGGCCTTGATTTTTGACCTTTGATAACCTTGAATGGTCAAAACAGCCATTTTGGGGTCAAAAAAATCCCAGATTTGCCTCTACAGATGAAACGCTTGTAGATAGAGCTTAAGATTGCATTATGACTATATAGGAAGTCATATATGGAACAACTGACGATGACCTTGAGCTTGACTTCGAATTCTTGAGTGCTAAATGTCCAATGTGAAATGTGTAAATTAGCCACTGAGGCTTAAACACTTGCACAAACAGGTTAGGATTTTGTATAGGCTTACAAGAAGTCATGTATTTATGGCACATCTTTTGGTGACCTTGAATTTGACTTTATATGTGACATTGAAAGCCAAATCTCACAATCTTGCTTGACCTGACATGTGTAAATTGACCTCTACCATGTCTACAGACAAATTACATGTTGATAGAGCTTTTATGTTTGTTTTATGAACATATATGAAGTCATATGCAGCATACCTAATGATGACATCACAGTTCACAAAGATGACCTTGATTGGTAAATATCAGGGTCATATGTCAGTAATGTCACCTGCAATGCTTCAAACCAAAATTGTCTGGTAACCCATCTTAGCCCTTGGGCTAATTTTAGGTTACCGGACCTATGGTCCGATAACCTATTGGCATGGCGTTGCGTCCGTCGTCGTCGTCGTCCACATTTTTATCTTTTTTGTTTACGGGCGAATTCTTCTGAAATTTTGCACAAAAATACTTAACAATAATTCAAGAAGGAGGTATTTTTTAGTTTTTTGATTTTCGCATTTTTTTCAAAATGGCGGCCGTTTTCGACGAAAAATGCCTGATTTTGGACTTTGGTGGGCATTTTCTCAAAATCTGTTCAGTAACTTTTTAGGTTACCGGACCTATGGTCCGATAACCTATTGGCATGGCGTTGCGTCCGGCGTCCGTCCATCCGTCGTCCGTCCGTTCACATTTTTATCTTTAAAGTATACGGTCAAATCTTTCTGAAATTTCGCACAAAAATACCTAAAAATATTTCCAGGAAAGGTTTTTTTTAGTTTTTTGATTTCCGCATTTTTTTCAAAATGGCGGCCATTTTCGACGAAAAATGCCTGATTTTGGACTTTGGCGGCCATTTTTAGGTTACCGGACCTATGGTCCGTAACCTATTGGCATGGCGATGCGTCCGTCGTCGTCGTCCGTCGTCCGTCGTCCGTCAACAATTTTATCTTTAAAGTTTACGATCGAATTTTTCTGAAATTTTGCACAAAAATGCCTAAAAATATTTCGAGAGGGAGGTATGTTTTAGTTTTTTGATTTTCGCATTTTTTTCGAAATGGCAGCCGTTTTCGTCGAAAAACGGTCAATTTTGGATTTTGGCGGCCATTTTCTCAAAATCTGTTCAGTAACTTTTTTTATTATTGATGCATAACACTCCTCATATGTACCCCTGTGACATGTATAAATTTCGTTGCGCTTGAATCGCTCGAAGTGGGCCATTTTGGGCCCAAACTCGGCCCAAATGGGACTTTCCCATGTTAAATTCTCCTATGCTTTATAATGGGACACATTAAAGCCTAATATCTCACTTAATATTGAGATTAGAGACTAGGAATCAATTGTGGACATATAGGAAATGATATATGCTGAATATTCTCGTGACCTTGAATTTGACTTTTGACTTCATTTTCAAGGTCACAGGACAAAAAGGCTAATATCTCGCTTATTATCGACTTTACAGCTTAGGAATCAGTTGTGACCATATAGGAAATGATATATGCTGAATATTCTTGTGACCTTGAATTTGACCTTTGACCTCATTTTCAAGGTCACCTGACAAAATGGCTAATATCTCGCTTATTATCGACTTTACAGTTTAGGAATCAATTGTGAACATATAGGAAATGATATATGCTGAATATTTTCGTGACCTTGAATTTGACCTTTGACCTCATTTCCAAGGTCGCAGGACAAAATTGCGAATATCTCGCTTATTATCGACTTTACAGCTTAGGAATCAATTGTGTACATATAGGAAATGATATATGCTGAATATTTTCGTGACCTTGAATTTGACCTTTGACCTCATTTCCAAGGTCGCAGGACAAAATTGCTAATATCTCGCTTATTATCGACTTTACAGCTTAGGAATCAATTGTGTACATATAGGAAATGATATATGCTGAATATTCTCGTGGCCTTGAATTTGAGCTTTGACCTCATTTTCAAGGTCACAGGACAAAAAGGCCAATATCTTGCTTAGTAGCAACTTTACAGCTTAGGAATCGATTGTGAACATATAGGAAATGATATATGCTGAAAATTCTCGTGACCTTGAATTTGACCTTTGACCTCATTTTCAAGGTCACAGGACAAAACGGCCAATATCTTGCTTATTAGCGACTTTACAGCTTAGGAATCAATTGTGAACATATAGGAAATGATATATGCTGAAAATTCTCATGACCTTGAATTTGACCTTTGACCTCATTTTCAAGGTCACATGACAAAATGGCTAATATCTCGCTTATTATCGACTTTACAGCTTAGGAATCAATTGTGAACATATAGGAAATGATATATGCTGAATATTCTCATGACCTTGAATTTGACCTTTGACCTCATTTCCAAGGTCACAGGACAAAATGGCCAATATCTTGCTGATTAGCGCCTTTACAGCTTAGAAATCAATTGTGAACATATAGGAAATGATATATGCTGAATATTCTAGTGACCTTGAATTTGACTTTTGACCTCATTTTCAAGGTCAGCAGGACAAAATGGCTAATATCTCGCTTATTATCGACTTTACAGCTTAGGAATCAATTGTGAACATATAGGAAATGATATATTCTGAATATTTTAATGATATTGAATTTGACCTTTGACCTAAATTTCAAGGTCAGTCATTTTATTTTCAAAGTCAGATTACAAAATGGCTTATATCTCGCTTATTATCAAATTTACAGCTTAGGGGTCGATAGTGAACATATAGGAAATGATGTATGCTGAATAGTTTGGTGATCTAGAATTTAACCTTTGATCCCATTTTCAAGGTTAGAGATATGGCGATTTCAGTGGTCACCTTGAACTTGACCTTCAACTTTCTCGGCTTAACTCTGTATATTTCTCTGGTAACCTTTCTAGCCCATTGGGCTAATTTTCTCAAAATCTGTTCAGTAACTTTTTTTCTATTTGATACATAACACTCCTCATATGTAATCCTGTGATGTGTATCAGTTTCGCTGCGCTTGAATCGCTCGAAGTGCGCCATTTTGGCCCAAACTCGGCCCAGATGGGACTTTCCCATGTTAAACTCTCCTATGCTTTATAATGGGACACATTAACATGATTAAGCCTAATATCTCACTTAATATTGAGATTAGAGACTAGGAATCAATTGTGGACATATAGGAAATGATATATGCTGAATATTCTCGTGACCTTGAATTTGACCCCTGACCTCGGTTTCAAGGTCAGAGCACAAAATGGCTTATATCTTTTTCTCAAAATCTGTTCAGTAACTTTTCTTCTTATTGATGCATAACACTCCTCATATGTACCCCTGTGACATGTATAAATTTCGTTGCCCTTGAATTGCTCGAAGTGGGCCATTTTGGGCCTAAACTCGGCCCAAATGGGACTTTCCCATGTTAAATTCTCCTATGCTTTATAATGGGACACATTAAGCCTAATATCTCACTTAATATTGAGATCAGAGACTAGGAATCAATTGTGGACATATAGGAAATGATATATGCTGAATATTCTCGTGACCTTGAATTTGACCTCTGACCTCGGTTTCAAGGTCAGAGCACAAAATGTCTAATATCTCACTTATTATCGACTTTACATCTTAGGGATCAATTGTGGACATATAGGAAATGATATATGCTGAATATTGTTGTGACCTTGAATTTGCCCCTTGACCTTAATTTCGAGGTCATAGTACAAAATGGCCAATATCTCGCTTATTATCGATTTAACAGCTTAGGAATCAATTGTGGACATATAGGAAATGATATACGCCGAATATTCTGATGACCTTGAATTTGACCTTTGACCTAATTTCAAGGTCATACTACAAAATGGCCAAAATCTCGCTTATTATCGACTTTACAGCTTAGGAATGAATTGTGGACATATAGGAAATGATATACGCCAAATATTCTGATGACCTTGAATTTGACCTTTGACCTTATTTTCAAGGTCATAGTACAAAATGGCCAATATCTCGCTTATTATTGACTTTACAGCTTAGGAATCAATTGTGCACATATAAGAAATATTCTCATCATCTTGAATTTGACCTCTAACCTCATTTTCAAGGTCAGAGCACAACATAGCTAATATCTCGCTTATTATTGACTTTACAGCTTAGCAATCAATTGTGAACATATAGGAAATGATATAATGTTGAATATTTTGGTGACCTTGAATTTGATCTTCAACCTTATTTTCAAGGTCAGGGAAAAAAATTGGTAATATTTTGCTCATTTTCGACTCTACATGTTAGGAATCCATAGTGGACATATAGGAAATGATATATGCTGAATATTTTGGTGACCTTGAATTCGACCTTGACCTCATTTTCAAGGGCAGAACAAAAAAATTTAATATCTCACTTGTTAGGGACTTTACAGCTTAGAAGTCAATTGGGAACATATTGGAAATGATACATGCTGAATATTCTCATGACCTTGAACTTGACCTTGACCTCATTTTCAAGGTCAAAACACAAAATGGCTAATATCTCACTTAATATCGACTTTACAGCTTAGGAATCAATTGTGGACATGCTAGAAATGATATGGGCAGAATGTTCTCATGACCTCGAATTGACCAACTACCTTATTTTCAAGGTCATGGGACAAAAGGCCAATATCTAAAATATACATTGTCCGGTAACCTTTCTTAGCCCTTTGGCTAATTTTTTCTTTTTGATACATAACACTCCTCATATGTACTCCTATGATGTCTATAAGTTTCGTTGCGCTTGAATCGCTCGAAGTGGGCCATTTTGGCCCAAACTCGGCCCAAATGCGACTTTCCCATGTTAAATTCTCCTATGCTTTATAATGGGACACATTATGCCTAATATCTCACTTGATGTTGAGATTAGAGACTAGGAATCAATTGTGGACATATAGGAAATGATATATGCTGAATATTCTCGTGACCTTGAATTTGACCTCTGACCTCAGCTCCAAGGTCAGAGCACAAAATGGCTTATATCTCGCTTATTATCGACTCTACAGCTTAGGAGTCAATTGTGGACATATAGGAAATGATATATGCTGAATATTCTCGTGACCTTGAATTTGACCTCTGACCTCAGTTTCAAGGTCAGAGCACAAAATGACTTATATCTCGCTCATTATCGACTCTACAGCTTAGGAGTCAATTTTGGACATATAGGATATGATATATGCTGAATATTCTGATGACCTTGAATTCGACCTTCGACCTCATTTTCAAGGTCACAGGACAAAATGGCTAATATCTCGCTTGTTATTGACTTTACAGCTTAGCAATCAATTGTGGACATATAGGAAATGATATATGCTGAATATTCTCTTGACCTTGAATATGACCTCTGACCTCATTTTCAAGGTCCAAGGACAAACTGGCTCATATCTTGCTCCTCTATTGACTGTATGGCTTGGGAATCAATTGTGGACATGATATAGAAAATGATATACATTGAATATTTTGATGACCTTGAATTTGACCTTTGCCCCTTCATTTTCAAGGCCACAGCACAAAATTGCTTATATCTCTCTGATTATTGAATTTGAAGCTTAGCAATCAACTGTGGACATGATATATGCTTAATGTTATATATGCTGAATATTCTCTTGACCTTGAATTCAACCAGTGACCTGGCTAACATCTAAAATATTAAACATTGTCCGGTAACCTATCTTCGGCCCTTGGCCTAATTTTTAGGTTACCGGACCTTTTTTTCCGATAACCTATTGCCGTGGCGTTGCGTCCGTCGTCCGTCCGTCCACATTTTTATCATTAAAGTTTACAGGCGAATATTTCTGAAATTTTGCACAAAAATAGCTAAAAATATTAGATTTTTTTTTAGATAGATTTTTTTTTAGTTTTTTGATTTTCGCATTTTTTTCAAAATGATGGCCGTTTTCGTCGAAAAATGGCCAATTTTGGACTTTGATGGTCGTTTTCTCAAAATCTGTTCAGTAACTTTTTAGCTTACCGGACCTATCGTCCGATAACCTATTGGTGTGGCGATGCGTCCGTCGTCTGTCGTCGTCGTCCGTCGTCGTCGTCCACATTTTTATCTTTTTTGTTTACGGGCGAATTTTTCTGAAATTTTGCACAAAAATACTTAAAAATAATTCAAGAAGGAGGTATTTTTTAGTTTTTAGGTTACCGGACCTATGGTCCGATAACCTATTGGCATGGCGTTGCGTCCGTCGTCCGTCGTCCGTCCGTCCGTCCGTCCGTCCGTCGTCCGTCCGTTCACATTTTTATCTTTAAAGTATACGGTCCGATCTTTCTGAAATTTTGCACAAAAATACCTAAAAATATTCCCAGGAAAGGTTTTTTTTAGTTTTCTGATTTCCGCATTTTTTTCAAAATGGCGGCCATTTTCGACAAAAAATGCCTGATTTTGGACTTTGGCGGCCATTTTCTCAAAATCTGTTCAGTAACTTTTTTTCTTTTTGATACATAACACTCCTCATATGTACTCCTGTGATGTGTATTAGTTTCGTTGCGCTTGAATCGCTCGAAGTGGGCCATTTTGGGCCAAACTCGGCCCAGATGGGACTTTCCCATGTTAAACTCTCCTATGCTTCATAATGGGACACATTAAGCCTAATATCTCACTTAATATTGAGATTAGAGACTAGGAATCAATTGTGGACATATAGGAAATGATATATGCTGAATATTCTCGTGACCTTGAATTTGACCTCTGACCTCGGTTTCAAGGTCAGAACGGCCGTTTTCGTCGAAAAATTGCCAATTTTGGACTTTGGCGATCGTTTTCTCAAAATCTGTTCAGTAACTTTTTTTCTTATTGATGCATAACACTCCTCATATGTACCCCTGTGACATGTATAAATTTCGTTGCCCTTGAATCGTTCGAAGTGCGCATTTTGGGCCCAAACTCGGCCCAACTGGGACTTTCCCATGTTAAATTCTCCTATGCTTTATAATGAGACACATTAAGCCTAATATCTCACTTAATATTGAGATTAGAGACTAGGAATCAATTGTGGACATATAGAAAATGATAAATGCCGAATATTCTGATGACCTTGAATTTGACCTTCGACCTCATTTTCAAGGTCACAGGACAAAATGTCTAACATCTCACTTATTATCGACTTTACAGCTTAGGGATCAATTGTGGACATATAGGAAATGAAATATGCTGAATATTCTGATGACCTTGAATTTGACCTCTGACCTCATTTTCAAGGTCACAGGACAAAATGGCTAATATCTCACTTATTATCAATTTTACAGCTTAGGAATCAATTGTGGACATATAGGAAATGATATATGCTGAATATTGTCGTAACCTTGAATTTGACCTCTGACCTCAGTTTGAAGGTCAGAGCACAAAATGGCTAATATCTTGCTTATTATTGACTTTAACGCTTAGGAATCAATTGTGGACATGTAGGAAATGATATATGCCGAATATTCTGATGACCTCGAATTTGACCTTTGACCTCATTTTCTAGGTCACAGGACAAAATGGCTAATATCTTGATTCTTAACGACTTTACAGCTTAGGAATCAATTGTGGACATATAGGAAATGATATACTCCGAATATTCTGATGACCTTGAATTTGCCCTTTGACCTTATTTTCAAGGTCATAGTACAAAATGGCCAATATCTCTCTTATTATCGATTTACCAGCTTAGGAATCAATTGTGGACATATAGGAAATGATATACTCCGAATATTCTGATGACCTTGAATTTGCCCTTTGACCTTATTTTCAAGGTCATAGTACAAAATGGCCAATATCTCTCTTATTATCGATTTAACAGCTTAGGAATCAATTGTGGACATATAGGAAATGATATTCGCCAAATATTCTGATGCCCTGAATTTGACCTTTGACCTTATTTTCAAGGTCATACTACAAAATGGCCAATATCTCGCTTATTATCAACTTTACAGCTTAGGAATCAATTGTGGACATATAGGAAATGATATACTCTGAATATTCTGATGACCTTGAATTTGACCTTTGACCTTATTTTCAAGGTCATAGTACAAAATGGCCAATATCTCGCTTATTATTGACTTTACAGATTAGGAATCAATTGTGCACATATAGGAAATATTCTCATGATCTTGAATTGACCTCTGACCTCATTTTCAAGGTCAGAGCACAAAATGGCTGATATCTCGCTTATTATTGACTTTACAGCTTAGGAATCAATTGTGGACCCATAGGAAATGATATAATGTTGAATATTCTGGTGACCTTGAATTTGACCTTTGACCTTATTTTCAAGGTCAGAGAACAAAATTGGTAATATCTCGCTCATTTTCGACTCTACAGCTTAGGAATCCATAGTGGACATATGGGGAATGATATATGCTGAATATTTTGGTGACCTTGAATTTGACCTTGACCTCATTTTCAAGGGCAGAGAACAAAAAAAGTTAATATCCCACTTGTTAGGGACTTTACAGCTTAGGATTCAATTGCGTACATATTAGAAATGATACATGCTGAATATTCTCATGACCTTGAACTTGACCTTTGACCTCATTTTCAAGGTCAAAACACAAAATGGCTAATATCTTAATTAATATCGACTTTACAGCTTAGGAATCATTTGTGGACATGCTAGAAATGATATGGGCAGAATGTTCTCATGACCTCAAATTGACCAACTACCTTATTTCCAAGGTTATGGGACAAAAGGCCAATATCTAAAATATACATTGTCCGGTAACCTTTCTTAGCCCTTGGGCTAATTTTTTGATTTTCGCATTATTTCCAAAATGGCGGCCATTTTCGACGAAAAATGAATGATTTTGGACTTTGGCGGCCATTTTCTCAAAATCTGTTCAGTAACTTTTTTTCTTTTTGATACATAACACTCCTCATATGTACTCCTATGATGTCCATAAATTTCGTTGCGCTTGAATCGCTCGAAGTGGGCCATTTTGGCCCAAACTCGTCCAAACGGGACTTTCCCATGTTAAATTCTCCTATGCTTTATAATGGGACACATTATGCCTAATATCTCACTTAATATTGAGATTAGATACTAGGAATCAATTGTGGACATATAGGAAATGATATATGCTAAATATTCTCGTGACCTTGAATTTGACCTCTGACCTCAGTTTCAAGGTCAGAGCACAAAATTGCTTATATCTCGCTTATTATCGACTCCACAGCTTAGGAATCAATTGTGGACATATAGGAAATGATATATGCTGAATATTCTGATGACCTTGAATTGACCTTTGGCCCCATTTTCAAGGTCACAGGACGAAATGGCTTATATCTCGCTTATTATCGACTCTACAGCTTAGGAATCAATTGTGGACATATAGGAAATGATATATGCTGAATATTCTGATGAACTTGAATTTGACCTTTGACCCCATTTTCAAGGTTATAGGACAAAATGGCTAATATCTCGCTTGTTATCGACTTTACAGCTTAGGAATCAGTTATGCACATATAGGAAATGATATATGCAAATTATTGTCATGACATTGAATTTGACCTTTGACCTCATTTTCAAGGTCACAGGACGAAATGGCTAATATCTCACTTATTATCGATTTTACAGCTTAGGAATCAATTGTGGACATATAGGAAATGATATATGCTGAATATTCTCGTGACCTTGAGATTGACCTCTGACCTCATTTTCAAGGTCCAAGGACAAACTGGCTCTTATCTTGCTCCTCTATTGACCGTATGGCTTGGGAATCAATTGTGGACATAGAACATGATATACATTGAATATTTTGATGACCTTGAATTTGACCTTTGTCTTAATTTTCAAGGCCACAGCACAAAATTGCTAATATCTCTCTTATTGTTTAATTTACAGCTTAGCAATCAACTGGGGACATGATATATGCTTAATATTATATATGCTGAATATTCTCTTGACCTTGAATTTAACCAGTGACCTGGCTAACATCTATAATATTAAACATTGTCCTGTGACCTATCTTTGGCCCTCGGCCTAATTTTTAGCTAATTTTTAGCTAATATTCTGATGACCTTGAATTCGACCTTCGACCTCATTTTCAAGGTCACAGGACAAAATGGCTAATATCTCGCTTGTTATTGACTTTACAGCTTAGCAATCAATTGTGGACATATAGGAAATGATATATGCTGAATATTCTCTTGACCTTGAATATGACCTCTGACCTCATTTTCAAGGTCCAAGGACAAACTGGCTCATATCTTGCTCCTCTATTGACTGTATGGCTTGGGAATCAATTGTGGACATGATATAGAAAATGATATACATTGAATATTTTGATGACCTTGAATTTGACCTTTGCCCCTTCATTTTCAAGGCCACAGCACAAAATTGCTTATATCTCTCTGATTATTGAATTTGAAGCTTAGCAATCAACTGTGGACATGATATATGCTTAATGTTATATATGCTGAATATTCTCTTGACCTTGAATTCAACCAGTGACCTGGCTAACATCTAAAATATTAAACATTGTCCGGTAACCTATCTTCGGCCCTTGGCCTAATTTTTAGGTTACCGGACCTTTGGTCCGATAACCTATTGCCGTGGCGTTGCGTCCGTCGTCCGTCCGTCCACATTTTTATCATTAAAGTTTACAGGCGAATATTTCTGAAATTTTGCACAAAAATAGCTAAAAATATTAGATTTTTTTTTAGATAGATTTTTTTTTAGTTTTTTGATTTTCGCATTTTTTTCAAAATGATGGCCGTTTTCGTCGAAAAATGGCCAATTTTGGACTTTGATGGTCGTTTTCTCAAAATCTGTTCAGTAACTTTTTAGCTTACCGGACCTATGGTCCGATAACCTATTGGTGTGGCGATGCGTCCGTCGTCTGTCGTCGTCGTCCGTCGTCGTCGTCCACATTTTTATCTTTTTTGTTTACGGGCGAATTTTTCTGAAATTTTGCACAAAAATACTTAAAAATAATTCAAGAAGGAGGTATTTTTTAGTTTTTTGATTTTCGCATTATTTCCAAAATGGCGGCCATTTTCGACGAAAAATGAATGATTTTGGACTTTGGCGGCCATTTTCTCAAAATCTGTTCAGTAACTTTTTTTCTTTTTGATACATAACACTCCTCATATGTACTCCTATGATGTCCATAAATTTCGTTGCGCTTGAATCGCTCGAAGTGGGCCATTTTGGCCCAAACTCGTCCAAACGGGACTTTCCCATGTTAAATTCTCCTATGCTTTATAATGGGACACATTATGCCTAATATCTCACTTAATATTGAGATTAGATACTAGGAATCAATTGTGGACATATAGGAAATGATATATGCTAAATATTCTCGTGACCTTGAATTTGACCTCTGACCTCAGTTTCAAGGTCAGAGCACAAAATTGCTTATATCTCGCTTATTATCGACTCCACAGCTTAGGAATCAATTGTGGACATATAGGAAATGATATATGCTGAATATTCTGATGACCTTGAATTGACCTTTGGCCCCATTTTCAAGGTCACAGGACGAAATGGCTTATATCTCGCTTATTATCGACTCTACAGCTTAGGAATCAATTGTGGACATATAGGAAATGATATATGCTGAATATTCTGATGAACTTGAATTTGACCTTTGACCCCATTTTCAAGGTTATAGGACAAAATGGCTAATATCTCGCTTGTTATCGACTTTACAGCTTAGGAATCAGTTATGCACATATAGGAAATGATATATGCAAATTATTGTCATGACATTGAATTTGACCTTTGACCTCATTTTCAAGGTCACAGGACGAAATGGCTAATATCTCACTTATTATCGATTTTACAGCTTAGGAATCAATTGTGGACATATAGGAAATGATATATGCTGAATATTCTCGTGACCTTGAGATTGACCTCTGACCTCATTTTCAAGGTCCAAGGACAAACTGGCTCTTATCTTGCTCCTCTATTGACCGTATGGCTTGGGAATCAATTGTGGACATAGAACATGATATACATTGAATATTTTGATGACCTTGAATTTGACCTTTGTCTTAATTTTCAAGGCCACAGCACAAAATTGCTAATATCTCTCTTATTGTTTAATTTACAGCTTAGCAATCAACTGGGGACATGATATATGCTTAATATTATATATGCTGAATATTCTCTTGACCTTGAATTTAACCAGTGACCTGGCTAACATCTATAATATTAAACATTGTCCTGTGACCTATCTTTGGCCCTCGGCCTAATTTTTAGCTTACCGGCCCTTTGGGCCGATAAGCTATTGTCGTGGTATTTCGTCCGTCGTCCGTCCGTCGTCCGTCGTCCGTCGTCTGTCGTCCGTCGTCCGTCCGTCGTCCGTCCGGGTCTGTAACTATTTTTTGACATGATGAATTTCCCCATAAATTTGTCAGAACATACCTTGGGCCAGTATCTAAAGACGTTTTTTAAATTTTTTTGATTGAATCGTTTTTGTCTATTTGGCGGCCATTTTTGACGAAAAATTGCCAATTTTAGACTTTGGAGGCCATTTTCTCAAAAACTGTCTGATCAGTTTTGAGATTTTTGTTTCAAAACATTCCTCTCATGTACCTTTATGACGTGTATAAGTTTCGTTGCCCTTGAATCGCCGGTCTGCTTGTGGCGGCCATTTTGATTTTTTGACGGGTCGGCGAAAAAAAAATGTTTTGTCCCAAATCAAGTCACTATTCGTTTTGAGCCATTTCCAGCAAAAAAAAAAAAAATTTTTTTTTGGCCATTGAAAAATTTGTTGGACTTGGAAAATTTCACCCAAATTTTCTTCATAATGGGAGCTGTGCAGAGTAAACTCATAGAACACTTGAAGATAGAGCCTAAGTATTGGCACATTCAAATGGGAAATCATATATTGCGGTTTGAGTGATGACCTTGAATATGACCTTCAATGACCTTGGAAGGTCAAAACGACCTTTTTTGTCGAAAAATGGCCAATTTTGGATTTTTGATGGCCATTTTCTCAAAAACTGTCTAATCAGTATTGAGATTTTTGCTTCAAAACATTCCTCCCATGTACCTTTATGACGTGTATAAGTTTCGTTGCCCTTGAATCGCCGGTCTGCGTGTGGCGGCCATTTTGATTTTTTGACGGGTCGGCGAAAAAAAATTTTTTGTCCCAAATCAAGTCACTATTCGTTTTGAGCCATTTCCAGCAAAAAAAATTTTTTTTTTTTTGGCCATTGAAACATTTTTTGGACTTAGAAAATTTCACCCAAATTTCTTTCATAATGGGAGCTGTGCAGAGTAAATTCATAGAACACTTGAAGATAGAGCCCAAGTATTGGCACATTCAAATGGGAAATCATATATTGCGGTTTGAGTGATGACCTTGAATTTGACCTTCAATGACCTTGGAAGGTCAAAACGACCTTTTTTGTAAACTCATATGAGTAAACTCATAGAAGACTTCAAAATAGAGCCTAAGTATTAGCACATTCAAATGGGAAATCATATATTGCAGTTTGAGTGATGACTTTGAATTTGACCTTCAATGACCTTGAAAGGTCAAAAACGATGAATTTTGTCTTTGATGGCCATTTTGTCAAAATCTATTCAGACAGTTTTTCTCAAAATAATGTATATGATTCTCTTTATCTACCTTTGTGATGTGTTATTTGATTTCGTATTATAGTCCATACAGGTAATGTGTTTCCAGCAACATTTAAGAACATGTTTTGACATTTAGAGTTCAAGATCAGTGTAACAATTTATATGTTGGAAAATCAATACTCTGCGTTTCTCATGATTGCCGGTAAGCTACAGCACCCTTGGTGCTATGTTTTCACTTAGAATGTTTTCCTCACCTGCAACCATGCAAATGCAACATGTAGCTCCCCATGCGACCAAACAACGTGTGCTGTTTTACCAGTCTAGTTTCACAATTAGAAAAGAAAGAAAAATTGGGGGATGCTACTAAGCCTTTGCGCTTTTATGTCTAGTATTTATTCTTTCGTGTGAGGTGTCTGACTGAAATATACAATCTTGAGATGTACATGTAATGGCCAGGTTCGGAATGCATCACTTTATGGAACCCTGACTGAATAATGTAAGCTTCTGTCTTTAAAGGGCCTCGCCATTACATTGATGAGACGAAATTACCAGTTCATTTCCACAACACAGAGCAGTGAAATATCCCACACATTAGGTAATTATCCCAATGATTTGGTAGTTTGGTTCAAAAACATTTGGTAATGCATACATGCATAATGTCCATGAAATGCAATTACCCCTCAATTTTTGTGATGAGTGTAGCGTTATATTTCAGATGAAATAAATATGGCAAGTTTGAAGCTGGAGGTTGACGACAAAGATCAACATGATCAACGAATGTTCAATCCGTACCCAACTGTAATTGTTAAAACAGAGGAACAATTTGACTTGAAAGATACGTCTCAACAAATTGACCTGGATCCTGGAAGTAACTTCAATACTGATTGTGGTTATGGCGACATCATCACGATAGCACCTCTGGGGGACCTGCCAGTGAAAGAAGAATCGGTTGGACCCAATACAGAATACAATCAGTCGGTCAGTGTCAACACTCCTGATCAAGATTCTTCTCGTGAGCTGAACACCAACAACCAGCCAGTCTGTGTACTAGTACTACTGCCATCAAGCACAACAAACAACAGGTAAATGGAGGAAACGAATATCCATCGTACAGGAATAAATCTTCATTCTGTTTTGACCTTAGGTCCGATAACCTATTGCCATGGCATTGCATCTGTCGTCTGTCAACATTTCTGTTCGTCCATCTGTCTTGGCAAACACAATTTTATCTTTAAAGTTTACAGCCGGATTATCCTTAAATGTTGCACGAAAATACTTTAAAATGTATCAAGATGGGGGTATTTTCAAGTGTTTAGGCTTCCACATCTATTATTCCTCACTTAATATTGAGATAGAGATTAGGAATCAATTGTGGACATATAAGAAATAGTATGTGCTAGTGTTCTCGTGACCTAGAATTTTATCTTTGACCTCATTTGCAAGGTCAGAGCACAAAATGGCTGATATCTTGCTTACTATCGACTTCACAGCTTAGAAATCAATTGTGCATATATCAGAAATGATATATGCTGAATATTGTCATGACCCTGAATTTGATCTTTGATTTCATTTTCAAAGTAACAGGACTAATTTGCTGATATCTCATTTTTTATCGACTTTACCGGATGAGAATCACTCATCGGGAATAATATATAGCGAATATTCTGATGACCTTTAATTTGACCTTTGATTTGATTTTAAAGGTCATATGACAAAACTGCTAATATCTCTTTTATTATTGAATTTACTGCTTTGAAAATCAATTTTGGACATATAGGCAAAGATATATGCTGATTATTCTCATGATTTTGAATTTAGATAGATAGATAGATTATACTGACGTAACCCTGTAAGGGAACTTGCCTTACCACCATCCGACCAACTTTGGTCCGCGATATATTGGTGGCGCATCGCCGCATTGCAGCGCCGGCATATTTTTGGTTCCCGTGTATGTATGTAGTGTATGGACGGGATTTTCTGGTGTACTGCATTGATGGGTATTTGTAGCGCGGCCCACTGACAGATCCGGGTATGCCTAGTGAACTAGGTTTCTGCCCCTTCACCACCGCCGATACACCGAGTGCAGCAGTCTACAATGTATCATCTGGTCACCATATTAATGACTGCTCCAGGCCGACGGACTGAGAAGTGAGGGTAACACTTGATCCGCTGAGTGAATTTTGATCGCCGAGAGCGGGGCTTGAACCCGCCAACGACGAACATTGAATTCCCTTCAGCAGTGGGCGAACGACATAGTGTGTTGCGCCACGGCCACTGACCAGTGATTTTATTTTCACTTAAAGTTCACTGTCCAAAATTCCCAATATCGAAAATATAAAATACAAGTATATATTTTCCAGTGACCTGTCTTATCCTTGTGAGCTAATTTTTCAGAATCACCTTCTAGATATTACTCAGCATATTATTATTCTGTCCAGGAGAGAAAAAATGGCTGTAACTATTATTTTTTTATTATTTTAATTTTACCACATTTATATAGCGTCCTTTCCAAACATAAAGTTCTCTCAAAAACACTGTACAGAAATGAAATATAAGTACAAAGTACTACATCAACAAGGATAATGGTAACAAGTACATAATTATAAAATAAAGTGAAGGGAAAAGTATTAGATTTAATTTAGGATTATGAAATATTATTGCAGTCAATAACTACTAATTATCATGAATATAAAGGTCTATTAGAATCCATAGTGAAGTCTGAAACGGTGTGTTTTCAGTTTATGTTTGGAACTGTTCACGGGTGTTGATTTCTGGACTTCAACTCGTTTCATAACTTGGCCCCTGCTGTTTTGAAGCTGCGAGATCTGTATGTGACAGTTTTTGATCTTGGCACCTCAAGCGCCAGGCTGTCCTCGGATCTGAGGGATCTTCTGGGTTGGTAGACCTCAACCAAGTCAAACAGGTTTCGTGGTGACATTCTGTGAAGGGCCTTGTATACATACATCAATACTTTGTATTAGATCTGGAACTGAGTCAGGAGCTAGTGTGAGTCAGGAGACTGTTGAGTGGAGATCTGGATGCATCTGTGGTCAGGTATCATCTGAGCTGACCTAATTTTCGGAGATGGAAGTAAGCTGAGCGACACATGGAGTTCTCCTGCTGTCCATTGACATGAATGCTTCAAACACCAAGCCGGGCTTGCTGACTTCCGAGGATGGCGTGACGGTTGCACCGCTGACTTTGAGGGACATGTTCTCGATGTGCTTGGCATTCCGTTTGGAGGACAGCACCACAACTTCCGTCTTTGTCTGGTTCAGCTTCAACATGTTTTTCGTCATACAAGCTTGTATATCGCCCAGGCAGCTTTCCACACTGGATGGAGCTTCATCTCTTGTGACTTCATCGCCTGGTTTGAAGGACACATACAGCTGGGTATCATCAACGTAGAGATTGTAATTGAGTCTATGCTTTGAAATGATACCCTCTAGTGGTTTTGTGTTCAAGGAGTACTTCTTTGGCCCCAACATCGATCCCTGTGGGACTCCAGGAGACAAACGTATAGGCTGGGACGACTTACCGCCAACGACTACAGTCTGGTAGCGAAGTATGATGACAACCAGCTTGGCATCCCCGCCAATCCCAAAGTCACCATAGTCACCACAGTGTCTCATGAGTGTCTTGTGGTCGATGGTGTCAAAGGCTGCAGACAAGTCCAATAGAATGAGTACAGTTATGCAGCCTTTATAATCTGATTCCAGGATGTCACTCTGCACATTGAGCAATGCCGTCTCAATGGAGTGCATCTTCCTGTAGGCTGATTGGTGTGACTCATGTGGGGACTGACTTTGGAAGTGACTCTCAATACGACTGTCTACCACCTTCTCCAAGATTGTTAACAAAAAGTGCAAATTTGACATGGGTTGATTACTTTTTGAGCTTATTTATGTCATGGCCTGAATTCTCAAAGTGTATTCTAATCAACATGGACTTAAGGCCTGCAGGAACTCGCCCAGATGTCAGGGACATGTTGACCATGGATGCTACATATGGGAGAAGGTCAGTTTTGCACATCTTCATGTGCCATGTGGGAATTGGGTCCAGTTTACGGGAGTGGGCCCATCCAGCAAGTGCAAGATAATCCATTCCAATTCCTCTTCAGTCACTGGATCGAACGTTGCTAATTTCATCACAACTGTCTTTGAAATGATATAATTTGACGAGTGACCTTAATATAGGAATACATACATCACACATACATATTGTATGGTAACCTTTCTTAGATTTTGGTCTAACTTCTTCTATACCAATTTATTGCTGTGACCCATGTGATATAAGTAATATGTAGTATACACATATATTTTCATTTGTATTTTTCAAAAGTCTATCGAAGCAGATCCTGTGAACCTGTCTTTCTTTCAGGGAGAGTGACCTTCTGGGGCACAACAAACTTCAGGCAGAAGTGACACGAACAAGCAAAAGGCCTCACCAATGTCAAATTTGTGGTAAAACTTTCGCGCGCCCTGTTCTGTTGAGGCTACATTCGTTAACACATACGAATGAGAAACCGCACAAATGTCAAATTTGTGGTAAAGGATTCACACGTCCTGTTGATTTGAGGGAACATTCGTTAACACATACTGGAGAGAAACCGCACAAATGTCAAATATGTGGGGAAGAGTTTACACAGTCTCGAAGTCTGAAACAACATTCCATGACACATAAGGGTGAGAAACCCCACAAATGTCAAACTTGTGGTAAACGATTCACACGCCCTGCTCATTTGAGGGAACATTCATTAATACATTTGGATGAGAAACCACACAAATGTCATGAGTGTGGTAAAGGGTTTACACAGTCTCGTAGTCTAAAACAACATTTGTTAACACATACGGGTGAGAAACCACACAAATGTCATGAGTGTGGTAAAGGGTTTACACAGTCTCGTAGTCTAAAACAACATTTGTTAACACATACGGGTGAGAAACCACACAAATGTAATTTTTGTGGTAAAGCATACACACATCCTGATGTGTTGAAGCAACATTTGTTAAGGACGAACTGCATGCAAAAATCGCTAATCTTGAATGAGCTGGTTCACCGCTCACTTATAATGTAAATATTTATGAGGTAACAAAATCATGCATTTGCAAACATCCATTCAGCATCAAAATTTGCCTATGGCGATCTATAGTCATCATGGATCAGCTACCAATACTGAATATGATTAAATGTCTGATAATTGTCATTTTCAAATGGCATTTTGTGACTTATTTCTCAAAAGATAAGGTACACAAAACATGCCCAACGGCAGGATTATTTTTCACTGTAATGCTAGTAAAGCACACTGGTGAGTTGCGCTCCGGTGCATCAAATCCGCTGATTGTATTCCTCTCACAGAAAGTCAAGTCATACATGCATCTATCATTATATGGTCAGAGAACAAAACATACATACCAAAAGCAGCTTGTTTGTGAGACTGAAGATATGACGCATTGTTTGCTGATGCATGTAATAGTGATATACATGTATATATATATATATATATATATATTCGTCAATTGTACAATTCCTGTCGGATACTATTTATAGAACCATGTCTCGGTTCATCATCCATGAGTACACATATCTCTGTTAATGAAGTTTCGGGAAGAAGCTTCTTGATGGTCTTGCTGATTTTGTTAGCTTCAGGTTTATGTTATAAATGAAAGGGAGAGCGGCTCACGACGGTGTTTGGTTTGTTACATGCAGTCCATTCTTAATACATACGGGTGAGAAACCACACAAATGTAAAAATTTGTGGTAAAAACGCCCTATTTTGTTGACGCAACATTCGCTATTACATACCAGTGAGACATATGTCAACTTTGTGGTAAAGCAGTCGAACTTCTTCTTAAAGCAACTAAACGCGACATTCGTTAACAAACACAAGTGAGAAACTGCAGAAGTTTGTGGTTAAGCCTTTACATTCAATGTTAGTTTAAAGACACTTTCGGTAACACATACAGGTGAGAAACTGCACAAGTGTCAAATTTATGATAAAGCCTCCTCATTTCCTGGCTATTTGAGAACTCATTTGTTGACACATACTAATGAGAGACCACACAAATGTCTAGTTTGTGATTGAGCCTTCACACTCAATGGTAGTTTAAGGAAACATTCGGTTGCACATACAGGTGAGAAACCTCACAAATCTCAGACTTGTAGTAAAGGGTTTACACAGTCTTCTAGGCTGAAGAGACGTTCGTTAACACATACGGGTGAGAAACCACATAAATGTCGACTTTGTGGCAAGCCTTCACACACCCTGCTCGGTTAAGGCAACATTCGTTAACACACACACGGAAGAAAACACACAAATGTAAATATTTGCGGCAAAGGCTTCAAAATGTCTACATTATTGCATACACATAGAGTTGACATACCACACAAATGTCAAGTTTGCGATGAAGCTTCTCCATGCTCTTATTATTTAGGCCACCATTTGTTAACACGTACAATGTACAGATAAGAAACCTCACAAAATCAAATATGAGGTAAGGGTTCACATGGTCCAATCATTTGAGGGAACATTTCTTGACACATAGAGGGGAGAAGCCTCACTATTGTCAAACTTTGCGGTAAAGCTTTTACAGTCTCTGGTTATTTGGGCAGACATATACATAGTTAACACATACTGGAGATAAGCCACTCGAGTGTGGAGTTTGTGGTAAATATGTGGCATCTTCCTGTCATCTAAAACAACATGTGTTAACACATCTATGTTTACTAGAGACCTCAGGGATGTCAGAATACAACTTATACAGTTCTTGGTAGTTCAAGTCCACAGGTTAGAGAAATAAAAGAATGTAAAGTTTATATTCTGAAGATTTTGTGCAGATGTACAGTAAAGGTTTCAGACAGTGAAAACAGTTTCAGACAGTTTCGGTGTCTGTGTGTGGGTGAGAAACAAAACGAGTCAAATTCCTGTAAATTGTTTTTCGATGTGCGATCATCATAAACAACATGATTCATTATGAAATCATCACACCAGAGTTCTACACAATCTGTCGAGTATATTGTCATACACAAGACAGAATCTGTCAGGTTTAGAGTTAATTAAATTGAATTTAATGAAAATGTATCTGTATTCTCATAACAAGCGAGTGATTTGTGGAATCTGCAGCTTGTGCCATGGTCTGCAGCACACAAAGCTAGATAATCAAATATTGCGGCAACTATGCTCTCATTGGCTAGTTTAGCTTGTTGAAATATTAATGTAACCTATTTCATTTGATTTGTGCATATCTACATGTAGATGTGAAGCAACAGTTATGTTGATGGCTTGTGCGGTTCGTCCGTCAACTAGGCTATTTAACAGTCAGAATATGTATGTGAAAACTGCTTATAATTTAGCTTAAAATGGTAGTAACACTAATCTATCCAGAAACATTAATTTATATTCTTGGCAGAAATGCTTGTTCCAATCAAGACAGTTATTGTGTATGAGACCATGAATCTTATGATTATTTAAATCATTTATTTTCTTCTTTCATCATAATGTGAACTACATTTCGATGTAATGTATCGGATTTATCTGATGCTTAAACGAATTGTATTAGAGTAGAATGGTGTTATTTTATAGCTTCACGCATAAACATGCATCCATAAAATTGTATTGTATATATCGATCGTTACAACTATCGTTACTGTGTGAAAACCTCATGTGCAATGTGTCATATTCTCCAATCACTGTGAGCTGATCACAGTCGTACGTTTTGTGGGGATCTTATTTTGCTGTTTGATTTTGTTGCATTTAATTTTGTGGATTTTTTTTTCAACCTGCAAAGTGATTTCTCAATTATTATTAGATTTTTTGGTATTTTGGTGTACTAGTGTAAGTTCTTGAATTAGATCATAAAATTATATCCAATAAAGATGCAAATGTCAATTATTCAGTTTGTTGTGATATTTGTGTTTACATAATTTGGTCCGTAATCAGATACAGAAACACTTTCGATGTCAGAATGAGTGGATTAAGAAAACACATCACCTTCATAACCACTCATTGCCATACAGGTGATGAGAAAACAAAATACTTGGATTTAGTTGTCTACCCCTGACAATAACGGCTATATTTTCACCCATTCGGAGGGCCTGGACGAGTCGAAAATTTCTGACCCGGGTACCCGTGTGGTTTTACCCGACTCACCCCAGGTAAATCGTCCAAACATGTATCAAATTTTTATTGCAAATATTCAAGACAAAACTAGATCTTTATTCGCTCTCGGGTTCGGGTAACAAAATTCCAGCCCGGGTAATTGGGTGACCCACCCCGAATTCGGGTACCTGTCCACTCGTCCGGGCCCTACCCATTAGCCTTTTAAAGGCTTGTACCATACATGAAATTTTTCACAGTTCGGTTCTCCGTGCATTGGACATAGAAATTTGACATGCACATGTGCTTAACACTGATCAATAACGACAAATTTAACCCTGCTCCCTAGTGCCCTAATATCGTCAAATTTGTCAGTTATCCTTGTCTGACACAGACAACAATATTTTGCTTTGTACAAGAAGGTGAGAAAGTGCATTTCTTGTTGGCCATGCCACAGCCTCGAATTGTCTTGGTTAAAAACGAATCAGCACCTGGCGTTATAAGGACACCGGTGTCAAAATATCACCTATATATGTGTCCATTTATCACAATAGTGACCTAATATCGTCACCTTATACTAACTAGGCATCCTAATATCGTTACATATATTCAATCCCCTATTCCCACATACGAATGAGCAAGTTAAATTGAAACCCTGGTTGCAGAAATTTCCTTCAATAGGTAGTCCTTGAAACAATATCACCGTAAAACAAGTTTTTTGCTCAGAAAAGTTACGAGAGGTAGATAATAATTCAGACTAGCTTGAAAGTAACAAATGATATAGCTATTTTTGGCACGGTGTGTCCCCTCAGTGTCGCTGTCCTTGACGTAGTCTTGGTCTCTTCGTTGGTTGGACAAAATGAAAACACTGAAACGTGGCTAGAGCTGGTCCAGAGCACTGGGAACATGATTCATGGTACCATGTCTAACAAGTGATGCACTGCACCCATACCTCCAGTCCCTGGTCGTCATAATAGTACACACTGCACCCGCCACAGTAGAGCGTCTCGTCTCTATGCATCTGACCTAAAATATAACGGATTGGTTTTGATCAGGTTTAAACTTTAAAGACATCGACAAATATTCCTATTTTCCATGGATTTGCACCCATTGTCCACACTGGATGTGTTCATCAATATCACGGGTAGACGTGGGTGGGAATTTGTGTCCAACTATCTGATTCTTCGTGTCATAGTAAAATTACATATTTCTTCCTCTGAACGATAAACACCGGGCTTCCAGTAACAGCCCGACTCCGATATATGGAGGGTTTAGATTTTTTCCCCAAAAAAGATCATAATTGCGTGTTCAAACTGAATCATATATTCAGTACGTTTTACTGTCCTTCTACACTTCGAATCTGATTTCAGCCTGGCTAATCGTTCTTTTGCCAACCTTGTATTGGTTGTCTTTGTTTCTGTTGAAATTGGGTTTGCAAAATGTAGACACACATAATCAACATTGAATGATACCATATCATATAGACGTATACTTGCACAATAAACATTGCCCCATAATATTACCCCCATAATTGACAATATAACGAATTTTTCCAACAAAACAGGCCGCACCATCTTGAAAAAAAAAAGGGAAAATAGAAAAAAATTGAAAAATACCTCCCTTTGGATTTATTCTTTAGTATTTTTTGTACAAAATGTCAGAGAAATCCAACTGTATACTTTGAAAATAAAAATGGGGACTTACGTCGACGATGAAGGTTGGACGACAGAGACAAAGCCGCGTCCATAGGTCATTTAAAAAAAAATAGGTAAAAAACTGGCGAATTATTTATACCATGTAGCTGATGGTCAATGAATTAGAGGATGCATTTGATCTCATGTTACCGATCAGAGCAACACAAGCTGACTTGGGTTTTGTGTTAAAGTAACAAATTTAAGTATCAATCTATTACCACCAGTACAGCCAAATTTTGATGATTCCAATAACAAACGTAAAATACAATATTTTGCAATAGAAACAAAGCCCAACCAAATACTTTATCAAAAGACACACTGGCGTCTATATCGGGCCATACACAAATATTATACAACAGCCTGGACCTTACAATTTCTATAGCCCTGGAGCACTTGAACAGACAGAAACGGCAGTACATAGAACTACTAACGTACTATTAGTATTTGCAATATGAGGGTTTTGGACCCCCCTGGACCTTTTCAGAGTCATCATGGTTCTGGACTTTTATCCCCAAGAGCTCTGAGAGCCATGCGAGGTAGGAATATACACGGTGGCTAGGCGTTATGCGTTATTCAGGGCGTGTCGCGTAAAATCGCTAATTTTGCCGTTTTGACATTAGACATATTCAGGGTTGTTGTTGATAGTTTAAATTAAAGAAACAAGCCAGTGTAGCGATACCTTTGGTTGCACAATATCTGTCATTATGATTTCGACAGCCGTTCTCCTCGGTTTTGGGGTTGAAAACGTTATGTATCGGCATTAATATAGAAAAAATGTGAGGTCTATGACAGTGTTAGTATGGGCTTCACGTGTGCCTGTCTTCAAAGTGTTTCACATCGGTTGCAGGCAGCACAAATCTAGGTGTAATGTATCATTTGTTTATTTGCTATACTTTATGCGATTTGCGTGAGGGCATCAGGCGTATGTGCATGAGTAAATATTTTTTGAAGATGGGATATTTCTTTTCTAATGCGAATCTTCCGCTGTTTTACTGGTCCATTGATGAAATAAATTCAAGTTCAAGAGATAATGTTTGCACTTGGTGGGATTCTGTGTAAAAACATGAAAAAAACTCTCGGTATCGCCAATTCAAGATTTATGAAGATAGGGAGCAACATATTGACGATAATGATAAATGAGGAGTGTCGTCAGTACTTGAAGCATGTACAGCCTCAAATCATTCTTTGACAATCTGCATTTATGCATTGCCAGCTCTACCATCCCCGACAATGCTCACATGCTTCCTCATGCTACAACGCGTGTGCAGGTTTTCTCCCTCAGGCTGAAATGCGTAAACCACAAAAACATTCTTAGTTAATAAAATACTCGATTAAAACAACTGGTTGAATGGTGTAACAATGAAGAAAGATTTCTCCGAGCATTTTATTGCTTGCCGACTTACAGTTCGTTGGTTGCAACCGATGACAGTTGATATTTCACAAATGAATGGCAAGCATGCGGGTGTTGTCAAGATCTGTGTATCCATTTTCGTAAATATAACGACGTTTCACGTAATTCTTGGTAGCATACGTGATATTTGCTCATTGGGATGTTGCGTGGAACCAAAATTTTAGGAAGAAAATGAACCTTTTCATTAATTTTAGCTAGTTGAAGTGGGGACCTGTGTCGTTTCCTATGACATTTTCTCAGGAATAACGCGTAATTGATACTCACGATTTTACGCTGCGCTCCCTGAATAACGCGTAACGCCTAGCCACCGTGATATAGCTTCACAAGAAATGCACAAAGGCATCTGTATTTCTTGACGTCTAGTTCACAGCCGAAAACTAGACCAGCAACGGGTCAGACATTACTTGGTGTTTGAGAACGAATTGGAGTTGCTGTCTGTATCGGTTCCACAGTGCCACACACGGGCATGTGATGGGAGGCATCACCTGCGTGAGGCGGGCTAGAAGTACACCGTAACCTGGTTCCAGACAACACCATGCAACTAAGCCAGTGTAATACGGCCGTTTCGAGTATAATCTGCCCAATGCCACGTACAGTTACTATTCCCTGCGGCCTAATATTTGCGGATCTTTTTGTTTATTATGGGATAGCCAAGCTGGTTTTATCGTGTTTTGGTTTCATTTTGCCAGATAAAATGACGTGTTTTCATGACGTCACAATACAGTAACTTAACTTTAATACCTCACAGTGAAGAGTTCTAGGGTCCGCAAAATGTATCTCGAAATGACCGTATTGGGCCGGGCGAGTTGGTATTTTTACCAATTGGTATTTTTGACATTAGAGCGTTGGGGGTTCGCCCCCAACCCTCTAATGTCTATGTGCTGACTTTTTCATGGAGGTTTCATGCCAACCTATCGACGCCCATTTTGGCATGTAAACGTTTAGAAACCTACTTCAAATGAGAAATTTTCTTCGTCCTTGACATGAAATCTTTCGAATTGATGGTAATCTTTGAATATTCCACACATGTATAATGCATAAATCGATGTGTTAGGTTTGAGAAAATTACGCAAAATGCTGAGATTGTTTGGAAAACGTCAAAATGGCGGGGCCGATGGAAATTGACGTTCCCAGAATGCAAAGCAAATTTTACCGCAATGACGCGTATTTTGGAGCACACAATCTCCTGTGCAGCATCCATGTAAGCTTGCGTGTGCCGTGTGGCATTCCTTGATCTTATGAAGCGAACACAACGATTCGTCTGCGATGCTACGGCTACATTTACCATAATTTGACGTATTTTATATGCCAAGGTGTTGGGTTTGCGAAGCCTTCAGAAAATCCTTTATATTTTAAACTGGTCTTTTCATTAGCCCAGTAAGCATATATGTTATATATCATGATATCAGATGCAGATATTCCTCATAGTTTAAAATATTTTTAAGGATATTTCATTAAGGTTTAATACCATTTTAGCAGGAGTATCTGTTTCATTGAGTTCAAAAGGAATGTTTACTTATTAGAAAAATATGAATGAAGTAGGCCTTTGCTTCCATCGTAATATACCATGTATACGGGAATGAATTGGAATCATTTAAGGGAGGATATCATGATGGTAGCATTTTTATTTGGAGGGGGGGGGGGGGGGGGGTTACGTTGAGTAGGGGAGACTGGGGACAATTGTAACAAATTTTACATTTAGGTTCAGAGGATGGGTGATGTTTCGTAGAACAAGAGCAAACAAAGGTGAATGAAATAAATGTAAATAACTCATGATAATAAATGTACATTTTTGTCTCTAATGTGATTAGTTGGGTTGCGTCTGGTGTTACACCAAAAAGTGTAACGTGTTACAATTGACCAGACAGGAAGGGTCAAATTTAACAAGAAGTTGGGTCAAATGTAACAATCAAAATAAAGGTGTATTTGATGAGAAATAGCGCTACTGTGATACTGCTTCATAATGTTGCATGTTACTGTTGATGTCAGTGTACGTTTTGCCCAACAGGAACACAAGTTCCAACATTAGAGTGACATTGTGAGGAAGTTTCTTTCGCCATACATTTCTGACAGAACCAAAAAAAAAACATAAACATTCGTAGATTCATACAATATAGATTTACGCACTTATTAAGCACTTATATGTACTTACATGTACTTTGACCACCAATTAGCTTCTAAGCAATGGTTTCATTTCATTTTCTGGTTCAGACCATTTGAATATGTTAACATTACCGCCATTCTCATTGATCTATACCTTATGAAAGGCAATTCAGCTTTTTCGCATGAATGTAATATATCAGGTTGGATGTAACTGAGTGGGCACACCAGACGGATGGAAAACTACCTCCTGTTAATTGATTCAGCCAACTAATTCAAAACAGTTCGTTCCTTACCACTCCTACCCAGACCACTGGGTATATGTGTGTTGTTGGAATGGAATAAATATCTCCCCGTGCATCTTTAATATTTAGAAATATCATAAATTGTAGTACAGGGCCTATTAATGTTATTATTATAGACTTCATTCAATGCTGTGATATATCGTCTTTCACAAGATTTGTGTAGTCCTATTCATATATGTTTGTGTTTGTGTATGTGGGATGTGTGCATATAGGATCTATGTATGTGTAGGAATGTGTTTACATGAGTTTTCTAAACATGTCTTTGGCCTTGTTATTTGTAGATATGACGTTTCGTGTACATGTTACATTTGACCCCAACTCAAATTTCTACATATAAGTCCTCATGACAGAAAATATACTGGGAATTGGTTTCCCTTTTGTGTGCCATCAAATACCCCTGGTGGGACATCTCTTTTTGAAAACTTGCATTGATGTACACTACAAGACGTGATGAGCAAATATGATATTCTTTGCTGGAAAAACTATTTAGTCACAATGGCGATATTCTCAACAAGAAAATGCAGCTAACTGCGAGAGACGACATTAGAGCTCGAGCACATCATCAGCACCACGAGACCTGAATATATCTTACACCCCCCTCCCCCCCCCCCCCCCCTTTACAAAAAAAGAAAATTGAAACATATCATGTCCCACATGATTCCAATTCATTCCCGTATATTATGATGAAACACATAGGCCTACTTCAATCATATTCCTAATGAGTAAACATTTATTTTGAACTCAATGAAACAGTTACGCCTGATAAAATGATATTGAACCTCAATAAAATATCCTTAAAATATTGGAAACTATGAGGAATATCTGCATCTGATATCATGATATAGATAACACATGCATACTGAGCAAATTAAAAGACCAGTTTAAAATAAAAAGGTTTCGCAACCGAGCATGGAACACCTTGTCATGTGATAAAATATGTCCAATTACGGTAAATGTAGTCGTGGTGCCGTAGACGAATCGTTGTGTTTACTTCATTACGCCAAAGAAGGCCGCACGCAAGGTTACATGTACATGCATGCACAAAATGCTGCACAGAAAATTGTACGTTCCAAAGTACGCGTCATTGCGGTAAAATTTGCTTTGCATTCTGGGAACGTGAATTTCCATCGGCTCCGCCATTTTGACGTTTTCCAGACCAGCTGACCATTTTGCGTAATTTTCTCAAACCTAACACATCGATTTATGCATTATATATCTATGGAATATTCAAAGCTTGCCATCAAATCGAGAGATTTTATGTCAAGGACGAAGAAAATACTCATTTGAAGTAGGTGTACAAAGGTTTACATGCGAAAACGGGCGTCGATAGGTTGGCATGAAACCTCCATGAAAAAGTCAGCACATAGATATGTAGAGAGTTGGGGGCTTCGCCCCCAACGCTCTAATGTCAAAAATTAAAATTGACATAATGCGTGCTGACCTGGTGGAGAATTGTCTACATCAGGATAATGCTATAATAAAACTACGCATGCTTATCGATTATGACGTCATGAAAAACCCTGAATTTTACGTAGAAATAATATGTTACAATTGACCCGTGTTACAATTGACCCCAGTCTCCCCTAGAATACATTCCGCTGTCTAGGGTGCTGATGGTATGCTCGAGCTCTAATGTCGACTCTCACAGTTAGCTGTATTTTCATGTTTACCAATCAATGCGCCGTGTGTAAGCCGTGGCGATTGATTCAATTGGTATTCCGCCATATATGGTATTCGAAATTGGAATTGGTAATCTGCCATAGTATGGTATTCCGCCGCGGCGGATTAAATTTACGTTTTTTGGCCTAGGATCTCTGCCGAGCCGACCTGGGCTGATCTGAAAACGTAATCTGACCTTTTGTTCTATAAATAGAAGCGTCGGGAGAAAAATATTGGAAATCCCCTAAAAGCCGAATCCCATACAGTGGCCCTTTAACCATAGAACTCGATCGAGTTCTATGCTTTAACCTATCTCCGAGCCAGTTTGTCCGAGTCTTTTTACGTCATTTTCGACACATTCTGCAAAACGTTTCAAGTTATTGGCCAAAGCGAAGTTTGCCGACGTAATATGTAAAACTCGGACAACTAACTTTTTACCGATAGGTCAAATCGATACGCCTGGAGCTAAACAAACGCCATACAAAATTGTGCAAGCCATACTGCAAGATTGACCATAAAACGGCGTTTGACATAAGGACTTATTGACATTTTCCATGCGGAACATGGCCAACGCAGCTATAAGATGTTGTTCCAGGCTTTCCATAGAAACCCGAATTGCTCTCTGTGCAGTCAGTGTGCGCTGGACCAGAGAATATTTGTTGCGGAGATTTGATGACATGTGCGAGTGTAAGCCGGTAACAAATAGTGGTTTGAATATAACATGAGTGTTCACATGTAATATGTTATTGTTGTACATGTCGGTGGCTTTATCGATAGGCCTAAGCTTAATGCAACTGAAAATGACCAAAAATATCAAACAGTCTGATATAAACGACGGAATGTTCAACAATGACCCGGACAGTCGGTGTCCGTTGCTCAGTGGTAGAGCCAAATGCCGAGTGGTCACAGGTTCGAGGCTGGCAATGCCATCTACATAAGACATAGACATACATGTATTCAATTTGGCCCGTTATTAAGATGCACTCAAGAATTTGTCAAGTTGTAGTCCGATGCACTGATGGTTTTACCTGAACACACCAAGCTTGAACCCTATGCTACCTGAGGTATTTTCAGAGCCACCCATGGGAGTCTGAATTATTCTGAGAATATTTAGATATCTGCGAATTTGACATTTTCCACAGAAAAAAACTTTCTGAAGCTTAATGAAGATCTTTGCTGTATGTAAATCAGAATGTTCTCTTTCTGTCGGTATATCATAATTGGACGTGCTACAAATATTGGCGAAAATGTGAACATTGCAATGGTAAATACACACATCTCGAAAACACAAACAAAAGGCAACTCTAGATGACCAGAGGTAGGAACAAAACACAACTCTTGGTGGCATAGGGTTAATTAAGTGATTACATGTGCCTAACAAAAAATGGACATTTCATGTAGACAGATTCAGTTTGGCCTGTAGATGTGATGTGCCCATCTTGACAAGTATTGGGCACATCACAACTATTTGGCCCGATAAGCTTATATTGCCATCTTCTTCTTTTGATTTTATTTCCTCCTCTCTGAAAGTGAAGTCTGCCAAAACTGACTGGCGCTCATAGTGAATAAGCCCGTCATTGTTAGGGCTAGTGAAATTCAAGCACAATCATTTGCTACTGCTTTTTAGATTGCCAGACTTTTGGTGTGTAAACCTGTTGCTGTCGCGTTGCGGTCATAGTCAATTTTTATTTATTTTCATTTTTTTTCCAAAATAGCCGCCATCATTAGTTTTGAGATTTTTGTTTCAAAAGGTTTGAATATGCATCTGTGATGTGTACATAAGTTTTGTTGTCCTTGTATCGACGATCTTCTTGTGACGGCCATTTTGATTATTTTGATGGGTCCGAAATGAGACTTTCCCATGTTTAATTATCCTATGATTTATAATGGGACACATTATTGCTAAAATCTCACTTAACATGCCTAATATTGAGATTAGAGATTAAGAATCAATCGTGGACATATACGATATAGGAAATGATATATGATGAATATTGTCATGACCTGAAATTGATCTTTACTGGTAAAATACCCGTGCTACGCACGATACCAAATGTGCCATTAGTGAATAATTTGTATAATGTCCATTCCATGATTTGAGGTATCCGTGGGAATGATGAATTTCGTTAGTGCATGAAACTTGTAATGTAACACATCATAAAACTATGAATCATATCTTCCAACACACGGCCAGACATGGAGGCCTATAGATTGCTTCTGCAAAAAAAAAAAAAAAATTTTAAATAAAACAAAGGAAAAATATAAGGAGAAACAATGGGCCGAATGTCCAATGCTGAGTGATCCATTTGGAAATAGTATGTAGGGGATGGGTATATAAAAAAATAAATAAGAATGAGGCAATTAAAGGTAAATCGTGAATGCTGATCAGTCCATTTTAAAATATTGGGGGAGTGGGTATCAAGAACATGCATTAGTCTTCCATACATCATGTACATTATCAATCACTAAATTAAAAAAACAAAAACAAAATGAAACATAAAAAAATAGGAATGAATAAAATGAAAGCAAAATATAGCGCCCCATGTGAGCCCCACGTTATTTGTCGGGGATTCAATTTGACGGTTTCAAAACCAAATATGTTTCTTATCATATATCTAGGTAATTAAGGCATTGCCGAAATGCCTTGATGGTTTTAGCAGAATTCTTAATTTTTAGGTTACCGGACCTATGACCTTGACTTTGACCTTTGACCTCATCTTCAAGGTCAAAGCACAAAATGGCTAATATCTTGCTTATTATCGACTTTACAGCTCAGGAGTCAATTGTGAACCTGTAGGAAATGATATATGCTGCACATTGTTGTGACCTTGAATTTGGAATTTGACCTTATTTTCAAGGTCAGAGCACAAAATGACTAATATCTTGTTTATTATCGACTCTACAGTTTGGGAATAGGTTGTGTACATGTAGAAAATTATATATGCTGAGTATTCTCATGACCTTGAACTTGACCTTTGACCTTATTTTCAAGGTCGGAGCACAAAATGGCCAATTTTTTGTTTGTTATCAACTTAACGGCTTGGGAATCATTTGTGAACATGGTGGCCCCGAAATGCCCTTATGGTTTTGTCTAGTTTTTTTTTTTTTTTTTTTTACTTTCCGCCGTGTTGGTTTCTGATCAATAACGGATCTTGTCCAAATTTGCACCACTGGTCAGAAATGTTACATGGTTGACCCCTATTGTTTTGGAGGCGGCTCCTTGGTCCGTGAGGTCCGTGAGGATGAAATCAAGGTTGATTTTGAGACTTGGTTTCCGAGTGATAACTCAAAAAGTATTCATGCAATGGCAAGTATTCTATGCATGGGAGTTTATATACCACCAGGGAAGAACCCTATTGATTTTGGGATCAATCCGTCGAACAACCTTTGACCTAGAGCTCGTAAGAACTTTTGCTGATTCATCCTTGAGGCTTTCATGCATATTTCGGAAACGGTGCGTTGTAGAGCGAAACGGAGCTCAATTTCGGCCTCCTGGCACTAGACAAACTAGGGGGTGTCTTGGGTCGATTCGACCCCTGGTGTCGAATTTTTTTTTGCTGACTCGGCACTTCCTGTTTGGCCGTATCTCGGAAACGGTGAGTCGTAGAGCGAAATGGAGCTCAATTCCGGCCTTCTGGTACTAGACAAACTAGTCTAGAGGGTATCTTGGGTCGAGACGACCCCTGGTGTCGAATTTATTTTCGCCGACTCGGCACGTACTGTTTGGCCGTATCTCGGAAATGGTGCGTCGTAGAGCGAAACGGAGCTCAATTCCGGCCTTCTGGACTAGACAAACTAGTCTAGGGGGTATTTTGGGTCGAGACGACCCTTGGTTTTGAATTTATTTTCGCCAACTCGGCACTTCCTGTTTGACCGTATCTCGGAAACGGTGCGTCATAGAGCGAAACAGAGCTCAATTTCGGCTTCCTGGCACTAGACAAACTAGGCTTAGGGGTATTTTGGGTCGAGACGACCCCTGGTGCCGACTCGGCACTTTCTGTTTGGCCGTATCTCGGAAACGGTGAGTCGTAGAGCGAAACGGAGCTCAATTCCGGTCTTCTGGTACTAGACAAACTAGTCTAGTGGGTATCTTGGGTCGAGACGACCCCTGGTGTCGAATTTTTTTTCGCCGACTCGGCACTTCCTGTTTTGATTCGGCACTTCCTGTTTGGCCGTATCTCGGAAACGGTGCGTCATAGAGCGAAACGGAGCTCAATTTCGGCCTCCTGGCACTAGAAAAACTAGTCTAGAGGGTATCTTGGGTCGAGACGACCCCTGGTGTTGAATTTATTTTCGCCGAATCTGCACTTCCTGTTTGGCCGTACAGGGCTCCCGATAGCGTAAAATAATGCGTAATTACGCATGACTTTTTGAAATTTACGCAGTGCTATCACGGCCAGTGCGTATGATTACGCACTCGAAAGATTTGTGGAGAACTATTCAAAGCAAAGCAAGTGCGTTTTCTGCGATAGAAGACCTTCAGAAAGCTACTCTGGGCAAGGGCTATCGTTGACTATTAGGATTGTGCTGAAATTTTGAGAAAAAACGTGGAAGATATGCGAGATTTGTGAACATAATGGAAGCTGTCACTTCGACTGAAAAATAATAAATGAAAACCACTGTACATCCTTTTTTGAAAATTACCCCTTCATTTCAAAATTTACCCCTCGTAATTTCACCCATGGGGTACGGTACTCCTTCGAAAAAATCCTACCGGGAGCCCTGGCCGTATCTCGGGAACGATGTGTCGTAGAGCGAAACGGAACTTAATTTCGGCCTCCTGGCACTAGAATAACTACTATTAGTCTAGAGGGTATCTTGGGTCGAGACGACTTCTGGTGTCGAATTTTTTTTCGCTGACTCAGCACTTCCTGTTTGCGTATCTCGGAAACAGTGAGTCGTAGAGCGAAACACAAAGATGCCTAAGGGCGGGGTATGACACTTAAACTTTGATCATGGACAGTTTCAGAGTCATCATGGTTCTAGACACGGTCTCTTAGGTATATGTTATCTAGGAATAGAACTCACACGAAATGTCCCAAGGCATCCTCAGGCCTTGACGTCTAGTTAATATATGGTGAGTGTTGTTATGACCTTGAATTTGACCTTTGACCTCATTTTAGGTTACCGGACCTATGGTCCGATAACCTATTGGCATGGCGTTGCGTCCGTCGTCCGTCCGTCCGTCCGTCCGTCCGTCGTCCGTTCACATTTTTATCTTTAAAGTATATGATCGAATCTTTCTGAAATTTTGCACAAAAATACCTAAAAATATTTCAAGGAAAGGTTTTTTTTTGTTTTTCGATTTTCGCATTTTTTTCAAAATGGCGGCCGTTTTCGACGAAAAATGCCTGATTTTGGACTTTGGCGGCCATTTTCTCAAAAACTGTTCAGTAACTTTTTTTCTTTTTGATACACAACACTCCTCATATGTACTCCTGTGATGTGTATAAGTTTCGTTGCGCTTGAATTGCTCGAAGTGGGCCATTTTGGGCCAAACTTGGCCCAAATGGGACTTTCCCATGTTAAATTTTCCTATGCTTTATAATGGGACACATTATGCCTTATATCTCACTTAATATTGAGATTAGAGACTAGGAATCAATTGTGGACATATAGGAAATGATATATGCTGAATATTCTCGTGACCTTGAGTTTGACCTCTGACCTCAGTTTCAAGGTCAAAGAACAAAATGGCTAATATCTCGCTTATTATCGACTTTACAGCTTAGAAATCAATTGTGGACATATAAGAAATGATATATACCGAATATTCTGATGACCTTGAATTTGACCTTTGACCTCATTTTCAAGGTCACAGGACAAAATGGCTAATATCTCACTTCTTATCGACTTTACAGCTTAGGAATCAATTATGAACATATAGGAAATGATATATGCAGATTATTGTCATGACCTTGAATTTGACCTTCGACCTCATTTTCAAGGTCACGGGACAAAATGGCTAATATCTCACTTATTATCGATTTTACAGCTTAGTGATCAATTGTGGACATGTAGGAAATGATATATGCTGAATATTCACGTGACCTTGAATTTGACCTTGGACCTCATTTTCAAAGTCACAGGACAAAATGGCTAATATCTCGCTTATTATCGACTTTACAGCTTAGGAATCAAATATGGACATACAGGAAAGGATATACGCTGAATATTCTGATGACCTCAAATTTGACCTTTGACCTTATTTTCAAGGTCATAGCACAAAATTGCTAATATCTCGCTTATTATCGACTTTACGGCTTAGGAGTCAATTGTGAACATATAGGAAATGATATATGCTGAATATTCTCGTGACCTTGAATTTGACCTTTGACCTCATTTCCAAGGTCACAGGACAAAATCGCTAATATCTCGCTTATTATCGACTTTATGGCTTAGGAATCAATTGTGAACATATAGGAAATGATATATGCTGAATATTCTCGTGACCTTGAATTTGACCTTTGACCTCATTTTCAAGGTCACAGGACAAAATGGCCAATATCTTGCTTATTAGCGACTTTGCAGCTTAGGAATCAATTGTGAACATATAGGAAATGATATATGCTGAATATTCTAGTGACCTTGAATTTGACCCTTGCCCTAAATTTCAAGGTTAGTCATTTTATTTTCAAGGTCAGAATACAAAATGGCTTATATCTCGCTTATTATCAAATTTACAGCTTAGGGGTCCATAGTGAACATATAGGAAATGATGTATGCTGAATATTTTGGTGATCTAGAATTTGACCTTTGATCTCATTTTCAAGGTCAGAGAACAAAATGGCTAATATGTCGCTTATTATCATCTTTACATCTGCCCCTGATGACGCCAGTGTGTCTTTGGATAAACTATTTGGTCGGGCTTTGTTTCTATTGCAAAATGTTGTATTTTACCTTTCTTATTGGCATCATCAAAATTTGATTGTATTGGTGGTAATAGATTGATACTTACATTTGTACCACTGAGTCGGTGTCACTACTGGCGGACGTTAAATCTGTCCCCGAGGATACCATCAACTCAGTAGCCTTCGGGCTTGTGATTGGGTACTTTTGTACTTGTCATGTATCTATTCCATGGGGTTAGATTCGGATTTCTAAATTATTTTCATAGGTTGTTGGGCAGTTGTATACTAATTCCATCTGGTGTACAGTAGAAACAACTACATTTAACACATTGTCTGCCCCTGAAGACGCCAGTGTGTCTTTGGATAAACTATTTGGTCGGGCTTTGTTTGTTTCTATTGCAAAATGTAGTATTTTACGTTTCTTATTGGCATCATCAAAATCTGATTGTATTGGTGGTAATAGATTGATACTTACATTTACAGCATAGGAATCGATTGCGAATATAGAGGAATGATATATACTGAATATTTTCATAACCTTGAACTTGAACTTTGACCTCATTTTCAAGGTCACATCACAGAATGGCTAATGTCTCACTTATTATCGACTTTACAGCTTAGGAATTTATTGTGGACATACTAGAAGTGATATATTTGTTGAAAATTCATGACCTTGAATTTATCAGTGACTTTATTTTCAAGGTCACTGGACAAAAGGCTAATATCTAAAATGTATATTGTCCTGTAACCTTTCTTAGCCCTTGGGCTAATTTTTCCTTCATGATCGGCCAGTTCAGAAATGTTTCAAGTGGTATAAACAAAACGTTCATACACGCCATGTTCAAACGTGAGTGACGCGGTGAACTCGGAGTAAACATAGTATTTAGTATTGTACAAGCGAAATCTAGTAATGTGTTGATGACAGTGACATCAATGGATTGGCTATGTTTATACCACTTGACCCTGACCCAATTCCACTTACCTAACCTGAAAACATTTCCGAACTCATGTATGGGAGCTGTACGGAGTGAACTCGTAAAATACTTAAATATTGGTGGTATCAAATGGGAAATCATATTGCAGTGTCAATGGTAATCTTAAATTTCACCTTCAATGACCATGGAAGGTCAATATGACAATTTTTAGGTTACCGGACCTATGGTCCGATAACCTATTGCCGTCACGTTGCGTCCGTCGTCCGTCCGTCGTCCGTCGTCCATCCACAGCTGTATCTTTAAAGTTTACAGGCGGATTTTTCTGAAATTTTGCACAAAAATGCCTAAAAATATTTCAAGAGGGGTTTTTTTTTTTAGTTTTTTGATTTTCGCATTTTTCTCAAAATGGCGGCCATTTCTGACGAAAAATGGCCAATTTTGGTCTTTGGCGGCCATTTTCTCAAAAACTGTCTGATCAGTTTTGAAATTTTTGTTTCAAAAGATTCCCCTTATGTACCTTTATGATGTGTATAAGTTTTGTTGCCCTTGAATCGCCGGCCTCCGTGTGGCGGCCATTTTGAATTTTTGACGGGTCGTAAGTGGAATTGGGTCAGGGTTTTTTTTGCCCCAAATCGCGTTACTATCCATTTCGGGCCATTTCTAGGCAAAAAAAAAATTTTCACCCTTTGAAAAAAATTTTGGATTTAGAAAATTTTCGGCACCTTTTCCCTTCATAATGGGAGCTGCCCGGACTGTACTCATAGAACGCTTACAGATAGAGCTTAGATATTGGCACTTTCAAATGGGAAGTCATATATGGCGACTTGTGTAATGACTTTGAATTTCACCTTGGATGACCTTGAAAGGTCAAAATAGCCATTTTTGGGTCGAAAAATGCCCAAATTTGCAGCTTTTCTGTCTTTTCTCGAAAACTGTCTGATCAGTTTTGCGATTTTCATTTTCAGAAGATTCCCCTTATTTACCTTTATGATGTGTATAAGTTTTGTTGCCCTTGAATCGCCGGCGGCCATTTTGAATTTTTGACGGGTCGGCGAAAAAAAATTTTTTTGCCCCAAATCGCGTTACTATCCATTTCGGGCCATTTCTAGGCAAAAAAAAATTTTTCACCCTTTGAAAAAAATTTTGGACTTAGAAAATTTTCGGCACTTTTTTCCTTCATAATGGGAGCTGCCCGGACTGTACTCATAGAACGCTTAAAGATAGAGCTTAGATATTGGCACTTTCAAATGGGAAGTCATATATGGCGACTTGTGTGGTGACCTTGAATTTGACCTTGGATGACCTTGAAAGGTCAAAATAGCCATTTTTGGGTCGAAAAATGCCCAAATTTGCAGCTTCTCTTTTCTCAAAAACTGTCTGATCAGTTTTGAGATTTTCGTTTCAGAAGATTCCCTCTATGTACCTTTATGATGTGTATAAGTTTTGTTGCCCTTGAATCGCTGGTCTCCGTGTGGCGGCCATTTTGAATTTTTGACGGGTCGACAAAAAAACATTTTTTTGCCCCAAATTGCGTTACTATCCATTTTGGGCCATTTCTAGGCAAAAAAAAATGTTTCACCCTTTGAAAAAAATTTGGGACTGAAAATTTTCGGCACTTTTTTCCTTCATAATGGGAGCTGCCTAGACTGTACTCATAGAATGCTTGAAGATAGAGCTTAGAAATTAGCACTTTCAAATGGGAAGTCATATATGAAGACTTGTGTGGTGACCTTGAATTTGACCTTGGATGACCTTGATGTGTATAAATATGTATATAGTGTATAAAGTGCCTTGAATTGCTCAAAAGGCTAGAAATTTAGGCTGAATAGGCCCCAAATTTAATTTTTGGTCTTTTTCCTTCAAATTTATCTGATCAGTTTTGAGATTTTTGTTATAAAACATGCTAATTGGGGTCTCTGACATTGTGTATAAAGATGGAGTGCTTTGAATTGCTTAAAACGCCCCTTGAGTGTGTAAATTGTCCTCTACAGCCAAAAAATGTTTGTAGGTATAGCTGGAATTGGAAGTCATATACATGTATACCACATATATATGTGGCTTTTTTGGGTGACGTTGAATTTGACGTCCGATGACATTGAGTGCTATATCTCAGTGTCACGTCCAACAAGAAATGTGTAAATTTCGTTTATAGACAAAAGACTTGTAGATAGACCTTGTATTTGTATTTTGAACATACATGAATACAAGGTTATATGCTGCACACTTAATGATGACATTGAAGTTCACGAAGATGATTGGTTTATCTTAACGTCATATCTCACCTGTCCTGTTTCAACTAAAGTTGTCCGGTAACCTATCTTAGCCCTTGGGCTAATTTTTTTATTTTTCTTCTTCTTGCGCCGTTTTGGTTTCCAGACGATAACTTTAGATTGACTTAATGGATCCTTACCAAATTTTCACAACTAATCAGAAATGACATGTGGAAGATCCTTGTTCTTTTTGAGCCGGCTCCGAGGTCCATGAGGATGAAATCAAGACTGATTTTAAGACTTGATTTCCGGACGATAACTCGAAAAATAATCAAGCAATAGTTGCAGAACTCTGCATGGAGGTTCATATACCCTATTGATTTTGGGATCGATCCGTCAAACGACTTTTGACTTAGAGGTCAAAATAATTTTTTGCTGATTCATCCTTCAGGCTTCCTGCATATCTCAGAAACGGTGCGTCCTACAGCGAAACGGACATTATTTTCTGACTCGTCCCCCTAGGTGGTATCATATTGCCTTCACATGTCTATGGGGTATTATTATATTTTTATCTGGCTCCGACGTCCGTGAGGTCCGTGAGGATGAAATCAAGGCCAATTTGAGACTTGGTTTCCGGACGATAACTCGAAAAATATTCCGGCAATAGTTGCAGAACTGTGCATGGATGTTTATATACCACCAGGGAAGAACCCTATTGATTTTTGGATTGATCCGTCAAACGACCTTTGACCTAGAGGTCGAAATAATGTTTTGTTGATTTATCCTTGAGGCTTCCTGCATATCTCGGAAACAGTATGTCGAAGAGTGAAACGGACATTATTTTCGGACTCGTGGCCCTAGACAAACATGTCTAAGGGGTATTTTGGGATGAACTTTGACCTTGACCCGAAATTTTTTTGCAGAGTCGGCATTCTTCGTTTTCGTCGATATCTCAGAAACGGTGTGTCGTGGACCGAAACGATGTTATTTTTGGACTCGTCGACCTAGATGAACATCTCTCAGGGATATTATGGATGAACTTTGACCTTGACCCAAATTTTTTTGCCGAGTCGGCATTTTTCGTTTTCTTCTATATCTCAGAAACGGTGCGTTAGAGCGAAACGGACATTATTTTGGTAATCGTCCCCCTAGACAAACATGTCTAATTTTTCATTTTCGTCAATATCTTGGATAGGTGGTTGTATATCATGAGCCAAAGCTGAAGATAACAGCTTGGAAGGTCTGTCTAGGGCTGCTTTACCAGTCAATTGTATTTAGCTTAAACAATACTGTGATTATCTGGCTGAAACTACATGAATTGTTTTGTATTTTTAGCTGTAATTCACATGCAGCTACCAAATTATCATTGTTTTACTTAGCTAGATCAAGTTCCTTTTTGCTCGTGTTTTGAATGTACAACTGTTCTGTTGAACATCTGTCATATATGTGATGTTTAATAATTATTGGGATGTGCCTTGAAATATGACTTACATTATATATATAGCTAGCAATGTATCAAATTGCTATCAAATTCGAGATATACAAATATACATGTACTAAGTTGTGAATTGATTGGCATGGAATTGTTGGCTCGGCATTTGTCTAGCGAGCAACTGCTCGTTGAAGGCTGACCTGTGTTTAATGATCCTACATGCGTGTACGTGTGTTGTTTTATCAGTGTATGTCCGACTGAGGATATATTCTTCTTGAAATATACAATCTTGATGTAATGGCCAGGGTCGGAATGCAACACCTTATGGAGCCCTGATTGAATAATGTAAGCTTCTGTCTTTAAAGGGCCTTGCCATCACATTGATGAGACGAAATCCACCAGTTCATTTCCATAACACAGAGCAGAGAAATATCCCACACATTTGGTAATTATCTCAATGATTTGATAGTTTGGTTCAAAAACATTTGGTAATGAATACATGAATAATGTCCATGAGATGCCATTATCCCTCAAATGTTGTGATGAGTGTGGTGTTATATATTTCAGATGAAATAAATATGGCAAGTTTGAAGCTGGAGGTTGATGACGAAGATCAACATGATCAACGAATGTTCAATCCGGAACCAGCTGTAATTGTTAAAACAGAGGAACAAGTTGACATAAAAGATTCGTCTCAACAAATTGACGTGGATCCTAGAAGTCACTTCAACACTGATTGTGGTTATGGTGACGTCATCACGATAGCACCTCTGGGGGACCTGCCAATAAAAGAAGAATCCATTGGACCCAATACAGAATGCAACCAGTCTGTCAGTGTCAACACTCCTGATCAAGATTCTTCTCGTGAGCTGAACACCAACACCCAGCCAGTCTGTGCACTAGTACAGCTGCCATCAAGCACAACAAACAACAGGTAAATGGAGGAAACGAATAAATATAGCTCAGAAATAGATCTTCATTCCATTTTAGGTTGCCAGACCTTTGGTCTGATAACCTATTAGCATGGCATTGCGTCTGTTGTCTGTCTGTATTTTTAGGTTACCGTCCGTGTGGCTTGAACAATTTTGTCTTTGAAATTTAGTGCCGGATTTTTCCCAAACTTTGCATGACAATACTTTAAAATGTATTAAGATGGGGTATTTTGGAGTGTTCAGGTTAGCGCATCTATTATTCCTGATATTTCACTTAATATTGAGACTAAAGATTAGGAATCAATTGTGGATATATAGGAAATGGTATGTGCTAGTGTTCTCGTGACCTTGAATTTGACCTTTGACATGATTTTCAAGGTCATACCACAGAGTGGCTAATAACTCGCTTATTATCAACTTTACAGCTTAGGAATCAATAGTGCACATATAGGAAATGATATAGTCCGAATATTCTGAGGACCTTGAATTTGACTTTTGACCTCGTTTTCAAAGTCAGAGCGCAAAATGGCTGATATCTTGCTTACTATCGACTTTACCGTTTGGAAATCAATTGTGAACATATTTTGAAATGATATATGCTGAATATTGTCATGAAACTATATTTGACCTTCGATCTCATTTTCAAAGTAATAGGATGATTAGGTAATATTTTATTTATTATCGACTTTACAACTTGAGAATCACTTTGACATCATTTTAAAGGTCATATCACAGAATTCACTGCTTCGAAAATTCACTGCTGGATATATAGGAAACGATATATGCTGGATATTCTCATGATTTTGAATTTGACCAGTGACCTTATTTTTGAGGTCACGGTCCAACATGCCTAATATCGGAAAGATAGAACAAATATTTTTCAATGACCTGTCTTTTCCTTGTGGGATAATAAATATAAGAAAAAATACTACGTAAACAAAGATAATAATAGGAAGTGCAGTCTGTCCTTGGGTCAGAGGGCTCTTCTGGGTTGGTAGATCTCAACCATGTCAATCAGGTACGGTGGATACGTGCAGTGAAGGGCCTTGTTTACATAAGTCAATACTTTGTAATGGATCTGGAACTGAATCAGGAGCCAGTGTAAGTCTCTAAGTACGGGTGTGATGTGGCAGAAACGGGATGTCTGTTGGATTACACGAGCTGTAGTGTATTGGACGCGCTGAAGTTTGCCAATCAGAGCAGCGGGGCATCCATACAACAGGGAGATCCAAGCAGTAATGCAAGCGTGACATCAGGAGATTGTTGTCTAGAGATCTGGCTGCATCTTTGGTCAGGTATCGTCTGAGTTGACCTATTTTTCGAAAGTGGAGGTAAGCTGAGCGACACATGGAGTTTCACTTGCTGTTCCATTGACATGGATAAATCAAACACCATGCCAGGGTTCCTGACCTTCGAGGATGTCGTGACGGTTGCACCGCCGACTTTGAGGGAGATGTTCTTGATGTGCTTGGCATTCCATGTGGCATTTTGTTCAGCTTCAACATATTTTTCATCATGCAAGCTTGTATGTCGCCCAGGCAGCTTTCCACACGGGATAGTGCTTGATCTCTTGTGACTTCATCGCCTGGTTTGAAGGACACATACAGCTGGGTATCATCAACGTAGAGGTGATAATCGAGTTCATGCTCCGAAATGATACTATCTAATGGTTTTGTGTTCAAGGAGTACTTCTATGGCCCCAACATCGATCCCCGTGGGACTACATGAGACAAACGTATAGGCTGGGACGACTCACCGCCAATGACTTCAGTCTGGTAGTGATCAGCAAAGTATGATGACATCCAACTCAGGGCATTGGCGTCAATCCCAAAATCACCACCAAGTCTTGTGATGAGTGTCTGATGGTCGATGGTATCAAATGCTGCAGACAAGTGCGACAGAATAGGTACAGTTATCCAGCCTTTGTCTAATGATTCCAGGATGTCACTCTGCACCTTAAGCAATGCCGTCTCAATGAAGTGCATCTTCCTGTAGGCTGATTGGTGTGCCTCATGTGGGGAGTGACTTCGGAGGTGATTCTCATGACGACTGTTTGCCACTTTCTCAAGTGATTAGTTTTTGAGCTCATTTATGTGAAGGCCTAACTTCTTCAGATGTGGTCTAATCAACGTCGACTTGAGGCCTGCAAGGACTCGCCCAGATGTCAGTGACATGTTGACCATGGATGTCACATAGGGGAGGAGCTTGGTTGTGCACATCATGTGGGATGTGGAAGTTGGGTCCAGTTTACAAGAGTGGGCCCATCCGGCGAGTGCATGATGATCCTTTCCAATTCCTCCTCTGTCACTGGATCGAACGTTGCTAATTTCACCGCAACTGACTGGGAAATGATATATGCTGAATATTCTCATGACCTTGAATTTGACCAGCGACGTTAATATTGGAAATTACATGCATCAGACATACATCTTGTTCGGTAAGCTTTCTTAGCCTTTGGGCTGATTTCATGACTGTCTTTGGGGAATCTACCGTAACCTATGTGATATAAGTGATATGTGGTATACACATATATTTTCATTTGTATTGATCAAAAGTCTATCGAAGCAAAACCTGTGAGCCTGTCTTTCTTTTAGGGAGAGCGACCTTCTGGGGCACAACGAACTTCAGGCAGAAGTGACGCGAACAAGCAAAAGGCCTCACCAATGTCAAATTTGTGGTAAAACTTTCACAAGCCTTGTTTTGTTGAGGCAACATTCGTTAACACATACGGGTGAGAAACCGCACAAATGTCAAACTTGTGGTAAAGCATTGACACATCCTGTTGAGTTGAGGCAACATTCGTTAACACATACGGGTGAGAAACCGCACAAATGTCCAATTTGTGGTAAAGCATTCAGACGTCCTGTTCAGTTGAGGCAACATTCGTTCACACATATGGGTGAGAAACCTCACAAATGTCCAATTTGTGGTAAAGCATTCAGACGTCCTGTTCAGTTGAGGCAACATTCGTTCACACATATGGGTGAGAAACCGCACAAATGTCTTATTTGTGGTAAAACATTCACACGTCCTGATCAGTTGAGGCAACATTCGTTAACACATACGGGTGAGAAACCACACAAATGTCAAATTTGTGATAAAGCATTCACACGTCCTTTTGCGTTGAGGCAACATTCATTAACACATACGGGTGAGAAACCGCACAAATGTCAAATTTGTGGTAAAACATTCACACGACCGATTCAGTTGAGGGAACATTCGTTAACCCATACGGATGAGAAACCGCACAAATGTCAAATTTGTGACAAAGCATTCACACGTCCTGTTCATTTGAAGCAACATTCATTAACACATACGGGTGAGAAACCGCACAAATGTCAAATTTGTGATAAAGCATTCACACGTCCTGTTCAGTTGAGGCAACATTCGTTAACACATACGGGTGAGAATCCGCACAAATGTCAAATTTGTGATAAAGCATTCACACGTCCTGTTGAGTTGAGGCAACATTCGTTAATACATACGGGTGAGAAACCACACAAATGTCAAATCTGTGGTAAAGCATTCGGACGTCCTGTGGACTTGATGCGACATTCGTTAACACATACGGGTGAGAAACCGCACAAGTGTCAAATTTGTGGTAAAGCATTCACACAACCTTTTGACTTGAGGCGACATTCGTTAACACATACAGGTGAGAAACCGAACAAATGTCAAATTTGTGATAAAGCATTCATACGTCCTGTTGAGTTGAGGCAACATTCTTTAATACATACAGGTGAGAAACCGCACAAATGTCAAATCTGTGGTAAAGCTTTCGGACGTCCTGTTGACCTGAGGCAACATTCATTGACACATACGGGTGAAAAACCACACAAATGTCAGATTTGTGGTAAACCCTTCAGACTCCCTGTTCAGTTAAATCAACACTCGTTAACTCATACCGGTGAGAAACCGCACCAATGTCAAATTTGTGGTAAGGCATTCACTCGCCCTTCTCAGTTGAGGCAACATATGTTAACACATATGGTTGAGAAACCAAACAAATGTCAAATTTGTGATAAAGCATTCATACGTCCTGTTGAGTTGAGGCAACATTCGTTAATACATACAGGTGAGAAACCGCACAAATGTCAAATCTGTGGTAAAGCTTTCGGACGTCCTGTTGACCTGAGGCAACATTCGTTAACACATACAGGTGAGAAACCGCACAAATGTCAAATCTGTGGTAAAGCATTCACACGTCCTGTTGACTTGAGGCGACATTCGTTAACACATACAGGTGAGAAACCACACAAATGTCAAATATGTGGTAAAGAGTTTAAACAGTCTTGTAGTCTGAAACATCATTCGTTCACACATTTCAAGGGTGAGAAACCAAACCAATGCAAAAAATGTGGTAGAGCATTTGCGCGTCCTGTTCTGTTGAGGCAACATTTATTAAGGGCCAACTGCATGTGAAAATCGCTCTGGAATGCGCCAGTTCACCATTCACTTATAATGTAAATATAAAGGTAACAAAATCATGAATTTGCACACATCCATTTGGCATCAGAACTTACTATGGCGATCTACAGTCATCAAGGATCACCAACCGAGACTTGGTTCTTGACTAAATATGATTAAATGTCTGATAATTGTCACTTTCAAATGCCATTTTGTGACTTACTTCTCAAAAGATAAGGAACACTCTTTTTTACTGTGAACAACTAGTAAGGGGATTATTTGGGAAAATTGGTTACATTTTATTATTTTCACATTTACGATTCAGTACATTCTTAATAAATACATGAACTGGATTTTGAGTTAATCTGACTGAAACAATAAAAGTACAAGTTTGGTGATTAATTGTATTTTACAAGTGTTACACAACACCTGTGGAAATACCCCCCCCCCCTTGTAACTCCTCATAACGCTCGAGCATACACCCACCCACCCCCTCTAACGTTACGTCATTTCTGAACGTCCCCTATTACTAGTAAAGGTAACTGGTGAGTTGCGCTCGGGTGCACCAAATCCGCTGATTGCCTTCCTCGGCCCAAGTACCATACACTGCTCCTTAATACTACTCGTCCACTGAAAACATACCATTTAATCCGTCTCGCACCTTTTTAATCCTTATTGAATATAGAGGAAGGCGCAGGATATGATACTTGGGCCCCTTCGAGCAGCAGAAAATCAAGTCGTACTTGCATCTATTATTATATGGTCACAGAACGTATATACCGAAAGCAGCTTGTTTGTGAGACTCAAGATATGACACATTATTAGCTGACGCATGTAATAGTGATATCTATAATCATCAATTGAACAATTTCTGTGATACTATTTAGTAAACCATATGTTGGCTTGAAAACTCTTGACTTTTTAAATTTTACTTTATTTACCACATGGCTGACATCAACTCATTTCAAATCCCCAGGGGGGCAGCAGCTGCCTCCCCATGCATACACCAGTTGGCTTTTGTCATAATGTACCCATGTCCCATCATAATGTGTCATACTTCTGAACATCCTCCTCACGTTGATACAGCATATCAAAACAACAAAAGGTACGATATCAGTAATAATGTCAATCGAAAACTCAAGTCTGACGTTGACTCATTACGAAAGAAAGTTTGAGTTAATCCGAACTAATGTCCATGTTTGTAACAAAATGTCACTGTATATCCAATGGGCACAGCTTTACGACAGGGCGACGAACAATCTTGTCCTTGGTTTTCACATCGACTGTCCTAACATGGCCGTCTGGACCTGGGAATGTCTGTATTACTCTCCCGAGCGGCCAGTGGGCTCGTGGAGAATCGGTGGAGAGCAGCAACACAATGTCTCCTTCCTTGAAATCTTTGAAGGTACGGTTCCACTTTTTCCTGGAGTTCAAGGCTGGAAGCCACTCTGCCATCCATCGCTTCCATATGTGGCGCACTTGTTCTTGTACTCTCCTCCATCTGAGTCGTGGGTTGAACGTTGTGGTGTCGACTGTTTCTGGTGCAAACATGCCTCCAACTCGGCCATACAAGAAGTGATTGGGTGTGAGTGGTAGAGTGTCGGCAGGATTGGCAGACTGATAAATTCTGGGAAATTTTCTTTCTGGGCTTGCTTGATCAAGGCTATTTCTGCATCTTGAATTTCTTCTGGCTCCAGAGGTCCACTTTTTCGTAACTTGGTGGGCATTCTACAGTTGTCAATAAATCTATGAACTCTAGTCAGGATCCTTGTGAGCCTCTGCCAGTCTGAGTATCTTGTGACATCAAGCAGAGATCTTACGTGTCCATCATTCTCTGTGCTGGTGACCATTGTTCTTTTCTCTTCCATGTGGACCTCTTGCCTGGTTGTTCTCCTCTCTTTGGCAAAAGGATCATCTGGCCATTCTGATTTCTTGTTCAAAAGAAATTCTGGTCCTTCCCACCAAGTTCTGTTTGACTTCAGTGTCTCCATCCGGATCCCACGGCTCAGCAGATCAGCAGGATTCTGGTCTGTGGGGATGTGTCGCCACTGTTCAGGCTCCGACAGTGTCTGGATTTCTCCAACCCTGTTAGCTGCGAAGGCTTTGAACCTTCGACTCTGACCATTTATCCAGTAGAGCGTGTCCATACTGTCGCTTCAGTAGTATCTGTTTGAGCTCGGAATCTCTAACACTTGACTGAGTTTAGTAGTCAGTCGAGCTCCCGTCACTGCGGCCATCAATTCTAATCTCGGTATGGTCACTGCTTTCATAGGAGCTAGATGGGACTTTGCAGCGATCATTCTGCTGGAGCTAGCTGTATACTTGGATTAATTTTCCTCACAATGATCATGTACGAAACAGCTCCATACGCATTCTGTGACGCATCCACAAACACGTGCAGATACTGCTCTCTGACATCTCCTTTGTTCTTCAAACAATGTGGCACTTGTATTTGGCTACTTGTTTCGAGCTCTTGCAGCCATTCCTCGGCTTGGCATGCTAGTGCTTCCGTCACAGGTTCATCCCAGTCATAGCCTTCAATCCACAGTTTCTGTAGGATGACCTTTGCCCGCACAGTATATGGTGTGATTAGGCCCAGCGGATCGAAGACGGCAGGAATTTCTTGAACAAGTTTCATTTTGTCACCTTGAAACCACTCGGTACATATGCTCTGTAAGTGAAAACATCTTCTTGTGGCTGCCATGTCATCCCCAAAGTCTTCACTTCTGGCAGACAGGTCTTGTCCAAATCCAAGGCAGCAACACAGTCTGCTTGTGGGATATTTCTCAGGACTTCTCGTGAGTTCGAAATCCACTTGTGGGTCTTCATCCCTGCGGCTGACCACAATACAGACAGATCTTGATACAGCTGCACAGCGCTCTGGTCATTCTCCACACTATCCATACTATCATCCATATACGTACTGTGAAGGATGGTCTCAGCGGCTCTTGGATACTCCGACTGGTACTGCTTAGCGTGATGTTGCACTACGAAATGGACCAGAAAAGGTGAACAGTTCATACCAAACACCACTCTGTGGAACTGATACACTGCGGGTTGGCAGTTTTCTTGGATATCTCGCCAAAGGAATCTTTGACTGGGCTGGTCTGCTTTAGTTACAGCGATCTGTAGATACATTTCACTGACGTCACACATGATTGCAACTGATTCTCTTCGGAACCTCAGTAAAACATCCAGGAGGTCATTTTGTAGTTTTGGCCCTGTGTGTATGATGTCATTCAAGGACTTCCCGTCGTGTTTTGCCGATGCATAAAAAACGATATGTACTTTGGTTGTGGCTCTATCTGGACAGATGACCGGGAAGTGTGGAAGCAGCCAGCTTCCAGGATTCTTGACTGACTCTTCTCGTGAGAGTTTTGTTATGTAGCCCTTCTCTTCATACTTTGTGATGATTTTGCTGTAGGCTGTCCTTATTTCTGGGTTCTTGCGGAATCTCTTTCCTGTGTTCTCTAGGCGCTTCATTGCAGTGTCATAGTTATCTGGCAGTTCTTGTTTGTTTTCCTTCCACGGGATCGCAACTGCATATCGCCCATCCTTGTGGCATAAGGAACTTGCGACTTTCTCCTGGGCACTTTTATCTTCTTGGTTCACAATCTTTGATGTTGACAGTGACAGCAACTGGTCATCATTTTCCCAGCATTGATAGGGCTCGAGTGACTGCTGAAAGTAGGTGTAGTTTGTGAAATAGGACTGGGGTGTAGCTGGGATCCGTCCAATACAAGTCCAGCCGAGTGGCGTTAAACGCGCTATAGGCTCTCCAGGTCCCCCACAGACCTCGGCTTTAGCTTTCAGCAGGTCGGCATTGTCAGCTCCGAGAAGAATATCAACATGAGTTCGTAGCTTGACTTCTGGAAAATTTATTCCCTGAAGATGAGGCCACTGTTTCTTGCATTTTTCCCAGTCTACCACTTTCATGTCGCCTGTAACATGACTCGTTGTGAAGGCTGTTATCTCTTTCTGTAGCTCACCATTGGCACTCTCCAGTGTGAACTCAACAATTGAGCTGTTTAGCGTGGCAGTTCTTCCTTCAAGGACTTGTACTCGCAGTTTGTCAGGTTTCCCTTGTAGTTTGAGCTGGCTGGCAACATCTTGGTTAATGTACGTTGCAGTACTGGCATCATCTAGCAAGGCATTGCAGCGAACTCTTAGCCCAGAATCTTTTCTTCTGATCACTACTGGAACTGTACGCAAGGCAACAACAGACCTTGTAGTGTTTGGCGTCACCTCGTCTTCAGCAGCATGGGATGTCAGAGTAGTGTTCTCCTTCGGTTTTTGTGTCTTCAGATTTCATGTGCACAGACGTCTTTTGATCAGCTTGTTCCTTGACACTTTCTTCTTTCTCATGTAGAAGGCGATGATGATAATACCTAGAACCTTCAAGGTTGCATCTCCTGCCTCAGGTACATGTGTCACCGTGAGGTGAATAGGACAGGCATTTGAAGCAGACTTTCTTGTCTTTGGCCGTGTTCCAGCGCTCATCGACACTCATCTTTTTGAATGTTTCACAAGCCCAAAGTCCATGTGACTCCCCACACACTCGGCATCCACTTCTTTTTCCGGTACTCTCGGCTTCTTTCTGCTGACCTTGGGCTACTTTTTGCTCACCTTGAGACATGAAGGTTTTCGATCCGTCATCTGGTTTCTTAGGCTGACTGCAGAATCATTCTTCGAGACGCCTCTAACTTTTTCCGAGGCGGTGATCAAGAATTCAGCTTCTTGATTGACGAAATACTGCAAAGCTTGTACACTATCGATTCCCGCCGTCTCATAAATCCATCGATGGTAACGAGCTAGTAAGACCTCAGGAAGTTTTCTCTGCACTGATATGTACAGTGCCCCTGCTCCAAGCTCGCCATGTTGTCCAGTCTCCATGAGATTCACCGTGAGCACATGTAGAAGTTCAGCAAAACGTTCAAGATCTTTGGCTTGACCTTCCTTCACCGGCCGAAATTTATCCAACTCTTCCATACGGAGTGCTATTTGTTGACGGGTACCTCCGTATTTCCTCTCAAGTCTCTCCTTCGCTATCTCATAGGCGGTAGCTGAATGTCCTAGGCTGTCAATCACTTTATAGGCCTCACCGAATAAACTTTCTCTCAGGCGGAGGAGCTTGTATTCAGGAGCGACTGTTGATCGATCCACACAAGCCATGAATGCTGATTTCCATGACTCGTATATTTTCTTATCTCCCCCGAACTTCGGAATCTGTACCTTGGGCAGCAATCTTTCAGGATCAAAGGCGTTACTGTTGTTTTGTGGTCTTGATTGCAGGCCATAGGTTACATGCTGAGGTGCTACCCAGGGCTGGGCTGAGGCTGACAGGACATTTGGGGGCTTTGGATTCATGAAGGATCCGGTTCTTGGACTTGCTGTGGCACCGGTAAGCTCAGACAGTACAGCAGATGCTACGTTACGGGCTTGTTGTTGGGCAATATGGCTGGATCTAAGTTCTGTCTGATCTACTCTGGGTGTTGGCTCTGGTGAATTCTGCTCAACCCTCACACTCGTCGGCATTTGCGGCCGCTTTACCTCAGTTAGGTCTGAATCTGTGGCCTCATGACGGTTCATCTCTGGTGTTGAAGCGATTTTTATCTCATGTGCAATTCTCTGACTTACTTCTTTGAATGACTTCTCCAGCTCTGCTATTTCACTTTCCAGCTGTTTTTTGGTATCGGGGTATCTTCCGCCTCTCTCTCTCTGTGGGGTGTGGACTGACTTACTTGTGACCCATTGACTGTACAGTTCAGGTACTCATTTACAATCTCTGTAGTTTTGGCGAACACTTTCTCTATCTTGTCCATGTCAACATGCAAGGCTGCTACTCTGTCCACTTCACCCCAATCTTCATAGTTTTTGATCACTTCTTCAAACAGTTCATTCGGATTCTTCATGACTCTTGTCATTTCCATCATTTTCCTCCTGATGACTGGTTTTGGCACAGGGCCCAGGGCTGGGTCTGTCTCAACAATGGCACACAGCTGGTTTGACAGCTCATAGAACTCCACCTTCAGCTTTGACAGGTCCATTTTCATCTGTCTTCTTCTCATGGCTTCTTACTTCTCTTCAACCACGCTCTGCTACCAAAATTGTTGGCTTGAAAACTCTTGACTTTTTAAATTTTACTTTGTTTACCACATGGCTGACATCAACTCATTTCAAATCCCCAGGGGGCGGCAGCTGCCTCCCCATGCATACACCAGTTGGCTTTTGTCATAATGTACCCATGTCCCATCATAATGTGTCATACTTCTGAACACCATGTGTCAGGTCGTCATCCATGAGTACACATATCTCTGTATTTGAAATTATGTTATGGGAAGAAGGGTTGCATGGTCTTGTTGATTTTGTTACCTTTAGGTTTATATTATAAATGAATGGGAGAGCGGCTCAATACATTGTCTGGTTTGTTACCTGCAGTCCATTCTTAACATATACAGGTGAGAAACCACACAAATGTCAAATTTTTATAAAACCTCTCCATGCTCTCATTATTTAAGCCAACAATCGTTAACACATACAGATAAGAAACCTCACAAATATCAAATATGTGGTAAGGGGGTTTACACGGTTCAATTATGTGGAGGAACATTTCTTGGCACATACATGGAGAAGCCTCACTAATGTCAAATTTGTGGTAAAGCTTTTACAGTCTCTGATTATTTGGGCAGACATATACATAGTTAACACATACTGGAGATAAGCCACTCGAGTGTGGAAATGTGGTTAATATGTGACACCTTCCTGTCATCTAAAACAACATGTGTTAACACATCTATGTTTACTAGAGACCTCAGGGATGTCATATTACAAATCATATTGTCTTTGGTAGTTCATGTCTGCAGATTAGAGAAATAAACGAAAAACATGTCAAGTTTATATTCTGAAGCTTTTATGCATATGTACGTACATGTATACATTAAAGGTTTCAAACAGTGATAAAAGATTCAGACAGTTTTGGTATCGGTGATAACCAGACGAGTCAAATTCCTATAAATTTGTTCACGTTATCTGGTCATCTTAAACAACATGATTCATTACAAAATCATCACATTCAGAGTTATACACAATCTGCCAAGTATACTGTCACACACAGGATAGAACCTGTCAGGTTTGGAGTTAATTAAATTGATGTTAATGAGAAATTGTCTGTATCCTAGAAACCATGCGAGTGATTTGTAGAATCTGCAGCTTGTGCTATTGTCTGCAGCACGCAAAGCTTGATAATCAAATGCTGCGGAAACTATGCTGTCATTGTCTAGGTTCAACTTGTTTAAATAACACTGTAACTTACTTCATTTGATTCGTGCAGATCTAGATGTGAACATGGTGAAGTAATAATTATATCGACGGCTTGTGTGATTCGTACATCAACTATGTTATGGTCAGAATATGTATGTGAAAAATGTTTATAATTTAGCTTTATATGGTAGCAACACTAATATATCCAGAAACAATTAATGAGATGTGTGCCTTTTATTATCTTGTCAAAAAATACTTTGTCAATGTTCCAATCAAGCCAGCTGAACAAGTATGCTCCGAATGAGTGCTGGATTTTCATGCTAATATTCGCGAGTTATTGTTTATGTGAGCATGAATCTTATGATAATTTAACTCTTTTTTTATCATAATGCAAACTACATATCCTCGTAATGTATCGGATTCATCTGATGCCTAAACGAATATATGTATTGTATTAGAGTAGAACGTTGACATTTTTATAGCTTGACGCATAAACATGCATCCATAATATTGTATTGTATATACCAATGGACAACTATCGTGACTGTGTGAAAATCTCTCGTACATGTATCTTTTTCTCCATCTATTGTGAACTGTTCGGAGGCTTTACATTTTGTGGGGATATTATTTTGTAGTTTAATTTTGTAGCATTTAATTTGGTAGATTCATTACTAACCTTCGAAGTGATCACACGATGAGTATTCTATTTTTTGGTGTTTTTGTGTACTACTGTTCTTGAGTGGGATCATAAAATTATATCCAATAAAAATACAAATGTCAATTATCTAGTTTGTTATGATATTTGTGTTTGAATAATTGGGTTAATAATGCAGATACAGAAACACTTTTGGTGTCAAAATCAGTGGATTAAGAAAACACATCACCGTTGTAACCAGTCACTGCCATAGATCTGATGTTTTACTTTGTAAAACACCAAAAACTAAAAAAATATTTTTTGAAAAATCCTTCGGTTGAGTTGTCCACCCCTGACAAAAATTGTTTCACCTATATACCTTCTATAGGCATGTGCCATGCATTAAAATCATGCAGATATGCCCAACGCTGATTAGGCCACTCCTGATTATTTATTTTGTTTCTCGTCCTTTGGAAAATTAATAGCTAGGAGGGAGGGCGGAAAAAACAAACAGACCCTCAAATAAAAAACGATATATCTTGCAATGATTTTCTGAATGTAAACGATGTTGGAATAGGGGACCTATGTTTTTGAGCATCTGAAAATATATCATAGTTCTATGTTGAATCTTAGAACCTTATCCATGGTAAGAATAGTTAATTTAAATGATATACCCAGTTGGATAACTTGTGCTGCAAGACCACTATGCGCAAGCTTGACGGAATTTTGTGCGTCAAAATCTCTCACCTCCATAATATTACATATTTATCTTGTTTATTTTTTCTGAAAATTTCGCAAAAAGCTAGGCGCGAGGGGACGAGAAACAGGAAATTAAACAGGAATGGCCTTAATAACAACAAATTTAACCTTGCTTCCTAGTACCCTATTATGGTGACATTTATTGATATCCTTGTCTGACACGGTCAACAATATTTTGCTTCGTACAAGAAGGTGAGGAAATGAAAGTACATTTTGTGTTGGCCATGCCATAGTTTGAATTTTTTTTGGTCAGTTTGAATATCAAAATAATCGTTTTCAAAACAATCAGCGCCTGTCAATATAAGGACACTGGCGTCAAAATATCACCATTATGTGTGTCCATTTATCGATATTATAGTCTTAATATCGCCACCTTTTAATAGGCGTCCTAAATATCGTTACATATATTCAATTCCCTACTCCTAAGTAGAATGAGCAAGTTAAATTGAAACCCAAGTTGCCGTAATTTTCATATTCTATCGATAGGTAGTCCTCAAAACAATATCACCGTAAAATAAATTTATTGCTGCAGAAAAGTTACAAGAGGTAGATAATAATTCAGATTAGTTTGATAGTAACAAATGATATAGCTACTTTTGGCACGGTGTGTCCCCTTAGTAGCGCTGTCCTTGACGTAGTCTTGGTCTCTTTGTTGGCTGGACACACCGAACACACTGACATGTGGCTAGAGCTCGTCCAAATCACTGGGAACATGATCACAAGCGATGCAATGTACACAGTTCTCAAGCCCCTGGTCGTCATAATAGTACACACTGCACCTGCCACAATATTGTGTCCTGTCTCTAAGCATCTGGCCTGAAACACAACGGATTGGTGTTGATCAGGTTTAAACTTTTTCGACAAATTTTCTTCTATAGATGTACACCCATTGTCCACACTGGATGTGGGCATCAATGTCATGGAGAGGTGCAAATTTGTGTCACATTTCAAACTATCTGATTCTTCGTGTGATAGTAAAATTACATAATCTTTCCTCTGAACGATAAACACCAGGCTTCCAGTAAGAACCCGACTTCGATATACAGAGGGTTTAGATTTTTTTCAACCAAAAAAAAATCATAATTGTGTGTCAAACTGAATTATATATTCGGTACGTTTAGCTGTCCTTCTAGGCTTCGAATCTGATTTCAGCCTGGCTGATCATCCTTTTGCCGACCTTGTATTGGTTGTCTCTGTTTCTGTTGAAATTGGGTTTGCAAAATGTAGACACACATAATCATCAATGAAGGATGCCATATCATATAGACGTATACTTGCAAAATTGTCACCGAGAATATTCGGTTGCCATAAACATTGCCTCATAATATTGCCCCCATAATTGACAATATAACGAATTTTTAGAAAAATGGCCGCCAAAATCCAAAATTGGCCGTTTTCCAACAAAACAGGCTGCCATTTTGAAAAAAAAAATGCGAAAATAGAAAAAAACTTTTTTGTACAAAATGTCTGAGAAATCCAACTTTATACTTTGAAGATAAATATGTGGACTTACGTCGACGATGACGGTTGGATGACAGACACAAAGCCGCGTCGATAGGTCATCTAAAAAATTGGTAAAAAATTGGTGAATTATTTATACCATGTAGCTGATGGTCAAAGAATTAGAGGATGCATTTGATCTCATGTTACCGATCAGAGCAACACAAGCTGACTTGGGTTTTGTGTTAAAGTAACAAATGTAAGTTTCAATCTATTACCACCAGTACAGCCAAATTTTGATGATTCCATTAACAAACGTAAAATACAGCATTTTGCAATAGAAACAAAGCCCGACCAAAGGCTTCATCAAAAGACGCACTGGCGTCTATATCGGGCCAAACACAAATAATATACAACAGCCTGGACCTTACAATTTCTATAGCCCTGGAGCTATTGAACAGACAGAGAAACGGCAGTACACAGAACTACTAACGAATCATAAGCGTACTATTAGTATTTGCAATATGAGGGTTTTGGACCCCCTGGACCTTTTCAGAGTCATCATGTTTCTGGACTTTTATCCCCAAGAGCTCTGAGAGCCATGCGAGGTAGGAATAGACCTGCTACTTAGCAAACGCGACATTGTGATAAATCCGACATGTGTCGGTTTTTCCGCGTGGAAAACCCGACATATGTTGGTTTTTCTACAGCAAGAAAATCCCCTGTGGAAGAAGTGACATATTGCTGCAGGACTTTTATAGAGAAATAGACATATCGACCAAACACGTGAAATAAGCAACACTTCACTGCGAGGCTGCAGCATTACATAATAGCCTATAGCAAAACCGACATGGTGAGACATCGCAAGCAGAAAAAAACGACCAGAAACGAAGCGGATGACTGACTGTGATACGTTGGCTAAATTTTAATAAATTTATTACGAGTAGCCTAGAATATATATCGTTTTCATCATTATGACCCACTTGCGCAGACATATAATCTAGAAACATGACATTTAGCAGACTCGTGGATATATGGAAAGCCAGTTGGGACATGGGAATTAGGAAATCCGCAGTATTAAACCATGGTTTACTACGGAATACATATATAGAACATATATACGATGATAACTTGGGAATTTTGGTATTGGAAATTTAAAAATATTAAAGTATTATGTAGTCTAATAGTAACACTATTATTATTTGAGATTCCATCTGTAATATTAAATACAAACAATTCCACTTTCTCAACAAAATATATCTGACCAGTCAAATCGGTTCGTGAAAAGACAGTAGCCATGGAATAACCGAATGGGCGATAAAAGGTGGTGCATGTCGGGTTTTCCACGGCCGTGGCATATGCGATCGCTGCTGATCGGTTTTTCACCATGTCGGTTTTGCTATGCTACAGGCCTATGTCTTCACAATAAATGCACAAAGGCATCTATATTTCTTGACGTCTAGTTCACAGCCGAAAACTAGACCAGCAACGGGTCAGACATTACTTGGTGTTTGAGAACGATTTGGAGTTGCTGTCTGTATCGGTTCCACAGCACTTCCACAGCAGTATCATGTGAACAATGTACGTGCTCTGGACTGTCATAGTATGGTGCCCGATTGAGACCATTTTAGTATTTCAAAACCGAGGGACCGAATAACGAGGCAAAGTAACAAAAAAACGACGCGAATTCTTTTTGTTGTTCCATCAACTCCTAGCCGTACGTGGAAGACAGTTATTTTGTAGATTTTCACGCATTCTCTTGCCAAAAAAATTAGATATTTATTTCAAAAAGTAATAATATATGAAAGTCGAAATATTTCATGATATTATTCTGACTATAATTTTAACTTTCTCTAGAAAATGTGTTATGCTTTCGTTCATGTGTTTGCTGCTGAGTGAAATAGATATTCCAACTGCACTGAATGGAGTGGTCTTTAAACACGTGGGCTTATTCTAGAAAAGTTGCGATAGTGTAGGGAGAACTCCAACGTATCAAACAGTTTGCCACAGATTTACGGCATGCACGCTGGATCCCGCTACCTAGGGCACAAGCGCTATGCACTGCCACACTACCGCACTGTCACAGCGGGTGCCGTAATTACATAACTGAAACCAGGTACGATAGTCCGCCAGACGGGATCCGGACCAATACACAATTCAGAAATACATTGTCATAGTAACCAGAAAGAAACAAGGAATCCAATGGAATCCAATGTCGCTTTGCAAAACGATCAGACCTTAAGGGTCTGTTTGGAAGAATAGGGACTAACCCCAAAACTCATGGACTACACTGTTATGCTCCAGAAATTTGACTGAGCCCATTGTAAGCAAACTAAAATTTTGAGCGAGGAATTCCCGAATGGATGATGACCTGTGAAGGTCATCCACTGAAAGGGAAGGTGTGCCTAGTGCTTGGAATTCAATTAACCTTTTAATTTTAGAAATTTTGTAAGATGACAAACCAGTAATGGAAAATGAGGTACTTCTAAAAAATGTTACCGATTACCCTTACTGACTGGCGCCAGCAGATCCGAGAATATCCGTGCAGGGTTGAGCTGCAAGAAGCGTGTCGGCAATGTCAGCCTCACTTGCCTTCCTCTATCGGCTGGTGGTGCTTCTTCCTGGGGACCCCGGCTCTCTCAACAAGGGAGGAAGATATAGCGTCGGAGGTGGGAAGGAGCCCTGGCTCCCGCAGCGGGGGTGGTAACTGCAACCCTGGCAGCCACCAAGGCCTAGTCGGTGCTTCCTCGATGGAGGGGAGACTTCCAGCATTCAGCAGCGCAATCGCAGAGATCATCTTCACTCTATCGACCACGCGGTGTTTCCTGACACGCTTGCCCCATTTCCGGCCCAAGATGGGGTAGAGCACAACCTCCAGGGGTGCGTCAAAGCAGTCCGGAACGATCTGGTTGAGGGTGGATGACCGGAGTCATCAACACCCTCATGCCCTTGAGCTTGAGCCGGCTAAGCATTGCAAAAACAATGCCTGAGATCCTCATTCCCAGCACAAAACCGCTGCAGTTCCTCATGCACATCGTCGTGGATGGGAGTCGGCCGTGACTCCACTGCCTCACTAGCAGCAGCCATTCCTTCATGATATGCCTGCTGCTCATAGGCTTCAGCGACAGTCTAGTAGCTCTCCAAGCGTGACCTGAGGGGTACTACCCTCTCACGCACGTCAGAGCTCCAATTCCTGCCACCCTTAGGTAGGTCCTGAAGGGCCCGAAGGACCGGCAGGTTGGCCAGCCCTGCACCAAGCGGTACTTGCTCCTGGCCATCTCGTTGATGGTCCACCTCCTGACCTTTGGACTCGCGGAAAGTCTCGTAGACCCGAGCAGTGTCCGAGCCATACTGCCTGACTATCTTCTCAACAGGATTCAGAGGCTCCAGGTCCAGCGCGGCTGTGCTTTGCCACCCCACCCACCTTCTAAGAACAGCGAGGAGACAAACGCCAACCAAGCAAGAGGTGGCAGTCATATAAGAGCAACTTCAGCGAACGGAGCAGCAGCAAAGGACTTTGGGTATGGACCCACCCCACGGACCCACCTTCTGAGAACAGCGAGGAGACAAACGACGACCTGATAAGAGGTGGCAGTCATATAGGAGCAACTTCAGCGAACAGAGCAGCAGCAAAGGACCTTGGGTATGGAGCAAGACAGGCATCGTCAGTTACGACACGTCTGTGAAAAATGAACTATTTGCCACGAAGCACGGATTGCTTTTTGATTTGAAAAATAGTGTTAGTTCATACACATGTAAAGTTTGACGTCGTCCGCTATCCCGGATCCTCGTAAGGATAAGGATCCTGGATAAGCCACTCAACGTGGGTCACGGCGGACGCGCATCCGCTATCCTCAGATCCTCGCGGATAGTCCGCTCACTGAGGGTCACTGCAGGTGCAGTATTTACTACGGAACGTTAACCAGGAGCAGCCCACCCTGCTAGCCCAGTCATGCGGACACCACTCAGATACACGATTGTCACTGTGGTGTTAACTGTAAGGCCGGCTCGCCGCGGTCCGCCACGGAGGATGGAACCCGGACAGCCCATCGGTCCGCCAGAGCCTGTGTTGCACCATCTTAGGTGGGAGACCGGTGATCCAGAGGGTGTACACCCCCGACTCATCAAGGTCTTCCCCACCTGGGCCCCCTATGCAAATTGTCCCCAGGGCCCTCGCGGGCCTTAGCCGAGTGAGGTCGTAGGGCTCATGGCCGAGCCTTCCGTCGTTCTCTCGCCTTGCTCAGCTCTTTGTCAAAAATTTGATATATATTTGGATGAGTTACCTGGGGTGGGTCGGGTCAAACCACACGGGTACCCGGGTCAGAAATTTTCGACTCGTCCAGGCCCTACTAATCGGTGAAAATATAGCTGTTATTGTCAGGGGTAGACAAGTAAGCCCAAGGATTTTTCAAAAGTATTTTGTTTTCTCATCACCTCTATGGCAATGAGTGGTTATGGCGGTGATGTGTTTCCTTAATCCACTCATTTCGACATCAAAAGTGTTTCTGTATCTGATTATGAACCAAATTATGTAAATACAAATATCATAACAAACTACGTAATTGACATTTGCATCTTTATTGGATATAATTTTATGATCTAATTCAAGAACTCACACTAGTACACCAAAATACCAAAAACTCTAATAATAATTGAGAAATCACTTTGCAGGTTGAAAAAACGAATTCACAAAATTAAATGCAACAAAATCAAACAGCAAAATAATATCCCCACAAAATTTTGGAGAACATGATACATTGCACATGAGGTTTTCACACAGTAACGATAGTTGTAACGATCGGTATATACCATGCAATATTATGGATGCATGTTTTATGCGTGAAGCTATAAAATAACACCATTCTACTCTAATACAATTCGTTTAAGCATCAGATAAATCCGATACATTACATCGAAATGTAGTTCACATTATGATGAAAGAAGAAAATTAATGATTTAAAGATTCATGGTCTCATACACAATAACTGTCTTGATTGGAACAAGCATTTCTGTCAAGATTATAAAAAACACACAGCTCATTATGATTCTGGATACAAGTAGATTAGTGTTACTACCATTTTAAGCTAGATTATAAGCAGTTTTCACATACATATTCCGACTGTTACATAGCCTATTTGACGGACGAACCGCCCAAGCCATCAACATAACTGTTGCTTCACATCTACATCATGTACATGTAGATATGCACAAATCAAATGAAATAGGTTACATTAATATTTCAACAAGCTAAACTAGCCAATGAGAGCATAGTTGCCGCAATATTTGATTATCTAGCTTTGTGTGCTGCAGACCATGGCACAAGCTGCAGATTCCACAAATCACTCGCTTGTTATGAGGATACGGATACATTTTCATTAACTTCAATTTAATTAACTCTAAACCTGACAGATTCTGTCTTGTGTATGACAATATACTCGACAGATTGTGTAGAACTCTGGTGTGATGATTTCATAATTAATCATGTTGTTTACGATGATTGCACATCGAAAAACAATTTACAGGAATTTGACTCGTTTTGTTTCTCACCCACACACAGACACCGAAACTTTCTGAAACTGTTTTCACTGCCTGAAACCTCTACTGTACATCTGCACAAAATTTTCAGAATATAAACTTTACATTCTTTTATTTCTCTAACCTGTGGACCTGAACTACCAAGAACTGTATAAGTTGTATTCTGACATCCCTGAGGTCTCTAGTAAACATAGATGTGTTAAAACATGTTGTTTTAGATGACAGGAAGGTGCCACATATTACCACAAACTCCACACTCGAGTGCCTTATCTCCTATATATTTAAATATGTATATGTCTGCCCAAATAACCAGAGACTGTAAAAACTTTACCACAAATTTGACATTAGTGAGGCTTCTCCCCTGTATGTGTCAAGAAATGTTCCCTCAAATGACTGGACCATGTAAACCCCTTACCACATATTTGATTTTGTGAGGTTTCTTATCTGTACGTGTTAACAAATGGTGGCTTGAATAATAAGAGCATGGAGAAGTTTCATCGCAAACTTGACATTTGTGTGGTATGTCAACTCTATGTGTATGCAATAATGTAGACATTTTGAAGCCTTTGCCGCAATTTTTACATTTGTGTGCTTTCTTCCCTGTGTGTGTTAACGAATGTTGCCTTAACCGAGCAGGGTGTGTGAAGGCTTGCCACAAAGTCGACATTTATGTGGTTTCTCACCCGTATGTGTTAACGAATGTCTTTTCAGCCTAGAAGACTGTGTAAACCCTTTACCACAAGTCTGAGATTTGTGAGGTTTCTCACCTGTTTGTGTAACCGAATGTTTCCTTAAACTACCATTGAGTGTGAAGGCTCAATCACAAACTAGACATTTGTGTGGTCTCTCATTAGTATGTGTCAACAAATGAGTTCTCAAATAGCCAGGAAATGAGAAGGCGTTATCATAAATTTGACATTTGTGCAGTTTCTCACCTGTATGTGTTACCGAAAGTGTCTTTAAACTAACATTGAATGTGAAGGCTTAACCACAAACTTCTGCAGTTTCTCACTTGTGTGTGTTAACGAATATCGCGTTTAGTTGCTTTAAGAAGAAGTTCGACTGCTTTACCACAAAGTTGACATATGTCTCACTGGTATGTGTTAGCGAATGTTGCGTCAACAGAATAGGGCGTTTTTACCACAAATTTTTACATTTGTGTGGATTCTCACCCGTATGTATTAAGAATGGACTGCATGTAACAAACACCGTAGTGAGCCGCTCTCCCTTTCATTTATAACATAAACCTGGAGCTAACAAAATCAGCAAGACCATCAAGAAGCTTCTTCCCGAAACTTCATATACCGTAATGGCTCGAAATACCGCCGGTTCTCGTTTACCCGCCGGCCTCGTTTAAGCACCGGGGGTATGTCTTTCAAAGCATTAATAAGCGCCGGTCTCCAATTAGCGCCGGTTCGAATAACCGCCGGGTGTAAGTCTATGTACCGGTGCACGAAGCACACAGAGTCCCACGGTGATTGCAATTGATTACACATGTGTGAAACAACACAACTGACACTTATTTACCGATATGAGATTTTGATTATGACAATAGAACACCTGCTAACCAATTAGGTGATGCAATTGAGCAGCTGCATGTATATATAATTGTACCGACTAACTTAATGATATCCATTCCCCAAGACCCAACATTACATTACATTTATATCAGCATATTATAAATAACCATTACAATATATCTTTATTGGTTGCATGTATTGCGGCGCCATGTGACATTTACTACGCACATAACGTATGCAGTAGGTCTGTGTATGAACCGGTCATTTAACACACCGATATCCTAATAAATCCAAACTCTGAAAAGCTGATTTACAGAATATCGGCAGGTACCAGCACCGGTAGTTTTTCTATTGAATTTGCAAGCTTCATCACGATGTATTTTACTAATAAGTTTATCTACCGTGTATCTGCTATCCATAGCCATTGGACTAACACCATGCATCCTCGATGCAACCGCCCGCCATTATGCCCTCAACTTCCCCTCTCCCTTCCAGCCGTGCTGTGCACTGAATACAGTGAAGAAAATCGGTGCGTTCACGCGCACAAGCTTTCAAAATACAGTTTGTATCTCGTTTTTGCTCATTGTATCATTAAGCGCCGGTCTCGTTTACCCACCGGTCTCGTATTAGCGCCGGGGCTGATACATGTAAAGCACTATTAAGCGCTGGGGTGGTATTTCGGGCCATTACGGTACAGAGATATGTGTACCCATGGATGATGAACCGAGACATGGTTCTATAAATAGTATCCGACAGGAATTGTACAATTGATGAATATATATATATATATATATATATATATATATATATATATATATATATATATATATATATATATATATATACATGTATATCACCATTACATGCATCAGCAAACAATGCGTCATATCGTCAGTCTCACAAACAAGCTGTTTTCGGTATGTACGTTTTGTTCTGTGACCATATAATAATAGTAGTAGTAGTAGTAATTTTATTTTCACACACAATAATCATACAAAAATGAACATACATGCAAATAGATGCATGTATGACTTGACTTCCTGTGAGAGGAATACAATCAGCGGATTTGATGCACCGGAGCGCAACTCACAAGTGTGCTTTACTAGCATTACAGTGAAAAATAATCCTGCCGTTGGGCATGTTTTGTGTACCTTATCTTTTGAGAAATAAGTCACAAAATGCCATTTGAAAATGACAATTATCAGACATTTAATCATATTTAGTCTTGGTTGCTGATCCTTGATGACTATATATCGCCATAGGGAAATTTTGATGCTGAATGGATGTTTGCAAATGCATGATTTTGTTACCTCATATATATTTACATTATAAGTGAGCGGTGAACCAGCTCATTCAAGATTAGCGATTTTTGCATGCAGTTCGTCCTTAATAAATGTTGCTTCAACAGATCAGGATGTGTGTATGCTCTACCACAAAAATTACGTTTATTTTATACATCACCAATCTAAACTACTACATGCTCCTTTTCGATCCTTTGGATCGTTCTGGATAGAAATTCGCGTACTGAAAGCAAGGCACGATCCTCTGCCTGCATGACTCGAGCGCTCCTATTGCCGCCAAAACCGCCGCGCATATGCGCGCGCAGCTGCGCAGAAGCTTCACTTTTCTGTCCACCGCCATTTTTGCTTGGCAGCTTTGGATTTTGGTTCCCGGTGAATTCGTAGAATTTAGTCTGCAAACTAGACTTTTGCGATATATTCTTACGGAATTTCACCTGCCACGTTCATAGACATCGTTTTGTGTCTATTTGGATAAGTATTGGTCGATAGTTTGTTACTTGCTAGATCGTCAGCGATTTGTATAGCCAGTTCACCCTATTATCGTCCATCCGTCGTACTTGATAGTGTACTTGTTGTTTACATCTATCAATAGTTCTACGTTAATTTTCTACTGTATATATTTTGTAAACGTATACTGTAGTTTATATATTCGTAGTCCTCTTAGGGTTCTTTTTTAGCGCAGTCTCAGGTTTGCTTATATTGCCCGCCCTGTTACTGTGTGTGGTTAGTTCCCTTTCGTGATCATGACTTCACAATCCTCCCTTGGTACCGGTGCCATGGACGAACGTCCATGCCCGAAGTGTCTGGTCAATACCCTCCGAGGAGGGGAGAAACACAGTTTGTGTTTCGACTGTTTGGACCATGGCCCGGTATCTATGGAGGATTTGAGGTGTGATCTGTGCCGTTTCTGGCGTCCCTCTTCCTTCGTGCAGGCGACTGCAAAGTATTCTGAAGCCTCGTTGGCTCGTCAGGATGCATTGAGGCTTGCGGAAGCTTCGGCTCCGCAAGTCCGCCAGTCGCCCATGGAGGTGGAGACTCCGCCTGTGACGGCACGGATTGCGTCCGGTGTTAGCCAGCCCCTGGGGCTAACACAGGACATGGTCAACGCGGCTGTGCAATCCTTCTTTGCACAGTCGCTGTCGTCCCTTCAGGGTCCCCTCCTGCCGGGTCTCTCTTCCCTGCTTGGACAGGGAGTCCCGGCCGGTTCTTCGGCTGCCCCTTCGTCACAGGGAGAGCTTGCTCTCCCTGTTGGCAAGAAGTCGAAATCTTCTAAGAAGAAGGTTTCAGTTCTTGCCAAGGCGAAAGCAGCCAAGGAACCGCACTCCACCTTCGTCGTCCCTCAGTCGGGGTCGATCGAGGTGGAGGGGTCCGTCGTCTCTTCCCCTGGGCCTTCCAAGAAGAGGAAGCGTGCTTCCTCTAAGCGCCGTGGTGCTGAGACCACATCGATTTTCGATGTGGCTCAGGCTTCGTCCGACCTCTCGGTGGGCGACGATCAGGCTTCGGGCTTCGATCGACGGAGCATCTTGGATGGCTCATTCGGGTCCTCGGTCTCGAGGTTCGAGGGGGAAGAGTTCCCTTTGTTTGGGGGTGAGGCTCTCGATCGTTCGTGCGATCGGGAGTCTTCACTTGGCGGTCGTGCTCCTGGTCCTCGATCAGGGCACGATCGGGCGAGTGGTGCTGGGGTCGTTCCTCAGGACCACTCAAGTCCTGTGTACGCGGATGTAAGTCGCCGGACGGGCACGATCGCTGAGCAGGCATTCCCTCGCCCGTCCTTTGATGTACCCTTGGGGTCATCGAGGTCTTCGATCGGACCTGTGAGGTCCAACGATCGGGGGGGTCGAGTGGAAGCTGATCAGGAGTCGTCCTCCTCGGAGGATGAGACTTCCGATCAGGCCGAGGGTTCTAACTTCCGGTGGGCTTTGGAGTCGGTCGCAAGGCGTATGGACTTGCCGATCGATGCTCCAGGGCCCTCACGGGGAACCGGTAGGTTCGCGTCGGCGCCAGTTCGTCGGCCGATCCGGCTCCCTGTGGCTCCCGCGTTGGTCAAGTCCTTTGACAAGATCAACAAGGGAGTTACGGCTAAGAAGGATGTGGCTCGTACGGAGTCGACATTCCCGACTAGCCGTGTTCGACCTGAGTCGATCGACACCTATCGGACTGTAGAGTCCGAGGGTGGACATCAGACTTCCGTCCCGGTCGAAGACCCTAACCTTCACCTGCTTTCCCGGAAGCAGGGTACGGTCTGGTCAGCTTATGTGAAAAAGGCTCGCCTTTCTCACTGGCAGACGCTGTCTCATCAATTGATGGGGCAGCTCTCGTTGACGGATCACCTGACCACTTTGGTTCAGGAGTTTGTGGACGAGGCGGATCTGGAGGAGGGGAGTCGCGCCAACATTCATGCAGCACTCGGCGTCTTGGCCGGAGTGGTCCATGCTGCTGAGCGTGACAGTGCGCACCTGGGCGCACAATTGGATCTCACCATGCGTGATGCCGATCTCCGTCTGCTTGACGTGTCCGCTACGGACGTCGCTGAGCTACGTGGGAGGCCGCTTTTCTCAGGCTATACCTACGCCAACCTCTCTCGATCGGATATTTCCGTCATGCGGGAACATCTCCGGGATGAGGCTATGGCCAAGGCTTTGCTTGGGAAGTCGGCGGGGTCTGGGACAGGCAAGAAGACCAAGGGTCAGAAGCCTGCCCAACCTCAGGCACCACATGCACCCGCTTCTGCGCAGCCGCCCTTTCGGGGGGCGCAGCCTCCCCCTCCCCAGGGGGATGGCAAGCGTGGAGGCAAAGGGGGTGGACGCTTCAAGGGCAAAGGGAAATCTTCTGCTAAGAAGTGACTCGTTGCGGGAAAGCGTAGGCTCTGTGGAAGGTTCAGTTCTGTCGGAATTCGATCTTCCACAACCTGGTCCAGTCGGCGGACGCCTGGCTCAGTTCGTCCAGAAATGGAGCGATCTGGCGTCGTCAGACAATTCAGTCCTGGCATGGGTGAAGTTCGGTCTCACCTTCAGATGGGAGGCTGGAAAACCATCGATCAGACCCAAAGCGTGGTTCTTCCCTGTGCCCGGCGATCGGGAAAAGTTTCAGCTTCTGCAGCACGAGGTGCAGCAGTTGCTAGAGAAACGTGCGATCGAGGTGGTCAAGGACGAGAGAGGATTCTATTCTCTCATCTTCCTAGTGCCGAAAAAGACAGGCGGGTGGCGTCCCGTTTTCGATCTGTCAAACCTCAACAAATTCCTGATCATACCCAGGTTCAAGATGGAGTCGGCGCTTTCCGTTCAGAAAGCTCTGTCCAAGGGGAAGTGGGCAGTCAGTATCGACGTCAAGGACGCGTACTTACATGTGCCCATACACCCAGCCGATCGGCGATACCTCAAGTTCGCCTTCGAGGGTTCGGTGTATCAGTTCAGGGTACTTCCTTTTGGAGTAGCCACCGCCCCTTATGTGTTCACCCGTATCGTAAGGACGATGGCGGCCAGGTTTCGATCGGTTGGAATTCAATTCCACCATTATATCGACGATTGGTTAATCATAGCCGACTCCCCGTCTCAGGCTATAGAGCAATCCGGGTTCGTCCTCAGGTTGGCGACCAGCCTTGGCTGGATCCCCAATTGGGCGAAGTCTCATCTGTCCCCGACACAGAGGTTCGAGTATGTCGGGGTAGATTACGATCTAGATCGAGGAGTAGCTCTTCCTCCGCGGAAGAGAGTTCTCAAGGCGATTGCGGCGATGGATGTCGCGCTGACGCAGTCGTCGATCACAGCTCGACAGTTTCTGTCCATCATCGGTCTGTTGGCGTCGATGGAGAAACAGGTGCCGTGCGGCAGGTGCTTCCTCAGACCCATTCAATGGTGTCTAGCGTTGCAATGGCGGATCCTCACCGATCGACTAGACCAAGTCGTATCGGTGGACGATCGTGCTCGGGAAGCAATGCATTGGTGGCGGGACCATCGGAATCTTTTCCGAGGGATGCCACTGGCGGAGTATCTGCCCGATCGGACCTTCTTCACCGATGCGTCAGAATTGGCTTGGGGAGCTCATATGGACGAGCACGAACTCTCTGCTGTGTGGAACACGAGCGAGAGGGCATTGCACATCAATGTCCTAGAGCTGCGAGCGGTGAGACGTGCGTTCGAGATCTGGGGGCCTCAGAGTCCCCCAGGGACGAAGTGGCTGGTCTTCACAGACAACAGCACAGTAGTGGCGCACATAAACAAACAAGGTGGAACTCGGTCGAGTCAGCTTTGTTTGGAGGCCGAGTGTCTGATCAGGTTTGCCTTCAAGTCCCGTCTGTTTATCAGGGCGAGGCACCTACCGGGTCACAGGAATGTCCTAGCGGACGCTCTGTCGAGACCGGACAAGATCATAGGCACGGAGTGGAGTTTGCATCCGGGGGTGTTTCATCGCGTTTGTCAGGCGTTCGGGACACCGAACATAGACCTGTTCGCAACCTCTCGGAATCACAAGCTCCCGGTCTACTTCTCACCTCTGCCAGAGAGCGAGGCACTGGCTGTGGACGCGATGTCTCAGTTGTGGGACGGGATGTTCGGGTATGCGTACCCGCCAACCCGGTTCCTAACAGAAGTGCTGCACAGTAGCCAGACAGTAGCCAGGTCTCAGTGCGAGATTCTGTTGGTGGCACCATGCTGGCCAATGCAGGCGTGGTTCCCGCTGCTACTGTCCCTCCTGATCGATGTACCACGGGTTCTCCCGATCGAGGACAGGTTGCTGAAGCAACCGGGGCGGGATATATTTCACGATTCCGTCCACGTGCTCAAATTACACGTGTGGAGGCTATCGAGCGATCCTTCCAGGAGGCAGGATTTTCTCAGCAGGTGTCCGTACATCTCGCGAGAAAGAATAGGAGATCCTCCTCTAAAACGTATGAGGCTAAATGGAGAGTATTCGTACGTTGGTGTAACGGAAGGCGCATTGATCCGCTTTCTGCCCCTCTGAATGCAGTGCTAGACTTTCTCTGCTATCTCTTTGATAGGCTTAATTTGAAGCCTACTACGATCGAGGGATACAGGTCCATGCTGGGCCCTGTATTCCGTGCTAGGGGGATCGATTTAACTAATAATCGTATCCTTGCTGATCTCTTGGCGTCCTTTAGGACGCAAAGGCCACGGGGAGTTCCTACTCTACCGGATTGGGACATGGCTTTTGTGCTATATTGTCTTACTAACGCACCGTGGGAGCCTCTCAAGGAAGTTTCCTTGCAGAGGTTAACTCTTAAGACTTTCTTGCTAGTTATGCTAGCAAGTGGTCGAAGACGTTCAGATGTCGCGGCGATCGACGTATCGCGAGTCGCATTTGGCGCGGATGGGTCCGTTTCCTTATACCCAGTACGTGATTTTATGCCTAAAACACGTGCTGCGGTTGAGGGCGGGAAAGCGTTCTCCCCTATCGTAATTCCGTCACTGGGCGATTACGTAGGACGGAATGAGCCGGACGCTCTATTGTGCCCGGTAAGAGCGCTGAAAATCTACATCGATCGTACCAGATCGATCAGGAAAGATCGCAAGCGGTTATTTATTTCCTATCAGCCTAATAGGGCTACGGATATCTCCACAGCTACACTATCCAGATGGGTGAAGGTTGTAGTGAGGACTGTCTATGCGGAGTCAGGTGCTGACGATCGAGTCACTTACAAAATATCGTCCCACCAAATCCGACACATCTCGATGTCTTTGGCGGCCAGGTCGAATATTCCGTTGGAATATATCGTGAGGGCTGGAATGTGGACTAATTCTACGACATTCATCGGGTTCTATCTGTCCAATGCTGCCGAACTTCAGGACCAGTCGTCCAGATTTAGACTGGGTCCGCTGGTCGTAGCGCAAGCTGTTGTTTGAACCAGCTGGACAGAAAAGTCTTGGTTTTAACGTGCACGTGTATATAAGCAACACTTCGTGTTTGTGTTTGAGTTCTTTATGTTACGGTCTCAAGTAGAGTTCCGTTTTCCACCGATGGGTGAAGAAGAAATTCGTGCATGTCGGAGGCAAGCGATCGCACCGCTAGGTGAGTATCTTTATTATTTTACTAAAGATATATCGAAAATGTAGCATTTTAGCGATTCGCTTGGAATCAAGACTATCGTCTGTTTTCATGACTCTCTAGCACTACTGCTCCACCGCCTATCCTTTGATTCTAAGGAGCATGTAGTAGTTTAGATTGGTGATGTATAAAATAAACTTCCCAAATTTTAATTGTAAATTTGCCGTTTATTGTTATTACTCACCTCTAAACTACTACAGTAAAGGCCCTCCCATCCATCCCCGCCAGTTGTGTGCTAGGGGCTTCCTTTTGTCGTTTTTTGGACAGAAAAGTGAAGCTTCTGCGCAGCTGCGCGCGCATATGCGCGGCGGTTTTGGCGGCAAAAGGAGCGCTCGAGTCATGCAGGCAGACGATCGTGCCTTGCTTTCAGTACGCGAATTTCTATCCAGAACGATCCAAAGGATCGAAAAGGAGCATGTAGTAGTTTAGAGGTGAGTAATAACAATAAACGGCAAATTTACAATTAAAATTTGGGAAATTTGTGTGGTTTCTCACCTGTGTGTGTTAATGAATGTCTCCTCATCTGAACAGCGCGCGTGAATGTTTTACCACAAATTTGACATTTGTGTGGTTTCTCACCCGTATGTGTAAACAAATGTTGCCTCAACTGAAAAGGGAGTCTGAAGGCTTTACTACAAATTTGACATTTGTGTGGTTTCTCACCCGTATGTGTTAACAAATGTTGTTTTAGACTACGAGACTGTGTAAACCCTTTACCACACTCATGACATTTGTGTGGTTTCTCACCCGTATGTGTAAACAAATGTTGCCTCAACTGAGCAGTGTGTGTGAATCCTTTACCACAAGTTTGACATTTGTGTGGTTTCTCATCCAAATGTATTAATGAATGTTGCCTCAACAGAACAGGGCTTGTGAAGGCTTTACCACAAACTTGACATTTTTGTGGTTTCTCTCCAGTATGTGTTAAGGAATGTTCCCTCAAATGAACAGGGCGTGTGAATCCTTTACCACAAGTTTGACATTTGTGGGGTTTCTCACCCTCATGTGTTAACGAATGTTGTTTCAGACTTCGAGACTGTGTAAACTCTTCCCCAAATATTTGACATTTGTGCGGTTTCTCTCCAGTATGTGATAACGAATGTTCCCTCAAATGAACAGGACGTGTGAATGCTTTACCACAAGTTTGACATTTGTGCGGTTTCTTATCCGTATGTGTTAACGAATGTAGCCTCAACAGAACAGGGCGCGCGAAAGTTTTACCACAAATTTGACAATGGTGAGGCCTTTCGCTTGTTCGTGTCAATTCTGCCCGAAGTTTGTTGTGCCCCAGAAGGTCACTCTCCCTGAAAGAAAGACAGGTTCACAGGATCTGCTTCGATAGACTTTTGAAAAATACAAATGAAAATATATGTGTATACTACATATTACTTATATCACATGGGTCACAGCAATAAATTGGTATAGAAGAAATTAGCCCAAAATCTAAGAAAGGTTACTGGACAATATGTATGTGTGATGTATGTATTCCTATATTAAGGTCACTCGTCAAATTCAAGGTCACAAGAATATTCAGCATATATCATTTCAATGACAGTTGTGATGAAATTAGCAACGTTCGATCCAGTGACTGAAGAATAATTGGAATGGATTATCTTGCACTTGCTGGATGGGCCCACTCCCGTAACTGGACCCAATTCCCACATGGCACCTGAAGATGTGCAAAACTGACCTTCTCCCATATATGTAGCATCCATGGTCAATATGTCCCTGACATCTGGGCGAGTTCCTGCAGGCCTTAAGTCGATGTTGATTAGAATACACTTTGAGAATTCAGGCCATGACATAAATAAGCTCAAAAGTAATCAACCCATGTCAAATTTGCACTTTTTGTTAACAGGTAGACAGTCGTATTGAGAGTCACTTCCAAAGTCAGTCCTCACATGAGTCACACCAATCAGCCTACAGGAAGATGCACTCCATTGAGACGGCATTGCTCAATGTGCAGAGTGACATCCTGGAATCAGATTATAAAGGCTGCATAACTGTACTCATTCTATTGGACTTGTCTGCAGCCTTTGACACCATCGACCACAAGACACTCATGAGACACTGTGGTGACTATAGTGACTTTGGGATTGGCGGGGATGCCAAGCTGGTTGTCATCATACTTCGCTACCAGACTGTAGTCGTTGGCGGTAAGTCGTCCCAGCCTATACGTTTGTCTAATGGAGTCCCACAGGGATCGATGTTGGGGCTGAAGACGTACTCCTTGAACACAAAACCACTAGAGGGTATCATTTCGAAGGAAGGACTCGAATATTCATTTCTATGTTGATGATACCCAGCGGTATGTGTCTGTCAAACCAGGCGATGAAGTTGCAAGAGATGAAGCTACAGTCCATGTGAAAAGCTGCCTGGGCGACATATAAGTTTGTATGACGAAAAACATTTGGAAAAACATCCAAGGACAGCCTGCACTTGCTATTATTATCTTTGTTTACGCAGTATTTTTTATTTATATTTCATTTCTGTACAGTGTTTTTGAGCGAACTTTATGTTTGAAAAGGATGCTATATAAATGAGGTAAAATGATAATAATAAAAAATGATATTTATAGCCATTATATCTCTCCTAGGCAGAACAATTATATAACTGAAGCATTAGCCCACAAGGATAAGACAGGTCACTGGAAAATATTTGTGTTATATTTTCGATACTAGGCATTTTGAACCATGATAAGGTCATTGGTCAAATTCAAAATCATGAGAATATTCAGCATATATTATTTCCTATATGTTCAAATATTGATTTTCGAAGCAAAGATTTCAATAATAAGAGAGATATTAGCAATTTTGTCATATGACCTTTAAAATGAAGTGAAAGGTCAAATTAAAGGTCATGAAAATATTTGGCATATATCAATTTCTGATGAGTGATTCTCAAATAGTAAAGTCGATAATAAATCAGATATTAGCCAATTTGTCCTGTTTACTTTTAAAATGAGGTCGAAGGTCAAATTTAGGTTATTGACAATATCCAGCACATATCATTTCCAATATGTTCGCAATTGATTTCCAAGCTGTAAAGTCGATAGTAAGCAAGATGTTAGCCATTTTGTGCTCTGACCTTGAGACCGAATATCTCATTCAAGGTCATGAGAACACTAGCTCATACCATTTCCTATATGTCCACAATTGATTCCCGATCGAGACCGAATATCTCATTCTAGGTCATGAGAACACTAGCTCATACCATTTCCTATATGTCCACAATTGATTCCCAATCTCTAGTCTCAATATTAGATAAACGACAGATGCAATGCCATGGTAACAGGTTATCGGAATAAGGCCGGCAACCTAAAATGGAATGAAGATATATTTCTGAGCTATATATATTCGTTTCCTCCATTTACCTGTTGTTTGTTGTGCTTGATGGCAGCTGTACTAGTGCACAGACTGGCTGGGTGTTGGTGTTCAACTCAAGAGAAGAATCTTGATCAGGAGTGTTGACACTGACCGACTGATTGTATTCTGTATTGGGTCCAACCGATTCTTCTTTCACTGGCAGGTCCCCCAGAGGTGCTATCGTGATGACGTCACCATAACCCCAATCAGTGTTGAAGTGACTCCCAGGATCAATGCCAATTTGTTGAGACGAATCTTTTATCATGTTTATGTCAACTTGTTCCTCTGTTTCAACAATTACAGCTGGGTCCGAGTTGAACATTCGTTGATCATGTTCATCTTCGTCATCAACCTCCAGTTTCAAACTTGCCATATTTATTTCATCTGAAATGTAACACTGCACTCATCACAAAATTTTAGGGAAAATAGCATCTCATAGACATTATTAATGTATGCGTTACCAAATGTTTTTAAAGTGTCAGAGTAGATTCGTGTAGGATATTTCACTGTCCTAAGTTGTGGAAATGAACTAGTGGATTTCATCTGCAAAATGTACATTTGTAACGTCAAGCCCAGACAAAAGGATACCTTATTCAGTCAAAAATTTAGCTCAAGGTCTAAGAAAGGTCACCGGAAAAAAATGTTTAGTTTTAAACCATAACTTTTTTCATCGAAATTGCCGTATTTACATTTGAAGGTCATTGGAGGTGAAATTTAAGACTAACATTTAAACTGCAATATGACTTCCCATTTGACACTTCCAATATTTAAGCTCTATTTTGGAGTGTTTTACTAGTTTACTCCATACAGCTAACATTATGAAGGCAAATGAGGTCAAAGGTCAAATTCAGGGTCATAACAATATTCACCATAAATTATTTCATATAGGTTCACAATTGATTCCCAAGCCATTAAGTCGATAACAAACAAAACATTAGCCAGTGTGTGCTCCGACCTTGAAAATAAGGTCAAAGGTGATCAAGTTCAAGATCACGAGAATACTAAGCATCTATCCTTTCCTATATCTACACAACCTATTCCTAAACTGTAGAGTTGATAATAAACCAGATATTAGTCATTTTGAGCTCTGACCTTGAAAATAAGGTCAAAGGTCAAATTCAAGATCATGAGAATATTCAGTATATATCATTTCCTATATGTTCACAATTGATTCATGAACTGTAAAGTCGATAATAGGCAAGATATAAGCCATTTTGTGCTCTGACCTTGAGAATAAGGTCGAAGGTCAAGTTCAAGATCACGAGAATACTAAGCATATATCATTTCCTATATGTAAACAACCTATTCCTAAACTGTTGAGTTGATAATAAACTAGATATCAGTCATTTAGAGCTCTCACCTTGAAAATAAGGACAAAGGTCGAATTCAAGATCATGAGAATATTCAGTACATATACTTTCCTATATGTTCACAATTGATTCATGAGCTGTAAAGTCGATAATAGGCAAGATATAAGTCATTTTGTGCTCTGACCTTGAGAATATTAAGCATATATCATTTCCTATATGTGCACAATTGATTTCCAAGCTGTTGAGTCGATATGCAAGATATTAGCCGTGTTGTGCTTTGGCCTTGAAAATGAGGTCAAGGGTCAAATTTATGTCATCAGAACATTCAGGCTATATCATTTCTTATATGTGCACAATTGATTCCTAAGCTGTAGTAAATTCCATAATAAGCAATACATTAGCCTTTTTGTGCTCTGGCCATGAAAACCAGGTCAAAGGTCAAATTTAAGGTCATGAGAATAATCAGCATATCATTTCGTATGTGTCCACAATTTATTATTAGTGAGATTTTATGCATAAAGTGTCCCATTATAAAACATAGTCCCGAGTATTTAACAGTCCCATTTGGGACCAGAAGAGAAAATGAAAATGGCCGCCACATGCAGACCAGCTACTCTGGGGCAACGAAACTTATACACATCACAGAGGTATAAGAGGTCAATCTTTCGAAACAAAAATATCATAACTGTCTGAACAGTTTTTGAGGAAATGGCCACCAAATCAGAAATCAGCTGTTTTTCGTGAAAATGGTTGCCATTTTGAAAAAATATGTGAAAATCAAAAAACAAAAAAAATTAGCCCAATGGGCTAGTAAGGATACCGGAGAAATATACAGAGTTAAGCCGAGAAAGTTGAAGGTCAAATTCAAGGTGACCACTGAAATTGCCATATCTCTAACCGTGAAAATGGGATCAAAGGTTAAATTCTAGATCACCAAACTATTCAGCATACATCATTTCCTATATGTTCACTATGGACCACTAAGCTGTAAATTTGATAATAAGCGAGATATAAGCCATTTTGTAATCTGACTTTGAAAATAAAATGACTGACCTTGAAATTTAAGTCAAAGGTCGAATTCAATATCATTAAAATATTCAGAATATATCATTTCCTATATGTTCACAATTGATTCCTAAGCTGTAAAGTCGATAATAAGCAAGATATTAGCCATTTTGTCCTGTTGACCTTGAAAATGAGGTCAAAAGTCCAATTAAAGGTCACTAGAATATTCATCATATATCATTTCCTATATGTTCACAATTGATTTCTAAGCTGTAAAGGCGCTAATAAGCAAGATATTGGCCATTTTGTCCTGTGACCTTGAAAATGAGTTCAAAGGTCAAATTCAAGATCATGAGAATATTCAACATATATCATTTCCTATATGTTCACAATTGATTCCTAAGCTGTAAAGTCGATAATAAGCAAGATATTAGCCATTTTGTCATGTGACCTTGAAAATGAGGTCAAATGTCAAATTCAAGGTCACGAGAATTTTCAGCATATATCATTTCCTGTATGTTCACAATTGATTCCTAAGCTGTAAAGTTGCAAATAAGCAAGATATTGGCCATTTTGTCCTGTGACCTTGAAAATGAGGTCAAAGGTCAAATTCAAGGTCACGAAAATATTCAGCATATATCATTTCCTATATGTTCACAATTGATTCCTAAGCTGTAAAGTCGATAATAAGCGAGATATTAGCAATTTTGTCCTGTGAACTTGAAAATGAGGTCAAAGGTCAAATTCAAGGTCACGAGAATATTCAGCATATATCATTTCCTATATGTTCACAATTGATTCCTAAGCTGTAAAGTCGATAATAAGCGAGATATTAACAATTTTGTCCTGTGACCTTGGAATTGAGGTCAAAGGTCAAATTCAAGGTCACGAGAATATTCAGCATATATCATTTCCTATATGTTCACAATTGATTCCTAAGCTGTAAAGTCGATAATAAGCGAGATATTAGCCATTTTGTCCTGTGTCCTTGAAAATGAGGTCAAAGGTCAAATTCAAGGTCACGAAAATATTCAGCGTATATCATTTCCTATATGTCCACAATTCATTCCTAGTCTCTAATGTCAATATTAAGTGAGATATTAGGCTTAATGTGTCCCATTATAAACCATAAGAAAATTTAACATGGGAAAGTCACATTTGGGCCGAGTTTGGGCCCAAAATGGCCCACTTCAAGCGATTCAAGGGCAACGAAATTTATACATGTCACAGGGGTACATATGAGGAGTGTTTTTCATCAATAAGAAAAAAAAGTTACTGAACAGATTTTGAGAAAACGACCGTCAAAGTCCAAAATTGGCCATTTTTCGACGAAAACGGCCGCTATGACCTTGAAACCAAGGTCAGAGGTCAAATTCAAGGTCACGACAATATTCAGCATATATCATTTCCTATATGTCCACAATTGATTCCTAGTCTCTAATCTCAATATTAAGTGAGATATTGGGCTTTAATGTGTCCCATTATAAAGCATAGGAGAATTTAACATGGGAAAGTCCCATTTGGGCCGAGTTTGGGGCCAAAATGGCCCACTTCGAGCGATTCAAGGGCAACGAAACTTATACAAATTATGAAGGACATAATAAGGCATCCTTGTGCAAAAAAAGAAAAAAAGTTACTGAACAGATTTTGAGAAAATGGCCGCCAAAGTCCAAAATTGGCCGATTTTCAACGAAAACGGCCGCCATTTTGAAAATATTGCGAAAATCAAAAAAATAAAAAATACCTCCTTCTTGAATTATTTTTAAGCATTTTTGTGCAAAATTTCAGAAAGATTCAACCGTAAACAAAAAAGATAAAAATGTGAACGACGGACGACGGACGCAACGCCATGCCAATAGGTTAGCGGACCATAGGTCCGGTAACCTAAAAATGAACAATAAGTTTATTTTCTTCCCCTTTGATAGAGATAAGAGGGTCCGAAGTGGGAAAATTTACATTGATTCATATACATGATATAGGGCCTTCTAACCCAGGTGTGCAGCCTATATGTTCATAATTGATTGCTAAGCTGTAAAGTCGATAACAAGCGAGATATTAGCCATTTTGTCCTGTGCCTTGAAAATGAGGTCGAAGGTCAAATTCAAGGTCATCAGAATATTTAGCATATATCATTTCCTATATGTCCACAATTGATTCCTAAGCTGTAGAGTCGATAATAAGCGAGATATAAGCCATTTTGTGCTCTGACCTTGAAACTGAGGTCAGAGGTCAAATTCAAGGTCACGAGAATATTCAGCATATATTATTTCCTATATGTCCACAATTGATTCCTAAGCTGTAGCGTCGATAATAAGCGAGATATAAGCCATTTTGTGCTCTGACCTTGAAACCTAGGTCAGAGGTCAAATTCAAGGTCACGAGAATATTCAGCATATATCATTTCCTATATGTCCACAATTGATTCCTAGTCTCTAATCTCAATATCAAGTGAGATATTAGGCGTAATGTGTCCCATTATAAAGCATAGGAGAATTTAACATGGGAAAGTCCCATTTGGGCCGAGTTTGGGCCAAAATGGCCCACTTCGAGCGATTCAAGCGCAACGAAATTTATAGACATCGAAATTTATAGAGTACATATGAGGAGTCTTATTTATCAAAAAGAAAAAAAGTTACTGAACAGATTTTGAGAAAATGGCCGCCAAAGTCCAAAATCAGGCATTTTTCGTTGAAAACGGCCGCCATTTTGAAAAAAATGTGAAAATCAAAAAACTTAAAAATACCTCCTTCTTGAATTATTTTTAAGTATTTTTGTGCAAAATTTCAGAAAAATTCGCCTGTAAACAAAAAAGATAAAAATGTGGACGACGACGACGACGACGACGGACGACAACGGACGACGGACGCAACGCCATGCCAATAGGTTATCGGACCACAGGTCCGGTAACCTAAAAAGTTACTGAACAGATTTTGAGAAAATGGCCGCCAAAGTCCAAAATTAGGCATTTTTCGTCGAAAACGGCCGCCATTTTGAAAAAAATGCGAAAATCAAAAAACTATAAAATACCTCCCTCTCGAAATATTTTTAGGCATTTCGTTCGTAAACTTTAAAGATAAAATTGTTGACGGACGACGACGATGACGGACGAAGACGACGACGACGCTGGACGCATCGCCATGCCAATAGGTTACGGACCATAGGTCCGGTAACCTAATATAGACGTATGATGCTGATGACGCCGATATCGTCACCGATGACCGCAGTGCCACAGTAGGAAATGACTGTGGTTGGATTTCACTAGCCCTAACAATGACTGGCTTATTCTCTATGAGCGTCAGTCATTGTTATGGCTAGATTTCACTTTCCTGAATCTCCTACAGAGAGGAGGAATTAATATCAAAAGAAGAAGACGGCACAACACACATCACATCTACAGGCCAAACTGAATCTGTCTACCTCCTATGCAACGTCCATTTTTTGTTAGGCACATGTAATCAATTTAAGCTTGGTGTGCTCAGGTGAAACTATAAGTGCTATGACTATAATTTGACAAATTCTTAGGCCCTATCAGTTGGGTGCTTTACAACTATGGCATATGTCTATCTCACGCATGCTCATCGAAGCTCGCAATGCCATCTATGTCATATAAAATGTACATTTTTTGCAAGGCACATTATTGAGGCATTTGTGCCGTGGCATAGCGAAGGGTGGGAATGGGTGGAGGTTTGGCGGACCCCCACTTACCCAAAATGCCCTTAGATACTTTTCGAAATCCGTGGAGTTCTTAGATTTTAGAGGTGGGAAGGGGGGATGGGGGGATTGGGTTCAAAGGGTTGGCCTTTGACCTAACTTAATCATTATTTGCATTCCGAAATGAGGTTTTGGGGGCATCATTGTTTTTATCACCGTGACCAAAGCACCTGCTCATGTTTATTATTTATATTGAGTATATTTTACACCATCATATTGATCTATCCCAAATCCGGTTTGCCGGAGTCTTAGATCCCCCTTGACATGTGCCCCTCTGGGACAGGTCGCGCCGCTGATTACAATCTGCGGGTTGGTCGATTCTTACTTTATCTCCTCAGAATATCGCTAATTAAGGTGTATAATTCTATACCTCTGACATTTATGTTGCTGTATGACATGTACTCTAAATGTCTCTTCGAAACATAACTGCAATACAACATCATTTATTCAAATCAAAGAAAATTCGAACAGCGCGCGGCCATTTTGCCTGTGCGGGTCGCACTAAAAACCGTCCGGAACCGTCCTGGACCTACCAGGGAACAAATAACACTGTCCGGGACCCGAGAAAACCACCCGGGAACTGGATTGTATTGCCAGCCTCGACGAGCACGTAATAATCAATGTTTGAAAATCAGTATTGTATAGAAAAACTTTTTGGGTGATGTCATTGTGCTAATAACTAATAATGTGTGGATATACAAACATAAAACCACAGGAGAAATGCGTTCATTGTTCATCACAGACATTACTAAAGAACTAATTTGAATATTGACAAGATGTTTTCTGACTCAGATATGAATGTGATACTGATAATAGTACCATCAAAATAAAATAAATTAGTCAGAAGCATAGAAATAAAACCACAATCGAAAGTACTAAAACTTACCATAAAAATGAATAAAATATCATAATATAAAGTAAAATATTAAACTATTAATGAATAACCAAACTTCCCTCAATTCGACTTTTATGGATAATCTACATTGAAAAAACAAAAATACCGAAGCAAAAAAGAATGCTGAAGCAAGAAAAAACAGGAGCAAAATTTTATTCTTCCACATACCGGTAAATATAGTCCCAATTACATAATGATTAAAGATTTCAATGCAGTTCGAGATTTGTTATTGAACTAACCAGAACATCAGCATTTCATGAACATACTGGCAATGAGAAAATCGACTTACCAGCAATTGGTTATCATGTTTTTTATCTCAAAAGTGAGTTGAATACTCGTCAAGCTTCAGCAGATCACATGGGTGGATACAGAATGTTGGCAAAAAGGTGGCGCAGTTGGTTCGAATACCTCTAGACGACCTCTACGTGCAGATGTTATCCGGTGAATTCTGGGGCTCTGGGAACTTGGAGATGTGTTGGTGATACCGTATCAACCAGTCTTTTCATTTAAAACCCTATACTTTGAACTCAACATCATCAAAATGAAAAAAAAACATACTGCATATTAAACAACACTTAAAAAAGTGTGATGATTTTCCACTGCCACATAATATACACTATACATGTACATGTCAGGGGCAGATCAAGAATTCAGAATTTTGAAATAGCTTAATGGCCGGTTTTGGACAAAAATTCAGCTTAGATACCCATCGATGCCTCTATTCTGAAATGCTTTCAAAAAGAAAATATAGACGCTTACTGCATTTTGAAGGTATCGTCTTCGACTTACCTGCCACAACTTCTCAAAACTGCCTTATGTAGCTCATCAACAAGTATTTGATTTCATTCCTATATGTGAAGTTCGATTTTATCAGGAAAATCTGCTGATAGACATTTATTCGATCTTCAATCTTTTATTTCAATCTCTGCCTCTGGAGGTCTGCCGTGAATATGAGTTTAATCTAGTCAAGTGTATCAGAGATGACTCCTTATTCAATCAAGTGTGTAAGACTTTGGAGAAATGTCCTGTAGATGAAGCCACGGTGAACAGCACAAGACAGCTTCTACAGTTTTATGACTCTAATTACCAGATTGATTTAAATATGTTGCTAACGTCTCACCGATATATTCTGCTTTATCTTTCGCCTTTTTGTATACATGTTGATTCCGGAAGACAACCGAGCAAATACGCAAATTCCTGTGCGGACCCAGAAAGTCCATGATGGGGCCAATCTAACAAGGAGTTACTAGTAGATTGCCAAGTAGATTTTCGCGATACGAGTTTGAAATTTGGTAGGAAATTGCTGTTTGACTCCCAGTCCAAGTATGCCAAGTTATAGAATGATACCATTTGGAATCGCAAGATAATCAGCAAAGAAACAATGTAACAAGTATGAAAAATCAGAGTATAGGTCTGACAATCAAAAAAGAAAACAAACAAAAAATAAATAAAAATAAAATAACATGGCATCAATGTCATGCCACTTATTTTCGTTTCGGAGACCGCTCAAAGCCGGTCTCAAATAATTTCATAGATCACACTATCACAGCCAAGTTAATAATTTGCTGATATTTCAATCGGCACCCTTTGAAGTTTGAACAGTAGTGATTGCAATTGCACGCAAAGAAACACACCAGTTGAATGCACCACTTGAAATGTTTCATGCACCAGTTAAAAGTATGTTTACTGTGTTCTCTCCGTGCCTTGGAGACAAATAAATATTATTAATGTCAAAGGAGTCAAGGACTGTGGTGTTAAAACCCCATCAGTTATTATACATTATTTCCCTATAGATGTTATAAAATTTTTACCATTGAAATATTTCTTGCAATGTCTTGTGACTAACTCGTTTTTGTGTATAGTTCGGAATCATATGAGAGATCTGAATAAAAATATAGAAAACACTCCTAGGCGGTTTTCTCGGGTCCCGGACAGTGGTATTTGCCCCCTGGAAGGTCCAGGACGGTTTCGGACGGTTATTAGTGCGACCCACACAGGCAAAATGGCCGCGCGCTGTTCGAATTTTCTTTGATTTGAATAAATGATGTTGTATTGCAGTTATGTTTCGAAGAGACATTTAGAGTACATGTCATACAGCAACATAAATGTCAGAGGTATAGAATTATACACCTTAATTAGCGATATTTTGAGGAGATAAAGTAAGAATCGACCAACCCGCAGATTGTAATCAGCGGCGCGACCTGTCCCAGAGGGGCACATGTCAAAGATCCCCCCTGTCCCCCCGCCATGTTACCGCCTTCCCATGCCCCCAGACCCCCCTATAGTAGCTAGGCGGCTGCGCTCGCCCCTTCACTTTCATTCAGCTAGTCCACAAACATTCCATTTGAAACTTCCCGTTGCCCCCCCCCCCCCCCCCCCCCGTCACACACACACACTTCCACATTCTATGTACCTGGCTACGCCGCTGCATTTGTGGGATTTTATAGCAAAGCAATATTCAACGTACATGTAATTTACACATACGTACGTGGGGAGTGAATGCCACATTTGTGTCGATGGATGGAATTATTCGGGGGAGGGGGGGGGGGGGTCGGGGTTCTGGGCCTCAGCAACCGTAATCTTCACCCCAGCACCATTTTAATGTCCTCTCTGGGCCGAAAGACAACACATAAGATGGTAAATTAGCTAGTGAGTGATACCTGGGATCGAACCTGTGACCACTCGGCGTTTGTGAGGCGAACGCTCTGGGCCTACCACTGAGTCTGACGGCGCAACTGACACCAGTTGTCCGGGTCGTTTTGAACATTCCGTCGTTTATATCAGACTGTTCTGTTTGGTCATTTTCAGTTGTAAGTTTCATGACAAAACCACCGACATCAGCAACATAATAACACGTGAACACTCATTTTATATTCAAACCATTTCTCACCAGCTTCTGCCGTTGGATATCCGCAAGAAATAGAATGTAGGCCTACATTCTTGCACCAGTGAATAGAGCCGTTTGGGTTTTTATGGAAAGCCTGGAACAACATATAGCTGCGTTGGCCATGTTCCGCAAGAAAAATGGGCTTGGCGGAAAAGGCGCGTCGTGCAAGTGCTTCGCACCGCGCGTCACACCGACTACATATCATGTTATTGGTTAGGAAGTCCCTAAGGTGCAGGGATTTACTAGTGAGTAACAACCCATGTTATTACGTGAATGCATGGCATACGCCGAGTACTAGATTCTAGATTTATGCCTGATTTTATGTCCAATGCAATACATTGCTGAGATTAAGGATTGATTGCATGTGATCGTCATGAGCCTGGCAGTGACCAGCTGTTCATTCACTTATAATGTAAATATAAAGGTAACAAATTCATGAGTTTACACACTTCCAATCAACGTGAAACTTTGCCTTTCTGATTGTTAGCCATCAAGGATTACTAACCGAGACTCTGTTTCTTATTAAGCAATGTTAAATTTGTTGAATTCATCGTTTTCATGTGTCATTTTCCGACCTATTTCTCAGTCTACCAAATGCAGTCACAACAGGGCGAGCGAAAGGATTATGCTGTGCAGCAAATAGCTAGTGAGGCCAGTAAAACTCACAGGTAATATGCACTCGGGTGCACCGAGGTGTTTGGGATTATGAATGTTCAGCTCATTGTATTCATCTCACAGAAAGTATAGCCCTAGATATTCTCATTATTTTGACGACAACAAGGAATAAATATATGCAACAGCCAGTGCTTGTCAAGCAGAACACTCGAATCTTCGTTTTGGTGAAACGTATAAAATGATTTATCTAATCATCAAATTGTACAGCTTTCGTGATATCATTTATGAAACCATGTCTCGGTTCATCATCCATGAGTATATGTGTGTGTGCTAGCCAAGTTTCAGGTCAGGGAATTGTATTGTTTTGGCGATTTTGTTATCTTCACTTTCACATTATAAGTCAATGGAAAAGTGCCTCAGTGCAGTCACCGGTAAGTTACGTGCAATCACACCTTAATTGAAAATACAGCATAGACCTACTAGTAGGTCTAGATGTGAACCCTGGCAGAATCCGTGATCGAGTGAGTATACACTTTAAAGGGGAAGCGAAGCAATAAAAACTTATTTGATAGCATGGAAGATATTTTATCAAGGAATCCGATGGTTTTTACAGAACCAAATATCTTGGTTTGTTCCAAAGTTAATGTGGGTGAATACCTTGACATCCTGGAAGGCTTGCTGAGAGAAAACAACTTAGGAAACAGGTCTCATCTAATACTGTAAACGTACTTAGTTTTGCGGTTTTGTACCTCAGACATTTTGAGGTGCACATAATTTTGCGGTTTTACCTTGGGGGGAAAAAACTCACTGCTTTATTGTCGCCATGATCAAACATTCAAACTGTAATAACTTAGTTGCTTTGATCAGTCATGGCTGCAGACAAGAACTTTGTTCTCCCGTATGGACAATTTTTTGCGGTGGATTTAATTTTGCGGTGATGATATTACCGCATAGTCCACAAAATAAATCCACTGCAAAAATTAGTACGTTTACAGCATTCAACTGCGACGAAACTGCCGTATCACTCAATAAGTCTTCAGAAAAGGTCATCATCCCTAATAAGCATCAAAGGCACAGCTATAGTCTGGAACAAGGATCACACCAGCATGTCTACGCATTATGCTGTGTAAGTGCTTCAGGTGCAACAATCCCACCACCGATCCTGTTCTCTAGAGCTTTGGCTGCTGGTCGGTCCTAGGTTAATGAAGTGATACTCTATGTTAAAGTGATAATCGATTTCGTTGTGAGTTTCTGGTGGAGATATTTTGAGTTTGTTTACATTACCGCCATTCTCGGTGCTTTGTATCCCTTGATGCAATGCGATTCAAGCTTTCTCGTATACATGTGTTCGAGCCAATCGAGCATAAAGTATGTCAGATCAGAGGTAACTCTGAGTGGCGCACAAAACAAAAGAAAATCGGCTGTCATATGCTTGATTTATTCATCTGATCAAGCATAGTGTGTTTTGTACCTATTTCACTGAGACCACAACCATATATGTAATTGATTTGAACAAAATAGTTTTCCTGCCAATATCACTTCAACGCCTCTCTCAACGCCACATACAGCGCTACACCCAGTGGTTTATCGACAAGGAATTGTACCTGCAATGGTTTCAGAAGAACTTACTCAGACATGCTCCAGTCAGAAGGCCTTTACTGCTGCTACAGGATGGATGCAAAGCACATTCCAGCCCCCAGCTGATAGACATGGCCAAACATAATCAAGTCATTCTCTTGTCCAAATGCGCATGGTTCACAGCGATCACTGGGTGTCCAAGAGAAACATATATAATGAAACATTGCTTGGAAGTTTTTCCAAGTCAGGCATCAGCCCTTTGGACAGAACAGTGATAAGCACGAGTCTTCTTGTGGATTCTGCCAAATCTTGCAGCTCGATTCCGTCAGACAAACACTAAATACGCGAACGCCAAATGAGCCAGATGACCCACTCGGCAATGTGATAGCTGCTCTGAAGGTGAAGGTGAGCGACGAGCTGGTTTTAACTGCTGATGCTGAAGTGGACGTCCCTCTGAAGATGCATCATCGGTGTTCACCTAAACATGCTAAAGATTCTGATTCAGTGTATTCTAACTGGCGATATATGAGAAAAAAGTTGAGGGTTGTCCAGAACCAGCAAAGTTACCGTCTGATCACCCACTAGTAGTGGCAGGATTGTTCCCAGAATCGCTACAATATATTCTCAAGAAAACACCAGATGACAATAAACTATGAATGAACCAAAAGGTTGCGAAGGCCCAAGTTCTCATGTGAACAGTGATCACAGAGTAAATACGTGCCTAAGATAACTATGGAAGAGGAAGGAAAAGAAACCTGGAATAGAGACCAGAGAAAGACAAACAGAAAAGCGTGAAAAAAGGGAAATCCTGGAGAACCAACCGAAAGGACCTGTCGATGATAGATGTAAAAGGTCAAATCATACGAAGAACTACAGAAACTCTGTTAACGTGCAGAAAATTCAGTACAGAAACAACTGATTTCTCTCCGAGTGTCGAAAATGTCTAGAAAGATGTAATTGCTGCTAAATTCCTCTCGGCACATGATGCACGAGTTTGTTCCTGTTCTGACAATAGGCGACAGTCTGCCAAGAGCTAGCTGTCGATTTCACGCCAATGCCGATCAGTAATACCACACCGAGCTGAGGGTACACATCATCATGGAAATAGTCCTTCACACTGATACCTACCTTGACGACGCTCACCTCGGAAAGTGATGCGAGCCCACAACAAAGGAAAAATGGTTGACAGTATATGTGCAGCACTCAGACCATTACAACTGGCCCAGTGGAAAGATAACAGATATTGGGATTCAAAACCCGAGGATACCATCAACAGATAACAGATCTTGGTATTCTGTCCCCGAGGATACCATCAACTCAGTAGCCTTCTGGCTTGTGATTAGGTACTTATGTTCTTGTCATCTATTCCTTGGGGTTTGTTTCGGATTCCTAAATTGTTTTAATAGGTTGTTGGGCAGTTGTATACTAATTCCATCAGGTGTACAGTAGAATCAACTACATTTACCACGCTGTCTGCCCCTGATGACGCCAGTGTGTCTTTTGATAACATAATTGGTTGGGCTTTGGTTCTATTGCAAAATGGTGTATTTTATGTTTGTTATTGGAATCATCAAAATTTGGCTGTTTTGGAGGTAATAGATTGATACTTACATTCATACCACTGAGCCGGTGTCACTGCTGATGGACGTTAAATGTCCCCGAGGATACCATCAACTCAGTAGCCTTTTGGCTTGTGATTAGGTACTTATGTACTTGTCATATATCTATTCCAAGGGGGTTGTTTCGGATTTCTAAATTATTTTAATAGGTTGTTGGGCAGTTGTATACTAATTCCATCAGGTGTACAGTAGAATCAACTACATTCACCACACTGTCTGCCCCTGATGACGCCAGTGTGTCTTTTGATAAAATAATTGTTTGGGCTTTGTTTCTATTGCAAAATGTTGTGTTTTATGTTTGTTATTGGAATCATCAAAACGGCTGTATTGTAGGTAATATATTGATACTTACTTTCACAGACCGTCGAATCAAAGGCAACAAAACTTATACACATCACAAAGGTACATAGGGAGAATCTTATGTATTTCGAGAAGAATTGTCTGAATAGATTTTGAGAAAATGGCCGCCAAAGACAAAAATCATTGTTTCCTTTGACAAAAAAGGACTGTCATTTCAAAGGCAACAAAACGTATACACCTCACAAAGGTACATAAGGAGAATCTTATACATGATTTTGAGGAAAACTGTCTGAATAGATTTTGGGAAAACAGCCACCAAAGACAAAATGCATAGATTTTTTGAGAAAAAAGGTCGTTTTGACCTTTCAAGGTCATTGAAGGTCAAATTCAAGGTCACCACTCAAAACCCAATACATGATTTTCCAATTGAATGTGCCAATAGTTAGGCTCTATCTTGAAGTGTTCTATGAGATTACTTCGCACAGCTCCCATTATGAAGGAAATATTGGGTGAAAGTCCAAAAAAAATTTCAATAGCCAAAAAAAAATTTTTTTTTTTGCTGGAAATGGTTCAAAACGAATAGTGACTTGATTTGGTACAAAAAAATTCTTTTCGCCAACCCGTAAAATCAACATGGCCGCCACACGCAGACTGGCGATTCAAGGGCGACAAAACTTATACACGTCTTAGAGGTACATGAGGAATGTTTTGAAACAAAAATCTCAAAACTGATCAGACAGTTTTTGAGAAAATGGCCACCAAAGTCCAAAATTGGCAATATTTCGTCAAAATTGACCAAAAACGATTCAATCAAAAACATTTATGGGGAACTTCATCATGCCAAAAACCATGATAATAGCTTATCAGCCCAAAGGGCCGGTAAGGTAAAAATATTCAAGAAAATAATCATGAGCATCAGGACACAAGGGTCGTATTCGGGGATGTGACATCCATGCTCTCTCCTTGGTCCCATGAAATGACTAATTTTGGCGGCTATTGAATTCGGCAGTTGTGAGCCACACATTTTTTGGCGGAGATTTAATTTGGTGGTCTCAAAACCACAGGTATTTCTTAACATATATCTAATTATTTTGGCGAACAAATCAATTTGGCAGTGTTTCCCCTTACCGCCAAATCCGTCAAATAAATCGTTAGCCAAAATTAGTCGTTTTACAGTATTCCTTGGTTTTCAGCAATCAGTGTTTCCGGGATCAGTGACAGTGGCCGCCCATCTTAATCATTTGGTTCTTCCCAGAGTTCTGCGCAATGACACCTTCATAAGGTACATAATCATGATAATGTGGACGTCAACAGACTCCAGAGCACCCGTCGGTTGGTTCCAGCCTAACCACTTTGTGACTGATGGTATGGATGACGTTTTGAATCATTTCATCATCAGAACATCCCTATCTAAATATGTACAATTTATCACTATTGGAAGATTTATTCCAAGCCGAGCCAAGGGCACGTGACTCTCTGGAGCCTCCTGTACTGAATGGAGTAGTATAAGAATATTGATGGAGCAATTTCATATATATATATATTCTATACATGTCAGACAGTCAAAATAAACCTTCTGTTTAATTCGTTAAAACGCAATTATGATAACTATGATTAACACATTATTGTGTTTTGTAGGTCGTTCCAAAAGAAAGGCTGCAAAGAGGAGCGAAACTCCAGTACTCAAACAAGGACAGGTATTGAGCTATATAGTATTTGTGCTCATATCTTCACTATATTGTCTATTATGGGGCAATATTATGGGGGCAATATTCATGGCAACCGAATATTTTCTGTGACAAATTTGCACGTACACGTCTATATGATATGATATCATTCATTGATGATTATGTGTGTCTACATTTTGTGAACTCAATTTCAATAGAAACAAGACAACCAATACAAGGTCGGCAAAAGGACGATCAGCCAGGCTGAAATCAGATTCGGAGCCTCTAAGGATGGCTAAACGTATCAAATATATAATTCAGTTTGACACACAATTATGATTTTTTTTTGGTTGAAAAAATTCTAAACCCTCTGTATATCGGAGTCGGATTCTTACTGGAAGCCTGGTGTTTATCGTTCAGAGGAAAGATTATGTAATTTTAATATCACGAAGAATCAGATAGTTCGAAATGTAACACAAATTTCCACCCACGTCTACCCGTGATATTGATGAACACGTCCAGTGTGGACAATGGGTGCAAATCCATGGAAAATAGGAATATTTGTCAATGTATATAAATTTTAAACCTGATCAACACCAATCCGTTGTATTTCAGGCCAAATGCTTCGAGACGGGACACAATATTGTGGCAGGTGTAGTGTGTACTATTATTACGACCAGGGGCTGGAGAACTGGGTACAGTGCATCGCTTGTGAGACATGGTGCCATGAATCATGTTCCCAGTGATTTAGACGAGCTCTAGCCACATGTCAGTGTGTTCAGTGTGTCCAGCCAACAAAGAAACCAAGACTCCGTCAAAAAAAACAAGACTGCGTCAAGGACAGCGCTACTGAGAGGACATATCGTGCCAAAAATAGCTATATCATTTGTTACTATTAAACTAATCTGAATTATTATCTACCTCTTGTAACTTTTCTGCAGCAATAAATTTATTTTACGGTGATATTGTTTTGAGGACTACCTATTGATAGAATTTGAAAATTTCGGTAACTTGGGTTTCAATTTAACTTGCTCATTCTCACGTGAGTGTAGGGAATTGAATATATGTAACGATATTAGGACGCCTATTATAAGGTGGCGATATTAGGACTATTGTGATAAATGGTCAAACATAATGGTGATATTTTGACACCAGTGTCCTTATATCGACAGGTGCTGATTGTTTTGAAAATGCTTATTTTGATATTCAAACCGACTAAAAAAAGTTCAAACTATGGCATGGCCAACACAAAATGTACTTTCATTTTCTCACCTTCTTGTACGAAGCAAAATATTGTTGACCGTGTCAGACAAGGATAACCGACAAATGTCACCATAATAGGGCACTAGGAAACAAAGTTAAATTAGTTGTTATTTATCAGCGTTAAGCATACCTGCATGTCAAATTTCTTTGTCCATTGCAACGAGAAATGATTTTGATGTATGGCACAAGCCTATTGTCAGGGGTGGACAACTAAACCGAAGGATTTTTCAAAAAGTATTTTTTTAGTTTTTGGTGTTTTACAAAATAAAACATCATATCTATGGCAGTGACTGGTTACGACGGTGATGTTCGCTCCCTTTGGACCCAAGCAGAGGGGCTAAAATTTGAAATTCATTTGATGATTTTCATACTTTTAAACAATCATCAATATGATATTGTGCATTCGAAAACAGAAAATTTGGATCAAATATTCTCTTCAGTGTGTAATTATGGGTAATTTTACCCCCAAAGTACCAGCAAAATGGGTCATTTTTGCCCATTTTCACTAAAATCAATATTTAATGGAAACCTGAAAATAGATTTCGATATATTTTCGCTTGTTTATCAACGAACCGATATACATGTTTTTGATAAAAAAAAAATATGGGTGTCACCATGCTATTTTTTTCTGTTATAGGTTGTCATATTTGTGAATGTCAGTGAATTTTATCAAAATTTCATCAAATTTAGGTAAAATTTTCTGTTCTGGACTCATATGGATGCCTGTAGAGGGAAAATTAGCATGGTGACCCCCATATTTTTTTCTATCAAAAACATGAACAGCAGTTCGTTGATAAGCATATACAATCTCAGAGATATCTATTCACAGGTTTTCATTAAATAGTGATTATAGGGAAAATGGTCCAAAATGACCCATTTTCCTGTGGTCCAAAATGACCCATTTTCCTGGTAATTTGGGGGAAAAATTACCCATAATTCCACACTAAACAAAATATTTAACCCGAAATTGCTGTTTTGGATTGTACGAGATCATATTGATGATTGTTTGGAAGTCTGAAAAACATCAGCAAATTTCAAATTTCAGCCCCTCTGCTTGGATCCAAAAGGAGCGAACAACCTTAATCCACTGATTTTGACACCAAAAGTGTTTCTGTATCTTCATTATTAACCCAATTATTCAAACACAAATATCATAACAAACTAGATAATTGACTTTTGTATTTTTATTGGATATAATTTTATGATCCAACTCAAAAACAGTAGTACACAAAAACACAAAGAAATAGAATACTCATTGTGTGATCACTTCGAAGGTTAGTAATGAATCTACCAATTTACAAAATTAAACTACAGAATAATATCCCCACAAAACGTAAAGCCTATGAACAGTTCACAATAGATGGAGAACAAGATACATATACGAGAGATTTTCACACAGTCACGATAGTTGTCCATTGGTATATACAATACAATATTATGGATGCATGTTTATACGTCAAGCTATAAAAATGTCAACCTTCTACTCTAGTACAATACATATATTCCTTTAGGCATCAGATGAATCCGATACATTACGAGGATATGTAGTTTGCATCATAATAAAAAAAGAGTTAAATTATCATAAGATTCATGGTCTCATAAACAATAACTCGCGAATATTAGCATGAAAATCCAGCACTCATTCGGAGCATACTTGTTCAGCTGGCTTGATTGGAACATTGACAAAGTATTTTTTGACAAGATAATAAAAGGCACACATCTCATTAATTGTTTCTGGATATATCAAGTGTTGCTATCATGTAAAGCTAAATTATAAACAGTTTTCACATACATATTCTGACCATAACATAGTTGATGTACGAATCACACAAGCCGTCGATATAATTATTACTTCACCATGTTCACATCTAGATCTGCACGAACCAAATGAAGTTACAGTTTTATTTAAACAAGCTGAACCTAGACAATGACAGCATAGTTTCCGCAGCATTTGATTATCAAGCTTTGTGTGCTGCAGACAATAGCACAAGCTGCAGAATCCACAAATCACTCGCTTGTTACCATGGTTTCTAGGATACAGACATTAACATCCATTTAATTAACTCCAAACCTGACAGGTTCTATCCTGTGTGTGACAATATACTCGGCAGATTGTGTTTAACTCTGAATGTGATGATTTTGTGATGAATCATGTTGTTTAAGATGATCAGATAACGTGAACTAATTGATAGGAATTTGACTCGTCTGGTTATCACCGATATGCAGACACCAAAACTGTTTATCACTGTTTGAAACCTTTAATGTATACGTACATATGCATAAAAGCTTCAGAATATAAACTTGACATGTGTTTTGTTTATTTCTCTGATCTGCAGACATGAACTACCAAAGACAGTATGATTTGTAATATGACATCCCTGAGGTCTCTAGTAAACATAGATGTGTTAACACATGTTGTTTTAGATGACAGGAAGGTGTCACATATTAACCACATTTCCACACTCGAGTGGCTTATCTCCAGTATGTGTTAACTATGTATATGTCTGCCCAATTAATCAGAGACTGTAAACGCTTTACCACAAATTTGACATTAGTGAGGCGTCTCCCCTGTATGTGCCAAGAAATGTTCCTCCACATATTCGAACCTTGTAAACCCCCTTACCACATATTTGATATTTGTGAGGTTTGTTATCTGTATGTGTTAACGATTGTTGGCTTAAATAATGAGAGCATGGGGAGGTTTTATAAAAAATTGATATTTGTGTGGTTTCTCACCTGTATATGTTAAAAATGGACTGCAGGTAACAAACCAGACAATGTATTGAACCGCTCTCCCATTCTTTTTTTCTTTTTTTTTCTTTTTTAATATAAACCTAAAGGTAACAAAATCAGCAAGACCATGCAACCCTTCTTCCCGAAACATAATTTCAAATACAGAGATATGTGTACCCATGGATGACGACCTGACACATGATTTACTAAATAGTATCACAAAAATTGTTCAAAGTGATGATTATAGACATCACTATTACATGCGTCAGCTAACAATGTGTCATATCTTCAGTCTCACAAACAAGCTGCTTTCGGTATATACGTTTTGTTCTGTGACCATATAATAATAGATGCAAGTACGACTTGATTTTCTGCTGCCCGAGGAAGGCAATCAGCGGATTTGATGCACCCAAGCGCAACTCACCAGTTACCTTTCCTAGTAATAGGGTGTGTTAAAAAATGACGTAACGCTAGAGGTTGTGGGTGGGTGTATGCTCAAGCGTTACAGGGAGTTACAAAGGGGGGGGGGGGGGGGGGGTATTTCCACAGGTGTTACGTAACACTTTGTAAAAATACAATTAATCACCAAACTTGTACTTTCATGGTTTCAGTCAGATTAACTCAAAATACAGTTAGTTCATGTATTTATTAAGAATGTACTGAATCGTAAATGTGAATATAATAAAATGTAACGAATTTTCCCAAATAATCCCCTCACTAGTTGTTCACAGTAAAAAAGAGTGTACCTTATCTTTTGAGAAGTAAGTCACAAAATGGCATTTGAAAGTGACAATTATCAGACATTCAATCATATTTAGTCAAGAACCAAGTATCGGTTGGTGATCCTTGATGACTATAGATTGCCATAGTAAACTAGACGTGAAGGCCTAGAGGCCTTGGGGCATTTCGATACACAACACAATCACAGGTGAACTGTTAATTACTGACAACTCTGCAACCAAAATGATTATGTAGATACATCCATTTCAATCAAGACGACGGTTTCTGAGATATAAATGAAAATAAGCGAGATATGGCCGAAAATGAAATATGCCGACTCAGCAGAAAAAAAAATTTGGCCCAGGCACAATTTCACCCAACATACCCCTAAGATATCTTTGTCTAGTACCACGAGCCCAAAAATAACATAGATTTCATTCAACGATGTATCGTTTCCGAGAATTGTCCAAAAATGAAAAATGAAAAAGCAAAAAAAATTTACCCCAGGATCAAGTTGACCCAACATACCCCTAAGACATATTTGCCTAGTGTCACGAGTCCGAAAATAACGTCCGTTTGCGATGCACTGTTTCCGAGATATGGCTCAAAATGAAAAATGCCGACTCAGCAAAAAAAAATTTGGCCCAGACCAAGTTCACCCGACATACCCCTCAGACATGTTTGTCTAGTATCACAAGTTAATTACTGAGATATCGACAAAAACGAAAAATGCCGCTTCGGCAAAAAAATTTCCGGTCAAGGTCAAAGTTCATCCATAATACCCCTTAGACATGTTTGTCTAGGGTGACGAGTCCGAAAATAACGTCCGTTTCGCTCTACGGCGCACCGTTTCCGAGATATCGACGATAACGAAAAATGCCGACTCGGCAAAAAACATTTGGGTCAAGGTCAAAGTTCATCCATAATACCCTTTAGACATGTTTGTCTAGGTCGACAAGTCCGAAAATAACGTCCGTTTCGCTCTACGACGCACCGTTTCCGAGATATAGAAGAAAACGAAAAATGCCGACTCGGCAAAAAAATTTCGGGTCAAGGTCAAAGTTCATCCATAATACCCCTTAGACATGTTTGTCTAGGAGGACGAGTCCGAAAATAACGTCCGTTTCGCTCTACGACGCACCGTTTCCGAGATATAGAAGAAAACGAAAAATGCCGACTCGGCAAAAAAATTTCGGGTCAAGGTCAAAGTTCATCCATAATACCCCTTAGACATGTTTGTCTAGGTCGACGTGTCGACGATATCGAAGAAAACGGAAAATGCCGACTCGGCAAAAAAAAATTCGGGTCAAGGTCAAAGTTCATCCATAATACCCCTTAGACATGTTTGTCTAGGTCGACGTGTCGACGATATCGAAGAAAACGGAAAATGCCGACTCGGCAAAAAAAAATTCGGGTCAAGGTCAAAGTTCATCCATAATACCCCTTAGACATGTTTGTCTAGGGTGACGAGTCCGAAAATAATGTCTGTTTCGCTCTACGATGCACAGTTTCCGAGATATGCAATGAGCCTCAAGGATGACTCATCAAAATTGTTTTTGGCCCCTGGGTCAAAGGTCGTTTGAGGGATTGACCCCATAATCGATAGGGCTCCTCTGCGACACTATATCAACATATATGTCAAGTTTCAGAATGGTAGCACAAGTACTTTTCGAGTTATCATCCGGAAACCATTTGACACAAAATTCATCCTCACGGACTAACCGGACCTTGGAGCCGGCTCCAAAACGATATGGTTCATCTATGTAATATATGTGATAACTGGTGAAAATTTTTTGAAGATTCGTCAAGGCGTTCTTGAGTTATCGTCCGGAAACCGAAAAGTGAAAAAAAAAAAAAATTCTGACAAAACCATAAGAATGGATGTTCATGATTTTGTTACCTTATAATTACATTGTAAGAGAATGGTGAACTGGCACATTCCATATTCGCGATTTTCGCATGCAGTTTGTCCTTAACGAATGTTGCCTCAACAAAACAGGCAGTGTGAATGCTTTGCCACAAAATTGACACTTATGCGGTTTCTCACCAGAATGAGTTAATGAGTGTTGCCTTAACTGAATAGGGAGTCTGAAGGCTTTACTACAAATTTGACATTTGTGTGGTTTTTCACCCGTATGTGTTAACGAATGTTGCCTCAAATCAACAGGACGTGTGAATGTTTTACCACATATTTGACATTTGTGCGGTTTCTCAGCCAGATGTGTTAACGAATGTCGCCTCAACAGAACAGGACGTGTGAATGCTTTACCACATATTTGACATTTGTGTGGTTTCTCACCAGTATGGGTTAATGAGTGTTGCTTTAACTGGAGAGGGAGTCTGAAGGATTTGCCACAAATTTGACATTTATGCGGTTTCTCACCCGTATGTATTAACAAATGTTGCCTCAACAGATCAGGGCGTGTGAATCCTTTACCACATATTCGACATTCGTTCGGTTTCTCACCATTATGTGTCAAGGAATGTTGTTTCAGACTACGAGACTGTGTAAATTCTTTACCACATATTTGACATTTGTGTGGTTTCTCACCCGTATGCGTAAACAAATGTTGCCTCAACTGAACAGGGCGTGTGAATGTTTTACCACAAGTTTGACATTTGTGTGGTTTCTCGTCCATATGTATTAACGAATGTTGCCTCAACAGAACAGGGCTTGTGAAGGCTTTACCACAAATTTGACATTTGTGTGGTTTCTCTCCCGTATGTGTTAACGAATGTTCCCTCAAATGAACAGGGCGTTTGAATGCTTTACCACAAATTTGACATTTGTGGGGTTTCTCACCCTTATGTGTCAAGGAATGTTGTTTCAAACTACGAGACTGTGTAAACTCTTCACCACATATTTGACATTTGTGCGGTTTCTCTCCAGTATGTGTTAACGAATGTTGCCTCAACTGAAAAGGGCGTGCGAATGCTTCACCGCAAGTTTGACATTTGTGTGGTTTCTCAACCGTGTGTGTTAACGAATGTTGCCTCATATGAACAGGGCGTGTGAATCCTTTACCACAAGTTTGACATTTGTGTGGTTTCTCAACCATGTGTGTTAACGAATGTTGCCTCAAATGAACAGGGAGTGTGAATGCTTTACCACAAATTTGACATTTGTGCGGTTTCTCACCCGTATGCGTTAACGAATGTTGCCTCAACAGACCAGGGCGCGCGAAAGTTTTACCACAAATTTGACATTGATGACGTCTGTTGCTTCTTCCCTTCACTCCTATGTGCAGTGCTCTGTGCCCCAGAAGGTCACTCTCCCTGAAAGAAACACAGGTTCTGCTTCGATAGACTTTGATCATTTTCGATAGACACATATCATTTATATCACATGGGTCAGAGCAGAATTCCCAGAGACAGTCATGTTCATTCAATAAATCAGTATAAAAGAAATTAGCATAAAGGCTAAGAAAGGTTCCCGGACAATATGTATGTGTGATGTATGTATTCCTATATTAAGGTGACTGGTCAAACTAGACATCAAGGCCTAAAGATGCCTTGGAGGCATTTCGGTGCTAAGACTAATTAATAATGTTTATAAAATGTTAACCATGGGATATCGACGAAAATGAAAAATGTCGACTTAGACATGTTTGTCTAACGGGACCAATCCGAAAATAACGTCCGTTTCATTCTAAGAAGCACCGTTTCTGATATCGCCGGAAACGAAAAATGCCGACTAGGCAAAAAAAAATTCAGGTCAAGGTCAAAGTTCATCCCTAATACCCCCATGGACATGCATGTCTAGGGCGACGAGTCCGAAACTAACGTCCGTTTCGCTCTACGACGCACCGTTTCCGAGATATCGACAAAAACGAAAAATGCCGACTCGGCAAAAAAAAGTCAGCTCAAAAAGGTCAAAGTTCATCCCTAATACCCTTTAAACATGTTTGTCTAGGGCGAAGAGTCAAAAAATAACGTTCGTCTCACTCTACGACGCACCGTTTCCGAGATATTGACGAAAACGAAAACGAAAATGCCGACTCCGCAGAAAAATTCAAGGTCAAGGTCAAAGTTCATCCATAATAACCCTTAGACATGTTTGTCTAGGGCGACGAATCCGAAAATAACATCCGTTTCGCTGTAGGATGTACTGTTTCAGAGATACCGACAAAAACGAATGATGCCGACTCGGCAGAGAAATTTCAGGTCGAGGTCAAAAGTCATCCGTAATACTCCTTAGATATGATTCTCTAGGGCGACGAGTCAAAAAATAACGTCTGTTTCGCTCAACGATGCACCGTTTCCGAGATATCGCCGAAAACGAAAAATGCCGACTCGGCAAAAGAATTTCAGCTTGAGGTCAAAGTTCATCCCTAATACCCCTTAGACGTGTTTGTCTAGAGCAACGAGTCCGAAAATAACGTCCGTTTCGCTCTACGACGCACCGTTTCCGAGATATCAATGAAAACGAAAAATGCCGACTCGGCAGAAAAATTCAAGGTCAAGGTAAAAGTTCATCCATAATACCCCTTAACCATGTTTGTCTAGGATGACGAGTCCGAAATTAACGTCCATTTCGCTGTACGACGTACCATTTCGGAGATATCGACGAGAATGAAAAATGCCGACTCGGCAGAAAAATTCAAAGTCAAGGTCAAAGTTCATCCATAATACCCCTTAGACATGTTTGTCTAGGGCGACAAGTCCGAAAATAACGTCTGTTTCATTCTATGATGCACCGTTTCTGAGATATGCCGGAAACCTCAAGGATGAACTCTTTCGACCTCTAGGTCATAGGTCGTTTGACCATATCACCCCAAAATCGATAGGTTTGTTCCCGGGTGATATATGAACCTCCATGCAAAGTTTTGCAGCCATTGCCTGAACAGCTTTTGAGTTATCGTGCGGAAACAAAGTCCAAAAAAGGACCTCAATTTCATCCTCACGGACCTCAGAGACCTCGGATCTGGCTCAAAAACTATACAGCACATCAACATAAAAAGTCTGAGCAGTGGTGAAAATTTCAAGTCGATCCGTCAAGTTCTCGAGTTATCGCGCAGAAACGAAAAAGGCGGAAGAAAAAAAAAGCAAAAAAAATTAGCCCAAGGGCTAAGATAGGTTACCGGACAATTTTGGTTTCAAGCATTGTAGGTGACATATGATTTTGAGATTTACCACTCAAGGTAATCTTTGTGAATTTCAATGTCTCGATTAGGTATGCTGCATATGACTTCATATATGTTCATAATCATGATAATACAAACATATAAGCTTTATCAACAAGTATTTCGTTTGTAGAGACCAATATAGGATTTTGAGATTTTCCCTCCAAGGTCGTTTAAGATCAAGTTCAAGGTCAACAAAAAATGTGCCATTTATACATGACTTTTTATAGGCTCATACATAATCCTAACCTGTATGTGCAAAGTTTAAGCTTCAGAGGCCACTTTCAAGATTTCAAGCAAAACATTCAGCACTCAAGGTCATCCAAGGTTAAAATCAAGGTTATCATTAGTTGTTCCATATATGATTTCCTATATGTTCATAATGCAAACTGAAGCTCTATCTACATGCATTTCATCTGTAGAGGCAAATTTGGGCATTTTTTTAAACCCAAAATGGCTGTTTTGACCTTTCAAGGTCATCAAAATGTCAAATTCAAGTCACCTTCCAAATCGCCATATATGACTTCCTATTTGAAAGTGCCACTATCTAAGCTCTATCTTCAAGCCTTCTATGAGTACAGTCCTGGCAGCTCCCATTATGAAGGAAAAGAGTGCTGAAAATTTATTCTAAATTTTTTTTCAAAGGGTGACATTTTTTTTTGTCTAGAAATGGCCGCCATACGCAGACCGGCGATTCAAGGGTAACCAAACTTATACACATCACAGAGGTACATAAGGGGAATCTTTTGAAACAAAAATCTCAAATCTGATCAGACAGTTTTTGAGAAAATTGCCGCCAAAGTCCAAGAATTCTGACAAAACCATAAAGGCATTTCTGCCGAAATGCCTTAATTCAAGGTCCTGGGAATAGACGTGGAATCAATACCCAGTATTAAGTATTCCGAGCAAACAAAACAGGGTCCATTATCCAATCTTTTCAGCATATATCCTTTCATTCAGAATTTTCAGCATAACATTAGCAACGTTCGATCAAGTGACTGAGTAACAATAGGAAAGGATTGTCACGCACTCACTGGATGGGCCCACTCCTGTTAACTGGACCCAAATCCCACATCCTACAAGATGTGCAGAACCGAGCTTCTTCCCTATGTAACATCCATGGTCAACGAGTCACTGACATCTGGGCGAGTCCCAGCAGGACTCAAGTCGACGTTGATTAGACCACACCTGAAGAAGTCAGGCCTTGACATAAATGAGCTCAAAAACTTATCAACCCATGTCAAATTTGCCCCTTTTGTTAACAATCTTCGAGAAGGTGGCAGACAGTCGTATTGAGAATCACCTCAAAAGTCAGTGACCACCTGAGTAACACCAATCAGCCTACAGGAAGATGCACTCCGTTGAGACGGCATTGCTCAATGTGCAGAGTGACATCCTGGAATCATTATACAAAGGCTGGATAACTGTACCTATTCTATCGCACTTGTCTACAGCCTCTGATACCATTGACCATCAGACACTCATCACAAGACTTTTGTCTCATGGAGTCTCACAGGGATCGATGTTGGGGCCAAAGAAGTACTCCATGAACACAAAACCACTAGGGGGGTAGCATTTCTAAGCATAGACCTGAATACCACCTCTACATTGATGATACGCAGCTGTATGTGTCCTTCAAACCAGGCGATGAAGTCACAAGAGATCAAGCATTATCCCGTGTGGAAAGCTGCCTGGGCGACATACAAGCTTGCATGACAAAAAACATGTTGAAGCTGAACGAAATGCCACACGAAATGCCAAGCACATCAAGAACATGTCTTTCAATGGTCAGGAACCCCGGCATGGTGTTTGATTCATCCATGTCAATGGAACAGCAGGTGAACTCCATGTGTCACTCAGCTTACCTCCATTTTCGAAGAATAGGTCAACTCGGACCATACCTGACCAAAGATGCAGCCAGATCTCTAGACAACAATCTTCTGATGTCACGCTTGCATTATGATTGGATCTCCCTGTTGTATGGATGCCCCGCTGCTCTGATTGGCAATCTTCAGCGTGTCCAAAACACAACTCGTGTAATCCAACAGATATCCCGTTTCAGCCACATCACATTCGTACTCAGAGACTTATTCTGGCTCCTGATTCATTTCCAGATCCACTACATAGTATTGACTTATGTATACAAGGCTTTTCACTGCACGTCTCCACAGTACCTGATTGACATGGTTGAAATCTACCAACCCAGAAGAGCCCTCAGATCCGAGAACAGCCTGCACTTGCTATTATTATCTTTGTTTACGTAGTATTTTTTATTTATATTTATTATCCCACAAGAAAAAGACAGGTCACTGAAAAATATTTGTTCTATATTTCCGATATTAGGCATGTTGGACAGTGACCTCAAAAATAAGGTCACTGGTCAAATTCAAACTCATGAGAATATTCAGCATATACCATTTCCTATATGTCCAGCAGTGATTTTTCGAGGCAGTGAATTTTGTCATATGACCTTTAAAATGATGTCAAAGTGATTTTCAAGTTGTAAAGTCGATAATAAATAAAATATTACCTAATTATCCTATTACTTTGAACATAGCACCAAGGGTGCTGTAGCTTACCGGCAATCATGAGAAACTCAGAGTATTGATTTTCCAACATATGAATTGTTACACTGATTTTGAACTCTAATTGTCAAAACATGTTCACAAATGTTGCTGGAAACACATTTTCTGCATGGACTATAATACGAAATCAAATGACACATCACAAAGGTAGATAAAGAGAATCTTATACATTATATTGAGAAAAAACTGAAATCCAAGGTCATCACTCAAACCGCAATATATGATTTCCCATTTGAATGTAGATTTTGGAACAAAAAAAAGTTTTTTGCCGACCCGTCAAAAAATCAAAATGGCCGCCACACGCAGACCGGCAATTCAAGGGCAACGAAACTCATACACATCATAGAGGTACATGAGGGGAATGTCTTAAAACAAAAATCTCAAAACTGATCAGACAGTTTTTGAGAAAATGGCCATCAAATATCCAAAATTGGCCATTTTTCGACAAAAAAGGTCGTTTTGACCTTCCAAGGTCATTGAAGGTCAAATTCAAGGTCATCACTCAAATCGCAATATATGATTTCCCATTTGAATGTGCCAAATACTTAGGCTCTATCTTCAAGTGTTCTATGAGTTTACTCTGCACAGCTCCCATTATGAAGGGAAATTGGGTGAAATTTTCTAAGTCCTAAATTTTCTAATCTTTCAATGGCCAAGAAAGATTTTTTTTGTTGCTGGAAATGGCTCAAAACGAACAGGCGACCCGTCAAAAAATTAAAATGGCCGCCACACGCAGACCGGCGATTCAAGGGCAACGAAACTTATACACATCATAAAGGTACATGAGAGGAATGTTTTGAAACAAAAATCTAAAAACTGATCAGACAGTTTTGGAGAAAATGGCCTCCAAAGTCCAAAAGTGACAATTTTTCGTCAAAAATGGCCGCCAGCATAGGCAAAAACGATTCAATCAAAAAAAATTTTAAAAAGTCTTTAGAAACTGGCCCAAGGTATGTTCTGACAAATTTATGGGGAAAATCATCATGTCAAAAAACAGTTACAGACCCGGACGGATGACGGATGGACGACGGACGAAATACCACAACAATAGCTTATCGGCCCAAAGGGCTAGAAAGGTTACCGGAGAAATATACAGAGTTAAGCCGAGAAAGTTGAAGGTCAAATTCAAGGTGACCACTGAAATCGCCATATCTCTAACCTTGAAAATGGGATCAAAGGTTAAATTCTAGATCACCAAACTATTCAGCATACATCATTTCCTATATGTTCACTCTGGACCCCTAAGCTGTAAATTTGATAATGAGCGAGATATAAGCCATTTTGTAATCTGACTTTGAAAATAAAATGACTGACCTTGAAATTTAGGTCAAAGGTCAAATTCAATATCACTAAAATATTCAGAATATATCATTTCCTATATGTTCACAATTGATTCCTAAGCTGTAAAGTCGATAATAAGCGAGATATTAGCCAGTTTGTCCTGTTGATCTTGAAAATGAGGTCAAAAGTCAATTCAAGGTCACTAGAATATTCAGCATATATCATTTCCTATATGTTCACAATTGATTTCTAAGCTGTAAAGGCGCTAATAAGCAAGATATTGGCCATTTTGTCCTGTGAGCTTGAAAATGAGGTCAAAGGTCAAATTCAAGGTCATGAGAATATTCAGCATATATCATTTCCTATATGTTCACAATTGATTCCTGAGCTGTAAAGTCGATAATAAGCGAGATATTAGCATTTTGTCCTGTGACCTTGGAAATGAGGTCAAAGGTCAATTCAAGGTCATGAGAATATTCAGCATATATCATTTCCTATATGTTCACAATTGATTCCTAAGCTGTAAAGTCGATAACACATGATAATAAGCGAGATATTAGCCATTTTGTCATGTGACCTTGAAAATGAGGTCAAAGGTCAAATTCAAGGTCATGAGAATTTTCAGCATATATCATTTCCTATATGTTTACAATTGATTCCTAAGCTGTAAAGTCGCTAATAAGCAAGATATTGGCCGTTTTGTCCCGTGACCTTGAAAATGAGGTCAAAGGTCAAATTCAAGGCCACGAGAATTTTCAGCATATATCATTTAATATATGTTCACAATCGATTCCTAAGCTGTAAAGTCGCTAATAAGCAAGATATTGGCCATTTTGTCCTGTGACCTTGAAAATGAGGTCAAAGCTCAAATTCAAGGCCACGAGAATATTCAGCATATATCATTTCCTATATGTTCACAATTGATTCCTAAGCTGTAAAGTCGAAAATAAGCGAGATATTAGCAATTTTGTCCTGCGACCTTGGAAATGAGGTCAAAGGTCAAATTCAAGGTCACGAAAATATTCAGCATATATCATTTCCTATATGTTCACAATTGATTCCTAAACTGTAAAGTCGATAATAAGCGAGATGTTAGCCATTTTGTCATGTGACCTTGAAAATGAGGTCAAAGGTCAAATTCAAGGTCACAAGAATATTCAGCATATATCATTTCCTATATGTTCACAACTGATTCCTAAGCTGTAAAGTCGATAATAAGCGAGATATTAGCCATTTTGTCCTGTGACCTTGAAAATGAGGTCAAAAGTCAAATTCAAGGTCACGAGAATATTCAGCATATATCATTTCCTATATGTTCACAACTGATTCCTAAGCTGTAAAGTCGAGAATAAGCGAGATATTAGCCATTTTGTCCTGTGACCTTGAAAATGAGGTCAAAAGTCAAATTCAAGGTCACGAGAATATTCAGCATATATCATTTCCTATATGTCCACAATTCATTCCTAGTCTCTAATTTCAATATTAAGTGAGATATTAGGCTTAATGTGTGCCATTATAAAGCATAGGAAAATTTAACATGGGAAAGTCACATTTGGGCCGAGTTTGGGCCCAAAATGGCCCACTTCAAGCAATTCAAGCGCAACGAAATTTATACATGTCACAGGTGTACATATGAGGAGTGTTTTTCATCAATAAGAAAAAAAAGTTACTGAACAGATTTTGAGAAAACGACCGTCGAAGTCCAAAATTGGCCATTTTTCGACGAAAACGGCCGCTCTGACCTTGAAACCAAGGTCAGAGGTCAAATTCAAGGTCACAACAATATTCAGCATATATCATTTCCTATATGTCCACAATTGATTCCTAGTCTCTAATCTCAATATTAAGTAAGATATTAGGCTTTAATCATGTTAATGTGTCCCATTATAAAGCATTAGGAGAATTTAACATGGGAAAGTCCCATTTGGGCCGAGTTTGGGCCCAAAATGGCCCACTTCGAGCAATTCAAGCGCAACGAAATTTATACATGTCACAGGGGTACATATGAGGAGTGTTATGCATCAATAAGTTACTGAAAGTTATGCATCAAAAAGTTACTGAACAGATTTTGAGAAAATGGCCGCCAAAGTCCAAAATCAGGCATTTTTCGTCGAAAACGGCCGCCATTTTAAAAAAAATGCGAAAATAAAAAAACTAAAAAATACCTCCCTTTCAAAATATTTTTAGGCATTTTTGTGCAAAATTTCAGAAAAATTTGATCGTAAACTTTAAAGATAAAATTGTTGACGGACGACAACGACGCCGGACGCCGGACGACGACGACGCCGGACGCATCGCCATGCCAATAGGTTGCGGACCAAAGGTCCGGTAACCTAAAAATGAGATCGAAGGTCAAATATAGTTTCATGACAATATTCAGCATATATCATTTCCAATATGTTCACAATTGGTTTCCAAGACGTAAAGGCGATAGTAATCGAGATATCAGCCATCTTGTGCTCTGACTTTGAAGACGAGGTATCAAGGTCCTCAGAATATTCGGACTATATCATTTCCTATATGTGCACTATTGATTGCTAAGCTGTAGAGTTGAAATTAAGCGAGTTATTAGCCACTCTGTGGTATGACCTTGAAAATCATGTCAAAGGTCAAATTCAAGGTCACGAGAACACTAGCACATACCATTTCCTATATATCCACAATTGATTCCTAATCTTTAGTCTCAATATTAAGTGAAATATCAGGAATAATAGATGCGGTAACCTAAACACTCCAAAATACTCCACCTTAATACATTTTAAAGTATTGTCATGCAAAGTTGGAAAAATCCGGCTCTAAATTTTAAAGACAAAATTGTCCAAGCCACACGGACGGTAACCTAAAAATACACAGACAACATACGCAATGCCATGCTAATAGGTTATCAGACCAAGGGTCTGGCAACCTAAGATGGAATGAAGATCTATTTCTGAGCTATATATATTCGTTTCCTCCATTTACCTGTTGTTTGTTGTGCTTGATGGCAGTAGTACTAGTACACAGACTGGCTGGGTGTTGGTGTTCAGCTCACGAGAAAAATCTCGATCAGGAGTGTTGACACTGACCGACTGATTGCATTCTGTATTGGGTCCAATGGATTCTTCTTTTATTGGCAGGTCCCCCAGAGGTGCTATCGTGATGACGTCACCATAACCACAATCAGTGTTGAAGTGACTTCCAGGATCCACGTCAATTTGTTGAGACGAATCTTTTATGTCAACTTGTTCCTCTGTTTTAACAATTACAGCTGGGTCCAGGTTGAACATTCGATGATCATGTTGATCTTCGTCATCAACCTCCAGCTTCAAACTTGCCATATTTATTTCATCTGAAATATATAACACCACACTCATCACAACATTTGAGGGATAATGGCATCTCATGGACATTATTCATGTATTCATTACCAAATGTTTTTGAACAAAATTACCAAATTATTGGGATAATTACCTAATGTGTGAGATATTCCACTGCTCTGTGTTGTGGAAATGAACTGGCGGATTTCGTCTCATCAATGTAATGGTGAGGCCCTTTAAAGACAGAAGCTTACATTATTCGATCAGGGCTCCATAAGGTGTTGTATTCCGACCCTGGCAATTACATCAAGATTGTATATTTCAAGAAGAATATATCCTCAGTCGGACATACACTGATAAAACAACACACGTACACGCATGTAGGATCATTAAACACAGGTCAGCCTTCAACGAGCAGTTGCTCGCTAGACAAATGCCGAACCAACAATTCCATGCCAATCAATTCACAACTTAGTACATGTATATTTGTATATCTCGAATTTGATAGCAATTACATCAAACACATCATGTTGATAGCACAGTGTACATTGCTAGCTATATATATAATGTAAGTCATATTTCAAGGCACATCCCAATAATTATTAAACATCACAGATATGACAGATGTTCAACAGAACAGTTGTACATTCAAAACACGAGCAAAAAGGAACTTGATCTAGCTAAGTAAAACAATGATAATTTGGTCGCTGCATGTGAATTACAGCTAAAAATACAAAACAATTCATGTAGTTTCAGCCAGTTAATCACAGTGTTGTTTAAGCTAAATACAATTGACTGGTAAAGCAGCCCCAGACAGACCTTCCAAGCTGTTATCTTCAGCTTTGGCTCATGATATACAACCACCTATCCAAGATATTGACGAAAATGAGAAATTAGACATGTTTGTCTAGGGGGACGATTACCAAAATAATGTCCGTTTCGCTCTAACGCACCGTTTCTGAGATATAGAAGAAAACGAAAAATGCCTACTCGGCAAAAAAATTTGGGTCAAGGTCAAAGTTCATCCAAAATACCCCTTAGACATGTTTGTCTAGGGGGACGAGTTTTGTCTAGGGGGACGAGTTCGACGTACTGTTTCCGAGTGAGGAGGAAGCCTCAAGGATGAATCGGCAAAAAATTATTTCGACCTCTAGGTCAAAGGTCGTTTGACGGATCAATCCAAAAATCAATAGGGTTCTTCCCTGGTAGTATATAAATATCCATGCAAAGTTCTGCAACTATTGCCTGAATATTTTTCGAGTTATCGTCCGGAAAACAAGTCTCCATTTGGCCTTGATTTCATCGTCACTGACCTCACGGACCTCGGAGCCGGATAAAAAAATAATACCCCATAGACATGTTTGTGACTTCCAGGATAAAAGACATGTTTGTCTAGGGGGAGGAGTAAAAAAATAATGTCCGTCTCTCTCTAGGACGCACCGTTTCTGAGATATGCAGGAAGCCTGAAGGATGAATCAGCAAAAAATTATTTTGACCTCTAGGTCAAAAGTCGTTTGACGGATCGATCCCAAAATCAATGGGGTTCATCCCTGGTGGTATTTGAACCTCCATGCAGAGTTCTGCAACTATTGCTTGATTATTTTTCGAGCTATCGTCCGGAAATCAAGTCTTAAAATCAGTCTTGATTTCATCCTCACGGACCTCGGAGCCGGCTCAAAAAGAATGAGGTTCTTCCACATATCATTTCTGATTAGTTGTGAAAATTTGGTAAGGATCCATCAAGTCAATCTAAAGTTATCGTCTGGAAACCAAAACGGCGCAAGAAGAAGAAAAATTAAAAATTCTGCTAAAACCATCAAGGCATTTCGGCAATGCCTTAATTACCTAGATATATGACAAGAAATATATTTGGTTTTGAAACCGTCAAATTGAATCTCCGACAAATAACATGGGGCTCACATGGGGCGCTATATTTTGCTTTCATTTTATTCATTCCTATCTTTTTATGTTTCATTTTGTTTTTGTATTTTTAATTTAGTGATTGATAATGTATGGAAGAGTAATGCATGTTCTTGATACCCACTCCCCCAATATTTTAAAATGGACTGATCAGCATTCACGATTTTCCTTTAATTGCCTCATTCTTATTTATTTTTTTATATACCCATCCTCTACATACTATTTCCTAATGGATCACTCAGCATTGGACATTCGGCCCATTGTTTCTCCTTGTATTTTTCCTTTGTTTTATTTTTTTTTTTATTTATTTTTTTTTGCAGAAGCAATCTATAGGCCTACATGTCTGGCCCTGTGTTGGAAGATATGATTCATAGTTTTATGATGTGTTACGTTACAAGTTTCATGCACTAAGCGAAATTCATCATTCCCATTGATACCTCAAATCATGGAATTATACAAATTATTCACTAATGGCACATTTGGTATCGTGCATAGCAAGGGTATTTTACCAGTAAAGTTCAATTTCAGGTCATGACAATATTCATCATATATCATTTCCTATACATGTATGTCCACGATTGATTCTTAATCTCTAATCTCAATATTAGGCATGTTATAAGTGAGATTTTAGCAATAATGTGTCCCGTTATAAATCATAGGATAATTAAACATGTTTGGGAAAAGTCTCATTTCGGACCCATCAAAGAAGATCGCCACAAGAAGATCGCCGATACATGGACAACAAAACTTATGTACACATCACAGAGGCATATTCAAACCTTTTGAAACAAAAATCTCAAAACTAATGATGGCGGCTATTTTGGAAAAAAAATGAAAATAAATAAAAATTGACTACGACCGCAACGCGACAGCAACAGGTTTACAGACCAAAAGTCTGGAAACCTAAAAAGCAGTAGCAAATGATTGTGCTAGATTTTTAATTGCCCTAACAATGACTGGCTTATTCACTATGAGCGCCAGTCACTGTTTCGGCAAGATTTCACTTTCAGAGAGGAGGAAATGAAATCACATCTACAGGCCAAACTGAATCTGTCTACATGAAATGTCCAATTTTTGTTAGGCACATGTAATCACTTAACCCTATGCCACCTAGAGTTGCATTTTGTTTCTACCTCTGGTCATCTAGAGTTGCCTTTTGTTTGTGTTTTCGAGATGTGTGTATTTGTCATTGCAATGTTCACATTTTCGCCAATATTTGTAGCACGTCCAATTATGATATACCGACAGAAAGAGGAGAAAATTCTGATTTACATACAGCAAAAATCTTCATTAAGCTTCAGAAAGTCTTTTCTGTGGAAAATGCCAAATTTGCAGATATCTAAATATTCTCAGAATAATTCAGATTCCCATGGGTGGCTCTGAATATACATCAGGTAGCATAGGGTTCAAGCTTGGTGTGTTCAGGTGAAACCATCAGTGCATCGGACTACAACTTGACAAATTCTTGAGTGCATCTTAATAACGGGCCAAATTGAATATGTCTATCTCTTATGTAGATGACATTGCCAGCCTCGAACCTGCGACCACTCGGCATTTGGCTCTACCACTGAGCAACGGACACCGACTGTCCGGGTCATTGTTGAACATTCCGTCGTTTATATCAGACTGTTTGATATTTTTGGTCATTTTCAGTTGCATTAAGCTTATCGATAAAGCCACCGACATGTACAACAATAACAAATTACATGTGAACACTCATGTTATTTTCAAACCACTATTTCTTACCGGCTTACACTCGCACATGTCATCAAATCTCCGCAACAAATACTCTCTGGTCCAGCGCACACCAGTTGACTGCACAGAGAGCAATTCGGGTTTCTATGGAAAGCCTGGAACAACATCTTATAGCTGCGTTGGCCATGTTCCACATAGAAAATGTCAATAAGTCCTTATGTCAAACGCCGCTTTATGGTCAATCTTGCAGTATGGCTTGCACAATTTTGTATGGCGTTTGTTTAGCTCCAGGCGTATCGATTTGACCTATCGCCAAAAACGTAAGTTGTCCGAGTTTCACATAATAGGGACCCCTAGCATTCCGTACGTGTACGAGAACGTGTACGTAAACGTCAACTACACTGTCCGCAAATGCGTCATTTACGCAGAAATACCCCTGGATATCGAGCAAATGGTGGTATCACCATGCCGTTGACGTACACGTTCCCGTAAACGTACGGATTGCTAGGGGTCCCTATTACGTCGGCAAACTTCTCTTTGGCCAATAAAAACGTTTTGCAGAATGTGTCGAAAATGACGTAAAAAGACTCGGACAAACTGGTTCGGGGATAGGTTAAAGGGCCACTGTATGGGATTCGACTTTTAGGGGATTTCCAAGATTTTTCTCCCGACGCTTCTATTTATAGAACAAAAGGTCAGATTACGTTGTCAGATCAGCCCAGGTCGGCTCGGCAGAGATCCTAGGCCAAAAAACGTAAATTGAATCCGCCGCGGCGGAATACCATACTATTGCAGATGCCAGATTACCAATTCCAATTTCGAATACCATATATGGCGGAATACCAATGGGGCATGAGCAGAAAAACGCCTATTCGCTAGCTGGCAGCACTGTTTTAGTGGTAAAATGACGTCATAACGTTATTTATTATCAGGATACCATGGTATTACTCCAAACATACGGAATTTTCGCGCCAAATGCCACGTGCATGGTTCACAACAGACGACATTCCCTAGTGATTTGGCGCCAAATTTACCACTATTACAATGCTGCCACCTATCGAATGAGCTTTGCCCACGTACCATTGAATCAATCGCCACGGCTTGCACACGGCGCATTGGTAAAAAATACCAATTGGTAAAAATACCAATTCGCCCGGCCCAATACGGTCGTTTCGAGATACAACTTGCGGACCCTAGAACTCTCCACTGTGAGGTATTAAAGTTAAGTTACTGTATTGTGACGTCATGAAAATACGTCATTTTATCTGGCAAAATGAAACCAAAACACGATAAAACCAGCTTGGCTATCCCATAATAAACAAAAAGATCCGCAAATACTAAGACTGCAGGGAATATTAACTGTACGTGGCATTGGGCAGATTCTATCTCGAAACGGCCGTATTACACTAGCTTAGTTGCATGGTGTTGTCTGGAACCAGGTTACGGTGTACTTCTAGCCCGCCTCACACAGGTGATGCCTCCCATCACATGCCCGGGTGTGGCACTGTGGAACCGATACAGACAGCGACTCCAATTCGTTCTCAAACACCAAGTAATGTCTGACCCGTTGCTGGTCTAGTTTTCGGCTGTGAACTAGACGTCAAGAAAAACAGATGCCTTTGTGCATTTATTGTGAAGCTATATCACGGTGGCTAGGCGTTACACGTTATTCAGGGAGCGCAGCGTAAAATCGTGAGTATCAATTACGCGTTATTCCTGAGAAAATGTCATAGGAATGTAAGTATCAATCTATTACCACCAATAGTCAGATCCTGATTATACCAAACACAAACGTAAAATAGAACATTTTGGAATAAAAACAAAGCCCGACCAAATAGTTTATCCAAAGACACACTGTCGTCATCAGGGGCAGACAGTGTGTTGAATGTAGTTGTTTCTACTGTACACCCGATGGAACCAGTATACAACTGCCCAACAACCTATGAAAATAATTTAGAAATCTGAAGCAAAACCCATGGAATAGATACATGACAAGTACATAGGTAACTAATCACAAGCCAGAAGGCTACTGAGTTGATGGTATCCTCGGGGACAGATTTAACGTCCGCCAGCAGTGACACCGACTCAGTGGTATGAATGTAAGTATCAATCTGTTACCACCAATAGTCAGATCCTGATGATACCAAACACAAACGTAAAATGGAACATTTTGGAATAAAAACAAAGCCCGACCAAATAGTTTATCCAAAGACACACAAACAACACAGGTCCCCACTTCAACTAGCTAAAATTGATGAAAAGGTTCATTTTCTTCCTAAACTTTTGGTTCCACGCAACATCCCAATGAGCAAACATCACGTATGCTACCAAGAATTACATGAAACGTCGTTATATTTACGAAAATGGATACACAGATCTTGACAACACTCGCATGCTTGCCATTCATTTGTGAAATATCAACTGTCATCGGTTGAAACCAACGAACTGTATGTCGGTAAGCAATAAAATGCTCGGAGAAATCTTTCTTCATTGTTACACCATTCAACCAGTTGTTTTAGTCGAGTATTTTATTAACTAAAATGTTTTTGTGGTTTACGCATTTCAGCCTGAGGGAGAAAACCTGCACACGCGTTATAGCATGAGGAAGCATGTGAGCATTGTCGGGGATAGTAGAGCTGGCAATGCATAAATGCAGATTGTCGAAGAATTATTTGAGACTGTACATGCTTCAAGTACTGACGATACTCCTCATTTATCATTATCGTCAATATGTTGCTCCCTATCTTCATAAATCTTGAATTGGAGATACCGAGAGTTTTTTTCATGTTTTTACACAGAATCCCACCAAGTGCAAACATTATCTCTTGAACTTGAATTTATTTCATCAATGGACCAGTAAAACAGCTGAAGATTCGCATTAGAAAAGAAATATCCCATCTTCAAAAAAATATTTACTCATGCACATACGCCTAATGCCCTCACGCAAATCGCGTAAAGTATAGCAAATAAACAAATGATTTGTGCTGCCTGCGACCGATGTGAAACATTTTGAAGACAGGCACACGTGAAGCCCATACTAACACTCTCATAGACCTCGCATGTTTTTCTATATTAATGCCGATACATAACGTTTTCAACCCCAAAACCGAGGAGAACGGCTGTCGAAGTCATAATGACAGATATTGTGCAACCAAAGGTATCGCTACACTGGCTTATTTCTTTAATTTAAACTATCAACAACAACCCTGAATATGTCCAATGTTCCGTGCAAACCCAAATTAGACATTTCAAAATGGTAAAATTAGCGATTTTACGCGGCACGCCCTGAATAACGCGTAACGCCTAGCCACCGTGTATATTCCTACCTCGCATGGCTCTCAGAGCTTTTGGGGATAAAAGTCCAGAACCATGATGACTCTGAAAAGGTCCAGGGGGGTCCAAAACCCTCATATTGCAAATACTAATAGTACGTTTATGATTCGTTAGTAGTTCTGTGTACTGCCGTTTCTCTGTCTGTTCAAGAGCTCCAGGGCTATAGAAAGTGTAAGGTCCAGGCTGTTGTATACTATTTGTGTTTGGCCCGATGTAGACGCCAGTGTGTCTTTTGATAAAGTATTTGGTTGGGCTTTGTTTCTATTGCAAAATATTGTATTGTACGTTTGTTATTGGAATCATCAAAATTTGGCTGTACTGGTGGTAATAGATTGAAACTTACATTTGTTACTTTAACACAAAACCCAAGTCAGCTTGTGTTGCTCTGATCGGTAACATGAGATCAAATGCATCCTCTAATTCTTTGACCATCAGCTACATGGTATAAATAATTCGCCAGTTTTTTACCTATTTTTTTAAATGACCAATCGACGCGGCTTTGTGTCTGTCGTCCAACCTTCATCGTCGACGTAAGTCCAGATTTGTATCTTCAAAGTATACAGTTGGATTTCTCTGACATTTTGTACAAAAAATAAATCAAAAGGGAGGTATTTTTGAAGTTTTTTCTATTTTCCCATTTTTTTTCAAGATGGTGCGGCCTGTTTTGGATTTCGGCGGCCATTTTTCTAAAAATTCGTTATATTGTCAATTATGGGGGTAATATCATGGGGCAATGTTTATTTTGCAAGTATACGTCTATATGATATGGTATCATTCGATGTTGATTGTGTGTCTACCCAATTTCAACAGAAACAAAGACAACCAATACAAGGTCGGCAAAAGAACGATCAGCCAGGCTGAAATCAGATTCGAAGTGTAAAAGGACAGCTAAACGTACCGAATATATGATTCAGTTTGAACACGCAATTATGATCTTTTTTGGGGAAAAAATCTAAACCCTCCATATATCGGAGTCGGATTCTTACTGGAAGCCTGGTGTCTATCGTTCAGAGGAAAAATTATGTAATTTTACTATGACACGAAGAATCAGATAGTGTGACACAAATTCCCACCCACGTCTACCCGTGATATTGATGAACACATCCAGTGTGGACAATGGGTGCAAATCCATGGAAAATAGGAATATTTGTCGATGTATATAAAGTTTAAACCTGATCAAAACCAATCCGTTGTATTTCAGGCCAAATGCTTCGAGACGGGACACAATATTGTGGCAGGTGTAGTGTGTACTATTATGACGACCAGGGGCTGGAGAACTGGGTACGGTGCATCGCTTGTGAGACAGGGTACCATGAATTATGTTCCCAGTGATTTGGACGAGCTCTAGCCACATGTCAGTGTATTCGGTGTGTCCAGCCAACAAAGAAACCTAGACTACGTCAAGGACAGCGCTACTGAGGGGACACACCATGCCAAAAATAGCTATATCATTTGTTACTCTTAAACTAATCTGAATTATTATCTACCTCTTGTAACTTTTCTGCAGCAATGAATTTATTTTACGGTGATATTGTTTTGCTACCTATTGATAGAATTTGAAAATTTCGGCCACTTGGGTTTCAATTTAACTTGCTCATTCTCACGTGGGAGTAGGGAATTGAATATATGTAACGATATTAGGACGCCTATTATAAGATGGCGATATTAGGACTATTGCGATGAATGAACACACCTAATGGTGATATTTTGACACCAGTGTCCTTATATCGACAGGCGCTGATTGTTTTGAAAATGATTATTTTGATATTCAAACCAACTAAAAAAATTCAAACTATGGCATGGCCAACACAAAATGTACTTTCATTTTCTCACCTTCTTGTACAAAGCAAAATATTGTTGACCGTGTCAGACAAGGATAACCGATAAATGTCACCATAATAGGGCACTAGGAAACAAGGTTAAATTAGTTGTTATTTATCAGCGTTAAGCATACCTGCATGTCAGATTTCTTTGTCCATTGCAACGAGAAATGATTTTAATGCATGGCACAAGCCTATAGAAGGTATATGGGTGAAACAATTTTTGTCAGGGGTGGATAACTAAACCGAAGGATTTTTCAAAAAGTATTTTTTTTAGTTTTTGGTGTTTTACAAAATAAAACATCATATCTATGGCAGTGACTGGTTACGACGGTGATGTGTTTTCTTAATCCACTGATTTTGACACCAAAAGTGTTTCTGTATCTGCATTATTAACCTAATTATTCAAACACAAATATCATAACAAACTAGATAATTGACATTTGTATTTTTATTGGATATAATATTATGATCCAACTCAAAAACAGTAGTACACAAAAACACCAAAAAATAGAATACTCATCGTGAGATCACTTCGCAGGTTAATAATGAATCTACCAATTTGAAATTAAATGCTACAAAATTAAACTACAAAATAATATCCCCACAAAACGTAAAGCCTCCGAACAGTTCACAATAGATGGAGAAAAAGATACATGTACGAGAGATTTTCACACAGTCACGATAGTTGTCCATTGGTATATACAATACAATATTATGGATGCATGTTTATGCGTCAAGCTATAAAAAGTCAACGTTCTACTCTAATACAATACATATATTCGTTTAGGCATCAGATGAATCCGATACATTACGAGGATATGTAGTTTGCATTATGATAAAATAACGAGTTAAAGGAGGACTTCCTATCAATGTGTATTGGCTTCGACCAATGATTTTACGGTTAAAACTTCCATATTGCAAATATATCTCAATGCATTTGAACGGAGAAGACTTTAAGCTTCGTTCACATATGGAATATGTATATATTTGTTCAGGACAAACAAATCGTACTGAGGATATAACATCAAAAACACCGAAAAAAAATTTTGCACTCGGCAAAAAAGTTTTTTCCACTCGGCAGTGCACGGTTGACAGAAACGTCATGCATGACGTAAATTTCTGTGACGTCATTGTTTTGATAGAAGCCTCGACAGGCGGCTCATTTCACTGGAACCAAAGATGCTGGAAGTGATTCGTTGCCCGAGGCATCATCAAAACAATGACGTCATCATTTTGACACATTCATTCTCCCCAGTTGGAGGGCGTGGTCCGCTAGTTTAGTTTCTTTTCGATTTTACATTCGATAGTAGTTTTAAAAATATGATCTCTTCGATTTTGAAGTCATCTGAATGGATACTCCATGTGCGTGAAACTCACATGTTACCGAATTGTGTTTGAATTTGATAGGAAGTCCTCCTTTAAATTATCATAAGATTCATGGTCTCATGAACAATAATTCATGAATATTAGCATGAAAATCCAGCACTCATTCAGAGCATACTTGTTTAGCTGGCATGATTGGAACATTGACAAAGTGTATTTTGACAAGATAATAAAAGGCACACATCTCATTAATTGTTTCTGAATATATTAGTGTTGCTAGTATGTAAAGCTAAATTATAAACAGTTTTCACATACATATTCTGACCATAACATAATTGATGTACGAATCACACAAGCCGTCGATATAATTATTACTTCACCATGTTCACATCTACACTGCTCAAAACTTTATAAGGATATTTTCCTAGATATGCGAATTATGTGACTCACAATCAAGCAACTACGGTTGTGACACGTACATTTATTAGTACTGGACATTATAACAAATAACGATTAACAAAGTATAACGCAAAAGTATTTGTGTGATAAAAATGGCCTGCTGAACACAACATGGTTAGCGAAAATATATGACAAATTTATGTCAATAACGTCAAAAATGGATATGTGAAACCCTCTCTGAAATCACTGCCTCCGCGCTCTGATATCTCTGATAGATTCGGGATATCACAGACTGTGCCATCCATAACTTCGTGCAACATCAGCCTGTGTAGCCTCACCTGTTAACCAATAACCTGGCAACCAATAACTTACCATCGTTGTGGTACACTGAGTGAGTGGCGAGTTCGCATCATGTACAAGGCTGAATTGCGTCAGGATTCTAAGCAAAAATTCCCCCAACCATACATCTCATAGCCAGGTGCTCATCCATCTTAACTGCTTTATTTGAACATTTGTTGCTAAGCAACAGCTACAGGAGAATATCCATTGATTACTGTGTGAAATAAATACAAAATTCCATGGATAGGATCTACCAATTTAATTCTAAGGAAAATCTATAAAAAATATCCTTATAATGTTTTGAGCAGTGTAGATCTGCACGAATCAAACAAAGTAAGTTACAGTGTCATTTAAACAAGCTGAACCTAGACAATGACAGCATAGTTTCAGCAGCATTTGATTATCAAGCTTTGCGTGCTGCAGACAATAGCACAAGCTGCAGAATCCACAAATCACTCGCTTGTTACCATGGTTTCTAGGATACAGACAATTTCTCATTAACATCAATTTAATTAACTCCAAACCTGACAGGTTCTATCCTGTGTGTGACAATATACTCGGCAGATTGTGTATAACTCTGAATGTGATGATTTTGTGATGAACAATATTGTTTAAGATGACCAGATAACGAAAACTAATTTATAGGAATTTGACTCGTCTGGTTATCACCGATATGCAGACACCAAAACTCGAGTGATTTATCTCCAGTATGTGTTAACTATGTAGATGTCTGCCCAAATAACCAGAGACTGTAAAAAAAACCTTTACCACAAATTTGACATTAGTGAGGCTTCTCCCCTGTATGTGCCAAGAAATGTTCCTTCACATAATTGAACCGTGTAAACCCCCTCACCACATATTTGATATTTGTGAGGTTTGTTATCTGTATGTGTTAACGATTGTTGGCTTAAATAATGAGAGCATGGAGAGGTTTTATAAAAATTTGATATTTGTGTGGTTTCACCTGTATATGTTAAGAATGGACTGCAAATAACAAACTAGACAATGTATTGAACCGCTCTCGCATTCATTTATAATATAGAATTAAAGGTAACAACATCAGCAAGACCATGCAACCCTTCTTCCTGGAACTTCATAATTTCATATACAGATATGTTGACCCATGGATGACGACCTGACACATGCTTTAATAAATAGTATCACAGAAATTGTTCAATTGATGATTATAGATATCAGTCTTACATGCGTCAGCTAACAATGCGTCATATCTTCAGTCTCACAACAAGCTGCTTTCAGTACGTACGTATTGTTCTGTGACCAAATAATAATAGGGGACACCCGAAAACGAGTTGCAAGTTCCAAGTTCCGAGTTGCAAGTTGCAAGTTCCGAGTTCCAAGTTCCAAGTTCCGAGATCCAAGTTCCAAGTTCCGCGTTTAAGTCCCAAGAAAGAGTAGTTACAGTGTGTATATTTCTGCATCGGGTCTCCTCAACTTATAAAACATGTGAAATCACTTTCTTGTGCCACCTTTCAATGTCACAAAGTCAGAAACCTTCCAAGCTGATGCATGGTACGGCACGGTCCTCGAAGTGGCACGAGGGTATGATATATAACTTTCGGATAGTTTGCAGAACCGGGTGTGTCTTTTTTTCAATTTTATTTAGTTCAGATGTATTCATGTCACAATTTTATATTTTGACATTCACAAAATTAATTACAAATGATGGGAAAAGTGAAACAAAGGGGAATGAAAATAATTCCTTTTGCATTATGACAGAATTGGAATAAATTCGGATCTTGTCAATTTCTTCTATTAAATAAATTGTTCATGCATCACCAACGAACTATGCTGTTGATGATTGAACAAATATTTAACAAAAGTTGATATTTATCATTTATTCGAACGTGTAAAATATATCGGTTCTGCGCCTTCAAACTGACGCCATGTTCCCTTTTCTCTGCGACTTTTAGACAAAAGAGCAAAAAGCTCTGAAAAAAGCGTGGCATGTGTACGGTGTAGAAATACTGACTGAACACCGATGACACCTTTTTCTTAGAATTTTGAACGCGGAACTTGTTTTCGGGTGTCCCTAATAATAGATGCATGTATGACTTGACTTTCTGCTAAAGGAAGACAATCAGCGGATTTGGTGCATCCGAGCGCAAATAACCAGTGAGCTTTACTAGCATTACTAGATGTTCGCAGTAAACTGGTAAAAAATAATCCTGCCACTGGGCATATATTGAGTGTACCTTATCTTTTGAGAAATAAGTCACAAAATGACATTTAAAATTGACATTTCATCATATTTAGTCAAGAACCAGTCTCTGTTGGTGATCCTTGATGACTATAGATCGCCAAATGGATGTGTGCAAATTCATGATTTTGTTACCTTTATATTTACATTATAAGTGAATGGTGAACTGGCGCATTCCAGAGCGATTTTCGCATGCAGTTGGCCCTTAATAAATGTTGCCTCAACAGAACAGGACGTGCGAATGCTTTACCACATTTTGTGCTTGGTTTGGTTTCTCACCCTTGAAATGTGTGAATGAATGACGTGTCAGACTATAGGACTGTGTGAACTCTTTACCACATATTTGACATTTGTGCGGTTTCTCACCCGTATGGATTAACGAATGTTGCCTCAACAGAACAGGACGTGCAAATGATTTACCACATATTTTGCATTGGTTTGGTTTCTCACCCTTGAAATGCGTGAATGAATGATATTTCAGACTACGAGACATTCTAAACTCTTTACCACAAATTTGACATTTGTGTGGTTTCTCACCTGTGTGTCTTAGCGAATGTTGCCTCAACTCAACAGGACGTGTGAATGCTTTATCACAAATTTGACATTTGTATGGTTTCTCAACCATATGTGTTAACGTATGTTGCCTCAACTGAGGAGGGCGAGTGAATGTTTTACCACAAATTTGACATTCGTGCGGTTTCTCACTGGTATGAGTTAACGAGTGTTGATTTAACTGACTAGGGAGTTTGAAGGCTTTACCACAAATCTGACATTTGTGTGGTTTTTCACCCGTATGTGTTAACGAATGTCGCCTTAAGTCAACAGGACGTGTGTATGCTTTACCACAAATTTGACATTTGTGAGGTTTCTCACCATTATGTGTGAATGAATGTTGTTTCAGAGTACGAGACTGTGTAAACTCTTTACCACATATTTGACATTTGTGTGGTTTCTCACCCGTATGTGAGAACATATGATCCCTCAAATGAACAGAGCGTGTGAATGCTTTACCACAGACTTGACATTGGTGGCGTCTGTTGCTTCTTTGTGTCACTTCTGTGTGAAGTTCACTGTGCCCCAGAAGGTCACTCTCCCTGAAAGATACACAGGTTCACAGGATCTGCTTCGATGAACTTACAAATGAAAATATATGTGTATACGACATATCACTCATATCACATGGGTCACAGCAGAATTTCCGAAGACAGTCACGTTCATTCAACAAATTAATGTAAAATAAATAAACTAATGTTAGCCGAAAGGCTAAGAGAGGTTACCAGACAATATGTATATGTATGTGTGATATATGTATTTCTATATGTTTCATATTTTTGATATTAGCCATTTTGTCCCATAACCTTAAGATTGAGGTCACAGGTAAAATTCAAGGTCACGGGAATATTCAGCATACATCAATTCCCTGACAGTTGCGATGAAATTATCAACGTTCGATCCACTGACTGAGGAGGAATTGGAATGAATCTTCTTGCACTCGCCGGATATTGCCGATCGGCTGGGTGTATGGGCACATGCAAAAACGCGTCCTTGACGTCGATACTGACTGCCCTCTTCCCCTGGGACAGAGCTTTCTGAACAGAAAGCGCTGACTCCATATTGAACCTGGGTATGATCAGGAATTTGTTGAGGTTTGACAGGTCGAAAACGGGACGCCACCCACCTGTCTTTTTCGGCACTAGGAAGATGAGAGAATAAAATCCCCTCTCGTCCTTGACCACCTTGATCGCACGTTTCTCTAGCAACTGCTGCACCTCGTGCTGCAGGAGCTAAAACTTTTCCCGATCGCCAGGCACAGGGAAGTCTTTGGGTCTGACTGGTAGTTTTCCAGCCTCCCATCTGAAGGTGAGACCGAACTTCACCCATGCCACGACTGAATTGTCTGACGATGTCAGATCGCTCCAGTTCCGAAAGGAACTGAGCCAGGAACCCCCCGACTGGACCAGGTTGTGGAAGATCGAATTCTGAAAGAACTGACCCTTCCACAGAGCCTACGCTTTCCTGTAGTAGCGGGAACCACGCCTGCATCGGCCAGCATGGCGCCAACAACAGAATCTCGCACTGAGACCTTGCTACTTTGTGCAGCACTTCCATTAGGAATTGGGTTGGCGGGTACGCATACCCATACATCCCGTCCCACGACTGGGACATCGCGTCCACAGCCAGTGCCTCGCTCTCTGGCAGAGGTGAGAAATAGACCGGGAGCTTGTGATTCCGAGAGGTTGCGAACAGGTCTATGTTCGGTGTCCCGAATGCCTGACAAATGTGACGAAACACCCTCAGATGCAAGCTCCATTCCGTGCCTATGATCTTGTCTGGCCTCGACAGGACGTCTGCTAGGACGTTCCTGCGACCCGGTAGGTGCCTTGCCCTGATGAACAGACGGGACTTGAAGGCAAACCTGATCAGACACTCGGCCTCTAAACAAAGCTGTCTCGAACGAGTTCCACTCTGTTTGTTTATGTGCGCCACTACTGTGCTGTTCTCCGTGAAGACCGGCCACTTCTTCCCTGGGGGACTCTGAGGCCCCCAGGTCTCGAACGCACGTCTCACCGCTCGCAGCTCTAGGACTCTCGTCCTTGACCACCTCGATCGCACGTTTCTCTAGCAACTGCTGCACCTCGTGCTGCAGGAGCTAAAACTTTTCCCGATCGCCAGGCACAGGGAAGTCTTTGGGTCTGACTGGTAGTTTTCCAGCCTCCCATCTGAAGGTGAGACCGAACTTCACCCATGCCACGACTGAATTGTCTGACGATGTCAGATCGCTCCAGTTCCGAAAGGAACTGAGCCAGGAACCCCCCGACTGGACCAGGTTGTGGAAGATCGAATTCCGAAAGAATGTAGGTATCAATCTATTACCACAAATACAGTACTGACCCTTCCACAGAGCCTACGCTTTCCTGTAGTAGCGGGAACCACGCCTGCATCGGCCAGCATGGCGCCAACAACAGAATCTCGCACTGAGACCTTGCTACTTTGTGCAGCACTTCCATTAGGAATTGGGTTGGCGGGTACGCATACCCATACTTCCCGTCCCACGACTGGGACATCGCGTCCACAGCCAGTGCCTCGCTCTCTGGCAGAGGTGAGAAATAGACCGGGAGCTTGTGATTCCGAGAGGTTGCGAACAGGTCTATGTTCGGTGTCCCGAATGCCTGACAAATGTGACGAAACACCCTCGGATGCAAGCTCCATTCCGTGCCTATGATCTTGTCTGGCCTCGACAGGACGTCTGCTAGGACGTTCCTGCGACCCGGTAGGTGCCTTGCCCTGATGAACAGACGGGACTTGAAGGCAAACCTGATCAGACACTCGGCCTCTAAACAAAGCTGTCTCGAACGAGTTCCACTCTGTTTGTTTATGTGCGCCACTACTGTGCTGTTCTCCGTGAAGACCGGCCACTTCTTCCCTGGGGGACTCTGAGGCCCCCAGGTCTCGAACGCACGTCTCACCGCTCGCAGCTCTAGGACTCTCGTCCTTGACCACCTCGATCGCACGTTTCTCTAGCAACTGCTGCACCTCGTGCTGCAGGAGCTAAAACTTTTCCCGATCGCCAGGCACAGGGAAGTCTTTGGGTCTGACTGGTAGTTTTCCAGCCTCCCATCTGAAGGTGAGACCGAACTTCACCCATGCCACGACTGAATTGTCTGACGATGTCAGATCGCTCCAGTTCCGAAAGGAACTGAGCCAGGAACCCCCCGACTGGACCAGGTTGTGGAAGATCGAATTCCGAAAGAACTGACCCTTCCACAGAGCCTACGCTTTCCTGTAGTAGCGGGAACCACGCCTGCATCGGCCAGCATGGCGCCAACAACAGAATCTCGCACTGAGACCTTGCTACTTTGTGCAGCACTTCCATTAGGAATTGGGTTGGCGGGTACGCATACCCATACATCCCGTCCCACGACTGGGACATCGCGTCCACAGCCAGTGCCTCGCTCTCTGGCAGAGGTGAGAAATAGACCGGGAGCTTGTGATTCCGAGAGGTTGCGAACAGGTCTATGTTCGGTGTCCCGAATGCCTGACAAATGTGACGAAACACCCTCGGAGGCAAGCTCCATTCCGTGCCTATGATCTTGTCTGGCCTCGACAGGACGTCTGCTAGGACGTTCCTGCGACCCGGTAGGTGCCTTGCCCTGATGAACAGACGGGACTTGAAGGCAAACCTGATCAGACACTCGGCCTCTAAACAAAGCTGTTTCGAACGAGTTCCACTCTGTTTGTTTATGTGCGCCACTACTGTGCTGTTCTCCGTGAAGACCGGCCACTTCTTCCCTGGGGGACTCTGAGGCCCCCAGGTCTCGAACGCATGTCTCACCGCTCGCAGCTCTAGGACTCTCGTCCTTGACAACCTCGATCGCACGTTTCTCTAGCAACTGCTGCACCTCGTGCTGCAGGAGCTGAAACTTTTCCCGATCGCGGGGCACAGGGAAGTCTTTGGGTCTGATTGGTAGTTTTCCAGCCTCCCATCTGAAGGTGAGACCGAACTTCACCCATGCCACGACTGAATTGTCTGAAGACGTCAGATCGCTCCAGTTCCGAAAGGAACTGAGCCAGGTGCCCCCCGACTGGACCAGGTTGTGGAAGATCGAATTCCGAAAAAACTGACCCTTCCACAGAGCCTCAATTTCCTGCAACGAGTCACTTCTTAGCAGAATATTTCCCCTTGCCTTTAAAGCGTCCACTCCCTTCGCCTCCACGCTTGCCATCCCCCCTGAGGAGGGGGAGGCTTCGCCCCCGAAAGGGCGGCTGTGCGGAAGCGGGTGCATGTGGTGCCTGGGGTTGGGCAGGCTTCTGACCCTTGGTCTTCTTGCCTGTCCCAGACCCCGCCGACTTCCCGAGCAAAGCCTTGGCCATAGCGTCATCCCGAAGATGTTCCTGAATGACGGAAATATCCGACCGAGAGAGGTTGGCATAGCTCGAGAAAAGCGGCCTCCCACATAGCTCAGCGGCGTCCGTAGCGGACACGTCAAGCAATCGGAGATCGGCATCACGCATGGTGAGATCCAATTGTGCGCACCTGGGCGCACTGTCATGCTCAGCAGCATGAACCACTCCGGCCAAGACGCCGAGTGCTGCATGAATGTTGGCGCGACTCTCCTCCAGGTCTGCCTCGTCAACAAACTCCTGGACCAAGGTGGTCAGGTGATCCGTTAACGAGAGCTGTCCCATCAACTGATGGGAGAGCGTCTGCCAGTGAGAAAGGCGAGCCTTTTTTCACATAAGCTGACCAGACCATACCCTGCTTCCAGGAAAGCAAGTGGAGGTTAGGGTCTTCAACCGGGACGGAAGTCTGATGTCCACCTTTGGACTCTATAGTCCGATAGGTGTCGATCGACTCAGGTCGAACACGGCTAGTCGGGAAAGTCAACTCCGCATGAGCCACATCTTTCTTAGCCGTAACTCCCTTGTTAATCTTGTCGAAAGACTTGACTAACGCGGGAGCCACTGGGAGTCAGATCGGCCGGTGAACTGGCGGCGACGGGAATCTACCAGTTCCCCATGAGGGCCCTGGAGCATCGATCGGCAAGTCAATACGCCTTGCCACCGACTCCAAAGCGCACCGGAAGTTAGAACCCGCGTCCTGATCGGAAGTTTCATCCTCCGAGGAGGACGACTCCTGATCAGCTTCCGCTCGACCCCCCTCCCCCCCGATCATTGGACCTCACAGGTCCGATCGAAGACTTCCATGACCCTAAGGGTACATCAAAGGACGGGTGCGGGAATGCCTGCTCAGCGAACGTGCCGGTCCAGCGACTTACATCAGCATACACAGGACTTGAGTGGTCCTGAGGAACGACCTCGGCACCACCCACCCGATTGTGCCCTCATCGAGGACCAGGAGCACGACCGCCAAGTGGAGACTCCCGATCGCACGAACGATCGAGAGCCCCACCCCCAAACCTAGGGAACTCTTCCCCCTCAAACCTCGAGACCGAGGACTCGAAAGAGCCATCCAAGATGCTCCGCCGATCGAAGCCCGAGGCCTGATCGTCGCCCACTGAGAGGTTGGACGAGGCCTGAGTCACATCGAAAATTGATGTGGTCTCAGCACCACGGCGCTTAGAGGAAGCACGCTTCCTCTTCTTGGAAGGCCCAGGGGAAGAAGTAACGGACCCCTCCACCTCGATCGGCCCCGACTGAGGGACGACGAAGGTGGAGTGTGGTTATTTGGCCACTTTCGCCTTGGCAAGAACCGAAACCTTCTTCTTAGAAGATTTCGACTTCTTGCCAGGAGGGGGAGCAAGCTCTCCCTGCGATGAAGGGGCAGCTGAAGAACCAGCCGGGACTCCCTGTCCAAGCAGGGAAGAGGCGCCCGGCAGGAGGGGACCCTGAAGGGACGACAGTGACTGTGCAAAGAAGGACTGCACAGCCACATTGACCATGTCCTGTGTTATCCCCAGGGGCTGACTAACACCGGACGTGATCTGAGCAGTCACAGGTGGAGCCTCCACCTCCATGGGCGACTGGCGGACTTGCGGAGCCGTAGCTTCCGCAAGCCTCAAAGCATCCTGACGAGCCACCGAGGCCTCAGCATACTTTGCAGCCGCCTACACAAAGAGGGATGCCAGAAACAGCACAGATCACACCTCAAATCCTCCATAGATACCGGGCCATGGTCCAAACAGTCGAAACACAAGCTGTGCTTCTCCCCTCCTCGGAGGGTATTGACCAGACACTTCGGGCACGGACGTTCGTCCATGGCCCCGGTACCAAGGGAGGATTGTGAAGTCATGATCACAGTATCAGGGCAGGTAAATAAGCAAACCTGAGACTGCTCTGAAAAAGAACCCTAAGAGGACTACGAATACATGAACTACAGTATATGAACAAGAAATATACAGTAGAATATTAACGTAGAAATAATGATAGATGTAAACAACAAGTACACTATCAAGTACAACGGGTGGACGATAATAGGGTGAACTGGCTATACAAATCGCTGACGATCTAGCAAGTAACAAACTATCGACCAATACTTATCCAATTAGAAAACAACATTGAACAATGTCTATAAACGTGGCAGGTGAAATTCCGTTAGATTATATCGCAAAAAAGCTAGTTTGCAGACTAAATTCTACGAATTCACCATGCCAAATATCCAAAGCTGCCAGCAAAAACGGCGGTGGACATAAAAGTGAAGCTTCTGCACAGCTGTGTGCGCATATGCGCGGCCGTTTTGGTGGCAAAAGGAGCGCTCGAGTCATGCAGGCAGACAAATGTGCCTTGCTTTCAGTACGCAAATTTCTATCCAGAACGATCCAAAGGATCGAAAAGGAGCATGTAGTAGTTTAGTTTGGTGATGTATAAAATAAACTGATTTTCTAAGCAGTGAATTCAATAATAAGAGATATATTAGCAATTTTTGTCATATGACCTTAAAATATTTTTATCCCCATGTTATAGCATAATTATATTATATTCTGATGAGGTATGACAATATTCAGCATATATATCATTTGCAATGTTCACAATTGATTTCCAAGCTGTGAAGTCGATAGCAAGCAAGATATCAGCCATCTTGTGCTCTGACCTTGCAAATGATATCAAAGATCTCATTCAAGATCACGAGAACACTAGCGCATACCATTTCTTATATGTCCACAATTGATTCTTAACTTCTAGTCTCAATATCAAGTGAAATATCAGGAATAAAAATAATAATATAAAAGGCAACCTAAACACTTGAAAAAACCCCATCTTAATACATTTTTAAGTATTGTCATGCAATATTTCGAAAAAATTTGGCCGTACATTTTAAAGATAAAATTGTTCATGCCAGATGGATGGACGCCGTATGCAACGCTTTACCATGTTTACCAATACATGCAATAGGTTATCAGATCAGAGGTCCGGTAACCTAAAAATGATGACCGACGACACACGCAATGCCATGGTAATAGCTTATCGGACCTAAAGTCTGGCAACTTAGAATGGAATAAAGATCTATTTCTGTGCAATGTATATTCGTTTCCTCCATTTACCTGTTGTTTGTTGTGCTTGATGGCAGAAGTACTAGTGCACAGGCTGGCTGGGTGTTGGTGTTCAGCTCACGACAAGAATCTTGATCAGGAGTGTTGACACTGACCGACTGGTTGCATTCTGTATTGGGTCCAATGAATTCTTCTTTCACGGGCAGGTCCCCCAGAGGTGCTATCGTGATGACGTCGCCATAACCATAATCAGTGTTGAAGTTACTTCCAGGATCCATGTCAATTTGTTGAGACGAATCTTTTATGTCAACTTGTTCCTCTGTTTTAACAATTACAGCTGGGTCCGATTTGAACATTCGTTGATCATGTTGTTCTTCTTCATCAACCTCCAGTTTCAAACTCGCCATATTTATTTCATCTGAAATGTACATGTAACACTACACACATCACAAAATTTGCGGGATAATAGCATCCCATAGACATTTTTTAACGTATGCGTTACCAAATGTTTTCAAAGTGTCAGAGTAGATTCGTGTAGGATATTTCACTGTCCTAAGTTGTGGAAATGAACTAGTGGATTCCATCTGCAAAATGTAACGTCAAGGCCAGACGAAAGGATACATTCATTATTGAAGGCTAGACAAAAGGATACCTTATGTTTTGTTTTTAACCATAGCCTTTTCCATCGAAATTGCCGTATTCACATTTGAAGGTCATTGGAAGTGAAATTTAAGACTACCATTGAAACTGCAATGTGACTTCCCATTTGATACTTCAAATATTTAAGCTCTGTATTGAAGTGTTTTACTAGTTTACTCCATACAGCTCCCATTATGAAGGAAAATGAGGTTAAAAGTCAAATTTAAGGTCAAAACAAAATTCACCATATATTATTTCATACAGTTTCACAATTGATTCCCAAGCCATTAGGTTGACAACAAACAAAATATTAGACAGTTTGTGCTCCGACCTTGAAAATAAGGTCAAAGGTCAAGTTGAAGATCATGAGAATACTCAGCATATATCATTTCCTATATGTATACAACTGTTGAATCAATGAGCAATATATTAGCCGTGTTGTGCTTTGACCTTGAAAGTGAGGCCAAGGGTCAAATTTATGTCATCAGAATATTCAGACTATATCATTTCCTATATGTGCACAACTGATTCCTAAGCTGTAGTAAAGTCCATAATAAGCGATATATTAGCCATTTTGTGCTCTTACTATGAAAACCAGGTCAAAGGTCAAATTCAAGGTCATGACAATAATCAGCATATCATTTCGTGACCTATATCATTTCCTATATGGGCACAAGTGATTCCTAAGCTGTAGTAAAGTCCATAATAAGCGATACATTAGCCATTTTGTGCTCTTACTATGAAAACCAAGTCAAAGGTCAAATTCAAGGTCATGACAATAATCAGCATATCATTTCGTATGTGTCCACAATTGATTCCTAAGTGAGATTTTAGGCATAATGTGTCCCATTTTAAAACATAGTCCCGAGTATTTAACAAGAGGAAGTCCCATTTGGGACTAGTAGAGAAAATGAAAATGGCTGCCACATGCAGACCAGCGATTCTGGGGCAACGAAACTGATACGCATCGCAGAGGTATATGAGGTCAATCTTATGAAACAAAGATCTCAAAACTGTCTGAACAGTTTTCAAGTTTTTTGAAAAAAATGTGAAAATCAAAAAACAAAAAATACCCACTTTTCAAATATATTTATAAGCATTTTTGTGCAAAATTTCAAAAAGATTAACTCGTAAACTTCAACGATGAATTGAAGTTTTTAGCCATTTTGTGCTCTGACCTCGAAAATGAGGTGAAACGTCAAATTCAAGGTCATCAGAATATTCGGTATACATGGTATATCATTTCCTATATGTCCCCATTTGATTTCTAAGCTGTAAAGTTGATAATACGCGAGATAATAGCCATTTTGTGCTTTGAAATTGAAAATTAGGTCAAAGGTCAATTTCAAGGTCATCAGAGTATTCGACATATATCATTTCCTATATGTCCGCAACTGATTCCTAAGATGTAAAGTCGATAATAATCGAGACATTAGCCATTTTGCGCTTTGAACCCGAAAATAAGGTCAAAGGTCACATTCAGGGTCATGAGAATATTCAGCTTATATCATTTCTTATATGTCCACAACTGATTCCCAAGCTGTAGAGAGAATAATAAGCGAGATATTAGCGATTTTGTGCTCTGACCTTGAAAATGAGGATCAAATTCAAGGTCATCAGACTATTCGGCATAGATCATTCCTATATGGTCACAATAGATTTCTAAGCTGTAAAGTCGATAATAAGGGAGATATTAGCCATTTTGTGTTCTGACCTTGAAAATGAGGTCAAAGGTCAAATTCAAGCTCCTGAGAATATTCAGCATACATCATTTCCTATATGTCCACAATTGATTCCTAAGCTGTAAAGTCAATAATAAACGAGATATTGGCCATTTTGTCATATGACCTTGAAAATGAGGTTGATGGTCAAGTTCAAGGTCACGAGAATATTCAGCATATATCATTTCCTATATTTCCATAATTGATTCCAAGTCTCTAATCTCAGTATTACGTGAGACATCAAAAACATTGTGGCCCATTATAAAGCATAGAAAAATTTAACATCACTGGGTGGGAGCTTGCCCATGATTCTTGACGAGTCAACTCAGTAAAAATCATTTGTCGCATGGGCTTTCAGATGCCGCTGTGATTAAAAATTTTTGCCGAACAATGCCCCTGCGAGGAAAGATTTTTACCGAGTTGACTCGTCAAGAATCATGGGCAAGCTCCCACCCAGTGAACATGGGAAAGTCCTATTTGGGCCCCGTAAAAAACATCAAAATGGCCGCCACACGCAGACCGGCTATTCAACAGCATTGAAACTTAAACACATTATAAGGATACATGAGGGGAACATTTTGAAAGTAAAATCTCAGAACTGATCAGACAGTTTTAAGAAGAAAAATTTTGAAGTTGAAAACATGCAAAAACTGTCATTTTCGGCATAAAAATGGTCGCCAAAACTGCATAATTGATTCCATAAAAAAAAATGAAAAAAAAAACGTCTTGGGGTATTGACCCAATACATATTCACACAAATTTATGGACAAATTCATCAGCCCGAAAAAAAGGTAAAAAATGTTAACAAATGATGTGGCGGACGACGTCGAGGACGACGGACGAAAAACCACAACAATAGCTTATCGGCCCTTATGGGGCATATGTCCGTGGAGAGTGAATCCCACAACTCTGGGGTGGATGGATGTAATTATTCGGGGGTGAGGGGGTGGGGCATGGGGGCGTGAACCCTCAGCATAACCTCAAGAAAACGGGTGTAACCGGAAATCGGTCGCCACCGGCAATAGGCCGCTATGGTTGATCGAGCACATACACGACTCGAAATCGACCGAGCGTGGACGGCAGTCATGCGGCGTGTCTACATGCATGATTAGACATATTAGCGGCCCGTGTTTGTAGGAAAACGCGCACTCGTCAACTTTTTGACGGTGCCAGATCTGTCATATGCACTAGTCGAGTCGTGTGTGTGTGGAAACGCGCCGTCTAGACATTATTAGATGCAGAATTCATAGTTCCGATGATACGTAAGCCCCGCCCACTTCCATATTTACTACCCAATCAAAAGACATCAAAAAACGCGCAAAAACGTAAATGTCCCACAAACAAAACCGGCGTGTTCAACAGCCCAATCTCTTGAATGAAGTGGGATGATAGTGTACTTCTGACGCACTCACGGCCAAGTAAATTTGAATAAGTCAAATATTTAGGCTTACAATATATTCTCCATCCCTTTATGAATATAGACATGTGAAATATGGTGTATTTTTTTACAAAACGGATGTGTAAACAGGAGCAAGCAAAAGTTGCATTATTCCCGGCTCGCTCAAACAAAAGCACATGGTATGTTTGTGGGACTTCTCCCGCGGTTGCCAAGGGGGCGTGGCTTGTTAGGATGTCGTCGGAACTATGAATTTGTGGACGAACTTACACGCACACACACATGGAAACACCTCACTGAAAAGATTGGCTGAATCAATTTATCTTCACATTTATTGAATATACCTTCAAAATCAAAAATATTTGTTATTTCAAAGACATGGAAGAAATTGGCCAATAATCTACTTCAATGGGAAGAAGGGAATACACTCGTGGCTTCCCATTGACAATTTGCGTCTGGTGTTGTGATATCAATGATTTCGTTACTTCGCAGTTTTTAATTGTCATAAACTTCAATAGCATCACATAGCTTCAAATGAATGCACAGGTGGTTTCCCCTTAAGTTTCACTAATTTTACCCAGCATAATGGTGATAACTTGGCAGATTGATAGAATATTTTTGTATTCAAATACTTATTGATGTAGCCTATTGTTAATTGTAACACTAACTTGTTTTCAGCCTTGAATCCCCAGTCGTCAAAAAGTAAAAAGTCAAATTATATGTTTGTACATTTCTTCTATTCATTACGGTACTATACAATTTCAATGTGAGAAGATAATAATCTCAATCTGTCAAATGTCCACTTCTAAAGCGTCAGATGTAGACGTCTTGCTGGCTTGTGGGTGCCAAGGCGTCTACAAGCTATTGACAAGCACACTAATCTGCTCGAGCTTTTTCGTGTTTCTTGCTGGTGTTTTCGCGGCTCTAATCAAACAGTTTCATCCATTGATTAAACTTTAAATCAGAATGGGTCAAACGAAATTCAAACATCATTATTTATCAAAAATGAAATAATAGAAAAGATATTATAACTAACTCTTGATACATGTTTGCAGCTCACGAAAAGGTTGAAGGTAAGGAATGACATGAGCATGATGAGTGAGAATTTTATTTCAGTAGCCTATGAGTCGACATTTTATATTTAATTTATTCAAATTAATTAATAAATTTTTAGATAGATAGATAGATGTTTATTTTTCAGCACTTACAAACATAATCAGCATAGCATTCATATATCCAGCGATAAAGCAATATTCAACAACGGTAATGGTAGTTGTATCAATTATTGAAACAAATAACTACAACATTAGTTTGAGGGTAAGGCTGAAAGGGCCTAAATAGCCATATGGCTGTCATACTATAGACCCTTGTCAGATTAACTGAAAATAATAAGAATACATTCTGGCACAAGGATGAAAATTAATACGAAAACAGGGAACAAAAACAAACATGGACACATGGAAAAATACTACTGCTGTCTCGGGCCACTCAGACACACACTCACAAGGTTTGGCACACCGGGAAGGAGGAACCAAAATTATAACAACAGCAAGGTCAGGACTACAAGTAGGCCTACTTTTATCGAAAAATAAAATTCGAGAACAATATAATTTGGAAGATACTGTACCAGAGAAATTGTGATGCCCAATTGATACACACAAAATTCCAAGTTGATCCGATTATTATAAACAAAACTACGGCCAAAAAGCGTGTTTCACTGATTGGTGAAATTTATTTTATACAAGACTGATACACGCGTGTAATCATGGTCATATTTCACACATGCACGCTTTGCTGGGTTCACGCGTGGCCCTTTGGGAGGCCAGGTGCGGGTGTGCGTGATGACACATACACTCACTAGTGCGCGATGATGCACATCCAAGCACTCGTGTATCAGACCTGGGGTAATTGTAATTTGTAATTGAGTGTAATTAATTACAAATTTTAGTGTAATTGAATGTAATTTGTAATTGACTGAACATCAATTACAAGTAATTGTAATTGTAATGAAAAACATCTATATTTGCCTGTAATTTCAATTACTTTCCAATTACATCAATTTTTTTTCAAATGGGTGATATTTTTGTTGCTTGGTTCCAGTTCTTGTTTCATGAACTTTATCATGTTTATGAAAATGTTAATTTGTCAATTGATTTCCCAATGTGGCAGCATGTGATATCCTAAAACATGCACATGGTGCAGACTGAATGGTTTACTAAAAATATCCAGATGTTTTCAATGTTAGCATAAACAATAATGCAGTTTCTTGGACAGGATGTGTATTGTGTAATGATTCTTGAAATCGAACAAAGCACATGTACAACGAAGAGTGGGCTTTCGTCAAGCAGTAATTTGTGATCGTAACTGTTCACCCCATGGAACCTACATATATCCATTGATCTCTGTTCTGACTAGCGACTTAATTACTTTCCAAACATTGATCCAGGGTGAATAGAACAAACTTTACACCAATGGCAAGAATTAAAGTTTGAAACAATAGCTGCTGATCCATGCTAACGATATGGAAATTTGAAAGAATAAATACATCTGGTGAGTTATTATACATGTTGGTGGGAGCCAATAATAATGGAAACAACTGTTAACCAATCCCGATGAAGATTTATATATTGTTTGGGGTTGTGCCTTCCCTTGTTCTAAGATAATCTGCATATATAGTCCCCCTCGAAGACGAAACAGCATCAGCTTTCAAAAATCTTTTCCACTCAATCAAGATGTCACAGAGACTTCAAACTCGGATTTTTAGCCACTATGATGTCCCAGAAATCATGGACGGCAATTTTAAGGCCAAGTGCAGACATTGTGTAGCACAGATATCTGGATCAAAGCGGGCTACGTCCAACTTTGTTACATCTCAAGGTATGTTGCAGCTCTTTTGTATATCATGTACCCAAATTAATCATGTTCAATTTTTTTGTGTGGACACGTGTGTATTGAACCTGTGATACATAAGTATTAAACCTCACACAATTTACCTAAAGATCCCAAGGATATTGACTTGGGTGAATTCACATATGATTTGTCGTCTTCCATTCTGACACAAGGCCCAGCTGATGATGTCGACAAATTGGTTAATGACTATGATAAAACAATCCGTGATCTCGTTGACAAACATGCACCTCTGATTACCAAACAAGTTCCTCGGCGCATATCTGTACCGTGGTTCAACAGCGACATCATGGCGGCAAAGCGGTACCGTAGATATTGTGAACGCCTTTGGAGGCGAACAAGACTTACTGTTCATCGGGAAATGTTTGTAGCTGCCCGCAAACTTGTCCGAGAAGTGCTACGTGGTCAATAAGGTACTCCATACGAAGGTTAGTGTACTTCCCGACACACCAGACAATGGCCTTTCGTTGGCGGAGAGGTTTAGTGAATTCTTCACCCAAAAAATAGCCAAAATCAGGAAGTCTCTGGAAAATGTTAGTGAGGATATCAACTCCCCACCATCTCCACCATGCGACTCTTCTCTGGAGGAGTTCACACCATTTTCTGACGATGAGGTTATTAAACTGGTGATGAGATCATCAAACGCCTTCTGTGAACTTGATCCACTTCCAACGTGGCTCTTGAAAAACTGTCTGACTGTATTGTTTATACCATTACGAAACATCATCAACTTGTCTCTTGCAAGTGGAGTTATGCCTGACAGTATCAAGACCGCACATGTCAAACCCCTCATCAAGAACCCAAAACTTGACCAAAACACAATGAGCAATTATAGACCCGTCTCAAACTTGACGTTTCTGTCCAAACTTATTGAACGTGCTGTGGCAAAACGACGACAACGTGTTAGTGAATACTTGACGGAACACAAGTTGAATGAATCTTTTCAGCCAGCGTACAGAGCTGGACACTGTACAGAAACAGCCTTGCTTCGGGTTAAGCATGATGTGCAGATGGCAGTTGATAACCGAAAGGTCGTTGCTTTGATCCTGTTGGACCTTTCAGCGGCCTTTGATACTGTAGTTCATGTGACACTCATAAACAGACTAAGCACTTTATTTGGCTTCAAAGGCAGTGTTCTTCATTGGTTTGAATCATACTTATCCCAACGATCTCAGGCCGTATCAGTTAAGAACGTACTGTCTTCCACTACCAGTCTCCCGCATGGCGTCCCCCAAGGATCAGTGTTGGGACCTCTGATGTTCCTTCTATACACTCGGCCGCTTGGAGATATCGCTCGACGGCATGGTTAGATGTTCACATGTATGCGGACGACACACAGCTATATGTCAGCTTCAAAGCAAATGATGACACTGAAAGGGCATCTAAACTAAATATCTTAGAGAAGTGCATTGCTGACATACGATCTTGGATGCACACGAACAGCCTTAGGCTTAATGCAGATAAAACTGATATGCTTCTCATATCCTCGCCGCACTTTGATAGTGGATTACTAGGCTCCACTAGTCTTCGTATCGGGGAATCCTCAATAACCCCTAGTGAAAGTGCAAAAAACCTGGGTGTAATTTTCGATCGCCATCTCAACATGGATGCCCATATCTCTATGGTGTGTAAGGCTTCATACTACCATCTTCAAAACATCAGAAGACTGAAACCATTCATGTCAAAAGAAGCACTCACCATGGTAACACACGCCTTTATCACAGCAAAGATTGATCATTGCAACTCGTTATTGTACGGACTACCTGACAGCAGCATCAATCGTCTGCAGAGAATTCAAAATGCAGCGGCTCGCATTGTGTCCGGAACTAAAAAGTATGAACACATAACACCTGTCCTTGCGGCCCTACACTGGTTGCCAGTCAGGGCTCGAATCACTTACAAAGTCCTCCTTTTAGTGTACAAAGTCATCACTGGATCAGCCCCTGAGTATATGTCGGACTTGATCCAGGTTAAACAAGTAACACGTTCACTTCGATCCATGAACAGCACTACGCTTGTCATTCCTAAGACCAGGCTCAAAACCTATGGTGACAACTGCTTTGGAGTAGCTGGTCCTAAGTTGTGGAATGCCTTACCGTATGATGTCAAGAATGCCAGTTCATCTAGTCAATTCAGATCAAAACTAAAAACTCATCTGTACAACTCTTGTTTTTTTTTTAACTTAATCTCGTGTATATCACAGTGTTGTAACATTTGTTTTTATTGTACAACTCACTCTATCTAGTCGTATTCATTATTATAATTTATGTTCTAGTCAATAACTGTTTTAGTTGTAAAGCGCTTTAGAATGGAGTATATCTAGTTAAGGCGCTATATCAAATCTTTTTATTATTATTATATTATATTATTATTATCCCTGAGTTCTCAGGCTCTGTGTACTGACTCATTTAATAAATAATGAAAATAAATCTCCCATCTATCTTTGTATTCAGAGAAAACATCCATCCAAGTACAAGGCGATGACTGACACAGGTCCATCATCACCTATGTCCAAATCTGACAGCACTAGTCAAGCGTCCATGCAAGGTTTCATCAACAACACCAAGAAATACAACAGCACTGATTACCGGCAAGTAATGATCACCAGCGCTTCGATCACCTTCATCGCGGGAGACCTCATGGCCCTCTCGATCGTTGAAAGCCAACATTTCCGACAGTTCGTCCATGCGCTTGATCCAAAGTACATGTACATGCTTCCAAGTCGAAAGCATGTCTCCACGAAACTTTTCGTAGACAAGGCATCAGATATCACGAGCAAAGTGAAGGATGCACTGCAATCAGCATCAATTGTTTGTTTGACCATTGATATGTGGTCAAATCGGGACATGCGCAGCTACATTGAGATCACAGTTCACTACATATACAACTGGACCATGAAATCTGCGATGCTGGCCTACAACAGGTTCCTGGGACGTCAGACTGCCGACATTTTCTCATCGTTTGAAAATACTGCCAGTTCCTTTGAAATTGTCAGTAAAATATCCAACATCGTTACTGACAATGCATCCAACATGGTAAAGGCCTTCAGCATGTTCAGCGTCGGCCTCCCTGGATTTCAACACATGGACGACAACGAAAATGAAGGGGGGGGGGGGAGTTTTTGAGAATGTCAGCGATCCCCAACTGATGGAGTTTCTGCCCAAGAATGATCCTTGCTTCGCCCACACATTGAATGTGGTTGTGAAAGATGGCCTCAAAGAAGCTGGTGGTATTGGCAAAGTGATAAGTAAAGCTTCACAAATCGTCAATCATGTTCGCAAATCTACACACGCAACAGAGATCCTTGATGGGGAGGTAAAACTCCAGTCCGCCAATGTGACACGATTTTTCACAACTGAAAATGATTCGCTCAGTACTACGAGTTCCAAGTGAAAAGCTACAGAAACTAGACACTGTACAGCTGACAAAGTATGAGCGAAACACCCTGGAAGATGTTTGCGAAATTCTGTTGCCATTTGAAGAAGCAACGGATTTTGCGCAAAACGAAAGTTCTGTGTCAGCATGTTTAGCAATTTCATGCATTCGTGGTTTGAAAAAGCAGCTCGAATCCATGAGTTCGAAGTACAACTGCAAGCTTCTCACCACATTGAAGGCATCATGATGTACAGAAGCGGCTGGCTGTGTTTGATGACAATGAGGAACTGAGGATAGCTACAACACTAGATCCACGTTTCAAAACCCAGTGGTGCAAAAGGGACGAGGTTGCAAATGTTCGTGATGTTCTGTTGACCAAGGCACAATCTCACAACACAGCTGAAGCACAGGACACCAATGTACCTGGTACTAGTACTTCCATCGATGATGGCCCACATTCGCCTCCCCACAAACGATGTCGCCTCTTCAGTTTCATGGATACGAACATCCAGTCTGTGTTGAATGACGAGTCCGCAGATCATCAAGTGGATGCTTATCTGTCAAAGCCATGTGTGCCTGAAGGTTATGACCCTCTGCTTTTCTGGAAGAACGCTGAACTAGATTTCCCAAACCTAGCGAAACTTGCACAACAGTATCTGTCCATCCCTGCGTCTTCTGCTCCTGTGGAACGACTATTCAGCATTGCTGGAAAAAGTCTTCAGACCCACACGATGCTCCCTCAAGGACAGTACATTTGAACAGCTGATGTTCATCAGATGTAATCAAAATATCTGAACATGTGACACTGAGTGTATGTAGTCTGAACATAATTCCCTTCACACTTCAGTACAATTACCCCACGTCTGGTAGATATCTGGATATAGTGAATATGATCAATTATTGCATCGAATGCTGTGCCGTTTGAAAATGACCAATCACTAAGTCACCGATGTAATCATTATTATGTAATATGTATGTGTAGAAACAAATGGATGTTCTTGTGTGAAATATCTAATAAAAATCTCGAATCGCTTGCACTTTATTATTTCTGAGCATTGAGACGAAAGTAAACTGGGTGCACTATTAGCATAGTTGATTTGGAATAATCCATGCAAAAGTAATTTGTAATTGTAATTCATTACATTACAAAGTAATTGTAATTGCAATTAATTACATTACTATTTCATTGTAATTGTAATTGCAATTGAGTCTCCCAAATCAATTGTAATTGTAATTAATTACATCGCAATGTAATTGACCCAGGTCTGTCGTGTATGTGCGCGTGTTTGCTGATCCACGCTTGCGCGTTATGATACTGGCGGCCGATTGCCCGTGGCGGCCGATTTCCGGTGAGACCCGAAAATGCATGCACTTATTTCCAGTGGGGTCCTGTTTATGTGTGATGTATGATATATGTACTGCATTGTCAAAATCACGGTGTGTACAGCAACCGTAATCTTCACCCCAGCACAATTTTTAATGTCTTCTCTGGGCCGAAAGACAACATATCAGATGGTCAATTCACTTGGTTTACACGATCAAACTACTTCAGACTTTTACTTCAATCTACTTCAAACTTTGGAGTTTGACGCCAAGTTTGATCGTGTAAACCGAGACTTCAAACTACGTCAAACTACTTCAGAATACTTCAAACTCCACCACCAAGTTTGATCAAACTCAGTCAAACTATTCAAGCTCTTGTCCATATCATATGGAGGAAAAGCATAATTTTCACTTTGAAACTCGTGACATTGAAGTATATAACACAGTCGTTCCGTTTTAATGCAGCTTTCAACAAAGGAGTATCAGAAATTAACGTCAAATGATTTTTTTTATGGAGTTTGGAGTAGTTTGAAGGAGTTTGAAGTAAGGAGTTTGACCGTGTAGACCGGAGTTTGAAAGAGTTTGATGTAGTTTGACGTGACGAGTTTGATCGTGTAAACACCCACCATCAAACTATTTCAAACTCACGTTCTAGGAGTTTGAAGTAGAAAGTTTGAAGTAGTTTGATCGTGTAAACCAGCCATTAGGCGAACGCTCTTGGCCTACCAGGTTATGGACCTGTATTGATTTCCTTATATGGTCAAAATGAGGCATCAAAGTACTATATTATTTAAAAACTCCCAGTTTCTCCTCCAAATGCACATGTATCACTTTAAAATGTCTCTGTTTTGGTTTGTATAGTGGTATTATGGGTATTCCTCTATGTACATGTGAATTTTCATGTTGATTGGAGCTGTTACTGTGCGCATGAATACATATAAACAAACCGGCCCTTTCTGGGAGTTTGCTTTCTGAGGAATTCGCCAGGTGTCAGCAGCTAACAGTCAAATGCTTGTAGCGTTTGATCTATTCCAACAACATGTGCTGATTTTTTAATATTTTGTAAGTTATATATATTGCTTCAACATACTGAAATTTTATGAAAATTGAAACATTTTGAAAGTGATTTATCTCATAAAACGTTATAATGGAGTTAAATGGCAATCCTATATGTGTTCGTATACCACCACTGAGCAACTGACACCAGTTGTCCGGGTCGTTAATGAAAACATTCCGTCGTTTATATCAGTCTGTTCGATATTTTCGGTCATTTTCAGTTTTCATTATTGGTAAGCTTCATGATGAAACGGTATCAAAACCCCCGACATAAGCAACATAATAACACGTGAACATTCATGTTATATTCAAACCATTTCTCACCAGATTATACTCGCGCCTGCCGTTGGATATCCCCAAGAAATAGAATCTACACTTGCACCAGTGAATACAGCATTCAGGTTTCTATGGAAAGCCTGGAACAACATCTTATATCTGCGTTGGCCATGTTCAGCATGAAAAATGTCCATAAGTCCAGTTGTCACATATGCCGTTTTGTATGGTCTTGCAGTGGGTTTCGTACAACGTTGTACATGTATAACTTTCCTATAGTTCTAGGCCTATTAAATTGGTGACATGATACCAAGAAAATTAATTCGTCACGGCAGATTACCACGGCGAATATGAATTAGATCTATCCATTATAATTCCCAAAACCAGTGCGGCGGAATACAAATTCGCCACGGCACGTAGGCTACACGGCGCATTGGTAAAACAAATACCAATATGGCTAAAAAATACCAACTCGCCCAATTAGGCCTACACTGGCTTAGTTACATGGTGTTGTCTGGATCCTAGTCACGGCGTAGGTACTGGATTAAGGTCGACCGAGACACGTAAGGGTGGTGATTGTTATAGGTTCATATAGGAAATATATGATAGAATTGATACTTGCACGATGAAAGGTATTCATGGCCATTTTGGATATAGACAGTACAAATTGGAAGAAATTCTTTTTTCTTGGGATAATAGGTATATATTACTGCTACGGTAGGTGTCTCGGTGAACTTGAACAAGTTCAGGTATACCGAGACGTTTAGGCTAAACCATAATGTTGACCAAGACGCGACTTATAAATTGCAAATAGTTCGCCAATCATCATGGTTTCTTTTCTGCATTTCGTTTATCTTTGTTTTCACTTTCACGAGAAAGACTTCTAAAAAAAGACGAATACAGTCCTGCATAATTATATCAACACCATGCATATCGCTATGTGAAAGATTGAATAGCAAGAAGTATTCGGTTCTTCATGTAAAGTTATTGACTACCGTCCGCTCTTCGGGATCCTCGAGGATAGTCCTCTCTCATCCGAGTCCTTGCGGACGCGCATCCGCTATTCCGGATCCTCGCGGCAGGGCCGCTCACCGGAGGTCGCGGCGGACACGGTAACTACTTCATCATTAACGGTAACCAGGTAACAGCCCACCCGACACTCCCAGGCCTACGGACACCGTTCAGAAACTGGTTCATCACCACGGTGTTAACTGGCGGGGCCTGGCGAGCCGCGGTCTGCCTCGGGGACGGAACCCCGTACAGTCCGACATGCTGGCCAGAGCCTCTGTCACATGTCCCGGGAAGGGAGAGAGCTGGCGATCCACAGGGCCGAAGGCCCCCGAGTCAGCAACTCGTCTCTCCCAGCCCGGGCCTCCCCACGGAAATCGTCCCCAGGGCTCTAGGAGCCCACTACTCAGACCCAGGGAACACAAAGCTCATGGCGAGCCTCGTGTGCGTCCTAGTCTCGATCTTGGACAATCTCCTCGAACGAGTCGCTTCCAGTGTATATATAATACACCACAAACTGTAGGGCGCACGCGAGGTTAAATCGATCCATTGTTATAGTTTACTGGAGCGTAGATTACAATACGTCGCCGTGGCAACGCACGCTCGAACGGAGCATGTCAAAACAAGGCCAAGTACAGAAAGGCCACATAAATGGCTTTTATGTTTACAATCACCTGCCGCGTGCTTAGGGCAAAATCGCCACATTACCCCCTTCTTACAATGTTGGTCCCCAACATGTTCCGCCCGCGCCCAAAATGCTCGAAACCCGACGAAGGCTTCGCATGGCGGGGGCCGGAAGAAGGCACGATGGCAACGCCCGGAAGTCACGGCGCAAACACTAGGACTTTAAGAGTCCCTTTTGGAAGAATGGGGGACTACCCCCGGACTTATGGAGTAAACTATAACGCGCTTTGCAATTTTGAATAAATCCTAATAAACAAGCTAAAATTTTGACCGAGGTGGTCCAAAACCATGTGATGACCTTGAAAGGCCATCCATTATAAAAGGACGGTGTGTCGAGTCTTTGGAATATCTTTAAGGTTAGACTTTAAATTTAGAAATTTTGTAAAACGACACACCGAGTGATCAAAAGTGATAGTACCTCTAAAATGTTGCCGACCGCCCTGCCGGCCGGCTCCTCAGATCCGCAGAACGGGTCTGAGGCAGGGCGGAGCCGCGGGAGCGACTCCGGCACGCCCGCATGACATATGTACATCTAGCAGACACACATACACCTGCGGACAGCTGTCGCAGACAGCTATCAAAGCCAACGCGGCAAGCCGCATCGACTGCCAGTATCTGTATACTGCAACCCGCACAGGCCTGTGTACAGACACGCAGATGGACGGACGTCTGCACTTTCATGCAGCCGCCCGCCCGCCCGCACATCTTCAGCACGGCCCGCATGGGGAGTTTACAACTGACAAAATCACCCGCATCTCGAACACCGGACACGCGGATCCCGCGGAATTCAGCGCCGCATCGGCGGACGAAATGCGGATGGCACAAAACACATGTGCTACACATCTGGAGATTAATGAAAATCCGAGAACGACATTTTTACATATATATACATGTAACAAATGACAGCTATACTACACGTGCAGCAATGCACGCGGTGTCGCTGCAAAACTCTGTCCCCGGTCACACTGACACACTGCCGTACCAACATACAAACACCATAAAACTCATGCGGAGGCAGTCATTTCCCTCCGGTGACTCCAAATCAAACCATGTATACGGGTAGAAACGCATTTCTATCCCGGGGGACCTCGCAAATAACTACAGTAATTAAGATCAGTCATTAGCTAAAGCTTCCGCACTGGCGGTAAATGACGTGAAATTAATCACCAAAGCAAGGTAGAAATTGGGCATAAAATTGACAGTAACCACTAACTTGTGGCTTGTACGAATATGTCAGACGAAAACAACAATAAATTGCCGTTCTCCAGTCTTTTCAAATATCACAGCAATCCGTCACTGTCAAAATTAGCGCAATCCCTTACACCCCTCTCGCGAAAGCAGAAATCTCCCGATTTCTTACTCTCTTTTGCACCGGAAAGGAAATTTCACATACTTGTCTCACTTTGTATCAGTAAATGAGCAAGAACAGAATTCTCCAGAGACATGCCGCACACTTGTGGCTTATAATCCTCCCATAAATAATAAATGAGATGGAAAATAAACAAAATCACTCCCCATAGCCGCTGGCACGCTTACAGGGCGATCGGACATACCCATGACGTCCGGACAGACAATCGGGCGCCCTATGGGCGTTTGCAAAGCGCCCACTAGCAACCCCGACGTACTGCCCGGCCGCGGAGCGGTGCCCGGTCCAGCCCAGAGCCTCCTCAAACGACTACCGGAGCGCGGAGCCAATAGATTTAGACGCGGAGCCGGCATGGTCCATAACCGCACTGGTTAGGGGGCGAACCCTTCATACCGGCGCCCAATCTAGAGGCGCCCAAAGATGGTGAAAGCAATAGCCGGCGGACGTCCGGGGCTGCCCGCGGACGGAGTCCAGGCCGGACGTCTACCATTGTACGGCGTATTGCCCTTATCCAATGAAGATGAAATTGGAATTAGAAGCCACCACAAGTGTTGCGCATGTAATATACGACCCCCTTCTTAGAAGGAGGCCGGGGTTCCGGTCATTCCGGCCGGACCGCGTATTGTAAGGTACGATCCGGACGAGAACGAGCGTCACCCGCTGCCGCGGCTGGTCCGCACACGCGGACTTAACAACCGCTCCATTATCATAATGGATAGTCGGTTTCCTGCCGTAAGAAACCTTAATCTACTATAACCGCAATTACAGTAGTGGCTCACGGGGGATAACTACACCGAAGTGCGTCATCTTAAAGCGCCGCGGACGCCGGACGAGTCACGCGGACGAACCGCGGACATCAGTCCTCATCTGCGGACACTATCCCCGCGTCCAGAGCCAATTCCCCAAATCCGTGGGAAGACGCTTCTCCCGTAGCGGACGTAAATCCCAACCTCAGTGTGGCCATATAAGAGGTTGTCCCGGGACCAGGGGCGTCCGGCCGAATCAGTAAATTCGTCCGGCCAGCGTAACCGTTGTGCGGAATACGCCGGACAGCCGTCCATAAGGTGCGGACAGGCCATCCGCACGTCCCTGGCGCTAGAAACTACAGGAGGGCGGATGCGGAGCGGCGGCGTTACGACATGAAAGTCTCCGCGGACCTCAACTCCGAAGATGGCCACAAAGTAGCCACCCGCGGAGGTAAGTCGTGCGGACTCTCACGGAACGACCTAAAACCCATCCATAGTATGACAGACGGGTACCGCAGACGCATCCGCATGGGCGGAAGGTTATTCCCACCCATACCGGGCTGGCGCACGTGGTTTCCGGCGTGGCCGCCCGTCATCCGCAGGTACTGGAGGGAGTGGAGGTACCTGCGGATCGCCGTCATCTGGCTGATAGCCACCCAGTCCATCATCTGACGGGTCAGAGAGGTCCGGGAGGCCCACCATACGGCGCACACGCTCGTCCGGAGTCCGCGGATGCTGACCGGACGGATCCCATACGGGAGCATCATCCGGTTCCGCATCTTGAATTAGCGGATCCATGACCAGCGGGCCCTCGTACTTCTTCAGATTATCGATATGGACAACCAGAACCCTCTCCGGATCGGAATCCCTCCGGATCCGGTAGTCCACATCTGTCACCTGTTTCAGTACGGTAAACGGGCCTATCCACGGCTTAGCAAATTTATTGCCTTGCTTAAGCGGCGGATAATAGTAGCGCACCTTGTCGCCTTCCGCAAAAGCTGGCCTACCCTTAGCATGGGCGTCATAGCCTCGCTTCTGCCGGAGGGCAGACTTGTCCAGGCGCGCGCGCGCGAAATCATGGGCGTTCGCCAGGGCGCGGCGAATCCACTCCACGTACTCCGGACCGCACTGGGGTACTGCGCCGGTCTCTGCCGCAGTTGGATACATAATATCCACGGGCAAATTTAACTCCCGGCCGTACAACATCGCGTGCGGAGTAACTCCGGTCGAAGAGTGGACCGACGACCTGTACGCCATTAAGACATACGGGAGGTGGTCATCCCAATCATTCGCACGATCATTCACAAAGGCCGCCAGCATGTTGAGGACCGATCGATTAAAGCGTTCGACCTGGCCATCAGACTGGGGCCTGTAGGGGGTGGTACGCACCTTGGTACTCCCTAGCATCTGTGCTAGGTTCCGGAACAGGTTGCTCTCAAATTGCGTGCCCTGATCCGAATGTACCTGTTTAGGTACCCCATGGTACACCACCCATCTATTCACCAATAACCGAGCTACCTCGTCCGCAGTCTGGCGGCGCAGTGGGTAGGCGTCGGTATACTTGGTAAAATAGTCGGATATCACCAGGATGTACCGGAAACCGCGCGGGGTGACCCGGTGGGTATCCAGTATATCCAAAGCTATCCGATCAAACGGCGCGCCCGCCTTAACCGTGGTTAAGGGGTGGCGGCCAGGAGTCGGGACTCCTTTGCGAGCTTGACACCGAGGGCAGGCTGCGCACCACCGTTGCACGTCCAAGCCGCTACCAGGCCAATGAAAGCGCTGTTGTAGCCTATGGACGGTCCTCCGGATTCCCAAGTGACCGGTCACCCGGAGGTCATGCAACTGGTGGAGTACTTCTTTCCGCAGCTCCGCCGGAAGCACCAACTGCCATATTGGAGGCAGTGGGGTCGGTGGCTCATAGCGCCGGTATAAGAGGCCATCCCTCAAGGAGAGTCGTTCCCACTGAGACACTAGAGACAAGGTCTCCTCCCTGTAGGTCTTTCGCTCATCCTTCGAGGGCTTCTGGCCGGCCTCAAGGGCTGTGATTACCGGTGCCAGAGCTCTGTCAGCTCTCTGCGCCGCAGCTATCTGCGCCGGAGAGTAGCCACCCAAGTAATTAGGCTCCTCATCCGTCGCGTCCGGCTGCGCCGCAGCGGCCATCACCACAGGGGGCAAGGACCGCTCATACTCAGACTCTCCAGAGGACGAGGGTACCCACGAGGAGTACACCGCCGGACTCGAGGAAGACTCGCTGGAGCTGAGCCGCACCTCCGCTTCATATGCGGGACGCCCTCGCCGATATCGGCGGGTCCGCGCGCGGAGATGAGCCCTAGACGCTCCGGCCGCCGTGTTGTTAGAGGGGGCGGCGGCCTGCGGTCTCCCCGGAACGTCCAATTCCGAGTCTGAGGACGAATCCGCGGCTTGCTGGAATGGTGCCATCCCTGCACAACCCGGATTCTTGCACTTATGACAACGGGACAGGCCGTCCGCGTTGCCGTGCAACTTACCAGCGCGATGCTCTATCTGCATGTCATACTCTTGGAGTTTGACGAGCCACCGCGCCACCAAGCCATCAGCCTCACTATAGTTGAGGAGCCATCTCAGCGAACTATGATCAGTCCGCAAGCGGAAATGGCGTCCCAACAAATAGTGCCGGAAGCGCTTGGTCATCGTAACCACCGCGAGCAACTCGCGATGAGTGGTACAGTAGTTCATTTGAGAGCGGCTCAAGGCCACACTCGCATAAGCTACTACCCGCTCTTGCCCGTCCACGATCTGCGAGAGGACACCGCCGAGCGCGAAGTTACTCGCGTCGGTGTCCAAGATGAACTCGCAGTCCGGACGAGGGTGCCGCAGCACCGGGGCCACTACCAAGGCCTGCCGGAGTCCCGAGAAGGCGTTAGCCTGCTCGGCGGACCAAACAAAATCGGCGCCCTTTTCCGTGAGGATAGTAAGGGGACGCGCGATCTCCGCAAAGCCGCGAATAAACCTGCGGTGGTAGCTCGCGAAGCCCAAGAAGGACCTCACGTCCGCCACGTTACATGGCGGAGGCCATTTCTGCACGGCCGCCACCTTTGCGGGGTCTGGTCTCACTCCGGTGCCCGTTACCATGAAGCCCAAGTACAGGATTTCCTGCGCGAATAGCTCGCACTTACTTGGCTTCAATTTAAGCCCTGCTCCGCGGATGCGATGGAGCACCATCTGAAGGTTGGTGAGGGTTTCCTCGAACGACCGGCCATACACGACGACATCGTCGATGTAGACCATACATCGCTTCCAGAGGAACCCTTTGAGTACCATCTCCATGAGGCGCTCGAACGTCGCTGGTGCGTTACAGAGCCCGAACGGCATTACCTTGAATTGGTAGAGCCCGTTCTTGGTAACGAAGGCAGTCTTCGCCCGATCACTCTCCTCCATCTCCACCTGCCAATACCCGGAGGCCAGATCCAGAGCACAGAAATAGTGCGACCCGGCCAGGGCATCGAAGGTATCCTCAATGTGCGGGAGAGGATATGAGTCCTTCCGCGTGGCATCGTTGAGTTTCCGATAGTCCACGCAGAACCTCCACGAGCCGTCCTTCTTCTTCACCATAACCACCGGACTGGCCCAAGGGCTGTCACTGGGTTCGATGATGTCCAAGTCGAGCATCTTTTGCACCTCCTGGTCTATGACCTCTTGGTGCACTATTGCTGCCCGACGAAGACGCTGCTTGAGAGGACGCTCGTCCACGAGGTCGATGCGGTGCTTGGCGACGTCAGTCTTGCCAACCGCACCATCAGGACCCATGAACACATCCGCATACTGCCGCAGCAGTCTGCGGAGCGCTTGGCGCTGCTCTTCATCCAGCCGGTCCTTCGGAACCCGAGATTCCAAATGGTCCGGCAGGGTGAACGGATCATCTCCGGCGGCCGCCGCCGCGCACGCAGCGCGGCAGACCGGATCGTCGGGGATGACACGACTCGAAGCCGCGGGAATAGCAGTAGCTGCTATGCATCCGCGCTTCAGTACAATCGGAGCATCCGTAGGATTCACCACAAGGATGGGCATCGCGCGGGGGTTGGACATGACCAGGGCCCCACCCAGCACGAGCCCAGTTCCTGCGGCGAAACTGCTCACGGGTTGCACTATACACGGACGACCATCGAGGGGCATGCGGGGACGCCGCGGCCTCGTCTCGATGATCATCTCACTCATCGGCGGCACTACTACAGTGCGCGATGTCCGCATCTGGAATGAATGCATCGGGCCCGAGCGGAAGAGGAAGTGCGTGTCCTCTCCCATCCGGAACTCGCCAGCACTAAAGTTGGCAATCACCCGGTGGACCCGTAGGAAATTCATCCCAATTATCCCGGCCGCTCCGATATCCGCCACGATCGCCTCTGTCAGATACACCTTGTCCCCAAGGGTAATAGGCAGATCGATGATGCCATGGATACGGATGCGGTTGTCTCCCGCTCCGTAGAGCTTGTATGGTCCGGGATCTCGCAACTCAAGGTTGCGGAGTGCGGGCTCCTTCCTAAACGTTCCGGCGGCCACGAGGGTCACCTCCGAGCCTGAGTCTATGAGGAACCGGACCGGCTCCCGTCCGAAGGACAGGGGCAGGTACCAGCAGGGGTCCCTCACCAGCGCGCAGGTCGGGCGATACCTTTCGCACGCGCTGGGCTCATCTACGGAGTCCTCGCCATCCGCCTCAGCCGCGGAGGAGCTAGACTGGTCTCCAAGGACTACTTCCGGAGAAGTCATATCCACTTGGGGTCCGTCCTGCTCATCAGCGGGTGGGGCGGCATCGTTTGCCACCGAACAACTATCCCCGGACGCAGTGTTGGTCGCCACCACGTCCGGATCTAGTTTCCCTGCCGCGGGTTCCGATTCTGCTGTCCCGGAGGACCAGACCGGAAGGAATTCCTCCGTTGCGGGCCAGGGAGAGCTCCCTGGTATCCGCGCGACCGCAGGCGTTCCAACAACTCCGGACACTTCAGCCAAAAGTGTCCCTGCTTTCCGCAGAAGTAGCAGGGACGGTTCTGAGCTGGTCCGGAGGTGAACGCGCAACATTCTGCGGCTCCCGGAGCTTCGAGCCCGGCGCAGTGCGCAATCATCTGCGCGGCGCCGAGGTCATATTCCTCTATGTCGCACTCGTCCGAAGGCGAGTGCGGCGCGGCGACCGGTGCCGCATGTGCGGGCGCCCCTGTAGAAGGTGCCGGCGCACTAACCCACTGCTGGGTAGGTTCCCTGGCGGGTTCCCGGACGACCGGGTCCTGCCACGGGGTCACCTGCGATGCCTTGACCGGAGGAGGAGTCGCCACCTGCGCGGGCACAGCCGGGGCCGGAGCCGAGGCTGGAGGCAACTGTCTAGGACGGACAGCCATCTCAAGCGCAAGCGCGGAGTCTATCGCCTCCTCCATCGATCGCTTTTCATGGGTGGCCAGCCCGTACGCTAGGTGGTAAGGCTGGCCATCGATGAACTGATCGATCAGCATCGTCTCGAACCGTCTGGAGTCCATGTCCGGGAAGGCTTTCCGGCCGAGTATGCGTAAGCCGTACGCATAGTCTGTCACGGACTCAGTCGGCTGGCGGATACGCGCCTTGAACTCTCGTTCAGACTGCCGCCGATTGGTCGTCGGCGGGAACAGCAGGCGAAGTTGACGAGCAACCTCGCCGAACGTCACTGTTCCTACCGGCAGACACGGCATCACGCGGAGAGCTTTCCCTTCCAGGCTCCCCGCGAGGACGTGTCCAGCCTCAGGCTGGGACCATCCTTCGTACACGGCGGTACGCCATACCTGGAGCAAGTAGTCCTCCAAGTCGGCGTTATCCCCGTTGAACCGTTTCCGCCACGAAGAGTGGTCGGGCCCGTCATCGCGTTTGTTACGCGCCCGACGTGCGGTCCCGGCTCCGGGGTCGTCCGTGTACTGCGGCAAGTTCCGCGCGCTTCCCACGCCTGCGGCGGAGTCTGCCGGAGCAAACATCGACGCCGCGGACATAGGAGCAGGGAAGCTCACGTTTGCCGCCGGGATCATTCCCGCTGAAAACCCACTCTGGCTAGGTGCGGGCGGGGCTCCCATCGAACCTACTGGGTAGGCTCCAGAAGGGGCGGCAAAGCTTGGGGCCGAAGCCGCCTGTTGCCACTGCCCGTCCGACACACTGTACGTGCCAGGGTAAGTCGACCACGCGGCTTGCGCTCCAACCGTCGGAACGGTCGACGCGGTCGCCAACGTGGTGCCTCCGAGCCGCGGGGCAGGCGCGGGTCCCATTGCGGGGGCCACTGGCGCCTGCGGACTCGGCAGGACTTGGGGAGGGGCTACTGGCCCAGACATCCCCGGACTTAGGGTGACCGACGGGTCAACGCTCGAATGCAGCTGATTCCGCTTGAACAGTACAAGCGCCTCGGAAATCAGCCACCTCTCCCTCTCCGTCAAAGGCCCCGAGTTGCCTTGTGACAGCGGAGAAGGGGAGCGGTTCCGCCGGTCTGATCGTCCCTGATGGGGCGACCGGGCGCGGTCATAGCGCCCGAGGGGAGCCAGCTCACCAAGTGCGTCGGTGAGCTGATCCACCACACTGCCCGGTGCGGACCGACCAGAACCCATGCCAGAGGCCCGCGAGGGAGCCCACCCGGCCGGGTGCGGCATCTGGTAGGACTGGTCCGCTCGTCCAGAAGGACCCGCATGCATCGGCGCTCGATTCCGGACACTCGAAGGCGTCTTATGGAAGGGTGCCGATTGCCACGGATCTGTTCTGGGCGCGGGCGGGCGCGGCGTAGAGCCGTTGCCAGCTCCACCCACCGCGCCTAACACGTCAAGGTCCGGCCTTGACGGCAACTCCTGCTGCGGCCCCGCGGGGCCCGACTCTACGTCCGAAGACGGAGCCAGGGACGCCGGAGTCGTCTCCGCGGACGGGGTCTTGTCCACGGAGGTTTCCGCGCGTTCCTTCCGGCCGCCGGAGTCGTCCGGAGACGTCTCACGGGGGCTGTCGCGTGACCGGGTGTGGTCCGCGACACTTCCACCCTTATCCCTCCCCTTGGATTCATCGGCCTTATCTTTGGCCTTCTCTTTCGCTCTCGTCATTTTTTCGAGACGTCCTTGAGGAGCGGGCGATCCCCAGGGACTAAGGAGGCGACAACACTGTGACGGTAGGCTGCGATGGAACACTGTCGGACTGATCCTGGTCACGGCACCAATGTAAAGTTATTGACTACCGTCCGCTCTTCGGGATCCTCGAGGATAGTCCTCTCTCATCCGAGTCCTTGCGGACGCGCATCCGCTATTCCGGATCCTCGCGGCAGGGCCGCTCACCGGAGGTCGCGGCGGACACGGTAACTACTTCATCATTAACGGTAACCAGGTAACAGCCCACCCGACACTCCCAGGCCTACGGACACCGTTCAGAAACTGGTTCATCACCACGGTGTTAACTGGCGGGGCCTGGCGAGCCGCGGTCTGCCTCGGGGACGGAACCCCGTACAGTCCGACATGCTGGCCAGAGCCTCTGTCACATGTCCCGGGAAGGGAGAGAGCTGGCGATCCACAGGGCCGAAGGCCCCCGAGTCAGCAACTCGTCTCTCCCAGCCCGGGCCTCCCCACGGAAATCGTCCCCAGGGCTCTAGGAGCCCACTACTCAGACTCAGGGAACACAAAGCTCATGGCGAGCCTCGTGTGCGTCCTAGTCTCGATCTTGGACAATCTCCTCGAACGAGTCGCTTCCAGTGTATATATAATACACCACAAACTGTAGGGCGCACGCGAGGTTAAATCGATCCATTGTTATAGTTTACTGGAGCGTAGATTACAATACGTCGCCGTGGCAACGCACGCTCGAACGGAGCATGTCAAAACAAGGCCAAGTACAGAAAGGCCACATAAATGGCTTTTATGTTTACAATCACCTGCCGCGTGCTTAGGGCAAAATCGCCACATTCAATTAAATTCTTGTCATCCCTTGACGATTTGTCCAGCGTAGGCCTATGCTGAAATTAATCACGCACGCCAAATAAGTCCTGAGGATGTTGTCTGGATCCGGGTCACGGCGTAGCCTATGTCTATTTCCCCTCGCGTACATGTATGTGATGCCTCCCATCGCTTGTCCGGCTAAAACCTGTGGAACCGAGACAGACAGCAACTCCAATTCGTTCTCAAACACCAAGGAATGTCTGACCCGTTGCTGGTCTAGTTTTCGGCTGTGAACCAGACGTCAAAACCTAAAGTTGCCTTAGTGCATTTCTTGTGAAGCTTTAGGCCTATTCCTACCTCGCACCAAGATACCTCTTGGCCTGGGGATAAAAGTCCAGAACCATGATGACTCCGAAAACGTCCAGGGTCAAATTACAACCGATATAACCCGTAGACATCTTTGTCCAGAGGACAAGTTTGTAAATAAGTTAAGTCTGCTTTACGATGCGCCGTTTCTGAGATCGACGAAAAATGAAACATGCCAACGTAGCAGAAACATTTCAGAATTAGGTATAAGTTCACTCGATGTACCATAAAAACGTATTGGCTCAGGTAACATGTGTTGCATGTTCTTCTATATTCAATAATGATTAAGAATGTGCGTGATGGACTAAATGGTATGTTTTCATAGTCAGAACGAGTAGTATCGCGGGGCAGTACAAGTTAATTGGGTCAGTTTATTCGTTTAAGGCCAAAGAATGGAAAAATGTCTTTTCAAGTCTACGGCTCACAGTTTCCGAAATGTTGATGACGATTAGGAATGCCGACTCAGCTAAAACTTCTAGACCAAGGTTCTGGGAGAATCCGGCTCTGAACTGTGTTTTACTGCAGGCTCGTACGGCCAGAACGGGATTGGTCCATGACTACTGGTACATAGTCTGTGGCATAAATTGGCACATACGGTCGAGTATGTTATGTTTCACACGTATGGACCCATGGCTCAAAGTGGCTAGTCCGGGTATTCCGAGAATCGTGTATGAGCAATCAAATGTCACGTCCGGCGACTCTCGAGAGCATCATCTCTAACTCATCTCTTGCACCAACATGGCTTGTCCGGGGAAGTGTGACTACGACACAAGATCCGTCTGTTTTGCAGAAAGTCCTTCATTATAGTGCTGCTTAGAGGTACATGGAACTGGGCTGCTCATTACCTACTGTAGCTGACCGAATAACGACACACTGGCAAAAGTGTGATTTCGAGAAAAAAACAGCTTTACAGCTGGGAACTTATCTAGATCTGACGCAAGACAATTTTTTAATACATGATAGCATACACAGCCGTCTCACTGGTAGCGTGTTTGGGTCTGCAGTTTCTCGTGTCGTCGTGTGCCCACAGTAGGGGTCGGCGATCGTTCAGGTTGAAATTCGTCTTCTTCTATCGACCTCTTCTTTTTTTTCGGCTGGATGTTCGGTTGATAGTTCGGGCTGTCTCCGACTGGTCTTCCAGTCAGTTCTATTACTTCAGTTCCACTTTTTGAAATTCACTTTGAAATTCACTTTTTGAAATTCAAGTCCAATTTCGGTTTCATTTCATCTGTGTACCCGAACCCGAACATGATTCAAATATCAACTGTCGGCTACAGTTCAAGGTTTATTGATGATTCATACAGTCGGTTCGAATTGTTGTGAATGCATTCAGAGATGGGAGCTTCAGTGGCCTCCGCTCTTCGGTCTCATGTAATGACTCGGCTGTACTCTGACAATTACCGCGAAGTTAAGGTGTGATTGCACGTACCTTACCGGTGACTGCACTGAGGCACATATACTCAGGGATGATGAACCGAGACATGGTCTCATAAATGATATCACGAAAGCTGTGCAATTTGATGATTAGATAAATCATTTTATACGTTTCACCAAAACGAAGATTCGAGTGTTCTGCTTGACAAGCACTGGCTGTTGCATACATTTATTCCTCGTTGTCGTCAAAATAATGAGTATATCTAGTGCTATACTTTCTGTGAGATGAATACAATGAGCTGAACATTCATAATCCCAAACACCTCGGTGCACCCGAGTGCATATCACCTGTGAGTTTAACTGGCCTCACTAGCTATTTGCTGTACACCATAATCGTTTCGCTCGCCCCGTTGTGAGTGTATTTTGTAGACTGAGAAATAGGTCGGAAAATGACATATGAAAACGATGAATTTAACAAATTTAACATTGCTTAGTAAGAAACAGAGTCTCGGTTAGTAATCCTTGATGGCTAACAATCAGAAAGGCAAAGTTTCACGTTGATTGGAAGTGTGTACATTCATGAATTTGTTACCTTTATATTTACATTATAAGTGAATGGACAGCTGGTCAATGCCAGGTTCATGACGATCACATGCAATCAATCCTTAACCGGCTGGCGTCCTGGGGTCGAAAGGCGCCGTATTTATACTTCTTTGGTTAGGTTTGGAGTAGGTCGCCTGACCTCCCCAGCCAATCAAAACTGAGATTTTTACCGGAATAAATTTTATGATAGAAAACCAATCAGGGACTGTCTGGACCGCTGAATACATCTTGGAACACTTTTACGTTATCACGTACATGTGTTACAGTGGTATTTACAACCCCTCAAATATGTCAGTCTTTTCATAGCATAACATTGTCCAATTTACTTATTCACAGCCCCTTGATCTTTGCATGTAATACGATTGCCTCTTTACCATAGAATGTTTGATGTGTGATTGAATTAGAATTGGAATGAATGGTGCATTTGAAGGTGTGAATTGCGTGCATGTCTGTGTCTGCCCGAGCGTGTGTTTGTTGGTATTGTAACAATTAATTGTATAATGGCTGTAACCACTGTTCAGGTATTGTCATGTTCGTTCACATATTTTATGACCTGCCATGTCACAAAGTCTTCTGTAGATGGCTTTATATCATGATGCCTATATAAGCAGCAAGCAAGTGGCAGTCAGGGAATTCATGACGAGAGAGTCGAGAGTTCGTGATCAGAGGGCAGTCGGTGGTCTTTGACCGGATAGTCAACATGTATTTTCGACGTGTGGATTGAAAATAAAATATATTAAATACAAGATGGACTCGTCAAGCTCTATTGGCTAATTTCCCCCACAACAATCCCGGGATAACATACGGAGCAACCCGGTGTTATAACAACTGGTGGAGAATCCGGGTAAACGACAAGCCATGGACTCACAGATCCACTGATACCAAGGAAGAATGACTGGAACCATGGAACACCTCGATCATGGATAATCTGCTAATACCAGACCTGAGTTTCTCAGGAAATCAAGACGAGGATGTCACATCATTCATAAACTACGTATCAAGGTACGGTCACTATCAAGGTATTAAAGAAGACAAGTTGTGCATTCTTCTACCATTATTGCTGAAAGGAAAAGCTCTTTACTGGTTTGACAATTTAACGGACTTACCGAAGGATTGGACTCAGCTAAAATCACGATTCCTACAGAAATTTCTACGGTCACACCGCCTCATTGAAGAACAATCTCTGTTTGAAATCAAACAAGGTGCTGAAAATGTCCACGATTACACATCAAGATGTATCAGAAAATACCGTGAGCTTGAGCTCACTGATCGTGAAAGAGTTCGTCACTATGTATTCGGGCTCAACATGAATCTAAAAACATATGTCCTTGATAAGGACCCACAAAATCTCGACGATGCAGAAACATTCGCGAAAAAGGGCGAATCTCTTCAAACATTAGTCGTCACTGAAAATTCCAGCGACAACTGTGATGACAACAGTCGTACACGAGAAGATGTCATCACCACGCTTGAGGAGAAAGTAGCAGTACTCAAGGATCAGGCAGAATCGTACATCCAATCCCTGGAAAGGAGCGAACAGCAGAGAGAAAGATGGCGGCTGGACTACGTGCAGAGCCATCCTCGCAGCTCCAGAGGTCATCATCGCACTTCACCTTACAGCGCGCCACACAGCCGCTCAGGTCCGTCCCACGATGACGATTACAAGCTTCACGGGATAGCATCTCTTCACACCAGCCAACGACGACGACAGCCGGGAAACTGCTAAGGCCCTCCAACATCTATGACGAGCGGATGCCTGGTGGGCCGGAAGCATGTATCAACCCGGACAATATTGAAAATGTATCGAGTAAGTTTAGTCATAATGTCATATGTGTAAATATTTTCAGTAATTCGTTTGACGCACTTATTGACACAGGTGCCGAGATAAGTGTTATAGATGTATCTGTTTTGGGTTGTTTGCCCGAAAATATCAAATCTAAGGCCAAGTATGTAGAAAAGAAATGCACTCTTGCTAACGGCAGTCACGTTTCGTTAATTGGCAACATTGACATTCCTGTATATGTGTGTAAACAACGATATCTCATCAAGTTTCATATCATGGACAATGCTGTAAAGCCTGTCATTCTAGGTTTGGATTTTCTTCAGAAACATAATGTCAAACTTCATTTTTCAAAAGATCAACCTCAATTGTTTTCAACATCCAAACCAGTGCCGATATTGTCCGTGTCTACGATAGAAATTCCAGCCATGTGTGAAATTGTTTGTCCAGGTAATCTCGTGACTTCTCTTCCCAACAAAGCATCAGGTGAGAGTGTAGCATTTAAAGGTCTCAATGATAAACAAATACTTGTCGCTTCGCTTGCTGTTACTGTTCATGAAAACAACGTTCCTGTAAGGTTGTACAATTATAGTAATTCGTCAAGAGTGATCAAGTCAGGTGAGCGTATTGCCACATTCGTGCCATGGGACCACAAAGTGTCCGTAATTAGTGATCCAGCCACATCGGAACCTAAATTAGCATCCTTGAACATCTCACATGCTAAATCTCCCCCTCCTAAAGTCGATCTGTCAAAATCGCAGCTAAACAAGCAACAAAAGTCACAAATCCTAAACTTACTCAATGAATACTCTGACTGTTTTGTAGACCCCAAAACTAATAAGCTAGGTTTAACGAATTTGCACACACATAAAATAGAATTAATGCCTGACGCTAAACCAGTACACAAGCTACCATACAGAATGTCACCAAACATACGTAATGAAATGAAAAACATCGTCCAAGAACAACTTAATCAAGGAGTACTTGAGGAAACATCTGAAGGTGACTGGGCTTCCCCAGCTCTACTAGTCCGGAAGGCAAATGGCGGCATGAGGATGGTAATTGACTACCGCGCTTTGAACGCTGTCACCATTCCTAAGTATCTCAGAGTGCCCCGCCTTGATGAAGTTCTGGATGACATCGGACACAACAAACCAAAGTTCTTCTCAACATTTGATCTCCAATCTGGATTCCATCAAGTCCCTCTTGACGAGGCAAGTAGAGACAAAACGTCATTCCTACCGCACTTCGGAAAGTTCAGGTATAAAACTATGCCACAAGGTATCTCAGGTGCTCCAAATTCTTTCCAGTCTCTCGTTGACGCGCTTCTCAAAGGTATCCAGTACAAATATGCGATTGCATACATTGATGACATCTGCTGTTTTTCTCCCACATTTGAAAAGCACATTGAACATTTAAAAGACATTTTCAGTCGCCTAAGATCAGCCAATTTAAAACTTAAACCATCTAAATGTCATTTTGCCGTAAATAAAGTCGAATTTCTCGGACATGTTTTAACGCCAGATGGCATTTCTCCCAATCCAAACAAGGTAAATGTCATTAGATCCTACTCTGCTCCAACCAAACTCAAGCAGTTGCGTCGCTTTCTAGGCATGGCCGGATTCTATCGTCGATTCATTCCCAAATTTGGACAGATTGCTCGACCTCTCTATGACCTCACAAAGAAGAAATCAAAATTTGACTGGACGTCTGAGTGTGCTGCAGCTTTCACTCAGCTAAAGGACATCATCTCCAGCGATCAAGTTCTGGCATATCCCAACTTCAACAAAAGATTTGTCCTCGCCACAGATGCGTCCAAATCCGGAATAGGTGCTGTCTTGAGTCAATATGATGACAACAATATTCTCCGACCAATAGCCTTTGCAGGCCGATCATTCACTCAAGCAGAAAGAAACTATACCACAACGGAACAAGAATTGCTCGCTGTCATCTTCAGTGTCATTCATTTCAAGGTATATCTGGAAGCGAACGAGTTCGACCTCATCACTGATCATGCGGCTCTCAAGTGGATTCTGGGACAGAAACACCTGACTTCACGACTGGCCAGGTGGGCTTTCATCCTGCAGGGATACAGGTTCACGACATCCCATATCAAGGGCTCACTGAATGTCGTTCCTGACGCCCTCTCCAGGGCTAATCACGATGAATCGCACACCAAAGTCGATGATGAAATTGACAGCTTCCCCGACCTGAGTAGCATCGCGACAATGTCACCAGTTCTACAACTTCAACCAAGCAAGATTCGCTCATCAAAACATGTGCAATTCGACAATGTGCTCGACACAATCTTCCATTACAATCCAGACGATCAGTTTGTAACTCCATATCAACTCACTCATTCTTCTCCACTAACCATCACATTTCCAGCTGATCATGATGCAGTTTACTCTACACTGCAAACTAGCACACCAGAAACAGCACAACAAACATGCATATCATCCATTTCAAAATCAGACAGACGACGAAACAAACTAAGACCTACTCTGGAAAATAAAGCTAATGATCCTTTCACACAAATTGACCTCTCACCCCAAAACATTCTTGAAGAACAATTAAAAGACCCCCAATGTAAATCGATAATGGATTTTCTCCGATTCGGCATTCTCCCTAAAGATGACAAAAATGCAAGAGCCGTAATCCTCAGACAAGAAGATTACATCATCATAGACAGAATACTCTACCACATCTACACATCAACAGGTCCAAAACTCTCGACAACAACAGCACAACTCGTCATCCCACAAAATATCAAACACCACATTCTCTCACTACACCATGACAGTTCATTCGCTGGTCACATCGGTATTTCCAAAATGATCTCAGTCATGCGCACAAAGTTCTTCTGGATTGGAATGATCAAAGACATTCACGATTACGTCAACTCATGTCCATCCTGCAACATCACAAAGTCAACGTCCTATCGAGCCAAGCCACCACTCACCCTGAGAGATCCTGCTCCAGCAGCTTTTGACTCAGTGTTCATGGACACAGTCGGACCACTCCCAGTGTCACATAGGAACAATTGTCACATTGTCTGTGTCACTGACATGTACAGCCGTTACATCGTCGCCTGGGCGTCTCCAGATATCAAGGCTTCAACAATCGCCCGGGATTTCTATGACAAGGTCATATGTGTCTACGGATGTCCGCGTATTTTGTTGAGTGACAATGGTAAAGCCTTCACTTCAGAACTTTTCAAGAATCTAGCCAAATGCTACAACATCAAGCAGGTTTTCTCCACCGCTTATCACGCCAAATCTCAAGGTCAAGTGGAGAGAGCACAGAGATCGATCCTGACTCTACTTCGGAACTTTGTCGACACCAAACAGAAGACATGGGACACATACATTCCAAGTATCCTGTTCAGCTTGAACACTAGCGAAAACTCCAGTCTTGGACTAAGTAGTCACTTCATGCTGTTCGGGCGACACCCAGTCTTCCCATCCGACATCCAGTTTCCTGATCCTCTCGAGACACCGAAATCTGCTCAAGACCAACTGACGCAGATTCTCCAGAACCAAGAAGCAGCAGAAGATTTGGCGGCAAAGCACTTGACAAAATATCAGACCAAAATGAAAGCTAACTATGACAAAACATCAAACGACCGAAACTTCTAACCCGGAGATATCGTCTATATGTATGTCCCAAAACTCAATGTCCCTCACACAAAGAAAAAGCTCCAAGCATCATTTCATGGGCCTTATGTCATCACCAAATTTGTATCCGACACTGCGGTGAATCTCCGGCGCATATCAGACGGGAAGTTCATCAAGAAGTCTGTGTCAGTGGAACGATTGAAAAAGGGTGCGTTGCGTCAAAACGTCAATGCCTGGGATCCTCTCCCATATGCTGACAACATCGATGATCCTGATGAAATCGACCACGATGACCTTCCAAGCAACAGCTTCCCAAACGTCACTGACCAGACAACGAATCCTGCTCCTGAGCCGAAACCTCAACGTGCATCACGTCTAAGATCCAGAAGAACAGAATACAGTAACCTGACTTTGACTGCTACAAAATCTCGAACTGATGATCCGGACCCCAGTTACCACACTGTCAAAGCAGTACTAGGCGGACGACGGACATCACAAGGCGAAACTTTCAATATCCAATTTGTGGACGGTTCAACCATGTGGTTACCAAAATCAGCATGTTCTTCAGAATTAGTCAAATTGATAAACGAACTGATAAAAAATAACAAAATCCAACTAAAAGATGTCCCAAATCTCCGAAATCATTGAATTCATTCATTAATCAAACCTGAAATTTACCCCTAAACTCGGTCACAACGCTCAAACTTATCATTCTTCATATACATCTTAATTTCATTGCTTAAACTGGTCATATGGCGCAGTGTGGAATATTGCTCAAATGTCGTGTTCACTCTTGAATGGAGGTAAATCACAAGTCTGAATTTGCAATTTTCACATAACGTTGTCGTCACTGAACCTTGACAGCAAGTTTTAACGATCTTCAGAAACATCATATCAAACTATACCCTCGAGCCCCACTTGATGGTCAAAAGAAGTCACGAGAATCTACCATCATTATAATCTATTACACATATCTACAATTATTCTCATTATTTCATGTCATATCGGTATATGTCATCACAATGTTGAATTTCAAATGCAATTGTGTAACATGGAACTTTCTCCTAAAATATACACACATTTTGCTATTTTCAATGTCATTGTATTACTATTACCTTTATAAATGTATTGAATATGAGAATGTATGATCATCTGCTATCACAATTCAGTCAATCACTCTACCCGATGATCTATGTCAAATATCTGTCTGTTTGAACATGTATTTTAGTTCCATATCAATATGATCTTGTATATTTCTGAAATCATTGTATATTTGTATTCGTGTGTCATATATTCGATTGTCTTGCGTCATGCAGCATATATATTATGTCCAAAGCTCGTCACTGTAAATATTGTATATAATTGCGTGTATATCATTTTGTATTTTCATGATGTTTCAACTATGTTATTATCGTACAGTGGAAGTACTATTTTTTTTTAAAGAAGGGGCATATGTTACAGTGGTATTTACAACCCCTCAAATATGTCAGTCTTTTCATAGCATAACATTGTCCAATTTACTTATTCACAGCCCCTTGATCTTTGCATGTAATACGATTGCCTCTTTACCATAGAATGTTTGATGTGTGATTGAATTAGAATTGGAATGAATGGTGCATTTGAAGGTGTGAATTGCGTGCATGTCTGTGTCTGCCCGAGCGTGTGTTTGTTGGTATTGTAACAATTAATTGTATAATGGCTGTAACCACTGTTCAGGTATTGTCATGTTCGTTCACATATTTTATGACCTGCCATGTCACAAAGTCTTCTGTAGATGGCTTTATATCATGATGCCTATATAAGCAGCAAGCAAGTGGCAGTCAGGGAATTCATGACGAGAGAGTCGAGAGTTCGTGATCAGAGGGCAGTCGGTGGTCTTTGACCGGATAGTCAACATGTATTTTCGACGTGTGGATTGAAAATAAAATATATTAAATACAAGATGGACTCGTCAAGCTCTATTGGCTAATTTCCCCCACAACAATCCCGGGATAACATACGGGGCAACCCGGTGTTATAACACATGTATTCTGACCATCAGATTCTGAGTTCAGCCGAAGAGCAACCGAAGCCACTAAAATGTAAGTATCAATCTATTACCATCATTACAGTGGTGGTTTTAAGTTCGGTAAAATACCGGAACTTTTACCGAACATATGTACACTTAGCAGATCAGTTGTAAAATTTTTAAACACTGAAAAACATCTGTTAACTATATATAAAGTTTAATAAACAGGTACTATACCTAGCTGAACACAATTTTTTCGCTCGAAAATCGTTTTAATTCCATTTCTATGAATAAAACCCTGGATAAATTATTCGAAACTAAATGGCTGAATGGGCATAACTTTGCTACGACATGGACGCAACGTGAAAGTCTCAATCTTCGCCCAGCAGTAACCAGAATTGCCGGTATATATAGACCCGAATAATGTACGTTGGTGCCACGTTTGCAGGGTAACGTATCCAGAATACTACTTTCCAGCAACATGGTCCCAATGTCCTGTGTTTGCTGGGATATTCGTTCATCCAATATTGAATTTTCCACATTTTATCATGCACATTTTAGTTTTATCTTCCTACATTCGGTACTTCTACATTCCAACCTGCAACATTCCAGACTCGTTTATGATGATGGCGCTGCAGTCGCTACTGTCACCAAATTAACTGTGCAGATAGCTGATAATACATTTTGTATCTTCGCACTGCCCAATCCTGTTGGTCAACACTGGTCAACTCCAGCCAGTTACAGATAACAAAAGAGGAGGGTCTCGAACATGCATAGTCCTGCCTTGAGTAAGGGCCTTGCTGCCCCTTGGGAAAGATACCGGGTATGTGTATATTTGGGGTGGGGACAGAGACTGTGAAATCAATTGTTTTTAGGTTACCGGACCTATGGTCCGATGACCTATTGGCATGGCGTGGCGTTCATCGCCCGTCCGTCGTCCATCATCTGTCCGACCGTCCAGCTGAACGTCCACGCGAACTTTCATCCGTTCATTTGTCCGTCAATCAAAATTTTATTTTCAGAGTGTTTACTGTTGAATCTTTCTGACATTTTGCTCAAAAATGCCTGAATGACATCGATAATGAGAGTCACTTGCGACAATAAACGTTTCATTGTAGACTTTGTCGGCCGTTTTCTTAAAACTTGTTTTACGAAATCTAAGCTCAAAAGGCCCAAATTTCAGTTTTTAACTGTTTTCTCAGAAAAAATTCCAATCAGTTTTGATGTTTTTCTTTTTCAAAATAGGGTAGTTGGGATTCTTGACATTGGGTATAAAGGTGGCGTGCCTTGAATTACTCTAGAGGAATAATATTCAAGCCAAACCCTCAAAAATTCAGTTTTTGGCTGTTTTATTGAGAAATGTCTCATCACTTTTGAGATTTTCGTTTCAAATCATGCCAATTGGGATCTTTAACATTGTGTTTAAAGATGGACTGCCTTGAATAGCCGAAAAGGCAAGATAGGTGGGCTTGAAAGGCCCAAAATGTCATGATATGCATAAATTACCATGCGGTGAAAACGCTTGTACATAGGGTTTGGGTTTGTGTTCTAAGCATATATGGTGCAACTTTTGGTGACATTGAGGTTGACCTCAGATGACCCTAAAGGCTAAATCTCAAGGCCACGATCGCCTGAAATGTGTAAATTGGTCCCACAGGCGAAGTGCTTATGGGTAGAGCTCATAATTGTATTATGAGCATATAGGAAGTCATATAGAGTACATCTCTTGTTGACCTTGAAGTTGACCCCCAAGACCTTGAAGGCTAAATATTAGAGCCATATCTGACCTGAAATGTGTGAATTGACCTCGCGCAAAAATACTCGCATATAAAGCTTATGTTTGTATTGGGAACATATAGAAAATCATATGCAAAACACCAAATGGTGACATTGAAGTTCACAAAGGTGATCTTGATTGGCAAAATCCCATGGTCGGGGTTTCTTTGTTAGCTCCTGTTTGGTCGGCCCTTTGGGGGACTGGGATTTGGACCATCTGGTCATGTTAGTTTTCTCTGTAGCGTGTAAACAGGCACTGGCAAACGGTCAGGTTATCTCTAGTTGTTTTTGCTGGTCCGTATGTCAGGTCGAAACAGCAACACGCCTATAGCGTGGAGGAGGCTGCCGGCATATACCGTAATAGGCAACATATATAGGCCTATGTGAGAGTACTTAGCCTGCATGTAAAGTGACGACTGAACCATCTAAACCAGCATATTAACCAGGCGCCAAGGCCAGAATTCAATAGACGACCCCCAAACGTTGCATCTACAGGCTGATAGCTTACTATACATGTATATATGATTAATGGACAATGATGCCCTCAGAGTTGGCAGACAGTTACATATGGTCTAAAACGTGTATACAAATATCAAAACAAAAACATACATGTAATTGACATTTGAAATTTTATTGAATCGTAGGATCCATCCGAAAATACTAGCACAACAAACATAATGAAAGATTAACCAGAACATGTTATACTACACGTGGAATCATTTTGCAAGATGTCCTTTAATAATGGATCCACAAAATTAAATTCAACAAACTTAAACTGTTGAATAGTATCAACACAAAGAGTGAATATTGTAATCAGTTCATACATGTAGTAAATACAGAACATAATAGTGATGTTTTCATACAGCAATGATATTTGTCCAAAATGCACAATGATACATTATACAAGAATGTTTATGCGTAAAGCTACAGAAACGTCACAATTCTACTCTATCCAATACTATGATTTCAACAACATGAACCTAGCCAATGACAGCTATAGTACAAGCTGTAGTTATTCCACAAATATCTGGCTGGTTATGTGTTAGGCACATAATTTTATTTCCAGCATGTTTACCATCAACATATAATCTAAATTCAGATTGTGTAAAAGTTTGAAGAGATTTTGTGATGGTTCGTGTGATGTTTAAGACGTCTAGTTTTTCAGACACATGCAGATTTTCAGACTGTCTGACCCCTCAATCACTGTCTGAATCAATTAGTGTACATGTGCACAATTTGATGTCTTTTGATATATGTGTTACCGAAACCACCAGAGATTCTGTAAGCTTTACCACTGATTTGAAATGTGTGAGGTCTCTGACTGGTTGTGTGTTAACATTTTTGATTTGGATGGTATGTACGTGTCACACCCTTATTACAAATGAACTTTATCTCCAGTATGTCTTGACATATGTCGGCGTAAGCTACGAGAGACTGCAAATGTTTTACCACAAATTTGGCATTTGTGAGGTTTTTCTCCTGTATGTGTTGGCAAATGTTCCTTCAAATGATTTGACCGTGTAAACCCTCTACCACAAATGTGACAATTGTAACGCTTCCCTACATGTATTGACGAATGCTGGTTTAAATTACGACAGCATGTGAAGGCTTTACCACAAACTTGACACACGTATGGTTTCTCACCCGTATGTGTTAGCGAATGATCCTGCAGACTGGAAGACAGTGCAAACCCTTTACCACATATTTGACATTTGTGTGATTTCTCAGTTGTATGTTTTGACGAGTGTCTTTTCAGACTAGAAGACAGTGTAAACCCTTTACCACATATTTGACATTTGTGTGATTTCTCAGTTGTATGTTTTGACGAGTGTCTTTTCAGACTAGAAGACAGTGTAAACCCTTTACCACATATTTGACATTTATAAGGTCCCTCGCCTGTTTGTGGTTTGATAACGCTGTGTAATAGTGTATGTTGCCTCAAGAGATGAGGTTTTGTGAACCCTTTACCACAAATTTGACATTTGTGAGGTCTCTCCTCTCTGTGTATTAAGGAATGTTTCTTTAAATAACAAGAGAGTGTGAAGGCTTTACCACATATTTGACATTTGTGTGGTTTTTCACTTGTATGTATTAATGAATGTTGCTTCAGTCCCCAAGACTGCGTAAACTCTTTATCACAAATTTGACATTTGTGCCGTTTCTCACTTGTATGTATTAATGAATGTTGCTTCAGTCCCCGAAACTGCGTAAACTCTTTACCACAAATTTGGCATTTGTGCGGTTTCTCACTTGTATATATTAATGAATGTCGCTTCAGTCCAGAAGACGGCGTAAACTCCTTACCACAAATTTGACACTTGTGAGGTGTCTGACCTTTAGCTTTCAACAAAAGTTGGCTCAAATTACCAGGAAATGTTAAGTCTTTAAAACTGTGTGTATGTGTTGCCAAGTGTTGCTTTAAAATACAGGGTTGTATGAAAGCTTTACTACAAAATTCTCATTTGAGTGGTTTCTCTCCTGTATGTGTTACCATATGTCGGCGTAAACTACGAGAGACTACAAATGCTTTACCACAGGTTTGGCATTTGTGAGGTTTTTCTCCTGTATGTGTTGACAAATGTGCCTTCAAATGATGTGACCGTGTAAACCCTCTACCACAAATGTGACACTTATAACGCTTCCCTGTATGTATTAACGAATGTTGTCTTAAATTACGAGAGTATGTGAAGGGTTTACCACAAATTTGACACTCATACGGTTTCTCACCCGTATGTGTTAGCGAATGCTCCTGCAGACTAGAAGACAGTGCAAACCCCTTACCACATATTCGACATTTGTAAGGTCTCTCACCTGTTCGTGGTTTGTCAACAGTGTGTGATAATTTATGTCGCCTCAAGAGATGAGGTTTTATGAATCCTTTACCACAAATTCCACATTTGTGAGGTCTCTCCCCTCCGTGTGTTAAGAAATGTTCCTTTAAATAACAAGAGAGTGTGAAGGCTTTACCACAAATTTGACATTTGTGTGGTTTCTCACTTGTGTGTGTTAACAGATGTTTTTTCCGATCAGAAGACTGTGTGAACCCTTTGCCACATATTTGACATTTGTGCGGTTTCTCACCTGTATGTCTAAACGAATGTCGCTTCAGTCCCGAAGACTGAGTAAACTCTTTACCACAAATTTTACACTTGTGAGGTGTCTGACCTTTAGCTTTCAACAAATGTTGGTTTAATTCACCAAATGTGCACTCTTTACCACCAACTGTATGTGTTGCCAAGTGTTTCTTTAAAGTACTGGAGTGTGCGAAGGCTTTACCACAAAATTCACACTGGAGTGGTTTTTCTCCATGTGTTAACAAATGTTGCCTCATATTATGGAATCGTGTAAACCCTTTACCACAAATTTGACATTTGTGAGATTTCTCACCTGTATGTGTTAACAAATGTTGCCTTAAATAACCAGATACTGCGAAGGCTTTACCACAAGTTCGACACTTGTGAGGTTTCTCACCTGTATGTGTTAACAAATGTTGTTTCAGACTAGAAGACTGTGTAAACCCTTTACCACATATTTGACATTTGTGAGCCCTCTCACTTGTGTGTGGTCTGTTAACAGTATGTGATAATTTATGTCGTCTCAAAAGGTGAGGCAATATGAATCCTTTTCCACAAATTTCACAACTGTGAGGTTTCTGACTTGTGTGTGTTAACGCATGTTGTCTTAAGCTGGCAGAGAATCTGTAAGCTTTACCACAAATTTGACATTTGCGAGGTTTCTCCCCTGTATGTGTTAACAAATGTTCCTTTAAATGGTTGGAAGTTTTGTAACCTTTACCACAATGTGGACATCTGTGAGGTCTCTCACCTGTATGTGTTAACACGTGCTGGTTTAAACCACCAGAACTTCTATAAACTTTACCACAAACTTGACAACTGTATGGTGTCTCACCCGAATGTGTTAACAAGTGTTGTTTTAAAACAGAGTTTACAAACACTTCACCACAAATTTGACATTGGTGAGGTCTGTTGCTTTTTTGTGTCACTTCTGTGTGAAGTTCGCTGTGCCCCAGAAGGTCACTCCCCGTGCATGAAACACTCCCGGGCACAGATCTTTGATGCTGCTCAATTGGCTGTGAATTAGACGTTTCCTCCACAAGTTCTGCTTCGGTGGATAAACTGTTGAAAATGCATATATATATATATATATATATATGCATATATTCATTTCACAGCAGACTCCACACCCATTGGCATGCTCATTGATTAGTAAATTAATGTCTAAAGACATCACTAGGTTCTCATATAAATTTAATTTATTTACCTGTGGATGAGTGGTCCCTGATCTAAGCAAGTTGTTGTCTCAGTCGGCTCTACTGCATGAGTATCCGTATCATGAGCAGAGTCCAAATGACAAGGCATCTTCAGTGCAGGAGATCGACCACTGACGACATCTTTGCATTCTGTATTGATTGGTTCCTCTTTCACATGCAGATCAATCAGAGGTGCTATGGTTATAACATCAGCATACATGTAGCCCTCAGTTTTAACACAATGTATGGGGTCGATTCCCACTTGCGTTGACAAATATTTTGTGTCTTCTTCCTCTGTTTTACAAGTCACAGTTGGTTTCAAATCAAACTCTTGTTCATTGTCCGAATCAACCTCCAGCTTCAAACACGCCATCTTTATTTAATCTGTGAATTCGAAAAAAGAAATATACATTTGATGTATGTTAGATATATTCACAAACTATGCATGGGAATCATTAAAAAACTAGACGTTAAGGTCTAAAGATGCCTTGGAGGCATTTCGGTGTAGAGACTAACCTATAACATTTATAATATGCTTGTCACGGATGACATCCGTTTTGCTCTTTGTGAACACACCATACTGAGATCATAAACAAACAAACAATCAAACAAAATGTTAACTCAAAAAAAAAATTGCATCAGGGTCCGCTTCGCTCTTCGATGCACAATTTCTGAGATATCGACGGAAATGAAAAATGCCAACACAGCAAAAAATTAGCCCAATGGGCTAGAAAGGTTACCGGAGAAATATACAGAGTTAAGCCGAGAAAGTTGAAGGTCAAATTCAAGGTGACCACTGAAATCGCCATATCTCTAACCTTGAAAATGGGATCAAAGGTTAAATTCTAGATCACCAAACTATTCAGCATACATCATTTCCTATATGTTCACTATGGACCCCTAAGCTGTAAATTTGATAATAAGCGAGATATAAGCCATTTTGTAATCTGACTTCGAAAATAAAATGACTGACCTTGAAATTTAAGTCAAAGGTCAAATTCAATATCATTAAAATATTCAGAATAAATCATTTCCTATATGTTCACAATTGATTCCTAAGCTGTAAAGTCGATAATAAGCGAGATATTAGCCATTTTGTCCTGTTGACCTTGAAAATGAGGTCAAAAGTCAAATTCAAGGTCACTAGAATATTCAGCATATATCATTTCCTATATGTTCACAATTGATTTCTAAGCTGTAAAGGCGCTGATGAGCAAGATATTGGCCATTTTGTCCTGTGACCTTGAAAATGAGGTCAAAGGTCAAATTCAAGGTCATGAGAATATTCAGCATATATCATTTCCTATATGTTCACAATTGATTCCTAAGCTGTAAAGTCGATAATAAGCGAGATATTAGCAATTTTGTCCTGTGACCTTGGAAATGAGGTCAAAGGTCAAATTCAAGGTCATAAGAATATTCAGCATATATCATTTCCTATATGTTCACAATTGATTCCTAAGCTGTAAAGTCGATAATAAGCGAGATATTAGCCATTTTGTCATGTGACCTTGAAAATGAGGTCAAAGGTCAAATTCAAGGTCATGAGAATTTTCAGCATATATCATTTCCTATATGTTCACAATTGATTCCTAAGCTGTAAAGTCGCTAATAAGCAAGATATTGGCCGTTTTGTCCTGTGACCTTGAAAATGAGGTCAAAGGTCAAATTAAAGGTCACGAGAATTTTCAGCATATATCATTTCCTATATGTTCACAATCGATTCCTAAGCTGTAAAGTCGCTAATAAGCAAGATGTTGGCCATTTTGTCCTGTGACCTTGAAAATGAGGTCAAAGCTCAAATTCAAGGCCACGAGAATATTCAGCATATATCATTTCCTATATGTTCACAATTGATTCCTAAGCTGTAAAGTCGATAATAAGCGAGATATTAGCAATTTTGTCCTGCGACCTTGGAAATGAGGTCAAAGGTCAAATTCAAGGTCACGAAAATATTCAGCATATATCATTTCCTATATGTTCACAATTGATTCCTAAACTGTAAAGTCGATAATAAGCGAGATATTAGCCATTTTGTTATGTGACCTTGAAAATGAGGTCAAAGGTCATATTCAAGGTCACAAGAATATTCAGCATATATCATTTCCTATATGTTCACAATTGATTCCTAAGCTGTAAAGTCGATAATAAGCGAGATATTAGCCTTTTGTCCTGTGACCTTGAAAATGAGGTCAAAAGTCAAATTCAAGGTCACGAGAATATTCAGCATATATCATTTCCTATATGTCCACAATTCATTCCTAGTCTCTAATTTCAATATTAAGTGAGATATTAGGCTTAATGTGTGCCACTATAAAGCATAGGAAAATTTAACATGGGAAAGTCCCATTTGGGCCGAGTTTGGGCCCAAAATGGCCCACTTCGAGCGATTCAAGCGCAACGAAATTTATACATGTCACAGGGGTACATATGAGGAGTGTTATGCATCAATAAAAAAAAAAGTTACTGAACAGATTTTGAGAAAATGGCCGCCAAAGTCCAAAATCAGGCATTTTTCGTCGAAAACGGCCGCCATTTTGAAAAAAATGCGAAAATCAAAAAACTAAAAAATACCTCCCTCTCGAAATATTTTTAGGCATTTTTGTGCAAAATTTCAGAAAAATTCGATCGTAAACTTTAAAGATAAAATAGTTGACGGACGACGACGACGACGGACGACGACGACGACGCCGGACGCATCGCCATGCCAATAGGTTACGGACCATAGGTCCGGTAACCTAAAAAATTAGCCCAAGGGCTAAGAAAGGTTACCGGACAATATACATTTTAGATATTAGCCTTTTGTCCAGTGACCTTGAAAATAAAGTCACTGATAAATTCAAGGTCATGAAATTTTCAACAAATATATCACTTCTAGTATGTCCACAATAAATTCCTAAGCTGTAAAGTCGATATTAAGTGAGACATTAGCCATTCTGTGATGTGACCTTGAAAATGAGGTCAAAGTTCAAGTTCAAGGTTATGAAAATATTCAGTATACAGGAGAACTCCAGCCTGCGGTCACTCCAGAAATGTGGTCAACCCATGCATTGTGGTCAGATGCATTGGTCCCGAACGCCAGCATAGGCATTTACATGTTAAGGTTATGCCTATAATGTGGCCACTCCCCTTATCCACAATGCGGTCAGTGTATCTGGTCACAAAAGCCCATAAAATCACACAATACGGCCACCAAGCAGCCAACGTCCCCCCCCCCAAACTCACTGATGCGGTCAATTGAACATTAGCCTCAAGCGGCCAGCCGTCTGCAAGTCTTCATTCACCGATGCGGTCAGCTGAACATTTACATTAGCCAAGAGCAGCAAGCCGACCGGCTGTCTGCGTGTCACTTCTTCACACCTTTCTTCTCTTGGCTTACCCAAACGATGATAAACACACCTCGTACTCGCATCATGTTGATCATGATTTGGCTAAACGCCGCCAAACAACAATCACATCTTTCTTCAAAAAGTGACATTCAGTTGTTCTAAATATTCTGTTAGTAAACTGTATTGACATTTTAGTATTTGTGTTTCAAATATTACATTTATGATATAACTTGGTTCAATAAAATGCTATTGACATATAAACTACATGTACATGTTTTATTTAACTCATACACATGTACAAATTGTATAATATATGTTGATTTTCGCTTGATTTAACATCAGATATACAATAAGGCCGGTGCAAAATATGGCTTGAGTCCTATAATGTGGCCACTCCTATAATGTGGCCAAAATCACTGGTACGATGGGTGACCACATTACTGGAGTTCTACTGTATATCATTCCTCTATATTCGCAATTGATTCCTATGCTGTAAATGTAAGTATCAATCTATTACCACCAATACAATCAGATTTTGATGATGCCAATAAGAAACGTAAAATACTACATTTTGCAATAGAAACAAACAAAGCCCGACCAAATAGTTTATCCAAAGACACACTGGCGTCTTCAGGGGCAGACAATGTGTTAAATGTAGTTGTTTCTACTGTACACCAGATGGAATTAGTATACAACTGCCCAACAACCTATGAAAATAATTTAGAAATCCGAATCTAACCCCATGGAATAGATACATGACAAGTACAAAAGTACCCAATCACAAGCCCGAAGGCTACTGAGTTGATGGTATCCTCGGGGACAGATTTAACGTCCGCCAGTAGTGACACCGACTCAGTGGTACAAATGTAAGTATCAATCTATTACCACCAATACAATCAAATTTTGATGAAGCCAATAAGAAAGGTAAAATACAACATTTTGCAATAGAAACAAAGCCCGACCAAATAGTTTATCCAAAGACACACTGGCGTCATCAGGGGCAGATGTAAAGATGATAATAAGCGACATATTAGCCATTTTGTTCTCTGACCTTGAAAATGAGATCAAAGGTCAAATTCTAGAACACCAAAATATTCAGCATACATCATTTCCTATATGTTCACTATGGACCTCTAAGCTGTAAATTTGATAATAAGCGAGATATAAGCCATTTTGTATTCTGACCTTGAAAATAAAATGACTAACCTTGAAATTTAGGGCAAGGGTCAAATTCAAGGTCACTAGAATATTCAGCATATATCATTTCCTATATGTTCACAATTGATTCCTAAGCTGCAAAGTCGCTAATAAGCAAGATATTGGCCATTTTGTCCTCTGACCTTGAAAATGAGGTCAAAGGTCAAATTCAAGGTCACGAGAATATTCAGCATATATCATTTCCTATATGTTCACAATTGATTCCTAAGCCATAAAGTCGATAATAAGCGAGATATTAGCAATTTTGTCCTGTGACCTTGGAAATGAGGTCAAAGGTCAAATTCAAGGTCACGAGAATGTTCAGCATATATCATTTCCTATATGTTCACAATTGGCTCCTAAGCCGTAAAGTCGATAATAAGCGAGATATTAGCAATTTTGTGCTATGACCTTGAAAATAAGGTCAAAGGTCAAATTTGAGGTCATCAGAATATTCAGCGTATATCCTTTCCTGTATGTCCATATTTGATTCCTAAGCTGTAAAGTCGATAATAAGCGAGATATTAGCCATTTTGTCCCGTGACCTTGAAAATGAGGTCAAAGGTCAAATTCAAGGTCACGTGAATATTCAGCATATATCATTTCCTACATGTCAACAATTGATCACTAAGCTGTAAAATCGATAATAAGTGAGATATTAGCCATTTTGTCCCCTGACCTTGAAAATGAGGTCGAAGGTCAAATTCAAGGTCATGACAATAATCTGCATATATCATTTCCTATATGTTCATAATTGATTCCTAAGCTGTAAAGTCGATAAGAAGTGAGATATTAGCCATTTTGTCCTGTGACCTTGAAAATGAGGTCAAAGGTCAAATTCAAGGTCATCAGAATATTCGGTATATATCATTTCTTATATGTCCACAATTGATTTCTAAGCTGTAAAGTCGATAATAAGCGAGATATTAGCCATTTTGTTCTTTGACCTTGAAACTGAGGTCAGAGGTCAAACTCAAGGTCACGAGAATATTCAGCATATATCATTTCCTATATGTCCACAATTGATTCCTAGTCTCTAATCTCAATATTAAGTGAGATATAAGGCATAATGTGTCCCATTATAAAGCATAGGAAAATTTAACATGGGAAAGTCCCATTTGGGCCAAGTTTGGCCCAAAATGGCCCACTTCGAGCGATTCAAGCGCAACGAAACTTATACACATCACAGGAGTACATATGAGGAGTGTTGTGTATCAAAAAGAAAAAAAGTTACTGAACAGTTTTTGAGAAAATGGCCGCCAAAGTCCAAAATCAGGCATTTTTCGTCGAAAACGGCCGCCATTTTGAAACAAATGCGAAAATCGAAAAACAAAAAAAAACCTTTCCTTGAAATATTTTTAGGTATTTTTGTGCAAAATTTCAGAAAGATTCGATCATATACTTTAAAGATAAAAATGTGAACGGACGACGGACGGACGACGGACGACGGACGCAACGCCATGCCAATAGGTTATCGGACCATAGGTCCGGTAACCTAAAAATAAAAAATTAGCCCAAGGGCTAAGATAGGTTACCGGACAATATATCATTATATATAATAGCTTTTATATATAATAGCTATTGTGGCCTCGAAAATAAGGTCAAGGTCAAATTTATGAGAGGATTCAGCATATTTGATTGCTTATACGTTCACAATTGCATACTAAGCTGTAAATTCAGTACTAAGAGAGATATTAGTCATTATGTCCTGTGAGATTGAAAATGAAATCAAAAGTCAAATTAAGTCATCAGAATATTCAGCATACATCATTTGCTGTATGTCCACAACAGAATCCTAAGTTGTAAATTTGATAATAAACAAAATATTAGCCAAGTTGTAATGTGATACCTTGAAAATGAGGTCAAAGGTCAAATTCAAGGTCGGACAATATTCAGCATATATCATTTCCTATATTTCCACAATTGATTCCTAATCTGTAAAGTTGATAATATACGAAATATTAGCCATTCTGTACTCTGACCTTGAAAATGAGGTCAAAGTTCAAATTCAAGGTCATGACAATACTCAGCATATATCATTTTCTATCTGTCCACAAATGACTCTCAAGTTGTAAAGTCAATAATAAGCGAGATATTAGCCATTTTGTTATTTGACCTTGAAAATGAGGTCAACGGTCAAATTCAAGGTAATCAGAATATTCAGCATATATCATTTCCTATATGTCCACAATTGATTTCTAAGCTGTAAAGTCAATAATAAGCAAGATATTTTTTGCCTGTTTTGAGAGACGGACCGAGATTTTTTCCTATTCCCTGGGCACCCACAATTATAGTTTCTGAAACATCATTATATTGGTTTTGTTCAGATTCGTCCACATTTTAGTATTGACTGACACTTCTCGAAAATTACAGACGTAAAGCTGATTCACGTCTGTCAAAATGACATACATATCTCTGAACTTTTCTTTTGGGGAGTACAAGCATGTAGGCCTGTTTGTAGCTGATTCAAATTTGACATAATTTCTGTCGTCCCATGCGGGATTGAGTCAATTGACCTATCCCAAATGCCACCAAAAGTTGTCCGAGTTTCACAAAATACGTCAGAAAACTTCTCTTTGGCCAATATTAACGTTTTGCAGAATATGTCGAAAATGACGTAAAAAGACTCTGACAATTTGGATTTGGGATAAGTCAATTCATGACCTTGTGTCACGCTTGTCACGGTTCATTTCATCATTATGAAATTTACGACGATACAATGTATATTATATACGTTTTAGGGGCAGTTCAAAAATTACGAAGGCCTAGCGCTTGTTAAAGGGAAAATTTACACCCACTCACTCCCTTGTAACACTCCGTAACGCTAGGCCATACACTCTACCCCATTACGTCATGCTTGATGGTACCCCCCCCCCCCCCCCCAACGGCACGACCACCCTATTAATAAATTCCTAAAAATGACCCACTCCTCTCCAACACTGAGGCACTGTTCTGAAGCATCATTTTTCGTTGTTGTGGATAAATATGCCTTGTAAACCAGGTATGTCTTGGCTTTTCTTTGAAGGGGGGGGGGGGGGGTGATGGTATGGGACCATGAGTTACATTTTATATTTATAATTACATTTTCATTAAATATATGGACTGGATTTTGAGTTTATCTGAATTTATACATGTACTACTTTGGGGATTAATTGTATTTTTACAATTAAAAAATGTGTTACATAACACCTGTGGAAACGCGCCTTCCCCCACCCCTTCGTAACGCCCCATGACGCTTTGCCATAGACCCACCCACTCCCTCTAGTGTAATTTTTGAATGCCCCCTTACTTTAGTAATAGGCCGAGATATGGTTGCATCATGTATGGTGACCAGTGCTCGTACCCTCAATGAAATGTGTCATACGAGCTGCTAGACATACATGTATATGGTGTGAATTGGAATTTTTCGGTGTCCATATCAATTTACTCCCATTCGTTCTTATGTCTGCAGAATCTTAAAACATAGCACCAAGGGTGCTGTAGCTTACCGGCAATCATGAGAATTGCGTAGAACACTGAATACATATAAATTGTTACACTGATATTAAAATCAATATGTTAAAACATCTTCGTAAATGTTGATAGAAACACATTTTCTGTATGGACTATAATACGAAATCAAGTTACATCTTGAAAGATTTTTTTCGTTAATGACAAATTTCCACAGACAGTCGATTCAAAGGCAACAAAACTTATACACATCACAAACATACATAAGGATAATCTTATATATGATTTTGAGGAAAACTGTCTGAATAGATTTCGATAAAATGACCACCAAAAGCAAAATTCATCGTTTTATTGACAAAAAAGGTCGTTTTGACCTTTCAAGGTCATTGAAGGTCAAATTCAAGGTCACCACTCAAACTGCAATATATGATTTCCCATTTGAATGTGCCAATACTTAGGCTCTATCTTGAAGTGTTCTATGAGATTACTCTGCATAGCTCCAATTATGAAGGAAACCAGGGGTGAAATTTTCTAAGTCCGAAACAATTTTCAATGGCCAAAAAAAAAAATTTATTTTTTTTTTTGCTGGAAATGGCTCAAAACGAATAGTGACTTGATTTGGGACAAAAAATTTTTTTTCGCCGACCCGTCAAAAAATCAAAATGGCCGCCACACGCAGACCGGCGATTCAAGGGCAACGAAACTTATACATGTCATAGAGGTACATGAGAGGAATGTTTTGAAACAAAAATCTCAAAACTGATTTGACAGTTTTTGAGAAAATGGCCACCAAAGTTCAAAATTGGCAATTTTTTGTCAAAAATGGCCGCCAAATCGGCAAAAACGATTCAATCAAAAAATTAGCCCAAGGGCTAAGACAGGTTACCGGACAAAATATGTTTTATATTCCTGTGACCTTGAAAATAAGGTCACTGGTCAAAATGCAAAGTCATGAGAATATCCAGCAAACATGTATATGTAAGTATCAATCTATTACAACCAATAGTCAGATTTTGATGATGCCAAAAACAAACGTAAAATAGAACATTTTGGAATAGAAACAAAGCCCGACCAAATAGTTTATCCAAAGACACACTGGTGTCATCAGGGGCAGACAGTGTGTTAAATGTAGTTGTTTCTACTGTACACCTGATGGAATTAGTACATGTATACAACTGCCCACAACCTATGAAAATAATTTAGAAATCTGAAACAAACCCCATGGAATAGATATATGACGAGTACATAAGTACCTAATCACAAGCCAGAAAACTACTGAATTGATGGTATCCTCGGGGACAGATTCAACGTCCGCCAACAGTGACACCGACTCAGTAAAATGAAAGTAAGTATCAATCTATTACCACCAATAGTCAGATTTTGATGATGCCAAAAACTAACGTAAAATAGAACATTTTGGAATAGAAACAAGCCCGACCAAATAGTTTATCCAAAGACACACTGGCGTCATCAGGGGCAGACAGTGTGTTAAATGTAGTTGTTTCTACTGTACACCTGATGGAATTAGTATACAACTGCCCAACAATATATGAAATTAATTTAGAAATCTGAAACAAGCCCCTTGGAATAAATATATGACAAATACATAAGTACCTAATCACAAGCCAGAAGGCTACTGAGTTGATGGTATCCTCGGGGACAGATTCAACGTCCGCCAGCAGTGACACTGACTCAGTGATATGAAAGTAAGTATCAATTTATTACCACCAATAGTCAGATTTTGATGATGCCAAAAACAAACGTAAAATAGAACATTTTGGAATCCCGATATGTCCATTGTTTGCTAAGCTGTAAATTCAATAACAAGTAAAACAAAATAGCAATTTTGTTCCATGACCTTGAAAATAAGGTCGAAGGTCGAATCAATGGTCATCAAAATATTTGGCATGTACACATCATTCCCCATAGGTGCACAACTGATTCCTAAGCTGTAAAGTCAATAATAAATAGGGCCTGCACGATTAATGGGTTAACCGCCGACGGCTAGCATTTTTTTAATAACCGCGAATAACCGGCTGTTAAATCTCCAAACGATTAACCGGTTAACCGTCAAACACCGGTTAACTGTCTTTTATAACCTTGATCAGTGATCACCAAACCGTCTGCTCATGCTCCTGAGGCATGCTTTTGAGGGCATTTAAACTCGTTAACTTTGTCGCCATGGGGCCATGAAGCAATCTGTGGTTTGTTGCGGTCGCGTGGATGCGTGCCACCTGTTAAAGGGAGTGTGTGTGCATCTTTCACAGATACACAGGCTCGCAGCCTTCTCTCATATTAATACCGAAATTAAAGAAGTTAAATAGGGGAAATACAAGTTTTCTTAAATGAAACATAAAGACACCTACACACACATAGACATATAGCAATCAAAACCATTCGGGGGACGTATTAAGAAGTGAACCCCAAACACTTCGCCTCAGGCTTAACTTCGAATGGTAAGGATTGTATATGTGAAAGAATGTGCAATGTCAGGTATAACGCAATCAGAACTGGAAAGAGAACATATATTCAGTAATATGCAAAATATGTACAGTTAATACATCAATAAGAAAAAAAGTTACTGAACAGATTTTGAGAAATTAGCCCAAGGGCTAAGGAAGGTTACCGGACAATGTATATTTTAGATATTAGCCTTTTGTCCCATGACCTTGAAATTAAAGTAGTTGGTCAATTCGAGGTCACGAGAACATTCTGCCCATATAATTTCTAGCATGTCCACAATTGAATCCTAAGCTGTAAAGTCGATATTAAGTGAGATATTAGCCATTTTGTGATCTGACCTTGAAAATGAGGTCAAAGGTCAAATTCTAGGTCATGACAATAATCTGCATATATCGTTTCCTATAAGTTCATAACTGATTCCTACACTGTAAAGTCAATAATAAGGGAGATATTAGCCATTTTGTGCTCTGACCTTGAAACTGAGGTCAGAAGTCAAATTCAAGGTCACGAGAATATTCAGCATATATCATTTCCTATATGTCCACAATTGATCCCTAAGCTGTAAAATCGATAATAAGTGAGATATTAGCCATTTTATGGTGTGACCTTGAAAATGAGGTCTCTATGGTCAAATTCAAGGTCATCAGAATATTCAGCATACATCACTTCCTATATGTCCACAACTGATTCCTAAGCTGTAAAGTCAATAGTAAGCAAGATATTAGACATTTTGTGCTCTGACCTTGAAACCGAGGTCAGAGGTCAAACTCAAGACCCTGAGAATATTCAGCATATATCATTTCCTATATGTCCACAATTGATTCCTAGTCTCTAATCTCAATATTAAGTGAGATATTAGGCTTAATGTGTCCCATTATAAACCATAGGAGAATTTAACATGGGGAAGTCCCATTTGGGCCGAGTTTGGGCCCAAAATGGCCCACTTCGAGCGATTCAAAGGCAAAGAAATTTATACGTGTGACAGGGGTACATATGAGGAGTGTTATGCATTGATAAGAAAAAAAGTTACTGAACAGATATTGAGAAAACGACCGTCAAAGTCCAAAATTGGCCATTTTTCGACGAAAGCGGACGCCATTTTGAAAAAAATTTGAAAATCAGAAAACTAAAAAAAACCTTTCCTGGAAATATTTTTAGGTATTTTTGTGCAAAATTTCAGAAATATTCCATCATAAACTTTAAAGATAAAAATGTGAACGGACGGACGGACGGACGGACGGACGGACGGACGGACGGACGGGTGAACGGATGGGCGTTACGGGCGGACCCAATGTTAAATTTCCTATCTTAACTTTCCCCATAAGTCCTGAAAAAATCCCCATAAGACCGCACTTTTGGCTTAAACTGTGGTTGTGGGGCGTTTTCAGCTTTATTCCCCCTAAGAAATCCCCATAACTCCGTTCCGTTTGCCCGGACGGACGGACGGACGGACGGACGGACGGACGGACGGACGACGGACGCCGAACGCAACGCCATGGCAATAGGTTATCGGACCAAAGGTCCGGTAACCTAAAAACGACCGTCAAAGTCCAAAATTGGCCATATTTCGACGAAAACGGCCGCTCTGACCTTGAAACCGAGGTCAGAGGTCAAATTCAAGGTCACGAGAATATTCAGCATAAATCATTTCCTATATGTTCACAATTGATTCCTAAGCTGTAAAGTCGATAATAAGCGAGATATTAGCCATTTTTGTCATGTGACCTTGAAAATAAGGTCAAAGGTCAAATTCAAGGTCACGAGAATATTCAGCATATATCATTTCCTATATGTTCACAATTGATTCCTAAGCTGTAAAGTCGATAATAAGCGAGATATTAGCCATTTTGTGCTCTGACCTTGAACCCGAGGTCAAAGGTCAAATTCAAGGTCACGACAATGTTCGGCATATATCATTTCCTATATGTCCACAATTGAATACTAGTCTCTAATCTCAATATTAAGTGAGATATTATGGCTTAATGTGTCCCATTATAAAGCATAGGAGAATTTAACATGGGAAAGTCCCATTTGGGCCGAGTTTGGGCCCAAAATGGCCCACTTCGAGCGATTCAAGGGCAACGAAATTTATACATGTCACAGGGGTACATATGAGGAGTGTTATGCATCAATACAAAAAAAAGTTACTGAACAGATTTTGAGAAAATGGCCGCCAAAGTCCAAAACCAGGCATTTTTCGTCGAAAACGGCCGCCATTTTGAAAAAAATGCGAAAATCGAAAAACAAAAAAAAACCTTTCCTTGAAATATTTTTAGGTATTTTTGTGCAAAATTTCAGAAAGATTCGATCATATACTTTAAAGATAAAAATGTGAACGGACGACGGACGGACGGACGACGGATGACGGACGACGGACGACGGACGCAACGCCATGCCAATAGGTTATCGGACCATAGGTCCGGTAACCTAAAAATAAAAAAAAACGTTTTTAGATATTGGCCTAAGGTATGTTCTGACAAATTTATGGGGAAATTCGTCATGCCAAAAAAAAGTTACAGACCCGGACGGCCGACGGACGGACGAAAAACCATGATAATAGCTTATCGGCCCAAAGGGCCGGTAAGCTAAAAATATGTCTGCCATAATTTGATTATTTTATTGACTGTACGAGCACTGGTCCCAGTACGACTACTAGTCACTTTACGCTAGTCAACGCAACTTCACAAAGGTCCGGGTCATTGACGTTTCCACTGTTTATAGATCTATCATGTTTTACAAAGACTCACTAGATTTGTCACTTCTAGGTAGCCACCAGTTTATCCATACAAGCACACTCTAATGTTAGAGCACTTACCGTACACACCCCTGTTACACACTAGTTATACAGCTGCTCCCTAAGCAAATCAACCTCCACGTAGCTGAGGCCATTGAATATCCACAACAAATGCACCCTTGCTAAAATCTAGCCAGTGTTTGTATGGAAGGCCTGAAAAAGTTTTGTTACTGCATGGGCCATGTTTCGCATGAAACTTATTGTAAATGCTTGCATGCATAGTAGGAAGGAATATTCCTACTAATGTATGTGGAGTGAGAGAACGTGCAAGGGAGGGTTGGTTCGGGTGGCTAACTGTCATAAATATTCTACACATAATTTGTAGTAATATTACATGTACAGTGCATAACCTTTCTAGAGTAAATAAATCATCTTTATCACTATAAATATAGATCTATAATAATATAAACACATAAATATTAAAACTTATCGAGGATCCTGTTGTACACCAAAAACCTGTCAATATTTTTAACTATGTACATGTAAGTGTGGAATCTTTGAAGTGTGCCAGCAAATCGAGAGATTTAATGTCAAGGACGAAGAAAATCCTCAGTTGAGGTAGATATCTACAGTTAACGTAGGCACTAGGATGTTGATACATGTGCCTCCATCAGGAGGCGACATACTGCCATGAATAGATGCGTGGGTCCGGTCCTGCAATAGTACCGCAGGATTTGTTTTAAAATTTTTAGTGTCAACAAGCAGATGGAGACAAAAAACAAGGGCCACTGGCCTCAAAGGAAGAGCTTTGAAAATGTTTGCACATAACTATTTAAAAACCCTTGAATACCGTAGGCCCTATTTGATTTGGTACATATATGTTGTGGCCATGATTTGCTTATTGTTAATTCGGCCTAATATCAAATGAATTAACACAAAATGATATTATTATTAAGGTATTGATTCCATCTACTCTCATCTTCCAAACTTGTAACCCGTCCAAATATATATCAAAATTTGAATGCTAGTCACTGGAGCAATTTGTAACACGTAAAATTTAGACATCAATCTTTGACACATATCATTTGTTTCGTCTGTGTTTATTTTCAAGTTTGAAAGAGATCACATGACCTCATAATACTATAATCCATTTTTTCCCGATGATTTCCTTGTCATTATTGTGATTTTACTAGTTTTTATCACAAATATTCAAAACAAAAACTAGAGTCTATACTAGTATCTTTATTCGATCTCGGGTACGGGTAACGAATTCCGACCCAGGTAATCGTAGACCCGCCCCGAATAGGGGTACTCGTCGACTCTTCCTGGCCCTAGAACCTTTACATTGTTGAGCCTAATAATAAATGTTTCTTGTCATAACTATTTTTATTGCGGCCAATGAGACTTAATTAGTAAAACCAGTGTTAACTTACAGCCATGAAATCTCGAAGTCACCTTGATGAGCCCGACGCCGGTATAAATATCACCCGACTATTATTTGGACCAATGTGTAAGACTTCCAAGGTTCTGAATATTTTTTTCTTTTCAGGAGGCACCAATCTATCAGAAATGTTTTTTTTAGCTAGATCTAAATCCTTTTTTATGGATGTTTTTCAGTGTTTTGATTTATACTGCAGATCGAGAGTTTCGAGACATTTCAGGGGTTACATGTCTGCATTTCCAATAATTTATGACATGCATGAAAGTTTTCATTACTGCTAAACATTTGCGATCTTGTTTTCTAGTCTGTTCATGTGTGAATAGTTTTAAATTTATCCAACATCAAGCTTATGTTTTCTGTAAACTCACAGGACCTTTGGCACTATTGTAACAGCCTTTATTCCATGCATTGTACTGTAACGTTCGGGGCGCCCGGGGGTTACCCCAAAGGTATCCCAACCAGGTACCAGTCCGTCCGGAACGAGCCCGGATCTCATACATCACCACATAGTACAACACACCATCATCATCATCAACATTATCACATATTACATGTATTATACATCATAATGGCAATGTAGCCGTGTGTAGAGCCCGAGAGGCCATGGGAGCGGCCCCACGGAACCCGTACACGTGAGCATATTGCTCTCCGGACTCGCCGATGGCACTGTCGCAGAGATAGAACTCTGCACCAGACCGACGGTCTGCAAGAGCCTACGTCACGTCGTCCCGGGAAGGAGGAGAACTGGCGATCCACAGGGCTTGCGCCCCTGAGTCAGCAACTCGTCTCCTCCAGCCCGGGCCCCCCAATGGAAATTGTCCCCAGGGCCCCCACGGGGCCTTTACCCACGAAGCGGAGATGCAAAGCACATGGCGAGCTTTGCGTGCTGCCTCGTCTCTCTCTCTCGGACAATCTCCTCGATCGAGTTTCTTCCAGTGTATAGAAACACACTGCCGTCTTGTACTCCGCCGGGGTCTGGCCCATGGTTGCCGTCAGGCGAGCTGCGTAGCTCGAGCCTGCCAACACGATGCCAGATTCTTTCCAGTTATCGTCCATGACGCGTTGTGCGAAGCGCCACGGACCGTAGTGGAAGATGCGGTTTCTCGGCGAGCCGGTTGGAACCATGTCCGTCGCCACCCGAGGTGGAATGTATCCAAAATTGAATACAGGCCCCACCCTCACCGCGGTGTGCAACGGCGCGGTGAGAGTTCAGGACCTCCAGACTGGGGAAGTATTTCTCCTCGGGGGTGCGGGAATAGCACCTCCGGCAGACAAACATCTTCACCCAGGGATAATGGTACCCCGCAATGTGCCGGCTCAGGTGGTCGTAGGTAGGGTACCTACGGTCCCGGTTGAGCACACTATGCGGATCCCTATACCCGTCCAGGGACATCGGACAGAGGGGGCAAATCACCCCATCCTCCGTCTCAGGTGGCAGCCCGGCACGCTCCTCGTCCGTCAGTGGACGAGGCCGTGTGAACGGCGTGTCGGCTGTCAAACCCGCCTCCGACGTACGTCGGTTGTACGAGTCCCTGCCATAGCGCGCAAGAAACATGTGCCCCTGACGCACACCAGGGAGTTCGGGGCCCATGGTGGCCTGCAGCCTCTGGAGAGACGGCTGCTCCGAGGACGCCCGTTGTTTCTTAGACGTCCCCGAACGATCACTCAACCTGGATTGTCGAGGCACACTCTGTGCGCGCTGAGCGGCGGCTTTCTCCTGCTCCTTGCAGTAAGCCTGCCACCCCGCGTCCAGTGTGGCATCGGACAGGTCCGAAGCCCCATCCTTCCTCCATCCTTCATCCAGACGGAGATCTCCTCGCTTTGGCAAGGGGCGCCCTTTGTCCACTGGACTCGACCCACTCTCCGCAGTTCCGGATGGCTTTGACTGGCCGGAGACCTTGCTGGAGGAGGTTCCTTTTGGGGCCCCGGAGGGCGCCCGCTTGCTGGAACCTCCCGCACCCCGGTCGGACCCTGCGGAGGTACTGCCCGCACCGCCTCCCGAGGGATTTGGCGCCTTAGTACCTCCGGATTTGGCGGACGACCCTGACTCGCCGTCCGGCTCAGACGCCAGTGGCTTAGGTCCTCCGGACTTCGGTCCGGACTGGGGTGGAGGACCACCAGACTTGCGCTTCCGGTGATTCCTCTTCTTCTTCCGCGGAGGGGCGGAGCCCGGATCCCGGTCGGATCCGGACTCAGATTGCCCGCGGTCGGCGGCCTCTAGCTTCTGCTCGGCCTCCCACTGCTTCCTGGCAATCTCTTTAGCCCGACGTCGAGTGCGTCTGGAGATGGGCGATGTGAACCCATCATCCTTGCTCTCGGTTTCCATCGGGCTGGGCTCCTGCTCTTGAGCCGGATCCGAGGACGCAGCTTGCTCAGCCGCCTCAACTCGTTCCGCCCAAGTCCCAGTTGCCCCCTGGTCGTGCGGACCAGACTCCGCAGGTGCGGACACCGGGGATTCCCCGCCAGAACCGGTGTCCGGACGGCCGCGGCCATCCGGACGGGTCTCCGGATGAAGACTCTCATCCGGTCCAAGAGATGCAAGCATCTCCTCGGACGGATGCAACACAATGTCAACACCCGCAGGTCCCGACTCACCGTAGTCCATCAACACTTCCACACCCAGAAGTGAGGACGGATTTAGGAGCTTTTCGGCGCCTAAAGCAGTCAAGTTGCTCTCTACGGTGCGGTCCACTGCGACCTCACTCTCGGCATCGGTCCCGGACTCGGACTCGGTGCCGGAGCTGGATTCCGCAGAACCCACGTAGGCCCCTCTGGGGATGTCCTCGCGGTCATCAACCTCCGGCCTAGTTAGTGGTCTCGAGTACGAGTTACCGCGCTCAAGAGACCGGGTTCGTCTCGAGTACGTGTTACCGCGCTCAAGAGACTCATCTCCGGACTGGATCTCGCGATCACTGTCCGGAGGCACCTCCCCTCTCTCATCATCTCGCCACCCATCGCTACATTCAGACATAATCAAGCGCTCTAAGGCTTGAAACACTGAGAGTCAGATACGCAGATTTGTCTCCACCAGTGCCGAGCGCTCGAATGACCAGTAGCATCAAGTTACATCGCTTAAAGGCATCAAGTAGTGGCAGCTATTCTACACACACAGCGCGCGAGCGTGTCTCCGTGGAAACGTCTTATCTCTAGCATCAATCAATACAGGCCAACAAACGGATTACGTTTTCTAACAATGGCTCATACATATACACGCATCTCCCCCCCGGTGACTCCTATCACTCCAAGTATACGGGTGGCTAAAAAACAGTAGCCATCCCAGGGGATCCCGCAATTAATACATTGCAATTAACATCAATCATTAGCTTATCGCTTCCGCACTGGCGGTCAATGATGTGAAGTTAATTACACCGCAGGATAAAGATTGTATACAATGTGTCAGAAGTCGATCTACTTGTGGATCTAACGATTATGTCCACCTTAAAACAATGCAAATAAAAATTTACACCGTTCGAACCAGCAGTGAAAATAAATCCACCACTGTTCGCCTGCTTTTTCATAGATCATGGCAATCAAGCTTCTGACACACAAAACAATCTTCTACACCCCTCTAACGAAAGCAGAAATCTCCCGATTTCTTACTCTCTTTTGCACCAGGAAAAAGATATATCACTAAACTTATCTCAATGTATGATTAAATGAGTAAGGATAGCGTTTCCACGGAGTGCACGCACACTTGTGGCTCATATAATCCACTCAATAAATTATAACATGAGATGGAAAATAAACAAAACCACTTCCCATAGCCGCTGGTCCGCTTACAAGGCGATCGGACGTGCCCATGGCAGCCGGACAGACAATTGGGCGCCCTATGGGTGTTTGCAACGCGCCCACTAGCAAACCCAACGTACAGCCCGACCGCGGAGCTATGTCCGGTCCAACCTAGAGCCTATCCAAACGACTACCGGAGCAGGGAACCAATAGATTAGACGTGGAGCCGGCATGGGCCTTAGCCTCTATGGCTAGGGGGACGTACCTGTCATGCCGGCGCCCAATCTAGAGGATCCCTAACATGGTGAAATCAATAGCCGTCGGACGTCGGATGCATCATCTTAAAGCGTCCGGAGTGCCGGACGAGTCATGCGGACGAACCGCGGACGTCAATCCGCATGTCCGGACACTATCCCCGCGTCCATTAGCCAGTTCCCCAAATCCGTGGGAAGGCGCTTCTCCCGTAGCGGACGTAAATCCCAACCTCAGTCTGGCCACATAACAGGCTGTTCCGGGACCAGGGGCGTCCGGCCGAACTACAAAAGTCGTCCGGCCAGCGTAGCCGCTATATTAACTACACCGGACGGCCATCCACAAAGTGCGGACAGGCCATCCGCACGTCCCTGGCGCTAGAAATTACGGGAGGGCGGATGCGGCGCGGCGGCGTGGCGGCGTTTTGACGTAAAGACGTCCGCGGACCCTCAACTCCGGAGATAGCCACAAAGTGACTGCTCATGGAGGAAAGTCGTGCGGATCCTCACGGAAAGACCTAAAAACCATCCCTGGTGTGATAGATGGATACCGCAGACGCATCCGCATGGGCGGAACGTTAATCCCACCCATATCGGGTCGGCGCACGAGGTTTCCGGAGTGGCCGCCCGTCATCCGCAGGTGGTGGAAGGAGTGGGGGTACCTGCGGATCGCCGAGATCTGGTTCAAAGTCGTCTGGACCGTCATCTGACGGATCAGAGGTCCGGAAGACCCACCATACGGCGTACACACTCGTCCGGAGTCCGCGGATGCTGACCGGACGGATCCAACAAAGGAGCATCATCCGGTTCCGCATCTTGTATAAGTGGATCCATGAAAAGCGGGCCTTCGTACTTCTTCAGGTTATCTATGTGAACCACCAGAACCCTATCCGGGTCGGAGTCCCTCCGGATCCGGTAGTCCACGTCCGTAACCTGCTTAAGTACCGTAAACGGCCCTATCCACGGCTTAGCAAATTTGTTGCCTTGCTTAAGCGGCGGATAATAATAGCGCACCTTGTGGCCTTCTGTGAAAGCGGGCCTAGCCTTGGCATGGGCATCATAGGCTCGTTTCTGCCGGATGGCGGACTTATCAAGGCGCGCTCACGCGAAATCATGGCGTTCGCCAGGGCACAGCGAACCCACTCAACGTACTCCGGACCGCACTGGGGCACGGCGCAGGTTTCCGCCGCACTTGGATACATGATATCCACGAGCAGATTTAGCTCCCGGCCGTACATTATCGCGTGCGGAGAAACTCCGGTCGAAGAGTGGACCGACAACCTGTACGCCATTAAGACATATGGGAGGTGGTCATCCCAATCATTCGCACGATCATTAACAAAGGCCGCCAGCATGTTCAAGATAGACCGGTTAAAGCGTTCGACTTGTTCATTTGACTGGGGCCTGTGAGGGGTGGTCCGGACCTTGGTACTGCCTAGCATCTGTGCTAGGCCCCGGAACAGGTTGCTTTCGAATTGTGTGCCCTGATCCGAGTGTACCTGCTTGGGTACACCATGGTACACCACCCATCTATTCACCAGCAGCTGAGCTACCTCGTCCGCAGTCTGACGGCGCAGTGGGTAGGCATCGGTATATTTGGGGAAATAGTCGGAGATCACCAGGATGTACAGGAAACCACGTGGGGTGACCCGGTGGGTATCCAGTATATCCAAGGCTATCCCATCAAAAGGCACGCCGTACCGTGGTTAAGGGATGGCGGCCAGGAGCCGGAACTCCTTTCCGAGCTTGACACCGAGGGCAGGCTGTGCACCATCGTTGCACGTCCAAACTGCTACCAGGCCAGTGAAAGCGCTGTTGTAGCCTATGGACAGTCCTCCGGATTCCCAAATGACCGGTCACCCGGAGGTCATGCAACTGATGGAGCACCTCTTTCCGCAGCTCCGCCGGAAGCACCAACTGCCATATAGGCGGCAGTGGGCTCGGTGGCTCATAGCGCCGGTACAAGAGGCCATCCCTCAAGGAGAGTCTTTCCCACTGGGAGATAAGAGACTGGGTCTCCTCCCTGTAGGTTTTCCGCTCATCCTTGGAGGGTTTCTGGCCGGCCTCAAGAGCTTTGATTACCGGTGCCAGAGCACTGTCAGCTCTCTGCTTCGAATGCGGGAAGCCAACGCCTGTGGCGGCGGGTCCTCACGCGGGAGTGGACTCTTGCTGCTCCGACCGCCATGTTGTTAGAGGGCGCGGTGGCCTGTGGCCTTCCCGGAAGGTCCAACTCCGAGTCTGAGGAAGAATCCGCGGCGTGCTGGAATGGGGCCATCCCTGCACAGCCAGGATTCTTGCACTTATGACAACGGGACAGGCCGTCCGCGTTGCCGTGCAACTTACCGGCACGGTGCTCAATTTGCATGTCATACTCCTGGAGTTTGACGAGCCACAGTGTCACCAAGCCGTCGGCCTCACTATAGTTAAGGAGCCATCTCAGCGAACTGTGGTCAGTCCGCAAGTGGAAATGGCGTCCCAACAAATAGTGCCGGAAGCGCTTGGTCATCGTAACAACCGCGAGCAACTCGCGGTGCGTGGTACAGTAGTTCATTTGAGAGCGGCTCAGGGCCACACTCGCATAAGCTACTACCCGTTCTTGCCCATCCACGACTTGCGAGAGGACACCGCCGAGTGCAAAGTTACTCGCGTCTGTGTCCAGGATGAACTCGCAATCCGGACGAGGGTGCCGCAGCACCAGGGCCGCTACCAAAGCTTGCCGGAGTTCCGAAAAGGCATCTGCCTGATCGGCGGACCAAACAAAATTGGCGCCCTTTTCCGTGAGGATGGTAAGGGGACGCGCGATCTCCGCAAAGCCGTGAATAAATTGGCGGTGATAGCTGGCGAAGCCCAAGAAGGACCTCACGTCCGCCACGTTACATGGTGGAGGCCATTTCTGTACGGCCGCCATCTTTGCGGGGTCTGGTCTGACTCCGGTGCCCGTTACCATGAAGCCCAAGTACAGGATTTCCTGCGCGAAAAGTTCGCATTTACTCGGCTTCAACTTAAGGCCTGCTCTGCGGATATGATGGAGCACCATCTGGAGGTTGGTGAGGGTTTCCTCGAACGACCGGCCATACACGACGACATCGTCGATGTAGACCATACATCGCTTCCAGAGGAACCCTTTAAGTACCATCTCCATGAGGCGCTCAAACGTCGCTGGCGCGTTACAGAGCCCGAACGGCATTACATTGAATTGGTAGAGCCCGTTCTTGGTAACGAAGGCAGTCTTCGCCCTATCGCTCTCCTCCATCTCAACCTGCCAATACCCGGAGGCCAGGTCCAAAGCACAGAAATAGTGCGACCCGGCCAGGGTATCGAAGGTATCTTCGATGTGCGGGAGAGGATATGAGTCCTTTCGCGTGACATCGTTTAGCTTGCGATAGTCAACGCAGAACCTCCACGAGCCGTCCTTCTTCTTCACCATAACCACAGGACTTGCCCAAGGACTGTCACTGGGTTTTGCACCTCCTGGTCAATGACTATTGGTGCACTATCGCTGCTCGCCGTAGACGCTGTTTGATCGGACGCTCGTCCAGGAGGTCGATGCGGTGTTTGGCAATGTCTGTCTTGCCAACTGCACCGTCCGGACCCATAAACACATCCGCATACTGCCGCAGCAATCTGCGGAGCGCCTGGCGCTGCTCTTCATCCAACCGGTCCTTCGGAACTCTAGATTCCAGATGGTCCGGCAGGGTGAACGGATCATCTCCGGCGGCCGCCGCCGCACACGCAGCACGACAGACAGGATCGTCGGGGAGGACACGACTAGACGACGCAGGTGTAGCAATAGCTGCTAAACAACCGCGCCACAGTACAACGGGTGAGTCTGTAGGATTCACCACGAGAATGGGCATCATGCGGGTGTCGGACTTGACTAGAGTCCCACCCAACACGAGTCCAGTTCCCTCGGCGAAACTGCTCACCGGCTGCACTATGCATGGACGACCTTCAAGGGGCATGCAGGGACGACGCGGCCTCGCCCCTATGATCATCTCGCTCATCGGCGGCACAACAGTAGTGCGCGCCACCCGCATTTGGAATGAATGCGCCGGACCCGTGCAGAAGAGGTAGTGTGTGTCCTCTCCCATCCGGAATTCGCCCGCACTGAAATTGGCGATTACCCAGTGAGTCCGGAGAAAGTTCATCCCAATAATCCCGGCCGCTCCAATGTCCGCAACGATTGCCTCTGTTGGATACACTTTGTCCCCAAGCGGAACAGGCAAATCGATGATACCATGGACACGGATGCGGTTGTTACCGGCTCCGTAGAGCTGGTAAGGCCCGGGATCCCGCAACTCAAGGTTGCGGAGCGCGGGTTCCTTCTGGAATGTTCCTGTGGCTACGAGGGTGACCTCCGAGCCTGAGTCTACTAGGAACCGGACCGGCTCCCGCCCGAAGGGCAGGGGCAGGTACCAGCAATAGTCCCTGACCAGTGTGCATTTCGAACGGTATCTTTCGCACACACTGGGCCCAGTTTCAGAGTCCTCGTTATCCGCCTCAGCAGCGGACGAGCCAGACTGATCCTCAAGGACCACTTCCGGAGAAGTTATATCTACTTGAGGTTCGTCCGGTTCATTCGTAGCTGGGGCGGCATCGGACGCCACAGAACAACTGTCTTCGGACGCAGTGTTGGTCGCCACCACGTCCGAATTCAGTTTCCCTGCCGTGAGGGACGGCCTGATTGTCCCGCGGGACCAGACCGGGAGTAGTTGCTCCGGCGCGTACTGAGTAGAACCCCCTGGTATCCGCGTGTCCGCAGACGCTCCAACAGCTCCAAACACTTCAGCCAAAAGTGCCCCTGCTTTCCGCAGAAATAACAGGGACGGTTCTGAGCTGGTCCGGAGGTGAATGCACAGCATTCCGCAGGCCCAGGAGCGTCGATCCCAGCGCAGTACGCAATCATCTGCATGGCGCTGAAATCATACTCCTCATAGTCGTACTCATCCGAGGATGAGGACGACGCGGCACCAGTTGCCGCTTGTGCGGGCGTCCCTGCGGAGGGCGCCTGCGTACCAACCCGCTGAGGGTTAGGTTCTCCGGCGGGCTAGGTTCTCCGGCCCGATAAGCCGGGGCCTGCCACGGAGTACCCTGCGATGCCTGGGCCGGAGGAGGTGCCGCCGCCTGTGCGGGAACAGCCAAGGCCGGAGCCGGGGCCGGAGGCATCTGTCTAGGGTGGACAGATACCTCTATCGCCAGGGCGGCATTAATGGCCTCCTTTATCGATCGTTTTTCATGGTCGGCCAGCCCGTAAGAAATATGGTAAGGCTGGCCATCAATGAACTGATCGATCAGCATCGGTTCAAACTGACTGGCTTCCATGTCCGGATAAGCTCTCCGGCCGAGTATGCGCAAGTTAAACGCAAACTCTGCCACGGATTCAGTCGGTAGGCGGGTCCGCGCTTTGAACTCCCGTTCAAACTGCCGCCTGTTGGTCGTCGGCGTGAACAGTAGGCGTAGTTGCCGTGCAACCTCGCCGAACGTTACTGTCCCCACCGGCAGACACTGCATCACCCGGAGAGCCTTCCCCTCTAGGCTCCCGGATGAATGTGTCCGGCTTCCGCCTGGGTCCATCCTTCATACACGGCTGTGCACCATACCTGGAGTAAATAGTCCTCCAGGTCGGCGTTATCCCCGTTGAAGCATTTCTGCCAAGACGATTGGTCGGGCCCATGGTAGTTTGGGGACCGGACCCGACGGGCGGATCCCGCTCCGGGATCTTCTGTGTATGGCGGCAAAGTGCGGGTACTACCTGCTCCAGCAGCGGAGTCCGCAGGTGCAGACCCAAACGCCGCGGGCATAGGAGCGGGGTAGGGCGCGCTCGCCGCCGGGATCATATTCCCTACTTGCCCACCCTGATTGAAAGCGGACGGGGCTCCCATCGAACCTACTAGGTAAGCTCCAGATGGGGCGGCATAGCTGACATAGCTAGGGGCCGGAGCCACCTGCTGCCACTGCCTGCCCGGCACATTCTGCACACCAGGGTAAGCTGACCACGCAGCTTGCACTCCAGCCGTGGGAACGGTCGAAGCGGTCGCTAGCGTGGTGCCTCCGAGTCGCGGAGCAGGCGTGGATCCCATTGCGGGGACACCGGCGTCTGCGGACTCGGCAGGACTTGGGGAGGAGCCGAAGGCCCAGTCATCCCCGGACTGTAAGCGACCGACGGATCGACGCTCAAAGGTGGCCGACTATGCTTGAACTGTTCAAGCGCCTCGGATATCAGCCACTTCTCCCTCTATGACAAAGACCCCGAGAAGCCTCGTGTCTGCGGAGAGGGGGAACGGTTCCGCCGGTCTGGTCGTCCCTGATGGGGCGACCGGGCGCGGTCGTAGCGCCTGTGAGGGGCCAGCTCGCCAAGTGCGTCAGTGAGCTGGTCCATTACACCACCCGGTGCGGACCGTCCGGAATCCATGCCGGAGGCTCGCGAAGGAGTCCACCCGGCCGGATTTGGCATCTGGTGCTGTTGGTCCGCTTGTCCGGAAGTACCCGCAGTAGCTGGCGCTCGATCCCGGACGTCCGGAGACATCCCACGGAAGAGTGCCGCTTGCCACGGACTCCTTCTAGACACGGGCGGGCGCGGCGTAGAGCCGTTGCCAGCTCCGCCTACCGCGCCTAACACGTCAAGGTCCGGCCTTGACGGCAACTCTGGTTGTGGCCCCGCGGGGCTCGACTCTACGTCCGTAGACGGAGTCAGGGATGCCGGGGTCGACTCCGCAGACTGGGACTTGTCTGCGGAGGGCTCCGCGCGTCCCTTCTTACCGCCGGAGTCACCCGAGGATGTCTCACGGCGGCTGTCGCGCGACCGGGTGTGGTCCGCGACATTACCACCCTTATCCCTCCCGTTGGATTCATGCGTTTCTTTTCCTTTCTCCTTGTCCGCCATAACTGAGTTGTCCCAGAGGAAGCTAAGGGTCCCCAGGGACGAAGGGGCTACAACACTGTGACCTCAGGCTGCAATGGGACGCCGTCGGACTGATCCTGGTCACGGCACCAATGTAATGTTCGGACGCCCAGTACAGGGCGCCCAGGGGTTACCCTACAGGTATCCCAACCAGGTACCAGTCCGTCCGGAACGAGCCCGGATCTCATACATCACCACATAGTACAACACATCATCATCATCATCATCAACATCATCACATATTACATGTATTATACATCATAATGGCAATGTAGCCGTGTGTAGAGCCCGAGAGGCCATGGGATCGGCCCCACGGAACCCGTACACGTGGGCATATTGCTCTCCGGACTCGCCGACGGCACTGTCGCAGAGATAGAACTCTGCACCAGCCCGACGGTCTGCCAGAGCCTACGTCACGTCATCCCGGGAAGGAGGAGAACTGGCGATCCACAGGGCTTGCGCCCCCGAGTCAGCAACTCGTCTCCTCCAGCCCTGGCCCCCCAATGGAAATTGTCCCCAGGGCCCCCACGGGGCCTTTACCCACGAAGCAGAGACGCAAAGCACATGGCGAGCTTTGCGTGCTGCCTCGTCTCTCTCTCTCGGACAATCTCCTCGATCGAGTCGCTTCCAGTGTATATATAATACACTGCAAACTAGAGACAGCACGCGAAGTGTAATCAAACCATTGTTATAGTTTACTGGAAACGTGAATTACAATGCGTCGCCGTGGAAACGCACGCTCGAACAGAGCTGTGTCAAAACAAAGGCCATACAAATGAGATGTGGTTTTACAATCACCTGCCGTGATCTTAGGGCAAAATCGCCACATTACTTTAAGTGCTATCCTTGATCCACCTTCATCCATTATGTATACTTGTGTGTGTGTATGTTACCATGTATGCCCATGTTTGTTTAATGTACTCGTATGAATGTGTGTTCTACATAAAATCAAATCAAATACAACATTTGTGTAGTTTTTCACCTGTATGCGTGAACGGAGTGAGCACTAGGAAATAAGTAACTATATGCTTTATTCCAGTGAGAAGTACATTTGCTACAAATATATGCGCATTATTACAAAAACCTGTAACTTTTGATTACCAAAATAATTAGACGTCAAGGCCTAAAGGCCTTGGGGCATTTCAGGGTGAAGCTATCGATGAAAATGAAAAATGCCAACTCGGCGAAAAATTTTCAGGTCAAGTCAAAGTTCATCCCTAATGCCCCTCAGATATGTTTGTCTAGGGCCACGAGTCTGAAAATAACGTCTGTTTCACTCTATGATGCACCGTTTCCGAGATATCGACGAAAACGAATATGCCGACTCAGCGAAAAAATTTAAGGTCAAGGTCAAAGGTCATCCATAATACCTCTTAGACAATACCTTTAAGACATGTTTGTCTAGGGCGACGAGTCCGAAAATAACGTCCGTTTCTCTCTACGATACACCGTTTACGAGATATCGATGAAAACAGGAAATGCCGACTCAGCAAAGAAATTTAAGGTCAAGGTCAAAGGTCATCCATAATACCTCTTAGACAAGTTTGTCTAGGATGATGAGTCCGAAAATAACGTCCGTTTCGCTCTACGACACACCGTTTCTGAGATATTGACGAAAACGGAAAATGCCGACTCAGCAAAAAAATTTCAGGTCAAGGTCATCCATAACACTCCTTAGACATGTTTGTCTAGGAAGACGAGTCCGAAAATAACGTCCGTTTCCGAGATATGGACGAAAACGAAAAATGCCGACTCAGCGAAAAAATTAAAAAAAAAAATTATGATGCACCGTTTCCGAGATATCGACGAAAACGAATATGCTGACTCAGCGAAAAAATTTAAGGTCAAGGTCAAAGGTCATCCATAATACCTCTTAGACAATACCTTTAAGACATGTTTGTCTAGGGCGACGAGTCCGAAAATAACGTCCGTTTCTCTCTACGATACACCGTTTACGAGATATCGACGAAAACAGGAAATGCCGACTCAGCAAAGAAATTTAAGGTCAAGGTCAAAGGTCATCCATAATACCTCTTAGACAAGTTTGTCTAGGATGACGAGTCCGAAAATAACGTCCGTTTCGCTCTACGACACACCGTTTCTGAGATATTGACGAAAACGGAAAATGCCGACTCAGCAAAAAAATTTCAGGTCAAGGTCATCCATAACACTCCTTAGACATGTTTGTCTAGGAAGACGAGTCCGAAAATAACGTCCGTTTCCGAGATATGGACGAAAACGAAAAATGCTGACTCAGCGAAAAAATTAAGGTCAAGGTCATCCATAATACCCCTTAGACATGTTTGTCTAGGATGATGAGTCCAAAAATAACGTCCGTTTCACTCTACGACGCACCGTTTCCGAGATATGCATGAGTGCCTCAAGGATGACTCAGTTAAAATTATTTCGAGCCCTAGGTCAAAGGTCGTTTGACGGATCGGCCTCAAAATCGAAAGGCTTCTTCCCTGGTGATATATGAACCTCCATGCAACGTTTCACAGTCATTGCCATAATACTTTTTGAGTTATCGTGCGGAAACCAAAAACATTGATTTCATCCTCACGGACCCCGGAGCTAACTCAAAAACAATAGGCTTCTTCTACACAACATTTCTCACCAGCCGTGAAAATTTGGCGAAGATACATTGAAGCAAACTGGAGTTATCGTGCGGAAACCAAAAAGTAAAAAAAAAAAAAATGTAACAAAATTGTCTGCCAGGGAATTTATCTTGCAATCCATACATTTACGAATACTAGTAAATCTTTCAATTCCAATGCCCAGTAATTTTAGCAGAGTTCAAATCGACAACAAAAATAGATGCTCTCCGATTGCCTACGCCCACATAGGTGCATCCCTAACAGTACCATGTATTGAAGAAGAAAAAAAATATATTTCCCACAAAAGTAATACTAGTTTTGCACTCGTATGACTTGTCACATTATTTTTTTATCCATCAATGAATGTATTTAGAGGGATTTTCGTATACAAAATCCACGAAATTATATGTAATTTAAGAGCTCTCTCGCCTGCATAAATGTCTTAATGGAAGTTCTTTCAGATAAGGTTTTAAACCTTACCACAAAGTTGACATTTGTGCAGTCTCTTCCTTTGTATGGGTTGAGGATTGCTGTTTTAGACTGGGGTGTCATTGGAGTGTCCAACTTTACACCTGAATGGTTTCTTGCCGATGTGTCAACGAGCGTATCGCAGGATTCCTTGGTGTCACGAAATTGAAATTGGTGAAGCTTGTCACCTGCATGTATCAAAGAATGTTGCTTTAGATGGGACGATGGTATACATGTATCACAGTATGTACACTTTAATGGTTTCTCTCAAGTGTTTGTTAGTAGATGTATCTTGAGGTTGTTTGGGCAGCAAACGCCTTTGCACAGATTTTTTCCCAGTGTTACCGAATGCCGATTTATGTGTTAACGAATGCCGATTTAGTTCTGAACATGTTAGGAAATCTTTACCACAAGTTTCACATTTGAATGGTTTTTCTCCAGTATATGCTGGAGAATGCCGCTTGAGAAGCAAAGATGTTTTAGAACTTTGATCACCAGATTTACACTTGAATGACTTCTCACTAGTGTGCGTTAATGAGTGTATATCGAGGGATCTTTGTCTACTGAAAGTCTTACCACACATTTCACATTTGTGAGGTTTTTCATGTGTTAACATATGCTGCTTGAGAAGGGAGAATGTTCTGAAAGCTTTATCACAAATTTTACACTTAAATGGCTTCTCTTCAGTATGTGTCAATGAGTGTCTTTTGAGAGACTCCCTTGCTGTAAAAGTTTTATCACAAATTTGACATATGTGAGTTATCTTATCTTTATGTGTTAAAGAATGTAGGCTCAAGGCACATTTATGTTTGAACGTATCACCACAAATTTGACATCTGTGTGGTCTTTCATCTGTCTTGTCTGTTTGAACTGTCGCATATTGTTTAAGATCATCTGAATGTCGGAACTGTTTTTCACGAATTTCACATTCGAGCGATTTCTTTTGCTGCATGAGAATGACTAAAGGGCTACTTCCACTGCTGCCGGTCCCATGATATGACGTAACTGGACGTGAATGGGATGCTTCCTTCATAGTTTCTGCTTCGGTTGAGGAACTTGAAAAACAAAAACAACCATAACAAGATAATCCAGGTAGATAGAATGCAGTTGATGAACAATAAATCACATATAATACATCAAATATCATAACATTTTGTAAACGGCTCTCTATCAAGAATTATTCATAACAAATATAGAATCAAGATTCATGCATGTGAATTAGGAATACTCTCCCCCCATGTACCTGCTGTTTGGTGTATTTGGTGGCCTCTGGTGTACACAAGCTGTTGTCCAGACTGGCTCCACTGGCTGAGTGTCAGTGTCATGACCAGAGTTCAGTTGACAAGAAGCATCTTGTCCAGGAGTGTCAACACTGACAAACTCATTGTATTCTGTATTGGGTCCAACTGATTCACCTTTCACTGGCAGGTCTCCCAGGGGTGCTATTGTTATAATGTCACCATAATAACAATCAGTCTTGAAGCTACTTTCAGGATCCACTTCCCTTTGTGCTAATAAATCTCTTATATCTTCCCGTTCCTCTGTTTTAACAGTCACGGCTAGATCCAGATCAAATAATTGCTCATCAACATCGTCCACCTCCAGCTTCAAACACGCCATATTTATTTCATCTGAAATGATGACATCACAAAATCTTAGGGATAATCTGATGACACACATCTCACACTAATATTATACATATCATGTACACGTAAGTTTCCAACAAGTGTTTCTGAACAACGCATATTATAAAATAGCATTTCTGTAATTAGAAATGGTCAACAATGGTTTATAATCGAGTACATAGATCAAGGTGGAACATAATGTAACAGTAACCAAACAGACCCGTGCATTTGATCGATCGATATGCTAATGAGGCGCCCCGAGCAGTCGAAAAGATACTACATTTGTTGGTTATTTTCACTGAAGATTGAGGAAAATCACACAGGGATGCCATGTTATAATCGGGATAAAACTGTTTGGTTCGATGTCTGTGACTCACAAAAATCCTTCGGGATCTCCGTGAAATCACATCATTTTTTGTCACATCACAGATATCGAAAGAAACGTAGTGATCTAAGACCACAATTTGGCGGTTCACAGCAGTAGGCCTAGATCTACTGATTGATTGACAATCAAAATCAAGATTTTTTGGCAAAAACAATCGCTTAATGTGGATACCAATTTTGCCACTCTCTCTCTCTCTCTCTCTCTGTTTCCTCAAGCTTACTTGTTAGGCCAAAAAAAAAGTATTATGGTTCTGGTTAGGCGCGCGCAGTGTTGAACCCTGCGCATCACTCGTTTTCTTTTTTTAAAAACGAAAAAAATCGCGCGCATCACTTTCTGAGAGCCGATTTTCGGTTTTATTTTCAGTCAATTACCCGTACATCGATTTTGTTGAGGAAATGATCACGTCAAATGACCACGAATGTCTTTGACACTGCAAAACTTGGTGTATGGCTGGCTGAACAGGGCAAATTCAACCGGGTCGCTTATCAACAGCCAATTTTAGGGGAAAATGGTTGGCCAAATGGACCATACTTGACCGGATCAGTCATCGGCCGCCAATTTTAGCAAAAAAAAAGAAAATAATAAAAATAAAAATCGCGTCATCCGATCACTTTTTTGGGGACCCCAATAGCCGGTGCGACATGCGAGAAGTGACATGTGAGAAGCCACATATGACATGTGACATGACAGAAATATTGCCTACAAGCAAGAAGTTAGAACATGTGACCTCGAGTTAGCCTATAAACTGCGAAATGCGAACTATAAACTGCGACATGCGAGTTAACTTTACAAACTGCGACTTGCATGAAACAAAATGCAACTTGAATATCCTACATATTTTTTCGTATTAAACCATGGTTTAGGCCTACTACGGACTAAGTCATAGTTCATAGTTCCCAGGTCGCTTCTCACTTGTCACTTCTCGCATGTGGCTTCTCGCATGTCGCTTCTCGCATGTCGTACGGCGTTCTATACCCCGATAACCAGAACTATAATACTATAAGGTTATTGCACAATATGGGGTTTTATGCCCGAGGGCCAAGTCTTTGAGGAGCCCGACGCGAAGCGGAGGGCTTCTTGAAGACTTGGCCCGAGGGCATGAAACCCATATTGTGCAATAACCCGTTTATCATATGCCAGTGGATGTCGGGGACATTTTAGTATGTTTCAAATGACAGAATCATATCCGATTCGAAAGAAATAAGCAAGAAATACAACTTTTATTCACACATTTATCCGATTCACAGGCCATTTCAGAGTTCCAAGAGCATCAGCATAAAACGTAAATTTGTGGAAAAAACGTCATACAGAACGGAATCGGGCCAGGAGAGCGACCATGTGCTTTTGTTTACCCTTCCAAAAAATGACGTTTTCTTGATCTGGGAGCCGCCCGGGCAAGTGTTGAATTTACAGCCCGCCGGGCAGAAGTTTGTTATTGGAAGAATAGGCACGGCTATTGAAAAACCAAATACATAGCTATGGTGTATGTTTAGGTCTAAGTTTGTTGACAGTAATTTAAATTGCTGTATAATAGCATTTACTACGCTATTTGCATCAACTGTCATTCTGGCATATGATAATTTTTTTTTCGGCCCGTAACAGTAAATGTGTATTACCGGCCTTGCTTCAGTGCTTCAGTAAACATCTGATAAAAGCATGAATGTCAAAATACCCGGGTCACGGAACATTCCGTCGTTTATATCAGATAGTTTGAGTGCTTTTACCATAGATATCCCATAGATATGTTCTTTCTATATCTATAGGCAGGTGCTGTATTCATCGACCCCTTACGGCTGTTTTTCCACATTTAGGTGTTCATTTGGCGTTCTCAATCAGACAAAAACGACACATTAAAAATAATTTGAATGTTTTCTGTTGAAGCAAGACAAAATTCATAAGAAATTCCACAAGAAAACGTAATAAAAACGAGGGAAATAGACTACACCGGATTCAGACGATTTTGACAAAGTCGTAATCAACGACCCCTGGTGGATATTAATGAAAATCTATGATTTAGCTCACCAAACTTGACTAAAATAGTTAACATTCAATGAACACCTAGCACATGACCTATACTCGGATTTTTCTAACTCGTTTACACTGTTTTTCGCTAATATTTTTGTGATGGTGAATGCTATCGTTCCATAACTTGGCATACTTCACGTGGGAGGCAAACGGCAATTTTCTACCAAATTTCAGACCGCTATCGCGAAAATTAAAAAAAGTTGGCAATCGACCTCAATGTTAAATTTCAGTCCAAAACCGGATCTCGAGAATCTGAACATATTCAAGGAATTGGTCCTGTTCACATCCATCAGGTTTCGAAATATTCTTGTAACTTTGATCCAGAAGATACGTTGGGGTGTATTCTACACAAACATATTGATTTTGAAACATCACTCCGCTACAAAACCGAACAAATGCACAAAATTGTGTGCGGGCCCAGAAATTAAATAATAGGGCTAAATTTAACAGGTGAAGCTAAAGTAGTTGAAAACAATTTCATTGCATTCCTTGACCTCTAAAACATAAGTTTAGGTACCAAGTTTGTGTCTCTAGCACAATTTGTAGCAAATATTTATGCAATTTTGTTTATTGTTGATTAAATTCAGTTTTGTCGCAATTGTGTTTATTGCCAATTCAAGGTATTTTTTTAGCATTTAAGGCATTGGGGGACACAAAATTGTTGATAATTTCCACAGAGTTCCTTAAAATATTAAAGTTTTAGAAAAATAATATGACAAAATATGCGATTCTGATGGTCGCCATCTTGGATTTCTTGCAGAACGGGTATGCTGAAGTAGTTGAAAATATTTTTATTGCATTCCTTGCTATTTAAAACATATGTTTAGGTACTAACTTTGTGTCTCTAGCACAATTAGGGGCAAAGATATATACAACTTTAGGTTTATTGTTGATCAGTTCGGTTTCGCCGCGATTGTGTTTATTGCCAAATTCAAAGCATTTTTCAGCAATTAAGGCATTGGAGACATTGTTATTTTGGCCATTGATGTTATCAAGTACCAATAGCATGTATTAGGGCACATAATTGTAAATAATGGCCACAGAGTTCCTCAGAATATTAAAGTTTTAGAAAAAATATGACAAAATATGCGATTCTGATGGCCGCCATCTTGGATTTCATGCTGAAGGGATGGGTTGAAGTAGTTGAAAATATTTTTATTGCATTCCTTGACCTCTAAAACATATGTTTAGGTACCGAAATCGTGTCTCTAGCACAACTAGACGTCAAGGCCTAAAGATGCCTTGGAGGCATTTCGGTGTGATGAATAATTTATAATACTAGATATCGACGAAAATGAAAAATGTCGACAAATTTCGGGTCAAGGTCAAAGTTCATCCATAATACCCGCTAGACATGTTTGTCTAGGGCGACGAGTCCGAAAATACCATCCGTTTCGCTCTACGATGCACCGTTTCCGAGATATCGACGAAAACGAAAACTGCCGACTCGGCAAAAAAATTTCGGGTCAAGGTCAAAGTTAATCCATAATACCCCTTAGACATGTTTGTCTAGGGCGACAAGTCCGAAAGTAACGTCCGTTTCGCTCTACGACGCACCGTTTCCGAGATATCGACGAAAACGAAAAATGCCGACTCGGCAAAAAAATTTCGGGTCAAGGTCAAAGTTCATCAATAATTCCCCTTAGACATGTTTGTCTAGTGCGACGAGTCCGAAAATAACGTCCGTTTCGCTCTACGACACACCGTTTCCGAGATATCGACGAAAAAGAAAAATGCCGACTAAAAATGCCGACTCGGCAAAAAAATTTCGGGTCAAGGTCAAAGTTCATCCATAATACCCCTTAGACATGTTTGTCTAGTGCGACGAGTCCGAAAATAACGTCCGTTTCGCTCTACGACGCACCGTTTCCGAGATATCGACGAAAACGAAAAATGCCGACTCGGCAAAAAAATTTCGGGTCAAGGTCAAAGTTCATCCATAATACCCCTTAGACATGTTTGTCTAGGGCGACGAGTCCGAAAATAACGTCCGTTTCGCTCTACGACGCACCGTTTCCGAGATATGCAGGATGAATCAAGGATGACTCAGCAAAAAATTATTTCGACCTCTAGGTCAAAGGTCGTTTGAGGTATCGATCCCAAAATCAATAGGGTTCTTCCCTGGTGATATATAAACCTCCGTGCAAAATTCTGCAACTATTGCCTGAATATTTTTTGAGTTATCGTCCGGAAACCAAGTTCCTCGATTTCATCCTCACGGACCTCACGGACCTCGGAGCCGGATCAAAAAAAAAAGTACACCCTAGAGATGTTTGTCTAGGGCGACGAGTCCGAAAATAACGTCCGTTTCGCTCTACGACGCACGGTTTCCGAGATATGCAGGAAGCCTCAAGGATGAATCAGCAAAAAATTATTTTGACCTCTAGGTCAAAGGTCGTTTGACGGATCGATCCCAAAATCAATAGGGTTCTTCCCTGGTGGCATATGAACCTCCATGCAGAGTTCTGCAACTATTGCATAAATATTTTTCCAGTTATCGTCCGGAAACCAAGTCTTAAAATTAGCCTTGATTTCATCCTCACGGACCTCACGGACCTCCGATCCGGCTCAAAAAGAATAGGGTTCTTCCTCATATCATTTCTGACTTGCGGTGAAAATTTGACAAGGATCCGTCAAGGCAATCTAAAGTTATCGTCCGGAAACCAAAAGTGGCGGAAGAAAAAAAAAAAAAAAAAAAAATTCTGCTAAAACCATAAAGGCATTTCTGCCGAAATGCCTTAATTAGGGGCGAAGAAAAATACAAATTTGTGTTTCAAGAAATGTCTCGGTTTTGATGGCGGCCATTTTGAAAAGCCGCCATATTGGATAGTTCATCCCAGGATATCGAGTGTTAACAAGTGGATTCTGAAGCTCAAGGGCCCCCTGAACAAAATGACACCCCTCGCGGAGAGTCCTGGGGGGGGTGCACGGTGGACCCCCTGGGCTCATGGACTATTAAGCATCACAAAAATATTAGCGAAAAACAGTGTAAACGAGTTAGAAAAATCCGAGTATAGCATGCGTTTTCGTTTGACCAAGTCTTCAACTGGCGCTGAGATTGAGAGGGGTCGATGATTACAACAGGGGTCGTTGAAAGTGCACGCGACCATACGGTTTTTACTTTCCACGTAATATTCACATCATTGCTTCTCACCAGTATCTGTTCACGCACGCCTTAAACTGTTAAACATACACAGCCACTTTCTCAAGAAGCCATTCAGTGTTTTATGGAAAGCCTGGAACAACATTTTATATCTGCCTGGTCCATGTTTCGTATGAAAAATGTTGTTGATGTTTTACGTTCCAACATCAATAGCGTTGATCGCTGTCTATCGCTATAAACGTTACAGTCTGCAGCTAGGCCTACTATATAGGCCTACAGATGCCATAAAAATAGGAAGCCACGAAACTAATGTTAAACTGATGTTTTGTCTACACTGTAGGCCTATATTTTATTCCTATTAATAAGCGCATATAGGAGCCTAAAGATGTTCCACCGCTAGCTATCGCTACTGCATGCGGGCTCCCGAATAGAAGAGGAGTTGATGAAGTTATCTAGATACATTGAATTGTATTTGGAGACGATGGTCAGAATTCTGACAGAAATGGTCAGAATAAGGACCATTTCTGTCATAGATAAACATTGAAACTGAACCCCGGTGTTTTTGTCATAAACATTGGCACCCCGCCTATACGTTGTCTGACCAGATTCGACGTGTGAACACATGGACCCCCTCGGTAAAGGACAACGAGGGAACACGAGCGAAGTCTCGGCTCTAAAGTCCGAAAACCTGGCCGGTTGACACTTCATTAGATTGGGGTAACCATTGAGGAAAGTCTGTCCTTGAAAGAGCACCGTCTGACTTTGAGGGAAGGACCTTGTTACTACCCTTTAGGAGATATATAGGCCTATCCCGGAGATACAGGGCCGGAAAACCAACACCTTTATGTTGCCTACTCTACCGTAGTAGAATGGTAATGTCAGTACTAACCATGTAGGCCTACGTCATGTGTTGGATTTAAAGGGTTAGTTCCTTACTGTGTACAGCGCTGTATGGACTCAATACATGTATTGAGTCCATACAGCGCTGTACACAGTAAGTTAGTTCCTAGTTAACATAAAGTTGTCAAAACAAATAAAATTAAGTATAAATTGATTGATGGTGGTGTACTGATTCAGAATCACCCATTTGTGGATTTTATTTTCCATCCTATATGCGCTCTATATGTCAATAATGACATGTCTGCGGCCGCCCTCTCTTTTCGGGATTATGCATGCGCGATCCCTTGTGACGTATCATCGGTTGTACAACTTGTCAACACGTGTCGTTCGCCTCAAACACTGTGTTCAACCAAACGCCGAGAAAATGCATCCAGGTTATAGTCGGCATCATTGGTCTGTGAGCGGTGGTTTTTTTGGCGATTATTCCGTCAATAATTAACATATTTCGATGAAATTTTGGCAGAAGTGTTATTTTATGCTCGCCTAACAGGGTATAAATTTTCGGAAAAATTGGTGTGTAAATAAAAAAGTTAGCCCATTTGGCCTATATATAACGGAATAGGAAAACGTCAAAACGTTATCTATAGAAATGCTACGGCGATCGGGGGCGGTCCACGGCCGATTTCTTCAGATTTTTACTATGGACGAGATAGGCTAACTTTTTTGCATCGCATCCAGTCTTTTTGAAAATGCATACTGAGTTAGGCGGTTATGAGATATTATAACATACATGGTCAATCTCTGCTTATACACAGTAGTTTGATGAGGATAGACTTTGTCAGACAACCAATGCCTTGTAAGCATTCTAGCATTGATATACATTCAACCGGGCATTCGATTTGATCGAAAGCCCTAGGGCTTTTCGATCCCATCGAAAGCCCTCCTGGATTTGTTTACGCCATTCCGTTTACCTCCCTCCTAAATCCAGAATATTTTGTAAACCATACTGAAAACAGAATATTTCAAATATTTTTTCAATGTAAGTAGATCTATATAGTATAGACTGGGCAGAATGATTGAGAATCAATAAAAAATATAATTTATTTTAAAAAATTAAGGGTTTTATACAGTTTTGCAGTGAACAAGTAAGCAAAATCACTGTGACACACATGACACAACAGTCACTATGTACTTTTCCATCCTGAGATTTTGGCTAGACATGTGTTTTTAACCTTGTGTTATATATTTGCAAGGAGTCCGTACTGTACACTGTCACAAAACATTGGTGATTCCCGTGCCGATTGTCAACGGGCCAAGTCAAGGTATGGAGCAAGCAGGCTGATCACTTGTCATGCTGCCACAGCCTGCCAGCGCTGATGATCTTGTCCTGAAATGTCTGAATTGCGGATGAAGATTTATAACTGGACTTCCTGAGACAGGATTACTTGGATGTGCCGTAGATGTCTACAACAACAATTGTTGGGACTCCCAAGACGACGAGGAAGTCGTAGCTCGGGTCCATGTTGCAAGCAGATCCGCCTGGAGATCCGCGCGCTGACCTAGAAAGAGAAAATCGATCCATAAATATCATGGCGACGTAACTACTGTTAGGTGTACGATTCGACATGCATGCGGAAATGTATATAATTTGCGGCGCCAGTTCGAACAAAATAATCTCTGTTTCATATACACTAATCGAAGAATATAATCTACATAATGTCTTCTCAAGAATACTAACCTCATATGTGTTTATCATCTGTAGAAGCCCAGTTTTTAAAACTTTTTAGCCGTCTTCGAAGTTCGAGTATCATACCGGCCATCGCCATCGGCCAGTATTGGCGCGGACCCGACATCTTTCCAAAAGCCGCGGAACGGTGTGCACACGCATGCAACAAATGTCACGCAAAATATACATGATCCCTCCGATTTCCAGTGGAACTAAAACACTTTGAACATGTCCATACACTCTATTTCCTCTTGGTGTATACAGAAACGCATGACAGCTCGTATTTTTGCTGAATTTCGACTGTAAATATCCACATGATGAAAAGCGATCCCTCAATGCTGCATTGCCAGGCGGCAGGGGGAGTCAAATGGAACAGCTGCATCTTGACGGTCGATCAATAATTCTACGTTATTACGTTTTCTGGCCAGCGGTCCGGCTCTGGGGCGGTCATGCTGATCGTAGCGGAGAATTCAACGATTTTTTGGTTCTTCTTTGGGTATTTCTGCCCAAAATCGGTTGTATTTTCTTCTTCTCTTTGTTTTGTCAGGCATAAAATCAAGAAGGAGTGGTTTATGTTATAATAGGGATTAATCCTGCGTTCTCGGGCATTGCAGTCCTACAAACAATCTCGGGTAAAATGACTATGTCAAAAGCCCTCCGTCGCTTCGCTCCGTCGGGCTATTGACGTTGTCATTTTCCCCTCGATTGTTTGTAGGACTGCAATGCCCTCGAAAGCAGGCTCAATCCCTAAAACATACCTGTCAAAATTCCATAGGATTATCTCAAATAATGACAGAGTAATCGTCTGAAAACCACCGCTCACAGACCAATGACGCTGACTATAGTAACCAGAATGAAAATAAGCGATAATAATCATTATTATGTCTTAATGTAAATCATAGACACAGTAGAATATATAAAATTGCTCCCAAGTTGTCGATTTGTGGTTGAAGTGGGCGATGATAGGTGCGGGACAATTCGTGCGCGATAGGGTTTTGACGGGGCGTAGATCTGTCAATTATTCATTGATCTGAATTTTGTAAGCGATGTTCAGAAGACATTTATCCATACAAGAAAATCTTGCAGTTTCATTTATTTTCCACTAGTAGTTCGTCCACAATCGTAAATTTAAAACGCTGATTCGTACGATGTAATTTTCCTTATTTCTGACCGTCGGCGTCCTCATCCATGATAGATCTACGAGTTTTTTTTTCATTGGAATGTCTACCGCAGTTTCCAGCTTTTCTATAATATTTTCGTATATATTCTGTATATTTTATCATATAGATCTAGAATTTATTTATCATAAATATTAATCGTGGTCATTTATTTTGCGCACTCTAGAGACTAGATCTAGTCTAGACTAGAACTGTATGGAAATTATAGACCATGCACGAGAAGGATTAGGGATGATGATTTTATACTAGGAATTTTGATACCGCCAAACCGTACACATGCAACAACTACCAGTATATACAGAAATTTATACCTGAAAAGCTACACCTCTACATCATGCAGTCTAGATATAGGGCTAATACGTATAGCTAAGAGTCCGACATAGACTACCTACTGGTATTTTAACAGATAAATTTATATTACAGTTTCAAACCAATTGTCGGTGGAGAAAAATGGAGATGCGTTGTCGGTGGCTGCACTGCCCAACACGATTGAGAGTGGTTATTCACACAAGTCCATACATGTTCAGCGGCCATCCTCCACTCCCCCCAAGCCCCCCCCCCCCCCACCACCACAGGAGCTACCACAACTTCAACCATGCACTGGACAATCTTACACTGAGGTACTTATTGCTGGATAAAGATCACATCATTCGAAATGAACTGCACCATGAAATGTGCAGGAAAATGAAGTAAGTTGTGTGAGTGTTTGCAGTAAAAAATACCTGTACTTCGTAGACCTGGTAATGTTTCATATCATATAATTTCAATCATATAAAAAAATAATTTTATAGCTACTCATTTTCATTCGAGGCAATAAACTACTGTGAGGAAAGCAGTAAAACACGACCATTTCTCACTTATGATGTTTATTAATGCATAAATTACCTCGGGCCAAGTCAAGGTATGGAGCAAGCAGGCTGATCACTTGTCATGCTGCCACAGCCTGCCAGCGCTGATGATCTTGTCCTGAAATGTCTGAATTGCGGATGAAGATTTATAACTGGACTTCCTGAGACAGGATTACTTGGATGTGCCGTAGATGTCTACAACAACAATTGTTGGGACTCCCAAGACGACGAGGAAGTCGTAGCTCGGGTCCATGTTGCAAGCAGATCCGCCTGGAGATCCGCGCGCTGACCTAGAAAGAGAAAATCGATCCATAAATATCATGGCGACGTAACTACTGTTAGGTGTACGATTCGACATGCATGCGGAAATGTATATAATTTGCGGCGCCAGTTCGAACAAAATAATCTCTGTTTCATATACACTAATCGAAGAATATAATCTACATAATGTCTTCTCAAGAATACTAACCTCATATGTGTTTATCATCTGTAGAAGCCCAGTTTTTAAAACTTTTTAGCCGTCTTCGAAGTTCGAGTATCATACCGGCCATCGCCATCGGCCAGTATTGGCGCGGACCCGACATCTTTCCAAAAGCCGCGGAACGGTGTGCACACGCATGCAACAAATGTCACGCAAAATATACATGATCCCTCCGATTTCCAGTGGAACTAAAACACTTTGAACATGTCCATACACTCTATTTCCTCTTGGTGTATACAGAAACGCATGACAGCTCGTATTTTTGCTGAATTTCGACTGTAAATATCCACATGATGAAAAGCGATCCCTCAATGCTGCATTGCCAGGCGGCAGGGGGAGTCAAATGGAACAGCTGCATCTTGACGGTCGATCAATAATTCTACGTTATTACGTTTTCTGGCCAGCGGTCCGGCTCTGGGGCGGTCATGCTGATCGTAGCGGAGAATTCAACGATTTTTTGGTTCTTCTTTGGGTATTTCTGCCCAAAATCGGTTGTATTTTCTTCTTCTCTTTGTTTTGTCAGGCATAAAATCAAGAAGGAGTGGTTTATGTTATAATAGGGATTAATCCTGCGTTCTCGGGCATTGCAGTCCTACAAACAATCTCGGGTAAAATGACTATGTCAAAAGCCCTCCGTCGCTTCGCTCCGTCGGGCTATTGACGTTGTCATTTTCCCCTCGATTGTTTGTAGGACTGCAATGCCCTCGAAAGCAGGCTCAATCCCTAAAACATACCTGTCAAAATTCCATAGGATTATCTCAAATAATGACAGAGTAATCGTCTGAAAACCACCGCTCACAGACCAATGACGCTGACTATAGTAACCAGAATGAAAATAAGCGATAATAATCATTATTATGTCTTAATGTAAATCATAGACACAGTAGAATATATAAAATTGCTCCCAAGTTGTCGATTTGTGGTTGAAGTGGGCGATGATAGGTGCGGGACAATTCGTGCGCGATAGGGTTTTGACGGGGCGTAGATCTGTCAATTATTCATTGATCTGAATTTTGTAAGCGATGTTCAGAAGACATTTATCCATACAAGAAAATCTTGCAGTTTCATTTATTTTCCACTAGTAGTTCGTCCACAATCGTAAATTTAAAACGCTGATTCGTACGATGTAATTTTCCTTATTTCTGACCGTCGGCGTCCTCATCCATGATAGATCTACGAGTTTTTTTTTCATTGGAATGTCTACCGCAGTTTCCAGCTTTTCTATAATATTTTCGTATATATTCTGTATATTTTATCATATAGATCTAGAATTTATTTATCATAAATATTAATCGTGGTCATTTATTTTGCGCACTCTAGAGACTAGATCTAGTCTAGACTAGAACTGTATGGAAATTATAGACCATGCACGAGAAGGATTAGGGATGATGATTTTATACTAGGAATTTTGATACCGCCAAACCGTACACATGCAACAACTACCAGTATATACAGAAATTTATACCTGAAAAGCTACACCTCTACATCATGCAGTCTAGATATAGGGCTAATACGTATAGCTAAGAGTCCGACATAGACTACCTACTGGTATTTTAACAGATAAATTTATATTACAGTTTCAAACCAATTGTCGGTGGAGAAAAATGGAGATGCGTTGTCGGTGGCTGCACTGCCCAACACGATTGAGAGTGGTTATTCACACAAGTCCATACATGTTCAGCGGCCATCCTCCACTCCCCCCAAGCCCCCCCCCCCCCCCCACCACCACAGGAGCTACCACAACTTCAACCATGCACTGGACAATCTTACACTGAGGTACTTATTGCTGGATAAAGATCACATCATTCGAAATGAACTGCACCATGAAATGTGCAGGAAAATGAAGTAAGTTGTGTGAGTGTTTGCAGTAAAAAATACCTGTACTTCGTAGACCTGGTAATGTTTCATATCATATAATTTCAATCATATAAAAAAATAATTTTATAGCTACTCATTTTCATTCGAGGCAATAAACTACTGTGAGGAAAGCAGTAAAACACGACCATTTCTCACTTATGATGTTTATTAATGCATAAATTACCTAAAGAAGCATTGCTTTCCATTTAAAGGATGATGATGATGCTGGAACTGGTCCTGTAAAGTTGTGGGTATGTGACGCGACAGCATCTCATAGAATACAAGCACTTCACAATGAAGTTAGGAGGGTGAGAACTGACCCTGATAACGCAATTTTGTCTCTGGATAAACTGTTTGGTCGGCTCTGTTTCTATTCCAAAATTGTATTTTAGATTTGGTGTTCAATTGGCATCATCAAAATCTGGTTGTATTGCTTGTAATATGTTGATACTTACACCAAGCACAAAAACAGATATTCACAATCACTGGTACATAAATCCATTTGCATTTTTTAATAATAAATTCGATAATGACAAAATGAATCACAAGAATCTACTGTGTATTTTCAGAGACAGTACTGGCTGCTGTGAGAAGGGGAGACCTCATGGAGCATGCGCAAGTTGGAAACAGCACTTTGTTGTCACATACAGCAGTATGCAGATGTCAAGGCGATGCTATTCCATGCATATATGCAACACACTGATTTTTGCTTCGAAAAATAGAAACTTTGATTTTCACATACTAATTAGTATGTATTTTTGTTTTATTATAACTTAGGTTGGGATGCATGAATAGTTTGGTCTGCATATATAATATAAAGAGTTACAATATTGCCAAGTAATTGTGTTATATGGATCATTATAATATTCATGTTTGTTTTAGACATTCCAAGCATTGTACTGACAGTACAGCGGCAAGAAGCATTTTCAAATGTATGGATACTATTAAGTTTGGATTTCCTCAAGTTCTCATTACTACTTTATATAACAAAATATTAATGTATGCACTGTGCATCGAGTTGTATTTTTTTTGTATGGATTATAGTAGAGTATGAAAATCATATAACGTCTGAGAATAAAAGGTATCATTTATGTCCCTTGTTTCTGGATTTGTTTTAATGTATTTTCTAATTCCTAAGCCTATGGTTGGAACTAAATGCTGCCCTGAGTAAGTCTACGCTTGTTGTAACCTTAAGGATACTAGTAACACTCATGATACACGAAGAAACATTTCACCACTTTAACTGTTGGTCGATATAACATTTCTATGCAAAATGATATTATTATTGACATGTTTTAGTAAGAAAATTGTTGCAAGGAAATGACGTGAAAAAACATTTTGACTGTAACTTCATTTGACTACATGGAAAAAAATACAGCTGGACCGCCAGTGGACTTTGGACCACAAAAGTATTCTAAACGCTTAGTGTCCATATATGGAACATGCAGTCGTCATAATACCGACCGGTACCCTGCATGCAGCAGTCGCCATAACTTTTTATCGAGTTGTATTTTTTTGCCTTTTAAATCTGTCCGAGAGGGTGGTGGACGGGGGCGTGGGGGATGTGCGGTCGTATGACTATACGCATATGACATTGTTTCGAGTGTGGTATGTGTTTTTCAGCCTTCACCACATTTCAAGGGTTCCTGAAGTTTGCATACTAGTATATTGGTACTGTTTTCCCCTGCATATCCTGTAAAATCTATAGTATCTAGTTCAAAGCGCTCAAAGCATCCCTACAGCAGGGATAGAAATTACTGCCGGCCCTTCAGTCCTGGACCACCAAATACTAGTATCTAGTTGGGCTGGCAAAATGTTAAAGATGCAGGTCCCCGGGACCATAATTTTTTTGGACATTCTTTTGACATCACTGATAAATGAAAATGAACTGGGGACCTGTAAGCATCGATTTATAATAAAAGTATAGGCTAGTGAAGACGTCCATGGCTGGGAGGGAGTGGTTCTCCACTCCAGATGCCCCCCCCCCCCCCCCTGCATGTCCCGTTGGTTGTTAGGCCTGTACAGTGTACTGTACTGGTCGATTCTGCCACGTGAACGTGTTCAACGCACGGCTCAAACTTACGGCCAAACAGTACTGCCGGTATTCGCTAACATCGTTCTAATCATAGATAATGTTGACAGTCTAGCTGCTGGATTCATCATTTAATTTGGATACCAAATTCCACTCGCAAAAACAAGATTCATAAACATTTTAGTTTGAGACTGAGAAGTTAGAACCAAGTCGAGATGCCAAAACGGATTGCTGGTGTTTGTTTACATGTACCAAATGGTTAATAATTCTTCGATTTGAATTCTGTAAACGATGTTTTGAAGACAATCAACCATACAACTGATATGTGCAGTTTTATTCATTTCTCTCGGATAGTTCATCCACAATCCAAGTCAAACTGTCAAACGATACTGGATTGCCGGCGTTTGTTTACATGTAGGGGCACATGCACTTGTACAACTTATGACGTCACAAGTTTATGATCGCTACACATGACGTAAAGTGCGGGCGGCAGTTGAAAACGTCAAAAACATCTAAAAATCCACATGATTTCTGTATTACTGTAAATCCATCGTAGTTCCATTTTAAATAAAGGTATCGGCATTTGGGTTACATATTTCAATAGCTTAAAGGGTATATATCACGAAAATATAACATCAGCTTATTTGAAGCCACTCGTTGAGCTGAATGGAACAGTTTTTACAGAATGTTGATATCTCGATTTGTTAAAAAGTTATAGCTATTTAAATTTTGAAAATCCGGCAAATTTCTCCCAATAGTCTTGAAAAATCTGTCAGCTAATTAGTATGCAAACAAGACGTGTGACGTCATTGACAGATTGCTTTTTAATGAGGCGTTTAAACATGTCACAATTAGGCATTTAAGCTTATGTTAGGTCACTAAAACTTATCAGTTATATCGTTCAGTAGGGATAGTCAGTGAGTGCATGTCAATTTTGGTTGCCATGACAACCATAGTGCTGATTTGGCCCTTAGCAACCAGGTTGCTAAGGCTGGTATTCAGGTTAAAACAAGACATAAACGTATCAAACCAGTTTAGATTTCAGGGTAGTGACAATATTTTATGTGATTGATCAACAAAATGTACAAAAACACTCCTTAGCAACCGATACAGGCCTGAGAAATCACTGACGTTTAGAGCCATGTTAAGTTAATGTATCCTATTATCGCTGGTTTCCAATGCCTGTATTTGTTGCTAAGGGTTGTGTTCAGACATTTTGCTGATATATTCCTCAATATATTGCTATTACTCTATTGTCTGATATGGTTTCACTCATGTATATATCGTTTTTAATCAGATATTGGCCCTAGCAACCATGGTTGCTAAGGGCCCAGCCAAGCCATTGGTTGCCATGGCAACCACAAATTTCATGAAATCACTGACTATTCCAACTAAAAAACATAAAAAATTTATTTTGGTGAAAAAATATGGATACAAACGGTATCAATATTCCATTATAAAATGCCTAATTAAAAAGCAGTCTGTCAATGACGTCACACAGCTCATTTGCATATTAATTAGCTGTCAGATTCTGTTGCCAGATTCTATAAATATATACATGTTTAAAGTGTCATAACTTTGGAATGAACCATGATACCAATATGCCGTGAAGACCATTTTGTTCAGTTCAAATAGTGTTTTCACATACATAACAAAAACCAATATCGAAATTTCGTGATATATACCCTTTAATGTAACGTTCGGACGCCCAGTACAGGGCGCCCGGGGGTTACCCTACAGGTATCCCAACCAGGTACCAGTCCGTCCGGAACGAGCCCGGATCTCATACATCACCACATAGTACAACACATCATCATCATCATCAACATCATCACATATCACATGCATTATACATCATAATGGCAATGTAGCCGTGTGTAGAGCCCGAGAGGCCATGGGAGCGGCCCCACGGAACCCGTACACGTGGGCATATTGCTCTCCGGACTCGCCGACGGCACTGTCGCAGAGATAGAACTCTGCACCAGCCCGACGGTCTGCCAGAGCCTACGTCACATCGTCCCGGGAAGGAGGAGAACTGGCGATCCACAGGGCTTGCGCCCCCGAGTCAGCAACTCGTCTCCCCCGGCCCGGGCCCCCCAATGGAAATTGTCCCCGGGGCCCCCACGGGGCCTCTACTCGCGAAACAGGGACGCAAAGCTCATGGCGAGCCTTGCGTGCTGTCCCGACACTCTCTCTCGGACAATCTCCTCGATCGAGTAGCTTCCAGTGCTCAAACTAGAGACAGCACGCGCGGCTTATACAGACCATTGTTATAGTTTACTGGAGCGTAAATTACAATGCGTCGCCATGGCAACGCACGCTCGAACCGAGCTAGGCCAAAACGAAAAGGGCCATACAAATGAGATGTGTGTTTACAATCACCTGCCGTGAACTTAGGGCAAAATCGCCACACTTAATATTCCTGCTTCTTGGATACGATGATATTTCAATGAATTCATCGAAACTTAGACCACGAGGTCGATTCAAATGAAGGTGGGGTATGCTACATATACTAGGAACTAACCCTTTAATAATTGCAGTGCCGTAGCTTCCATTAGGCAAAGGGAGGCAAATGCCTCCTATCTTTTTTTGCAAAAAAGATGCCTATCAGTATTTAAAGTAATGACAATTTGTTTTGAAGAACATCGGTCAGTGATGTCCCTGATCTACTGGGCCTAAATAATAAAATTTAATAAATGTCTGAATCGGCTAAACTGTTGTGTGTTCATTTTTTATACGCATTTCTGTAATTTCTCGTGTCTATGTTGGATTTTTTGTCAAATCACAAACCAATCTCAGTAAATATCCATGTATTGAGAGTTGTCTTTTATGTCAAAAAAACGCTCAAGTCCCACCAGAAGCCACCTAGGATCCTCCAGCTTCTGGGGCCCTAGGCGGGCCCCAGACCCCACGCCTATTTGGAGTAGTCAGTCACCAATTCATAACATTTGCCTCCTAGCTTTGCCAAGGCTGGCTACGGCACTGAATTGGTATACTATTATGTAACCTGGCACCCCATGTGTCGCAACCACAGCCGGGCGATACGGCCTGAGCGAGCTGACACCCAAACATTACAACTTCATTGGCTAATAGCTTATAGCTATGGGGAAGATTGCTTATTACTGAATAATAATTCCTTCAATGTTGGCATTGAAGACAGCCAGTTGTATATGGTCTACAATGTAGTCTTTTATACAAATATAAAAGCAAACTACCAAATCGACAAATGTTTTTTTTTTTAATTTGAGCATGTCAAATCCTTTTTAGCATCCCATTTTTTTGTGGGATAAAGTGCCAAGTCAGCAAAAAATCCATGGTCAAGGTCAAAGTTCATCCCTAACACCCCTTAAGCATGTTTGTCTAGGGCAACGAGTCCGAAGATACGTCCGTTCCGCTGTACGACGCACCGTTTCCGAGATATTGACAAAAATGAAAAGTGCCAACTCAGCAACAAAATCTAAGGTCAAGGTTATTCCTATTACCCCTTAAACATGTATGTCTAGAGCGATGCGTCCAAAAGTAACGTCCTTTTCGCTGTACGATGCACTGTTCCCGAGATATCGACAAGAATGAAAAATGCCTACTCGGCGAAAAAAAAGTTCATGTCAAGGTCAAAGTTCATCCCTGATGCCCCCTCAGACATTTTTGTTTATAGTTGTGAATCCGGAAATAACGTCCGTTTCACTCTACAATGCACTGTTTCCGAGATATCAACAGAAATGAAAAATGACGACTCGGCAGAAAAATTCCTGTTATATCAAAAACAAATGTGAAACGAACGTCGTGAACACGACTTACACAGTTGTGATATCCAATTACAAATTCGTGACCACGAAATCACTCATAAATAACTTAAACTACAATTAAAACGAAAATATGATGTGTGTTTGATAATTTAAATATATGCACTTAGCCGAAGACACTGGCGATCTGACCAATACATGTATATTATTGTGTATATGATATATCAAAATCCCCGTAAAATTTACTATTGCAGGGTTTACAAGTCTTCCCAGATAGCCCTTGATTACCAAGAGTTGTCATGACCACAAACTGATCAAGCAATATTATGCATGATTTATTTTGATAATTTATAATTGAGTTCTGCAATTCGTTGGAAAATTCACAATTTCAAATGGTTATAAATTTTAAAAAATGAGAATATTGATGCAGAATGAAACATTTGTATTCAGCTAAATTATTTATTTTAAAATGGTTATAATTTTAGTTGAACTTTAATACGATCCACAGTTCAAGATGAAAACTTTGTACCTCGAGATTCCGGCTCGAGAGTCTAGACTTTGTATTTCGAGATCACGACTTCATAATTTGAGATCACAACTTAAGCTATACATTTTTTTCTTGTTCCACAACATGGCCCTAATGCGCCGTCATTACAAGATTTTGGTGCCTAAACCTATGTCTGGTTAATGAGGAATCCAATGGTGTTATTGCTGAAGACCTGCGACTGGTGGTTGATATAATGCGAAAATAGCAATTTAAAATGGCTATAACTTTCGAACCGCTAGAGATATTGACACATGGTGAAAGCCATATTAATCAGTCAAATACGTTTAGTAAGCATTGTTTGAGCATGCGCATGGAATACACTACTTTTCCATTTTCCTGGTGCTTTAACACTCTTATCACAGTGAACTATGAAAAAAAATTAGCCAAAAGGCAAAGAAAGGTTACCGGAAAAATCATGTTTTATACTTTAGATATTAGCTGTTTTGTCCAGTGACCTTGAAAATAAGGTTACTGGTCAAACTTAAGGTGACAAAATAATAAAATGAATATTAGCAATGTGTTCTGACCTTGAAAATGAGATCAAATGTCAAGTTCAGGGTCATGACAATATTCAGCATACTCTAAACCCTGAAATACTAGTATTAGAGTCCATTAAATTTAGCGTTTTTGGTTGTGTTGGCATATTAGCGACCGTTTAATTTAGCGGTTTTTATCTTGCTATCATATGTTGTGTGTAATAAATTAATATATTAGCATCCATTGATAGTAGCGTTTTATGCAAAAGGCTAACAAAACTAAATAAATGGACCCTAATAATTTCCAGGATTAAAGTATATCATTTCCTATCACGTCCACAATTTATTCCCAAGCTGTAAAATCGATAATAAATGAGATATTAGCTATTTTGTGTTTAGACCTTGATAAAGAGGTTGAAGTTCAAGTTCAAGACCATGAAAATATTCAGCATATATCATTTTCTATCAGGTCCACAATTTATCAAGTCGATAATAAGCGGCCCTACTAAACCCCGAAACGGACTCCGTTTCGCGAAACGGACTTTCTGTCGCGAAAAGGATCATAACGTTCCCAATTTGTTACTGCCGTCTTTCTGCTAAACATTTGGTACGGGTGATATCGTGATAAACGTAGCCTATCAGTAGCATAGAATGCGCAGCTGTGTGATCGAGCGTTCATCAAATTATCTACACATGGGGGTACATAGTAATTTTGAGTATTACATCTGCTATACATTCTAGTACGTACCTAATGATATCATCAGCGTGCCGGGCTTGACATCAATAGGCCTATATATATATATTTTTTTTTATCAAAATCGAATTGACTAAGCAGTTAATATGGTGGTGGTTGGGGGGGTGTAAATGTCGGGCATCTAATTTGAAGGACAAGTACATTTGAAATACCAAACGACCAATCACTTCTCTTTTACGCATCCAGCCCTGGAAAGTCCGTTTCGCGAAACGGAGCTCCAGCTCCGTTTCGCGAAACGGACATTCTGTGGCTTGCGAACGGATTTTTGTTTCAAATCATTTGAAATCTCCGTCATTAAAATAGTATATTATCCTTATAAAAAGAACAATATATGACTTACACTATTACAGTGAGTAATACTTCCCAATTAGGATAATTTCTTGCATAGGCTTGGCCCATTCGGCAATTTCCTCCCAAACGACATGGCAATTCGATCGTTATAATGATACATGTGTTTGGATATCTGGAGGATTTGCACAATGACACAAATGGCACACATCGAGTGTGTCGTATTAAACTTGCCTAAAATTCACGAAATGCGCACTCTCCTCGCAAAATCATGTGCCGCCTTGGGTCATGCATTCCATGTTATTCTTATTAAAACCATATATTTTCAATATGGGTATCCCAGACAACATGCATACGTTGGGCCAACGTCAAACCAACGTTATCTGTTATGTTGGTCCAACGTCATCATCTGACGTTGATCCCGCGTCTTTTTGCTCATGGGCCATATGTTGGCCCAACGTTGTCACTTGGAAACCAAGAATCAACGTACGGCCAACCCTCAACCAATGTGTATGTGTTACGTTCAATTTCATCATCTGACATTGATCCAACGTTTGCTCATCATCCCAAAATGTGTACAATTATTATACAACAAGAAATGATCCCGCATTTGCTGCGCGAACAAGGACATAAACTTTTAACAAATTGTGGATCCATTGCTGATTTTCCATTCTGCCTTCATAAAATAAGTGCCCCTCACCAATTATGAAAATTGCTAATTATCAAAGTATCAAATCGAATATGGCGGCCAATTGGTCATTTACCGACGTTGGCCCAACGTTGGTTAGACGTCACCTTCCTATTGTGGTTTCTTTGACGTTGGTCAAACGTTGGGCCAACGTTGTTAGGCCAACGGCGACGCCGCCGACTTAATGACAACGTTGGCCCAACGTGTAGATGTTGTCTGGGATTATTGTACACACCGAAATTTGTGCAGAAATAAAAGGCTTACGTTTCCGTTTTTTGGGCGGGTTGCGTGCAACCAACCCGCCTATTAGATTGGCGTGTCCGTCTGTCTGTCTAGCCGTCCGGCCGTCCGGCCGTCCGTCCGTCAACAATTTCTTGTGAACGCGATAACTTACAAAGTTTTTATCGAAATACCGCCAAAATCATACCAGAGGTGCATCATGAGCATATCTCGGACAAGTTCGATGATGGGTGACCTTGACCTATTTTTCAGGTCGTGGCAGGACTTCGAACTTGACAATACATGAAAACAGGACTTTGTACCTTGTGAACGCGATAACTTACAAAGTTTTTAACGAAATACTGCCAAAATCATACCAGAGGTGCATCATGAGCAGATCTCGGACAAGTTCGATAATGGGTGACCTTGACCTATTTTTCAGGTCGAGGCAGGACTTCGAACTTGACAATACATGAAAACAGGACTTTGTTCCTTGTGAACGCGATAACTTACAAAGTTTTTATCGAAATACCGCCAAAACCATACCGGAGGTGCATCATGAGCAGATCTCGGACAAGTTCGATGATGGGTGACCTTGACCTATTTTTGAGGTCGTGGCAGGACTTCGAACTTGATAATACATGAGAACAGGACTTTGTACCTTGTGAACGCGATAACTTACAAAGTTCTTAACGAAATATCGCCAAAATCATACCAGAGGTGCATCATGAGCAGATCTCGGACAAGTTCGATGATGGGTGACCTTGACCTATTTTTCAGGTCGTGGCAGGACTTTGAAGTTGACAATACATAAGATGTTTAAGCAATTAGCACACATTGAATGCACGTGAAAAAAGGTACTGTTCACCTGCACTGCCAATTCCTTCCACTAACAGCCCTCCTCGATGCAACCCGCCCAATTGTCGCGGGCGCGACTTATACTTGTTAGACTTTTTTCGTGTCGGGGTTATTTCGAGGGTGTTTCGGGGGTACTTCGGGGTGAAGTACCGCGGTCAAGTGAGTAGGGGTTTTTGCGCATTGAAGCGTGGCGAATATAACTCAGATTCATTAATCAGCGCCTGTTAGGCCACACAAAATAGAACCGAACTCTAGCAGAGGTATGCTATACTGAATTTTCTTTTATCTCTAATCAGGATTAAAAGGGTGTCAGACGGATTAAATGAGATGTTTCCCGTTGTCGCGCAGTGTTCATGGGAAACATACTATAGTCGGCCCAAATACCGTACGTTATTCCTTAATACTACTCGTCCAATGAAAACATACCATTTAATCCGTCTCGCACCTTTTCAGTCCTTATTGAATATAGAGGAAGGCGCAGGATTTGATACTTGGGCGCATGTAGCGCAGCTTACTTTTTCTTCTAAATTCAATGAAAATTAAAAATGTGCCAGATTGATTAAATATGGTATACATCAAATGGGTGTATTAACAGATTGGGCCCTACAGGCTTAGACAACCCTGAACATATCACCTTTTGTAAATTTTATTGCTAAAATATGATATATTTCACCTAAGGTATCTGTTATTTGCTCTTTCAGTCACTCTCATCTTTGTATGCACAAATAACATCAGACATTCAGAAATCGTGCAACATCAGAATACTTTATTAATATTGGGCGAAACACGCTAAATTAATTTGCAGGGGAAAAATAATGGAGTGCGAAAATTAACATGACAATGGTTAAATATGGTTGGTGATTGTATATTGGTCAACATCAGTTCCATTGCAACCAGTTACTTTCATGTGTTTCACCAATGTAACACGAGTTGGTGACATATGTATTTAAGTTTGTTGGTATAATTTGTCGATTTCACCAGAATAAACCTTCTGGTGTGATTTTGAGATACTTGTCTATAAAGTAAAGACAGGGGATTCACTATTATAGACCGCCCGTAATAAACACATTTCTTACGACATTTCTATTTTCATGATTGTACGACTCTCGTGTTTCTCAGTCTTAGAATTTCGGATCCATTGTATAGCTGGGTTCTGTTATAATGGGTGAATTGTAACAAAATGCCACAGGCATCCTCCTTAGGTAATATCGTCAGTGTTTGGCTAGTAAGCAATCGGCCAGTTTCATGATTTGTGTGTGAAAAGTGTAACCTGGAGCAAAATCAATGACACTGCGGTCATTAAAGTTATGTGTCTGTGGTTTTAACAGGGCTATCATTAGGCCTATAGGTTTATCACTCATCGAATTTGACCGTTCATGACACTGATTTTGTAAGTATCATTCATGAATCACTCCTAAAATATGGATTTGTTTATATCGATATCCATTCGTCAGTAGGCCTATACATATGTAACGTGAGACCAAAGAAATCAGTGATCCCCAAAAGTCCCCCCGCCCCTAAAAAAGGATCAAAAACACGCTGACCGGCGCTTTATAATTCGAATGACATTCACTGCTCTGATATACAACATTTATCGTAGGAATAGCATATAGCTGTCTGTACTTCCAATGAAACATTATGTGAATATATAACAGACTACTCCTCCCGACGTGTATAGAACATGATTCGTTTCATATATAAATATAAACATGCTTTCGCATATCAAATTCTTCTAATTTGAATCCGAATTATAACAAACGACTCAAATCTCGACGGTGACACACTACACGTTCTTGCCAAAAACATGTGTGAGGTGAACACTGGACAACGGAAAACAAAAATCCTTGCATAAGTCACACACGGAGATTGTAATACAATGAACAGTAATAGTGGTAAATTAGTTAGACACTATAAACTGGTTTATAATTTTGTTTGGCCTCAATCTCTGTGGAGTGTCGACTGGAAATCGCTCTTGTGGGATTAGTTTGCTTTAAGCTGCACGCATCACTGAATAAACCCCTGGGTGACGAGAAGAGGGGATTATTGCGGTACTTCACCCCGAAACACCCTCGAAATAACCCCGACACGAAAAAAGTCTGTTGTGTACATTTTGAGGGAAATGGTCCGGGACCTACATGTATAGACCCCACACCCTTTCAGCTCAAGGTCAAGTGGGATTGGGAATGGTTGGGTGGTTATTGGTTTCAATAAACAAACACTCGCCGTATGCCTTTTAATTGATTTATCGAGTTATCATCATGACCATGGTGTTGTCAAAGTTTGTTTTCCAAAGTCGCTCCATGGATCAAACGAATACTTCAGTTTTCATGGATTATATTACAAACAATGCCGGCCTATCCTAACCCTGAATCTACAAATGAGTTCAATGCTACTCGGATGGTGATCATTCACTACATTGATCAGTATCTTTCCAACACTCGGTTCATTACTATTAATATTCGTCTCATTTGTATTGAATTGATGAAATTATTTCTACAAAATGTCCACCATATACCGAAATTAATCCTGCATGGTTACGTCGTGTATCGTAACACACTCAGCCTACGCTGTGTTTGTGGATTTGTTCTGTACGCTGACCATGCAATGATCAATATACATACGCATCATTTTGTTGCGTATGACAGGTTAGATTTAGGTATACTAGTATGGCGTGAACATTTGTAATATTTTATTCCACCCTGACAATGATCAGGTATGTAATTATTGCAGATCTACTGAACGAAATGAGACCTGTTATTCCACAATTTGGACGCACTTCGGAATTAATTTGGACATTTGTAGCATACATACTTTTAGTTTTGATAGCTGTCACGGCCCAAGTATCATATTCTGCGCCTTCCTCTATATTCATAAGGATTAAAAAGCTGCGAGACGGAGTAAATGGTATGTTTTCAGTGGACGAGTAGTATTAAGGAGCAGTATACTTGGGCCGCTGTCACAGTGGGGCCTGGTGCATCAAACCGGGCCCATGTAGCGCAGCTTACTATTTCTCATAAATTCAATGAAGATTAAAAATGTGCTAGACGGATTAAATATGGTATACATATTCAGTGGGTGAGTAGTATTAAATAGTATAGTAAGGTGCGCTACTTGGACCCCAAACCGTCGTGAAACATGCGTAGATTGAGAGTCGGTAGGTAGAAACGTCCGTCCGTCGGGAAATCACCGCCCGTGTGGTGTGCACCAAGAAGTCGCAGATTGGAAGTTTGTCCGACGCGTCGGCGAGCCTACCGACGGATCAGTGCACATGTATGTTACTTTGACATCGGTTAACACATGATGCATATAATTGCGACCAACCATAACATGCCTTTTGGTACTTTGGTATGATATATCTTCCCTTATCATGATATAATCTCTCAAGTACATTGGTTTGGTGTATAAATATATCGGAGGAATTTGAAAAAAAAGATTATTATAATTTTGGTAACAATTCGTTCCCAACGTTATCAGAGAGTTTCTAAATATATCGCGCAGATAAATATTTATATAAAACGCCACTTATATTGCATGGTACACAATTGCAAATCTTGTGCGACCCATCTACGACTGCTTACTATAAGACATGCCAACTAAGTACACCATAAGTCGCGGATTTTACGTCCAGTGGACGATATAGTTTTCAACAACCGACAGGTTGGTGCATGCAAACCAACTTTCACACCGACGCAGAATTCACGACGGACGTTGGTCACTGTAGGAACCCCCGGTCGAAACGATTACCGTAACGCGCGTTACGGTAATCAAAAACATGGCGGAAGGCCAGTCGCTTCGTATCGTGCATGTCCATTCCCACGAAATCACGATTATGTTTTATACACTTGCAGCATTCATATGGGAGTTTGGACATTGTTTAACATTCAGTGAGTTGGATGATGGTCTTAACTCACGGTATGCACGTTTATTTTGTCAGAGAAAAAATATCACTGGATTACCGTAACGTCATCAAGTTTGGCAGCTGTGATTACCGTAACGTTTAGGACTGATTACGGTAACGTGATATGTCAAAATACTCATTTCAAGTGATTTAACGTAGTCTGCTACAAACAGTGAGGTAACGAAGAGTCACTGTTTAAAAAAATATATTTCATGAACATAATCTCATCAAAATGTCCTATTTTATAGAGTTACTGTTCAGCATCCTGATACTGAAAAGAAAATAGGGGGTCACCGTGCTGGTTTCTCCGACATATTCAATCAAAATATCACAAACATTTACCTAAAATTACATAAATTATGGCATATTTTGCACATTTTTGTGTCCATATTCACATCTTGCATCGTGTTTTCCATGCGAACGCATAAGGTGACCCCCTATTTTCTTTTCAGTTTTAGTATGCTGATCAGTTACTCTGTAAAGTATGTCATTTTGAAGCTCTAGATTATGTTGATACAGTTATTTATTTTTGAAAAATCTTTTACCCCCTCCCCTCACTGTTTGGAGCGGACTACCTTAGGGGTGAAAGTAGTGTGTGCTGCCTCCTCCAGTGCATATTACTCATAATTTAGAATAATCTTGATCAGGATGGAACCTAGGCTATTTATGTGAATGTGCATAGCCAGGGAAAATACCCACAGGCCAAAGGATGCACAGACATTTGATCATTCTTATAACAGCATATATATTATCTATTTTACAGCTAACATGTCCGGGACGAATTCAATTCAATAGTAACTTTATTCTATTATTTCCAAGCCTACAAAAAATACAGCATATACAACAAATACACGTATAAATGAAATAGTGATATGCGGACGAGAAATGGCGATCTGGTGAAGACGTGACCTGAGTACTTACCTTATCGGTAAGACAAGTAGTAGTTAATAGTCATTAATAATATGAATATAATGATAATTAATAAAAAATGTATATATTCTGTACAGGAAGAAGTGGCGGTAAGTTGTTTCTATCATTTTGTCCTGAATACCCAAAATATGGTCATGGTTATGTTTCGTTTACATAATCGTCACTGTGAAATAGCAAAGAAACACACAAGAATACGCAAATTACATGGTCGTACTATCAATATCGTCGCTACTGCTCATTGTGAGACGTTAGTTAATGAAGTCTTATTTTCAATGCACATTCTTTAAATGTACTGCAATAAATGGTATATTATTCATACTAAGAGAGAAGGGGGGGGGGGGGGGCGCATTTAATTTCTGTTCGTTACTGAATCAAAGTTCAGCCAGAATTTATATTGTACTGGCACACAAGATAAGGCACAAGTCTGATAGTCTGATAGTCAATACATTGTTGGACCCACTGTGGTGCTGTATTCCGTGTTTGACCAAAGACGATAACACAGCTTGAAACGGCTGTTGTAGTACATCTGCATTTCGTATCTATATTGAGGAAATTTGTGTCAAATATATTATCAACATCAGTTGTATTTTATGCATTCGGCGACCATTATTGATGTGGATACATGTATTTGTGATTTTCCTGCTAATTTGAGACGGTATATGCGAGAAATCCCAGTGATTTGGGGGCAGTATGACAACACGTTACGGTAATCTGCCTCACTGTGCCGTCCAACGTTACGGTAATCAAGCCTAGAAGTTACGGTAATCTTTCCCAAATTTTAAAATCCCTCCTTACTCGCATCAAACTATACAACACGTTTCAGAAACAGTACCGATCCTTTTACCACAAAGTCTGATATATATGTATCACTGTGACTCCAAGAATATACCCGAGATACCCCGCAAATAACGCAGTTTATATTCGAACCGACTCACCTTCCGCCATGGTTTTGATTACCGTAACGCGCGTTACGGTAATCGCTTCGACCGGGGGTTCCTACAGTGTTGGTGTATTTTACGACGGACGTTGTCACCGACGATTCACCGGTTAGGCCCCTGGAGAAGATCATAGAGAGTTGGAGGAAGCATATATCTTCACAATGAAATCGATATTTTTACTCGCGAAATCTACAATATATATCTGTATATATTCAGAAACAAATCAATTTGATGATATTCGTCCTTACATAGTCTCGTTCATTCGATACAAGGTACGACATAATTATATAAATGTCACTGTATGCATATACATGTATGCAGTATATAAGCAAGCGTGCTCAGATGGTGATCACATCTTTTCATATAATCTAATTCTAAAAAAATTGCATAAGCTTGTACATATTTTCCATTGTGTAAATAAAGTTTAGAATCAGATAAAGCGCTAGAAAGACCAAAATGGGCATTCAAAATCACATTATAAACGAACGGCTACTTAATCTTTTTCTCACAAACCCATAACATACTCCCGGGGACATACTTTCTGAAACACGGGGGGGGGGGGGGGGGAATTGTGTGGTGACCAATATTATTTCTCGTCATTTCTCCAAACAAGCACAGTGTGTCTTTGAACTTCTGGCACGGAGAAAACGAAGACTTAAAGGCCGCCCTATTACCACCCGTTGTTTAAAGATTTAATTAACGAAAAGTTGTTTCAACAAAATTTCTAGTTACCGAAAAACCTACAACGAATTCGTCAAGTGTAACGACCACTTGTAGTTACCGTTTTATCTTTGTTATTATTGCGAGTCGTGGCCACGGACAACATTTTGGATGAACTCGATCTTGAGCCAAAAGATATTATCTGTAAACTTTCGACGTTTCGGTCTTATCTCGAGAACAGTCATAGACTCGTTAACGCTACGGTAAAGCAAAAAAAAAACCCTGCACAATTCGCTGCTCCCTAAAACTTCATATAACGTTTTATGTCAGTAAAGGCTAAAATCTATTTTATATCTTATGTTTAGTGTGACGGAACGGGGGGGGGTACACTTTTTTAATCGGATGTTGGTGGGTGAGGATATAGATCAGTGGGGGAGGGGGGGGGGGGGGCAAAAAAGGTATTTCCGAATATTTTAACCAAACATCCCACTAAATATAGCCGTCCTCTTGTTCAATATAAAGTGAAGTATCACCAACCTTGCACGCGCTTTAACAGTAACGTACAACATGATATTACACTGAACATCAATTTACATGATTCAGCAGAGGCGGATCCAGGAATTTTGATTAGGGGGGGCGCAACCAAAGTATATGCGGTCTGGGGGTTCGGGGGGCGCCGTAAGCCCCCCGAGAAAAATGAGCATTTTTTTTGTTTTATGAGAGCATTTGGGGTGGTTTCTGGAGACGTTTCTGGGACTATTGGATGCCTATTTCGTGTACTAATCAGGGATGAGTACAGGGTGCTTGGTTCCAGGTTGTGTGTGTGTGTGTGTGTGGGGGGGGGAGTTGCGTCGTAAGCCCCGTTTAGTAAATGAGGTAGTATGAATGTATATCATACTAAATGAAGAGATTAGTGCATCCAGGGGAAGATCCAGGATTTAAGGGAGTGGACCAATGCGAGACCGGCAAGCACCTCGCGGCCGGGGGTCTGGTGTCCACTGAAAGGCCCCAGAAGACAGTGCCCTTTTCATGTTCTGTAGTAGCTTCCTGGCCTCTCCTGAGTATAAATTTCACAGAAACTCACTAAAACCACCTTTTTCAATCAAGCAATTGTTATTAAATCCAGACTAATTATTTTTAACACCATCAATACCAAATAATGCCAATGCCAAATTTATTATATCTCAAAGCTTTTGGTGACAAAAATGCATCAGAACTAATATTATATTCCTGATAGATGTGCGCCATATCGCAATCAAGTATTTTGACATTTCTGTACCGACACTACCCCCTAAATTTTCGATATTAATTTCATGTGTGTGTGGGGGGGGGGGGGAGCGGGGGGGGGTGGACAAGGCCCGCTTCCGTCCCCCACCCCCTGGATCTGACTTTGGCACTTATGGTAGCAGAAAGACATGTTTTTCTGATAGTAGTTCCTTTTTTAATCATCAGTAGATACAGAAGAAGTAGCACCAATTTAATTCAAATCTCTAGGCCAAAGTTGGAAATTGCACGGGAACGGTCAATCGTGCTATATGAGAGGGTTCCAGTGGAAGAAAAAGGCAGAACCAGAACCCTTGGACACCGCCTCTCCCCCCCCCCCCCCCCCCCCCAGATCCAATCTTGTGGCCGACCATCGGATATTTTATGCTTGAAACTGACTCTTTTGCTGTTGGATCAGTTGGGTTTAAGCCTGGAATTTCATGTGAAAAGGGGGGTTCGACCCCCCGAGCCCCCTCCCCTATCTACGCCCATGATTTATTCTCATCAGCTCTTAGATATTATATTCATATTATCCATATTAAATCTAGGGCCTATTTTTTTCCTCTCTCTCTCTCTCTCTCTCTCTCTCTCTCTTTCTCATTTTAGGGGGGGCGCGCGCCGGGTGCGCCCCCCCCCCTGGATCCGCCTATGTTCAGTGCCTGTAATATATTTAATTACGTTTGTTCTGGTTGCGTCTAATAGGAACATTCGCAGTATTAATTACACATGCAGCGAAACATTCTCTCCCTTCCCTTATTTTTTTTCGCATATGTATGAATCTCATATACTATTCTTATACCGCATGATGCTACCACAGTCCCCGATCTAATCCCCGAAATTTTCCCAAATCTAGGAACATCGCACACAGCTGTGGTGTGGCCATAAAACTTGGCTGGACCGTCCTAACGGCTCTGGAAGTCACCTCCAGATACAGTATACTGCCGGACAAAAGTTGTGTCCTGAAGCCAAAGAATCACAATATTCCCTTGAAAATATAGATAGGAATGCTAATTTTGGTACCTTAGGGGAGTAAACAATCTACATAAATTATATCTATCATATAAATTGAGAAAAATGCATAAAATACTGGCATAACAGTAATTTTATTGGGAAATACTGCATCTGTACAATACAAGCGTCATGGTAGGGCATCATATCCCCATACCCACCTCCACTCAACCCCAACTCCCACGGGCCCTTGCACGGGCATCAGGAGTCAGAGTGGACCGGCTTGTTTACTCTGGACACCTGTTGGAAGTACACGTATTGTCAGCCAGCACTGGGTCAACTGCTTCACGTGCTTGGACCATCAGCAAGTGCTTGACTGCATGCTTGTTTCTTTCCCTTTTTTATGAGGCAGAAATACCACCCCTCTCTTTTCACCCGTTCCAACTGACATCAACAAACAGGCCGCTGAATGGATGTATGTGACCCCTGGGCCAATGTACTAATAGTTTAACTTGTACTGAACATGCTCGTACATGTAGGAAGCTTCTGGATATAACGATGTGTAGAATACCAGGCTTCATACAATACATGTAGTCTGTACCTTGGAATTGACATCCAGTAATCAGAATTGGCTTCACTCCACAATCATTGGAGTGTACCATGATTATATTTAATCCATATTATCACAAACCCATCTCTTATCGGTTTCCGATATTATTGAATGTCAGTTAACAGTAATTTCAGAAGTTTATGGAACTTAACAAGGACCAAATTTGTATTCTGTTGAGTATATGGCTCAAATAATAATAATCTCGTCACTTTGCTAAGTTATTATGAAATTCCCGGTTTTGACGGAATTTAGCAATGGTCCTAGTACTATTGAAAGACATGGTACCCGCCCTTCAGCGGCCTGTTTGTTGATGTCAGTTGGGAACAGGTGAAAGGAGAGGGGTGTTATTTCTGCCTCATAAAAAGGGGAAAGAAACGAGTACTTGCTGATGGTCCAAGCACATGAATCAGTTGGTATCCAGAGTAAACAAACCAGTCCACTCTGACTCCTGTTGCCTGTGCAAGGGCCCGTGGGAGTTGGGGGTTGGGTGGAGGTGGGTATGGGGATACGATGCCCTACCATGACGCTTGTATTGTACAGAGGCAAGTATTTCCCAGTAGAATTACTGTTATGCCAATATTTTATGCATTTATCTCAATTTATATGATAGATATAATTTATGTAGATTTTTTACTCCCTGAGGTACCAAAATTAGCATTCCTATCTATATTCTCAAGGGAATATTATGATTCTTTGGCTTCAGGACACAACTTTTGTCCGGCCGTATACTGTATCTGGAGGTGACTTCCAGAGTCGTTAGGACGGTCCAGCCAAGTTTTATGGCCACACCACAGCTGTGTGCGATGTTCCCAGATTTGGGAAAATTTCGGGGGTTAGATCGGGGACTGTATTGTTGAAAACTAATCATGCTAATAGCGCTGTTGAAAATTAGTGTATGACTCTACCTAATACAAATAGTATTACAGTAAAATAGTATTCAGAAACATTTAGTATTTACATGTATATTGTACTCCAGAGATTCTGTGGTTAGGGTGATATTTAAGAATTGATCAGTTACATGTAAGTTTACATTCTTTTAAATTATTATGCATAACACGTCCATTGCAGTCCCAACAAAAACTGACCGTATTCAGTAATCATGAATAGTGTAATCATACAATAACATGGCTTCTGATACGATATGCATGGGCACCAAGGAAAATAGACGTCCCGAGATATTCCTACAACTCAGGCGGTCAACTGGACCATTCTTGTTTTCACAGGCTACATATATATTTGAAATGTGAGGTTAAACATCACCACTCAAAGATTTGGTCATTAACCATCCCAGCAAAATTTGTGTTGTTGTGTTATTCATGTGTTACCACAAGAGCACAATCTTTACCTGCATGCATGTACAGTACACCACAGTGTATGTATACTGTGTGTGAGGCGAGGTCCCTTACTTGAGGCCAGCAGTGTATGAGATGTGCTTATTACAAACATGCCCTCCAGAGGCCGTCGGATCCCACCTTTTCATGGATCCTGAGGGATTAGAGCATGACCCCTCAAAATTCGAGATTTAATGGCTTTTTGGGGGTTGACCAGGAAAGTTGTCCATTTCCTAGATAGATTTTCAACGGCAGTCGATACTACATCAGGAAGTAAAAACTAGTTTTTCTCTCTCTTTTTGTATTTGTGATGACATGGGATGTTATATCAATTCAAATGAGGATTGACGATCATGGACCAATATATGTTTCAAGTTAATTTTATCGCTTTCCCTTCCGGATCATTCCAGGAATACTTCCTTGAACTTAGGGCCATATAATCAATGGTCCGCGCATCATAAACAATCCACGACTCCCGACACGCAACGGTCGTAAAATACGTCTCTATGCGATAAGATCTGAGTGATCCACGAATCCATGAAATCCCTGTGGACACTATTAACAACAGGACCACAGAATAATCGAAAGGCTACCACCCACGATATCAGGTGTGATGCTGTCTGTCCAAACATCTGCTTGAGACCATTATATAGACCAGAATTTCTGCTACGACTAACAATAAATTTCGCATGCGGTTCTCACAAACAGTTAATTTACCAATTTCATTGGGGGTATTGAAATACATATATGTAAACACACCTACAACCCCCACCTCCACCGACACACAAACCTATCTCATATTATATTGGAATTTACTGACTTGTATTAATATAATTTATATAAAGTGAAAACGGCACTATGGCCATTACAAACGTATGAAACAATGGCTGTTTTTCTGTCGTGTGCGTTTCTCGTCGGTATACATGTATCTAGGAAAATATATATCCTTATGGGGGGTTTAACTTTGGAATTCTAGCTTGCCAGTTTGATGCTGTATGGGATTGAGACAAATCAATGGAATAGCCGATTTGAATGGGGGTCATTTCAAAGAAAATACAATGGTCACAAATGGATATTTGTTTCATTACTCGTGCTTGAAAATATTTCACATGCAAGAAATCACAATCACACAATATCCACGAGAGTTATAATTCAGTCCGAACCTGAGACCACGCCTGATATATTCTTATAATCTTAACGTCTTTGTGTTCTCTGTGGTCTCACCCTGCCTGCCGGCATCCATTCATCTCCCCGGGTGACCGATGTCAAGATGGAAGCCCGCTCTGCTCGGCACCGCCCGACTGGTCGGTTGGCGTTATGCGGGTTCAGGTGGATGACTTGTATAGCAATGGATATGTTTCTCGTTTTTATTATGTCTTGTTCCTTGTTTCTTGTTCTTTTTTCCCTTCGTCTTTAAAGGCCGTGCAGGAAGACAGCCTATTGTGGCTATGCACGGCCTCAACAACATTGTATATTTTGTGTTGTTGGAAATAAACATTATTATATTATATTATTATACATCCAACATGTACTGGAGTTGAAAGACAATTCTATATTATGTTTGTAGATATAATAAGCTACCTATACATATATACATGTATACACATCTGAGGGATGAAAGCCGTACACAGCTGAAAACATTGGTAGAGCAACTGAATGTAATTGATGGAGGGGCAAAGTATAATGGAGAGAATAATAGGTTTACGTTTATCGATAAAAAATCAAAATCAAGTAGTCGCCTATATACTCCGATTTTTCTAACTCGTTTACACAGTTTTTCGCTATTTTTTGCGATGCTAAAAGCTATCGTTCTATAACTTGGCATACTTCAGCTGGGGGTCAAACGGCAATTCTCTACCGAATTTCAGACTTATATCACGAAAATTGGAAGAGTTGGCAATTTATCCCAACAGTCTCCGATCTAACCCCCAAAAAGCCATTAAATCTCGAACTTTGAGGGGTCGGGCTCTAATCCATCAGGATCCATAAAAAGGTGGGATCCGACGGCCTCTGGAGGGCATGTTTGTAATTAGCACACATCATACACTGCTGGCCCCAAGTAAGGGACCTCGCCTACACACAATATACATACACTGTGGTGTACATGTATGCCACATGGAAAATATCGGATGTATTGGGCTGATACAGGTAAAGATTGTGCTCTTGTGGTAACACATGAATAACACAGCACAACACAAATTTTTCTGGGATGGTTATAATGACCAAACCTTTGAGTGGGGATGTTTAACCTCACATTTCAATATATATGTAGCGTGTGAGAACAAGAATGGTCCAGTTGACCGCCTGAGTTGTAGGAATATCTCGGGACGCCCGTTCGCCTTGGTGCCCAAGCATATCGTATCAGAAGCCATGTTATTGTATGATTACACTATTTATGATTACTGAATACTGTCAGTTTTGTTGGGACTGCAATGGACGTGCTATGCATAATAATTTGAATGAATTTGAACTTACATGTAACTGATCGATTCTTAAATATCACCCTAACCACAGAATCTCTGGAGTACAATATACATGTAGATACTAAATGTTTCTGAATACTATTTTACTGTACATAATACTATTTGTATTAGGTAGAGTCATACACTAATTTTCAACAGCGCTATTAGCATGATTAGTTTTCAACAATATATTATGTTCCGAATCCCGGCCCGGCACATGCTTTGGGTACCATGTCTTTCAATAGTACTAGGACCATTGCTAAATTCCATCAAAACCGGGAATTTCATAATAACTTAGCAAAGTGACGAGATTATTATTATTTGAGCCATACACTCAACAGAATACAAATTTGGTCCTTGTTAAGTTCCATAAACTTCTGAAATTACTGTTAACTGACATTTAATAATATCGGAAACCGATAAGAGATGGGTTTGTGATAATATGGATTAAATATATTCATGGTACACTCCAATGATTGTGGAGTGAAGCCAATTCTGATTACTGGATGTCAATTCCAAGGTACAGTCTACATGCATTGTTTGAAGCCTGGTATTCTACACAGCATAATATCCAGAAGCTCCCTACATGTACGAGCATGTTCAGTACTTAAGTTAAACTATTAGTACATTGGCCCAGGGGTCACATACAGCCCTTCAGCGGCCTGTTTGTTGATGTCAGTTGGGAACAGGTGAAAGGAGAGGGGTGTTATTTCTGCCTCATAAAAAGGGGAAAGAAACGAGTACTTGCTGATGGTCCAAGCACATGAATCAGTTGACCCAGTGCTGGCTGACAATACTTCCAACAGGTATCCAGAGTAAACAAACCAGTCCACTCTGACTCCTGGTGCCCGTGCAAGGGCCCGTGGGAGTTGGGGGTTGGGTGGAGGTGGGTATGGGGATACGATGCCCTACCATGACGCTTGTATTGTACAGAGGCAAGTATTTCCCAGTAAAATTACTGTTATGCCAATATTTTATGCATTTTTCTCAATTTATATGATAGATATAATTTATGTAGATTTTTTACTCCCCTGAGGTACCAAAATTAGCATTCCTATCTATATTTTCAAGGGAATATTATGATTCTTTGGCTTCAGGACACAACTTTTGTCCGGCCGTATACTGTATCTGGAGGTGACTTCCAGAGTCGTTAGGACGGTCCAGCCAAGTTTTATGGCCACACCACAGCTGTGTGCGATGTTCCCAGATTTGGGAAAATTTCAGGGGTTAGATCGGGGACTGCCAATGTTAAATTTAGCCCTGTCATTTAATTTCTGGGTCCGCACATAATTTTGTGCATTTTCTCGGTTTTGTAGTGGTGCAATCTTTCAAGATCAACATGTTTGTGTAGAATACACCCCAATGTGTCTTCTGGTCTAAAATTACAACTTACAATACTTCGAATCCTGATGGATGTAAGCAGGGTCATATCCTCGAATAAGCTCAGATTCAGTCTCCGATCTAACCCCCAAAAAGCCATTAAATCTCGAATTTTGAGGGGTCCAGCTCTAATCCCTCATTATCCATAAAAAGGTGGGATCCAACGGCCTCTGGAGGGCATGTTTGTAATTAGCACACCTCATACACTGCTGGCCCCAAGTAAGGGACCTCGCCTACACCCAGTATACATACACTGTGGTGTACATGTATGCCACATGGAAAATATCTGATGCATTGGGCTGATACAGGTAAAGATTGTGCTCTTGTGGCAACACATGAATAACACAACACAACACAAATTTTGCTGGGATGGTTAATGGCCAAATCTTTGAGTGGGGATGTTTAATTTTACATTTCAACATATATGTAGCCTGTGAAAACAAGAATGGTCCAGTTGACCGCCTGAGTTGTAGGAATATTCGCCTGAGTTGTAGAAACCCATCTTAAGGGTTTGTGTGCCCATGCATATCGTATCAGAAGCCATGTTATTGTATGATTACACTATTCATGATTACTGAATACGGTCAGTTTTTGTTGGGACTGCAATGGACGTGCTATGCATAATAATTTAAAAGAATGTAAACTTACATGTAACTGATCAATTCTTAAATATCACCCTAACCACAGAATCTCTGGAGTACAATATACATGTAAATACTAAATGTTTCTGAATACTATTTTACTGTAATACTATTTGTATTAGGTAGAGTCATACACTAATTTTCAACAGCGCTATTAGCATGATTAGTTTTCAACAATATATTATGTTCCGAATCCCGGCCCGGCACATGCTTTGGGTAACATGTCTTTCAATAGTACTAGGACCATTGCTAAATTCCGTCAAAACCGGGAATTTCATAATAACTTAGCAAAGTGACGAGATTATTATTATTTGAGCCATACACTCAATAGAATACAAATTTGGTCCTTGTTAAGTTCCATAAACTTCTGAAATTACTGTTAACTGACATTCAATAATATCGGAAACCAATAAGAGATGGGTTTGTGATAATATTGATTAAATATAATCATGGTACACTCCAATGATTGTGGAGTGAAGCCAATTCTGATTACTGGATGTCAATTCCAAGGTACAGTCTACATGCATTGTATGACGCCTGGTATTCTAACAGCGTAATATCCAGAAGCTCCCTACATGTACGAGCCTGTTCAGTATATGTTAAACTATTAGTACATTGGCCCAGGGGTAACATACATCCCTTCATGGGCCTGTTTTTTGATGTCATTTGGGAACGGATGAAAGGAGAGGGGTGGTATTTCTGCCTCATAAAAAAAGGGAAAGAAACGAGCATGGACTCAAGCACTTGCTGATGGTCCAAGCACGTGAAGCAGTTGACACAGTGCTGGCTGACAAAACTTCTAACAGGTATCCAGAGTAAACAAACCGGCCCACTCTGACTCCTGATGCCCGTGCAAGGGCCCGTGGGAGTTGGGGTTGGGTGGAGGTGGGTATGGAGATATGATGCCCTACTATGACCCTTGTATTGTACAGATGCAGTATTTTCCAGTAAAATTACTGTTATGCCAGTATTTTATGCATTTTTTTCAATTTAATGATAGATATAATTTATGTAGATTTTTCACTCCCCTAAGGTACCAAAATTAGCATTCCTATCTATATTTTCAAGGGAATATTATGATTCTTTGGCTTCAGGGCACAACTTTTGTCCGGCAGTATACTGTATCTGGAGGTGTCTTCCAGAGTCGTTAGGACGGTCCAGCCAAGTTTTATGGCCACATCACAGCTGTGTGCGATGTTCCCAGATTTGGGAAAATTTCGGGGGTTCGATCAGGGACTGAGATTCTCGAGATCCCGTTCTTGGCTGAAATTCAACATTGAGGTAAATTGCCAACTTCTTCAATTATTGCGATAGAAGTCTGAAATTAGGTAGAAAATTGTCTCCGAGGTGACGTATTGCAAGTTATCGAAGGAAACCATTTAGCATTGCAAAGATATCGTCAAGAACCGGTGTAAACAAGTTAGAAAAATCAGAGTATAGACTATTGTTTCATGTCCACATTCGTCGCTGATAGGATTAGCAGTTTTAAATTGACAAAATTAGTAAAAGGTGATCATCTTGGTTTACTCTGTAAAATCTCTGATCTAGGTATGCGTAGAGGACCAGGATATTGGAAACTCATCACTCGAAGAGGACGAATATTTGTGTGGTATCCGTAGTGTTGTTAACAGTGTAGTCACTGAGTACGGTGATATCTGTTCATATAGGATACTCTGGGAAGATTAAAATACAAGAATATCCCATAAAATATGTCATTAACCGTGCAAGATTAAGACGTACATCTGTTAAAAATGCACAGAAACAACTAGACGACCTGATTGATTGTTCAAATGACAATGATATGAATGAGAAGAGGCGCCTAAGAAGATGTTGTAGATAAGTTTTATGCAGAGCAGGATCGTGGTAGTCAGATTAGATCACGAATAAAAAAACATTCAGGAGGGAGAGTGTAGTAACACAATTCATAATTTAATGACCAAATACAGGTGATACTGAACTCTAGAGTTCTACAAAAAATGCTGGTGTTTGGTAAAAAATGTATTCATGTCTATGTTGGATGAAGTAAATAAACTTAGCGAGGGTGATGAGCTATATAATTGGCTACTCGGCAACAACATTTGACACACAATTAGGGCCTATAGATTTAATAATGATTCAGATTCAAACAAGGAGAATGGATTCGCTTCAGAATTACCATTACAACTCAGGCTTGAATCTGCGATGTAATAAATAGTTTCCAATTATAAAATAACTGGACCTGATTCTTCGATGCCAGGGATATTTGTCCAATTATGTAATAACTACGAAAAATGGTAAAAAATTAGCCCAAGGGCTAAGAAAGGTTACCGGACAATATACATTTTAGATATTTTAGCCTTTTGTCTAGTGACCTTGAAAATAAAGTCACTGATAAATTCAAGGCCATGAAATTTTCAACAAATATATCACTTCTAGTATGTCCACAATAAATTCCTAAGCTGTAAAGTCGATAATAAGAGAGACATTAGCCATTCTGTGATGTGACCTTGAAAATGAGGTCAAAGTTCAAGTTCAAGGTCATGAAAATATTCAGTATATATCATTCCTCTATATTCGCAATTGATTCCTATGCTGTAAATGTAAGTATCAATCTATTACCACCAATACAATCAGATTTTGATGATGCCAATAAGAAACGTAAAATACTACATTTTGCAATAGAAACAAACAAAGCCCGACCAAATAGTTTATCCAAAGACACACTGGCGTCTTCAGGGGCAGACAATGTGTTAAATGTAGTTGTTTCTACTGTACACCAGATGGAATTACATGTAGTATACAACTGCCCAACAACCTATGAAAATAATTTAGAAATCCGAATCTAACCCCATGGAATAGATACATGACAAGTACAAAAGTACCCAATCACAAGCCCGAAGGCTACTGAGTTGATGGTATCCTCGGGGACAGATTCAACGTCCGCCACCAGTGACACCGACTCAGTGGTATAAATGTAAGTATCAATCTATTACCACCAATACAATCAAATTTTGATGATGCCAATAAGAAACTTAAAATACAACATTTTGCAATAGAAACAAAGCCCGACCAAATAGTTTATCCAAAGACACACTGGCGTCATCAGGGGCAGATGTAAAGATGATAATAAGCGACATATTAGCCATTTTGTTCTCTGACCTTGAAAATGAGATCAAAGGTCAAATTCTAGATCACCAAAATATTCAGCATGCATCATTTCCTATATGTTCACTATGGACTCCTAAGCTGTAAATTTGATAATAAACGAGATATAAGCCATTTTGTATTCTGACCTTGGAAATAAAATGACTAACCTTGAAATTTAGGTCAAGGGTCAAATTTAAGGTCACTAGAATATTCAGCATATATCATCTCCTATATGTTCACAATTGATTCCTAAGCTGCAAAGTCGCTAATAAGCAAGATATTGGCCATTTTGTCCTGTGACCTTGAAAATGAGGTCAAAGGTCAAATTCAAGGTCACGAGAATATTCAGCATATATCATTTCCTATATGTTCACAATTGATTCCTAAGCCGTAAAGTCGACAATAAGCGAGATATTAGCAGTTTTGTCCTGTGACCTTGGAAATGAGGTCAAAGGTCAAATTCAAGGTCACGAGAATATTCAGCATATATCATTTCCTATATGTTCACAATTGATTCCTAAGCTGTAAAGTCGATAATAAGCGAGATATTAGCCATTTTGTCCTGTGACCTTGAAAATGAGGCCAAAGGTCAAATTCAAGGTCACGAGAATATTCAGCATATGTCATTTCCTATATGTTCACAATGGATTCCTAAGCTGTAAAGTCGATAATAAGCGAGATATTAGCCATTTTGTCCTGTGACCTTGAAAACGAGGTCAAAGGTCAAATTCAAGGTCACGAGAATATTCAGCATATACCATTTCCTATATGTTCACAATTGATTTCTAAGCTGTAAAGTCGATAATAAGCGAGATATTAGCCATTTTGTCCTGTGACCTTGAAAATGAGGTCAAAGGTCAAATTCAAGGTCACGAGAATATTCAGCATATATCATTTCCAATATGTCCACAATTGATTCCTAGTCTCTAATCTCAATATTAAGTTAGATATTAGGCTTAATGTGTCCCATTATAAAGCATAGGAAAATTTAACATGGGAAAGTCACATCTGGGTCGAGTTTGGGCCCAAAATGGCCCACTTCGAGTGATTCAAGTGCAACGAAATTTATACATGTCACAGAAGTACATATGAGGAGTGTTATGCATCAATAATAAAAAAAGTTACTGAACAGATTTTGAGAAAACGACCATCAAAGTCCAAAATTAGCCATTTTCGACGAGAACGGCCGCTATGACCTTGAAACCAAGGTCAGAGGTCAAATTCAAGGTCACGAGAATATTCAGCATATATCATTTCCTATATGTCCACAATTGATTCCTAGTCTCTAATCTCAATATTAAGTGATATATTAGGCTTAATGTGTCCCATTATAAAGCATAGGAGAATTTAACATGGGAAAGTCCCATTTGGGCCCAGTTTGGGCCAAAATGGCCCATTTTGAGCGATTCAATCGCGACGAATTTTATGGACATCATAGGAGTGCATATGAGGAGTGTTATGTATCAAAAAGAAAAAAAGTTACTGAACAGATTTTGAGAAAATGGCCGCCAAAGTCCAAAATTGGCTGATTTTCGACAAAAACGGCCGCCATTTTGAAAAAATTGGGGAAATCAAAAAACTAAAAAAAACCTCCTTCTTGAATTATTTTTGTGCATTTTTGTGCAAAATTTCAGAAAGATTGGTCCGTAAACGAAAAAGATAAAAATGTGGCCGACGCCGACGCCGGACGCCGGACGCAACGCCATGTCAATAGGTTAGCAGACCAAAGGTCCGGTAACCTAAAAAAATATTAATAATTGCCACTAATAATAATAATAATAATAATAATAATAATTGTTGCAATCTCAGGTAGGTAGCATGATACGAGTTCTGTACACCTCACAGAAAAGTTGATAACCTGGATCGATCTTAATGTGGTACTCACTACGTTTTCGTTTCATTACAACTGCTATAATAGCATATATGCATTTTGTGGTGTAGGCCTGCCTATACATTTTCTTGTGGAATGTGGATATGGAACATAAAAGCATCGACCAGAAAATTATGGACACAAGCTCTTGAGTTGATCTTTGGCACAAGTTGAATTTTGCAGAGTTCGAGTATAGTACGCCACGTTGCCATACATCTGGAGCGCGCAGGTCCGTTTCGCGAAACGCACTGTCCATTTCGCGAAACGGAATTTTTCGATGTGGCCCAAGTAACGTATGGTGCTTGTTCCTCTATTTTCGATAAGGATTAAAAGGTGTGAGACCGATTAGATGGTATGTTTTCAGGGTAGGAGTAGCATTTTAAGGAGCAGTGTATGTTACTTGGGCCGAGAGTGCCATATCACCAAACTGGCCAAACATAGTTCCATATATCCGGCGGTTCTTGGGTGAATTAAGTAAGGTTACTTTAACTTTTTTCTTCGACACAGCATTAAACTTCGACTTGATCAAAGTTCTGTTACTAGCATTAAGATGCTTCTCATCCGGGCCTATTGGCAAGACGAGAAGCTCCAGGTTGCGGGACAAGAAACAGCTGATGAATACAATAAATTATAAACTATAATAAGCCATAAATAAAATGTGTATGTTGCCTGATGTAACCGGATTTGTATTGTAAATAACCTTTATTGATAACTTACATTCAAGACTTGTTCATTTATACCTCTACCCGGGCTACAGGTATGTAATCATATACTGATATTTTGATTTGATGATGTTTTACTTTCGGTGAATTCATCAGATATGACCATGTGGAAACCGAAAAACAAATTAAGTTTGATTGACCAGTAACTAAATTTGATAAGTCACACACAGGCAAACAATTTCTAAATTTATTTTGTTCAGCATATTATGTAAATAATACAGGCTTTATGTTGTATAAATCTGGTGTACACGTGAGCTATTGTTTAATAGGGCCTACATCAGCATATGTATAACGTACAGAATGTACACAAAATTAAGCTGAAGTAATTTGAAATGCATTATCAGTAATGAGATTTTCAATCAGTCAGTAAGAAAAAATAGTATGCTTTCAGTCGATGAGTAGTATTGATGGGTATCGTGAAGTAGTTGGGTCTATCTATCTGTGCTATGTCATCAGAAATCAGTTTATTTATAACAAATGTTATAAAAAAAAATTAGCCCAAGGGCTAAGAGAGGTTACTGGACAATATACATTTTAGATATTGCCTTTTGTCCAGTGACCTTGAAAATAAAGTCATGAATTAAATGCCATGAAATATTCAACAAATATATCACTTCTAGTATGTCCACAATAGATTCCTAAGCTGTAAAGTTGATAATAAGTGAGATATCAGCCATTCTGTGATTTGACCTTGAAAATGAGGTCAAAGTTCAAGTTCAAGGTCAAGAAAATATTCAGCATATATCATTTCCTCTATATGAGTAATTGATTCCTAATCTGTAAAGTCGATAATAAGCGAGATATTAGCCATTTTGTTCTCTGACCTTGAAAATTGGGTCAAAGGTCAAATTCTAGATCACCAAAATATTCAGTATACATCATTTCCTATATGTTCACTATGGACTCTTAAGCTGTAAAGTCGATAATAGTCAAAGGCCATTGTGGACATATTTCCTATATGTCCACAATGGGGTACCTACGCCAATTGCAAATTCATTGAAGTCTTCCAGTAAAGACCCACGTTGCATTCGATGCCCTCTTCTGGGAAAACCTTCCATGCATAACAAAGTCAGTATCATTGACAAATTTTAGTCGCCTTACTGGCCAGCACCGACCATGTCCTATGAATATCGATCAATTTTAGTCATGCATGATTAAACTGTGAAAATGGGAATGCCTTTATTTGGCAACCTGGGTCTATTTACAGGAAGACACAAACAATTTGTTCCTTTCGATAATATACCCCATTGATTCCTAGTCCCTAATCTCAATATTAAGTAAGATATTAAGCAATATCTGTCCCATTATAAAGCATAGGAGAATTTAACATGGGAAAGTCCCATTTGGGCCGAGTTTGGGCAAAAATGGCCCACTTCGATATTCAAGGGTAACGAAACTTATACATGTGACAGGGGCATATATATAAGGAGTGTTATGCATCAATAAGAAAAAAGTTACTGAACAGATTTTGAGAAAACCACCGTCAAAGTAAAAATTTGGCTATTTTTCGTCGAAAATGTCCGCCATTTTGAAAAAAATGCGAATATAAAAAAACTGAAAAATACCTCCCTCTCAAAATATTTTTAAGTATTTATGTTCAAGATTTCAGAAAGATTCGACTGTAAACTTTAAAGATAAAAATGTAGACCGACGGACGACGACGACGACGACGGACGACGGACGCAACGCCATGGCAATAGGTTATCGGACCAAAGGTTCGGTAACCTAAAAACGGATTAGGACACTTGAAGATAATTACCTGAGCAAATGCATACATTCCCAAAGACATATATATGGGTATTTAATGCCGTAATTTGCAACAAATACGATTCAAATTAATTATATTAGGTTTATATCAGTCAAATACGAGATACAAGAACCTGAACTGTGTATTTTCCAATTGTGTGGTTGTATTACTGCATGGGAACCATTTGGTGCAAATCTATACGAACAATCAAACTTTCAATTTATACCATTTCGTGACCGTACTGGTAATGTTGCAATGTACAACAGATTTGCAGGAATCTATTGATCAGGTTATGCCCTCCATGCAAAAGCAACGCAATGTCCGTTTCGCGAAACGGAGTTTATGTTGAAGTCTGGCGATATAAATCTATTAGGCTAACGTACTTGATTCAATAATAAAGTCCATTGTTGCACCGCGCTATGCGACTTACCACTACGAGCACCCAACTGATATATAAATGAGTTTGACTGTCAAAAATTACTCAGTACTATTAAGTGTACATGGTGTCAGAATTACATGATGGCTTCAAACCATCTTAATACAAGTGTGCTTTTGATGCCTGACTGGCATACGTTTTATTCGTATAGTCAGCCTTCGAAGAACATAGAATGATTACGTGCGATTTGTGTATGTATGTTGACTTCACAAATAGGCTTATCAGGGGAAATAAGATCCGGCGAGGTGCAAGCGAATACGTGCTAAGGATGGCATTCGTTATCATAACGCCACACCCAACTCCTTTTCGCCACTACCACTCCGTTTCGCGAAACGGGGTCCGTTTCGGGGTTTAGTAGCACCCGATAATCAGTGATATATTAGCCATTAAGTGCTTTGACCTTGAATATGAGGTTGAAGTTCAAGATAAGGCAATATTCAGCATATATCATTTCCTATATGTCCACAATTGATTCCTAAGCAGTAAAGTTGATAATAGGAGATATATTACCCATTTTGTTCTCTGACCTTGAAAATGACGTCAAAGTTCAAATTCAAGATCACGAGAATATTCAGCATGTATCATTTCCTGTATGTCCACAATTGATTCCTAATCTCTAATCTCAGTACTAAGTGAAATATTAGCAATAATGTGTCCCATTATAGAGCATAGGAGAATTTAGCATGGGAAAGTGCCATTTGGGATCCGTCGAAAAAATCAAAATGGCCGCCACACACAGACCGGCGATTCAAGGACAACGAAACTTTTACACGTACAGAGGTATGAGGAGAACCTTTTGAAACAAAAATCTCATAAGTGGTCTGACAGTTTTTCAGAAAATGGCCGCCAAAGTCCACAATTGGCCATTTATCGTCAAAAATTGCCGCCATTTTGAAAAAATTAAGAAAATGAAAAAAAATTATAAAAAATACCTCCCTCTTGTACGGAAGCGTACGGAAGCGTATTACCGCCATGCAAAAAAAAAATTTTATCTCGCCGTGGCGAGTTAGCTATCTCGCCGTGGCGAGTTACTATCTCGCCGTGGCGAGTTACTATCTCGCCGTGGCGAGTTAGCTATCTCGCCGTGGCAAGTTAGCTATCTCGCCGTGGCGAGTTACTATCTCGCCGTGGCGAGTTAGCTATCTCGTCGTCGGTGTGTCATTTTATTCCCCAAACGTAGGTCGGCAGATACTATGGATTCACCCCACCCCAAATATTTATTTGTGTAGAGCGTTCTACAGGTCCCATTTCTCATCCGATTTTGATGATTGTTGCATACACATTTGATGTATATACCTATCTATTTTGTCTAATGAGTTGATAATGAAATGATGATGAAATCAACCCTCTTGACACGCATGGTCTGTATGCGCTCTAGGGATGACAATTTCCATTGAATCGCGAACGAGTTGGTTGGATCGTGAACGAGTTGGTTGAGTAATGCCTGGACACGACAACTGACGTTTTCCAGAAATATGTTAGATCTATGTGGATGGAGAAAAGAAGTAACTCGACGACAATGTCGAATATCGACTCCCCCTCCCAAAGTGTGTGTTTGAGATAGTTATAGGGTATAATCCGAAATCTCATCCACGAATTACGTTCGAAATGTCTTTCGTTGGTATGAGATACGCCATTCATGTACTCAAGTTACATGTGTGCCACTAACTCAGTACTGGATCACTAAATCATAAGTATTCTTTCCAGGTCACTGATATTTATGCATCTAATATCTAGTGGCAGCTTTCACAATGTCGCTCTGATAAAATCTGCGACTGTTCTGCACAGCAAGATACATATTATTCACTCTTAGAAAAACAGGTTCCAGTGGGTTCCCTAACGAACATTAACTCGAAACCGTAGAACAGCAACATATGTAAAAGTGAACGCAACGTATATCAGGTGGGCCACATCAACCTCACAGGATGACTACACCGTGCACGGCTACCACGGGCTCGAGGTGGTAACCCTCACATCTCGTCCATATCAAGTCCCTACGGTAGAAAGAGGTAAAGGTGTTATGGGATTGCCATGAGCATCACTTGATCGAGGGGAACACATCCCATATAGGGAGGCCGCCATGGCTCTAACGTCATGGGCACTTACCTCAAACGAACAAGTGGAGTCCTGCTCGGCTAGGTCATAACAAATTTTGGTACACTTTTGAATCCAGGACGAGTAGGAAGTGGAACGTATGTCTCGGTGGAATATCGACTGATGTGACATGAACAATAGACGTTTGCCAGACTTTTTGTTCAGTTAAGTTACAAGCGCAAAGCCCGCACCGGGCATAGAAGACAGTCTTTCTCCAGATTCGGGCCTAAGGACGAAGCCAAGGCAGGGATCGTGAAGGCCAACGATGGAGATAAGGCTAGCTAAGTTTTTACTAGGAAGGAAGGGATCATGGGGATGACATGCGAGGAAACCTTGAGGCCATCCTCCAACCAGAAAACCTTGGGAAGATCCAACGAATTCTTCCCTGTGACGCCCGGAAGCCAGAGCCAACAGGAAGACCGACTTCCAGGTGAGCAACTTCAGTGGGACGAGGACTTTGGTTCGGCATGAGCAGACACCAACCCCATGAGCCCTGCCGCGTTCCATGGATGGACAAGGTTCATTTGGACAAGGTTCTTCATTTGTCTCAGCAGTGTCCCCTGTAGGCTCTCCCACGTTCCCAGGCTGGATAAGGTCTTCATTGGTCTCAGCAGTGTCCTAAGTCGGACTTATTTGGACTTATTAACTCCTAGCTTGGATTTATAAGGTTCTAATGAGGTTCGTTTTACATGAATGGAGTAGAAGGATTTTGACTCAGAGTATTTTCCCGATTTATGTGTATAAATAAATATACACCTATTTTTTAACTATAGAGCTTTCGAAGGTTCAATATGAAATTGATGTATTTCAAACAACTTATTTTGAACCATAGGATATTCTTTTGATAACAATTGAAAGGTTCTATGAACCTGAAATGTTCCATTTAGAAACTTGAGTACTTTGGAGTGAACAAACATTGAATCACTTGGAGGTTCTTTGCCTAACCTGCAAAGAACCTGAAATGGGTCAATATTGAACTTATTATATTTCTGGATGGGAACATATTTGAATCAGGGAGAGTTCTTCACAGAACCTAAAGGTTATTTGATGGTACCTTGAAATACCCCCAAAAGCTTCAATTCACTGGTTGTGAAAAAAACGAGGTTGAACCTTTACAAAAACCTCATCTCATAATTCCACATTTTCTTTACAAAGAACCTTTGAGGTTCCACGAAAAAGGTTCCACACAAAGAACTTTTCAAAAAGGTTCTAAATGAAACTTTTGAGGTTCCGTATAAGCTCAAACAACCGTAAAACGTTCTATCCAGAATCTATCCAGTACACGTTATATTGTACGCTCAATTCCGTCCATTATTGGCCCGAGATGGTCACTTTGTAAAAATCCCGCCTGAACGCTGAATGCTTCATGATAGAGTCTGGATTTGTATTTATAGAATCAGGGTTAGGACAGAATAGGTATTTATCCTATCCTTTCCTAAATTTATACAATTTAATGTGTGGTGCATTTTATGATGAATATGGACTTGACTCCAGCAGAACTCGAGTGCTCGAAAAAAAGTGATAGCTACACCAAATTGCGCAGATTGGCCATAAGATACCCTTGAGAAGCTTTTATAGGTTCGTATTATGGGTTCATTTGAACGTATATATGTTAAACATGTAGGACGCCATAATTATGTGAAGGGCTCATCTTTCGGTAACCTTGAAATTGATCTCAGATGACCTTGGGGGCTACGTCACAATCTTATTGAAGACCGAATAGTAACTCGCCACGGCAAGATAGTAACTCGCCACGGCGAGATAGTAACTCGCCACGGCGAGATAGCTAACTTGCCACGGCAAGATAGTAACTCGCCATGGCGAGATAGCTAACTCGCCACGGCAAGATAGTAACTCGCCATGGCAAGATAGCTAACTCGCCACGGCAAGATAGTAACTCGCCATGGCGAGATAGTAACTCGCCACGGCGAGATAGTAACTCGCCACGGCAAGATAGCTAACTCGCCACGGCGAGATAGTAACTCGCCACGGCGAGATAGTAACTCGCCACGGCGAGATAAAAAATTTTTTTTGCATGGCGGTAATACGCTTCCGTAGAAGCGTATTACCGCCATGCAAAAAAAAAAATTATCTCGCCGTGGCAAGTTACTATCTTGCCGTGGCGAGTTACTATCTCGCCATGGCGAGTTACTTTCTCGCCGTGGCGAGTTAGTATCTCGCCGTGGCGAGTTAGCTATCTTGCCGTGGCGAGTTACTATCTTGCCGTGGCGAGTTAGCTATCTCGCCGTGGCGAGTTAGCTATCTCGCCGTGGCGAGTTACTATCTCGCCGTGGCGAGTTAGCTATCTCGCCGTGGCGAGTTACTATCTTGCCGTGGCGAGTTAGCTATCTCAGCATGGCGAGTTACTATCTCGTCGTCGGTGTGTCATTGTATTCCCCAAACGTAGGTCGGCAGATACTATGGATTCACCCCACCCCAAATATTTATTTGTGTAGAGCGTTCTACAGGTCCCATTTCTCATCCGATTTTGATGATTGTTGCATACACATTTGATGTATATACCTATCGATTTTGTCTAATGAGTTGATGATGAAATGATGATGAAATCAACCCTCTTGACACGCATGGCCTGTACGAGTTGGTTGAGTAATGCCTGGACACGACAACTGATGTTTTCCAGAAATATTGAATATGTTAGATCTATGTGGATGGAGAAAAGAAGTAACTCGACGACATTTTCGAATATCGACTCCCCCTCCCAAAGTGTGTGTTTGAGATAATTATAGAGTATAATGCAGAATCTCATCCACGAATTACGTTCAAAATGTCTTTCGTTGGTATGAGATACGCCATTCATGCACTCAAGTTACATGTGTGCCACTAACTCAGTACTGGATCACTAAATCATAAGTATTCTTTCCAGGTCACTGATATTTATGCATCTAATATCTAGTGGCAGCTTTCACAATGTCGCTCTGATGAAATCTGCGACTTTTCTGCACAGCAAGATACATAGTATTCACTCTTAAAAAAACAGGTTCCAGTGGGTTCCCTAACGAACCTTAACTCGAAACCGTGGAATATCAACATTATGTGCAAGTGAACGCAATGTATATCAGGTGGGCCACATCCACCTCACAGGGTGACGACACCGTGCACGGCTACCACGGGCTCGAGGTGGTAACCCTCACATCTAGTCCATATCAAGTCCCTACGGTAGAAAGAGGTAACGGTGTTATGGGATTGCCATCAGCATCACTTGATCGAGGGGAACACATCCCATATAGGGAGGCCCCCATGGCTCTAACGTCATGGGCACTTACCTCAAACGAACAAGTGGAGTCCTGCTTGGTCAGGTCATAACAAATTTGGATACACTTTTGAATCCAGGACGAGTAGGAAGCGGAACGTATGTCTTGGTGGAATATTGAAAATTGATGCGATATGAACAACAGACGTTTGCCAGCACGAAGATTTTTTGTTCACTTAAGTTACAAGCGCAAAGCCCACACCGGGCATAGAAGACAGTCTTTTATCAGATTCGGGCCTAAGGACGAAGCCAAGGCAGAGATCGTGAAGGCCAACGATGGAGAGAAGGCAAGCTGAGTTTTTACTAGGAAGGAAGGGATGACATGCAAGGAAACCTTGAGGCCATCCCCCAACCAGAAAACCTTGGGAAGCTCTAACATATTCTTCTCTGTGACGCCCGGTTCACCTTGTTCTGGGACGGAGCTATGGAGACTTGAATTTGGGCTTCTTATCATTGTTTTGTATGGCCGAAGGAATTAGTGAAAGCTGTCCTTCATTTGTCTCGGCATTGTCCCCTGTAGGCTCTCCCACGTTCCCAGGCTGGATATGGTCTTCATTGGTCTCAGCAGTGTCCCAAGTCGGACTTATTTGGACTTATTAACTCCTAGTTTGGACTTATAAGGTTCTTATAAGGTTCATTTTACATGAATGGAGTAAAAGGGAGAGTATTTTCCCGATTTATGCGTATAAATAAATATACACCTATGTTTTTAACTATAGAGCTTTCGAAGGTTCAATATGGAATTTATTTGGTTCAAACAACTTATTTTGAACCATAGGATATTCTTTTGAAAACAATTGAAAGGTTCTCTGAAGAACCTGAAATGTTCTATTTAGAAACTTGAGTACTTTGGAGTGAACACATATTGAACCGCTTGGAGGTTCTTTACCTAACCTGCAAAGAACCTGAAATGGGTCAATATGGAACTGATTTTTTTTGGATGGAAACATATTTGAATCAGGGAGAGTTCTTCAAAGAACCTAAACGTTATTTGATGGTACCTTGAAGTATCCCCAAAAGCTTCAATTCACTGGTTGTGAAAGAACCCGGGCTGAACCTTTACGAAAACCTCATCTCATAATTCCAAATTTTCTTTACAAAGAACCTTTGAGGTTCCACGAAAAAGGTTCCGCACAAAGAACCTTTCAAAAAGGTTCTAAACGAAACTGTTGAGGTTCCATATATGTATAAGCTCAAACAACCGTAAAACGTTCTATCCAGAACCTATCCAGTTCACGTTATATTGTTCATATTGTATTGTACGCCCTTGAAAAGCTTTTATAAGTTCGTATTATGGGTTCATATGCTAAACATGTAGGAAGTCACAATTATGTAAAGGGCTCATCTTTCGGTAACCTTGAGATGGGATCTCAGATGACCTTGGCGGCTACGTCACGAAGACTCACGATGCTATTGAAGACAGAATAGTAACTCGCCACGGCGAGATAGTAACTCGCCACGGCGAGATAGTAACTCGCCATGGCGAGATAGCTAACTCGCCATGGCAAGTTAGCTAACTCGCCACGGCAAGATAGCTAACTCGCCACGGCAAGATAGTAACTCGCCATGGCGAGATAGTAACTCGCCACGGCGAGATAGTAACTCGCCATGGCGAGATAGCTAACTCGCCACGGCAAGATAGCTAACTCGCCACAGCGAGATACTAACTCGCCACGGCGAGATACTAACTCGCCAGGGCGAGATACTAACTCGCCACGGCGAGATAAAAAAATTTTTTTGCATGGCGGTAATACGCTTCCGTACTCTTGGAATATTCTTAGGTATTTTTGTGCAAAATTCCAGAAAATTTCAACCGTAAACTTCAGAGATAAAAATGTTGACGGACGACGACGACGAACGCCGACGGAGGCAATGCCATGGCAATAGGTTATCGGACCAAAGGTTCGGTAACCTGGAAAAAAATGACGCATCAATATATTTTCTGAAAGTGCAGAATATAGTGAAACCATTACCGTTATCAAAACAAGTGGGATGTATCAAGGAAAGCATGATATTTATAAAGTGTGTTTATTGCATTCATCAGAACCAATATACGAATACAACAACAGAAATAAACATTTTGAATTATACAATGTCAATTGATTTTTCAGATTGTACCGTAGTATACATATAGCAATCACACATTTCAATTCTAACTGCAAATTTGACTACTTGTGAAACGACTAATTTTGGCAGACGATTTATTTGGCAGATTTGGCGGTAGGGGAAATATGCCAAATTAAATCGTCCGCAAATTAACTAGATCTTGTAAGCAGGAAAAACAGTCGATGAACAGTAAATAAACTAAATGAAGCTTCACCACAAATTTCACATTTTTGAGGTTTCTCATCTGTATGTGTTAACGAATTCCCCTTCAGAAAGGAAGATGTCATGAAACCTTATCACATATTGTATGCTCAAATGGTTTCTCTCCAGTATGTGTCAATGAGTGAACTATGAGGCTGCTTTGCCAAGCAAAAGCTTCGCAACAGATATGGCATTTGTGTGCTCTTTTAGGTTTATGTTCCAACGAATGCTGCTTGAGAAGGGAAGATGTTGTGAAATCTTCATCACAAACTTTACACTTGTAAGGCTTCTCTCCAGCATGTGTCAATGAGTGAATTATGAGGCTACTTCGCCCTGCAAAAGCTTCACCACAGATATAACATTGGTGTTGGCTCTCACCTGCATGTGTTACCAAATGCTGCTTGAGTTGGGAAGACGTTGCAAAACATTTACAACAAATTTTACACTTGAATGGCTTCTCCGCGTTGTGTGCCAATGAGTGTATTTTTAAAGATTTTGGTAGCGCAAACGTCTTGCCACAAGTTTGACATACAGATCGTCCTTCACCTGTGTGTATCCTCATATGGAGTTTCAGACTGTTTGCGTATGTTAACACTTTCCCACAAATTTCACAATTGAAATGTTGGTTACGTGATTTCTTTGTACGAGAATGAACTACAATGTGCTGTTTTAGCTGAGACAAGTACTGAAACGACTTTTCACACAAAGTACATGGGTGCGGCTTCTTTCCTGTATGTTCGTTGCTGTCTGTTTCTGGGTCACTTCTACTGCTGACAGTGCATTGGTATGGCGTGATAGGTTGTGAATCCAGTTTCTTGTCCATGGGCTCTGCCCTGGTGGAACTTCACATAAAAAAATATCATCATTATCAGCATAAACATGATTAAAATGAAGTAAATATGTACATGCATTGTACACGATTCATGGGTTGACTGTTGTAGATAAAATTGATTTTCTTCTTTTAAACTTTACCTGCTGCTTGGTGTATTTGGTGGTCTCCGATGCACAACAGCTGTTGATTCAACAGTCTCCACTAACTGAGTTTCAGTGTCCTGAGCAGAGCCCAAATGACAAGTCTTCAGTTCAGTGGTACGAACACTGACAACCTTTTTGTATTCTATATCTATTGGCTCCTCTTTCATATGCAGATCATTCAGAGGTGCTATAGTTATAACATCACCATAGCCCTCAGTTTTAACATTATCGACTCCCACTTGCAGTGCCAAGTGTTTCGTGTCTTCTTCCTTCATCTCAACACTAACAGTTGGTTTTAAATCGAACATTTCCTCCTCATCTGATTCAACCTCCAGCTTCAAACACGCCATCTTTAATTAATCTGGAAATCAAAACAAAACTTGCGATGAATACATATTATATTTTATGTACATTTGAATACTAGTAATTCACCAACTGTCAATGGGAAACATCTATAGATGAGTGAAGTTGGAACGTGAAACTCGTTTTGGGATATACCACTGATTGGCGGACAATTGGTGTATTCAGCATTATCCGTCACTGCAAGAAGAGTTTAAACGTCTCCAGAAATGGATTCCAAGAGAACTTTGCTGCTTACTTTTGTCTCTAATTTTTTGACAATCAGTAATTACTGATTTTATATGGAGAGAACTTGCGAATATCCCAAGGCTTGCAAATATGCTCCAAACGGTATGTGTGTCAATTTTTCGCGGTCGTAGCTTGATAAATTCATGTAGAAAAATAATAAAATAATTGGGCTCTCATTGCAGAGAACAGTGTTTAGTTTTATAAACAAAATGTTTGTAAAATATGCGAGTTCTCTGATAAACTTTTGATGACAAAAATTAATATTGCTATATTTCGTGCAAATGCGAATATCCCAAGGCTTGCAAATATGCTCCAAACGGTATGTGTGTCAATTTTTCGCGGTCGTAGCTTGATAAATTCATGTAGAAAAATAATAAAATAATTGGGCTCTCATTGCAGAGAACAGTGTTTAGTTTTATAAACAAAATGTTTGTAAAATATGCGAGTTCTCTGATAAACTTTTGATGACAAAAATTAATATTGCTATATTTCGTGCAAAAAGGTTTAATACAATTGCTTGATATATCCGCAGGCTTCATCATGTTCATCATGACGCTTATGCATGGCTATACAATGTACAGTAAACATGGTATATGCTGCGAAGTAGTTTATGGACCAATCCGCCAAGTTTGAATTATGAAAGAGTTTCCACAGACTTTATAGCTCAATTCACTGAGTTTTTAGCCAATCCCAAAAGTCTGAATTCAAGACAATATATTTTAAACCGCTAGTAGGAGGGCAGAAATGTTTTTAGCCTGACGGCAATATTTTAGCATGACACAAACCCTCAGCATGAGGGTATACCTCAGCATGGCATATACCATTTTGGCAGTCTGAACAAACGTTTCCAAATAATTACTTGATTATATGTCAAAAACATGATGTTACTAATGTTTAATAAACATGCTGGGGTTATACAAAGCTAATTACATGCTAGAACCTCCCTATAACTATGTTTAATCATTGAATAAACCTGTGAGAAATGTATGAATTTATATTCCTCGATATTAGTTTGAAGGAGAATTGTGTAAATTATGTTCGCTGTTTATAGATACTATTTATTATAAAAAATATTGTATATTCCAAGATTGTCCTGGGCAAACTGGGCATGTCCGAGGATGTCCAAATACCCAATAATGAGCACGACAATTCTCAAAATGTCCGGGTCGCTAAATTTTCCGTATTTTGTATCAGACGAATCTACTTTGGATATTTGTTTTTTTCTCAGCAGTGAGCTGCTTTCTGATAAATACCGCCAAATACAAGTGAACTCTGCTGACCACTTATGCAAATTCATTAATTCAACTTAGGCCTATTATTCCTACCAGCTCCTGTCCACGCAGGCCTTCAATATCTACTATACAGGATCCTCTCCACAACAATAATGCTGCTGCATGATAAAACCGAATATTGTGAAAACCCCGACATGGTCGGCTTTTTCATGTGATAAAAGTGACCATGTCGCTTTTTTCACGTGAAATATCCGACCATGTCGCTTTTTTCACGGTTGGTATTTCCGCCGTGAAAAAAGCGACATGCCCGTGAAATACCCGACATTAACTGCGGAGCTATTGAAATAGCTTTTGTTCGTGAAATTCACGACATGCATGACCATATTATCGTCCAATTCATGGACAACGCAATATTGAATCAGGACACAGCGCTGAAATCGAGTGGTAGTGGACGATCTGGCACAACAGGGAAGGGGGGGGGGGGGGTTATGGTGCGATATATGACCAATACATCGAACGATGTTGGGTGCGTTATGTGCTGCGTTCCATTTAAGTCGTGCAAATGGTGATCATGAGTGAGAAGATACGGTAGTAGCCTAGTAGGCCTACGAGTTCAAAGCATTCCATTGGCAAAACACACAAATTGACATCAAGTGTGTCTGTTTACATTTCCTATTGCAACAATGATTAAATTGGAACGTATTTAGAAGCCAAATAATCCATGATGTGGATATTGCAAGCAGATTAGAATAAAATATTATCCACCAATCACATCAGGCGTGAAAAATGCGACATGGGCGATAATAAGCATTCGACCGTGAGAAACGCGACATACATGGTGTTCGATTTTCTCACATGTCGCGTTTGTCATGCTACAATGCCATCCAATGTTTCTATGAAAAGCCTGGAACAACATTTTATCTGCATGGGTCATGTTCCGCAGGAAAAGCGTTGTGAACGTTATAGGGAGAAGTGCCCTAAAAAGGCGCCGTCTAAGGTTTGACAGACCTTGATGCATACATAAAATAATCTTTAAGCACACTGGACAAGAAGCATACCTGGTGCAAAGCACCAGATCTCCCCGGATGAAAGAAGTGATTAGAGAAGCGTGGATGACACCTGGAATCATGCGTTCATCCAGGAATGCAATAAGTTTTATCGCAAATATATCACCCATCTTGAATTGCCCAACTCGTATAACAAATTTATTAAACATAGAAACACCTATAACAAACTCAAGAGACTTGCTAAAGATATTTCTTATGGGAAATTGTTAAGGACTTGATATGTTTTTATGCAGAGCATAGAGACGCAGTGAGTCGTAAAGCAGGTTTCTTGTAGATCTCTATACTCGTGTTGATTATTATCAAGTTAATGGGCCTATGTCATAGTATGTGTGCCGTTGTACTGTCTATGATATGAATACACTGCAGTGAGGCCTAGTAATACTAGTATACATGTAGTGCCAAAATAATATCGAGTAACACTTGCAAGCAGTTGAAAAAAAATCTGTCTGAATCAGGCTCATGGACAGTCAATGGGTGTGTGTGACATATGTTCACGTAAATCGGCGATAGTGACGAAAAAATTGCTCCTTTCGACGAAAATATTCGTCAGAATATATTAATTAACTGAATTATTTAGGTCGAGCTCTGTAGAACACACGTTCAAAGTATTTTCTCTTCGAAAACAGGTTTTCCCCCAGTCGAAAATTATTTCCCCTATGGGAATCTCAGAGAGCGTTTAAGACGTCTCCCCTGCGGGGAGACAATAAAGATTTTCAGTTTTGATTTTGTTGCTATTAAAACGACTTATAGATAGGGAAGCTCATTAGGGACATTCACTTTTTCTTATTTATGAATTAATTTTTTTCTGAAGAATAATTCACTCCCTGGGAAAAACCAGAGAAATTGTGAAATGAATATTCAAAACCCGAAATTAAGTATTAAAACCTGGAATTAAATGTTCGAACCGGGAAATAAATATTCAAACCTGCAAATAAATGTCCAAACCCGGAATTAAATATTCAAACCTGGTATTAAGTAGTAAAATCCAGAATTAATTATTCAAACCGGGAAACAAATATATAAACCTGGAATTAAATGTTCAAACCCGGAATTAGGTATTTAAACCGGGAATTGAATTGTCAGATATCCACTAAGTTTATTAATGAGTTTCACAGATCCAGAGACCGGCATTTCAATGTTTATTGTACGTGACCCCTTGGGGTCAGACTGTCACGCACGAGCATTCCAGGTTAATTGACCATGCCACTTTCCCCGAAAGCCAGTTTCCCGCTTCATGTGTAATTTTGAATTGTAGGCAGTTGAGATCCCGCCGCCATACAGTGAAGATGTATTTTGAGTAAAGGACTAAAAGAGGAAACATCTTAATTATTTACGATACCTAGTTACGACATACCATCAACAATAACAACAACATAACATCTGGTGGAGAGAGCCGGGTTACCAGCATATATTGGATAAATTTGGACTAACCATTGGATTAACACAATGGCGGAGGAAAACAACGGTGTGACCACTCGCAGCCAAGCGGATAAAAGTCGTGAAACAACAGACACTGCTCATGTAAGTGACTCTGACTCTATTTCTACAATCTTAACGAGCATTATGAACTCACTCAAAGAAGGCCTGCAAAGATCACATAAGCCCGGAGCAGTGACAACTAGTTTGAAGCCAGAGCCCTTCGCCAACAGCCCCAGTGAAGACCCAGCACTGTGGATGGATAGCTTCCTGGGCAAAGTTACAAAAACTGACACAAGAAGATACACTATCGTGTCTAAGGCTGTCACTGCGGGGACCAGCTGCTACTTGGTTCGCCTCCCTGGAACCAAGCAAACGGTCCAACGTGCAGAGTGTGTACAGAGAGTTCCACAAGCAGTACATACAGTCACAACCACCGTGGCTCCTGGAACAACAGCTCTGGAGGATAACAATGGGAAATTCTACTGTGGACCAATATTATGAGAAAATAGACACGCTGTGCAGGAAACTGCAAAAACCCGCCCTGGAACGCATGGCCTGCTTCGTGAGAGGACTGTCCCCTCAAATCCAGAGCTACATTATTGGGCAAAGACCGGATACCCCACAGGACGCCCTACAAGCCGCGAAACGAAACTAGCTGAAGTTACGTCATAGCTCCACAAGCCCCAGGATACCCAACCGCTGGTGGCCGCAATAGAGGCACAAAACAGATCCCTTCTCCAGCTGCAACAGAAGATAGAGACCCTAGGCCTTGCGGAGGGACAAACCGATCCAGCCGTCGCCGCAGTTTCTTTTGGCGCGAAATCCAGCTCCGTGCTCGAGTGCCAGCCTTGTGGAAAGCCTGGCCACGCGGCCCTTGCCTGCCGTCTCATGCAGAACAGCTCGAACGGGAGTAGGAACAGAGGGAACAACGCCCGCGGTGATCAAGAATCAAAGACCGGGACTGCGGACGGAAAAACCATCTTGCCAGAGACTGTTATTACAAGTACTCAGCGGCCCCTCGGAGACACTATCAAGACCAAGGCCCCTCAGGGCATGGATACCAGTACCAGCAATGACTGGGGACTTCACCCCCACGCATCTCCGCTATCACCTCAATGGAGTTGCTGAAGAACTATCTAAATATTGAACTTTGTCCTTCTAACAGTCCCAGGATCAGCGTTCCAGCCCTCCTAGATTCTGGATCGGACATTTGTTGTGTAAACAAATCTGTGTTGTCAAATTATCCACTGAACACGGTAATTATCAAGCCCAGTCATAAAACACAGGCGTCTGCGGCTAATGGGCAGAAAATGGTAATCATTGGCATTGTGTACATCAAAGGTATGTTTGCTGGTAGAAGTGTTTTGTACAAATTTCACGTTGTTGAAGGCTTGCACACGAGTTATATCAAAGGGCTTGATTTTATGACCATATATGGTGCTCGTGCTGATTTTGCAGCAAAGAGAGTGTCGGTAGATCCACGCCGTGCAACAAAACTTGTAAATACTGTAAATATTCCTGCTATGTCTGAGAAAATTGTTGTGGCGAGAATTGTTGATAGAAGTCTGCCAAGTGGTGTATCTGGTATTACACATGACACGGTCATTGACCACAGAGGGTTATTGTCTATCAAATGCATGTCTTGTGTAAATGATAGAAATGTTGTACACCGTATTGCAAATTTTTCTGATGGAGATATATTGGTGAAAAAAGGCATGTGCCTTGGCAAATTCGTGTGTATATCATCATTTGATAAAATGCATCCAATGTCAGATGGTGATTATGATGTCAGTGATGGTGGTCGTAGTTGTAATGGTGCAGTCAATGTAAACACCACGAGTGCAAATGTATACAGTGTCAGTGATAACACCAGCAACCTACCATCACACAGGATAGCTATGGATCACCTTCCACCGTCACAACAAGATCGACTACGTCAAGTGTGTGACAAACATAGTGATGCATTTGTTGTGAATAGCAACTTGGGAAAGTGTGATCTCATCCCATACGAAATTCAGGTACCTGCAGGTCAGAAGCCCATACATGTTCGACCCTACAGGATATCTCCCAAGCAAAAGGAAGCTATGAATAACATAATTGATGAAATGATAGAACAAGACATTGTAGAAGAGAGTGTATCACCATACGCTGCTCCGTGTTTGCTTGTGGAGAAAAAGACGGGAGGATACAGGATTGTTGTGGATTATAGGAGACTGAACCAAACAATAGATCTGGATGCCCATCCCCTCCCCACAACGACAGAAGCCATCGAAAACGTCGGCATGTCAAAACCAGCCTTCTTCACCTCACTGGATCTACAAAGTGGGTTTCACCAAATAGTTATTCACCCGAACTCACGAAAGTACACTGCGTTTGGAAGTAGTCGTGGACTACTACAGTTCAAGAGACTCCCTCAAGGCCTCAAAAATTCGCCCGGGTGTTTCACACGAGTGATGGAAGCAGTGTTGAGAGGTCTCCACAGGAAATGTTCTATGGTGTAAATGGACGATGTCTGTTTATACTCAAAGGACTTTGATACACACATGAAAGACCTAGGTGCCGTGTTATCGAGGTTAGTGAAACATAACCTAAAACTTCGACCGGAAAAATGCCACTTTGCAAAACAAGAACTGTGCTATCTTGGACATATCGTATCCAAAGACGGCATTCGTCCAGACCCAAAGAGACTGACAGCAGTTGCGGATTTTGAACCACCGAGAAATTTGAAAGAGTTACGTGCATTTCTGGGACTAACAGGATGGTACAGAAAATTCATCAAAGGATACTCTCACATTGCTGCGCCCCTGAATGCCCTGACAGGTGACGATGTCCAAAATTGACATGGGTCATTATCTAACCGTAAGACAGAATTGGCCTAGATGCACTTGTGTGTCAACCTACCGCAAACGCAGAGATCGGCTTCACATGATGCTGGAATAGATTTTTTATGATGCATATCAATAAATGCAAATAATCACATAACTCACATACCTACACACACGCATACAGAACATATGTTTTTTGGGGTTTTTTTTACCAAAGATTATTCGTACACATTACTACATGTCAATTTGTACATATATAAAACCATGGACTTCGGACTCATGCATCCTGAATTCATCCGCCAGACCAAACTCGACCGATATCTTTTTGCGGAAAACACACGAGCGTGGTTTTTATTTTATCACACACTACTATTCAGACATGATATTAAATACCGTCGTTATCATATGAACATTGTGAATGATCATTAATAAATAAATTTATTTATTTTATTTTATTCATGAATACAGCTGTATGCATGTGATGTCTGAAATGGGCTTGGTAGGTAACTCTAGGTTAGGCCAAAAAAAAAATTAATGTTTTGGTTTGCGTTCCCGCGCGCGTCGTCTCAAACCTCCCGCATCAGATTGTTTTTTTTGCCATGATGGTATTTTACAAGCAGCGGCCACATTTCAATTCTGTGCAAGTCCATGAGCGTCCCCAAAGTGGCTGTATAAGTGACTGTCGAGGATTGCAATCTTGCAGGAACCAATCAGGCGTTTACTCAGTAGTACTATGTTCACACCTAATAGCGCGATGATAGCGCTATCCTCCTATAGCGCTATCATAGCGCTATCAAACCACTTGGAGCGTTCACACCTAATAGCGCTATGCAAACGAAAGTGATTAAGTGATATTTTACGTATAATGACGTATCATTCAGCACAGGTGAAAACCCATTAGGCCTAGAGACCATTAACACAGTAAACCCAACATGATTTTTAAAAAGGTGAAGAGAGGCAGAAAACGACTTTTTTTCAAATATTATGGTACTGCTATACCCAACAATGAGTGAATAAATCTGTAAGCGTGGCCGTGATTGAGTACGTTGTTCTCCCGGGTTGTTCTATTTGCAAATCATCTGGTCGATATTTCTGCCCCAGCACAGTATCCTGGTCCGCATTTTCCGCCAGCCTAATCTGCTCTGCAACCGCATCCGCTTTTCCTGGAACTGCCTTCTCCGTCACCGCAACCGGCTTCCGGGACACTGCTTTCTCCGTCACCGCAACCGCAACCGGCTTCCGGGACGCTGCTTTCTCCGTCACCGCAACCGCAACCGGCTTCCGGGACGCTGCTTTCTCCGTCACCGCAACCGCAACCGGCTTCCGGGACGCTGCCTTCTCCGTCACCGCAACCGCAACCGGCTTCCGGGACGCTGCTTTCTCCGTCACCGCAACCGCAACTGACTTCCGGGACGCTGCTTCCTCCGTCACCGCAACCGCCTTGGATTCTGCTTTTACCGGAGACTCTTCTTCTGCCAGCTCTGCTTCTCCGGCTGATTTCCGCGACCGCCTCCGGCGTCCCCCCTTCCTTGGTTCGGGCTCTGGAGTTTCACTGCTCCGGGTCTGCCGGACAATCCGGACAATCCATCGTTGCTGCTGCCGTCTCTGCTGCTGCTGCGGTGGTTGCCGCCGTTGCTGTTGTGGTCTCGGGAGCCTGCAATCTCGGGCGAAATGCCCCCTCCTGCCGCAGTTAAAACACTCCAGATCTGCTCTTGGTCTGCGCTGCTGTTTCCGTGACTGACTCCGACGACCTCCCTTCCTTGGCTTGGGCTGTGGAATTCCACTACTTCGGGTCTGTCGGACAATCCGGGCAATCCGCTGTTGCTGCTGTTGTGGCTGCTGCAGTTGTTGCTGCTGCTGCGGCTGCTGCTGTTGTCGCGGCGACTGCTGCTGTTGTGGTTGACGCCGCTGCTGCTGCTGCTTCGGCTGCCTACAGTCTCGGGCAAAATGCCCCTTCCGGACACAGTTGAAGCATTCTAAATCTGCTCGGGAACTGCGCTGCTGCTGCTGCCGGCTAACCGCTTCCTTGACCTGAGTCATCAGATCCGCCAACTGCTGCTGAGTCTGCTCGGCTTGCTTCCGCAATTCGTTCACCTGCTGGCTCCACTCCGGCTCCGTGTTCAGCTGCCTCGTCCGGTGTCGCTCCGCTGGTCTGCTGTTGTCCGTTTTCATGATGCTCTCATACTCGGTAGCGAAAGCCAGGGCCTGCGACAGCGTTTCCGGGTGGCTTTTCAATACCGACAACCGCATATCTCGGTTAGTCAGACTGTTGCAGAAATGCATCTTCATGAGCACTTCTGTTGTTGCCGGATCTGCTTTTGGGTAAGCTAGCCGCGTCTTGCTCCGTATGTCTCTGGCCAGCTCGGACAGCTCCTCCTCCGGCTGCAATTTCCGTGTCTGCAATTCCGCCTGGAAAACAAATGTTTTCTCCCCCGGACAAAACTGCTGTTTTAATGCCGCCACAACCGTATCAAAGCTGCGTCTCTGCTCCGCGGACAGATCCAGTAGTATGCTGCGGGCGTTACCTCTCAAACTGACACATAGGTTCAGCGCCTTTTCCTCTGCTGTCCAACGGTAGTACCGAGCGTATTCAAGGAGGTGAGCCTCATACTCCGGCCACGGATCAGTTCCGTCGTATGTCATTAATCTGGCTACTCCTGCCCTTGGTGCTGGTTGTTGTACTGCTTCTGCCTGCTGCTGCTTTCCGGTTACTGCCAGATGCTGCTGAAACACCTCCATTTGGGTCGCCAATAATCTGGTCAGGTTGTCGACTAAATTCTCTCCGCCTTCCGGTTCCGCATCCGGTTCCCGATCGCCAGCCTGGTCCGGAAAGTTAATTTCCGCCTCTGCTAACTGCTCTGCAGGCTGTACTCCTTGAGGAACCCGAAGGGGCTCTTCTGCAACTGCTTTCTGCATTTCCGGCTGCAACAGCTTTCGCTCGGCAGGACGAACTGCTTCCTTTTCCGCAACCGGCATCTGCAACGGCTCAGCTCCTACTGCTCCTACAGGCTGCTCCGTGTCCGACACGGCTGCCTTCAGCTGCTGTTCCGCCAATTTGCCCCGTCTAGTAGTCATACTGCAGATGATCCCACCGCTGCCACCAAAAAGTTGTAACGGGTTTGCACCCTTCTGTGACGTCTTGATGAACCGGTTTTCTAGGGAGGTGGGTGAGTTGTTGTTTAACCGGAGCTGAAACGGTAAAACTCCGGGAAACTGCTACTGCTGTACGGTTGAACTCCGGCTAGAAGTCTCTAAGGTTGGTAGCGTGGTCTGGAATGGACCTCTTAACCGTTGTCCGACTGCTAATCTGCAACTGCACCTGTAAAGTAAGGATCCGGAGGCGTTTCCGTCTCCGGGTACTGCAACTGCTCCGTCGGGAAACCGCTTTACTGCAACAGCTTCGTCGTTTTCCGTCTTACTGCAAACTGCGACTGCGCCTGGAATAAAGAATCCGGGAACGTTGCCGTTTCCGAATACTGCAACCGCTCTGCCAGGTTCCGCCGCACTGCAATCTGCTCCGGTTGGCTCCGCCTCACCGCAACCTGCGACTGCACCTGAAATGGAGTATCTCGGAAGTGTTCCCACTTCCGGTTACCGCAACCGCTCCGTCAGGTACTGCCTCTGCAACTCCGTCGTCCGGTACCGCCTCTGCAACTGCTTCATCGTTCCCGTCTCTGCAACTTTTCCGTCCGATACCGCCTCCGTAGTTGCTCCGTCGAATTCCACCTCCGTCTCCGTCTCCGTCTCCTTCCTCGGTGATCTGGGTTCTTGGATCACCCTAAGACGTCTTTACAACTTGGTCTTAACCGACTGTGGTCTTATCTCCCTTCACTCCGTATTACTTTCTTTTCCGGTGAACTAACTTTATTATAACTTCCAGTTCCCTAACGAACACGGAAAAACAACTCGGTTGAAGTTTTCATGTTTATTTTCCAAGTGCACAGTCGGAAGACTTAACTGCTATCATCTGGATGACTCTATCCGGAACAAGGGAGTACTCTGCTATGGGAGAAGGGGTCTGCACAGGTCGACGTCAGGACACCAACTCCGCCGTCCGCTGTGAAGCGGGGGCTTTTATAGACCTGAGACCCACGTCACGTGACCAACCTATTGTGACGTCATAGTCCGCCAAAACACTGATATTTTCCGGATTTCTAAAAACACTCTAGAACCAATCAGTGGCTGACACGTCACCTTTTAAACCGAAAACGAGGCTGATCACATGACCTTCCGGAAATAACGTCATTACGTTTTTGTACTCCATTGTTCCCACTCCGTCTCCGGTTCCGTCTCCGGTTCCGGCTCCGTCTCCGGGTTTACCAACATACAAATATACCAAGTTCCGAGACGGAAAACCTTTAAAACATTAACAATACGGAACCGTATGAACCTTTAAACACATATACACCCTAATAAACGGTTATTTAACCATAATATCACAAAACACTAACAGAATTACCTAGGGGAAACCTTTGGGTACGCCCCCAAAACCGTTACAATATATATAATATAAATATAGGAAATATGCACAGTTCGACAACAGATACTCAGAAAATTGCCGTTTAATCGTGCATGAAAACAGTGAATAGAGAATGATCGGCCTGCCTACATTGCCGGTTGCCACAGTGTCTAGACAAATACCAATGACGTCATCAGACTTGTAGTGATAGCATAACAATATCCGGGTTCCTACTATTCACATATTTCGTTGTTTGAAAACGGCTCTGTATTTGGTCTGCAGTTTAGAGTTGGAACGTAACATGGACGATAAACAAATGTGATTTTCAACCAATCCTTTGTTTGTTTATAACAAATAGACATCGTTACATGGTATCAGAAGTGGAGATTAACTATCAAAAACATGGATCGACTACAGCAACCATCAGAAATGATCCTGACAGGAAATCTGGCGGAAAATTGGCGAAAATTCAAACAGCGCTTCCAACTTTTCCTCGACGCAAGCGGAGCTTCCACGAAAGACAACAAAGTAAAAACGTCAATATTGCTGACAGTTATCGGTGAGGAATGCCTAGATATCTATAATAACTTCAAGTTCGATCCTGAAACGGACAATGTAGTCCTGGAAAAAGTGATTGAAAAGTTTGATAATTACTTCAATCCAAAGTCAAATACAACATATGAACGGTACAAATTCTTCACTCTGTCAAAAAGAGGGGGAATCAATTGATCAGTACTCGACAGAAATCAGAAAACAGCAAAAACTGTGAATTTGGTGACTTACATGATTCACTGATACGCGACCGTATAATTTGCGGCATGTTGGACAATACTTTGCGTGAAAAACTGTTGAATGTCGAAGATCTATCTTTGGACAAAACTATGCAAATGTGCCATGCATGGGAAGCTACAAAAATGAGAGTGAAGGACATGGCTACAGATCAAGCTGCTAGTTCAGCTGAAGTTTACTCGGTGCAGAAAAGAAGCAAACAACCATGGGGAAAACCCAGCACTGCGAAAAATCCACAGGGGGTGAACAGACCAACAGAATACATGTGTGGACGTTGTGGAACAGAACACGGACCGAGAAAATGTCCGGCATTCAGAACAAAGTGTGCAAAATGTGGATATGCAAATCACTTCTCACAGTGTTGCAAAACAAAGAGGGCACACAAACAAGGAAAAGTACACTTCGTGGAGACTGACTACCCACAACCAGAACCACCAGCTAGTAAGAATGAACTGTTCGTCCACTCTGTGAACTCTGTAACAAATAATGAGGAATGGATTCGCCCATTTCAGGTGAATGATGTCATCTTGCCACTAAAAATCGACACAGGAAGTTCTGACAGTGTGATATCACGAAATGACTTTCGAAGCTTCAAAACAGCAAAACTGTTGCCAGTGAAAGTGAAACTCACAGCATACACTGGATATGAAATACCGGTGATAGGACAGTGTGTGAGTACAGTAATGTACAAAGGACAACAGCACAAAGTGACATTCATGGTGACTTCGAATGATGTACAACCGATCCTCGGGCTGAAGGACAGTGTCAAAATTGGCTTGGTAAAATGTGTATACACAGAGGATGTACAAAGAGACAGTTCAGTCATTGAGAGAAACAGAGATAAGTTCACAGGACTGGGACATTTACCAGGAGAACATCACATACATGTTAACAGAGAGGTTCCACCAGTCATACAGCCATGCAGAAAAGTTCTATTCGCTATGAGAAGTAAACTGAAGGAGGAACTGGAAAGGATGGAGAAATTAGGGGTCATAGCTTCAGTGGAAGAGCCGACAGAATGGGTGAATGCTTTTGCAATTGCACACAAACCCAATGGAAAAATACGACTTTGCTTGGATCCGAGAAACCTAAACAAAGCAATTCGTCATGAACATTTCAAATTGCCCACAAGAGATGAAATACTTGCCAGCTTCAGAAGTGCAAAAATCTTCTCAAAATTGGATGCTTCATCAGGTTTCTGGCAAGTGAGTTTGGACAAAGAAAGCTCCTTGTTGACAACCTTTGCCACACCGTATGGGAGGTATAGGTATCTGAGACTACCATTTGGGATAAGTTCTGCCCCGGAGGTGTATGACAGAACAATCTACCAATACTTCCAGTCAATGGAAGGAGTACAAACATAGATGGATGATATCATCGTGTGGGGCAGTACCGAACTAGAACACGACAGACGACTCCAATAAGTGCTGGAGAAAGCCAAGAGCATCAATCTCACCTTCAACAGAGATCAATGTGAATTCAAAGTGAAGGAATTGACCTTCATAGGAGACAGACTAACAGACACTGGCATCAAGCCAGATCCAGAGAATTCACGAGATGAAAAAACCCGATTCCAGGAAGGATTTACAGAGGTTCTTAGGCATGATTAATTATCTGGGAAGATTCCTGCCAGACCTCTCAGCAAAAACAGCACCAATTCGGAAACTCTTGGAAAATAATGTAGAATGGCAGTGGTCACATGAACAAGAGAAGTCATGGAAAGACTTACAGACTCTGATCACAAGTGATATTGTGCTGAAATACTATGATCCAGAAAAAATGATCAAAATATCGGCTGATGCATCTCAATATGGACTAGGATGTGTTCTACTCCAACAGCAGGAGGATGGAGAATGGAAACCAGTTGCTTATGGATCAAGGTCTTTGACAAAGACGGAACTAAATTATGCACAAATAGAAAAGGAAACTCTTGCAAAAGTTTTTGCATGCGAACATTTCCATCAGTTCATCTACGGAATGAAAGTGCAAGTGGAAACCGACCACAAACCTTTGGTTTCAATATTCACGAAATCATTGAATGAGTGTCCACCAAGGATCCAACGGTTCAGATATAAACTCCAGAAATATGACTTGAGTGTTCAGTACACACCAGGAAAATTCATGTTTGTTGCTGATGCGCTCTCCAGAGCAAGCAGAGAAAAAAAGACAAACCAACAATGGAGGATGATGTTGAGTATCATGTTGATACCATCTACACCAGAATTCCTATCTCAGATGAAAGGAAGGAACAGTTTCAGCTGGAAACACGAAAAGACGGTGCACTGAACAGTCTGATGAAAACAGTACAAAGAGGATGGCCGAAGCTAAGGAGTGCCCAGTGCAAATCCAAGACTACTGGAACTACCGTGATGAGTTGAGCGTCATCAATAATCTTATCTTCAAAGGAAATCGTGTGATAGTGCCAAGAAGTCTTAGGAAGGAAATGCTGAAGCAAATACATACAGGTCATCTTGGAATTGAACGTTGCAGAAGTAGGGCCAGGGAAGTTCTATTCTGGCCAGGAATGAACAAAGACATATCTGAGTGCATTCAGAAGTGTGAAGTTTGTCTGAAACACAGTAACCAGTATCCAGTGGAGCCGATGGAACAGAAAGACATTCCAAAACGACCATGGGAGAGAATAGCCACGGATTTGTTCGAACTGAATCATGAAATGTACATCGTAATTGTAGACTATTATTCAGGATATCCGGAGGTAGTGAAGCTGACACGTACAACAAGTGAAGCTATCATTGCTGTGATGAAATCAGTGTTTGCCAGACAGGGAGTGCCGTCTGAAGTCATTAGTGACAATGGGCCGCAATATAACTGTGCTCAGTTCGCAACATTTGCTCGTGAGTGGAGGTTCAAACACACCACGTCAAGTCCACATTACCCGAAGAGCAATGGCTTGGCGGAAAGAACTGTACAGACAATCAAGCGTTTGATTGTGAAAGCAAGAGAAGACAACCAAGATCCGCACATGAGTCTTCTAGTGTATAGGAGTACACCAAATGCCTTGGGCTACAGTCCAGCTCAACTGCTAATGGGAAGGCAAATCAGGTCAAATCTGCTGGTGCAACAAGTGCCAGTCCATCCAACAACTGACCAGGTGTGTGAGAGACATGAAAGAAACACACAAGCACAGAAACGTTACTATGACCAGCGGTCCAAAGCATTGCCAATGCTATCACCAGGAGATAGTGTGCTAGTGCGGAACTACAGGGAGAAGAACTGGTCCATCAAAGGAAATGTAGTGACATGTGTTGCTCCTCATTCCTATGTTGTGAAAACTCAAGCTGGAGCTACGCTGAGAAGAAATCGTCACCACCTGAAGAAAATGCATGCGCCTCGGGAGGATGTTCGGGAACTTGTAGACTTGCCAAATGTTGATGAGCAAGTTTTAGAGGATGTGCACAACCAGGCAGAGCCAGCAGTTCCACGGCTAGAGAACTTACCGGAGGTCAGGCGCTCTGATCGTGTTAGAGTGAAGCCTCAGAGACTGAAAGAAAACATGTGAATCCTCCAAAAGGGGGGAGATGATGTGATAGCATAACAATATCCGGGTTCGTACTATTCACATATTTCGTTGTTTGAAAACGGCTCTGTATTTGGTCTGCAGTTTAGAGTTGAAACGTAACATGGACGATAAACAAATGTGATTTTCAACCAATCCTTTGTTTGTTTATAACAAATAGACATCGTTACAAGACTGTGTATAAAACTCGCCCACAAGGCGGGCCACTTTGAGGAAAAAATTTATACGCCCGAATTTGAATCTTGATTTGGAAACTCAATTTAGGCACATACAACACATTTTCAGACCCAACTTTGTACGATTTCTCATTCTATAGACAAAATAAAGCTATCGCAGAATGAATAAATTTTGTCAATTCTAAAAGTGATTATAGCTTTAATGAATGTTATTATTACATCAAACAATTTTTTTGTGATGGATTCCTATGTAGAAGGGTCTACACTCAAAAAAATAGTGTTTAGCTTTTAAATGCTTATCTAAACACCTTTCTGTAACGACTAATTTACGCGTTTAAAGCATATAATTACTAAACGGCATTTAGCTTTTTTAAACGTTAGCATTAATCTTAATCATGAGTGATTAAAAGTTATATGTTGATGTTTAAGTGTATGTGTATTGTTTAGGTATTCAACAGTGCTGTTTAAAATCTAAATGCGTATAGATATTTCACAGGTGTTTATATCATTTATTCCAAAAACACTGGTGTTTAACATAAATGGCATACAAGTGTTTATTTTCCTAAACATCCAACGGCGTTTATGCCCTGTAACGACTTTTATACACCTAGAGGCATATACATTATAAACATTTGTATTTAAAAATAACACATGCGTGCTATTCTGCTACACATGCATGTGTAATTTCCAAGTCAAACTAGAAACGTTTAATTCCATCCTCTTTGAGTGAATGTACTCATTTAGAGTTTGTTATCCATTTGATATCCATTTGAAGCGTTCCGTCTGTTGCAATCTGCTAATCATGTGCTAATATCCACGTTTCATTGAGTTCGTTGGTGCGACCCAACTTCTTTGCTACTGCCAGTGTGTTTTCTCCAACCTCTACCAGGTTCTGTGCAAGCAAGGAGATGAAATATTCAGCATGTATCAGTGTATAGGTATCAAGTTCCTAACACAATTACATCACCGTGTTGACGTTTGGAATTACCTGTCGTTGATCGGGAATCGGCGCTTACTTGACGCCTTTATCGAGGTCACACCCTTATTCGTCTCCCAGCACTTTAGTGATCGTGATGTCGCTCATGGGCCGGTCCAGTGCAAATGATAATAAAATAATTTTAGTTTGAAATTATACAGTAAATGAGAGGACAATCTTCTGTCAACATTCCAAATACATGTAGGACAGGATTGCACTATATAGTGCACTCCAAGTGAATCGCCAATTAATACTTCACTTCAGTAACTATCAAACAATCAAACAATTGATAGATACATATCTTTCAACAAATAAACACTCCACAATTACCTGATAAGTCCAAAAAGGCAGAACAAATCCAATGCATAATGAAGGCCTACTTGTGTGCTCTTCAGGAACGAATATCCAAATGAATCAAAATGCATGCAAACGATGCACATTCAGATGTGTTCCAAATGTAGGTCAAGTAAACAAAATTAAACACTCGCATTATTTAATCGTCGCTGGCGTTTACTTTCATAGTGTTTAAATACACGTGTTTATTTCTTCAAATTGAAATTATTTCTTTTTGCCAGTATTGCAAGACATTATTCTCAATGAACACATTATTTCATGGACTATTAAGCTTCATAATCATTGGCAATATAAAAAATGCACTTAAGTTTAGATGAACATTTAATATGTAGATAGAATTTGAGAATATGTGATATGTCCAACATATGTCTCGTTTCTAAACACCTGTATTTATGTGGCAGGAAACGAAGATTGCTAAGATGTCGCTCTTCAAAATGCACGCATTCACAAAAGCAAGTTTCCATGAAGCCAACATTGTACAAATAGGTAGTAGTGGAAGTGCAATATGTTGGCGACGAAGAACCTCAGATATATGCCTAATATATTTCTCCGTTTATTTAAATTGAGTCTTTCAGTCACCAATGAGCAATATCTTGAAGGAATCAAATTTTAATATTAATTTTGAAAGAACTATGTAAAAAACATGTTTTGTGTATTTTAGAAACTAGATCTAGTTTGGAATAATTGTGCAGGAAAAATGTCATCATTGGGTTAGTGACACATGTGTTTAGATTAGATACTGCTAGTATTTAGCCTACATATGTAGAAATGGCATACTAGTGTTTATTTTCTACAACGTGTATTTATAACTAAAACGCTCTCGCTGTGTAGAGTGTATATTTTATAAACACCCTTATGAACTAAACACTTGGTCTAACATATACATTTAATGGATAAACGCTCTCGTTATTCTTTTTTAAACACATGTGTTTGAAAAATACACATTTCCATTTAAATACTAAATGCCAGTTCATTTAATTATGTAATACATGTGTTTATAACATAAACGCCCCTCAGAAATATTTTTTTGAGTGTATGCTGCTTTGTTGTGTGTAAAAATCGATGAGTGTCATTCAGTATGTGGTGACCAATGCGGAAATATTTTCTGCATTTAATTTCCACAATAACGCCGAGCTATGGTATGAATTAAATGTGCGATTATAACATGTAGGCCTAGTCAGTAAATACTTTGTACAAATCATTTTCTCATTCTTCAGTCATCCTAAAAATGGAAAAGTTTTGGGGCAATTTTTGTCATAAACCCGATAATGCATTTCTTGCCCCAAAACTGGCTCGGGGTAAAAACTGGGCGGAATATTTGAACAATTTTCAATATGTAGGCCTATGTAATATGTCATGTAGTATACAAAATTGTCCAGGGAGATCCCCAGAATGTTACGAAAATATAATGTGAACGTTTACAGACAGTAAATGGAATACGTCAGATAATTACGTTTTGACGTTTATTCCTGTCTGTAAGCATAGTGCTATGATAGCGCTATTAGGTGTGAACGCTCAAACGGCATGATAGCGCGATGATAGCGCTATTGTGGCCTGGTGTGAACGCAGTATAGCTGTGAAAGCTACAAACCAATCAATTAGCAACCTAATACTTTACAGATTCGTTTTGAAGATAATTGTTGGTCGTTATATTAACACTGGCTGATAACAAGGAGAGGAGAGTCGTCCGATAAATGATTTGTTAAATTCCGGCACTAGCATAATCCCTTGCCGCGAAAGTAATGACACCTAATTTTCCATTCGAGCCCTTCCACTTGTCATTGATTAAAACAGCAGATCACCCCCTGTGAACCGCTCCGTGAGAAACTTGTTTCATACAGACATAGGGAGTTGCATGCGTGGCAATATAGACACTCTTACTTAGAAACAATACAAGTTCATATCGTTGATATATTTTGTAGCGAGAATCTGCCAAAGTTTTCAAAGAAAACTTTTTTTGTATTTATTTAGTTGTTTTATGATTTTTTATATTACATAACTATTTTTATTGATTCTGTTATCAATTACTATTTTCCACTCGTTATTTGATCCATACTGCGGCTGATTTAGGACGTGCAAGAAAATTGGTTATCTTGTTATTTTGAGATAATTACTAGTATATAGGAAACCCCAAAATATTGTTTTTTTATCTTGTTATTTCGAGATAGTTATCTCATTGTTTCGAGAGTTATCTCATTATTTCGAGATAGTGTTTCGTTGTTTCGAGGTCATTGTCTCGTAACTATCTCGAAATAACGAGATAAAAACAGTATTTTTTGGAGTCCTATATAACTATACTATCTCAATGTAACGACATAGTCATCACGAAATAATGAGATACTATCCCGAATTAACGAGATGACTTAACCATCTCGAAATAACGACATAATTATCTTGAAATAACGAAAATTCAACTAGAAATGACGAGATAAAAAAAACAATTTTTTTGCTGTTGTAAACATTTTTCTCGAAATGACGGCAAATTCTGTTTTCGGGGTGTCCTAAATCAACCCTCGTAGGTCTAATAGACATGAGTAAATCTATATTTTTACTGTTCCAGAAAAAAAATATACCGGTAGTACAGCACACTTTTCATGCAAGAAAAAATACGTAAACCGGTACTCAAAAAAAAAAAAAAAAAATCTCAGCGCCATAGCACCGATTTCGGAGCATCACTGGGACGCAAACCAAAACATTTTTTTTTTTTGCCTTACTAGAATCGTTTTCATACGACATTACATTGTTCTTTTACGCAATAACGGTCTTTACGTAATCCGCGGTGAGAAAGTAGTTTCGACCTGATGTGGGTCAGGGAGTGATACAGATTAATTTGAAGTAGGGTGATACAGAAAAGGTTATCGCACATTTCGGAGTCCTCTAGCATTGCAATTTATAGTGTGTGATAATTTATTTCACGCTTAAGGTTGTTCGCTCCTTTTGGACTCAAGCAGGGGGGCTAAAATTTGACTTTATTTAATAAATTTTAAAGATAAAAATGTAGATGGATGACAATGACAACGATACAAGCAACGCCATGGCAATAGGTTATCGAACCAAAGGTCCAGTAACCTGAAAATAATTTTTTAAAAATTAGCAATTTTTTCAAAGTGAAAAAAAAGAATGCAGAATATTGTTTTTAAGATCCATATAATATCTAATTGTATTAATAAGTAGAGGTAGTACGCCATCAGTCTTAATAGAAGAATGTGGCCCGATAGAAGAGCGCCCTCTCTCTTACAGCAACAGGTGTTGTGTTCTTTTCATAACTGTCTCATTGCAGGTCTATATTGTTTTTCAAAAAATTATATCTAGGCTATCTTCAATCAGATAACACAAAAAAGACTTTTGATAACTAAAAATATATGAATGAAAAAAATGAAATAACTAAAAAATGATAACTAAAATATATGAATGAATGACCTTTTTTTTTGTTTCAAATTTTAATCCATTGGTACACACATCAAATTATAATACATGATTTAGAGACAAAATTGGGCACCAAAACGATATTCAAGAGATAGATCAAATTTAATCCTATGATTATTGAGAACCTTCTGTCACATTCGATGTCATTCAATTGTCTGCGTGGATAATGAATTTAGACTTTTACAAATATGTCTTTCAATTCCAATGACCACAGTAAAACTACTAATTTTGGCAGATGATTTATTTGGTGGATTTGGCGGTAGGGGTAAGCCGTCAAATTAAATTGTCCGCCAAATGAACTAAATATATGTTAAGAAGTATAAGTGGTTCTAAACCACCAAATTAAATCTCCGCCAAATACCGTTGGGCTCACAACCGCCAAATTTTATAGCCGCCAAAATTAGTCTTTACAGCAGTTGTTTTGGCAGAATTCTAAATGACATCTAGATGGTCCGAGTTCTAAATGGCATCTTTCTAGATGACATCTAGATATCTAGATGGTATCCGGTCACTGACGACTACTTAAGGGGGAACTTGCCAAACGCCCTTTGATCGCTGTTGTCCAACATACGATATTTTGAGATAAAATATCATTAATGTCATATTAGTGTCTTTAATCAATATCAATAATAAATGTTCCAGGTCTTACCTATTTTGGGCATTACTCGGGTATTACTCTAACAACTAAAATATTGTCACAGGATTCGAATATGAAACTTTGCTCAATCCCCAACATTACGGTTGATTTCAGTCCTACATATTATATTATTAGTCATTCAAGAAAACAATAGGTTTGTGTCGAGTAGTGATCCCAGTAAAATCACCACCCCCTACAGCGGTCACAAGCCACGTTTGTCAAAACAGCTGATTTCGTCACAAAACATGTCGCCGATAGAGAGGTATCTCGACCTAGCCAAAAGACATGTCCATATAAAATATTATCAGAATCCATTCAAAGAAGAACAATATGGTGAATGCGCCTGCAACACGATCATCACAAATCCATGGTATCCACAGAACAATACAACAAACACAGTGACGTTAGTGGTGCACGTTTATCATTCTGTTTCTGAATTGGATCGTTGTACATAACAAAACAAAACCCGGGTGCATTGGACAACCTTTATTACAAATCTTACACTTGCATATTCTATTCAGTCTGTTTTGAGGAACGTTTTTTGAGCGTGATTTTGGTGTAACTTGTATTAGTTAATGAATGTTGTTTAAGATTATGTGAAATGTTGAAATCCTTTCCACAAATTTGACATTTCTTAGATCTTTCATTCGTATGTGTTAACGAATGATTCTCAAGGCTATTAGAACTTTTAAAACATTTGTGAGGTCTCTCATTTATATGTACCAACAAATGTTTCTTAAGAGTAGAAGGAGTTTTAACACCTTTACCACAAATTTGACATTCGTGAGGTCTCTCATTTGTATGCGTAAACATATGTTGCTTAAGATTAGAAGAAGTGTTGAAACCTTTTCCACAAATTTGACAATTCTTTCATTTGACAGGTCTTTTATTTGTATGTGTTAATGAGTGCTTCTTAAGATTATGAGAACTTGTAAAACCTTTGCCACAAATTTGACATTTGTGAGGTCTCTCCTTTGTATGTGTCAACAAATGTCTCTTGAGATTAAAATGAGTTTTAACACCTTTACCGCATATTGTACATTTGTAAGGTCTCTCATCTCGATGTGCCAACATATGTTGCTTCAGACCATAAACTGTCCTAAAGCCTTTCCCGCAAGTTTCACATTTAACAGGTTTCTCTTCATTATGTATCAAGGTGTGTAATTTGAGGGCACTTCGAGCTGCAAAAGCTTTACCACAAACTTGACATTTGTGTGGTCTTTCACGTCTGTGAACTGTCATATGACATTTCAGATCAGCTGACACATTGAAATGTTTCCCACAAATTTGACACTCGAACCTGTTGACTGGTTCCTTTCTGGTGTGTACTAATAAATGTCGTTTGAGAAGGGATTTATGCCGGAAATGTACACCACATATTATACATCGATTGAATTTCATCCCAGTATCTATTGCGTGTGCCTTGCTGTATGTTACAGGGCTACTTTCACTGCTGGCGGTCTCCTGATGTCGTGAAGTTGTCTGTGAATGGGATGTACTCCTCATAGGTTCTGCTTCGGTTGATGAACTGAAAAATATAAATCATCCTAATAAGTCTAGACGCTCTCCGGTTGCTGGCGACTGCTGGGGTGTATCCCCTGTAGATGTACAACCCATGTCGCCCCAAATACTACATTACTGCCCAGTCAGTGTCTTTCATCAATGTCCGTAAGATATGTTTCAGAACTCAACTACTTTTATTGAACTTTCTGTTTATCAGCAAAGTTTTTTTTCTGAAAAAAACTGGTCAAAAGATCGTAGAATAAATCGTCACTGAATCCCAACCATTACTAATGATTTCAATTTCCACATACTGTATGCCAAGAATATCTTCTAGCTGTTGTAAAATGATGAGCTAGGGATATCAACTACAGTTGTCCCTGTAAGATATTAACTACATGTGATTGATGTTCTGATCTCAACTATTTATTCCTTGTGGATTATACTTGACTAGAGAATTTCATATTTACTTGTCCACTGATACTAACATTGCTAGACCGTGGCGTCGTACACATCCATAAAATCTCTCTTGGACAGAATTTTTCCCTCGTTGAGCCTGATAAAAATGTTCCCAACTTCAACTGCATGTTATTGTGCTTAGTAATAGGCCTAACTTCAAAAATAAATGTTCACTCATTCAGTGGTATCAATATTATTACAATCATATTATTACATTATTAAAGTCTGTCCTGGGCAGAACCCTTTCCTTGCTGAGCTGAATGTTCTTTGTCTCAACCATTTTATCGCACTTAGCAGTAGAGTTAAGTAGCAAAATTAATGTTAACTTATTCAGTAATCCTGGTAATATCAATGGTACTACAGCCATAGAATTATTGGTGGAGAGCACATTTTCCTCGTTGATTCAAATAATAAACGTTTCTTGCCCAACTATCTTATAATACTCAGTATTATACTTAATCGGCATAATTAATATCTACTGATTCAGTTACTACAACCATAAAATTTCTGCAGAACAAACCCTCCACTAGGCCAAAAAAATTATATGTTTCTGATTACAATGGTACTCCAAAAGTGATGCGATGATGCAATATGTTTTTCTTTCTCTAAATCAGCGCGAGTAGTGCTCGCCAAAGCCGTGAAAGCTACCATTTGCCTCAGTAAAACTCCGGTATGTTTAATATATTATGTGCATAAAACATTGTTTTATTATTTAAAGAAAGAAATATGTAATCTCTGATAAACACTTCATTAACTAAACTTCATATACACTAAGCACCAAAAGTTTAAGTTCAACATGTAAGCGACACTCGGACTCAGAAGTGGTCAGCTCAGAGTCCAGATCTGAACCTCATCTAAGTTCTACCAGACCTTGATCATCTGTTGCACAGACGCCTCCAGACACCCTGGCTGTCCTTGAGACAAGTCTGCATGAAAAATGGACAAGAATCACCCGGGATACTCGTCTGGATCTTGTCAAGTGATTATCTTGCAGAGCCTAGGCATTGTGAGATCCCCGAGGACGGAAGACATGTTATTGTTGGAACAAATGTGTGTAATCCTAAGGTTTATTTATTATTAACATGTGTGTCGTCCTCGGGCTTCTCACATCGTCCAGACTCTGGAACACAGGTTCCTGACAAGATCCAGAAAAGTGTCCTGGTTAATTCCTACCTAGTTTTCATGCAGCCATGTTTCAAGAGCTGCCAGGGTGTCTGAAGGCCTCTGTAACAACAAGGTGTTAGAGAGAATTTAGGTGGAGTTCATATCTTGATTTAAGCTGACTACTTTAAGAGACCAAATGTCTCTTACATTTTGAACCTAAACTTTTGGTGCTTAGTGTATGCTAGCCAATTGATTGACAACGAATTTCAAAACCGATTGTTCCATTTCAACAGGTTTACTGACAGCAAGGTGGCTGATGATCACAAATTTATATAACATCCATCAACCTGCTCATGGATAAAATTTAATGACTCAATTGATTATAGTATTTAAAATGGCATCAAGAGATATTATTGTGCAATGGATACTGATTCCCTCCAATTACCTGATGTTCCGTGCACATGATGGATTTGGAAGTACTAGTACACAGACTGGTAAACCAACAAGCTCCACTGGCTGTGTGTCATAAGCAGAGCACGGTTGACAAGAAGCCTCTTGTTCAGGAGTGTCGACACTGACAGACTCATTGCATTCTATAGAAGCTCCAACCGATTCTTCTTTTACCAGCACATCCCCCAGAGGCGCTATCGTGATGACGTCACCATAACCACAATCCATGTTGAAGTTTCTTTCAGGGCCCACTTCGTTCTGTAGTAACACGTCTTTTATTTCCTTCTGCTCCTCTGTTTTAACAGTCACAGTTGGATCCAGGTCGAACATTTGTTGGTCTACGTCTTCAACCTCCAGCTTCAAACACGCCATATCTATTTCATCTGAAATATATGGAGCGTTTAAGGCTAATAATTAAAATTGCATCTTTGATCATTCTTCATCCATCTTCCACACTTTTACATTCATCGTTGGTCCTTCTTCATGCACGTTTACAATTTTGTATTCATCATTGATCATTCTTTCTTCATCATTCACATATATATCCATCATTGATCATTCTGCATGTGTGATTGATAATGTTGAACCCTGAACGTTGAATGATGAAATAAGAACAAGTTGGAATACAAGCACTTAAAGCAACATGAATGCTGAAAGTTGAACTACGTAAGTCTTTTGAATGATGTAATATGCACAATGCACTGCCAACTGTGACCAGTACACTGACAAATCTACATTCACGAATCTGTATTTTACATTTCAAAGGAACGTTAACGTTTGAAAGTTCGTGTTCGAAAGTCTTCAAGTATTAGTCCTGGAGCATATGTCAAAGTTTGAGGTTCCGAGTTTTTTCTCTGTAAATTCTTGGCACCAAGCATTTCCTCAATCTTCAGTCATCCTAGAAATGGAAAAGTCTTGGTGCCATTTTTTGCATAAACCCGAAAATGCATTGGCCCCAAAACGGGGACGGGAGTGAAAACGTCAGCGCAAATTTTGAGAAAATTTCAAACATGTAAAAAATATGTCGTGTAATAGGACCTATACCAAACTGACCAGTGAGATCCCCGGAATGGAACTAAAACATAATAGTAAGGTTATGGATGACATAACCAAGTAAAAACCCCAGAACGTGGGTAAGGATAAAATTGGTGTCAGAAAATATGGAAATTTGTGAAAGTCAGGCATCTATAATAGGTGTGCCTGAATCCCCTCAAACATCCTCCTAAACCAACTTTCTAAATTCATTTATATGATACTTTTGAATATTAGTTGTGTTTCTGGAGGCCTATATATGGGAATTTGGGTTTCTGGGCCTTATTCAAAATGGCCGCCGTCGAAATTCCAGAATCATGTTTTGGGCGACAAGCAATGAGCAAATTTCCACTTACAAAATATACCAAATATCATCCGTCTACACAGCAAGCAGATCTCATCCGACGGACTATAACCTGGTTGAGCATCGTACCTGCCGTGATCGTGCCGCATGGCAGGGCACTACCGGCACTTGCCATAAACCATAATCTGTTTCGACTTCTGAACAGTAGCCTCTTCAGCCCTTGGGCTGACTTTTGACGTTGGGGATTCGGAAGTATGGTATGCTATATTTATCAAGAAACATAGCTTCAAACGATCATGAATCACATGTACATAATAAGATTTAATACAAAGTTCAACACCAACTTGTAATGAGTGAAGTACATGGCAATCAGGTTAAAGTTATGCTAACTGCTCAGTATTTCAGATCTTGTTTTGCAATAATTAGAATTACCGGTATTCTTGGGGCACTATGACTTGAGTTACCAGGTTACACTACACAGGTACAGAATTTGAAAGGTTGCCGAATCCAGATCCGGGTTTCATACATGAGAAAATCCGGGTCCGCCTCCGAGGTTCATACCCTAGCTTTTAGCGCGATGTCCGGGTCGCTGGACTTTCCGTCGTTTGTATCAGATTGTTTGGCTTTTTGTTCCTTTTTCAGTCGTGAACACCGACATTACAAGTGAAATGTAACTATGAGCGCTTATGTAAATTCAAATAATGTTTTTCCTCCCAGCTCCTGTTTCGCAAGCCTTCAACAGTGTTCAATATCAACGGGACCCTCGCTACAAAAAGCGGCCATTGAAGTGTTTTTATGGAAAGCCTGGAACAACATTCTATCGACGTGAAGCATGCTCCGCAGGAAAATAGTTGTAAATGTAAAAGGGGAAGTGGCCTGACGTTTTATATCAAGACTTTCAGCAATTTGACTGGTGTCAAGTAATAAAATAAATGATAAACATGAACAGGTGTTCTGATCACAGTAATAACATAATGATGGGGGAAAACATTCATGGGGAAACATGAATGAATATGCTGATGGGTGATCAATATCAGTGTTTCAAACCTGACAGTGTAAGTAAAGTCAGAGGCCTACCCCTTTCCTCTATACCCCCCCCCCCCCCTCCCCCGCTAAAAACACCACGGATTTCGAAAAATATCAAAGGGCAGTTTGAAGGACAAATCCGGACCCCCACCCCCCCCTTGGCTACGTCGCTGATCGATTACATCAAATGAATTGAAGATTTGTTTCAAAATACAAATTGTTGGCAAAACAGGGTTATGCACTGCATTAGCATGTTACCCAAATCGCACCATGTGCGTTCCTTGAAGGCGCCACATGTGACGCGATTATATTTTATATAGGCCTACATGAAAGGTGCCAGCATATAATTATTCGAGTAGAGAGTGACAAACAATAAACGCTGTCACTGAAATGCGGTTACATCACAAGTTGTTACATAACAAGACACTCAAATTCGCACACGGTGAGGTGGATGTGTGTGTTCTTTGAAGTATTTCAGATATTCCACCGTCGAATGTGTTCGTCAAGGCTGAGGCTGAGGCACGGTCACGCCGGGTGTCGTGATCACTAGAACTACAACCAGATAGGCCTAACAGTCCGTCTGGACGAATCCGGCCGTCATACATCACATCATAACACATCGTAGACATACAACATACATTATAGGCCTACATCAGTTATGGTAGCCCGTTGTGTGGAGCATGAGAGCCATGGGAGCGGCGCCCCAGAACCCGCGTACGTGGGCGTGTTGCTGGCCGGCCTCGCCGACGACACTGCCACGGGGAGAGAACCCCGGACAGCACGGCGGTTTGCCAGAGCCTGTGTCGCATGATCTCAGGGCGAGAGACGGGTGATCACAGGGACCGTCCCCCTCCTGGGTCCCCGATTGGAAATCATTCCCGGGGCCTTACGGCCAACTTCTAGCCGGATGAAAGGGACGTGGAGCTCATGGCCGAGCTCACCCCACGTCCTCTCGCTTTGCTAGCTCTGAGACAACTCCAAACACACAAAGCGGCTTGCTAGTATTTATACCACCAAGCACGAGAGGCAAGGGATGACGTAAGACCATTGTTACAGTATAGTGGAGCGAGAGGATTAGAGAGCGTTGCTATGCAACGCACGTGCTTCAAACACGGAGCGGCCAAAACAAGAATAGTGTTAACAATGAAACTCTTGTCGCGATCTTTGCGAAATCGCCACATATACCTTCAATTCTGTTGTGTCTTCATTTTTTGCAGGGCAATTTTGGTACAACAACATCATGTCACAATAGTGTCTCCCCGTGGCGGACCTTTGGCGAGGCTGGTCGACAACATACCCACGTCCTCATGTTGCAGCTCCCATGGCTCTCGTGCTCGAAACACCAGGCTACATAGCAGTGATGAAGTATTTCTGAGTTATGTTCGCAGACAGACAGTTATATACGGTCTAAAACGAAAACACAAATATTGGAACAATCTACTGGTAAATTCTTTTATTGAATTCAAGGATCCAATCCAAAATACCAACACACGATCAATGACAAAAAAGACGAACCGAAAAAAATAAAATGACAAATGAGGAATGATTTTGCAGACTGCACTTTAATATTTAATCCACAGAATAAATCCAACATAATTGAAATAGAAAACAAAACCTCCACCAAAAATGAAGAATGTAGTCAATTTACAGTGAAGACAGTTTACATGTGGCGAATAGTCAGTATTCATAAAACATCGATAATTGAGGTTACAATATTATATATGTACTACATGTTCATATGTTCATATATTATATAATATGTTCATATATTCATATAATATGTTCATGCGTAAAGCTACAGAAATGTCACCATTCTACTCTATCTAATACAATAATTTCAACGAGCTAAACCTAGTCAATGACAGTATAGTTGCCACAACACTTGCTTATCGAGCTTTGTGTGCTGCAGACAGTGGCACAAGCAACAGATTCCACAAATAACTCGCTTGTTATTAGCATACCTAGGTACTCCCAATAATATTTCCTTCAATTTATCCAAAGGTGATAGATTCTCATATAATATACATCCAGGTTGTGCTGTGGTCCTCACCTTCGAATTCTCATATTCACACAAACCATACAGTTGTACGTTTTCTGTCAATACATGTATTGATCCACGAATTCTGATATTGTAAAATATTGTATTGTATTGTAAAATATATTGTACCATTATTGTAAAACACTATTCATGTTTGACTGCTGTAGATAAAATCAATTTTATCGGTTGTTTGGTGTGCTTGGTGGATTCTGGTGTACAAGAGCAGTTGTTCCGACAAGCTCCACTGGCTGAGTGTCAGTGTCATGAGGTGAGTCCAGTTGACAGAGTCTTCCATCGAACACTGTCGACCTATATCTGCATTCCGTATTAACTGATTCCTCTTTCCCATGCAAATCCTCCAGAGGTGTTATAGTTATCACATCACCGTAGCCCTCAGTCATAACTTTAATTATGGGGTCGACTCGCACTTGTAGTGACAAATCTTTTGTTCTCCTTCCTTTGTTTTAATAGTCACAGTTGGTTTCAAATAGAACATTTGCTCATCACCTGATTCAACCTCTAGCTTCAAACATGCCATCTTTATTTAATCTTGAAATTCAAAACAAAATTTGTGGCTGATGGAATATTTTACATGTATATTTGATATATTCGCCAACTGCGAATGGGATTCATCAAGATGAATGCAAAATCCGAAGGAAAATGAGCTATCGTCAGGTGATCAAAGTTTGGGGGTTATCTTAAGTTTGAAGTAGATGCCATCGCTTGCCATTGTGCTCTGTTTTATGCCGCGAATTTATGTTCGTTCACATGCTTAAAACAGCTGCTAGAAGACTTTTTTGACATTATTTCGAATCGCTGAATGTTGTTGATCATTTCATCAAGAAATTTATCAAATGGCTTAGGATCCCGAACGCTGGTCACACAATGGTAATAAAAGGTCCATGTTGAAAACCTACAGTACTTGCTGTTCATTTTTTAGGTTACCGGACCTTTATCCGGTTTGTCCGATAACCTATTGGCATGGCGTTGCATCCGTCGGCCGTCCGTCCGTCCGGCGTTAAATTTTTTTATCTTTTTTCATTTTTTAAGTTTACGATCGAATCTTTCTGAAATTTTGCACAAAAATGCCTAAAAATATTTTGAGGAGGAGGTATTTTTTTTTTTTTTATTCTCGCATTTTTTTCAAAATGGCGGCGGTTTTTGTCGAAAAACGCTCAATTTGGGACTTTGACGGCCATTTTCTCTAAAACTGTCTGATCAGTTTTGAGTTTTTGGTTTAAAAATATTCCTCTTACATACCTCTGTGACGTGTATGAGTTTGGTTGCCCTAAATTCGCCGGTCTCCATGTGGCGGCCAATTTGGAATTTTTTTTTTTTCGCCCCAAATCGCATTACTATCCATTTTGGGCCATTTCTAGGCAAAGAAAAAACAATTTTGCACTTGGAAAATTTTCGGCACTTTTCCCCTTCATAATGGGAGCTGTCAGGACTGTACTCATAAAACACTTGAAGATAGAGCTTAGAAATTGGCACTTTCAAATGGGAAGTCATATATAATGACTTGTGTGGTGACCTCGAATTTGACCTTCGATGACCTTGAAAGATCAAAACAGCCATTTTGGGGTCAAAAAATGCCCAGTTTTGCCTCTATGGATGAAATGCTTGCAGATAGAGCTCATATTTGCATTATGAACATATAGGAAGACATATATGGCACCACTAATGATGACCTTGAACTTGACGTCAGATGACCTTGAGTGCCAAATATCTGACTCGGAATGTGTGAATTGACCTGAGTGGCCTAAATGATTCCACCCAGTTATATCTTTGTATTATGAATATAGAATATCAAATGCCACACACATACATGTAATGGTGACATCGAAGTTCACACGGATGACCTTTATTGGTAAACCCAAGGTCATATGTTCACACTGAGAACGTTGATTGGTAAATCTCAAGGTCTGTTTCCTGCCAATGCTGCCATGGTCAAACGAAAATTGTCCGGTAACCTATCTTAGACTTTGGGCTAATTTTTTTGAGAGCAGCGCAGAAAAGACACAGGGCGTTTGTGACTCCGGGAGATCAGGAACAGGTATATGTTGGGCATTACTAACATCTGATTTTTGTCTAGGTCGAGACTTCACTTCTTGCCTATTACATCGATTGTGCCTATTATGTGCCGTGTTGCGAAGAGATGCCGAAAGGCAAATCTGATCAGGCAGTCAGCCCACAAACATAATGGGGTACATTATCGAGAGTCACAAGATAGTTGTGTTTTTCTGTAGTTAGACCCGACTTGCCTTATACGGATATTCCAATGTCCAAGAGTTAATCAGGCATGGCTAAAATCAATCAATATTCATAGGAGCTGATCAGCGTTGACCAGTAGGATGACCAAATCACTGACTGTGCTATGCATGAACGGTTTCCCCACATGAGGGCGTGAAATGCAAGTCGGGTCTTTACTGAACGACTCCAGCCAATTTGCCATAGTCGCCGGTACCCCATTCCCTTGATCGAGTTTCACCTTTGCGGGCTGAGATATCTGCCAATGTTCGAATGCACGCGACAACACCCGGAGTTCCAGGCCGTTCATGTGCATTTCCTGTCCATGCACGTTCCACATACCTGACAGTTTCTGCTAATTCCATGATGGACGTCCGGTCCGGCAGATAATCGGATAATGGCATGTCCCCATCCAAATAGATGGTTTGCTATTGCTCAACTCAACACCATTCAACAAAAGAATTGATTGGACGGCAACACCTTTGAGTGGACGGCAATTCAATACTAATCCTATTCTCAGGATCATGTCGTCATCTGCAATCCATCTATTGACAGGTATGAGCCACCAAGTCAGAGCCCCCCTGATGCGATTGTCCAACACAACATCTGCTCCAGCTGATCGGCGAGAACCCGCCACCGTCAGGCCAGACACCACTGTATGGATTTCACTCTGTTCTTACGTCTTCTTTTTGTGTACCCTGTTTTTCCCTATTTAGTAAAGCTGATGTATAAAAAAATAATTCAGTTCAACACAGTGGGTATAAAATTTACTTTTTTATGTACCATTCCCACCCTATATACCATGCGTATTCAAAATGTATGTATCTATACGGAAATCCTGTACCTTGCGTGTTCACCATGATATAGTATACGTAATCAACCAAGTGGAATTCGTAGCTATCAGTATTAAGGCAAGCATGGTGTTTACATGCGTGTTTATTGCATCCACAAGAACCAATACAAGAAAACAATAATAACATGACTTTTGAATGACAGAAGTGGGTTGATTGTGTGCAGTTATATACAGCAATCAGGACGTTCAATCTTACATGTAGAATTAACTACGATGTTTACATAACAATGTTTCATATTATAGAACTACAACAAGTGTGCAAATCAGTACAAAAAGTTACGCTGATCTATCGAAAACAAATGAAACTTCATTAAAAACAATTAACCCTGCCTATGAAAGCAATAATTGCCGCCAATATACATGTACAATTATCAAACAAACTGCTCCATGTGCTGCACAAATCAGACCAAAGTACAGATTCTCAACAATAAATGGTAGGCTATATATCCACCTTTTACTCAGCACCTACGCATGTATGGAATATTACATGTTCATCATACCTTATAACAGAATGATGGCCGTACTAGTATATGTATATGTAGCCCTAAGGTCTGAATTTAGAATGTCTCGTATTGTTCACCTATGTTTTGAGGGCATTTGAACATTTCCTACCCATTTGGTCAGTGTGATTTGGTCAGTGTGATTGTGATGTCGGTATTTGACAATACATATTATACAACTAGACACTCTCCGGTCGCTGACGACCGCTCGGGTGTATCCCCCGTAAACCTATCAACCCTCTCGCCCGAAATATATTACAGTATTATAAATTTAAATATACCCATAAAATCTCTTCTGGCCAAAACTTTTGTACGAAAGCGTATTAGGGCCAGGTTGTATGTAAAAAAAAATCGGTGTCATGATCTCGAATTACAAACTTGTGATCATGGATTACAAAATTGTGATCACGAATTACAAAGTCGTGATCACGAATTACGTAGTCGTGATCATGGATTACAAATTTGTGATCTCGAATTACAAAGTAGTGATCACGAATTACAAAGTCGTTTCCTCAACTGGCCAATCTAAGCACAATTTTGGTTGCTTTCATTGCTGTGGCAACCAAAATCGACAGGTGTCGTGATCTTACCATAGAACTATTAGATTCGGTTCAGATTTGCAACCTGTAGAGCATTCACAAGGAAAACTCCATGGTGGCGAATGCAGCAGCGCGACGGAGACAAATCCATAATATCCACGAGCTTCGTTTGGAGCTACAATGAAACATCCATGCATTGTACAAATTTATATCTGTGTATACTTGGATAATCCAGAGATATTAGGTCAACATTATTGAGATGCTAAATCGAGTTATAAGTCGATAATATAGAGTTATAGGTCGGGCATTTGAGAGAGAATAGTCTGTACCTACATGAACTCTCTCCAGTATGTGTCAATGAGTGTCTTTTGAGGGAAGTCTGTCTCCCGAAACCTTTATCACAAATTTCACATTTGTGAGGTTTCTCACCTGAATGCGTTACCGAATGCTTCTTTAGGTTGGAAGAAGTCATGAAACATTAATCATAAATTTTACACTTGAAGGTGTTTTTTTAGGGAAGTCTGTGTCCTGAAACCTTTGTCACAAATTTGACATTTGTGAGGTTTCTCACCTGTATGTGTTAACGAATGTTTCTTGAGATGAGAAGACGTTTTGAAACCTTTATCACAAATTTGACATTTGTGAGGTTTCTCTCCAGTATGTGTTAATGAGTGTATTTTGAGGTTTTGTTGTGTCCAATAAGCTTTGTCACACATTTTACATTTGTGAGGTCTCTCACCTGTATGTGTTAGGGAATGTTCCTTGAGATTGGAAGATGTTCTGAAACGTTTATTACAAGTGTTACACTTGAATGGCTTCTCGTCAGTATGTGTCAATGAGTGTCTTTTGAGAGAAGCCTCTCTCCCGAAAGCTTTCCCACATATTTCACATTTATGAGATCTCTCACCTGTATGTGTCAGAGAATGTAGATTTAAATGATAATGACGTTTGAACGTTTTTCCACAAACTTGGCATGAGTGTGGTCTTTCGGGTGTTTTCTCCTTGCTGTGAATCAATAAGTGTTGTTTGAGAGAGGTTTCGTGAGAAAACTGCTCACCACAAATGTGACAATTATCTGACATCTTAGTATGTGTATGTGATGAAGAATGCTGCTTCAGCAAACTCAAATGCAAAAAAGCCTTTCCACACAAACTACATGGATGTGGTTCCTCTCCTGCATGTGCCTTGTTGGCTTTTACAGGGTTATTTTCACTGCTGGCGGTCCCTTGGTATGAGGTTGCAGGCTGTGAATAGGATGTGCCCTCCATAGACTCTGCTTCGGTTGATGAACTTGAAAAATACAAATAGGTAATCATAATTTGAGTTAAACGAGAAAGCGAGAGATATGCTCAATGTTTTAGCAGGAACCCACAGTTCGAGAGCATTTTCTGCAGAGACGAGAGCATTTTGGAGCATCAATTTTCTAAATGGCTGCTTGCTCTCAAAGAACAATTGATTTTATTCAGTTTGAATGAATTGAATTGATCTGCAATTGGCATTGTCTTCTTCGAATATTTACCTGCTGTTAGACGTACTAGTTGGCCTCTGATGTACAGAAGGTGTTCTCCTGACAGGTTCCACTGGCTGAGTGTCAGTGTCACAAGCATAGTTCATTTGACAAAAAGCATCTTGTTCAGGAGTGTCGCCACTGACAGACTCATTGCATTCTGTATTGGGTCCAACTGATTCATCTTTCGCCAGCACATCCCCCAGGGGTGCTATCGTTATAACGTCACCATAACCATAATCGTTATTGAAGTTACTTTCATGCTCCACCTCATTTTGTGCTGATAAATCTTTTGTGTCTTCTACATGTAGTTCCTCGGTTTTAACAGTCACAGTTGGATCCAGGTCGAATATTTGCTTATCAACATCGTCAACCTCCAGCTTCAAACACGCCATATTGATTTTATCTGAAATGAACACTACAGTTGTCACAAAATATGAGGGATAACAAACTATCATAAATATTATACAAAACATATAAACATCAACAAGTATTACTGAACACTGAACAGGTCCTTGCCAGATAATTTGCTTTTATATTGTGGGAAACCAGACGTCAAGGCCTAAAGATGCCTTGGGGCATTCGACTGAAATTAGGCCGAGGTCAAAGTTCATCGATAATACCCCTCAGACATGTTTGTCTAGGGTGACAAGTCCGCAAATATAGCATTCGTTTCGCTCTACGACGTACCGTTTCCGATATCGACGAAAAATGCTAACTCGGCAAAAAAATTTAAGGTAAAGGTCAAAGTTTATTCATAATACCCCTTAGACATGTTTGTCTAGGGTGACGAGTCCGAAAATAGTCAGTTTCGCTCCACGATGCACGGTTTCCGAGACATGGAGGAAACCAAATTCTGACTCGGCAAAAAAATTCAAGTCAAGGTCAAAGTTCATCCATAACACCCCTTAAACATATTTGTCCAGGTCCGAAAATAACGACCGTTTCACTCTACAACGCACCGTTTCCGAGACATGCAGGAAGTGATGGTGATATATGGACCTCCACGCAAATTTTTGCAGCCATTGCCTGAATAATTTTGAGTTATCGGGCGAAAATAAAGTCCAAAAAATTACATACATGTAATCTGGCTCCAAATCTATACAACACAACTACATGATATGTCCGATCCGTGGTGAAAATTTCGAGTCAATCCGATGAGGTGTTCTCGAGTTATCGTGTGGAAATGGAATGGCAGGAAGTGAAAGAAAAAAAACGACAAAACAAAAAGAAACTCAGACAAAACCATAAGGCTCTTTTGTGCCGAAATGCCCTAATAACTGAAGATTGTTGCATCCTAACAGTGTAAAAGTCATACGACATGCAACTTCCTCTTCAAACCGCAATGAAACGACATACTTAAGGTGGGCCATTGAAATCCATATTAAATGGCCACATGTTGGCGGCCCACAGCATGTTCCAATTCAAACCTGGAGACATTTTGGCGTGGAGTTTGAGAAAACGAAATGCCGACTCAGCCAAAAACATAGGTCAAGGTCAAAGTTACCCTGACATCTTTGAGACCATTCGCTAGGGCAGCGAGTCAGAAGACAATATCTACTTCTGCTCTATTGGGAGCACCATTTCCGAGATGTAAACGAAAACTAGACGTCAAGGCCTAAAGATGCCTTGGAGGCATTTCGGTGTGATGAATAATTTATAATACTAGATATCGACGAAAATGAAAAATGTCGACAAATTTCGGGTCAAGGTCAAAGTTCATCCATAATACCCGCTAGACGTGTTTGTCTAGGGCGACGAGTCTGAAAATACCATCCGTTTCGCTCTACGACGCACCGTTTCCGAGATATCGACGAAAACAAAAACTGCCGACTCGGCAAAAAAATTTCGGGTCAAGGTCAAAGTTAATCCATAATACCCCTTAGACATGTTTGTCTAGGGCGACGAGTCCGAAAGTAACGTCCGTTTCGCTCTACGACGCACCGTTTCCGAGATATCGACGAAAACGAAAAATGCCGACTCGGCAAAAAAATTTCGGGTCAAGGTCAAAGTTCATCAATAATTCCCCTTAGACATGTTTGTCTAGTGCGACGAGTCCGAAAATAACGTCCGTTTCGCTCTACGACGCACCGTTTCCGAGATATCGACGAAAACGAAAAATGCCGACTCGGCAAAAAAATTTCGGGTCAAGGTCAAAGTTCATCAATAATTCCCCTTAGACATGTTTGTCTAGTGCGACGAGTCCGAAAATAACGTCCGTTTCGCTCTACGACGCACCGTTTCCGAGATATCGACGAAAACGAAAAATGCCGACTCGGCAAAAAAATTTCGGGTCAAGGTCAAAGTTCATCCATAATACCCCTTAGACATGTTTGTCTAGTGCGACGAGTCCGAAAATAACGTCCGTTTCGCTCTACGACGCACCGTTTCCGAGAAAACGACGAAAACGAAAAATGCCGACTCGGCAAAAAAATTTCGGGTCAAGGTCAAAGTTCATCAATAATACCCCTTAGACATGTTTGTCTAGTGCGACGAGTCCGAAAATAACGTCCGTTTCGCTCTACGACGCACCGTTTCCGAGATATCCACGAAAACGAAAAATGCCGACTCGGCAAAAAAATTTCGGGTCAAGGTCAAAGTTCATCCATAATACCCCTTAGACATGTTTGTCTAGTGCGACGAGTCCGAAAATAACGTCCGTTTCGCTCTACGACGCACCGTTTCCGAGATAACGACGAAAACGAAAAATGCCGACTCGGCAAAAAAATTTCGGGTCAAGGTCAAAGTTCATCAATAATACCCCTTAGACATGTTTGTCTAGTGCGACGAGTCCGAAAATAACGTCCGTTTCGCTCTACGACGCACCGTTTCCGAGATATCGACGAAAACGAAAAATGCCGACTCGGCAAAAAAATTTCGGGTCAAGGTCAAAGTTCATCAATAATACCCCTTAGACATGTTTGTCTAGTGCGACGAGTCCGAAAATAACGTCCGTTTCGCTCTACGACGCACCGTTTCCGAGATATCGACGAAAACGAAAAATGCCGACTCGGCAAAAAAATTTCGGGTCAAGGTCAAAGTTCATCCATAATTCCCCTTAGACATGTTTGTCTAGTGCGACGAGTCCGAAAATAACGTCCGTTTCGCTCTACGACGCACCGTTTCCGAGATATCGACGAAAACGAAAAATGCCGACTCGGCAAAAAAATTTCGGGTCAAGGTCAAAGTTCATCAATAATTCCCCGTAGACATGTTTGTCTAGTGCGACGAGTCCGAAAATAACGTCCGTTTCGCTCTACGACGCACCGTTTCCGAGATATCGACGAAAACGAAAAATGCCGACTCGGCAAAAAAATCTCGGGTCAAGGTCAAAGTTCATCCATAATACCCCGTAGACATGTTTGTCTAGTGCGACGAGTCCGAAAATAACGTCCGTTTCGCTCTACGACGCACCGTTTCCGAGATATCAACGAAAACGAAAAATGCCGACTCGGCAAAAAAATTTCGGGTCAAGGTCAAAGTTCATCCATAATACCCCTTAGACATGTTTGTCTAGTGCGACGAGTCTGAAAATAACGTCCGTTTCGCTCTACGACGCACCGTTTCCGAGATATCGACGAAAACGAAAAATGCCGACTCGGCAAAAAAATTTCGGGTCAAGGTCAAAGTTCATCCATAATACCCCTTAGACATGTTTGTCTAGGGCGACGAGTCCGAAAATAACGTCCGTTTCGCTCTACGACGCACCGTTTCCGAGATATGCAGGATGAATCAAGGATGACTCAGCAAAAAATTATTTCGACCTCTAGGTCAAAGGTCGTTTGAGGTATCGATCCCAAAATCAATAGGGTTCTTCCCAGGTGATATATAAACCTCCGTGCAAAATTCTGCAACTATTGCCTGAATATTTTTTGAGTTATCGTCCGGAAACCAAGTTCCTCGATTTCATCCTCACGGACCTCACGGACCTCGGAGCCGGATCAAAAAAAAAAGTACACCCTAGAGATGTTTGTCTAGGGCGACGAGTCCGAAAATAACGTCCGTTTCGCTCTACGACGCACGGTTTCCGAGATATGCAGGAAGCCTCAAGGATGAATCAGCAAAAAATTATTTTGACCTCTAGGTCAAAGGTCGTTTGACGGATCGATCCCAAAATCAATAGGGTTCTTCCCTGGTGGCATATGAACCTCCATGCAGAGTTCTGCAACTATTGCATAAATATTTTTCCAGTTATCGTCCGGAAACCAAGTCTTAAAATTAGCCTTGATTTCATCCTCACGGACCTCACGGACCTCCGATCCGGCTCAAAAAGAATAGGGTTCTTCCTCATATCATTTCTGACTTGCGGTGAAAATTTGACAAGGATCCGTCAAGGCAATCTAAAGTTATCGTCCGGAAACCAAAAGTGGCGGAAGAAGAAAAAAAAGAAAAAAAAAAAAAAAAAAAAAAAAAAAAAAAAAATTCTGCTAAAACCATAAAGGCATTTCTGCCGAAATGCCTTAATAAAAATTGCCCATTCAGCAAGAGAAATTGGGTCATGAACAAAGTTTTTCCCAAAACCCATAGGACATGCTTGTCCATTATCCATGTTCTGAAATGGCATACACTCCGCTCTACAACGCACCATTACATCTAGACATATTTTCCTAGCATGGGGCTACGTTTTGGTATCGATTCGAAGCAATTCTATGGTTGTTTCCAATAATAAAACATAACTGACCATTTTAACACATCTTAACAATGGCTGACGTGTGGCTCTCCCAACCGCCCCACCGATTTCTAGGTTGGAGAGAGCCACTGCTGGGGCTAGGTCAAGTCAAGGTCACCGAAAGATCCACAGTCCATGACTTTCGATACTTTCATATTAAAAACATGAGCTCTATCTACTGCTGCTTTGTATGCAGTCTAGTTTACACATTTCAGATCAGATGCGTGTCATGAGACTTTCAGATTTACCACTCAAACTCAACTGAGCTAAACTTCAAGACTGCCAAAACATCTGCAATATATATACCTTCCAATACGTTCATAAAACCAACCTAAGCTCTGTCTGCAGCCGTCCCATATATAAAGGTCACATTACTCATTTCAGTTTGGACGTGACCTTGAGATTCACCATTCAAGTTCATTGAGGTCAAATTAAAGGTCATCAAAAGATCGGCCAAAAATATGGCTTCCTACATGTATATATGGCCATAATACATGTACATGTATGCAAAAGCTGTATCTACAAGTGTTCGTCTACCGGTACCAGTTTTTTGTTATCTACAAGCGTTTTGTCTACGGTAACCGGTACCAGTTTTTTGTTATCTACAGGCGTTTTGTCTACCGAGATCAGTTTTAGCTTATATTTCGGGACTTTGAGCAGAAGTACGCCTTCCACAGTTTGGTCACCGAACTCCACCAAGAGTGCCAACGGACTGGGGATGATCCAAACAAGAGCAGCTCATCATATCCTAGCACCAACAGCGTCACCCCGATGCTCACTGAACTAGGGTGGTCAAGTCTCGTCCAGGCGAGGGTACCATGCTGTACAAGAATATCAACAACTTGGTAGCTGTCAATCTACTGGATCACCTTCACCTGTCACATCGAAAGTGGGAGGTGGGCGTCCGGACCCCCTCCCTCGACCCTCGCAGTGGTTGCCCCCTTGGATCGCTCCCCATGCAATTGCGTATTCGCTTCGGTGGCAATAGACACAATCGCAAATTTACATACGTCATTAGTGATTGTTGCTATGTCCGTCAAAATTTTCCACCATTTTCAAGTTAATCAGATGTCTTAATGAGATCAAAGCGGTAATTAATATATATATTTTTTAAATGTGGATATTTAGGCTATTGACAAAAATATAGTATTGGTGCTACATTCATATATATAATGAGAGAATTAAACTTAACCACCATGCTAGATCTCGTTTTGGGGAATAAAATATACCAATTTTTAGGTGACTTTTTAGATTCCTGAACATATCTGAATATTTATGTTTAAATTATTTTGGTCAAGTTGCAGATTTATATCATGAGCAAATCTGATACGGAGTGTCGGCTCCCGAGAATCTTTCGAACGCTCCACACCATCATGATTTTCTTGATGACTTACAAAAATTAAACATTTCAGACATAACGGCAATTGTTTTCACACTGATTCCAAGTGATATGAACTGTCTATGAAGAGTATGGTACAGAATCGTTAATAATCATTGAGATTATCATAATAATCATAGCTTTCGTTGAGATGAAAACATTCTCCTCACTATTTGAATACAAACTGATTGGCTAGAGCTAAATTGAATAGATCCTAATGTATAGCTGTTCAGCAGCCTGATATAGAACTGTCGACAATTCAAACACCGCAATTGTATGCCGACAATATTATGTATCACTCCAAAACTATATTTTCATCATAATTCATCACTGGGGAAAAAATCTGTAACTTGTTGAAGGTAATATATCGTTGGCTCAGAGTTTTCACGCGCTTTTTGTTTTGACGGAGCACATGGTGTAGTCTACAATAAACATCTGCGCTGTGATTGGCCGAAATTTGTTTGACGGGTCTAAAATGTTATTCAGCGGAGAGGTCTATGCCTTTGGAATCCATCAAAGGGATTTTGAGCGCGAAGGTCCGGGTCATCAAACGTTCCACCGTTTATCACACTTTTAAAAATTCATCATACTTTTAAAAAAGATGTCATTGTTATCTGACCACCAATATTGCAGCGATAAGCGCATTGTAACTCAGGGCACTTACACAATTGTCAGATAGCGATTCTCTAACCGACTCAACCCAGCTGAGGCCATTGAATATCCACAACAAATGCACCCTTGCAAAAATCAATCAATGTTTTTTTATGGAAAGCCTGAAACAATTTTGTGGGCCATGTTTCGCATGGAAGTTGTTGTGAATCTTCTACAGCTAAAAACACATCAACAATAGGCCTATGGTTTATTCATTAATGATAAACCGTGGACCTAAGACCATGTTGTAGCCCTAAATATGACCTTTGACCTCTTGTTGACTGTTTAATTGACGATATTCATAGATGTCAACAGAGGACTTTCGGGGAGCAAGTTCATTCGGTTCACTAGATGGCCCGACCCACCCCAGAGTGAAGTAACTTTACTTTGAGTACCTACAAGTTCATCTGCCCAAACGCTGACCAGCCGCCGGCCGCCAGAGTAGTTACATCGCAACCCTGAGACAGTGGTAAAGTCAAATTCATCTATCAATGAAACACGCTTTTTGGTCGTAGTTTTTTGTTTGGATAATCGGATCAACTTGGAATTGTGTGTGTCTGATTCAGGTATCATGCCGTAATTTGGGTCATCGGCTGAGAGTCAGGAAGGATGGGCAGTGGACCGTTGATCATTCCGGGAGACGTAGCAGCCATGGGTGATGGAGAGGACTTGGATTGTGTACCAGAGGGAGAGTCTCCGACCATGCAGCACCACCCGGGCACATTGCTTGATGCTATCAAACCTTTGTACACCCAGATTTTGGCCCCCGTACCAACGTGATACCACAATCACTCTGTCTGTTACATTGGATCGCTGAAGTACTTCCATAATGCGTCTGGCTCCACCATGTTCCTCGTCATCTACGCAATAATCGCGAATGTAGTTGTTCTTAAAGATGCGTGCAGCGACCATATTGTGAGTTGCCATATCCAAATTCATGCGTGAAAGGTGCTTTATGGCCTCGACAGCCATTGATATTTCCACGGGAGTTGTTGCATTTGCAATGTGAGCCACGAATTTACTACCACGGTCGAAGATAGGAGAACACGATCTAATTTTTCATCAGGTGAGCATGTTTCATGACTTCAGAAATGGAAATATGGCATGGTGGGATGCTAGGGGCTTGATAGCGAGTGTCATCAACTAGCATGGTGTCACCTCTGCCTATGAATTTCGGACGTTTACCTCCTTTCTTGAAAGACTTGAACAACCCCATTATCTGGTTCTTATTTTCCTGAACTGATTGTGGCATTTGGGTTGTAACATATGTAGGGTCCGGCGACCCCACGATAAAGAGGTATACCCCATTACTGGAGTGTCGCCGAATGTGTTATAAACCTGTCAGCACGTTCACGCTATAACCGTGGTGTCACTACTAGGTAGCCACCACGTCATAACGCTACAGTGCTTTCCCCTTTCGGAGAGACCTCGTCCCCGAGGTCAGCTATCCGATTATGTACACATACTTGGCTGTGATGTGAATCTCAGTGAGGGGCTGACCCCAGGAACGACGCCGAGAAAACCCAGTGGTTCGAAAGGTACGGCACCAATGTAGGATTCGGCGACCCCACGATAAAGATGTATACCCCATTACTGGAGTGTAGCCGAATGTCTTATAAACCTGTCCGCACGTTTTACGCTATAACCGTGGTGTCACTACTAGGTAGCCATCAAGTCATAACGCTACACATATATGTCTCTAGATAGGTTTTTGGCATGTTGCAGAACAATGTCCTTTCCTCGAATGAACACTACAACGATAGGGCGAGGACGAGTCTGAGTTGCTGTACCGAATCTGTGACAACGAGCAATCCAAACATGCCCAGACCTTGAGGTGTCACCCTCACTGAACCTCAGCTTAGAGGGATCGACCTTCATGTCACGGATAAGTAGGTTCACTAGCACGTTCAGGGTGTCCTCATCTTCTGTTTCAGGGATGTTGTGGAAAACTAAATTATTTTTCATACTTCTGAATTGGATGTCTATCACATCGTCTTTCAACTGCCTCTGGTATTTTTCGAGCTCAGAAACTTTGCTCTCCATGTACAGAAGTTTTTGAGACAGACGGGTGTTTTGAGACTCCAGTTCCTTGACCTTGCCTTTTGTCTGTTCATGGTCATTTTGTGTGAAAGTTAACGATTGTTCAAGAGCGTTTTGCTTGTCTTGCATACTCGACAACATGTCTTTAATTGCATTTATCTCAGGCGCTATTTTGTCCAACCCCATTTGCTCTAGCATATGACGAAATCCTTCGAGATTTTGCATTCCATTGACTTTACTATCGGACAGAGGCCCAGACATTTTCGTTGTAAACACAGTGACTGTTTGACTGTTCAAACGATGTGGGCATAGAGAATCACTCGACCGTGACAACTTTGACAAAAGGGCCTCCAAACCGCCGGCAATATGTGCGAGTCTTGATCACAAAAATATACAATTTAAAGCCCAAAATACTGCAATGTCCCCACAGAGTTTCACAGATCTAGATCAATCAGTGCATTCACAAAAACATCACCTGGTACCTTGCATATTTCTGTAGTCTTGCGTCGAATGTTTATATAGGAAATACAATATATTATGCAGAGCCTCTATGTACCTGCTTACTCCATGCTCTCACAGTGGCAATATCTTCAATATCTCGGAGACGGTGCGTCGTAGAGCGAAACGGATTATTCTCGGACTCGTGGCACTAGACAAACATGTCTTAAAGGGTATATATCACGAAAATATGATATCAGCTCATTTGAAGCCACTCGTTGAGTTGAATAGAAAAGTCTTTATAGAATGTTGATATCTCGATTTGTTAAAAAGTTATGGCTATTTTAATATTGAAAATCCGGCAAATTTCTCCAGATAGTCTTGAAAAATCTGTAAGCTAATTAGTATGCAAATAAGATGTGTGACGTCATTGACAGCTTGCTTTTTAATTAGGCGATTTAACATGTCACAATTAAGCATTTAAGCTCATATTTGGTCAACAAAACTCATCAGATATATCATTCAGTAGGAATAGTCAGTGAGTGCATATAAATTTTGGTTGCCATGGCAAGCAATGGGCTGATTTGGCCCTTAGCAACCAGGTTGCTAAGGCTGGTATTCAAGTTAATATAGGATATGAAAGTATCAAACCAATTTATATAGCAAGGTAGTGACTATATTTTGTGGAATTGATCAACAAAATGTTCAAAAACACACCTTAGCAACCGATACAGGCCTGAGAAGTCACTGACGTTTAGAGCCATTTGTAGATAATGGATGCTATTACTGCTTGTTTCCCAAGCCTGTATTGGTTGCTAAGGGTTGTGTTCAGACATTTTGATGATATATTCATCAATATATTGTCAATACTCTATTGTCTGAAATGGTTTCATGCAAGTATATATTGTTTTTGATTAGATATTGACCTTAGCAACCATGGTTGCTAAGGGCCCAGCCAGACCATTGGTTGCCATGGCAACCACGAATTTTTTGAAATCACTGACTATTCGAACTAAAAAGCATAAAAAATGGGTTTTGGTGAACACATATTGATACAAATGGTCTCATTATTCCATTTAAAAATGCCTAATTAAAAAGCAGTCTGTCAATGACGTCATACATCTCATTTGCATATTAATTAGCTGTCAGACTTTGTTGTCAGATTCTGTAATTATGTACATGTTTAAAGTGTCATAACTTTGGAAGGAATCATGATATCAATATGCAGTGAAGACCAATTTGTTCGGTTCCAAAAGGGCTTTCACATACATACCAGAACCCAATATCCAATTTTCGTGATATATACCCTTTAAGGGTATTATGGATGAACTTTGACCTTGACCTGAAATTTTTTTCGCGAGTTGGCATTTTTCGTTTTCGTCGATATCTCTGAAACGGTGCATCGTCAGCACTTTTCGTTTTCGTCAATATCTCGGAAATGGTGCATCTTAGAGCGAAACGGACGTTATTTTCGGACAAAACATGTCTTGAGGGTATTATGGATGAACTTTGACCTTGACCCGGAATTTTTTTGCTGAGTCGGCATTTTTCGTTTTCGTCGATATCTTGAAACGGTGCATCGTAGAGCAAAACGGACGTCATTTTCGGACTCGTGGCTCTGGACTAACATGTCTCAAGGGTATTATGGATGAACTTTGACCTTGAACCGAATGCCGAGTCGGCATTCTACGTTTTCTTTGATATCTCGGAAACGGTGTGTCGTAGAGCGGAACGGACGTTATTTTCGGAATCTTCGCCCTAGACTAACATGTCTAAGCCGTATTATGGATGAACTTTGACCTTGACCAAAATTTTTTTTGCGGAGTCGGCATTTTTCGTTTTCGTCGATATCTCGAAAATTTCGTTTTCGTCGATATCTTGGAAACGGTGCGTCGTAGAGCGAAACGGATGTTATTTTTGGACTCATGGCTGTAGACAAACATGTCTAAGGGGTATTACAGATGAAATTTTGAACTTGACTTGAAATTTTTTTTTGCTGAGTCGACATTTTCCATTTTCGTCGATATCTAGGAAGCGGTGTGTCGTAGAGCTCGTGGCAAACATGTTTTAAATATTACGAATTAGTCCTAACACCGAAAGCCTCCAAGGCATCTTTAGGCCTTGACGTCTAGTTATATATATTATTATTATTATTATTATTATTATAATTATTATACTTTCTACCGTCAAAATAAATTGTTCTGAATTACTAATTGGTCATATTGAAAGTAATGTAACAAATTGGCAAGAATACATCCTGATAACAACAACAATTTCAATGCGGAGTATGGCCAACGCAGATATAAGATGTTGTTCCAGGCTTTCCATAGAATCCTGAACGGCTTAAATGCAATCGTGAGTTCATTTACTTTAATGACATGTGCGAATCGGATTCGGTGGTTAGAATATTATTGCGTGAATGATCACAGTTCAATTTATAGGCATACATCAACATTATTGGTAGGATTTTACTAACCTTACAACGGAAATGGGGAAGAAATCAATCCATCTGACATAAACGACGGAATGATATATGACCCGGACATTTTGCAAAACGGTTCGACCACTAGTGTATCTAACAAAAAAAAAAAAAACGTCTTATATGTGATTGACAGGCTCAGTTTTATTGGTATGCCGTAGTTTGTTGAAATTGCTTCATGCATTTCTATTTTCTAAACGCTACTAACAACGCTACTGTACCAACATTGCATTTGCGTTTGCGACCAACATTGCATTCTTACATCAACCATTCATACACGCATACTCTGATATACTTATTTACACCGTTTTTTGCTGATACGTTTGCAATGCTAAATGGTAGGCCTATCTGTGAGTCAATCCGCAATTTTATACCAAATTTCAGACGTGTAGCTTATTGCAAATATTCACCCTGCAGCTAGCCGCCGAACGTTAACTGACCCAATTGTCTTGTGTTGGGTTCAGGTCATGTTTATGTTAACGTTCTGGTGACTTCAAAAGTCAAACATATGGTGTAAACAAGTGAAAATTAACAATATCCAGGTAAGTACACTTTTATGATCTATCCGATTCCATGTCCGAGGGTGTTATTGGAAGTTGTGCATTGAGTTTGCTACACTGGGAATAAGAGTTTGGAAGAAAAGTGTCTTGCATTACGACGATGTGACACTAAAGTCAGGGTTGGACGTAAACTTCCCTCAATTTGACCATGGAAATTTGACATCTTCGAGAGAAATTTAGCATATAGGTACAAAAGTTGTTCAATTTGAAGTTATATACCATACTTCGTCGTATTTGTCCGATATTTTGTGTTGTCAATTCAACGGTGACATGATAACCATTTGGAAACAACATTGATGAGGTTGAGATTCTCACGCTTTTAGGTTCATTTTTCGGTACATATGTATAGGACGAATGAGATTGAACAACACTCACATATATTCAAGATTGAATATTATTCGATCCACTGAACGTTAACCACGGTGACAGAACGTCACTTTACCAATAAAACAATGATCATTCGTGTATTGCACCTCTTCATTGTGTGTTCAGTGTTACATGAGACATGTCACAATATTGTTTTATACCTAAAATTAGATACACAAATACATTGATTAGTGAACGATGTTCGTGAAAATGAGCTAAGTGTCAACATTAAATGACACTTTTCTCAATATTGGGCTATAAAATTAAGTCTCAGAGCAATACATACAATTTCAGGGTATTCGGGACATGGAATCCACATGTTTTTGATGCACAATTCAAACAATGTAATAAAGATATATATTTTTTGTTCTTGTATATCGGCATACCTGGTGCAACAGAACGTCAACATAAACATGACCTGACCCTAACACAATAGAAGTGGATCAGATAACGTTCGGCGGCTAGCTGCCGGGTGTATTAGAAAACAAAAAATGAAAAATAAAGTTGATAATCTACCAACGAATCATGCGAATAGTTTTGTTTTGGAAGTATGCCGCCAACATGTGGACAGTTGACATTGATTTCAATGGACCCTGCCTTTAGCATGCGCAAGTTTAGTAGAAAACGTTGCATGTCATGTGACTTCAACGCTGTTTCGATGGAGTATTCACCAGTTCATCCCCACAACATAAAAAGCAAACTATATATGGCAGTGAGAGACCTACTAATTCGGTGTTCAATAACATTTGTTGATGCATATACGTTGTGTACACGTGTAATATCTATGATAGTGTGTTATCCCTTATATTTTATGACAACTGTAGTGTTCATTTCAGGTGAAATCAATATGGCGTGTTTGGTGCTGGAGGTTGACGATGTTGATGAGCCAATATTCGACCTGGATCCAACTGTGACTGTTAAAACTGAGGAACAGGAGGACACGAAAGATTTGTCTCTAGATAATGAAGTTTCTCTTGAAAGTAAATTCAACATTGATTATGGCTGTGGTGATGTCATAACGATAGAGCCCCTGTCAGACGTACTGGTGAAAGAAGAATCTATTGGACCAAGTACAGATCAGAATAAGTTTATCAGTGTCGACACTCCTGAACAAGATGCATCTTGTCAACTGAACTCTGCTTGTGACACTGACACTCAGCCAGTGGAGCCAGTCGGGCCAACAGTTAGTGTGGATCAGATGTCATTAAATGCACGAAACAGCAGGTAAATGAAAAAAAGAATGAATTCCCATTGCACAAAAATAAATCTGATTCCATCTTATACATACACTCTAATTATAGGTAATTGACTGAACACAATGTTTGAGGCCCGAGTTTTAGGCTGGAGTGCAAAGTTTCAGAAAGTTTACAATGGAATCTTTCTGATACTTTGCACAAAATGTCTAAAAACTTTTCGAGAAGGAGGTTTCTTTTTTTATTTTTAGCTTACCGGCCCATAAGGGCCTTTAAGCTATTGTCGTGGTTTTTCGTCCGTCGTTGTTGTTGTCGTCGTCGTCGTCCGCCACATCATCTGTTAACATTTTTTATCTTTTTTTCGGGCTGATGAATTTGTCCATAAATTTGTGTGAATATGTATAGTGTCAATACTCCCAGACGTTTTTTTTCATTTTTTCGATTGAATGATTATGCAGTTTTGGCGGCCATTTTTATGCCGAAAGTGGCCGTTTTTGAATGTTTTCAACTTCAAAAATTATTTTCTCAAAAACTGTCTGATCAGTTTTGAGATTTTAGTTTCAAAAGG